>CM076995.1:142870783-144132926 GCA_039090855.1 Macrothele yani | reverse complement strand
AAGAGATATCGCAAAACATTTATTAATATAGAACTACAGCGTGTAATAAGCATGTAATTTGACAAAATTCATACGTTTAATACACTAAATATTATTTCATGGCATTTTTTTACATTTGGGATGAATAGCGTTTAAGATGGTTCCACCTAAAATCTCTGCCTTATGTTTTCAATGGTAAAATTTCTTTACATATTTTCTTCGCAATTAATGTGTTCCCAAGAATGAAAATTTGCACATCGATAAAACTAACTTTAAGTTATAGCATGGGATACTTAATACTTGCTAAAACATAACCATAATTAAGCAATCCAACATTTGTTTGTCTACTGACGTCATCAATGTACAGGTCGTGCCATCTATTAACAGATCTGAACATTACTCAAAGAAAAATGATTGATTTTTAATGTAATTAGGTTATGTTTTAGCAAGTATTAAGTATCCCATGCTATAACTTAAAGTTAGTTTTATCGATGTGTAGATTTTCATCCTTGGGAATACATTAATTCCTAAGAAAATATGTAAGGAAGTTTTACAATTGGAAACAAAAGGCAGAGATTTTAGGTGGAACCACCTTAACCAAAAAATCGAATTTCATTCCCTCTGTCTAGAAAATTTTGCCCCCAGACTAAAAAATGCATAGAAATATGTGATAACGATTACAGCTATCCGTATATGAAAAACAAAATCTCAAAATATATATTTATTTTACAAGCGCAGGTAGAGGATCAATTGAAACCCATTTTTATGATTGTTACGCTCTCTATTGGAAAAATTGGGAATATAGAAAACCCTAAGTCACATTGATCAAGGTTAGAACTAAATAATGTTAAAAATCTTTGTTTTTTAAAACACACCTGTAGAAACTGAGAAATCAAAATTTACACGCCCTAGCGGAAAAGTTCGTACCAACAAAGCTGGAAATGTCATGGAAAATTATGGGCATGACTGAAGCAATCATGCAGAATTTTGCTTCGGAGAAGATCGAAGATTAGTAACAAAACAACACGATTCAGATTTAAAAAAAAAAAAAAAGAACATTTTTTTCAAATTGATTTTTAAAAGGTGTAGATATCACACCAAAGAAAAAACGGATTTTACTGTAAATACAGAAATACATAGAACGAAAAATCAGAAAAGGCATGGAAAATTTCGGTCAAGTTTATCATAGTTTGATGCAATTTTTTTCAAAACATATCCTGTCATACGTAAAAACACATCAGTGCCACCTGGGCGAAAAAGCTGTACACTACAGAAATTCGGAAGTGCACGAATTTCTGTGCACCTTGTGATTCTGTTTTTCATTTTTTTTTTTTTTTCATATCAGCTGTATATGGTGCGAAAAAACAACCACAGCTTTTCGAATCTTATTTGCAGATGAGGCGATGTGAGATTTACAGACGGACGCACATAAATGGTACTATAAGCATGTATTTTATTCCTGAAAAAGTGACAACCCCTCCCCCTCCAAAAAAACTGATGTGTGTCGCGCAGAACCGTCTCCTGTTTTTTTTTTTTTTTCTTCAAAACAGACTACGATTCTTAATCTAAAATGAACTCATTAAAAGTTGGTGGTCAGTGTTTTAATTTTCTGAGCACTGCAACACCTTATCATTATTATTTTTAATCTTTTTATCACTTTCGCATCTTTTTTGGAATCTGAAGAACACACACACCTCCTAAAGTTATAGTTTTTCTTTCTCTTGTGGAGGCAAGAGAACCCGCAGAATCGATGCTTTTGATATTTTAGGAATTAGGGGTTCGCCCAGCTTTTGAATTAGAGCAACGGAGGGCGTTGCTACAACAATAACAACGCAGAGGTTTAATGAGGTCTAGCAAGCTGCTAGGATCAACTGACGCACTGCCCAATATACCTGCGTATATAGACAGAGGATGCATACTTCACAATATACGGAGGTCGATCAGAAAAAAAGGTCACACGTTCGAGTAGGAGAAAAGGAAACTCACTAACCAAGAAGTGTTGTGCGATGTGACAAAGGATATGAAGTACTATTTCTCGATGCAATCACTGTGACAATTCAGACATTTGTCGGACCGCACGACCAGCTAGTCCATTCCAGACCGAAAAAAATGCATGTTCCTGCTGATGTAGCCAGTTTGTTGCAGCTATTTTCACGTCACCGTCACACGTGAAGCCAGTACCAGACAGATGCTGTTTCAGGGCAGGAAAGAGGTGGAGCCAAGTCCGGGCTGCAGGTTGGGTGTTTCCACACCTCCCACCGGAATTTGTGGAGCAAAGGCTGCTTGATGTTAGCTGTGTGCGATCTCGCGTTATCGTGGAGGAGAATGACACCATCTTTTTTTTTTTTTTTTTTTTTGATTGGAGGTTTAACGACCACCGTGAGCAACTCAATGGGCTATAAGCAGTCGCCCGTCCCTAATTTAGGGTCACTGGTTCCAGGGAAGGGAGAGAGCCAGTGCCTTAAGACAAACACAATATCCATGCCTGACCGGGATTCGAACCCGGACCCCTTACGGACGAATGATCAGAGGCCAGCGCCTTAGACCACTGCGCCACCGGGGCGGCGAATGACACCATCACTCCGCAGACCTTGTTGTTTTCGTCGGATGCTCTCGCGCAATTATTTCAGCGTGGCACAGTAGCGATCACCGTTGATGGTGCACCCATGCTCTAAGAAGTCCACCAAAAACCACACCAGAAGAATCCCAGAAAACGGATGCCATGATTTTTCGTAGACGGCGTGACTTTAAACCGGCGGTGAAGCAGCGTGTTCCATTGCATGGAAACGCTCTTGCTATCGGGAGCGAAGTGATGGACTTCAGCGTAACGCTGCAGGAACGTCAAACATTATATCATTCGTGTTGCTTTGTGATCGATGGATAATGAATGTGGCACTCATCCAGCACAAACGTTGGAGTACTGCAAAAAAAAAAAAAATCCACCACAAGTTGCTGAACAACGGCGTAGCTCAATCCCAGCTCGGACGCAATATCGCGCAAAGTTACCCTGCAGTCGTCTTGAATCATTTCGTCCACACGTGCACTGTTGATCTCTATCGTCGACGAACTTGGACGTCCACTGTCTGTGCGATGTCGGTTCCCACATCATCCCTGTCAAATTGAAACGAACGGCACTATTTCGCCACGCGTTGTCGAGGCATCACATTGTCACCATAAAGTTCGACGAGCTGCCGATGAATTTCGGCTGCGGGAACGTTCTTGGCCCACAAAAACCTTACTACTGCTCTCACTTCGACCGGAAACTACGTTTCCGTCGCCATTTCGAAATATCACTGCGCATCTCACGCTGGGCACAGGAGTTCACAGAAGTGCCTGGAGCACCTCCGCCATCTCTTGAACATTACATGTCGTCTATGCTACCCGTACAACCTACCGCATTTACTTTATAGCACGTGTAACCTTTTCTTTTCTGATCGACCTACGCACGGGTGGCGGAAGGTAGGGGACACGGGGGTCCAGATGCCCCCCCCCGAAATTTCATGGTGCTCTTACTAAGGGGTCTTCCTACGAAATATTGTAAAAATTTGTGGTTCACATATGATGTAAGATGCTTTTTTTTTTTTTTTGTATGAAAATTTTCTGGAGACCGTCATCACTTACCACGTTTCGAAGTTTTCTTGAAAACGCTTCAAGTACAACTTTGAAAGTTGATTTTGCTCAAATAATTAGAAAAGTTTTTAACTCAGTGCTGTATTTTTCACTTTAAAGAAGATCGTTAAAAAATTCTCAAATAGCAATGGGTTGCATATATTGCTAGAAGAACTGACTACCGTTAAACAACTGAAATATTAGATTGGATTTCACCATGAGGCAGGAGAAGACCCAAAAGCAGACCACCTGGAAGATGGGTAGATGAAATACGAAAGCACGAGGGAGTGACTTGGAAGAGATATGCCAAAGACATAAAGTTATAGAAGAGACCTTCATCCAGGAGGGGATTTATGATAGTTCACGAGGATTTGTACTAGTACTTGCATACATATATACACAGTCGAGTATTATGACCACCTCCGACTTTTTTCGTGGCATTCCCTGAGTCCACTCATACTTGTGGAAGGCACTATGAATCGAATTCCTTATGAATCCATCCTTTCAGACCACGTACACCCATAAATGCTGAATGTCTTCCCTGCGGCTGATGGGATCTCCCAGAACGACAATGCGACGTGTCACATAGCTAGAAATGTCCGAGAGTGGTTGGAAGAGCACGATGAAGACTTCAAAGTACTCCCCTAGCTCCCTAATTCCACAGACTTAAACCCAATGAGCATCTATGGGACCACCTCGACCGTGTTGTTCGTTGTATGGATCCTCCACCACGCACCCTCCAGCAGCAGTCAGATGCCCTGCAGTCAGCATGGCTCCACATACCTGTGAACACCTTCCAGCACCTTATTGCGTCACTTCCAGCACGTCTAGCTGCTGTCCGCGCTGCACACGGCAGTTACTCTGGATATTAGCTGGTGGTCACAATAATGTGACCCGACCGTGTATATCCTACAGGTTTCTCTCTCGTTAGTCCATTCCCCCTGAAATTATTGGGTTCAGCCGCCCATGGACCTACGTATTTTTGTACTTGATACTTGAGTGCAGATATCGGTTTGTGTAAATTCTTTTTTTTTTTTTTTTTTTTTTTTTTTTGAGGTTTAACGACCACCGTGAGCAACTCAATGGGCTATAAGCAGTCGCCCGTCCCTAATTTTGGGTCACTGGTTCCCGGGAAGGGAGAGAGCCAGTGCAGTAAGACAAACACAACATCCATGCCTCACCGGGATTCGAACCCGGACCCCGTTCGGACGAATGATCAGAGGCCATCGCTTAGACCACTGCGCCACCGGGGTGGCTTGTGTAAATTCCACATCCGTGTTGTAAATAGCTGCAATTCTCCGGTAGTTAAAGGAAAAGAATGTAAAAAAAAAACAAGTTAGTAAAATCGTGCAATGCGTTGATTATGATACGCTTTCCAACATACCAGAAATCATTACTCAAGTTATGAGGATAATGGCTGTGGAATAAATCTCGCTCCTCTGCCCTGACCTTTGACCATATTTCGATGATATTAAACACAATTGATTCAGTGTACCTCCGGAACAACACACTTAAAGTTTTGTTTTAGTCAAGTTATGGGGATAATGGTTGTGGAGTAAGTCTTGCTCCTGTGTCCTGACCTTTGACCCCATTTCAATGATATTCAACAGAACCGGTGCAGTGCACTTCCGGAACAACATACTAAAGTATTGTCGCAATCGAAGTATTTTTACGTACGTTTTGACGCATAAGAGCGATGGAATGAATCCCGCTCCTATGTCCTGACCTTTGACCCCATTTCGCCCTTTTTCAATAGGATTCGTTCCCAGGTTGTCCCCTACCACATACTAAAATTTTATCGAAATCGAACCATTTTTACGCGAGTTATCGAGCGGACAGACGGATAAACAGACAGACAGGCAAAGCTGGAGCCATGTACAACCCCTTTTGGAAAGCGTAAAAAATTCCATAATTTCCTTTCAATTAAATAAGATATGTCTGAGGTTTCCATTTTATTTCCGAGCAGTATGGTTCTACCGATTTAAAGGAAAACATTCCACCCATACTTTCAGCAGATGAGTGTTTTTCCAGGAAGTGTGGTTCTCAATCTGCACTTGGATTCTCCTTTCGTCTGCGCCCCAGGTAAAATGCGAAGTGCACGGCCCTCTTCTTGAAGACACTCTGCCGAACGTCCCGAGAAGAGGAAGAACGCAACGCTGCAGCAGCAACCAACCTGGTCGCTCCGCAAACAGTGTAATTAGTCTCGCGCACGTCAGAGCAGACAAAACCGTCGAAAAAGGCAAAAAGACTCTCGAGCAGTTGAAGAGAAGGAGGGAGAGTACAGGAGGAGACATGCAGACAGGCAAAGAAAAAAAAAACAATAAATAAAAATAAATGTAGGGGGCTGGGAGACGGAAGGGGAAGGGGGAAAAGGAGGTACATTTAGATGGCTCACGGTAGGATAAAAGGGGGCAATGCATGTCACGACTTTCGCGATTTACTTTCGGTAGCATAGTAATAATGACCCCTTTCGGTAGGGGGAGGGGTGTGTGGGTCAATCCGAGAAAATCGTTGCCGGAAACTGGTGCTAATGTTGATGATTCAAACAGTCCTGGACATTAGCGTAGTATGGTATTTCACAATTAGGTTATTTATGATTGTAAACATGAGAATAATTAGGTAAAAAGTCCGCTGAAGTCTCACAGTTACGGAGAGAAGAAGTGTTATACACTGCCAGGTTTGTGAAATATACTCAGTTAAAGACATATAAGCTAGAGCTGCGACTACTTGAAGCTATTTCCAGTTGACGACATATGTTGCTGGGCAAAGGTAAGGAATGAAAATATATTTAGCAAAAAAATCACTACACTGTTCAAGTGATACCTTCGATAAAAGACATGAGCCGCCACGCTGGCTGATCGGTCTGAGGCGCTGGCTTCTCTCCATTTCTCCGAGAGGGGACAGTGGCTTGTTTCCCGGACGAAGCATGGGTGGTGCGTTTGTCTGACGGAGCTGGTTCTGTCCCTTCCCTGGAACCAATGGTCTCAAATTAAGGACAGAAGACTGTTTATAGCCCTCTGAGTTGCTTATGCTGGTCGTTAAACTCCAAACAAGATATATACGAGTAATACTGCACTAGCGTCAGAACTTGAGACATACTCAGTAAAAGGCAAACGTTACTGTTCAAGGGACATACAATTAAGAGAGCCGTCGCGTATAACGTAGATTGTTGAAAATATAGAAACTCTTATTGAAATTTGGCACCATGATGAAGAAATCAAAGACTCTTGTACGAAACTTGTGGAAAGCAGGCCAAGACGCATTGGATCTCTAATAAAGAGCAAGGGCATGCATACTAAATGTGTCATTACTGTTGAAATAAAGGAGCATTTCATTGATATAACTTGCTTTTTGTACAAAATTCCCAATTATTCTCATAATTTTCACACATCTGTAAATGATACGAAAGCAAAACAGTCGAATGCAAGCATCAGGGCAAAATTTGTTGTCTCGGGTCAAAAGCTCACGAAACTGCAAAATCACCGACAAAATTTTCAAACGTAAAATCTTACACAAATTACAAATAGAATTCATAGATATAAATAAAATGTGAGCCAATATTTCCTCGGTGAAGTTCAGTATATTTCTGCAGCACATTTTTTTTTTTTTTTTTTTCAAATACTGTGTTTTTTAGCTCATCACTGTTTCGGGGAACCCCATCGTTCCCGCCCACTTTCACCACTGATTGTATTCTGGGGTGGGGGATGTTTTAATGGCTAGTAACGTAAACTTTCTTGATATCAGCTGTTCATTCTTACCGTGCATGGACCGAACTTTTTGAAACACCCTGATCACTGATCAAATGTAGAGGATTTTAGGAAGGGAGTGTCTGACCACAGGTCTTAAACAACCCATAGAAATAGGAAGCTAGGAGATTTGGGCTAGAGTGTCCCATAGGAAAGTGACACGGAAGCGAAGTAGGAAGGGGGAGGAAGACGCCCTTATTTATTACCGGGGGCCAGTACCCCGTGAAACACCCTGTATACGCCAATTCTGTTTTTGAGAAAGAAGTATGATGACGTATAAATACAACACTACTGCTCAAAGGGTTAAAGAACACGGAAATGGGTACAGGAAACATACCAATTTAGGGACAGGTGTATTGGAATACCATTTAGAATTGAAGACATGATGCTTTCAGAAAGCCGGATACAAAGACAGATGAAGTTATTGAAGGAGTCATGCTCAAAATATTAGATGTTAAGAGCTTTTACCGTCGTGTGTGTGCGTGTGTGTGTGTGATTTAACGATCCTTGTAAGCATTTAAGGCTACATGGAGTCGGTCGTCCCTGATTTAGGGCCCAAGGAGGCTGGGAGGCAGGGTACACGTCGATACTAGTTTCTTCATTAGAATGGGAGGCTTGCCGCATGAATGTCTGAAATGTCCCAAAACAACGAAGTTTCAATTGGAACTTCCGTTCTACTGGGTGGTGTAACGAATAGCATGCTCGAACGGAAACCGGGAGATGCGGATTCGATTCCGAATCCAGAGCAATGCAATTTTGAAGTTTTCTGAAATGATGTTACATGGAGAAGAGTAAACTTGAGAAATTCAGAATCATATTCTGATTGCTGCATGAATAATTACGGTATATGATTACGCCATGTATTTATGAGGAATATTTCTTCCTTGATTTCCGCACATATTCTCATCCGGGACTCGAGCTCTTCCTTGATTTCCGCACATATTCTCATCCGGGTTCGGGCATACGTTTAGCCAAAAGATGAACCTTTGACCAGTCCGCCATCGGGATTGATATCATGAACCTGTCCAGAGTTGAAAAAACTAATTTCCAATCCCACTTACAGCATTAGCAGCGGAGAATATTTTTAATACTTATAGTTCATTTCGAACTAAAGAATATATTCAGTGCCGTCTTAACACTTTTGGGGGCTCTGGGACGGTTTTGAGGTCAGGTTGAATGACGTGTGTATGATTTGAGAAGTACAGGACGATGTATATAATGGGTGGAGTGAACAGTGTAAAGTGTGGGTAGATTAGTGCAGCCTTGCATTGTACCTGCAATCTAGATATACACTGAAGCTGAAGTGTCACAAAAATTGTGATACCTTTCTAGTACTGCGTTGGCCCTCCTTGCGATCAGATAATAGCAGCAACGTGACAGGGCACGGATTCCATGAGCTCTCTGTAGTACTGTGGAGACAATGCACACCATGCTTCCTGAAAAGCATCCCACAACTCCAGAATATTTGCCGGTGGAAGATTCCTCGCATTGACGGCTCGTTGAACAGCATCTCAAATGTGTACGATAGCGTTTAAATCCGGCGGACGAGGGTGCCAAGTCAGGATGTCAAACTCAGTGGAATGTTCTTCCAACCATAATGGGGCGACTGCGGATGTGTGAGGTGACGCATTGTCATGCTGAAAGAGGTCGCACCCGTCGGAGTGGTTGCGTGACACGAACGGGTGCAAATGATCCTTAAGTACGTTAAGTAGTCTCCACAGGCCAGAGCGATTCGCAGACCTGTGAGAGATCATAATGCGTGCCAACTGAAAACACCCCACACTCAGACAGAGCCACCGTCGGCCTACACTGTCTCTTGTAGGCATGCTAGATCCATTGCCTCGTGGGATTGCAGCTACATCCGGAGAGGCCCCGAAACAATTGTGGGACCAGGCTACACCTTTCCATGTAATCTTGTGTTCAATGGCGTTGTTCCCGAGCTCAGGTGAGGCTCACAGCCTGGTATCGTCGGGTCAGGAATGGCACTCGGGTGGGCCGTCGGCTAAGGAACTGCTTAGAACACAGGGAGCGTTTGAACTATCTGAACGCCGGGTCAGCAATGGAACCCGGGTGGGACGTCGGTTCCAGAACTCCATAGAACACAGGGAACGTTTGAACTATCCGAACGTCGAGTTAGCAATAGAACCCGGGTGGGACGTCGTCTCCGGAACTCCATAGAACACAGGGAACGTTTGAACTATCCGAACGTCGGGTCAGTAATGGAACCCGGGTGGGCCGTCGGTTCCGAAACTCCATAGAACACAGGGAACGTTGTACTGTCCAAACGCTGATGTTACTACTGGCCCCAGCACGAATCAAGCTGTGATTTGCGGCAATGTTGCGCGTCGACCGAATGTTACCATGCGTGCCAGACGCCGCTGTCCACGATCGTCCAGGGCTTTTCTACGGCTACACTGGTTTCTCACTCTGGATTTCCCCCTGAGTATGTTGTGTAGTCCAAGTACACTCCTGACGTGGACTGCATAAACTTTAAAACTCTGAACACACACACACACACACACACACACACACACACACACACACACACACACACACACACGCCAGCCACACACACACACACACACACACACACACACACACACACACACACACACACACACACACGCCAGCCACACACACACACACGCCAGCCACACACACACACACACGCTCCAGAAAACATCTGGGGATCCACTCAGTAACTGAGAGCAAAGAATGAAAGGATGATGCTCATACTCATAGGCATGACAAGCCAAAAAACATGTTTAGCTAAGTGAGTGGTTGGCTGAAACGTCCGCAGGACAGTCCATTAAGGTACATAGGGGTACTCGATAATGAAGTGGATTCACTTCGTGACATACACCGATGAGTCATTACATTATGACCACCTACCTAATAAGCAGTAGGGCCCCTTTTAACCCGTAAAACAGCGTCCACTCGGCGAGGCATCGATTCGATGAGGTGACGATAGGTATCCTGGGGTATCTGGTACCATAATGTCAGCAGCAGGTTCTCCACTTCCCGTACATTTCGGGGTGGTGGTGATTTAGCGCGAACCCGCTTTTCCAAGTCGAACCACAAATGTTCGACTGGGATCATGTCAAGTGAATCGGAGGTCAGGGCATTAACAGAAAGTAACCCAGCATGTTTCTCGAACCCCTCCCTCACGATTCAGGCAGTGTGACATGGCGCATTATCCTGTTCGTAATGGCCATCACCAGCAGGGAACACAGTTGCCATGAATGGGTGAACTTGGTTCGCAACGATGTTCAGTTTCCAGACAGCTGCCAGGGATTGTGCTATTGGGATAATGGGACCTAAAGGGTCCCAAGAAAACATTGCCTGCAGCAAAACACCGCCGCCGCCGCCGGGATGTTTCCGTCCAACAGCGCATCCAGATGCCATAGCCTCTGCTGACAAACAGTGAATCCGCGCTCGGCCGTCTACGTGATGCACCAGGAATCTCGATTTGTCCGAGCAGGCCACTTTTTTCCGATTTTCCACGGTCCAATCTCGATGAATTTGGGGCCCATTTCATGCGTTGTTGGCCATGAAGTGCAGTGAGCATGGGGACCCGGCTGGGTCTTCGCCTACGCAGGCTATAACGAAGTAAATTTCTCCGTCATTTTTTCCACGCCGGGCAACGAACCCGAGTCCCCTTATTCTGGAATAAGTCGCTCTACCAACTGAGCTACGCAGAAGTTTGTTCTCGCTGCTATCAGCATTTATCTCATGTGCGTCCTGCGCCTGCGGGGCAGGCACGTACGTCACGTCCCCCCACCCACCCGAAAGAGGGCCGGGGGCATGGCCCCCGGGTCATCCGGGACCATGTATCGCTGTAGGCAGTCATCCGCTGAAGAACGTATATTGGAGAAATCCCAGTCAATTTAGTGTATGGAACGCAACATCACACACATTTATTTTTCGAAGTGCTGAAGAAGGGATTCTCTTATTTTTCCTGTCTCGCGGTGTAGAAATAACATCACACCATTGCGAGAACTTTAACGGCCAGGTTATTCTTGAAGTTCGGGGCCAGTATAACGTAAGTAAATTTCTCCGTCATTTTGTCTACGCCGGCAACGAACCTGAGTCCCCTATTCCGGAATAAGTCGCTCTACCAACTGAGCTACGCAGACGTTTGTTCTCGCTGCTATCTGCCTTTATCTCATGTGCGTCCTGCGGGGCAGGCACGTCACAAGGCCCATGCGCAGAAGGCTGAGATTAACTGGTAGCTGTGACACATTACCCTGATCACCACTTTTGTAGCTGAGGATGACTTGTCGCATTGTGGCCCTGCGGTTGCTGTGAACAATGTGTGACAGTCTCCGTTCCCCTCTGGCAACAATGAGCTGCGGACGACACACGGCTAGACGACTGTCCGTCGTTTGGCCATCCGTGCACCTCTTTTGATACGTACTCGCTACAGCGGCACGTTAACAACCCCCAAGCCGCGCCGTTTCCGAGATCGTAGTTCCGAGGCACCCTGCCATCACAATTTGCCCTTCATCAAACTCCGATAAATCGGCAGATTTTCCCATTCTGACCCCGGACACTCTACTAAACGAAAGCCGGTCTTTGGGTTGTATATATACTGCTCTGTGAACTTCACCTGCACCATTGTTCGATCTGCAGGCATGCTCATTTCTCTAGGCTGAGAGTGGTCATAATGTAATGGCTCACCGGTGTACACCCCTAATTTAAATTTCCTTTTGAGTCCCTGTGTTCTTATATAAATTTAGAGTCTTTCTCTTTAAATATTTTCTAAGCTTCAGACATGAGTTTCTCACTATGAATTTTAAGCTAGCAACATCTGACAGCAGATCAAAGAGCAATGTACGTACTTAAACACTCGAGAGATAAGAGCTACGTGTAGAATGTTCGAAAGGCGATAATAGAGGATCAACTTATGGGCTATACGCAATCTTGCACAAATACTTTATTTACGATGTTCTATATTGAGAGAGAGTAGTGTAGCAGAGATTGTACTCTCGTTATCGCATTGTTGCGGCGAGATAATTTGAGAGAGCTCGCCAGTTTATGACCATTCGTCCAAGATGGGTCGGAATTTGAATCCCGGTGAGGCATGGATGTTGTGTTTGTATCTTATGACACTGTCTCTCTCTCCCTTCCCTGGAATCAGTGGCCCTAAATTAGGGACGGTCGACTGCTTATAACCCATCGATTTGCTCACGGTGATCGTTCATTCAACAAACAACAGCAACATTCATTGAATTCTGATCACATTATCTTGAAGTGACTTTGATATGCCTAATTAATGTTACGGGTAAAATTAAGATCCAATATTAAACTTTAAGCGGCTACGAGAGACAGACTCCACAATAAAACGTCAGCATAAAGTGAGCACAACAAAACGTCAGCATAAAAACAAAACAGACTCCACAACAAAAACGTCAGCATAAAGTGAGAAATACGTTGCAGTGAAGCGGAGAAGAAAAATCCCAAAGAAACTTTTACGACGATTTAAGAGCTTTTTCTTTTCTTTTATTTTTTTTTATTTTTTTTTTCAAGTTCTGGCATTTCTTGCCCTAAATTTTTTACTTAATGAAATATCATAAGGGCCAGCTAGTGAGATTGGTCAAATATTATAGATAAAAAGGAGGGTGAGAGAGTGCGTGCGTTTCCGGAACAGTTCGAGTAAATAGCAACAACGGCATTACAGCAGCTGGAAACTTTGATCTCATTGTAATTGCTGTTACAGTCAGCAACGGATCCGGTCAGCAACGGATCCGGAAAGAAACGAATGTGGCGCCCCCCCCCCCCCCCGAGCTTATTGTTTTGCTTTGAAGCAGCCAAAATAGCAACTAATTAACCTAACTAACTCCGTATGTATTTTTATTGCGTTCAGATTTCACAAAACTTCTTTTCAAGTTGTTAAACTTTGCTGTAAATTTCGAAATACAGTTCTTCTCCGCGGTCGATCCAGAGAAAGAAAAGAAAAAAAAATTTGGATAAGCCATCCTCAGAACGCAATTTTCTTTTTCTAACACTGCTTAGGTTTTCTACTTTGAATGGTATATTTTGAGCAATAGAAAGTCTCATCATTGGTGTGTGGGTATAGGAGGAGGAGAATAGCGCCACTGTATTAAATTTAATATGCAACTTGTACGAAGGAATTTGTTATAATCCAGCATGAGATGATCAACGTGACGATGCAAGGGTCACGTAATATGATAAAAATGCCATCTTATATTGTCCCTAATGCCACTGAATGACGCATAAAATCATTAGCAGCGAAATCAATACAGAAAGAAGTTCGTCCCTTTGCCTGTCATTCAGTATGAACATTTATAAACGAACACTCCAAAGAAGAATGTGGCTGTCATTCAGTATGAACATTTATGAACAAATACTCCGAAGAAGAATTACCCGCCATTTTAATTAAGAATAATGCTACTGCATACTTTTTTTATTAAAATTAAGAGCGAGTAATGTAGAATTATTATTTTCACAGAAAACTGGACGTATAACGACGGATAGGGGCAGGGCTGACGGCACACCAATAGGGCTTGAGAAATATCTGAAAAGTTACATTCCCAGCTGAGCATGCGCAGAAATTATTTACCTGCTCGCGTAGTAAAAGCGGGATGCCCAAGCAAATTAGAACCCTCATTTTTAGCACGTCTTTTGTAAAAAAAGATCGTGCTTATGTTATCGGTTTGTCGGCCCGTCCGTCCGTCTGTAGACACAATATCTCTGCAACTATTAGTCCGATTTAAAAAAATCCTTTTGCATTGGGAAGTCTGAAATATGCAAATGATGATCCTTTATTTCGTTTTTATTTTTTACGATGTGCAATTTCGCCGCTAGAGGGCGCAAATGCAGATGATGTCGAATTCAAAAATATGTTTTATTCCACATATTTGCTTCCTAACATCCGATTGAAAATATTATTTTTTCTTTCGATTCTATTTATGACGAAGAGTATTTTAGATATAGTTACTTTTTCAAAGTACGCATATATTCTCCGCTAGGGGGCGTAAAAGTAAATTACATTTTTCCCGAAACTGTTCTTCTAAAACTCCGATTTGAAAATTTTTTTTTCTTCAGCGGATACACCTCCTGATGGAAAATCTTTCGCATATAATTTCAAATTTTTGGTAAAGAATACTTTGGCCACAAAGGGGCGTAAGTGTTAATTTTTGCTTCTGATGTATTTGCCATAAAACCTGAGCTTCTAAAATATCGATTGAAAAAATTCTTTCGTGGACTGATGCCACTCACATCGATAAACATTTTCGAAATATTTTCTTCTTAAAATATTCCATAGTTTCTCAGTCAGGGGTGCGTATATGTATATCTTATTTTTGTCAATATCTCTACTTCTAGGAGTCCGATTTGAAAAATTCTTTCTTAGTTGGATAGTGTTTCTAGTGTGACATGTTTTTCATATAATTTCAAAATTTTCAAGTAATTCATAGACTTTCCGCTAGGGGGCGTAAAGGTAAATTGCGTTTCCTCTATATCTCTGCTTCTAAATCTCCGATTTGAAAATTTTTTTCTGCACCTGACACGAAATCGTTTGCACATAATTTCTAATTTTTGTAAAAAAATGGTTTCACCACCAGGGGGCATAAGTCTTAATTTCCGCTTCTGATGTATTTGCAGCAAACTATGAGCTTCTAAAATCTCGATTGAAAAAAAAAGTCTTTTTTAGACCGATACTGCTCATGTCGACAAACCTTTTAGCAACATTTTCTTCTTAAAATAATGGATAGTTTCTACGCCAGGGGCGTAGGTGTATATCTTATTTTTGTCAATATCTCTACTTCTAGGAGTCCAGTTTGAAAAAATTCTTTTTGTTGGATAGCGTTTCCGATGCGAAATGTTTTTCATATAAATTCCAAATTTTCAAGTAAATCATAGACTTTCCGCTAGGGGGCGCAAAGGTAAATTGCGTTTTCTGCGTTATTTCTGCTTCTAAAACTCCGATTTGAAAAATTCTTCCTGTATCGCATACAACACCTGATGAAACATATTTTTCATATAATTTCTAATGTTTGGTAAAGAATGGTTTGGTCACCAGGGGACATCAGTGTTGATTTCTGCTTCTTATGTATTTACAGCAAAATCTGAGCTCCTGAAAACTTGACTGAAAAGATCCTTTCGTGGACCTATACTGCTCAAATCAAAAACATTTTGAGAATACGTTCTTCTTAAAGTAATGCATGTTTTTCCCGCCAGGGGGCGTAAAGTCATATCTTATTTTTGTTGATATCTCTGTTTCTAAGAGTCCGATTTGAAAAATTCTTTCTGTGTTGGAGAGTGTTTCTGGTGCGAAATGTTTCTCATATAAATTCATATTTTTCTTAACGCACAAGTCTGCAACCAGAGGGCGTAAGCTCACGATTCTGTTTACAGCAATATCTGAGGGATTAAAAACCCAATTGAAAAACTTCTTTCTTCCATCAGATACTGTTGTTTTCCTTACCGGTTCCATTGACTTTGAATAGCTTTGATAAATTTAATTTGCTTCAAAACGGATTCAAAAGGACGTGCCTTATTACACCCGAAAATTCGGTGTCATCTTTCTTGTTGTTGTTTTTTTGTTTTTGTTTTTTTGAAGTTCAAAATATAATGAACTTTTTTACATGGTTTACATTTCCGTTTTAAGGAGTCTGTATTAAAAAAGTTTAATGCGCAAAAGCGTGTATCTCAAGTTTTAAGACGATGATGCTGAAATTGTATGATCAAACTAACAGGGATCGCACTGCCGATCGTTTTTTTTTTTTGGGGGGGGGGGGGGTTAATGAAAGTATTTTTTATTTTTTTATTGGAGGTTTAACGACCACCGTGAGCAACTCAATAGGCTATAAGCAGTCGCCCGTCCCTAAATTAGGGTCACTAGTTCCAGGGAAGGGATAGAGCCAGTGCCGTAAGACAAATACAACATCCATACTTAAACGTGATTCGAACCCGGACTCCTTCCGTACGAATGATCAGAAGCCATCGCTTAGATCACTGCGTCATCGGGGCGGGGCGGCCATGCTATTTTTCAAGCCCTGCACCAATATACAAAGAACCCTTATATATATTGGTGAAAATTATAAACGTGGAAAGAGCGATGACTTCTGATTGATGTTCCTAACCCACGTCAATTGTGTGAATTAATTAATTATTCAAAGTCTCTTCTTGCCTTTTTTTTATTTTTTTACAGCAGCACCCCTCGCCCCTCCCACCCCATCACACAGTAGTGTTCTAAATTCGCCCTCGGTTATAGTATAATCAAAGAGCTTTTACATTGTAAAAAAAAAAAATGCTTTCTATTAAGAAAATGTGCGTTTTTCGCAAAGCTTCTTTTATTCTGCCAGTAAAAATTTCCAGAGAACGTCCATAACGAATATGGGCTATGCGTGTTAAGAAGTTTCTCATCATCGTTATCATTGTTATTACTCTGATTTAATTTCAGGAACATCTCCCATTCATTATGGTATTTTTCTGCTTCCGTTTGCTGAATTTTAGTGTTGTTTTTTTCTCTTCTTCAACTGTGACCCCCGAGGGAAAAAAAAATTAGGCAGAAAAGTTATTTCGCCACACCCTGCGAAATCTTAAAAAAATTGCTGCCTGCTTATCTGTGTGTATGTATTTCGGATTCCATGGCTTGGTGATTACACTGCGCATCATGATACACTTGGCCAGAACTCAACTTGAAACTGCCAACTTGCGCTGACGTAATCTGGCAGCAGCAGAAGAAGAAAGTTGCACTTGTAGCAACAGAATGGGCAGAGAAGGCGCCAAGTGAACTCCGGAGAAAGGGATCAAAACCTGTCCACCCTGTGGATACAGGGGAACAGCAAAGCCGCCATCATTTATGAAAGTGCGCCGTCCATGATGGGGTCAGACTAGTTTGAGCGGGAGCACCACAGGCTTAGAAACTCTGGGCTATGTGTGTGCAACGCGGACTTTCAATCACTGCGAGAGAGAGAGAGGCCTTGTGTGTGTGTGTGTGTGTGTGTGTGTGTGTGGGAAGGGGGAGGGACTGGGGAAGCAACATAGCAGGGAGGAATGAGGGGGATCTAGAAGAGGGTCTATGTGTATCGGCAGAGCTGGAGAGAGAAAGAAAGAATAAAAAATACTCCAGCAATGCCAGCTCAAAGAATTGTCTGGGATGGATTGTGACCATGTATTTACAATACAGAAGAGAGGTGACGAGAGGAAAATGTCATGAGTAAATAGACGTAAAGGCTTAGTGCCACTTCATCCTTCTAACAAAAATTTTAAGGCTCATTTTCATCAGACCTGATATGGCAGGGAGATGAGGGAACAGAAAAGTTCATTATTGTTTTAAGTGAATCTACCTGTCTCGGCTGGTTTAACATTACCGCAAATCGCTTCAACTCTGGGAGACCGTGGTCGTTTTGAGGGGCCTCAAGACAGTCTTTTTATTTTAATTTTTTTTAGTCACTAAAAATTCCCCATAAAATGCTTGCATCGAACATTCTTTTTGTTTGATTTACTCAAATTTAATTTGATTTTCATCGAATTTACGTTCAAAGAGGTTTCCTAATACCACTAACGAACGATAAGTTATGTATGAGGCATGGAAGAAGCAGTACAAACATCAAGAGCAATTCGACATTATATATGAAAAGAAATGTGTTTAATAAATGCATCCTTCCAGTTATTACTTATGGATCGGAGCCATTGACCTTAACTAAAAAAAGACACACAGAAGCTGCAGACAACTGAAAGAAGGATGGAGACATTCATGCTTGTTATAACTAGAAAACTCATAGCTCGGGAAAATGACGGGAGTGGAAGGCATCGTGAAATAGTAATTCCAGATAAATAATAGTAATGGTTGGGCATTTGCTTTTCTAGCAAACGTTCTTTTTTTATTGGAGGTTTAACGACCACCGTGAGCAACTCAGTGAGCTATTAGCAGTCGCCCATCCCTAATTCAGGGCCACTGGTTCCAGGGAAGGGAGAGAATCGGTGCCGTAAGACAAACACAACATCCATGCTTCACCAGGATTCGAACCCGGACCCATCTTGGACAAACAATCAGAAGCCAACGCTTAGACCACTGCACCGGCTTAGCAAAGGTTCAATGGTTCAACCCATTGCCATTACATCACTGAAATAGCAATGGGTTGAACCATTGAACCTTTGCTAGAAGAGCTGGGCCGCCCCGGTGGCGCAGTGGTCTAAGGCGCTGGCCTCTGATCATTCGTCCGTAAGGGGTCCGGGTTCGAATCCCGGTGAGGCATGGATGTTGTGTTAGTCTTACGGCACTGGCTCTCTCCCTTCCCTGGAACCAGTGACCCTAAATTAGGGACGGGAGACTGCTTATAGCCCATTGAGTTGCTCATGGTGGTCGTTAAACCTCCAATCAAAAAAAAAAAAAAAAAAGCTGGCCACCGATGGATAACTAATTTTTTTCTGGGGGGGGGGCTAACGACCATCGTGGGCAACTCAATAAGCTACAAGCAGTCGCCCGTCACTAATTTAGGGCCACTGGTTCCAGGAAAGGGAAAGAGCCAGTGCCGTAAGACAAACATAACATCCATGCCTCAACGGGATTCGAACCCAGATCCTTCTCGGACGAATGGTCATAAGCCGGCGATCAGACCACTGTGTCATTCATTCCTGTTTTGCATCTACCATTTCAGTTGTCGCCGTTTCGGTAGCGCAGTAGTCTAAGCGCTGGCTTCTGACCATTCGCCCGCGATGGGATTGGGTTCGGATCCCGGTAAGGCATGGATGTTGTGTTTGTCTTACAGCACTGGATTTCCCCCTTCTCTGGAACCAACGGCCCTAAATAAGGGACGAGCCCATCGAGTTACTCACGGTGGTCCCTAAATCCCCCACACAAACAAACAAACAAACAAATAAATACATGTTAGACTGCATACCAAGGCACAGAAAAAGGACCAGAAGAAGACCACGTGGGAAAGAAGTTTTACCACTGGAAACATAAGGTAGAGATTTTAGGTGGAACCACCTTAAGGCCACTGGTTTCAGGGGAGGAAGAGATTCAGTACCGTAAGATAAACAACATTCATGCCTCACCGGGATTGGAACCCGGACCCAACTCGGACGAATGGTCAGAGGCCACAGCTTAGACCACTGCGTCACCCGGGCGGCAACACATTGATCCCGTGATCAGTTTATTAGCGTCAGAAAATGGTTCCTATCTACAGAATGTCTAAGGTATGTACTCTTTGCAATCCTGTATCTTATTCGATCTAATTATTGCTCATCATTTCCTCACATTTATGGAACTATGAAGTTACCAAGTGTCGCGTCTGCTAATCAGCATTTAAAAAAGCATGAAAAACTGAACATGTACCCTAGTCTAATAAACATATGGTCAAGATGAACTCGCTTCGCCAGAGAAAATGTTTCGTTCCCTGTAGCGCAAATATTAGAACTGAGACCCACGCGCGAAGAAAAATTAACCTGTACATTCGCAGAATGGCATGCGATTCCCTCCCCATGTCCTACGTCTCTAAAAGACATTAAACCAGGACTTTGTGATTGGAAATGCAATTTGATTCCGTTAATAATCAAAGCCAGATTGGCGAACGTTGACCTTTACGATGTCAGACCATGATAGATCAAGAACAACGAGCAAGAAGAGCATTTATTGAAAACGAATCAAAAAAGAACGCGCAGATTAAAAAGAAAGAAAAAAACAGGAATCTCGTTTAATTGGCAGAGAAAGCGACATATTCACGCCTAAGAAGTGACACGTATTCCTCTGAAAACAAATGGTGTGGTCACTGCAAAGGATACTTGCTAAATTAACTCTATCCAGATCACGTGCCAAAACGAGGCATCAGAAAGGACAAACCATAAATTTTACGTGGGGTAATAAATTACATGTCGGCCTTGCCTCTGAGTGTTACATAGTATCTCAATACTACCAATCTATTTCCAACAATGTATTGGTAATTACGGAATGTCACAGTAGAATGAAGAGGACAGTTGCACGAAGAAGTAATGATTCCTCTCTTCCCATGAATTCAACGTGAGTGGCAAAATTTAACGTTTGAATCTTTCACTTGCACGACACGCATTCAGTTTTACATAGGCCGCGAATTCACTCACTCAATGACACAGCCAAGCTTTACGTTGAGAAGAATTTAGATTCACTTGCATACATAACTCCTCCCTGTGGTTTGTGTTGAGCGGCATTAAATCAAAATTCTGTGATTGGAAAGCGCAATTACTCTAAACGAAGACGATTCGGGCATTTCCATGCAATAAACAAAGAGGGGCGCCATGTTTCCTTCAGAGGACAAATTTTCTGACAAAAATGCGGCAGATCAGCATCTTAAGGTTTTGTAAAAATACCTTATCTAATGCGAATACTTTAAGAACTAAGTTTCAAAGGAAAATAGGGAATTCACGGAGTCAGAGATGTGGACACTCACCAAGAAAGATATCCAGAGGATGCAGAAAATTGAAAGAATCTCGAGGAGATGTATTATTAGTGTACCTAGCAGGAGCATAACTAGGCTTTTCTGCGCCTGGGAAGAAAAAAACCATAAAATATTGTGCCTCCATCTGTTTTTTTATATATTTAACGCCACTGGTTTTAGGATAGGGAGAGAACCCATGCCGTAAGATAAACAACATTCGTGCCTCACCGGGATTCGAACCCACATCCAACTCGGACGAAAGGTTAGACGATAGAGCTTAGACCACTGCGTCACTGAGGTGGCAACACATTGATCCCGTGATCAGTTTTATTATATACCGAGTGTTTCACTGGGTCGTGACAATTTTCATGTGGAATAAATCGTTAAAGAATAACGAGATGGCGTTGTAAGTTCGAGACATCGATCAGCAGGCGACAGGCATTCGTGAGGAAGTAGTGGGACGGTGGACACGCGATTTCGGACATGCAGCGATATACCACGGAAGAAAGAGTTTTCTTGGTGAAAAATCGGTATGCGTAGGGCGGAAACCCCACAAAGGTGTTACAAAAGTGAGGTACAGCTTTTAAGATTCGTCGTAAGCCATCCCGTGAGTACCTGGTAGCGAAATTCGAACGAATCGGCAGTGCCACAGATGACGCGGTAAGCATGGCGACGAAGAGAAGAGCGAGGACGGGGGAAAACATCGAAGCCGTACGTTCCAACAGGACGGAGCACCGCCACACTCCACAAATGCTGTTCTTGATTTACTTCACCAGCAGTATGGCCCACGGGTCATCGCCAGACGATTCCCCCAACGTTTTTCAACCGGTCTCTCTTGGCCTCCGTACAGCCCCGATTTAACGCCGCTCGACTTCTTCTTGTGGGACTATCTGAAAGATCGGGTGTACCAGGACAACCCGCGAACATTGCCTGACCTCCGACGTTCCATCGAACAGGAAATTGCGCGGATCCCGTCGAACATTTTCCCGTTGGTATTGCAGCACTTCGAAGCACGTATTCCCCAAGTCGTGACAGCGGATGGTCGCCATGTGGAACATGTCATCCATTGATTATCTTTTGCCTACTCTTTCTCCTGTAAACGTCTTTTCCCTCTTCCAATAAAGTAAGTTAACTTTATTGTGCCGCCTCGGTGGCGCAGTGGTCTAAGCGATGGCCTCTGATCATTCGTCCGAACGGGGTCCGGGTTCGAATCCCGGTGAGGCGTGGATGTTGTGTTTGTCTTACGGCACTGGCTCTCTCCCTTCCCTGGAACCAGTGACCCTAAATTAGGGACGGGCGACTGCTTATAGCCCATTGAGTTGCTCACGGTGGTCGTTAAACCTCCAATCAAAAAAATAATAATAATAACTTTATTGTCTCTTTCTTTTGTCACTACCCAGTGAAACACCCGGTATATACAGCAAATTATCACAGTAAATCTTCAGAAAGGAAACATAAAACTAACCCTAAAAATATCAACACCAATATCCGAAAACTAAAAATATAGTATATGACTAATACCAACATAGTTTACTCGTAGCAATCACATGACATTCCTTCCAGGTCTTCTCTCTATGGTTTGCTGTTTGTGTTAACCGTGACTGTTTGTTTCACTTTTCACCTTTGGAGCACAGAAAAATGTCTGTTGGATTTGTTTACCAACTATGGTTTGCTGTTTGTGTTAACCGTGACTGTTTGTTTCACTTTTCACCTTTGGAGCACAGAAAAATGTCTGTTGGATTTGTTTACCAAGTCGTCTTCGATATGTTGTTTTTGTATTTCCTATGGGTCTCGTAGCTTCGAGAACGCACACAGCGAGGCTTTTGGCTTCTGCCAGCTTGTTTTGTTGATATAGAAAAGCCACTTTGCTCAGCCAGCGTTCTCCTGAAGACAATGGTTGGGATTCCCATCATATTATTCTGACCTCGAGTCGACCAAGCATTAATTTTTTCCCCCAAGGGTTTAGATATATTTGTTTCTGATAAGTTATGGTACGTTATAGCATTTTCCTTGGTTATTTTGCTACTTGCATAGTACAAGTTTGAAGTCTGATGGTACATTATCTATGTGGATTTAATGGTTTCTTATGCCATTGTTTGATATATATATATATATATATATATATATATATATATATATATATATATATATTTATTTATTTATTTTGCTCATTGGCTCTATACTAGATTTTCCTGGATTTGTGGACGATGAGTCGTGTGGGTTGGACCAGATATTTCATGAATGTATTGCTAAATTCTTAATTTATACCTTTCCGTGGCTTAGGTGTTTTTGATTTGTGGGGTCATTTGCCCTAAATGCATTTATTACATAGCAGAAACCCGTATTCAACTAGGTCTTTGTAGGGATGAGTTAATGCTGTGTTTTGCTGGTCCTTGATAAAGCCAAAGCTCAGCATTATCAAAATTTTCTGCATTATTGCATGTTTTTCCCTGCTCGTTTGCATTGGTGTTTTTTTTTTTGTTTGTTTCTTGTTTCTTTTTTTGTTTTTTTTTGTTTTTTTGCTCCAGTTGAAATTGCTTCTTGTCGTGAATATACACTATCTACCAACAAGTAATTGGACACCCCTGCAATCGACGATATCTGCGGTCCTGATACATGTCACGGCCGCTGCCGTTAAATATCGTGTGGGAAACAATAACGCAACCAGTCGCATGCAAGATGCCATGCAGTTCGGAGCTCTGATTTCGAGAAAGGTGTAATCGTCGGGTATCACAGAAATGGCCGATCCATACGTGACATATCCAGCGAGTTCAAATACCCAAAAATCGACAGTGGCCTGCATGATTGGCAAGTGGAAGGATGAGAGGTGACTGTCGGAATGTGCCCCGACCCGGCAGACCCACAAAACTGGGAGTTAGAGACCGACGGATGCTGGCCAGAGAAATTTGGAAGAACCGCACCAAATTGATGGGCCACATCCACGAGGAGTTTCAACAGGCATCCGGGAGTTTTCTTTCGATGAATACCATCCGTAAGGAAGCCCATCTGCTCGGTTATAATGGACGTACTGCCGTCCACAAGCCTTTCATCACCAAGTCCAATAGCGCTGTTCGGCTAACGTGGTGAAAAGAACGTCGACAGTGGACCGTTGAACAGTGAAAACAGGTTATCTGGAGCGACGAATCAAGGTTCACGCTCTACCGTTCGGATGGCAGGGTCTGGGTTTTGCGTCTGCCTGGAAAACGCCTCCTGCCGGAATGTATTGTGCCAACTGTGAAGTACGGCGGCGGTGGAATTATGCTATGGGGGTGTTTCTCCTGGTATGGCACGGGACCCTTGGTCGCAATTCCTGGTAGACTCAACGCCGAGACCTACTGCACCATTTTGGATGACCATGCACTTCTTACGTTGAGGCAGTTTTACGGGTTGGACCCATGTTACTTTCAAGATGACAACGCCACCTGTCATGTTGCGAGGTCTACCATGGCTTGGTATGGTGACAATGGGGTTAATCGAATGGACTGGCCTGCGCAGAGCCCGGACCTTAACCCTATCGAGCACCTATGGGACGAGTTGGAGCGTCGACTTAAGGGGTGCCCACACCGTCCGAAATCGGTGAAGGAACTGACCTGTCTTCTTCAAGCCGAGTGGAAGAAAATACCGCTAGCCCTCGTACAACGCCTGGTTGAGAGTATGCCCCGGTGGGTCGCAGCTGTAATCGCCGCTCGTGGAGGCTCCACCAACTATTGAAGGTGAATAAACTTCGTTTTCCTTTGCTATCACAGGTGTCCAATTACTTGTTGGTAGATAGTGTGTGTGTGTGTGTGTGTGTGTGTGTGTGTATATATATATAGTGATTCCTGAGCTTTATCCTTGATTGCTCCCGGTGATACGCCTGATTACTCAAGTTACACCTTCCTGATTCCCTCGAGTTAGGACCCTGAGGTCAAATGATTTACGGAAAAGTTACAATATTATTGGTGTAACTGAAAGACTAGCCATCCCGGTGGCGCAGTGGTCTAAGCAATGGCTTCTGATCATTCGCCCGAAATGGGTTCGGGTTCGAATCCGGGTGAGGCATAAATGTTCTGTTTCTCTCCCTTTCCTGGAACTAGTGACCCTAAATTAGGTATGGCTCTCTCCCTTCCCTGGAACCAGTGACCCTAAATTAGGGACGGGCGGCCGTTTATAGCTAATTGATTTTCTCACAGTGATCGTTAAATATCCAATAATAATAATAATAAAAAAAAAGAAGGGTAGGAGATATCATGAAAACATTGTAAGGAACCTGATTGTGCAAGTCCTCTAGTAGGTTTGCCGTTAGGTTTTCCCTAAGTATTTATTTATCGTTACCCGGGGAGAAACCAAGTCGATGACGAGCATAAGATCAAGTCCATTACCGATAGTCACATTTGGCAACAAAACAGAACTTTATTAATCGATTATAACACCAATCAAAGTTGATTTAGGCACTTCATCCACAAACAGATATCCGCGTACAGTTTCGTCGCTACGGGGTTCATCCCTCGATTTGCTGGCCAGCGCTTTGAGAGCGCGTCTCTTACACCCACAATTCAGGGTTTCCTTATCTAAGGGAGTTAGTTTCACGTGCCCTCAGTAGAAACCACTTTGCCATATAAGGTTTTGCAGCCCAACCCCTGGCCCTGTGTATTGATTTTTATTTCCAAGAACGCGAACATAATATAGTATTTCGTGATACAGTTTTACATTGAGTCATGAAAAAAATCAGAAGAAAATTCCTGTTGCCACAATAAAGTCTCTACCAGCTTTATGGGTAGTACACATTGCTGAAAGAACAGAACGAAATTGGTAGTAAAACAACCTCTTCTTTTGTGTTTAACGACCATAGTGAGCAACTCTAAGGATTATTTATAAGCAACTGCCCTGCCTATAATTTGGGGCCGATAGTTCTAGTGAAGGGAAAGAGTAAACGTCGTACTGCAAACACATCACCCAAGCTATACATGAACCTCAGCTCAGCTAGGGCGACTCGCCGGAATCTGTCTCCTCTGGTCACTCGGTCAAAGGGGCTCCAATAATTCTTAACTGGAAATGAAAAGATCACAAAATATTCATAAAACGATCACTTGTGAGAGGGGTAGGTAAGCAGAACGCACTTTGGAATAATTATGGCTGGTGAAAAAGGGAGGATACTTTTGTCATTATTCAGATTTAGACGAACGTAAGAAACGACCCCGTGACACCGCCGCAGTGTGATGTAGCTACCATCTACGCATTCAAGCTAAAATCTAACCCGCATGCGCAAGCTAAAATCTAATCTCAAGATAGAAAGAAAAGCTGCATCGCGAGTGTGTTAGTGAGGGGGAATGGTAACTTTTGGTCTAGGATATCTATAGGTTACACCCCATCGTGTGTTATACATCATTTTAAAGCATTCGTCAATGGTAGGTATCCCCAACCTACACCGCGCGCGAGGGGGGGGGGTAAGTCAAATCTCGCTACGACGCATACTTCCTACTGTCGGGAAAGATGAATAGCATCAAAATGCATTTTTGTAATGGCTTTTATCACATTTAGCATCAGGTTCTCATAATTTACGCAGGTGGCAATGAGATATTGTTACGTTTACGTAAAACGTGATGAAATAATGTTCGGCGATAGTTTAGCAAAGTGTATTGCTAAGTAACAATGAAATTAACTATTGTTGCTTCACGTTATGGGACAGCATGCGGCACGATCAGATTTCGACAATGACGTGCCGTTACCCATTTTCGTTACATCGAAATTTTTCACTTCAGATTCTGTCGACTACAGTCGGGGAAAATGCATAACAGAATTAAAAAAAATCTTAATTTTGTTCTGTAGGTGAGAAATTTTTCAAAAGACAACTCAATCATTATATTTTCTTTTTTTATTCGATGAAAATTGCTATCAGTAAAACATAAGCACTACAAGGTTGTTTATTTTTTCGTTCATACACTTTCCGACTACTGAGCTAATCATTACATCACACATACATCATGATACTAATTCCACGGACTACATCGAACGACAAGAAAACATTACGCATCGACAGAATCTGAATGAATGCAATAAGCAATAGTGTTTGATGCAGGCTATTCAAATCTTTCTCCATTCCCACAGAAAGATTTGAATAGCCAAAGTTTTATTAGAGGGGATGTTGAGAAAAAGAAGAACACAAGAAATTGGGAACTCTATTCTCATATCCATGACCTAATAATCATAGATACCCCGCTCTCTTAGAACTTACCTACGTGTGAAAACAAGTATGATTATAGATCGGTGTGTGTGTGTGTGTATCGCGATTGCTTCTTCAGTCATTTTGTGGGTCACGCATGACCGACACATAGTAACTCATCGCGGATTTCCCGATTCGCAATCGTGCTCTTTTCTGGTTTGGAGTCCAGTCATCAGGCTTCGGCTCCGATCATCGACACTCTTTTTCGATAGTCCACCTGTCTCTTCCTAATGACCACAGACGACTTCGAAACACTGATGTTAGGATCACTACCCAAGTGATAGATAGAGACATGTTGGCAAGGAGGAAGGGAGGGTAAGCACAGACATCGTCAGGGAGCACTTTACTTCTCCCGTGCGATTATACGAAATTATACAAGTATCTGAAGCTAAATCTACAAGTAGGGGTTCATTGAGCTTCGAGACATTCTGTATAGATCAGAAACAATTTTTTGCTTTACTAAAACAAACAAAAAAGGAGTAATTTTGAGTCGCTGCAAAATGTTAAAGAGACTATTACGTCTTCCTTTCTTTTAAAAGCACTTTACCCGAGCGAACGCGTCCACCTGTCCGTACTTTTTTTTTTTTTTTTTTTTTTTGATGAAGATCACAGCATTCTTGTAAACTTCTACATAAAATCGTCTCCTACAATTACGGGATCAAATAATACCTTTAAATTGCTAACTTGAATTCGGTTGGTCGGTATCCAGTTACTATTTAAGGGTTTGCTTGCGCAGGTAGAAGCGGCTAGCTGTCCGAAAAAGTGACTCTGGCATACTTTAAATTCAACACAACTGAAAACGAAAGAAGCTACGACGCGTGATATTCCCGAAGATTGACGTTTTCTTTCATTAAACTTCAAGAATGAAATCAAGTACGACATTCTGTTGTTTACTTAATGTTGGAGGTCAAAATTTTGAGACAAATTTCTCTAAGATGTGACGTTTTTTTTTTTTTTTTTTTTTTTTTTTTTTTTTTTTGCTGTGTATCATAGCATTCTAGTAAACTTCTGCATAAAATCATCTTCCTACAATTACGGGATACAATAATACCTTTAAAATGGTAACGGGAATAAGGTTGGTCGGTATTCAGTTACCATTTGTGAGTTTGCTTGCGCAGGTAGAAGTGGCTAGCTGTCCAAAAAAGAGAGACTAGATTACTTTAAATTCAACAAGATTGAAAGCGAAAGAAGCTACAAAGCGTGATATTCCTGAAGGTTGGCGTTTTCTTACCTTAAACTGCAAGAACGAAATTAAGTATGATATTCAGTTGTTTCCTAAATGTTGGAGGTCAAAATTTTGAGACGAATTTCTCCAAGATGAGATTTTTTCTCAGATTTTGTTTAAATCATAAAAATTAGAAAAATCTTGTTTAGTCATATTAGTATATGAACTAAGATGCTGACAAATATTTTACGGTTTTTCTCTACTTTAATGAAATTTACTTATGTTTGGGTACTGTGTAATTTGGTCTACATAAATAGTTATTAGGTCAGTCACTCGCCACGAACACTTGCTGGAGAGATAGCGCGGAGTGTTTGGGAAGCACAGCTTTTGGAGCTGTGGTGCGGAATAAAATTCAACACAGCGTTTTTTTTAGTTGTTAAAGTATAAAGATCAGACTTGATACTGTTGTAAATCCTTCAGATTTCTCGAAAGAATGTATACGTATATCATCATCAACCAGTCTCAAACCACTTAAGACCTCCCAAGTCTCTTCCAAAGCTCCCTGTCTTGCGCAATTCTCTTGCATATCACATCGGCATGCCTTCAAATTTCATCCAGCTGTTTCCCACGTGAACCTCTTCTGTGTCTATTTGTTCCCCTTAGTATCCAGTCTAGTATTTCAATTGTCTAACGGTAGACAGTTCTAGCAGTATGCCTAGCCCATTGCTGATTGAGGGGTATTTACTTTGATCATGATGTCATCAACTCTTATAATTCTCTTTAACCACGGGTTTCTTTTCCTCTCTTTCTTGATAACACCAAGCATGCATCTCTCCAGGCTACTTTCAGTTGTTCGTAGCGTCTGTACATCTTTGTTAGTTAAGGTCTATGTTATTGATCCAAGGGTATAAGAACTGGGCGGATGTTTTGGGCAAACGCTTTCCTTTTTAGACATAACGGTAAATTGCTCTTGAAAATTGTACTGTTTCTTGCAAATGTTCCCCAACCAAGTTATATGCGACTACTAATATCTTGTTGGATGTGGTCCTCGCTTGATATCAGTTGCTCAAAGTTAATGCAGACCTCAGTTACTTTTAAATTTGCACCATCGACTTCTAAATCTTCAGTTCTTGAAAGAAAACATTGTACATCAATTTTGTTTTATACTACACACATTACGTAAAAAATTGGCTGTCACTGAAAAATGAAACTGCCTGACGTCATGATGTCGCAGGAGAATCGTTTTGAATGCTACATACATCTATCTGTCAAGAAATGAAACTTACTCGGTATGGAAAAATGAAATGTTTTTTGCTGAAAATTCCATTACGGTTAAAAAACGCTTATAGCGTTGTAAATTCCTTTATTTACTAGAGTAAGACGTATATGGATACGCCAAGCTTTCGCTCTCCACTGCGAGTCTTTTTCAAGGTAATAGGTAGATATATTATGTATGCCTATTGCCTCGAAAAAGCCTCCCAGTGGAGAGCAAAAGCTTAGGCAATAAAGGCAATAGGTAGACACATATAGGCAATAAGTACACATATTATCTCTATCTATTGCCTTGAAAAAGCGTCCCAGTGGGGAGCGAAAGCTTGGCGAATCTACAAACGTCTTACACGCCAGTAAGTAAACGGATTTTACTACGCCATAAGAGCTTTTTGATTGTGCACAATCTGGTGTCTGTGAATTAATATTCCATTACAGTTCTTCAAGAATTATGGATATGCTTTAGCGGTCAGCTTGCTGCACAAAAATCACCAGAAACTTTCTTTCCCCCTTTTCTTTCTCTTTCTTTCTTTTTTTTTTTCAATTGTCCTAAAGTTTGCGAAACATTCAACTTCTTGCGACATGTCAAAATCGTATCTCGGCAATTTATTTTTTCCCCACATAAATGATAGAATTCGAGAAATTTTTGGATTGTTAAAAACCTTCAGTATTAGACTAAGATGATTTTATCTCAAATAAAAGAGAGAGAGAGAGAGAGAGAGAGAGAGAGAGAGAGAGAGAGAGATTGAAATAAAGGAAGGAAGAGAACGAAAGAAAAACGAAGCAAACTGGAAGCCAGTTTCCTAAACGCCTTTTCATCCCTAATTATTATTAATATTTTGTGATTAGTTTTGTTTCGGGGCCAGATGACCACCATGAGCAACTGTAAGTGATATAAGCAGTGAACAATCCCTTATTTAGGGCCTCTGGTTCCAGAGAAAAGACAGGACCACGAAATGATGCCTGAAGTTTCTGAAATTAGCGCTGTAGGACAAACTCGAAACTGGGCCCATCGCGGAAGAATGGACAAATCTCGAATGGTGCTTCGAGTCCGGATGAGGCATGACTAAGCCTCCGACTACTCTGGAACCAACAAGGCGGCCATCTCTAATTTCAGAAACTTCAGGCATCATTTCGTGATTCTTTCTTTTCTCTTTCTAGTTCATCGCGCATTACCAAATAGAAGCATTACGCTAAGAACCATGACAGCAACTCTTCAGTTTCCTAGTGTGACAGCACACACACACTAACTTCCGAAAATTAAGCAAACATTCACAAAAATGACCATATGTTGGATTCCCGTGCAAATAACTGGCTTAAAATTTTCACGATCTCAATTACTTTTGCACTCTTAACGATCATTATGGATTGGCAAACAGTTACTACTGTACAACTAAAACTGTATTCAAAAATCAACGGTGACAATAAATGAAGCCAAACGGAATTAGAGATGAAGGTTAGTAAGGGGTTTGGTCACCACTGATAGCAATACAGGATTCACAGCGATTGTGTACGCCGTTTATGAGGCTGCCCAAAACTCTGCTGTGACAACAATGGCCACATGTTGGCAAGAGTATTTGCAAGCTCATGGAGAGATTGCGGCAGAAGTTGATGAGTAGCAACTTGTCTCCTTAGAGCATCCCGATTCAGCTCGATCGGACTGGGATCGGGAGATCCTACAGGGCAACTCCATGCTGCGAATGATGTTCACTTCCAGTTATTCGTTAACCAGTCTCTCACGGTGAGGTCGGTCCTTTGTAAAAATAAAAAAAAATTCTCCAATAGCACTTGCATAAGTTTTCGCATAAGGATGTTGGACTTCATCTATATACCGCTGAGCATTCATGCTGCCTCCTGGAAGCACACAGAGGTCGGTACGTCCATCCACTGGGATGCAAGCTGAAAGCATGACACTTACTCGCCGTAGGAGTCTTCTGATATTAGAGGGATTATGACGAATTCAGGTTCCCTCCAGTTAAGTACACGCCTAAAGTCACTTCGTAGAGAAAATCGCGACTCATCAGTGAACAATACCCACATCCATTGGACTTGGATCCATGCAATATGCTTTGTACATCAATTTAACCGCGCCCTCATGTGATGTGGGATCAAAAGGACACATACCACTGGACGCCTAGCATACAATCCATCTTCGTGCAACCTCCTGTACATTGAGGTTGCAGTAACAGAAGTTCCTGTAGTTGAGATTTGGTCGAAGTTGTTGTTGTGTTATCCCCCTGTGCCGTAATCATATACCTGTTCTTACGTGATGCAGTAGTTTAAAGTCTACCTCCGCCGGGTCTTCTAGCAACAGCTTCTGTTTATTGGAAGCGTCTCCAAAGTCTGTGCACAACGGAACAATCAACACTGAGCCATCTGCCGACATCTGCTTGGGAATGACTAACACAGCAATTGCTTTCCATTGCAATCATCCAGGAAGATGATTCGTGTGAGGCATGTTTAACGGGAATACGATGTTACTGTAGACGCCAGGTTACAACAACGCGAATAAATTGGTCTTTTTTTAAGGTTGTCTGATTAATGACAATGGCTACCAGAAGCTATGAATGACAATGACTAGAAGCTATTTCGATGATTGCGTTGCCTTGGCGATAAGCTCTACTTAAATTGGAATATGGTCTTCTGCAGCAGCATTGTGATCTTAGGCTATCACACAGGTTTTGCGGTACTTGCCTCCTTTAAAGATGTGACAGAAATTGTCCAAAATCTGTTGCTTAAGGTTTGGAAACTAGTATGGATGTGTTATGTGCGTGTGTGTTCTGCAGATTGGACTGCCCAGTTTTTAAACCTAACCAACGAAGTGAATGCTCCAGGTACATAACAAATTACGTAAATAAGAATGAAGTACCTGTCTGCTTTCCTTTCCAGAGAGAGCAGGTTATTTATTCGCTTTAAGCAGAAGCGCTTCTAACTATGTATAACTACTGATTTGTTGCGTGTTTCCAGGAGGACTCTACATAGTCAGAGCGGAATTTAAGAGCAAAACATGATTATCATCTGCAAGGACGAGCTGTAGTCAAAAACATAAACTAAATAAGACAGGCAGGACTTTTGCAAAGACTGTAGGCAAAAAACACAGAACCACTGCCGTTTTAATAGGCACAGGATCCACTCAATATGCCTCACAGCTATCAAGCAAAAGCAGTTGGTTGGGAACTGCATAGAGACACATTGCAGAGCTGCTATAGTTAATCACTTGTTAAGAACGCCAATAATATGAAGTGGGACGAGCATAATAATTCGGAACCAGATGACTGGAAACGTGTCACATGATCTGACGAACCGTCTTTTAATCGCTTTGAATCCCACAGTGGTTAGAGACTGGGACCTTCGGGTCATAGTACGAGCAAGACCCGTTTTGAGCGATCAGAGATTCTAGTTTTTAAATATTGGTCCAACCTGGGCACCGGCTGCAGTTCCAGATGAGGCAAGCGTTGTGTGCCAGTCCTACGAAGCTGCTGGCTATGTTTCTTTCCTAGAACCAATAGCGTTTAATTAGCGGCTCTTTAGAACTTTAGATACCCATGAGGGATATTAAACTCCGACACACACACGCGCATACGAAAAGAAGTACACCGTAACATTCCTTTGGTCTTATTATTACACTGCTCGGTGGAATTACTATCAGTAAACAGGCACATCCTAAAGGTCCATAGTTCAGACATTCTTCCTTGAACATGATGCAGTCTTGAACTATGATAAAGCTGCTATGTGATCATTACCAGATGTATCAAGGTGTTTCTGGAGAAATTCGAAGTTTCAATACCCTCCCAGCGCCTACATAGCAAAAGATTTTAAACATCATAGAATCAGTATGGTCAGTTTTTAGAACAGGGGAAGAAGTAGATGAAATCTGCCTCCTTTAGTCACGTACCCTAAAACTTTCCTTCGTGAAGAAACGACTCCGCTGACATAACCCAAGTAATTTTGAAAAGATTGTTTGCATCCATTCTATGCAAAATGCAAACTGTATTAAGAGAAAAAGCTAGTTCATTATCACATTGCCCAGGAGCACAGCCTCGCAATTTAACTTAGGCTAGCCACTGTCCTTTAGGAATAGAAGACAGTGGCTCAGTGTTGAGCCTACGTTAAATTGCAAGGCTGTGATACCTGGGTAAAAAAAAAAAAAGCTTCTTGTCACTTTGTCACCGATATTCCCACTTTTTTTGCGCACACTTTGCATGTGTTTATATTAAAACTTGAAAAATAAATAAATAAGACTAAGGATTTTCTCTAGAATCTCCTCACAATGTTGTTTCATCTTGAAGCAAAGAATCAGCTTACATTATTTATCAAATTCTTTCTCAAAATGATTTTATGAAAGAAAGACAGCATATTGTACACGTTTTCTTGACAGAATGGAGAAAGGTTTAAGGACACTGCGAAACAATTTTAAATAACAGAGTCTAGAAAATTATTTCCTGCAGCATCAGATTACATGCACACAGGCAATCTTCAAAATTTTTCTTTGAATCTTGTTCGAACAAGCAAGCTGTCAAAGTGCGATGATTAACTGTATACGAACTCGCAAACTTAATGGATTTTTGGCTTATAACAATGTGCAAAGAAATTATCTGAGATTTAGCTGGGTACTTCTTGTGTGTATCATAATTTGAAACCTTTATAAAACTGAACATAATACGGTTTGACCTTCCTGCATAGGACTGATTTTGTTCAGCTCTGCAAAGATAGATATTTGCTCCTCGCCAAAAGAATACAATCTTAGGATACCTACATTACGTTTCTCAGTAGAGATAAATTACGTCGTGACTAGTTTCATGTTTTCCAGCATCATTATCACCACCGTCGTCATCATTATCGTCTTCTTTTCACACCTGCGCACCCAAGCGGCGTTCAGACTCAAATGGCACGTAACGCAAAATCAGAACGATGTTGAATGCCGGCCAGAAGGGTGAAATTAAATAAATAAATACGCTAACTTTCATCTGAAGTTTATCAGAGACAAGTTCAGACTTTATTAATACCGTTAAAATGTTTCATTTTGATAACAACACTGTAGCAAGACCGTCACGAAGGCAATTCCATCTAGAGATGTATCGTTCGCAAAGAACGAATCAGCAAACTGACAAGGGAACGGTCCAGACCGTTGTCGCTAGATACACAGTGCCTATTATATCATTCGACAGTACTGAAGGACTAATGTATAATGACAAACTTTTAGGTGCTATGGAATATAAATGATGAAGTTATAGGACATCAAAGAACACTGGCAGAGACAATATTCATGGAATCTCCATTACTCTTGCGGCCCGTATAGGAATTGTTTTTGTTGTTTTAAGCAATTGGCATACATTACAAAGTATTCATGGATGGATATACAATATAGCGTGTTCAGTAATGCATATACTTGCACTCACCTTTCACGTACGACCAAAAATATGAAGATCTTTACTTATGGAATGATCCAAACAAAAGTAGTTCTCACAGTGAGCTCATTTCAGGAATGCTGTTTCCTCGCAATCTTCTCTACCACATTCCTCAATTAGGCCCGATTCAAAACAATACTGGAGAGGTGTTTGGAAGTATCCATGGTGAGTTGTGACGAAACTGTACTTATAAAATGTAAAGCGTATTAGGTTTTGAAATCGAGGCGCTGAAAACTAGTTCATACCTGGGTAAAAACTGCAGACGGAGAAAGTGGTCTCTGTGCCAAAAGTTCATGTCTGATGTTACCGACACAGTGTCCGTTATGAATTTAACCATACTGTTATAGGGACTTCCTACACTTATTTTTATAGAAAATAATTGTAAGAAGTTCTAATATAACATTCATAATGTACATACATTACATAATATAGTGTTCATGAACAAGGCTCTAATGGCTCTCCCTGTTGTCCATAGCAGCTCAAAGTTTGGATGTAAACATATCTTATGATCCTCTATCTAAACAACGTACTTTGGTTTTGCAATCAGCGACAACCACATGTCCGTTTCCTTGTGAGTCAATGGCAGCCGTTTCCTTGTGAGTCAATGGCATCCATTTCCTTGTGAGTCAATGGCAAACGAATCTTGAAAATGGGAGCCAATCCCCTGAATGAAGTCAGAATTACTTTCTAATAGACAATAAAATAACCTCAGGGGGCTCACCTTAGTTAGTACGGGAATGGCAAACCCGAGGTACCTGGTGCTGGACCATGCCTTACTTCATATAAAAATACATCTGTTATATTATCTGTAGACTGGCCCCTACTTTTCTCTTTTTCTTTCCTTCTTACTTTCTTGCTCCTTCACCCTAATACTATTAGAGTAATCAAGGGCTAGGGGTGAATCTTTCCTATTTTACTTTGTTTTCCTTCTCATGCTGGCAGAAGCACAAAAATGTGTTTCCCAAGACGTCTGGTCAACGTGGGAAATTAGACCATTAATCTCTCAAATGCCGCAATGAAGAAACGGGGATTTATGGAAGAAGTGAAAAGAAGAATGGAAATGGGATGATCAGCTTTTGGAAAATTGAAGAGATTTTTTAAACAGTAAAATAAAGCCTAAGAATAGAGCAAGACTCTTCAACCAATGTGCATTTGCTGTTATAATATATGGAGCAGAAACCTGGCCAATCAAAAAAGAAATAATAGACAAATAGCAATAAAAGAAAAGAAAGAAGAATGGAAAGATGTTTGCTAAACATAAGACTCAAAGATAAAATCAAAATGAGGAAATAAGAGCTAAAACAAATTTTTAGATATTGGAGAGAACATACTTCGAAAGAAATGGAAATGGGTTGGACACATTGCAAGGCTGAAAGACAATAGATGGACAAAAGTTACACTAGATTAGTGGCCATATGAAGGTAAAAGATCAGTTGGAAGACCTCAAAGAAGATGGTCAGATGATATAAGGAAAACAATTGGAATTATTTGGCACCAACAAGCTCAGGATAGAAATAGATGGAAAGAATTGGGAGATACCTATAAACAAGAAGTGGCTGTAAAAAGGGTTAAAAGAAAAAAAGATAGCAAAATCTCAGCACTGTGTATCGGTGAGATTCATGTCTAGGACAGAAAATCATACCTTATTCAGAAAGGTAAAAATGCAATAAATAGCGTGAAGGTTTCGAAAGGAACTTATACGAAAACCAAGGAACAAATTGTCCGTAAGAATTTAAAACAAATTTAAACTTGAAATTCGTCCACTAAACCGGAAACTTAACGAACGAATCAAAGAATCGTTTGCCTAGACACAAGTCGTTCTCTAAACCGAAAGAGTCACGGGCCGAAACGAACGAATCGGTCCAACAAATCTTCTCAGTGAGTTGAATCGAAAGAATCAGTTTGCCCATCTCTAGTTCCATCTGTTCGAGCAAAGCGGGACGCTGCCTTTTTAACAGTATATACGTAATGCATTACAAGAGGAGAAATTGTTGAAGAACTAGGGTATGTTAAACCCTATGTGATATTGCCACTGTTAAAGCAACAATGTTACACTTTATTTAAAAAAAACATAAGGAATTTTTGCGCGGTTTCGGATTTTTCTTTGATGTCACATAAATTATTTTATAATGGACATTGCTTTTTCTTAAAAAGCGAGTAAGTCTTAAATTTCATAATTCATGTTTAAATTCACTGACATTGAAACAGCTCTAGCAGGGAAAGGGAAGGTACTGGCTTATTCCGTTGATCAAAAGGGCTGTGGAATTTGTTAGTTAAATGTAAAAGAAGTTTCTTTCATAAAAAAACTTTCTTGAGCGCACTTCATAAATTTTCTGACAGTTATCTAGAGAAGATGCAGGATATTAATCATACTCTCTAAAATTCATAATTTAACAATGGCAATTTTTTTCCAAAACGTTTTATTCAATTTTCAGCATAAGCTTTACATATTTAATTCTGTTTAACCGTTTGTGATCGCCTTTAATATTCGTTAATTCTTTTTCTATTATTACTTTAGAGAAAGTTTTGTCTCGTTAGATGCTTAAATATCCCCAATTTTCTTCTGCCCTTCCATACGGGGCTTCATTGACATCCACCATTTTATATACGTGCACCCCTCGGGCATCATTGACACAGCGCCCCCGAAAATGGAGCGCTAGCCTTGCACGGCTGTGACATAAATAGCTACACAAGTTAAATGTGCGCCATTGCAGTGACCCTAAATTAGGGACGGGCGACTGCTTATAGCCCATTGAGTTGCTCACGAGGGTCGTTAACCTCCAAACAAACAAAAAATGTATATATATATATATATATATATATTTCAGTTTGAGACCTAAATTCAATACTGAAAAGAAGTTGAACACCTGAGAACCCCCGGTGGTTTAATGGTCACAGGTGAGGTGTTCTGGCCAATCATCAGAGTTGGGACAGCGGTTGAGGCGTGAGTGGTGAGTTTGATCCATTGCGCTGATTGTGCTACCTCCGCAGAACAACAGTGATCATAGATTAGGAACTGGCGATTTCCAAGAGCTTTAGTTTCTCAACGGAAGGAAAAACCAGAAACTCCAAAGAAATAAAAGGCATTCGAAAAAATTTCAGAAGTTCTCGTTGTTCAGATTGATGAAAAACAAAGCTGTTTTTACTTACACCGTGCTTTATTTCAATTTGTGGCACCGTCTTCATTATTAGCGATGACGTTTTCCCACTGTTCAGTTTGTTATTGAATTCCTCTAAGAAAGTAGCGCCCTTCTAGTCAAAACGTTTTGACCTCTGTACGATCTTTCAGAGTTTTACCAATAATATAATTCTGCAATGACAGGAACAAGTGAAAATCTGCTGGTACTAAGTCCAGCAGATTTTCACATGTTCCTGTCGATTTTGCACAACGCTATGGTGGAACCTTGTACCATAATGTCGTGCAAACTTGTACGATAACGTGGTGGAAAGTTGCACCGCACAATTGTGTATATTTTCTCAGAAAGTGGTGCAGCTGGATAGCATCACTTTTTGATGCAACCTACTACAAATTTTTTAACAGTGTAGTGCTATTGCGATGGAGAACATTTACCAAGCTGGGACGCTCATATTTCAGGGCCCCCGTTTACTCTGTCAAACTGCTAACAGTAAAAACTCGAAGTGATCGTTTGGTTGGGTGTCAAGAGCTCATGATGGGTAAAAATTTCCTTGCAGTCCTACCGAAATCACGCATGACGTTCTTTGGGTGGTGATCAGCTTTTGGAGTCCTTCCTGAAGCTAGAGATTTAATGATACATACATTGTAAAAAGATTTGGTGCGTTTAATATTCTTGTACAGCACCATTTTTCTTCTTCAGTGGCCATTCGATCAAACAATGGATAGGCTTGGTACCGGTACCGATCTTGCATATAGATACACTTATCGTCCCCCTGTTCATTCGGGTTTTCACCGATAATTGATGTGGCATCCATTGATTTAGTTCTCGGACCACTTCAGTAGTCTAAATTCCCCTTATGGTAGTAAGAATGACGAAAATTTGGTCAATAATATTTGGAATATAATCTCAGACATTTTCTGAACCGATAAGTAGAAACTTTATTTAAATATGCACAGCTGACTTTTAAATATGTTGAAGAATTTGGAACCAGTTTTGCAATTATGTTGAAGAATTTGGAACCAGTTTTGGAATTATATGTTGAAGAATTTGGAACCAGTTTTGGAATTATATGTTGAAGAATTTGGAACCAGTTTTGCAATTAAATATGCACAGCTGACTTGAGCACGAAATTTGAGGGGTGTTGGGGGTTTTAACGACCACCATGAGCTACTCGATGGGTTATAAAGCAATCGCCTGTCCCTAATTTAGAGCAACTGCTTCCAGGGGAGAGAGAAAGAGAGAGCCAGTGCCATAAAACAAACACAACATGTGTATGTCTCACCGGGATTCGAACCCGGACCCCATCGCTGACGAATGGTCCATCGCTTAGGCCATTATTACAAAACTAACTGCAATGAGAAGCACGTCTTCCTGCACGCAATAAGTTTACGTCCTCCTGCGAAGACAAATAACAATAATAGTAATAAAGTTGTAATATTTTGATTTTATTCGACATGTTGCACCCCGTTATACGACGAATCAAAAAGGCACTTGCGATGAAGGATTTACGCGCGCACACACACACACACACACACACACACACACACACACACACACCTAACACCACCAAATTTCTTCAGATCCCTTTGCCATAAAAAATTGCAACTCTCTTCCATTTGGAGATATAAGTACGATTTTCAATAGGAGTTAGCATTTACATGAATTTCTGTTTTATCTTGAAGAATCTTCAACCATAGTACAATTCTGTTTCTCTTAATTTGAGGTCTATGTATATAGCAGTCTAACATTTCTTGTTTGCACATGATCAAAGTTAGTCATGGTAACTCCAATGAGTATGTGTGCAGATCTCTTCCTTTTAGTCTGCTACAAATTTTGCAGATATACTGAACAATTTCAGCACGCATACGATTTCTGGAAATACATCATTATCTGTTACAACAACCCATGTTAGTACTTAAATGCTTTTACTTTGTTTAGAGAAGCATTTAGAAGTGAGAAATTAAAAAACGAAAGTAGTCACAAAAACGAAATAACCATGTGTACTTTTGGAAAACAGATTCTCTGTTTTAAATATTCTTAACAATAAAAAATTCAACAGTTCTCCGTTTTTCTGAAGTTCATCCTAATCGCAATCGTAGGTTTAAGGCCTAAATATTTCCCTATAAAATTTTTCAGCCTTCGAAACATTTGCTTTTATCCAACAACACCCCCAAATTTTTTACACCCCCCCTTTTTGAGCACCCCTAATTTGAAATTCCTGAGTAAACTCCGGCTTGCAAGGATCCAAAAGTGAACAGCAGCGTCCTAGTGTCGCAGTGTTCTACGTGGTGGCTCCTGACCATTCGTCTGAGATGTGCCCGGGTTCCGATCCTGGGTGAGGTATGGGTAGTGCGTTTGTCTTACGGCTAGGGCCCGACTAAGATACCATGGGGCTCGGGGTCAGGAAAATGGTAAGGTACCCACTGAAACAAAATCTTTCACCAGTGGATACTGCTGGAGATATCACGTGTTACACACGACGCGATACATCATACAGGAAATGCTATTCCACACGCACCAAGCCGCTTGGCCAACGTGGTGAGTAATGCACCCCCCCCCCCCGCCCCCGCCTTCCCCGAAAAATTATCCCACAACTTAAAACTTGGACCTCAGTCTCCGGCAGCTGGAAGTGCTAAGAATTACCGGAGAATCGGACTAGGCTGCAATCCGACATGGAGAAGACTAGCTCAAGACAGATCGTTGTGGACAAAACTCGGGGAGACCTTCATCCAGCAGTGGATTGATAATGATTGACAATGATGATGATATGTACACATTTATTCATACTTCCTTCTTTTTAACTTTTGTATTAAACGTATTATAGAACCAATTTCTTATTTTTTCCTACATAGCAATTATTTGATTGTGAAATAGTTGGAAAGTCATATAATTTGTTTTTTAATCTACGAATTTGTAATGCGTTACCTACGGGGGTTTGTGGTAAGACACGTTCTGATTGTGTGAGGAATGAAGATGTGTTGCAGTTGTGTGACGTGAAGCAAAATGTTGTTAGCAAGGTGGAGACTAATATGCTTTGGTGGTTTGGCTATGTTGAAAAAATAAATGATGAGATGCTTACTAAGAAAATCTTTTTAGCCTAAGTGGCAGGAAGGAAAAGTAGAGGAAATTCAAGAAAGTCATGGGAGGATCAGATTCAGGAGTGTCTTCACGGGAAAAAGATTATGAGTATGAAGTATAGAAGACCTTGTGTACGGTGTGCGATGGTTGTGAGTGAAGCCCGAGTTGTATGTCAAGGTCGTTGTAAATGGAGAAGTTTGGTACGGCAACAGTAAGTAAAAATTATCTGGTAGTTTGTATTTCTTTGTGGATCTAACCTCTGAATAACAGCTTAGTGATATGAATTTGCAATGATGATTTTTAATAATCTTAGAATTTGTATAAATTCTAAAGCAGAACCGATTGTAATCTTGAAGTGAGCAGCAATTTCAGAGGAGAGCAACAAAGAGTTATGTATGTATTGAAACTCACATAACTTTTTTGTTGCATCCTCTTATTGGGGGTCAGTAAAGTGAAAGCATTACTGACCCCCTAATAAGAGGATGCAACAAAATCACACTTCAAATATTACATTCACAATAATAATGACAATAATACAAAAGTTAGTTCAACAATGATAAGGTCATTTCTAGAAAAAAAAAATTAAAAGGGCCCATGAAGTAATCTGGCCCTGTTTACGGCATTGGTTCTCTCCTCCCTGGAAAGAGTGGCCCTAAATTAAAGACGGGCAACTGCTCATAGAGCTGCTCACGATGGTCGTACTCCTAATTTATAAAAAAAAATATGTGATGGACAGTCGTCATATCTGGAATGTCATAAAAGCGATCGCAATGTTGCCTCGTATAGAAAAATTATCAAGAAAAAAACATTATGGATTCATTTGCATTTATTATTATTTTTTATTGAAGGTTTAACGACCACCGTGAGCAACGCAATGTGCTATAAGCAGTCGCCCGTCCCTAATTTAGAGTCACTGGTTTCAGCGAATAGAGAGAGAGAACCAGCGCCGCAAGACAAACACAAGATCCATGCCCAACCGGAATTCGAACCCGGACCCTTCTCGGAGGAATAGTCATAAGCCATCGCTTAGACCACTGCGCCACGGGGACGGCTCATTTGCATGTATACGTTTTTCTTAGTTCGCGAAATGTCCTCAACAGCGACATCTGTATAAGGAAAATGTCTCAAAGATTTTTTTTTTTTTCATTGGCGTAGAGAGAGAAAAATGTAGGCACAGTATTAGTGTAAACAAGTCAAGGCCGAGTAAAAATCACGTGCGAAGTTAGGCCGAGTAAAATCATCCCCCAAAACACGCTATTTGAGATAACGCATTCGCCCTGAAACAGAATTTCACCTTTCATTATTATGGGACCCAGAAATTTGTCTTCTGAGTCGCCAAGGCAATGAGGATTTTGTATCTTTCAACTGAATATACCTGCAAAAGTTCGATCACTTTGTTACGCCGACTTATTTTCTAACAAGTGTTTCACTGACATAATCAAACTACCCCCCCCCTCCTTCTGCTGTGCTTTGACCCTCCCCCGATCTTTCGCTCTCCCTCTCTCCACCGAAGCGAACCCTTCAACCACGGACCGTTCATTTAATAAAGCACTAGCTAAGCCTAAAGTGATGTTTGGTCACGCCAGTGGAACGCTTAATGCTCACGATGCGATTACAGTAAACGGTAAATTGACCACGGAGAACATCTCCCTCCCCCATACATCCCATCTCTCCTCTACCCCAATACATGATAGCCCGATAACAGCAGAAATCATCCTTCCATATCGCACGCTAACAGAATATCACTGTTTAGTAGTTTTAGTGATTATTGTAGCGGAATGTGCTTTCGATGTGTCAGATAAATATCTGTGATCGCTGCTTTCGTATTGTGCCAGAGAATCAAATGCCTTCAGTCTTGTTAGCTGAATAACTGCGTTTGGTAAAAGAACGCGCACACGCGCTCACTTTTGCAGTTGAATCAAAATGCCTTTGCCAACACCTCTTTGTTTGATATTACTATGACTTATCAAAATTTCGAAAAATACAATTAAAGATTAATCTGCAGCGCGTTTTTAATACTATTTTTTTTCGACAACACTGCACGTAGGGTTCGATATATGCTGACAGTTTGTTACATATCAGATAAAAACGACGTTACAGTATATACGTATGTCAAATAAGCGTACACCAATTTGTGCAAGCTTGAAAAGCTTATTTCATATATGACGAAGTGAATTTCTCCTTTATTTTTATGCCAGGGGGGCAGGATTCGAACCTGCAACGCTCGGCTCCGGGGCTCCGAGTGTTATCCACTATATCACAATGGCATGTGCTCTCACTGCTATCTGCCTTTATCTCATGTGCGTCCTGCGGGAAAAACACGCCACACAATATAAATCCATTTATTTAGTGGTGTCATATGGTATACCCTCTACTGAGAGGAATTTTCAAAGCCGAGGCTACACATACGTAAACTATAGAGAATTAGAACACTTAAGAAATAATAATAATAATTATATTATTGTTATTTATTAAAGAGTTTCTTACGCTTTCTAATTGTTTACATTTTATGTCTAACCTCGGTCTTGAAAACGCCTTCCAGTTTAGAGAGAAAGCTTGGCGATTTGTATACCATATTACACAGTAAAGCACTACCTAAGCCTAAAGTGATGTTTGATCGCGCCAGTGGAACGCTTAATGCTCACGATGCGATTACAATAAACGGTAAATTGACCACGGAGAACATCTCCCTCCCCCATACATCCCATCTCTCCTCTACCCCAATACATTATAGCCCAATAACAGCAGAAATCATCATTCCATATCGGCTATTTGAGAACGCAGCACCCATAAAAATTGGAAAGGGAGTGAGACAAGGTGACACTATATCTCCCAAACACTTTAATGCCACATTGGAAAATGTCTTTCAATCACTGAACTGGGAAAACAAAAAGATAAAGATTCATGGAGATTATCTAATTCACCTTCGTTTTGCTGATGACGTAGCCATTTTTGCAACTACCCCATCAGACCTGCAGAGTATGATCCAGGAACTTGCTGACAAGAGTAAAGAAGTGGGATTAAAAATTAACTTTTAGGAGACAAAAGTGATGTACAATGCTTTTACAAGAAATGAAGATTTATCGATTGATGGGGGAAAGCTGGAGATAACCAATACCTACATTTATCTTGGACAGTAAATATCAAGTGAGGGTCACATTGATGAAGAAATTAATCGGTGTATAAAACTTGCCTGGAGAACGTTTGGAAGAAAAACTATAATTTTCAAGAGCAATATGCCATTATGTCTGAAAAGAAAAGTGTTTGATCAATGCATCCTTCCAGTGCTTACATATGGTGCAGAGACGTGGACCTTAACTGAAAGAGACATAAAAAGACTGCAAACAACTCATGGAGAGGTGCATGCTTGGTGTAACCAGGAGAGATAAGAAGAGGAACTCGTGGATCCGAAAAATGACAAGAGTGGAAGACATCATGATCAGAGTTAAATCCCTGAAATGGCAATGGGCTGGACATATTGCCAGAAGGACAGACAATCGATGGACAGCTGAAATTTTAGATTGGATTTCGAGGGACAGGAAAAGACCCAGAAGAAGACCACATGGGAGATGGGTGGATGAAATTCGAAAGTATGCGGGAGTAACATGGAGGAGACTGGCACAAGACAGACCGCTGTGGAAGAAACTTGGAGAGACCTTCGTCCAGCATTGGATTGATAATGGTTGACAATGATGATGATGATGATGATTACACAATAAACAAGTAGATTTACATTACGCAGTAAGCGTTTCGAATATAGTATAATAGCAGTGTAATTATTTTGTTTTTTATCTGTGTACTCTTCCACAGGTGAATTGCACATCGACTTTTAATCGTAGACTCTTCTATCTTTTTTTTTTTCCTTTCACAAAGAAACCATAAAAACTGTACTAAATTTCATTGTCTTCCGGAGCGGACACAAATACAATAACGCAGCGTTTAGAATATTGAAATAGCAAGTGCGGTATTGCTAACTAAAAAATGAATAAATGCAAATTGAAGTTTCAGTTTTCATTGCGCACCTGAGATATTAGAAGTAATGTAACAAGTCATACGGCAAGTAAAAAAACCAAAAAAAAAAAACCGAATATTGAATTTCGTAGAATACGATACCTTAAAGCACGAATCGCATACTCTATGCCTCGAAAGCAATTTACTAAACGCTCTTCTACCTTACTTACAGTGAAGATAATATATTGCCTTAGTGAACTGGAAAAAACTCATTCCATCAGATCTCCACCAAGTCCCACCAGACGTCAGCCACTATTGTTTGAGCTGACTTTAGCCTGTGTCCCATTAAAAGGCTACGCGAGCTAGTGATTGATTATGTTTCGTCTACGCGGAAAACTGTTCCCTATCGCTTTGTCCGTGTTCATTTGGCCAACGTTCACGTGGTCCAGTTCATTTCGTCCACGGCTCGCTTTGTCCACGATCCATTTCGTCCACGTTCATTTTTGTCCACGATTCATTTCGTCCACGTTCATTTTTGTTCACCATTCACTTTGTCCACTGTTCATTAGTCTAATGTTCATTTCGTCTACCGTTCACTTTGTCCACAGTTCATTTAGTCCACCGTTCACTTTGTCCACTGTTCATTTAGTCCACTGTTCATTTAGCACACCGTTCACTTCGTCCACATTTATTTCGTCCTCAGAATGGATGGAATACAGTGGAAATTTTCTATTTTGATGGCATTTTTGTTAACCCCCCCCTCCCCAAAAGGGTCAGAGAATATTTTGCTTACATACAATTTTTTTTTCTTGTTTAAGTTTCTCGATTAAAATATACCGATTTTTAAAGGGTATTTAAAGTAAAACGAGGAACTGAACTTTGAAGAGCTTTCTAACACTTTTGTGTGGTGCGATGTCAATCACTATGACATAAATCAAAGTTTATTCCAATGGCTATGGATGTGTTGGATTGAAGAGAAAAATTTTAGACCCTCTTTCTCCTTTATGTAAAAAGTCTCTATTTTCCTTCTCTCACACCACAAACTCATAGTAAATATCAATCTAAACTTTTCTTCACTATTATTCTTTTATGGATTTCCTCCTCACGTTAAATAGCCATGACACATAGCTCATTAGTATGAAAATTAGTAATACGGAAATTATAAACAATTAATAATCAAAATAAAAAAATAAATATATAAAGCTAAGAGCTATGTGAAAACAATATACAAGACGTATTTCAAAACAAACATTTTTTCGTAAAACTTTGATCTATGTCAGAGTGATTGATTGACCTCGTACTACACAAAAGTGTCAAAAAGCTCTTCAAATTTCAGTTCCTCGTTTTACTTTAAACAACATTTAAAATCGATATATTTTAATCGAAAAACTTAAAAGAGAAAAAATCGCATGTAAGCAATACCCGCTGACTCTGTTTCTCTGCCTCGTAACAAAAATTCCAACAAAGCACAAAACTTCCACGGTATTCCATCCATTTTGAGGACGAAATGAACTGGACAAAGTAAGCGGCGAAAAACGTGAATGGTGGTCTAAATGAACAGTGGACAAAGTGAATCATGGACGAAATGAACTGGACCAAGTGAACGTGGACGAAGTAAACACGGACAGAGTGATCCGTCACCGAGGGAAACATTACAACATTATCTTTGAATAGCGTCCTACGTTAAGTGTGACTAAAGGCATTTGAAGCAAGAACTATATTTCCATCTATCTACTAGAGATGAATAATGCTTTCAAAATAAAATTAGTCAATAAGTGTAATGCTACGGGTAAAACATTTGCTTTGCTTCAACGTACTTCTATCTCTGAGTCATTGTTTGCTTGCAGGGAGTTCACGAAGTCAGAGAATAGATCTAGACTTAGACATGCACATCTAATCAATCAGCTGCTATCTGAGTGTTCATTTAATAATCCAGTCAAAGGTCACATTAAATTTCATTATTTAAATAAGTTAAATCACATAATAATATGTGTGGCCGAATATGTCATATGTAGGTACTATATTTCCTAGTTCATATCTTTAAATATAAAACCCTAATAAGCGGTGTAGGTACTATATGAGTATTTTTAGGGAGGCGGGGGGGGGGATGGGCTAAGAAAAATCCTTACCTGCTTCAAGGCTGTCAAAAATTTTAGTAAATGTACAAAATACTAAAATACAACAAAAATAATTGGTACAATCAATCATTAATATCTTATTATTTTTAAAAATGCTTTAAAAAAAGGTTTCATCTATTTTAGTGTTTTAAATTTATCAAAAATTTGGTCATACCAACGGCTAGGGGGGTCGAGTCGTCCCCCCCCTCCCTCCCTCCCATGGGCGCTCTTGCTAATAAGTGCATAATGCTTTGGCGTCCGCGACAGTTTCATTATACCAAAATATTAGCCCACCACCATGAACAAGTTGGCAACCATTGCTTTAAAGCGAAGAGAAGCTGGTGCGTATGCCTTTTTTTTTTTTTTTTTTTTCCTTATTTGTGAGAATCCGCATGATATTTTAGTGCTTTCATATTAAAATGCACACGCTGAAATTTCAGAAATACTTTAAGTCAAAGAATAGAACCTGAAAATCTAACAGCTGCATTTATTAAAATTATCCAAAAGGGTGCAGGGTGTTTTCTTCCCCGCAAAGTTATTACGCAATGTGTCATATTTAAAAATTAGAATACTAGAGGTTTATTCATCCATCTTGAGATCTTCGCTTCTTTGCGAGGGCAATGTACAGGAATATAAAATTAAGTAATACAAAATAAAATGAAACGAAATAAAAGATGAGTCAATTCGGTAATTTCAAACTCCATTCATATTCTACCCTGACTTTGCTTTAAATAAGACGTAAACTCTCCATTTCCGTCACTGGTGCAAAACTTTGTTTTGCATACAACTGAGTGCTTGAAAACAGACATCGGTCAGCAATTATGTATAAGATTCACAGAAGTTTTTGCCTTAGGATTTGTAAAGAATAAATTGTTAGGTTGTTAGATTACATGTTTTCGTTCAACCCAGGGCTATTTTGACGACATTCCAAGCACAGTTCGTTTCGCATACCACCTGTAATATGCCGCTCTCACAAACCTTCGAGGGCAATACACAATAACCCTCTTCTTGCCCAAGGCATAAACGCATATAGGAGCTAACACTGTGAAGTCAACAGTTTTGTTTGTGCCTGTAACAAAATATTTGAAGGAGAGAAACAGATTCACAATTCTTATTTTTTTCCTTATTATTATTATTATTATTTCAAATTAAAATAAGAGAAATACTGTCTTGTCATAGTTGCTGTGGTGAATTTATAATTAATGCATATTCATAAAATTTAATTAAAAACTGATCACTTTTGCTCTACTTTCGTTGGCTGAATCGGCAAAAAGAATGAGGATAGGATTTACAGAAGACGCCCCGAGCTTGCAGTTTTGAAGCTGACAGGGGCGGCTTTACCATTGGGCCCTACCTGGGGCATGGACTAGTCCACTGCATATTGAGGGGTATCAAAATTTTGAGAATACATGTGACAGAAGCCGTTTTATCTTATTACTGAAACAAAAAGAAAGCCTGCAAAGAAATAGCATTTTGCATTTCTACAAATAATAAATACTGAGTAGTACAATACAGTTAATACTCATTATAATTGCATTTAATTTGTTTATTAAAAATATCGATTAATGTTGAAACAAAGAAGATAAGAATCACTGGATAAGGTGAGTTCCATTTTCGAAGAAATTACTTCTTCCTAGCAAGGTCAAAATCAGAACTCAAAAGAAAGCAAGGGAACGATATGATTTTCTAAAATAGAGCTCGGTGACAACCGGAGCGGATAGTTTTTACAAGGCATTTTAGCAAATAAACACAAAGGAACGCATAAAATCAAAATGGTTTATTCCATGAAGCAGATTCCTACAAGATCAAGACCCCCAGAGCAAGAGCGTCCATATATGTGGGCAAGAGGAGGCATTTGCCCTCCCCTGGAAATCTAATCATGCTCTTTCTGTTTTTAGAAGGTGCTACAGAAATTTTCGCTGTAACACTTATTCTGATTGCTAATTTTTCTCTGGAAGCGCCTTTATGTAGAAGAAATAGGAAAAACTTTGGAAATTTCCAGTAGAAAAAGCAAAGCTTTACAGTAGAAAGGAATAATGAAATTTCTCATTGCATTTCGAAGAAAAGCATACTAGGTATTCACTACTGGATAAAGATCTCCCGAAAATTTTTCCTACGTATTTTTTCAGTCTTCATAACCGATTGAGTAGACTGTGGGGTTTCGTGGCGCATGTGACACAAGGGACCAAAATGATCAAAAGAACGACAAAGAAATTTCCTTATTGTCCTAAAATGATGTCCAATTTCATTTCTTTTTTGGTTTTTTCTTTTCAATTCTTTTCGATTTTTTTTCTTTCCCAATTTCATTATCTTTTTTACGTAGTTTTTGGATCGTCTAGTTTTCAATTAAATTTATGCGTTGAGAAGGTCGTAAAACCGATTAGATAAGAAGAAGGCACAGGGTAATTTGCATATGGAGTTTGCGTATGTCATTCGTAGTTACAGTTTCTGTTTGCCCCCTCCAGAAAACTAAGCTATGGGCGCCCATAGCTCAGGGTGGTGTTTGCGACAGGGAAGGAGAGCGTACTGGTTACACAATACGTTCCGCATCGCACAGCCCCAGTTGGATTATTTATCTAAACTCGAACAAAAATATCTGCAATTGGGCCGTGCTGCTATGAATGTCATTAGTTAGACTCCGTCCGTTTTCAGCGATTGCCAGAGAGCGAACTGTATATACACCTTGATTACCAGAGAGCGAACTGTATATACACCTTGATTACCAGAGAGCGAACTGTATATAAACCTTGATTACCAAAGAGCGAACTGCATGTACACCTTGCTACTTCAGTGTTCTGTTCAACTCGCATGTTGCTTCACCCATCTTAGACTTGTTGCACATCATTTTTCGACTACGAGGGCAGTTGGCAACAGCACTCTGTTACTCTTCTCCCCCCCCCCTTTTTTTATAATGACCCATGTGAGCAATTTCATGGGTTAAGCATAAGCAGTCATCGGCCCCTAATTTAAGGCCACTGGTTCCAAGGAAGAAAGAGAGCCAGTGCTTTAAAGACAAACACACCATCCATGTCTCTCTCCCGGAATTCGAACCCGGTTCCACCTCGGAAGAACGGTTACAAGCCAACGCTTCGTAACACTCGACCCCTGGGGTGGCCTGTTCCTCTTGTTGCAGATATTTTGGAGGTGTTTTGCAGCGTTAACGTCACGATGCAAAAATCAGGGTTTCGTATTAAATGATTTTTACACACCACCGATTCACGTGAAGACTTGCAACCTGGTCCTTAAAAAACTGTGTTTTAATCAGACAAATTCATCAAGTAAACGGAAAGACAAGCTCTTTTGATGACAGTGCGCTTAAAATGAAACTACACGGAATGATTAAAATACAAATGTCTTCGGAAAGGATACTGCGAGGCATTTTAATCACACATTGTCAAAAAGTTGGGGGAGTAGGTTTCACCAAAAAGTGGTATTACACCAATTCACCACTTGCTGAGAAAAGATACACCGTTGTGTGGCGCAAACAAAACCCAATAACATGGTGGAACTTTGCATCACGTTATGGCGCAAAGTTGCAGCACATTATGGTGCATAGTAGCGCTATGTTGCTGTTGGTTTTTTTTTTTTTTTTTTTTTTGCGTTACACAACAGTGTGTCTTTTCTCAGAAAGTGATGCAGCTAGAAAAATATCAGTTTTTGATACAAACTACTGTAAAATATCAAAGTTTCAAAAATTGGGCTGCAAATGCACCAAGAATATTTACAACACGAGCGTGCCAATTTTCGTTTAATTGGCGTAAGAGTACAAACTAAAAAACTAGAACGCTAGCTTTCACCGCCAAAGACGGGCGGCTTCATCAAGCTAATGTTTACAAGGTTGAGTACAGTTTGTAAGGTTGGTTCTGTACTCAAACTTGTGAACATTAGCCTGATGAAGCCGCCCGTCTTCGGCAGTGAAAGCTAGCGTTCTAGTTTTTTAGTTTGTACTCTTACGCCAATTAAACGGAAATCGGCACGCTCGTGTTGTAACTACCGTAAAAGTTTTTTAACAGTCTACAAAGAGCCCACAACAGAAGCATGAGCCAAGTTAGCGATATAGAGCATGCATCGACAATGAACAAGATCTTTGCAATACACGGCTACTCCGTTGAACGAAAACTGAAATATAATTGCAATAAACATAATATTTGGACATTAGCCCAGCTTTCTCTGCAGAGACTCGTACATATTTTTTTAAGATGCAGCATTTTAAGAAATTTACACAACAGTACTTTTCCACATAGTAACCATATTTCAACCTTGGTTCCATCGGAGAATCAGGCAATTGTCAAACCCTTACAGTTTCTTTTTCTTTGTTTCAAGATTTACGAGAGCTAAGGCTACGAGATGCGGCCAGCTCAGAATTTAAGGATCACTGATCGCTGGGAAAGGAAGGGTTGCAGCCAGTTTTACAATAACAAACACAACATCACCATGTCTTATACAGAATTCGAATTTTGGCTTTGAGGGCTTCACAACACCCGACCACTGAGCGACAACCAGGGGCACCGTGTACCATACTTTAGGTCATAAAAGTGCCGACCCGTTAACTGTTTCTTCATTCGAGAGAACGAGTAACCGTCATTTGGGGATAAATCAAAGCTTAAGAATGTATCAATATGAAAACTCATCAGAAACTATTGCCTCCGCGCAGCTCGTCAGGACACTACTAGTATGAGATAGTTTATTATGAGATAGTTTGCTATGGGGAAAGGAGTTGCACGATATGAGATAATTTGCTATCTCATATCGTGCAACTATGAGATATTATGTTATCTCATATCGTATGAGATAGTTGTTATGGGGAAAGGAGTTGCACGATATGGAGCCTGCATCGACAATGAGCAAAATTTCCATCAGCAGAAAGAAAATAGGCACTTCAAGCAATTACTGCTTGAGGATTCAATGAGAACAGAACGAAAAATACACCAGTGGCAAATCTGAATACAATTTGCATGCACTTCTATCACTGTAATTTTGGTATACATGTCCTCTTTTGCATCTCTGCGGTATTCCGCAAGTATGCGTCATTTTCTTGTAGGACTTCCGTCCACAGTGTTTTAGGTCCCAGCCACCTACAGCGAGTTCGCTTTTTGGGCAGGACACAGAAACGAAAGGAATGAGAGCAAGTCTAGCGACTTTGACAGAACAGTTTGTAGTGAGATTAGAGTACAGTAGATGGCGCCACCGTACAAGTATGATTTTGCACATAGAGGGGTGAGAGACTTTCAGGGGGTGGGGCTTAGGAAAGGATACCCATTTAACCAGTGGGTCCAGCCTGGGGGCCGTCACTTAACGTGCTCGTCCGATGTACGGCGTATATTCAGTGATTGTTAGCAAATCACACCAACTCCGCAAGATCAGCCCAGGATCGAACTTGAGGACCTTGCATTGGTGGTCTGAACTGCTAACCACTCAGCCATTCGCGGCCTCTACGGTATTCGGAAACACATAAACTATAAATAATATTAAAAGGACAGCATGTATTCTCCCTCGCAAATAAGCGATTCTTTGACGTGCCTTGTTTTAATTTGATAACAGCAGCTTTTTATAAAGGGAATGCGTAATCGAGAGTTAGTAACAGTCTCACGCCAGGGTAATCCCAGTGCATAGTGGATGCATTTTGGAGGGGCAGACGTGTTCAGTTTTATTGGTGGTAAAGAATTTCAGGAAATTAAAGATCAAATTCGGATAACCGGAAACAGCTGATGTCCCAGTCTTTGAGTTTGGTGCTTCACTCACTGCAATAGTCATTAAGATGCTGCACTTATCCCTCATGGGTGCTGTGCTTTCTCCTGAGACGTCAGAGACACGGACTTCTGGCCATTCGTTCGAGTGGGGTCGTGGAGTCTGGGACAGAGTTCCAAATGAGGCATAAGTGGTAGTGTGCTTGTCCTATGGCACTGGTAATCTCCCTTCCTTGAAACCAGTGGCCCCAAATTTGGAAATAAGCGACTGCTTACAGCCTTAACCAATCTAAGTAGTCGCTAATACTCCCGCGGAAAAGAAAAAGAGTCTTTTATTACTTCAAAGGTCGATCTCTAGACTTTGACGATAGGAGGACACACTTGGCAAGATAGTCAAGTGCCACTAATTTCTCAGTAATGCCCTAAACAGTCTATAATGAATAAAATTCTCCGGCTGGACGTGTAGTGCAGGAAAGCTTACGTTAAGTCACGTTAGGGTTATTGAAAGGTTACTTGACGTTGCTAAAGTGTGCTTAATCTTCAAAGTGCTAGAGTTTGTTTAGGTAAGACACGCACGTGCAATAAATTCCAAGAATATGGAATTTATTTTTACTCAGCGTTCCTCATTATCTTGAATATCAGTAATATAACTTCGGTTTTAGTACATTAGTACCTTGAAGGCCCCTTATTAGAGCGGTAAGCACAATATACCCTGAACTTAACGTAAACACTCAATGAAATAGACTTAACGACCAGACAGAGGTCTGACAATAAAATGAACTAAGTAAACGTACTAACTTTTAACCTTTTATTAGGGAGCTCCTGGTATTACTCAAATACACACTCCAAAATAACACAACTACTGATAGCCCGAACTTTCGTACTATCGTAATATCGTAGAAACGTAGGTATATCGCATATCAATAATCAGGAAGAACCTATCACATGTAAAACGAAGCTCTTCGGTATACTTGAGCGCGCCTATATATATATACTGCATACCACCACGTCATGACTTACACTCGTTACCACATATAATTCAGCGGGAGAAACAACATCTCGTTAAGTGAGAAGATAATTTGCATAGGAAAATAAAATAACAAGAGATAGTAAAATCAAAAAAGAAACTGAATCTAGAGTATACGTTACAAGTCATAATAATGACATAGCCTTCTTTCGCAGCAATATTTTTGAAAAGATTTCCAATTTTCGTTTTAATGCCGTATTAAATATTTCCATTTTCCCTGTTTACTCAGCATAGAAACTTTTGTGACTTTACTATTTTTGTCTTGGAATCCAAGGGACTTACGTAGCAATCCGAATTTCTTGGTGTAGAATATAAATCAAAGTTTCCAAGCTTTCGCTCATCAACCAGATGGGTTTATCAAGGAAGGTAGACAGCAACTTGATTTGCTGTCTACCTTTCTTGAAAAAGCCATCTGGTTGATGGGCGAAAGCTTGGAAACTTTGATTTATATTCTACGCCAAGAAATTTGGATTACTAGTATTGTTATACTATTTTAAATGTAAATAACGATGATTTCGCATTTTATAATAAATTACAGTGCTACAGAAGTTCGTTGCGACAGCTCTCCGAATTGTTATCTCTAGAAAACCGTATGAACGAACGTAGAATCTAGTAAATATTCTTTCAAAATCTAGCTTTTTCTTAAAGCAACTTTACCATATCTAGCAACCAATTTCATCAGACTTGAACTGTTCAAATGTTAGTTGGAGATAGTGTTTTCTTGTAACAACATTTCATTTTTTTATTCGGTGGGGAACACGAAGTGTTGTTAGCTTTTAAAAATCTGTCTTCGTTTCTCATTTCCATCGCACCAGGGGTTAGGAACTAAGTAACACAATGAAACATTTGCATACGTCAGTGTCAAACTAAAGCAGTGAAAACCTTCCTTCAAATCAATCATCAGTGGCCTTTTGCAACAATGTTGGCATGCACGTGAAATACATTATTAACGCTACCCTTCCAGAGTTTAAGTTCATATACGCCTTGCCCAACTAACACTAGCTTAAGAAATTCTCATTATTTTGCAGCTCAAAGTTACACACAACTTCGAATTCCATTCCAACTTAAATAAATTATATATAGCGTTATGTTGTTGTTGTTTTTTTTTACTTAGCTACAAAAACATCATGTTTTATGACATATACGAGCTTTAAAATGGAAAAAGTGATGACATTTTATATATATCCCAAGCTTATCCCTCGGGGTATTTTCTGCTGCATATTTGAAACTTTGCGCGAACTGGATACGTTTCGCACACATTTAAAAGTTCAGAAAAAGAAGGGAATCCTTTCCAGCAGATTTGAAACTTCATACGAAGCTGGATATCTTCTACCCCATGTCTGGAATTTTATAAGTCGGGTGTTTTCAGCCCCCACACAAAACTTTACAGGTATCATTTCCAAACATATTAAGAGTCACGGATACATCTGCTCCCCATTTCAATCAAACATCACGGGAATACTGGTATTCTCAACCCCACATTTGAAACTTAACGGAAAGACGGGCGTTCTTTGTCCACCATTTTATGAATCAGGAGAAGAAGAATAGTCGCTACCGCACGTTTTAAACATCAGGGGAAGATGCGTATTCACAGTCACAAATTTCTATCATCAGGGAAATGCGATTATTTTCTGCCCCACACTTAAAACTTCAGGGAAAGCCGGATAACCTGTGCCGGCCTTAAGACTTCTTGGAAAGCTGGGTATTCTCTGACCCGTATTTAAAATTTCCCCAGAAGGGTATTCCTTGCTCCACGTCAAAAACTACTAAGGAAGTTCGGCGTCCTCTGCTCCACATTAAAAACTTGATAATAGAGAGATACCCTCTGCTTCACATCTACAGCTCACCGGAAGAAATAGGTAATTCCTGATTCATGGAAATCGGGTATTCTCCATCCCTCTACGCAACATCAATAAAATTTCCGGAGGACAAAATTTGCTAATAATATGCAATTTGACTTCGCTGCTCCGGTGGGCGAGAGGTCTTCTGGCCATTTATCCCAGATGGGCTCAGATTCCTTACCCGGAGAAGGCATGGGTGATGTGTTTGGTTTGTCTGTTGCCGGCTTTCTTCGTTCCCTGGAATCAGTGGCCACTTCTTATAGCCCTAAGAGTTGTACCCGGTGATCATTAAACACCAAAACAAAAACAATATGACCTCATTTACCGAGATCAGTTTCTCCATTATAAAACAGAGGATTCCTAAGGATAGCGGAACTCTTATAACTTCTAACAGCTGTTCTTAACAAATTTCATGTTGTCGTTTTGGGTTAGGGGAGGAATATGGTACAAACTCAGCTCAATATGCCTGGATATAACCAAAGGAGTAATAAAAAGCGACACAAAGCCGACCGAGTTGCTGAAAAACTCCTGAAAGTCGCTGTACTTTCTCCACCTCTGTTCGGTGGACACGTTTGGAAGATGCACAAAAGAGTCATAGGTGACTTCTGCAGCAACTGCAGATAAGTGATACGTACGGCAATGAATCATTGAAAAATACAGGGCATCACTGAGTACAGTGCTCAAAAGTGCATCGAGAGTGATTTGAGTGCTCATTGGATACACTTGAAAGAGCCATTAAAAACCACCAAATGCCACTGAACACGATGCAAGCTCATGCGAGGTATATCGAAGGCCAAAGAGTAACCTGAGAACGTTACAATTTGCTTAAAAAACAATACAAAATGATGCAATTGAATAGTCTTGAAACATACTCAAAAACTGTTGACATGAAGCATTGAGATCACTCGAAATTTGCACAAAAATCATAAAGAGAATCACGATACCACTGAATACGTCTGAGATATGAACGTATTTCGAGGCTACGGTTCTGAATGAATAAATGCCACTCACTTCATTCCCTGACACTATAGGCTGTGACCTGCACCTTCAGCGACACATCAAGAAGTCAAAAAGATTTGTTAAAGCCGTCATCTTTGTCCATATACGTAAAATACGGTAAGAAGTTTAAACTTAAAATGAATCAATTTCCTTCTTTTACTTTCTTCTATCACCAACTCCAGCATAAGAACGATCACTATGGTAACTGATGTAGTCTGCTGTGAAGAGTATCAAGCAATTAAACAACAAATACATTCAAAACACTACAGTTCGGTGGTGTCGTTATTAATACCATAATAAGAAAACGATTACCATTTCTCGCGAGAGGGAAACAAATGATCAAATAAAGTCAAGCACGGCGGATACTTCAAATATTCATAAAGAGAATCACGATACCACTGAATACGTCCGTCACGTCATGTCAGCACGTTTCTGACGTGACAGACGTAATCTGAGATTTATTAATCAATAAAGTAGTTATAATCGTCAATATTCATTCTGCTAAACATACCTTGCTGCAATTTCTTGGAAATCGATGCATCTTATTTGTGTTTTGTTAATCCTCCGTGAATGAAACATTTCCAGATTTTGTTTTCAAGAATTTAATAAGTCGTTATTGAAAATCTCTTTGGTCGAACAGTGTCTTGCTGTTACTGTCACTCAGATACAGGTAGGCGTACCGATGGCTAGACATATATCATTTGTTGGTTTCAATGCAACTGTCTCGTATGAGAGCAATTATAGACACCCACATTCACTTCGCTTGTCGTTTGCAAGCAGCCTTCCATACAGCGAGTTTGTACCATTTTACAGAAATTGGTCTCTTGTTATGTGTTCTAAAGATACAGGTACAAAACTATAATAAACTGCAGGTATGCTAGATAGTCACTTTCATGTTACTCGTGAACGCAGAAATTTGCACATACCTGCACTCCTAAATTCTGAGTATTTTACAAATACAAAGCATATGTTTAATGTCTTAATGAACAGTTAAAACAAAAATATCAAATGATAAATAAAAATGAAAGCGAACAAGCAAGTATAAAGATAATTTGTAGTTACATGATCAACCTCTCTCTCTTTTTTACACTGATAATTTGCCCGTTGTAGTCTTTCTTAGATTTCGTTATCATGGCTTTCAAATTGCTTGTTATACTATGCATCTTTCGCGACAGTAGTGAAGTTAATCCCATGCATAAAATCTCGATGTAACGAAACTGGGTAACGGAAACAGTAAAAAAATGTTGAAATCTGTTTTCCGAATGCTGTCCCATGACGTGACGCAACAATAATTAATTTCGTTGTTACTCAACAATATATTTTGCTAAACTATCGTCTGACATTATTTCATCACGTTTTACATAAATGCACCTATATCTCATTGCAATCCGGGTAAATTACGAGAGCCTGATGCGAAATGTGATAAAAGCCATTAACAAAAATACATTTTGATGTTATGCATCTTAGAAAAATTTGGCTTCCCTCAACCCTTCCCGGAGGGCAGTTTACCTAATATTGATGAGGGCTTTAAAATTATGTATAACACGATGGGATATAACCTGTAGATATCCCCCACCAAAAGTTACCAATCCCCGTCACTAACACACTTGCGATCTATCTGGAGGTCAGATTTTTGCTTGCGCATGCGCAGATGGACTTTCATAGTTACATCACATTTCATCAGTGTCAGAGTCGTTTCTTACGTTCGTCTGTATCTGAATAATGCATAATAACAAAAATAAAAATTAATATTGTTTTTGGAAAGCTAAACAGTCGAAATACTTACTATTGCCGCCGCTATAGATTAGTAAATATCTACTTTTATGATTCACATGTCTTCTTTCATTGGTTTTACGACAATGACGTTCATTAATTCACTTACCTAAGTACCCCTCAATGTCAGGAATCAGTAAAACTTATTGTTTGTTGTTATGATTTAATTCCACTTAGTATGTACCGGACTGTGACTCGGTGTGGTCGTGAGTGACGCAAATAAATGCAATGCGTCGTTATATAATACGTCGTTAAATAAATGTGTACTCTCGAATTACTCGTTTTAATGCACACCCACAAAGATCTTGGCATGCGAAAGATGCATAGCATAAATTATCTACAAAGTTTACTAGGGTGTTCTCGATTTTTTATGCAATACTGAGCACTGAAGCCCTATTCAAATGTAGTGCTTTTGATAAATTTAATTAGGGTTTTTACAGCAATCCAATCATTGGAACAGCAAGAACCTTCACAGAAATTCTGTCTCCAAATTATTCGTTTTTGTAATAAACAGTAGATTCTGTGAAAAACAGAGTTTGAAGAACGGAATTCGACTATATGATTCACGGATTGGGCCGCGGGTGGCCTAGTGGGCAACGATCGTGACTGCCACGGAAAGGACCTCAGGCAGGTACGAACGCTCGATCCACTAAATATCCGCCGTGCGTCGGATGGGCACGTTAAGCCGTCGGACCCCGGTTACTGGCCCCCGGTAATAAATAAGGGCGTCTTCCTCCCCTCTTTGTACTTCGCTTCCGCGTCACTTTCCTATCGGGCACTCTGGCCCAAATCTCCCAGCTTCCTATTTCTAAGGGTTGTTTAAGACCTGGGGTCAGATACTCCCTTCCTAAAATCCTCTACATATGATCAGATCAGATGATTCACGTACGCAAGAAATTAAGTACCGGAAAAGGGGGGTTAGGGTAAAAGTAAAAAGAATAGAAAAAATGTGAATACAGGGGAAAGAATAAATCGAGCAAGCTTACACAGTAGAGCAAATAAGTACATACATGCTTGCAACACTACAGTTTAGTGGTGTCGCTGTTACAGATTTTTTTTCTGCACTCAGTTCTATCCTGTGCTAACTCAATCTTCGAATTCCATTTTTCCATGTCATTGTTTAAACAGACCTTCCAATTCACACAGGTTCCTACACTGTACCTTCAACTAAAATTAACGGATTCGTTTCCGTGAGTATTGTGCAGAAACACCAGCAGATATAAGTGTCAAGTTTCTTTCTCAATCAATAATCAATTCATATGTTATTCATGAAACACGGGAAGCAGGAACTCCGCTTTTGAGCATTTGTCTGAACCCAACGCTGTCGCTTCACGATTTGCATTGTGCAAGGATTTCATTTCCGTTCAGGACGAAGCATGTCCTACAGATGCCAAAACTGCAAAGAAGTATAGGCTCTAGACTGTGGCACAACTGATAAAATATGGAGAACGATTTGTTTTATGTTTTCTTCTTCAAGATCTGAGACTTGATACGTGCAATGCATTGTACACTACGATATACCAGAAGGAGAACAATCTTTAAAAATCCCGAAACTTTGACCAAAAATTCAGTATCCCATTAGGTTCCAACAGACAGAACAAAATCATCGGCCGAATAGGAAAAAAGAGAGAGAGAAAGAGATTTTCAACGAATTCTGAAAAACGTCAATCCAGTTATGAGAGTTGTCTCGCGATAGCCGAGAATGATTTCACCGCGAAGCATACGTTTTTTTTTTATTATTATTATTATTGCTTGAAGGTTTAACGACCACCGTGAGCAACTCAATGGGCTATAAGCAGTCGCCCGTCCTTAATTTAGGGCCACTGGTTCCAGGGAAGGAAGAGAGCCAGTGCCGTAAGACAAACACAACATCCATGCCTCACCGGGATTCGAACCCGGACCCTTCTCCGGTGAATGGTCAGAAGCCAGCGCTTAGACCACTGCACCACCAGGGCGGCGCAGCATACGTTGCATTTATTTACATCAGTAACGCTGAAGTTAGCCGCCAAGGTGAACGATGGTACGAAGCGCTATGGCTTCTAATCATTCGTCCGAGATGGGTAAGGGTTAGAATCTCAGGTGAAGTATGGATGGTACGTTTGTCTTGCAGCACTAGCTCCCCCTTCCTGCACAGCCAGAGGCCCTAAATAAGGGACGGACGATTGCTTACAGCCCATCGAGTTGCTCACGATGGTCGTCAAATCTGCCCTCCTCCACTGCGTACACACACACGCACACGCACACTCGACATACTGACGTCCTTTCTCCAAGTAACGTCCGCTGGATGGCATGTACTGATGTACTCATTTGACAAGGATCTGCAAGCTCTGACTGGAAATGTCTGTAAGAGTCTCTTTTTCCACCCCTCTTTTTATTTTTTTAATCCTTTAGCTATACTTTGAATTTTGGAGACAGACAAATGTCTCAAGGTGCAAGCTCTGGTCAAAATGGAGGATATGACAATGAAACGACGTTTCTGTTTTATAAAAATTTGAATAACAGTGGACCGCGTTTTTACGTGCTTATAGTGCAAAAAGTAATTGTAACGGATATTTGAGTACTTGAAGCGTTCTGCAAGTTTAATCAACACCTGCACATAATAGCGACCGTACTTTTTCTTCAATAGTATTTTCCAATCGTGAAACAAAATCGAATAACACAACGTTCTTTGGCTTTCAAATCAGCGATATTCGTTGGTCTACGGATGAAAGCCCTCCTGAATACATCTGCACGCAACTTCAGTACTCTTTCTTCAGGCATCACTTAGCAGTCTACAGCTTACGTCAAATTATCAGCGAAGGCGGTGCTTCCAATATCATATTCCAACACCTGATAATAAATTAATTCTCGTATATTGCGAAATACTCCTAGAATGCATTGATTCGATGAAAAAGATAGAAACGCAATCAATTTCTATTATTCTTGAAATAAAAAAAGAAAAGAAATTTAGCCACGGTAGTAGGATTTCTAACATAAAAACTGATGACAGCAATAAAATTATACTTCGCATGATTTGCCCATAGTTGTGTGTCATCATTACTTACAAATTTCAAACATTTTGTAATAAAATAAAATAACATTATAATTGCATAGTATAGTGAACATATTGGCTGAGTTATGCTCTCAATATTCCTGCCAGAAATACTCCTATACCCCTAAGTAGGATTGAACGAATTTTTTTTTTTATTTTGATTTGTAAAACCTCCAAAAACTTGTCAATTGGAGTTAAAATAGGAGGGGAAAAAGTCTGGTTCAGTAGGTCATAATTTTGAGGTGCCCATCTGAATCTAAATACACTGCCGGACAATTGCTAAGGACGGATGACAATAGCAACGATAGCAACCATAAAATGGAAGGCAGGAAAATGTGGAAATTAGCATAAGTGCGGGATACAGTAAGACGTGTTGTGCGTATGCAAATTTTGGATTGCCGAACTTGTTCGTGACGTCATAGCGCTGATATGAGATATAAAGGATTTGACGCGTATTGACCGTTGTGTGTTCAAACGCAAAGTTGAAAGGGAAAGAATCAATTGACGAACTTGCAATTTTCAGTATGTTTTCCCGACATCACCTAGATGATTTTACGCGTAACCGCATTATTGGCAAGATTGAAGAAGGGCGAAAAATAACAGATGTTGCCAGGGAGTTCGACGTCAGCCACAGTGTTGTTTCAAGGCTTTGGAAATCATTTCAAACAAATGGAGAGTGTAGCAAACGTCACGGGGAGGTCGTGTTCGCAGTACGACGCCTGCAGAAGATCAGTACATAGTGCTATCAACAAAAAGACACCGGCGCAGCACAGCTAGTGAGGTAGCAAATCAGTTTATCGCTGCTACTGGCAAGCGGATCTCCCGAAAAACTGTCGCCAGACGTTTGCATGAAGGAGGACTATACGCCCGCCGTCCTGTTGTGTACATCCCATTGTCCAGACGTCACCGCATCGCCCGTTTGCAATGGTGCCATCAACATCGCAATTCGACTGATAACGACTGGTCTGCTGCCCTCTTCTCAGATGGGAGTAGATACAGTCTATCGTCTGATTGTCGACGACAACTGATCTGGCGTAATAGTGGTACTGCATATTGTCCAGCAAGCATACAGGAAAGGGACCGATATCCGACATGTAGTGTCATGGTATGGGCTGGCATCATGATCAATGGCCGTACGTCCCTCTATGTGCTTCCAACTGGGATTATGACTGGCCAGCGATACATTAATGATGTTCTGCTACCTCATGTTCGCATGTTCCGTGGTGCTGTCGGTGATAGATTCATTTTCATGGACGACAACGCAACATGTCATCGAACAGTCGCTGTCCAGGAGTGTCTTGAGAGCGAGGATAGTCAACGCCTCGTATGGCCAGCATGTTCTCCAGATCTGAATCCCATTGAAAATGTGTGGGATGCTTTGGGGAGGAGTCTTGCTGGTCGCCAATGCCCTCCAATAAACAAGGACACCCTCATCCGTGCACTGACAGAGGAATGGGATAAATTATCCCAACGCCGCCCCGGTGGCGCAGTGGTCTAAGCGATGGCCTCTGATCATTCGTCCGTAAGGGGTCCGGGTTCGAATCCCGGTGAGGCATGGATGTTGTGTTTGTCTTACGGCACTGGCTCTCTCCCTTCCCTGGAACCAGTGACCCTAAATTAGGGACGGGCGACTGCTTATAGCCCATTGAGTTGCTCACGGTGGTCGTTAAACCTCCAATTAAAAAAAAAAAAAAAAAATTATCCCAACAGCTGCTTGATAATGTTGTGCAAAGCATGACACGACGTGTGGAATCTTGCATCGCCCTCCATGGTGGCCATATCCCGTATTGACATCTTACGCCGGAACGCCTGCGGACGGTAATTGCATTTTTTTCACGTTTACGTATTCTGCACAAAATGGCCTGTTTGTCCCTTGAACACGTTCCAAAGCCTTCTGGATTTCAGAGCACAATAAATTGTCTTTCTTGTAATGTCCTGGCATTCTGACATTATTTTATTTCACTTGGCATCCAACCACACTTACTTTTTTATGCGCTATATAGCCGTTTATGATCCGTCCTTAGGAATTGTCCAGCAGTGTATTAGCTGTAAGGCTAACTTCTTGGCTTCTTCAGGAGAATTTTTTATAGCCTCGGGGAGAACGCAAAAATGTAATAGTTATAACTTCATTCGTGTGGAGTTGTATCCATTCTAAAAAAGAACGAGGCTTTGGAGGTCATCTTCATCCATATCTCTGTAATATGTTTTGTATTTAAATTATTTTATGTCATATTTTAAGGTTGCGAGATAGGAGTGCTTTTTTTTTTTTTTTACTTGGGGGTTTAACGACCACCGTGAGCAACTCAGCGAACTATAAACAGTCGCCCGACCCTAATTTAGGGCGACTGGTTCCAGGGCGGAGAGAGAGAGAGAGAGAGAGAGCCGTAAGACAAACACAATATCTATGCCACACCGGGATTCGAACCCGGACCCATCTTTGACGAAGAGTCAGAAGCCATCGCTTAGACCGCTGCGCCACCAGATAGGAGTGTTTATGGCTGCGTTTTGTTTTTTCAGTTTAAGTTGAATGTCGGGTGGGAACTTGAAGATGACCTCTGAAATCCCAATTTTTTTTTATTCATTCATTTATTTATTTATTTATTTATTTATTTATTTTTCTGATAAAATGTAACTCCGCACCAATGAATTGAAACCTATCACATTTTTTTTGCAATCACCCGTCGGCTATAAAAGATTTCCCAGGGGAAGCCAAAAATTGGTCTTAGAGCTAATATTTAGATCCTGGTGAGAATCTCAGAACTATGGCCGATTTTTTCACTTTTTTTTTTTTAAATTCCAATTGACAAGTTTTTGGAGGTATTACAAGCTGAAGTTAAAAAACAAAAAAACACTTTTTTATCCATCCTACCGGTAGGATCCGGGTTCGAATCCCGAGTAAGGCATAGATTGTGTGTTTGTCTTACGAAATTGGCTCTCTACTGGCTTCCCTGGAATTAGTGGCAACAAATTAGGGACGGGCAACTGCTTATTGCTTACTGAGCTGCTTACAGTAGTCTTTAAACCCCTAAACAAACTAACAAACATTTCCTTTGGGGTGTACATGAGAATGTTTGAGTAATTTTCTGAAAATGATGTCCTATGTACATATAAAAATATCTTTGCAAAATATGATTTTTTTAGGATGGAAAAATGCACATATTTCATATTCATTACTAATAAAACTTTTCCGTTCAAGGTGTAACTTTCCTATTAATAAATGATCCAATGTCAATCCCATAATCATTCGTATTATGAATTGTGGTATATCCACAGAAAATTATCCTCCTTCCTTTTCAAGAAGGATAAATTCTCATAAAGAAGACCGAGAGGTGTGGGAATTTGGCTTTCTCTTGTAGAATGAAGGCTGAGACGTTAAAAAAAAAAAAAACGAACACCCGAATAAGGGAAATGCATTCTCCGGTATTTGATATTTCAGGAACTTAAATAGGTTGATAGCCTTGAGAGGAGGCGCTGCCAGTGATATAAAAGTGAAAGTGGGTGGTTATTGAAGAGATCGGGATCACTGGTGTCCAGAAAGCACCGAGGTATTTGAGCGTAGGAGAGAACGAAATGCACTTCACATCGAAGTTAAATTTGAGGTCAACGTGGGCAGAGTGAAATGAAAAACCCTGACAGTTAACAATAAAATAATATTTGCTGTACATAGCAACATTAAAATAACATAGTTTTATTTTCAGTATTTTTGTTTTCCTTGCGGCAAACCACTTAGGTAGCATGTCAAATTCATCTGCTTCAGCTTGATGGGTAAAACAAAGAATCCAGTCTTCTTTGAACAGATCCACGGGTTCAAATTTAATAAAACGTTTAGGAAAAATAAATATCAGGGGGTTTAAGACCCATTATAAAAATCCGCGGTTAAAAATCATGGCTTTGTGTTGTGTGTAACTATCACATCACATTTAAATACGCATGTCTAAATAATCTGAATTTGGTATCAATATTTTTTATCAATTTTTTAACGCAAAATTTGAAAAGTGTACCTGGTCTCTTGATCCTCTGTATCTGGTCAAAACGGAAACGTCATAATCTTCGCCAGCATAAATCTGTTCGATGTGTAATTATATAGAGATATTTTTGTGCGTAGACTCAAGATGCGGGAACCATCCAGTTGGAACCTGTTCTCTTCATAAAAAAAAAAACACGATCGCTCCAAATATTTTACTTTTCGTATACATATGTATATGCTAAAATACGAATTTTTACAAGACTTTACCCACAGTTCAAATGAAACACGGTATTACGAGCCAACTTTTAAACCACACATGAATCACCTCTGTATCAAACTGCGAAAACAACAACCGTAATTTCCAGTGGTAAAACTTTAATGAAGAAAAAGAAAGGACATGGTAAATCCTGAGCGAGATAATACACCTGTTATTTTGTGCAATATATATATATATGTATCTTCTTTATAGAATATATATATATATATATATATATATACACTATTTTGACAAAAGTCACCGGACACTTAGAAGAGAAACACAACATAGAATTTATTGACATACATTAGTACGCTGTCGGTCCACCTTTGGCCTTAATGCATGCACTGACCTTTCCCGACATGCTTTCGACAAGGTTTTGAAACACAGCGATAGGTATGCGCTTCTATTCAGTACATAATGCTGCCGCAATCTGTTGCTTAGTAGTAGGCCTTGCTTCCAAACTTCTTATGCGGCGCTCTAATTCATCCTATAGGTGCTCTATGGGATTAAGATCAGGGCTCTGTGCTGGCCAGTCCACACACGATACGGAATTATCGTCAAACCACACAGTAACTGTCCTTGCTTTATGGCTCGGTGCATTATTCTGCTGGTACCAACAAGGTTCGGTTACATAGTATTGTTACAGAGTTGGTAAGGCATAATTATCCAGAATATCGAAATAGACGTGCTGGTTAACAGGTTTGTCCACGATAACCAATGGGCCGGGACCATACCACGAAAAACACTCCCACACGAGTACACTGCCAGCTTCAAACTTGACCGTAGGAACAGTAAATAGCGTTCCCTCGGCTACCGCCATACCCGCCCACACACGGCCATCAGATTGATGGATCTTGTATTTGGATTCATCAGTCCATAAGACCCGTTTCCATTGATCTACGACCCACGATAAATGTTCTTTACGCCCCTAAGCGACGAGTAACATTTCGAGTGGAGATGAAAATCTTACGAGCAGCCGCACGACCACGGTAACTCATGGAATGAAGTTCTCGACGAATAGTATGTGTACATACCGAGGTTCCAGCATTTTCATTCACCTGTACACTGAGGTCTTGTGCAGTACTCTGTCGATTAGCTGTAACGACTCTCCTGAGGCTTCGACGTCCTTTATCACTGATTTTCTTTGGTCTGCCGATACGTTTTGCTGCTTCAGGCACGCCATGTGTCTTCCACTTATTCATTACATCCAAAACAGTTGACTTGGGTATGTTTAAACGCCTCTCGGTTTCTCTTATGGACAACCCACTAATATAACACCCAACAATCTTTCCTTTCTCAAAGTCAGTTCTCTCCCGCCGCGACATTTTCACTCAATTTCAGAGTGCGATATGATCGCTGTCAGCTGCAGGCTTGTTTTTATACCGTTTGCAGCTGTATAGCGCGCCTTAGCAACACAGCAGATCCGTTCATTTGCTTTTGAAGGGGTGTCCGGTGTCTTTTGTCAATATAGTGTATATAATTAAACACATATTCTGTGCAGTTTAACTTCGCATCTTTTCCTGTAGCAATAATTTTTTTTCTGAGTACGCGAAATCCTTCCGACATTTCAAATTTCGCATTTCATGTTATATTATACTATTTGGGCAGTCTATGGAGATCACTTCAGATCTGAAAGCCAACAGTGATTTCCATTCAATTTTTAAATGCAACTAATTAGAAAAACTGAATCAAATATAAGCAAATCATTTGATATAGATGCAACTTCCAAAACGTAAAAAAAAAAAAAAAAAAAAAAGGCTTTCTTTCATGTTATGTTAAGAGCTTGTTTGATAGCAAAACGAATTTTCAAGAAATGATCTGCATTCGCCATCCACGTGGAAATGCGGTGTTTTCAACCAAACATTGTAATTCCCAAAGAAGATGGAACTCGAAGGAAACTTTTAGTCTCCATTTCGTAGCATATTTAGAAATGAAAGGACTGAGGAATCCCATATTCTTCCAAAATTTAAAACCCGGATTCCAAGGTTTAGGATGTGACAAAAACCCGGAATTCCGGGGTACACCTGGATTACAAACAGGTCTAATCTTAAGTTAAATGAAGCACGAGAATGAATCCCTTTCTAGATTCAAAGTGCAATCTACTGTACAGAGAATGAATCCCTGTAGCTCCTCACTTTAAAGTGTCAGCAGCAGAGTCACGCGGTGGATCAGAAACAGTAGAGTTATACTGTTTTAAAATTGTAGCCATACATCGTTAGTCTCCTGCTCTCAGAAAATCTTCCTGGCAACCTTTTCTTTTTTTTTTTTTTTTTTTATCTGTCTCTGTGTCAACGTTAGATAAACATCGTTTGTTATTCCTCATGTAATCAAAACCATTTTACCAGCGAAAATCATTGTAAACATTACATCAACAACCAGGCCCCAGCGTTTACTAACAGATAATTTACTAATAATCAGTGTACTAACAAATCGTCATCAAACCCACAAATCAAGCAGAAGCTGCTTTAAATCGTTGCCTTGGGGAATGCAGCGGTTACTTTTTGAACGCAGTCGAATTACCGCTAAACAGTTGGTTTTAGTCCTAACAGTTCTTAGCAATGAGCTACAAAATGTGAGGGACGTAGGGAAGACAAATGAATTGTCTCTAAATTAGAAAAGACTTATCAAGAGAAATAGTACTTATTTGTGATGCAAATGTTAGTTCTCTAAAGCAGCCTATAACTTTTTTTTTCGTTCAATTTGATACTACTCAATACTACAAACTTAGCTATAAACACAGGAAAACATTGTCCTCAACTAGATTACAGCAGAAACATCTTAAGTGGAAAACAGTTATCTCAAGAATCAACGGCTCTACCAGAAAAAAAAATTGCTCTTCTTAGAACATATTTGTGGTAGACACTTTCCATGGTCACCCTGTGGTTTTAGGGAGCTCACAGAAATGAATACCTAAAGCGGGGATGCCAGTTAGAATTTGCCTTCTTTTCTCCGCCCATCTATACAACCCTACCAATTACGCTAATATCTTTACATCGAATACGTAGTAAATTCAATGAATACAAGCTCGCGGCCTTCTGTATAAATAAGTTCCACTTATTGTTTATCTTCTCCAAACCGATCAGAAAATCTGAGTATTATAGGTTCTTATTGTCCTCTACACCAGCTTGCAAACTTCAGCACATTGTTACAAGGTCATTTTTTAAATATTTTCATAAAAAAGTTTCCCCATTTTTAAAACACAAACGTTCTTCAGTAATCCACGTTAGTTTTGTCTTATGTGTATAAGTTAGCTGTTGAGTTTTAGTTACACGAAATTTGATATTCCTAAGATCGTAAAGGTAAAATGTTATTAAATTTTTAATTAGCCTGCTCCTCGTTGTCGCAGGATTTTCTTCATTCTGTTATTAGCAATTTAGGACACGGCACCACATTTCCAAAAATTCTATGAAAAATTTTATTCATGAGTTACAAATCAGTAAAAGAAAAAATAACTCACGCGGAAAGTGAGATTTAAGGATTTTCCTTATCAACAAACACGCTCTTGCGTATGAGAATATAAGTTTAAAAGTTGGGTAGAGGAGCCTGATTGGAAGCAGCAACAGAAAAGATAAGAAATTAGAGGTCAAGAAATAGAGTTGTGTTTGTGAAGAAGTCTGTGATCGCGGCGCTAGAATTTTTGGAACTATGAGGTGATCTTTTAAGCTAGCTGAAAAATTTAAAGTTTTCAATTATTTCAGAAAACTTTTTGTGGTACATGCAGTCATACATCATATACTTCATAAAAGCGGTTGTTTAACATGCTGTATCTTTGTTCGCTTTGGGGTTGAACTACCCCCATTAGCATCCAAGGCTACACGGACTTTTTGGAGGGCATTTTTCGTGGCATAACACGACTACCATGAGAAACTTTTATTGCTACAAGCAGTCTCCCGCCCCTATTTCGGTACCACTGGTTCCAGGGAGGTGAAAGATCCATCGGACAGGAGCATCACCCCATGCCTCATCCGAGACTCGAGCTCGGTTTCGGACGATCCGCCTCTGACCGCTTGTCCACTGAGCGGATATCAGAAATAAAATTGACTCCTAGGATGTTGAAAGGTTTGTATAAATTCTTTTTTTTTATTTCAATATGTTCGGCCATCCTTGAAAAATTACAGACCAGTGATGGAAACGGGTCACGGGTCACCGGGTCGGCAATTTCTTGCGGGTCAAACGGGTCGGGTCAAAGTGTTCCTGACCCGATTTCGACCAAATTTGATTTGCGTTTTATTTTTGAAAATAAAAAAAATATTTCAAAGATCTCTTCAGAAGTCTTTGAATTAATATTTCAGAGCTGCAGAGTATGATCCAGGAACTTGCTAAGGATGGTTAAGAAATGGGATTAAAAATGAATTTTCAGAAGAAAAAACTGAAGTACAAGGAATGAAGATTTATCAGTTGATGGGGAAAAGCTGGAGATAACCAATTCCTGCATTTCCCTTTGGCAGGAATTGGATTTTTCTTTGGCCATTTTCCTATCAAGCAAAGGTCACATTGTTGGAGAAATTAATTAGCGTAAAAAACTTGGTTGAAGAGCTTTTGGAAAAAACTGCACAATTTTTAAGAGCAATGTGCCATTATGTCTTAAAAAAAAGTATTTAAACAGTGCATCCTTCCAGTGCTTACGTACGGAGTAAAGACGTGGACCTTAAGTAAAACACGACATACAAGGACTGCAGACAGCTGAAAGAAGCATGGAGAGATGCATGCTTGGTGTAACTAAGAAACGTAAAAAGAGGAACTCGTGAATCAAGAAAATAACAAAAGTGAAAGACATCATGATCAGATCCCTGCAATGGCAATGTACTGGACATGTTGCCAGAAGAACGGACCACCGATGGACAACCGAAATTTCAGACTGGATTCCAAGGAACAGGAAAAGACCCCCCCCCCCCCCGGGCCAGTCCGTGGTTGAAAAAACTTGAGGAGACCTTCATCCAGCAGTGGATTGTTAATGATTGACAATGATGATTTATTTGAATTTATAGTTCAAAGCAGATTTGTCCGGGCTGGGTCCGGTTCCAAAATTTTTGACCTGTTTCCAACTTTGATACAGACTCCCTGGTGGACGAGTAGTCTGTGGCGTAACCTTCTGACTAATCATCCGAGTTGGGCCTGAGCCTTGGTTGGTTGGTTGCTAGGAGTTAACTGACTTCAAAGGGCCAAAGAGCGCCAAACACCATGGTTTACAAAAACAGAAACGGGAAAACATCCAAACATAACGAGATAAGCGCGTCACCAGATACACAAACGGTGTAAACATCCAATCAAACAATGAAAACAAAATAAAATAAAATATGGAATGCATCACGATTTTGCGTGTTATCCTTGGGCAGGAGCCATACTATATCTTTTCTGTATCATTCCAAATTTAACGTATGTAGTGCTGAAGCAAGTTCTCCGAGCCTCGGCGACCCCCGGAAACAGTGGGCCCAAATTAGAGGGATTGGCTACCACTTATACCCCTAAAAGTTGTTCATGATAGTCGTTAAGTCCCTAAAGGGAAAAAAAGGGAATCTATAACACCATTTTAACTACCTACCTAGATATATATGTTCGTCTAACCTCAATTTTGCTTTACTCTCACTTCGTTTCATTTTGTGTGTGTGTGGGGGGGAGTATATGTGCTCTCCTTTTTTTAATAGTTTAACTACCACCCACGAGCTTCGAAGGCTAGGATTTACTTCATGGTTAATAAATTATGGCCACTGGTATCAAAGAAGGGTGGTATACAACGCTTAAAGACATATGCAACACCCAGTCTTAACCGGGAATCGAGCCAAGTCCCATCAGCCTATGTACTGGATCATTCTGCCATATAGCGATAGATTTTGTGTCTATGTACGTGCATTTCTTATTACTGTTTTGTTCCCTTTACCATGCTGTACTTTGAAGCTTAAGTTACTTTCTAAATAAGAAATCTAAAAATGTGAGTTTAAGTATCGTAAATTAATTAATTATACGATATTTGGTTCAAATAAAAATGTTTTTAAATGTATGCTAAACATTATGCCAGTTAAGTAGCTAAATAATTTGCGGACGAAAAATTCAACGAAAACGAGTGTAATTTGTTTAAAATGTTTGAGGAAAAAATTTTAAGCGTGGCCTGTAGTTTTTGGTTGATGTTCAAGGAAATTTATGTAAAATTATACGGTAGACTTCCTCCATAAATTCATCTTAAATTCGATTGTACCTTACCACAGACGTACATGCAAAACGAACCGAAATTTCTTATCAGTCGTTCACAACACTTCTAGAACATTTAACTTTAGAAGCATGTGTTGTACTATCTGCAGGGATTACCAATATCGCTGTGTTTATTGGGATCTCTAATAAGGTGTTTGAAAAACTGTAACTACCACTGCTACATTAAGCAAGCGAAAAGAGCGAAAAAGTATCATAACGTCGAGGTAGTGCAGTAAAACAAACGGATACTCCCGAATAGCGGACACCTCTATTTGCCGGACAGTTTTGTGATACCCAGTAATATGTACGGTTGTCTTTTAGTCCCGAAATTTATACTATTCTGTGTATTTAACTCCAAACAGCGGACCCTTTAAATAAGGAACAGTGATCTTGGTCATAAGGAAGTTAAAAACATGAACAATATATTTAAGGCTCCTATGTAAAAAAAAAAATGGACCCATTCCGAAAAAATGTCGCGTTTTCTCGTTACTGGATGGCTGTGTGTCAGGCGTACGAATCCCTTTAGCAATCACATGATATTTTTTTTCCAAAGTCTAATCCTTCCTAGTTTCTACCATATTTGTTTGTCTATAGTTCCTATGTTTTGCCTTCACTGGCAATCGGAAATATCTGATTCTACTTCGGAACCTCCCGCCCCCGACGCATACCCCCTTCCTCATTTTGCTCTTCGTCCACATGGTTCTCTAGGCAAGACAAGTATTTGTGTCTCTGCTCGGAGGTAGTAGGGAAGTCTATATGTTGTTTATTAGAGTTCCATGACGCATGCGACTCTGGTTTGGTTTTGCCCAGCTGTAACAACAAATCCTACCTTCACAGCTAAATCGGAGAAGCAATGAACTTGAATACTCTGTTATACAGAGTATCTCTATAGATAGCCTCACGGCCTAGTTCCAAGTACAAAAATGTATATTTCTTTCTTTTTTTATCATGTGATTTGTATTCAATAAAAATTGTATATTTAAAATTTTCGACGAAAAAAATCCATGGTCCCCTAAAACGGAAGGGGCCCCCTCCACAGTTGAGTCCCCTGCGGAGGCGACGCTACGCCATTGCTTTCAAGGTAAAAAAAAAAAAAATGCAATTTTTGCCTCAAAGATTTTGGTTAGCTTCTTTGGACGAAAAGTGGGTATTTTTGTTCTGCAGATCCCATTACAAAAACTACTCGTCTTTGGTTTCAATAGAGCATAATCTTTGAAGTGGGACAAACAGCTTCTTTCAAACAAAATGGGGTATTCGTTTTCAATCCAGAAGAGAACTTAGAAGCCATTTTCGAACAAATTACGTGTCTAAACAGGGAAAGAAATGCAAAATATTTCATTATGGTCGATGGAGATCAATGTATCGAAGAGGCAACGAACAATGTGCATCAGATCGTTGATTTGAAAACATCGGCAGAAAATTATTTGATTTAGGAAGCATTTGATGCAGTTGTAGGTGCGCGATATTTTTTAAAGACGCTGTAAAGTGTAATGAAGAGTTACAAAAATGTTTCGTAAACAAAAGGATTAGCATATTGAAGAATTTAAAAATACATTTTGAAAACCATGCCACAAACTTCCCCCTAAACCCCACTTTTATCAGATTTTTTGCAGCCAAAATCTACTGGATGATTTAATTAAATAATGAGCGGTAAGTACGTGCGTTTTAAAATCCATGGTTAACAGATTTTATAGTTGCGTACGCATGTTTATACATGCATCCCGAAATACGTACATTATATGTACTGTATTTTAAAATTAAATACTGTACATATACTGTATGTATCTACACGCACTGTTTCTCGCTGTGAAACAACAGAAAAACAAATTTAGCATTTAATCAAAACATTGTACGTACGTATTTAATATAAAGTTTTTTATATTGCCATCCTAGCTGGGCTCAGAAGTCAACCATTTGAATAGGAGCAAATGTTGAAGTCCCAGGATGTCCGTGCTATTTAGAGGTTTTGCTGTATTTTCATCAGAAAATTGTCCTGCGGAAAAGCTGAACTTGAAAAACCTACTTAAAGCACTCAAAAATTTTGTATCAGATATTTGTTAAATAACTAGATATGAAACATATACGTTAGAAATTAGTGTTACGAATGTACAATTCCAGCTCCCTGGTAAGAAAAAGAAATACTCTCGGTGGCCGAGAAGTCAGATATGCGGGCTTGTGTCTAATCGCTTGAGTCACTGTTGAAGCATGTACGAGGCATTTTTCCCACGTGGTTCATCCTATCCTTAAATTAGGGATTCTTTATATCTTTAGAAGCTATACGTACCATTAAACCTCAAAATAAACAAACAAAAACTGGGAAAGAGATGGATTACGGAAAAAAGGAAATGTGTCAAGATTTTGGTTTTCTGAAGAGCAATAATGGAGACATCGGCGAATTGTCAGTGAAACAGTTTCTCTCTTTTTTTCCTTTTCTTTAAAAGGATAAATGGCATGTATCTTTTTACGTGCCACAAATGGAAACGGATCACGTTTCGACAGGTCAAACAACTCAGCGTTTCTCCTGAACTAACTACTTTCTACTTATATTGATGTCCTATTCTTCATGGCAAAGGTCATAGACAGAAATGACAAATCTCCGCATAATTTCTTGCACGATGTTCTTCCTGACACCCTCTGCCAAAGTTTCCTTGTATTATACAAAGAAACAGTTTCCTTATATTTTCATTAGCTGGTAATACCATAACATATGTGTTTCACAGTTTCGTCAACACGTGAAAAAATTGAACAATGTTTGTGCTATGAATGAAATACGGGATTACATACACCATATAATAAAAATTTTGACGATGACAATCCGTTTTTTGGTGTAAATATGACAAGAATGGTAAATAAGATAATATCCGAAAACTTGAAAATTTTGTCACCCTGGAGCGGTAATCGAACCCTTGTCTCCCAGATAACGCCCACCCTAGCATACCCAGGCGCTATCTGGGAGACGCGGGTTTTATTCCAGCTCTAGGAGAACGAAATTTTCAAGTTTTCGGATATTATCTGACTTACCATCTTTGTCATATTTACACCAAACAACGGATTGTCATCTTCAAAATTTGTAATGTTTGTGCCTTTTAATATTTTATCGAGATATAACATTTTCGTAATTATAAGCTAAACAGGTCAGTTTAATACGGAGGCTTTACGTATCTTGAGTATTTAACCCTTTAACAGGCCGGAACGAATTCGGGTTAGCTAAGTTGGCTGCAATCAGCTCGAACGAATATATTCACCATCTAAAAAGTGTGTCGAACGCGTCTGGAATAAGTGAACTTGCTCGTCATAGAGCGATGCTTCCTCCTTAACATCACAAAGTGGTAATTTACGGGTATGATTGACACTAAATGTCCACCTCTAAATTTCCACTTTGTTTCTCAAAGTCGTCGTTTAGGACGATGATTGAAACTAATCCTTTCTAACCGATTATAAGGCTATAACAATATCGACTAACATAAGAAAAGGAAGAGAGAAGATGTTTGAGGCACTTGTTTCTACCCAGTAGCACGTTGTTCTTGTCAGGGGAACAAGCCCTTCCCCGCGATGTCTAAGATCATGGAACAGAGAACATAGGACTATAGAAGGAAGATCTTATCACTAGCGACAAGTTTATGTTTGGTACTGTTGACGTGGGAAGGTTTAAGGTATTGTTTTTTCGTAGCTTTCGTAGAATCCAGTCGCTATGTGAACAATTTCTGTTTAGGAAGCTTAGAAAAGTTTGAGCACCACTTGATTCAGAACCATCGGCCGCTTAAAGGGTTAAGCGAAATAACACAAATTTCGATTTTACTGACTATAAAGGGAGCATCCAATAACTCCTAAACTTAACACATCTGTCACATCGAAAAAGACATTAACAGGCATATAAAACTTAGCTGGAGTGTATCTGGAAGAAACTGTACAATTTTCAAGAGCAATTTTCCATTATGTCTTAAAAGCAAAATGCTTAATCAATGCATCCTTTTTTCCAGTTCTTACTTATGGATCACAGATTAACTAAAAGAGATACAGAGGCTGTGGACAATTCAAAGAAGCATAGAGAGACGCATTCTTTATGTAACCAAGAAATATAGGCAAAAGAACGCGTGGATGAAAAAGGACATGAGTAGATGACGTCATGATCAAAAGTAAAGGCTCTCTAGCGGCAATGTATCGGACATATTGCTAGAAGAACTGGTTACCGTTGGGCAACTGAAATACTAAACTGAGCATCAAAGGACAGGAAAAGACCCTTAAGGAGATCACGTGGGAGTTAGATGGATGAAATTCGAAAGCATGCCTCCGTGATATGGGAGAGGATTACTCAAGACAGAAAGTTGTGGAAGAGACTTGGGGAGACCTTAATCCAGCAGTGGATTGAGAATGTTTGACGATGACTTTTCAATAAGGCCCTTACAACATCAGTGCGCTTAGCATATCTTCGTTCCCGCTGTGTTAGTTATTGGTACAAAAATGCCTTTACTATGACTTTCAAGCCATGTCCATGCTACTTCAAAATAGTTATCGTTTCTGAAATCTATTGGAGAGATATTTTAAAGCTCCAAAGTTGTGAAGGCGCAAGACGATGAAACATTTCTACGAATTCTGACCATTCGTATGTGAATAACGGCCGGTGCAGTTTCGCCTTTCGTAAAAACTGAATCACTACATAGTGCTTCACATTTATGAATTTTTTCGCCATAACTGAATGACGTAAGAAGTCACACTGGGTGACTGCTAGGTGAAACAGAAGAAGTTACATATTAAGTTGAAACATATGGAATAATTAATACTGACTTAAATCAAGCTGTTCTTTCCATGTAACATAACCACAGAAATTTGAAAATTTTACCGTCCTGGAACGGAAATCGAACCCTCATCTCCCGATTTGGGCTCGAGTATGCTAACCATTAGGAATAATTAATACTGACTTAAACCAAGCTGTTCTTTCCGTGTAACATAACCATAGAAACTAAGAAATTTTGAAGATATAAAATTTTCAAATTTCTGTGGTTTTGTTACATGGAAAGAACTGCTTGATTTAAGTCAGTATTAGAAGTAGTTACCTTGTTGTCATCATACTTCCAAAGCATGATGAACGAAAGACAAGCATTGCCACGATGCATTTACGCAGTTTTGCATCACAGCAGGGTTGCATTACGTACAAAAGGATTTTAACATGTTTTTTTGTTTTGCTTTTTAAGTAGCTGAAGTGCGCCTTCCCGGTGGTGCAGTGGTCAGAGGCGAGAGATTTTGACAAATTCCCCGAGACAAGACCTGGTCGGAGCCTAGGATGCGCTCGCTGGCCCTCTTCCTTCCCTGGAACCAGAAGTCACAAAATTAGGCGAGTGATTGTAACTTTAGATGCTCACAGGGGTCGCTAAACACTGGGCGAAAAAAAATGTGGGAACTTCTGAGTTTTCCGACATAGTATCAAGCACAGCAATCACATATCTAAATTTCGTTAAAAGGGAAAATAACTGCTTTCACGATCTATAAATTCCATCTGTGCTGATTCATGTGTAACGATATTTTGGCTTTTAATTCAGTAAGGGTAAAAAATCTCTTAGCTGAGAAAGTAAAATAGCATCTAACTAAATATTCAAGTGGTTTGGATTTGAATTAATAACTGATAATAAACTGATTATGTACAAGTGTAAGTAAGGCTCCACGAAAAATCTCTTCGCTGAGAAAGTAAAATAGCATCTAACTAAATATTCAAGTGGTTTGGATTTGAATTAATAACTGATTATAAATGCATGTTTTTTTGTTTTTTTTATTGGAGGTTTAACGACCAACGCGAACAACTCAATGGGCTATTAAAGCAGTCACCCATCCCTAATTTAGAGCCACTGGTTCCAGGGAAGGGAGAGAGCCAGTGCCGTAAGACAAACACAACATCCATGCCTCACCGGGATTCGAACCCGGACCCCTTCCAGACGAATGATCAGAAGCCATCGCTTAGACCACTCGCCACCGGGTCGGCTAAATGCATGTGTCTTAAACTGATTTCGAGAAGTTCAGTTTGTCTTCAAGAATTTTGGTATACGTCTTACTACAAAAGTTGAAGGTGCCTTTTCTTTAGCATTGCAGCATCGAGAGTTCAGGATAGTGGCTCTATGAAAGAAGGAGAACCTGAACTAGAAAACAAAAAATAAAACAATATCCCCATGTCTCGGTTGATACTCGAACCCAAACATTAAAATGGTATTTCTTCAGTCTTGGAAAACGCGGTGCCTTTCGTCCATATAATGACTCGTTCGATAGTTTCAAAAACCAAAACTGAGCTGATGCACGAATGTACAAGTATAAGGTTCCATGAAATATTATTCAGGGCATGGCAATTTAATACCAGCTTCTTATCAAATATGTGTTGAAAGCCAAGCTTTAAGGGCTACGTTTCTCAATTGGAGAAACTGCCTTAAAAGTCATGACTGATGACCAGAATATAATGAAGGTTTTCGTTCAAATATTACTTTTATACCGAAGGAGTTTGACAAGCTTTAATATTGAAATTATCATAACTTTTTCCTTTATGACTTTTGGATTCAACTCTATGCCTTGAAACTTCCAAATTCTTAAAGTATGGCAGAGAAGGTGGTGTGTTGGCAGGTATAGGCGCTTCTTATATGCTTCACTAATTTTTTTTTTATTTTTTTTTGGGGGGGGGGAGGGATAACAACCCTCATGAGCTTCTAAGGAGTCGGCTATTCCTTGTTTAGAGACCATTGGATCTAGAGTATGGGATAGGGCCATAGCCTTAGTAAAAATACACTTCTCATGCTTCATCCCTCACCCTAGACTCAAGCCTGGACAATTAGCCAGAAATCCACGCCTTTCACCACTGGGCCACAAAGGCAGCTGCAATTTTTGTTCACTCTATTCTTTTCATAAAAGTTCAAGATACAGTTAGTTTGTTAAGTAGTGCTGTACACCTTATGGCAGACACGAAAAATGCGAAGACATCAGTATTACTTCTATGGAAATTTTGCTCACGACGGAAGTAACGTTCTCAATGGAAAACCGTTGTGAAAATTTGTTAAATCGAATGAACCAAAATGAAAAATATATATATACACCGCTTTGTAAAGCGCACAAATTTGGAATATTTTAAGACATTAAGAATGTTTTACCTTAAGAAACAAAAATTCAGTTATCTTTATATAAATCCCAATCGTGGTTTGAACTGTAACCAGTGCTGTGCTTATTGCTTGTATAAATTCCCTGAATGCATGAACTTGGGTGAAGAGAATTCTCACGAAGTTGTACCAAATCAGAATGGAGCTATTTGTAATATGTATTTGACTGTACGTTACATTGCAAATTTAATAACAACCTTACACTGAATTTTCAGAGCCTCCTTGATTTCGACTTTTTTACGTTAAGAGAATGCCAATTGAGTCGATTGAATCATGATAGACATTTTGAAAATGTCTTTATATAACATACATGGAATGGTTTATTTTGGATATGATTAACTACCATCAGGAGGTAAAATTTTACAGGATTAACCTCCATATTACAAGAAGGCTATTTAATAATAAAATAATGGCAGGCACATTAAGGAGACAGGGGACCAGGGGGCTGGACAGTATTTTAGGGCCTCAGTATTAGTAGCACATCTAGGATTTCAATATGGGTGGATGAATAAAAATTCCCAGGGGGAAACATTCCCAAAATATGATAAAGAAGCCTTAAAAATATCCCCGCCGTAATGAAGTATGTATCCCATGATGCATGGAAGAATCAGTGGTAGCAAGAAAATGTAAAAATGCATGGCTGAAAAATGAATACCAGTTCAGTTTTGCTTTAATCCCTGCCCCAGTTGGGTTCAGCTTGTTAAAATTATATCGAAGTAGTGAGCAAAATGATATGATCCAAGTATCAAACGAATTCTTAATGTATGAAAATTTCCCTAAATTACAGATGTGTACAAAAAAGCTTCTGTAAAGATTTTAAAAGATTTGAGGGTGGACTGGGGGAGACTATATTTTTTGTAGACTCCTAAAAAAGCGGAAAGAAATATATTTTTTTTTTCACAAGGCAGTTTCTTGTAGTTTTCGCTGTGCTACCAGCTCAAAAAATAAACTTATAGAATTCTGTCAATTCTTCAAGAATCTTGCACAATTCTGGGGCCCCTTAAAAATGCGAGGCCCGGGGCTACAGCCCCTCCCGCCAGCCCCCCTAAATGGGTTCCGAATCAAGGAAATGTTTTTAATAATGATTAAACATAAAGGAAATGCGAATTATCATGCATCACGAGATGGCTGCAGGTTTTGGGGTGCTTTTGAAGTTTTGTATGCAATCTTTATTAATATTTTAAGGTTCTCTTGATATACGGTTGTGTTGATAAATATTACATTGCACCGAGTACAAGTAAATGCAACCCAAAATTCAATAAAGAATTCATTCATTACGTGAAATTTTTAGTTTTACAAAATTGTTAACTTGTTCCAAAGACTTCAGAATCAATGATAGTGCACAAAACAAAGAATATTGGGGCGCCTTAGAGTTTCGCTCACTTATGTTTTTGAGAATTTCTTTGTTAAAATTTTTGTTGTGCCAGAGAGATTTGTGTGAATTTGCTGACAAGGCAGGTTAAATGAACATAACTTAGGCAACGGTAATTATCTAAAAACTACCGAGACTCTTTCTGCCATTTTTCCTGCCAGCATTTCATTTTGTATTAAAACAGATCACTGTAGTATTTAGATCTACCTCTGCTAAGGGGTACTGAGCACAATTAAGTACTAGTCATATGTACACATATACAATGGCTGGAGTATCGAATTTTGTAAACATTTCATCATTCATATACAGAGGATGTTCACGCCTTTTTAGAAGGTTTTTGATAAGAAATTGCACAAAATAAAAGAAGTTCAAAGAATTGAAACTGGCAACACCGTGTTAGATGAACACAAAAGAAACATCTTCTTCAGTTAAATATTGTCTGCTAAGAAAATGACACACGTAAGCAAGCTAAGAATAGATAGTTGTTTTTGCTCGTTACGAAGAGATACTCGTATTCTGTGATTCAAAACGCTGTGAAAATCATGAAATTAGCATTTCTAAATGTAAAATAAGCAATATTATTAATAATAGAGGGAAAAATCGTCAAGCATTGCTTTTAGTAGGAAAAAGAACACCAAACGAATATCCAAAGAAGGTACGTACTTTTACGATGATTTCAGAAGTAAGGTCTCTGGTCTTAAAAGAAAATCCAACAATCCAAATAGCAATGGCTAAGTCGTTAAAAATATCTGTATCTACTGCAAACAAAGTAATAAATTAAGATTTGAATCAGAAAAAAAAAAACATAATGTTCACCACCTTTTGCCTAGGGACGTGGTTGGGCACTGAACACGGTGTATATTTCTTTGTGAAAATCTCTTAGCTATGGAGACAGATGGAAATATATTGTGACCATTGATGAAGCATGGATCTACCGAAACGACTGTAACAAAAAAAAAAAAAAAAGGTTGATTTACTATCGCAAAAGAGCAAAAATAGACTTATAAACTTGGTTCCAAGAATCCAAAGAAAGTTTCAGCAAAGGATTCATGATTATCGCTGGTTTCTCGTATAATGGGAAATTAACGTTAAGAAAAATTGAAAAGAATGTGAAAATCAATTCTAGATATTACATAAATGTTTTAACTCCTATATTTAATGAGGAAACACCATTCTTTTATCCACATAGCTTTCAAATAGCAGAACTCCATCAGGATAAGGCTACCAGTAATACATCCAAATCTACCACTCTATTTCTGGAAAAAATGAAAAAGAGAGACAGTGACTAAGAGACCATTGCCTCCCCGGTAGCGCAGTGGTCTAAGCGCTGGCTTATGATCATTCGTCCGTGAAGGGTCCGGGTTCGAATCTGGGTGAGGCATGGATGTTGTGTTTGTCTTACGGCACTGGCTCTCTCCCTTTCCTGGAACCAGTGGCCCTAAATTAGGGGCGGGCGACTACTTATAGCCCATTGAGTTGCTCATGGTGGTCGTTAAACCTTCGATCAAAAAAAAAAAAAGTCTATATCTTTTGCTCATATTACTTCGAAGTCCCTTGATGTGTCGTCAATGGACTATTGTGCCTTCAGACTGCTAAAAAGAGAGTTTTCTCGACGCAGACCTAAAACAATGATTAGATTAAGGAAAGAAGTGGACGAGGAGAAGAATAAAACACCATTACCAATTTTATGAAATGTCTTGTTATCTTGGATATCTAGAAGTAGGTTCATATCCAAAGGAAGGGCTATGAGATAGAACATTGAAAAAAGAAATAATTTTATTTTAAACATTAATTATATTGCTGGAAAATCGTTCTGAAAATGTGTGAACATCCACTGTAGTACTGTTTAGTTGACTGCAAATAATACCAAAGTGAAGAGCAGTTCTTTCGAGTTCCTTTCAAGTTATAAATCGCAGCCTGCAGCCTAGAATTACCAGCTGAGTTATCATAAAGGCAGTGCTACTAAATTACCTGATACAGATAGGATCTCGTATATGTGTTACGAAGGGAAAGGAAAAGATTGGAAAAGAAAAGGTAGCTTTTTAGTGTTCACGCATCATCATACCGCAGCTAAAGAGAAAGATCGGGCAACTTACCATAACTTAGGTCCACAAAATAATCAAGCGCTTAAATTTACACTTTCATTGTTCCGTATGTAAAAATACAAACATAACAGTGCAACTAATAAATTACTATCTTGCTCGTAATTGTTTGAGAAATTTAAGAAAGAGAAAGAAGTAACTAATAATACAGTAGATTTGATGTAAATGTCATTTTGCATAAATATAAATTGAAAAAAGAAGCGAAGTTAGTGCAGTCCTGGAAAAATAAATAATACAACAAATGCGAAGGCCTCAGTTTTAACTAAAAATATTAGTTAAAATTTGAAAAAAATATAATTTAACTAAAAACAAATACAAAGGCCCGAATTTTAATTGAAAATATTCACTTGTAAACTTATGTGAGAGGTTAAAATATTGGAACAACGTTTTCTTGGAGAAAAAAGGCCTGCAAGAAAATTTAATTTGAGAAACTGCATACATAAAAAGTACCCGAATCTAACATTAATTGTTAGTAAAATTACACGAATATAGGAGATTAAAGTTACCAGAATATGGCAAATTATATTTCCATATATTAAAACTGAAGAGAAGTAGCGCAGTTACTTTTATTAACAAATTCACTAGCTAACAATGATTTTACTTGTTTCTTCACGCAATCCAAAATGAAAGATAAAATTCTTCCATGTGAACAACCATACAAACTCTTCTAATTAAAAAAATGTACGTGAAATACGGATTTTCCCATGTTATTGCCCAAATTTGGTCGTAACAGTTAAATAAACCTTTTTCTCATTTAATTTTTATTCAAAATTAGAAAAAAAAATATTTCTCAATGGTGGTATGCCTATAAACTTGAACATTCGAGTGTGTGTGTGTGTGGGGGGAAGGGTCTGTTTTGTTTCAGGGTTAAGGACCACCACTAGCGACTCACGGGACTATAATGCCTCTGTTGTCCCTAATTTGGGTCCACTGGTTTCAGGAAGGAAGATAGAAAGAGCAAGAAGACTAACACACCACCCATGTCTCATCTGGACTTGGAAGACCAGCCCGAAACCTACGTCTCTGACTACTCGGCCACATGGGTAGCAAATTTAAATATTTAGAAAAGACTGTTTTTTCTTTTTTGGGTTTTTTTTTTTTTTTTTTTTTTTGCAAATTTCTTCAAACTTAGCAATTTTTTTATTATAGCCGAGCTCAAAGCTATTATTTCCAATGTTTTTGACTTCAGGCAACATACCAGTAGTGATCAGTACTTGCCAAACCACGAATTTAGCAATGTCCAATCATCGACAATTGATTCGAAAATCTCTTCTGAATTTACGTTCACATAATCATGCACACTGTTCAAATTTCTGCGATTATTTTCATCTGATCCGCTTCAGCACTAATAATAATTTAAAAAAGTATACCCTACTTATGTCTTCAATCACTACTTCACATTAATTTTGTAAATGAAAAAGGGCTTCAACAAAAGTTCTTTTATTAGGGAAAGCTGAGCTCCATGGCTAATGAATAGTACTAATTAAACATGAAGGTTTCGTTAACAAAACATTGAAGGCAGACCTTTACATGGAAATGAGTGAAGCTGCACTTCCCACTAGAATATACTTGTTGCCCTATGTTCTACTGTACACTGCCACGTAAAATCTACCACTCATGTTTCCCTTTGACGAAAGCGTTTTTTAATGATAATATCCGGAGAACATGTATGCTTATTCGCTTCAGGAGGAGGTTGGTAAAAAAAAAAAAACTAACTGGAGAAAAAAATCCAATCGAAACAATTAGAACACAAGTACGTATATTTGTTAACCTAGTTTTAAGACACACTGACTGTCTAGATTAATTGTGACAATTGCTACCCCCGTCTCCCTTTTTCCGATGCTGGATGTACGGAAGAAAATCTTGTTCAAATGATAACTCCACTTCCACACTAAGAAGCTGGATTTTCACCTTTATTAGTCGTTAATTGCAAAAAGTCTGTAAGAACACATATGTAAGACGCCATAACTTTAGATATTACAAGATATAATAATGTCATGGGGGAAATCTTCAAGAGAAAAAAATCGTAAAGCTGCACACAAAATATATTGAAAGAACCTAACTATTTGAGTTCATCTCCTCCCTGCATCACCCTCCCTCCCTAAACACTGAATCATCCCTCCTTCAATCTCATTAAGTACAAAGATACTGCTGTCTGTCTCATTAAGCACTAAAATTTGCTCTTTTCTCACATTAAATACCAAAATATTGCGCCCCCCTTTGGCTCTCTCTCTCTCTCTTTCTCTCTCTCTCTCTCTCTCTCTCTCACACACACACACACACACACACACACACACACACACAGAATGCTAAAAGTTTGTACGCTCTGGCGTTAAATATTAGAGCAACGCTCCTTCTATCTGCTTTTTTCATTAAATAGCTCTTCTCTCTCTACTTTCTCATTAAAGACTAAGCGATTTCACAAGGTGTCGGTTTTTGATTAGACACCTGAGCAGTGGCGTGCCGGAACCCCCCTCCCATCCCCTCCACAAAAATGTTTTTGAGGGCATTTTGCAAAAATCCATTAGCTTTCAATTACTGAATTTCCTAAATTCCGTATTAATAACTAGCTTTTCAGGGCGTTTTAATAATTCACTTTCTTTGGAACCTACTAGTACTCTCTTTAAAACCAAAATTATTGCACTTTATGAGGTGTAACACAAATGTGCAAAAGTTATAATTAAAATGATTGCCTTAGTTTTATAACAACAAAAAGTGCTACAAAACCGTTATTCCAAAATTGATCATATCATGCTAATTTTATTCTTTTAATGAACTAAGCCAGCCTCTTTGAAATGCCTTATCATCACACACGCGAAACACCTAACTGCAGTGTAACTAATGACCTTTTCTGATACATACGAAAATACAGAACACAAAAAGTGTATAAATAAGGAACAATCAGGAATCGTGGCACAACAAAGTAAAACTACTTAAATTATTTATTTTTTTGATACAAAAAGCGACACGGGCCTCCGTTTCTCGGTCTCCGCGATGAACAGTTTTAAGTTCATTACATTTTAAAGGATTAATAGTCATGTGCAAACAACTCTGCTGGCCTAGTGGTCTAAGCGCTGGCTTCCGACCATTTGTCCAGAATGGGTTCGGTTTCGAATTCCGGTGAAGCATGGATGCTGTGTTTGTCTTACGGCCCTTCCCTGGAACCGGTTGCCCTAAATTAGGGATGGATGACTGCTTATAGGCCATCAAGTTGCTCACGGTGGTCGTTAAACCCACAAAGCAAAAAATACCAGCTGCACTATATAACATCTTATCCCCATTGGTATATAAATTTCATTCAATAAGCAGATGTTTCTTTCATATCCTGTTGTTAATATACATATATAAGAACTACTGCTATGTCTGTGAAAAGGGTTCTCATGTCCTCTGGAGTGGCTGCTTTTCTGTCATCCAGTGTTATAAACTCTAAAACCGAGAAATAATTTCAAAATATTTTACTTACTTACAGAAAAAAAGTCCTTTTAAAACTTCATTCAAAGCTGCCTTCGTTCAAAACATTTTAGTGAACCTAGAGAGTGTCTTAGCCGTGAGACCTTACCCCCACCCGCAATGCGGGGGTCAGCAGTATGTCCCTGCTTCTGAGTTCGGCCCGGGTTCGAGCCCCGGTCAGGTATGGGAGTATAGTTTGTCTTGTGGCGTTGACACTCCTTTGTTTGGAAACAGTTGCCGGAAAAATGATCATATGTAGAGGATTTTAGGAAGGGAGTGTCTGACCCCAGGTCTTAAACAACACTTAGAAATAGGAAGCTAGGAGATTTGGGCTAGAGTGCCCGATAGGAAAGTGACACGGAAGCGAAGTAGAAAGGGGGAGGAAGACGTCCTTATTTATTACCGGGGGAGGGGGTAGTACCCGGGGTCCAACGTCTTAACGTGCCCATCCGAAGCACGGCGGATATTTAGTGGATCGAGCGTTTGTACCTGTCTGGGATAGAACTTTAGGTCCTTTCCGTGGCAGTCACGAACGTTGCCCACTAGGCCACCCGCGGCCCTAGTTGCCGGAAATATGGGGCGGAAGACTACTTATAGCTCTCAGAGTTGCTCATACCTGCCCGAACGAAATGAAACAAAACAAATCAATGACAACAAAATCACATTTAATCCTCTCTTTCTCTCAATGAACACTAAATGTTTTACTCTCCTTCCCTTCTTAAATTACATAATATTGTACTTTCTCTCTAATTAAAATTTAAGATATCGCGCTTGCTCTTATAATATGTTAAAACATTGCACTCTCTTTCATTAAATATCAAAGTACAGCACTATCTCTCAGCCAGTCTTTCACATTAAATACAAAAATATTGATGATTCGCTCTCGTAAAACCCCATCTCTCATTAAATACTGTAATACTGATTCATCACTTTGCCTCTCATTAAATACCTCAATATTACTCTCATTTAATACTCTAAAATTGTTCTCTCACATTATAGGAATTCTAAACATCGTCCTTTCGCTCTCATTAAAGCATTAAAATAATGTTATCTCCTTTTATTGAATGTTTAAAAAAATGGTTTCAATATAAAACCGAGCATTTAAGGAATTCGCAAGACCATTTCTTTCGCACTTCAGTGGAGTTTACGTAATTTAAAATTATTTTCGATATACATACAAAACAAATTTGAAAAATGAACTTATATACTTTGGCAATTTAAAAAATTGCTAGTAGGAGTTCTGATGATTTGACAATCTTTCAAATACAATATTTTTCAAGAGCAGTTTTCTCATTAATCGATTTTTCCTTTCCTCGTCAAAGAGTGGTCTACAGAGTTCGTTTTCTCGATAGATATGCATATTCACTGAGAGGTAAAACTACTTTTGCTAGCTTTACTTTTCAAGCTGTCGATATTTAAAGTTGGCGAATAGTCTGTGTGACTTTGCTTGGAAAACGAAATGCATTCCTTTAATCTGTAAAACGTTTATTTTATGAAATTTTAAATTTTATGGTTGAACGAATATTATTAATGATGGCACAGAAATATGGAAAAAGCAAGCTATGATTAATCGTGTTATGTTAGTTTTAAGAAAGCACGATTCAATGTCATATTGCAACTAAGCCTAGACAATGACTCATCACGATCGCTAGTTAGTAAAGGGTTCCACACGCCACCCCTTTACGGTCTCACTATATCACATCCCCTATCTGGAAACAGAAAAGAGAACTAGGGTCAAGATGTCCCCCAAGGAAGGTCGGAATCAAAAAATTGCAGAGATCAGTGCAGTTAATCAGTCACAAAAACTTCATGATTGCAAAAGACGAAAAAATAAAGGTACCGGTCAGAAGCCAATATGTGCCTTTTTGTTGGTTGCTACTTTAGGTCTTTTATTTATTGCTGTCATTCAATTGCTTTATCCAATTGGCATATAAAATACTGTTTGATATGCTTGATGTATTGAACTTTAGTTGTGCAAATATTATTTAATTCTTAACTTCGACAAATGACTGGAGCATTACTGAAAGCTACTCTAAGTTTTTGAAGTTGGGCTTTTTATGAGGCAAGTATAACAAAGTAATAATACATATAAAATATCAGCTTTCTGTTCTTCGCGTGTATTTATTTTGTTGCGGTTTCTCCTGAGTGACTTTTTGTTGCAAGTCATAATTTCTGAGAGTGCATACATACATTCTTACAGCTCCTTGTATGACACAGTTACACGAAGTTCATCATAAGAATGATTACATCCATACTGAATTTTCTTCGGAGATGAACTTTGTGACGTACTACATAGGTAAAGAACGTGTCAAGACGACAAATCTGCAGCGACACATTCCGCCGTTGTAGTTTAGTCGGTTAGAACAACTAGCTCCAGAGCGAGGAGAGGAGGTAACCGAAAAATTTTTGAATTTCACAATTTCTTGTTGCTTTTCCTACCTTTGATTTATCAAGACAGCCCTCAAAGATGGGAAAAGTAACAACGAATAATAGCGCAAGGAACTTTACCCCAACTATACATAAGATAGTATAACTATATTAGTAATCCCAATTTATTGGCGTAGATAAAAAATCGAAGTTTCCAAGCTTTCGCACATCAACCAGACGGCTTTTTTTAAAGAAGGTAGACAGCAAACTGCAAACTGTTCAACGCATTCAAATTGTTGAAGCGTTCTATTATCCAGTTTGCAGTTTGCTGTCTATCTTCCTTAAAAAATCCATCTGGTTGATGCGCGAAAGCTTGGAAACTTCGATTTTTATCTGCGCCAATAAATTCGGATCACTAGTATAGTTATACTATCTTATGTAACAACGAATAGCCTTCATCTCCGAGAAAAATTCAGTGTAGGTGTAAACATATATATTGAGTTTTCTTATAAATACGTTGAACTCAGCGAATGATTATTTAGGTTCAACAAATGTCATGAGCAGTATTTCGTATCTAACACTTAAATTCAACAAATGCATTAGCATTACTTCGTGCATTGCTCACTTGTTGATCGAATTGAGAGATTTCGTGTAGAAAGAAAGGTAAGTGAACAAAGAGTGTCCATTCACACAACAAATCGGAAAAGAAAGGAAAGATCAGGATTTGTGACAACCGGCGCTGAACTTCACACATAAGAGGCCAACCAGCTATCTCATTGCAGAAAACCGCAAAAAAAATGTAAAAAAATGATCATACGCATACTCATTCATTCAAAGAAGATACACGGGTACGGTATACCCGCACATATCTCTTTCCTTCTCGAAAGCTTGACAGCGTATGCCACGTACTTCTCATAAGTCGAAAGCAACGGTGTAGTTCTGTTAAATACCTCACATGATAGTTCTGGTTAACCGAGTACATACAGCATTTCTAAAACTAAAGACTAAATGCCGCCAATATTCAAGTTTAAGCTGCAGTCTCGACTGTGAGGCTGATCCTTGGCTAAAGTTGGAAACATGTTTACATTTATTTTACAGACTTAATTTTTTTTTTTTTTTTTTTTTTACTCTAGTAAAAGAAACAAAAAACCTAACAGTTTAAGAGAGCGCTAATTCTGTAATACTTGCTGAATATAAATTTTATCAGAATCTACATTTTTCCACAGCACTTAGGTTCATTATATGCCATATATACACTGGTTGTCAGAACGTAAGGAAGATCCTTATACTTATTGAAAGAAGCACTCAGACCACACTTCTTTCTAAGCAAACACTTCCTGAAAATAAGACAAGAAGAATTTCAGCCGAAGATAAGCTCGACTAAATCAAAAATATGTAAAGCATTCAAATTTAAGATAACGAATTTATCAAACCGTAGGAAAAAATTGTCTTGAAGTTTAAAATTTATGCTTTTGAATTTGCCTATAAAAAAAGAAAGGGTGCTATTTTTGTCCGAATGATGCCCCGTCCTTACTTAGGGCGTCCCCTCGCCCCAATGCTCATAGATGGTCCAATGACTAAAAAAAAATAAAAAAATATATATATATATATCAGAGAACAAAATTTGAAAAGATGGGCATAAAAGATACAAAAAATAAAGAAAAATCGCGTGACCGAAAGAAGAAATATTTTAGAACAGCAGAGGAAAGCTAGTGGTAACACTGCAGTATAGAGTCAGTTTAGAATGTTAGGAGAGGAAAAGTGCTGGTAAAATTGCAGTATAGAGTCAACCCAAACCATAAGGAAAGGGAGAAAAGTGGTAGTAACAGTGTAATATCATAATTAAATGATAAAATAAAAACAGAAAATACGCTACATGCAGATTCTTCCCGAAAATTACCAGTCACAAAGCAAGGAATGTTCGAAAAGAATCTGGAAGATTGAGAAGCACTGAAGACAGTCCATTAAGTCCAAGAAATTCATATAAAGATATTTCAGAATGTTTGGGAAGGACCAAGAATAATTCAGAACCATCGAAATTGTTCCGCAGAGATCTAAAACTTTATTCCATGATTTACTTGAACTATTTGTGTTTCAGGCAAGGAATGAACTGAAGATACGCTGAAGCTAACCTGCCTAAAAGCACAGTAATGTGTTAGCAGTTGTTTTCTAAATTACTAAAATAAGGTCTATTATTTATATTACTTATATTAAAGGTCTATTACGGTTAGGTAAGATGAGGTTTATTGCAACAAGAAAGGTCTATTATAACTATAACTGTATGATACGATAAAATCTACTTATAGGCGGAACTATAAATAAAATTTATAAAACCAACACAGTGCCCAATATCTTGAACCATACAGTAGTAATTCCCATCTTTAAAAGAAAGGTAAAAGATATTTCTGTGAAAGCAATAGAAGCATAAGTATTCTAAGTGCAGATTTTAAAATCTATGGGAAAATACTAGGAAGTAGGACTAACCTTGTTCTTTGTTTATCCTTGAAAACAACAAACGAAGAACAGATTATTTCAAAGAGCACGTAATAATGTTGCAAATGAGCGTGCTTGTTCATTGCAGAGTCGAATCTAATTCAAAAATTTGCAACGATGTTTTTATACCCCCAAAAAGTCACATCTGATTCTTTTCAGGAATGTGAGTGTTTCTGCTCATGCAATGCTATACAGCGTTTAGCATTCATGAAATGCGTAAATCTCCCTGTAATATCTACAAACACAAATGTACGAAAATTCTTAGGGGAATACGTTGGAAATGCATCGAGAAATTTTTGATATTATGCAAACTCGATGTGGTGTAGCATTTTTCACATACTCTACAGGAAAATGTAACTTTAAAAATACCACAGCTGGAAATACCCATTGGAAGCATAAGCTTTTTCACTAACATCTTGTCAAATTATTTTTAAAATCGCATTTTCATGATGAACCTCCGCGTAAGAGATATTAGAATTTAAATTTAAATTGTGAAACATCCAAATTTAGAAACAAATGTTTAACAAATTACCAAAACACCGAAGCTTCAGCGCGCAGCGGGGAGTCTTTAAAAGTTGGTCTAAGCTGCAAACGAACCAGTATAGCTGTTATTAAACTGAAAGAAGAGCCCTGAGCCGCAGAAATTAATCCCGTACGGGTGAGCTTTCAGATTCTATGATAACTTGTGTGCAATTTGGGCTCTTTAACTTTCGTTTCGTGCAGTTTTTAAGTGAAAATGCTGTTTTGGAAGTTAATCTGCACCTGTACATTCCCTAATAAATGTAATCAAATGGTATATTCACGACCATCCAAGTAGATGAGTATGTGTGTGCAAACCCAACCGGTCAGTAGAAATATTTGATATAATATGGCAAAGGAAACTGGTCGTGCATTTTTGATATTACAAGTCGACGATCCATCCTATTAAGCAAAATTTACAAAGCCATTGCATTTGTGCTTAGCAATTCATGGCGAATTTTCTGGCCAGCTCAGTCAAAATCTTCTTTATTTCCTCTATTTCACAGTTACCATACCGAATAACATGCGTGGATTACCAAAACGATAATATTTGGCTTTGTGCCTGAGATTTCCAAGACAACATTTCACATAAATTTGCTGCCCTAAACACTTGAGTTAACTCGATTAGATCATGATTTTGTGTGATGTTCAGTATTGCCAATACTTTCGATTTAAAACTCAGAATATTTTTTCTGAAACCCTTAACACCGAAAAACTCGAGTTTTGATCAGGTTAACTGCCCATGAGAGAAGAAATGGGTGAAATGAACTTCAATTTTGGAGGGTGCCAGTCCAGACATACAATTCATTCTAATTAAAAGCGATCCTGAAAAATGACAACCTAGAATTCTGAACTCTCCCAAAACCTCACAAAAGTTTGCTTACGAGCGAAATTTCGTGCGGTTTCTAAGCGTACAGCTTCGGTTAACAAAACAAGACTTTGGATATGTGTCCATAAACATTGTTCACCACAAATGCAAAACTCTTATGATAATTTGAATCATTGTACACATGTCAGACGTTCTCAAGCATTAACTATATTTAAAACTACCGCAGATCAAAGTTAATCAGTGATCATTATTTGATTTTGTTCTAAATGTGGGAAAGAAAACCAGGAATTGCTCGTAGACAGACTCCAGCAATTCCTTAAATTCCATTACAATACCCGGTATTATTATTATAGTGTCATATTTGATGTAATTTTATTAAAATTTTATGTCATCACTGAATACATTTTTGCATGCTCCACTTTAGGCAGCTCGTGTCATCTTTATCGCTGTTAGGTGATACTGCTAGTTTTATGTCCAGTTACGTGAAATGATATTCTGATTCGTGACTAAAAAATGCTTAGTAAATCAGTCTGTCAAGAAATTCTGGTTTGCTTGGAGTTCGACCAGTGAATTGTTATCGTTAGTCATCCCATACGAAATTGCTATAGCTTACCCGCCCTATAAAAACAATGTTTATATCTTAGAGTCGCACCACTGTTCAGCATTTTCATGCATTAAAGAGTTACCGCAAAATTTCAATACTGCTTCTCTAACTGTACTGTTACAGAATTTTTCAACTTTTAAATATCGCTTTGGGGTATTTTATCATAACTGCATTAATTAAAAGCGAAACTCCTGCCATAATTGATTTGCTCTACACAAGTTTCTTTCAAATTTTATAGCTCTATGAAGCTGCTTTTTTAAATGCGCATCCTCATTTAAAAAGTAGCTTCCGTGAATCATTGTGGCACTGAACAAAAATTATGCAGTTCGGTAAAGCTTTACTAAAGCATCCAACCCTAGAAATAAGAGAGAAGACAAAAAAACCCACAAAAAGGGTTTGAGTACGAACAGAAATAAAAACTTTAAAGCAAAATAATTTACTACTCAAAATATGACTTATGTCAATTCTTTCTCCAGAAAATCATGAATGCCTGCGTTTTAGTTAATATTTTTAAGCACTGGTGCTTCTAATTTTTATCTTGATATTGCTGCTAAGCAAATCAAAGTATCTGGATACAAGGAAAATAAGGTACTAAGATTTAATTAGTTTTTGTATCTAATTTCCAAATGAAATTTTGAGTCTACAATAAAATAACTGCACATGCGTGCGCAGTTTTTTCTTGTTAAACAGCAATGTATATTTCCGAAGAGGCAGGACATCGCAAGAACAACACAGTTACCAGGAGTGTAATTAAAAACACATATCAGTCTTGCTATATTTTCGGAAGAGGCAGGACATCGCAAGAGCTAGACGGTAACCGGAAATGTAATTGAAAACTCGTATCAGTCTTACTATATTTTCCGAAGAGGCAGGACATCGCAAGAGCAACACAGTTACCGGGAGTGTAATTGAAAACACTTATCAGTCTTACTATATTTTCCGAAGAGGCAGGACATCGCAGGAGAAACACAGTTACCGGGAGTGTAATTAAAAACACATATCAGTGTACAGTCTTACTATATTTTCCGAAGAGGCAGGGCATCACAAGAGCTACACAGTTACCTTGAGTGTAATTAAAAATACATGTCAGTCTTAGTATATTGAAAACTGATTCCAAATCTCTTAATATTTTCATATTTCGACAAGCATATCGGGTGGAATACAAGCGAAGCAACATCTTCAGGTGGACATATCACCTGAGTTTATTTCTAAAAAAAATTTAAGTGCATTGTTTCGAAAGTCTCCACAAGAAAACGACTGCAGTTCTCACCGATGGAGAACGGTGGCTATATGTTTAAGGTTCTATCATATTGCAGTTAGAAGAAACAATTGATAAAATAACTTTTAGGATAAACAATTGATGTAATATCTTTAAGCTTCCACCTTTTTTAATTAGATAATTAAATGATGTCATAGCTTTTAGAATACATATATTTTTAAGATCCGACATACTTGTTATATTTAAAATGTTCTATATTTGGCAAATTACAATAAATTACTAATATTCGTAGCCTTTAAAATACGACAGAGGTTGTTTGTTTTTCTTTTTTCTTTTATTGGAAGTTTAACGACCACCGTGAGCAACTCAATGGGCAACAAGCAGGCGCCCGTCCCTAATTTATGGTCACTGGTTCCAGGGAAGGGAGAGAGCCAGTGCCGTAAGACAAACACAACATCCATGCCTCACCGGGATTCGAACCCGGACCCCTTCCGGACGAATGATCGGAAGCCATCGCTCAGATCACTGCGCCACCGGGGCGGCGACAGAGGTTCAATATATTTGTCACTTTTATGAAAGCTCTATATTTAATAGTTAGAATAAATAACGGGTGTCTTAAAACACAGTTGACATGTCTTTAAAAACAATACTGATGTGACATCTTTAAAATTCCATTTGTGTGTGTGTGTGTGTGTTTAGTTAAACAATTTCTTTTTCTTTTTTATGGATCCAAATTCTTTAAATTGAAACAAAAACTGAAGTCATATTTAAGAAACTGTTGTATTCTAAAAATTCTACAAGACATTTTTAAACCAACCCAATTTGTCACACAAACACCATTTTAGGGAGTTTTTGTGAAACTTTGAACGTAACTCGCGAAGCACGAAACACGAACTGATCTCAATGCAGTGAGCAATATTTACATGCAATGAAAACACAGCACATTTTTGTAAGGCAGGAAGAAAAATTATATATTATACAGATATATGCGTGTTTAATTAATTGCATTCGCTGTAATTTCTCCACTATCTTCTTTGAAAATCTGCAGAGGGAAGAAATGTGGGTTTCGAGATTTTTGTACTCACTAAGTCAAACGAAACAAAAGCACTGTCGTCCTTACTTATATTTAGTAAACAGCCCGAAATTAATCGCTATGAAACATGAGAAGTTGCGAGACTCGACAGAAACCATTTACTGTCGAAACTAACTTACAGCAAAAAGGTATCACCTGTACGCTTATCCATTTGAACAAGGTGGTGATGGATATTATTTTTCGGTTTGAAAAAGCATTTTCATAATTTATGTGCATTAAAATGAAATGTCAAAACTCCATGATAGTCGCAGTTACTTTTGTCCACAAAAAAAAAAAAAAAAAAAAAGAGTCATGAATGTGGATCGCCCGTTAATTGTCAGGAACGAAGAGCAAACAACACAATGATCAAAGAACTTATTAGAATGAGAGAAAAGTTCATTAGATTTTTATCCAACTACAGAACTGCGAAAGCGCCATGAAATAGTGGAATATTATTAACAGTGTCATTGAACTTTGAACAGAATGAGAGATTATTCACTTCCCTTGTGCGTTCGATAAAACATTTGTTCTCTAATGTGAGCCCCTATTTTCTCTCATCAGATTAATCCAAAAGATCACTATTTATGCATACATACACGCACAATAGACTGATACTGTATTATTACTTTGGTTAAATTAACTTTTTAAATCAACCATCTTTAGGTTTAGGATTTACTTCATGTCTTTCTCTAAACTTACACATTTGTGTAAAACATTAAGTGATCTGGTACTCAAGATATATTATATTTCTTAGAATTCTACGATACGTTTTCACTTTCACTTTTGTTTGGGTGTTTTTTTTTTTTCTTCTGACTTGCAGCACTATGGATGTGATTTCCATATATACGACACGAAAATTTTCTGCATAAACCAGCCAGAGTCTATGATCTAAATCTAAGTTTCGGTATTCATGAAATCAAAGCGGATGAAAAAAGAAACAAAAAATAAAACAACTCAACAAGTTTTGGTCATTTCTGGAGAAAGGAAGTATTTACTTTTCAACTGCATTTTTTGATGATAGAGATACTGAATTTCTATGTCCTTAAAATGGGCCATATATTTTACTCTTTTTATTTTCGACGAATGCGCAACCACATACGGCGAATATCCACAGCAAATTCATTTTAATTCTGTGCAATATTATTCGCTCTCATTTTATCGTTGTTGCCTTGTGATCCGTAAAAGTTATTTTGCTTCTTTACAATTCACAGATCCTTAGATATGGTCCTTTAAACAGTTTTATTGGATCAAGCACTTTTCACCTCACAGTGTTTGTATAAGTTTCACCAAATAATCCTATGTAGTATTGAAATAATTCTTCCGTATATGTTTAATTTCAAATATATCAATTCGCTGTCGAAATCATTGTCTTACTTAAATCAGTGCGTTGCATAAATATAAATTTGCACGCATTTATTCACTTTTATGCGTTTCGTGAAGTTCCCGGACCGGGCTTCTGAAAGATTTTATTTGTTTCTAGATTGAGATGGTTGTTTTTGGTGCTGTAAACTTTCGTGCGATTTCAATTTTTTTTCTCCATTTCCCTCATATTTTTCTACGGACCGCTACTTCGTTCTGTTTTTTTTTTTTTTTTTTTTAAGAAACAGGATTTCCTTTCCCTGTTTCGTGTTTGAGCAGCTATGTAAAGAATAATGAGGCAATCCTGCTGTGAAATTTCCTAGCATTTTCATTTTACTCTTATCAAATAAATCTTATAAATAACAGCAAAAGTAATAAAAGCAAGCAAATAAAAGGGAGACTTACCTTTGTCTTTGAAGTCTTGGGGCTTTGTGCTGTGATGTCCACTGCGTAGACGTCGAAATGGAACATTCTCGCTCCACCTTCACGATCTAACACAACCGCAGTTGATATGACTCCACTGTACCGATTGATGGCAAACACTCTGTTTTGAGGAGCTCCTGCTGAATTTGTGACTGCTGTCAAGAAGTACTCGATCTGCCTCTCGGTTTGCCCGTGTGCATACTGCGCCCGCACGGTCAGTACACTAGTACCGACGGGCTTGTTTTCAGACACTGTACCCGAGTACTCAGCAGAGGTGAAAGTAGGTCCGTCAGACGCCCTTGAGGTCCCAATGATGGTCACCTTGTTTCGGGACGACTTGCGCACAGATACCACAGCCTGGTCAGTGGCCTTTACCGTGAGAGCGTAAGTGACTGCCGGTCGCTCAATCGGCCGGGCCAAGTACAGTTCCCCTGTGGAGCGGTCTAGGGAGAAAAGTCCGGCATCGCCCCCTTCTAGCTCGTAAGTCACTACGCCGTTGTTATTGGCGTCGGGATCTGTGGCGGAGAGCGTCATGACTTTGTGACCTTTTTCTGATCCCGCAGGCAACACCCCCGCGTCCATCGACACAAATCTTGGTGCGTTGTCGTTGATGTCCTCGACGATGATGGTGACTGTTTTTTCCACAGACAACCGCATCGCGGGATCCTCGGCTTGGTCCGTGGCTACAACGGTCAGGCGGAATGTGTCGCTGTATTCCCTGTCGATTGACTGTGTCGTGTAGAGCACTCCAGTGTCCGGCTGCATGGCAAAATGCTTCCCAGGAGGATCTTGGGATGCGATGGAGAAAACAATCTTACCATTCAGGCCAGAGTCGCGATCCTGAGCCGTCAGAGTGACAACGGGGGTGTTGGGAGGAATGCTCTCCTCGATCTGACGAACGACAGCGGTGCTGGAAAAGCGTGGAGCATTGTCGTTGACATCTGTGACTCTGACGACCACCTGGAGGTGAGATGAGAGTCTAGGGGTTCCGCCATCGCTAGCTGATACGTTGAGAACGTAACTATTCTTGTCTTCAAAGTCCAGAGGTCGTGCCAGGTAAAGAGTGCCCGAAGGTCCGTCGATCCGGAAAGTCTCTTTAAAATTCCCTGACGCAACAGAAAACGTGACTTCGCTGTTGACCCCTAGGTCACTATCAGTAGCGGAAAATGTAAATATGCGTGAGCTAACAGAAGCATCTTCAGATATGTTTATTTGTTTTCTGGTGATGTCGAATCGAGGAGCATTGTCATTTTCATCTAATACGTCCACAGTGACCAGTACGGTGGCGTTGTGGGAGATTTCTTCTCCCAGGTCTTGTGCCATGACAGTCAGCACGTACCGCGCTGTTGTTTCTCTGTCAAGACTTTTGGCCAAAGTAATCTGACCCGTGAGGTCATCAATCTGGAAGACTTCGCCTATGTTTCCGTTGGTGATCGAATACACGAGATTTCCATTCACTCCATCGTCAGCATCAGTAGCGCTGACTCTGAATACCTGGGTGCCCAAAGGCGACCCCTCAGAGACTGCCGTGTGATACGGCGTGCGAATGAATTTCGGGGGTTGTCGTTTACGTCGGTGATGTAAACAATCACTTTAGCTTCGTCTCGCAGTCTTGTGATGCTGCCGTCCAACACAACAGCATCCATAACGATGTAATCGTGCCCGGACGCTTCCATCAATTGTTCTCTGTCGAAGAACCTCAGAGTCCTAATGAACCCGGTCTTCGGATTGACGATGAAATCATTTTGGTTATTTGTCACAGAATACGTGAGCTCGGCGTTTCGACCTTTGTCGAGATCTTCTGCAGAAAGTCGGCCGACGTAGGTATCTGGTGGTTCGTTCTCAGCTATGTAGAACTCAAAGGTTTTGTTGTCAAACGTTGGACTGTTGTCGTTCTCATCAATCACGTGAATTACTATGGAAACTGACGAGCTACGAGGCTCCAGACCATTGTCCATCGCCATGACTGTCAGAGAGTAAAAATCTCTCCTCTCCCGATCAAGAGGCCTCTTCACATACAAGTATCCATCGGGAAATATTCCAAACCGCGATTCCTCATTCCCTTCGATTATGTGATAAGACAGTTGTTTATTTCTTCCGAAATCTGCGTCTGTTGCTCGTAGCATGAAAAATCTGTCATTTACAGGCACTGATTCCAAAAGTGACGTTTCGTATGCAACATGGTCAAAGACTGGAGTTCTATCGTTGACGTCTGTGATGACAACAGAAAGTTGAATTTTAGATGACAAAGAAGGTACTCCTAAGTCGCGAGCTGTTATGTCCATTTCGTATTGGTTACCAACTTCGGATCGCACTGGTCTATTTAAATAAATCATTCCCGAATTTTTATCGATGTAAAACGTGCCATGCTGCTGCGAGGTTAAAGAATATTCCACACGACCATTGGGTCCTAGATCAAGGTCTTTGGCACTGACTAAGTGCACTTCGTGTCCAACTGGCCAGTCTTCCTGCACCTCGAGAGGTTCCACTGGATATTCAAAGGTTGGCGGATAATCGTTAAGGTCAGTTATAGTGATGTTTACAACAGCACGGGCGTATCCAGAAAAATCATAAGCCACAACATCCAAAGAGAACTTTTCCATCACCTCCCGGTCAATTAGCTGGGCAGTCGTAATAATTCCTAAAGTTTCTTCTATTCTAAACCACTCATCCGGATCTCCATTGATTATGGCGTACTTGACCCCAGATCGGAGCGATCGACCGACTGATACCCTTCCGGCTTCACGCCCGATATTGGGCTCTGAGGAACTGATATCTTCTTCAATGACGAAGCTATAACCTCTGCTGTGATCGAACTGTAAAGTACGGTGCTGGGTTTCTCCCACAAACACCATTATTACTGCCTGGTCAATCATATTTCTGTCTCCAGGATTATGAACGGATACTATGATCTCATACTTGGACACATCTCTTTTCCCAAACTGGACTTTAGTCTTAACTATGCCAGTAGACTCATCCACTTCGAATTTTCCTTCTCCGCCACCGACAATGTTATAAACGAGTTCCCCGTTATGGCCGATGTCAGAGTCAGTCGCTGTCAGGGTGGTAATTACGGTTCCTGCTGGTTCAGAAGTTCTAATTGTATGAAAATAAACTTTCGGATAGAAGTAAGGTTTGTTGTCATTCACATCTAAAAGAGTGACACGAATAATGATTGAAGATGACAATGATGGATGTCCTTGATCTCTAGCTACCACAGTAAGGAGATACACTTCGCGCTCCTCCCTGTCTAATTGGGCTTTCACTGTGATTCTTCCGTAGGTTGAGTCCAGCGAAAACCTTTTAGGATACATTCGTTCAACGTCTGGATGAAAAGAGTACAGTACACTGCCGTTCATGCCTAGGTCGTTGTCTACAGCAGTGACAACCGCGACTAACGCATTTGGGGGTGCATTCTCCATCAAGGTTACATTCATGTTGGGCTCCGCAAACGAGGGAGCTTCATCATTTTCATCTAATATTTGTATCCTAAGATAAGTGTACGTCCATCGGGGGTTTGGACCACCGTCTCTAGCTGATATCTTAAGTTCTACGTAGTCCTGATCCTCCCGGTTTAGGAGTTGCGATGTTGTTATCAATCCTGTTTGAGCGTCAATATCAAACCACCGTCTGTCATTGCCAGATACTATAGCATAATAAATATCGGAATTTACTCCAGTGTCTTCGTCCGTCGCACTGATTCCAGCAACGAATGTTCCAACGGGCACGGTTTCACTAAGTACAGCAGAATATTCGTTCTTTTCAAAAATTGGTTCGTGATCGTTCACGTCATTGACGTGTATGATTAGAAAAGCAGTGGAACTGCGTGGCGGTATCCCCCTGTCAGTGGCAGTTATGGTCAGATTATACTTGCCGATCTGTTCTCTATCTAAAATTCCATTCACTCGGACAATGTCAAAGCTGGGAGTGGAATCCAGGCGGAAATGGCTAAGTTCATTACCGCCTTGTATCTCGACCCACGTTTCTCCGTTCGGCCCCTCGTCAAAATCGATGACGCTCACAGCTGCAACGACAGAGCCATTCTGGGCATTTTCGTCGACGGTGGCATAGCTGGCAGTGGAAGGAAAAAACCGAAACCGAATGATCGGATCGTGATCGTTAGCATCTAGTAGGTTGACTGTAACGTAAGCTCGCCCGTCTTGTCGTGGTGATCCATGGTCGCGTGCGAACACTGTAAACACACAGCTTTTGGGGCACTTGTCAGGTGTTGGGCAATTCTGCTGACACTTGAGCAGCTCCAAAGTTGAGATGATTCCAGTTTGTGGATCGACTGTAAACTGACTCTCAGTGTCGCTGAGGAAGTAGGAAATTTTGGCGTTATCTCCCAAATCGTTGTCTGTGGCTCTCACTTGAAGTACGCTTGTACCTGGAGGAACACTTTCGTTTAAACTGACAGAGTAATCGCTGTGGTCAAATATTGGCGGATTATCGTTGACGTCTAAAACTGATATGTTAACTTGCAAGTAGCCAAACTTTGGGGGAGTTCCTCCGTCTTGCGCGGATATATTGAGTTGGTAAAAGGATTTTGTTTCACGATCTAAACGGCTCGTTGTCTCGAGGTGCAAGTACGGAGTCTCACCGCTGGGGTTAGTGGTCACAACGAGACGAAACTTGCCATCGTCGTTCCCCGAAACGATCTTGTAATCGGTATTGACATCGTTTATGCCGACGTCTCGGTCGGTGGCGGTATCCAGAATGACACGAGTACCGACATTGGCGCTTTCCGAAAATGTCACTTCGATACTAGGTTCAGGAAAGAACGGAGAATTGTCATTAACATCGATTATCACAATCCGAACTTCCAGTGGGTAGGTTGGTTGACTGCTCAAAATGACCAGATCGAACCTTTCACTCGATAAGGCCTCGCGATCAATTTCTGTGGCAGTAGCAATTACTCCAGTTGTACCGTTAAGTTGAAACTCCGGTGGTCGCTCGTTGAAACGGTAAGTGAAGTTAGGTTTGGTTGGAATAGTTCCTACAATCGTACCGGGCGGCTGACCTTCTTCTAGCTCAAACTGAACCCGCATATCTGCCTCTCGAGATCTCATTGTTAAGCCTAATGCTTGAGGGCCTGGGCCTTGCCCCTGAGTATATCGAACTAAGAATAACAGTAACGCTAAAAGTACTAGAATGGCACTATTATTACGAGGCCTGATACCTATTTGAAAGAATGATGGCGGCCAGCCGCTAAGTTTTGTTTTGAGCTTACAAATCAACCACCACCAGCTGTTTTGGCTGAAATAAGTCCTACGCACAGATGTTTCAATCATTCTGCTCCGACTGTGATAAAACAACAGGGAGAAATTCAGTTCTCATCAGAAACCGACAATAAACATAACTAAATTGCAAAATTCCATGGATTACGCTTTCTTCATCATGCGACCTTGCAAAATATTGCCTTTTACTGAAAAACTAATGGCAATGGAGAGAGGCATGAGCAAAAAAAAAAAAAAAAAAAATGTAGCTTACCCGATTAATTTCTGTTGTCAATAAAAATCCACATTTCTTGTGCTGGCGATGAGAAAACAAATCCACAAATAGAGCGACGATTTGAACTTTTTTTTTCTCCCAGGTATATGAAAGGGTTGACGGTCACCAGTGCAAGCGAAAGAAATAGCACAAAGTTGAAAACATTGTCGATTTCTGCGAATATCCTTAGAAATGGTGATAAAAAGCGTGAAGTATTTACTTTATGACGCAAAGTGCGACTCCTCCTCCCATGCTGCTGAAGAATGCTTCACTGTTTCCGTTCGTTCAGAGGTGCGTGCAATCATGACGCTCAAGCAAAATGCAAACATACGCACATGCTTCGACGACTCGAGCGTTCGTCCTCGGGCAATTGGCAACAGCAGCAGCGGTCGGGTGTTCTTTTTTTTTTTTTTTTTCGGTGTGGTGTTGGCCGCGTACAACAGGTCCTCTTCACCAGAGGCGAGCAGCTATAGATCCAAGTGAAAGCAAGCAGACACACACGCACGCACACACACACTTAACGCAGGTGTTTGGGGGTCCTTTCGATGCGAAGTCGGCCGGTCATTTCGCGACCCGTTCCAGAGCGCACAAAGGTGACGAAGCGCGGCCCAAAACAGCAGCACACTCCGAGTTAAAATCGCAAACAGTCACAGAGCAAATCAACCATGTTTTTTTCTTGCTCTGAGGAGAAGATAGGGCATCTTTTTCCGCGGAGCCTCGGTCCTAGCCTCCTTCTTCGATGTCGACTAGCTAACTGAGGGACGCCGGCGGATGGCTACACGCCGGGGGCATTATCATCATCATCATCATCGTCACTCGGAGAAGGGAGCGCGAGAAGGGGGCCAAGAAAGAGGGCGGAGCCTGTGACGTCGTAAGGCAGCATGGGCCGACGACTGCGGCGGCGTCCCGTCTCGTCGCAGGTATGTGTGTACATTGGCCCCGCAGGTCATATCTCAGTCCTGCACTACATTCTTTTCTTCTGAGACGGCCTGATGCCCCGCTTGCGAACTTTTCTGCTCTCCCTCCTTGAGAGATCCAGTCTTTTGCTGCTCCCCTACCCCACCCCCGTTTCTCTCTCTTCTGACCAACACATTCACCAAAACAAAAGAAATTTCTCTACCGGCGATTTAAAAAAAACCAAAAAAAAAACATCATCTCTGTTGTAATTACAGCTATAAAAAACATTTTCATAAGTATCCAATCTATTTTTTTTTTTTTGGCTGGTATGTATACTTACAGAGGTGAATCCTTAAAAAAAAGTGAAAGGAAGGGAAATTCGAAAAATAAATTAATTTTGCTTGTTCCGATCACGCATTAATAAGAAATAATTCAGTTCGGTTTAAATGAGAAGGAGACAATCTATTCCAAGATTCTTTTTGGGAAAAATAGTTATCTAAAGACGAAAGTACGAATCGTAGAGGAATTCGATTTTTTTCCCAACTACAGTGGAACCTCGGTTATACCTTTCTCCAGAACCGTAGCAAGTTTTTCTTATCTGGGAGGGTGAGACTTAAAATTACGCCCCTTCCAGTTCTAAATTACGCCCCCTTCCAGTTCCACTCAAATAATACGTGGTTTTTACTTTCTCACACACCGCCGTTACAGGAATGTATTATGATCGATCAAAAATCGCATTTCAGGTTTTTGTCATAATTTTATTTAAAATGTAAAAACTAGGTAAATACCCAAGAACCACATGTTGTAAATACCAAATAAAGCGTAAACGTTATGTGAACGCCGACAACACAACACTCCACAGAAGTGCAGAACGAAAAACAAACGAGCCCAGAACGAATGAGTATCTGACAGTGAACGTAACAGTCGGGAAAGGCTTTAGGGGTAGGGCTTGGAAAATTCCGTTTAAGGTTAAACGCTCAGAGAACTTTCTGCGATAGAGCACAAATGCCTAATTAGCTCTTCATCCCAACGACATGTTCGGAAAGGTCAAAGGCCATGGAGGTTACACATATCAACATATTGTTTTCTATGCCTCCATTCACTGTTTTGGACAATTGACTTCATGGACATGAGATGTTCACACCTCATAGCGTATGTTACTTTGTACCCTGGTTAACTGCACGGAATTCTGTATGAGACTAAATAGAGTCTTTAAAAAGAAAATACTGAAGGGCGTAACTTTCTTTTTTAGTTACAATTTCTATTATTTTTTTATCCCCCAGAGCATGAATTTACGCCCATAGAATGACCATTCTGGGAGGGCAACCGCCCTCCCGGTAGCTACGGCCCTGCGTTTCTCAGTTATACGTTTTTCACTTTTATACGTAATTCTGCGTTAGTTCCGATATTTTACTGTAGTTTCAATCACTTTAACTCGGTTACACGTAATTCACTCATATACTTTTTGCGATTATACGTTAAAATTTGAATTCCAGATTATCAAAAATACATGCTTCTTTGATTCTTTTATACTTTACCCAGTACGTCGAAACTTTGAGAGAATTGAGACAGTGTTGTTATGTTTCTTATTGGTGCACTAAAGTAGTACGTCGATCCCATCAGAGAAGGGTATATCGCTTACTTTCAGTCTGGATGAAAAAATTGGTTTCGCATTTCATGACTCACGCACGAACACACATGCGCTATTTAAAAATTGAGAAATCTCTGACAGCCGCCCCGGTGACGTAGTGATTTAAGCGATGGCCCCTGATCATTCGTCCGAAAGGGGTACGGGTTCGAATCCCGGTGAGGCATGGATGTTGTGTTTGTCTTACGGCGCTGGCTCTCTCCCTTTCGTGGAGCCAGTGGCCCTAAATTAGGGATGGGCGGCTGCTTATAGCTCATTGAGTTGCTCACGTTGGTCGTTAGACCTCCAATAAAAAAAAAAAAAAAAAAAAAATCTCTGAGACGTAACTTCTCCGGTTCCACTATTTCGTGGCTCATAGTAGAACAGAATCGAGGAGCGCCGACTTCACCAAATTATTGAGGGAGCAGGCGTGAAAAGATCAGAAGTGGGAGGGCCACGTCCATAGGCGTAGCGTCGGGGAGACACTGAGGGGGCACCTGCTCCCTCAACTTAAAAATGGGGGCGGGGGATAACAACTAGTCATTCGTCTTTTAAATGTTATAAAGTGTGACATACAGCCAAGGGAACAACTCTACGCAATAGCGAGCATTGCTATGACTACTTTCTAGCAGTCATTCCATACACAATAGCATGCAGTCATCTGATGATGATTTTCATCATCAGATGACTGCATGTGGTGCTCTGAAAGGCACTTTTTTTTTTTCATCCTCATTAGGGTGAATCTACCAAGCCTGGCACACCTCGTAGTTCTGGATATACAGTATCTGACAAAGTTAACAAGAAGACTCAGCTTGAAACAGAAGCATAACAGTAGAATAACTTTTGATGACTCAATGACTATTTTTTACCTCAATGACAATAAGTCGTTCAACGACGATATATTATTAAAACACATACACTTAACAGCAGCAAGGTCGCGTGTGTGTATTTCTTTTCCTGATATTGACCGACTGTCAATTAATTCATAAAAAAATAAACTCTTGGAATTTCTGACGTGACGTTCTGCACAGAAAGCATAACGAGAAGTGACCAAAATTTGCATAAGAAACAAAAACAGAAAGTTAAATATAGCATACGACACACACTTTCTATTGAACATTCGATTAATCTGGAACTATCGCATCAGATAAATCTAAGAATTAGCTTGCATGTGTTTCAAATATGAACGGTTCAGTCTTTTCTCGATAAATTAAATTCTGTGCTGAATTACAATTCCAGCCATCTGAAACTTCCAATAGGTCACAAATCCCCAGATGAAATGTTAACTCTCCCTGATGAGAGGAATCCTAGGAAAATCCTTGCCATTGATCAGTCTGAAAGAATAAAAAATTTGTTTCATGCAAATCTGAAATTCCATCAAGTGAAGCTTTCAAGATGATCGTGAACAGGGACAGCCAATTGTGAGCTTTAGAAACAATTCTTATTCCATTTAAATATCTCCTAGGCTTAGTGTACTCAGAATTCAACTGTTAAAATGCTTTCTGTTTTCTCTGTTAACTCTCTGTTAATACCAGCCAGTGCTTGGTTGGAATTAACATATACGGAATCAAACACGATACGCCTGTGTTTACCTACATTCTTTAGCTGATTTTTTTTTTTTTTTTTTTGATTCTGTGGTACACTGAATAAATAAGTTATTATACGGTAAGAAGATTTTAGATTTTACAATTATCTCGTTTCCAGGACTGGTAGGGAATTTTCAGCAGTAGATCTCCTGTTTCTGTCAGCATGGGAAACCGCATTTATAAAGTGTTGTCTGTCAGCATGGAAAACCGCGTCGTGTTGTCTGTCAGAACGGCAATAAGAATTAGCAGGTATTAGTGCGCGGACTAAATGCTTTTATTGTTTTTTACAGCGATGAAATCGTGCAAGACTAAGTGCTTTTTAATTACGCTTTCCAACCGTAGGTTGAAGAAGCGTATATGCTCCAGCTTTGTCCGTCCGTCAGCACGATAACTGGTGTAAAAATGGTTCGATTTCGATGAAATTTTAGTATGTGGTAGGGAACCACCTAGGGACGAACCCTATTGAAAATGGGACAAATGGGGTCAAAGGTCACGACGTAGGTGCGGGATCCATTCCATTGCACTTATGCGTCATAACTTGCGTAAATATGGTTCGATTTCAATGAAATTTTACTATGTGGTAGGGACCGTCTGGGAACGAACCCTATTCAAAATGGATGAATTGGGGTCAAAGGTCAGGACATAAGAGCGGGATGCATTTCATTGCCCTTATGCGTCATAACGTGCGTAAAAATGGTTCGATTTCGATGAAATTTCAGTATGTGGTAGGGGACCACCTGGGGACGAACCCCATTGAAAATGGACGAAATGGGGTCAAAGGTCAGGACATAGGATTGCGATCCATTCCATCGCCCTTATCCCATATTATTAAGATGGACGTCAAGTAATTTTGCTTCCTATACTTCCAATGGAAAAACTTTTGTACATATTTCCTTCACAATTAATGGGTTCCCAAGGATGAAAATTTGAACATCGATTAAAATAACTTCCTATTATAACTTGGAATACTTAATATTTTCTAAAACATAACCATAATTATATTAAAAATCAATAACTTTTCCTTTGGTGGTGTTGAAACCAGAAAAAGGATGGCGCGACCTGTACTTTGATGACATCAGTAGACAAACAAATGTTGGATTGCATAATTATGGTTATGTTTTAGAAAATATTAGGTATTCCAAGTTATAAAATGAAGCTATTTTAATCGATGTTGAAATTTTCATCCTTGTGAACGCATTAATTGTCCAGAAAAAAGATGGCGCGACCTGTATTTTCATGACGTCAGTAGACAAGCAAATGTTGGATTGCATAATTATGGTTATGTTTTAGAAAATATTAAGTATTGCAAGTTATAAAATGAAGATATTTTAATCGATGTTCAAATTTTCATCCTTGGGAACGCATTAATTGGGAAGAAAATGTGTACAGAAATTTTTCCATTCGAAGTACAGGAAGCAAAATTACTTGACGTTCACCTTAAAGGAGCAATTCTTGTATGTATGTAAATTTTATTTTGAAAACGGTTCTGAGGATTTTGATGAAAGTCGTTAACCTACCGTTTTCTGGTACTAGAAATCGATTTAGCTTGATCTCGACTTTAGGAAAATTTGTTTAGTGGGTTAAATAACCACCCCGAGTTACCACGTTTTTAGTGTAGTGTCATGGCGTCGTGCCATTAGATGTTCGCGCGGTCACGCCATCAGTCTCATTACGTCACGCGTTGTGTGTGGATCCTATTAAAGTTTTATGACGCCACACTCTTGCGAGCAGATGGTTGAGATTCCCATCTGCCTCATTACGTCACGCGTTGTGTGCGTATGTCCGTCCGCACGATAACTCGCGCAAAAATTGTTCGATTTCGATGACATTTTAGTATGTGGTAGGGGAACACCTGGGAAAGAACCCTATTGAAACTGAACGAAATGGGGTCAAAGGTCAGGACATAGGAGCGGGATCCATTCCACTGCTCTTTTGCGTCCTAACTAACGTAAAAAAGGCTCGATTTCGATTACATTTTAGTATGTGGTAGAGGACCACCTGGGTACCAACCCTATTGAAAAAAATGGGGGTTAAAGGTTAGGACATAGGAGCGGAACCACTTCCATCGCCATTATGTGTCATAACTTATGTAAAAATGTTTCGATTTGGATGAAATGTTAGTATGTTGTAGGGGCCTGCCTGGGGACGAATCCTATTAAAAATGGGCGAAATGGGGTCAAAAGTTAGGACACAGGAGCGGGATCTATTCCATAGCTCTTATGCAACATAACTTACGTAAAATTGCTTCGATTGCGACAAAACTTTATCATGTTATTTCGGAGGTATACTGAACCAGTTCTGTTGAATATCATCGAAATGGGATCAAAGGTCAGGGCACAGGAGTGAGATTTATTCCACAGCCATTTTCCTCATAACTTGAGTAATAACTTGAGTAATAATTTCTAGTATGTTGGAAAGCGTATCATAATCAATGCATTGCATGATTTTACTAACTTGTTGTTTTTCACGGAGATTAGTACTGTAACAACCCTAGCTCCTTTCCACCTCTTTCTTAATATAGCTGTGATCCAGAGAGAGCCGTCACATAATTTTTGTTCGTTCGATCCATAGAATTACCCACTCGAAAAATATAAAGTTCAGACCCTTCTTGGAACAAACACCATAAGCAATTTATTTTACTATGCTACAACTGTGTGGCTTGGGACTTGTCGCAGGTCAGGTTAATGGAAGGCTTTCGATTTACATGGTCTCCGTCCATGATATGGACCCTGGATCTCCACTTCGTGCTTTTCGTAAACTGGCGCTGCAGCTTCGCTGACGCAGTACCAACAACGCTGTTCCAAAACGTTTCGTTCCCGCTGATGCTGCAGCTACGCTGACGCCAATTGCACGGTCCGAAATCTCTGAACTAAAGGTCCCGTCTCTCACTCTCTCTCTCTCTCTCTCTCTCTCTCTCTCTCTCTCTCTCTCTCTCTCTCTCTCTCTCTCTCTCTCTTGACTTCCAAAGACCTCCCTTCTTTAAAACTTCAGGAAATCTCCACTTCCACGTAATCAGATTTCGGAGTTAATCCTCACCTATTTTGGGCCGTTGTAAACTCTCTTAAGTCTGCGTCTCTCATTAACACACTCTACGGAACATTTTCATGCCACACAAGACAGGTACAATACACTCCGAATCCTTAGATATACTAGTATACTGTAATCGGTGTACAAATAAGTTTCAAAGCGTTTTAAGACAACGCAACATGTAATTTGAGAGAAAACAACAATACCTTTACGAATCAAAATATGCGCCGTCATTATCTATCATCTTTCGCCATCGGTCGGGCAGCTGACGGATTCCTGCCATGACGAATGCTTCGTCGTGTGACGCGATGAAGTCGTCAACGCATTTTTGCACTTCGTAACATTTCCGGAACCGTACAGCAGGCAAACCATGTTGAATCGATCGGAACAAATGATAGTCTGAAGGGGCTATGTCGGGACTATACGCCGGGTGCTCCAAAACTTCCCAGCTGAGCGTCAATAATATTTCCTTGACCGATTTCGTGACATGTGACCTAGTGTTGTCATACAGTAATTTCACGGGACGCAATCCTTTGCCTGCGAATTTACGTTTCCGACAGATTTTCTGGTTCAATCGCTGCAATTGTTGCTTGTAGCAATCAGCAGTAACAGTTTGACCCTGTTCCAATAGTTAATAATAGAGCACACCCTTCATATCCCACCAGATGAACAGCAGAACTTTCTTGGAGTGAATATTGAGTTTTGGTGTCGAAGTCGTTGCTTCATCGGGGTCTATCCAGTGTTTTCTGCGTTTGGGATGGTAGTGGTATTTTATTGCACTCCTCATCCACTGCTTTACATATATTATCGACAAAAGTCGCCGTACACCCCTTCAAAATCAAATGAACGGATCCACAACGTTGTTAAATGCGAAGTACAGCTGCAAACGGTATAAAAACAAGCCTGCAGCTGACCGCGATCATATCGCAATGTGAGGTTGAGTGAAAATGTCGCGGCGTCAGAGAACTGACTTTGAGAAAAGAAAGATTGTTGCGCGCTATATCAGTGAGTTGTCAATAAGATAACCCGAGAGGCGTTTAAACATACCCAAGCCAACTGTTTTGGATGTACTGAATAAGTCAAAGACACATGGAGTGCCTGAAGCAGCAAAACGTACCGGCAGACCAAAGAAAATCAGTGATAGAGGACGTCGAAGCCTCAGGAGAGTCGTTTCAGCTAATCGACGGAGTACTGCACAAGACCTCATTGTACAGGTGAATAAAAATGCTGGAACCTCGGTATGTACACGTACCATTCCCAGAGAACTTCATTCCATGGGTTACCGTGGTCGTGCGGCTGCTCATAGGCCTTTCATCTCCACTCGAAATGCTACTCGTCGTTTAGCGGCGTAAAGAGCATTTATCGTGGGTCGTAGATTAATGGAAACGGGTCTTATGGACGGATGAATCCAAATGCACGATCCATCAATCTGATGGCCGTGTGTGGGTGGGTATGGCGGCAGCCGAGGGAACGCTATTTACCACAGTGTGCTGTTCCTCAGGTCAAGTTTGGAGCTGGCAGTGTACTCGTGTGGGAGTGTTTTTAGTGGTATGGTCCCGGCCCATTGGTTATCGTGGACAAACCTGTTAACCAGCACGTCTATTTCGATATTCTGGACAATTATGCTCTACCAGCTCTGTAGCAATACTATAGAACCGAACCTTGTTGGTACCAGCAGGATAATGCACCGAGCCATGCAGCAAGGACTGTTACGGCGTGGTTTGACGATGATTCCGTATCGTGTGTGGACTGGCCAGCACAGAGCCCTGATCTTAATCCCATAGAGTACCTATGGGATGAATGAGAGCGCCGCATAAGAAGTTTGGAACCTAGGCTTTGTACTAAGCAGCAGTTAGCGGCAGCATTATGTACTAAACGGAAGCGCATACCTATCGCTGTGTTTCAAAACCTTGTCGAAAGCATGTCTGGAAGGGTCAGTGCATGCATTAAGGCTAAAGGTGAACCGACACCATGTATGTCAATAAATGCTGTGTTGTGTTTCTCTTCTAGGTGTCCAGTGACTTTTGTCAACATAGTGTAGTCCAATCATTGCTTGAAGTATGCGTTATAGAAAGCGGTCCTTTTTAGCAGTCTGAAGGCACAATAGTGCATTGATGACACATCAAGGGACTTTGAAGTAATATGAGCAAAAGGTGTAGACTTGACACCTGTCTCTTTTTTTCATTTTTTTCAAGAAATAGAGTGGTAAATTTGGATGTATGAATGGTAGCCTAATCCTGATGGAGTTCTACCCTTTGAAGACTCTGTGGATAAAGTAATGGGATTTCCTCTGTAAATACAAGAGTTGAAACATTATTTTGGTAATGTGTAGAATTGATCTTTTGAACTTTTCTTAACTTTAATTTATCATTCTTGGAACTAAGTTTGTAAGACTTTTTCTGTTTTTTTTTTTTTTTGTTTTTTTGCGATAGTAAATCGACCTTTTTTTGTTGTTGTTGTTGTTACAGTCATTTAGGTAGATCCATGCTTCATCAATAGTCACAGTAAACTTCCATCTGCCTCAGGCTAAATGATTTTCATAAAGAAGTCTACATCGTGCTCTGCGTTCAGCCACGTGCCTAGGAAAATGGCCGTGAACATTATGCTCTTTGTTATTCTCAGATTCAAATAATTGTTTATTACCTTGTTTACAGTTGATACAGATATTTTTATCGATTTTGCGATTGCTCTTTGGGTAGGTGGATTTTCTTTTAAAACGTGATACCTTATTTTTGAAACAATCGTAAAAGTACATACCTTCTTTAGATGTTCATTTGATGTTCTTTCTCCTGTTAAAAGCAATGCTTGACGATTTCCCCCTCAATCATCAATAATATTGCTTATAATTTATACTTAGAAATGCCAATTTAATTATTTTCACAACGTTTTTTAGTTACATAATACGAATATTTCTTTTCGTAAAGAGCAAAAACATAACCTTCTATCCATAGCTTGTCTACGTGCGCCATTTTTTCAGCGAATGATATTTATTTGCAGAAGATGTTTCTTCCGTGTTCATCGAACACGCTGTTGCCAGTTTCAATTCTTTGAACTTCTATTTTCTGTAATTTCTGATCAAGAATGTTCTAAAAATGTGTGAAATCAAAAACAAAAAATACATCTTCCTTCACGTAAAATACTTTTTTCTCCACGTCTTATGTTATAGATAGACGAAAAAAATAAATTTCTTTGACGTCTCATATTATACAAAGATCAACAATATTCTTTTTCAGTCTGACAACAAAGACGAAAACATATTTTCCTTCACCTTGTGAAACCCAAACTTGCCGGTAGTAAGACTCGAAACCAGATCCTTCTGTTCCGGAGCGGAATGCTTGACTAATTAAGCTACGCTGGTAAGGGCTTATCACTGCTACTTTCCATCTTAGCATATGCGTCACTTCTTAGCACGTCACAGCCTTCACATTTGACGCTATACAACTAACAAGCTTTTTCTTTTCACGCCTTACGTTTTGCAAAGACAAAAAAACATTTTTTCCCTCGCGTCTTACGTTATACGAAGATTTAAAATATACTCTCCTTCTCGCCTTACGTTAACAAAAACAAAACAAAGCATTTTCCTTCACGTCTCACATTACACAAAGACTAAAATATACAGTAGAACCTCGGTTATACGTTTCTCACTTTTATACATAATTGTGCGTTAGTCCCGATATTTTGCTGTAGTTTCAAACGATTTTTTTAACTCGGTTATATTTAATTCATTCATACGCTTTTTGCGATTATATAAAATTTAAAATTTAAATTTCAGATTATCAAAAATACGCAGCTCTTTTATTCCTTTATACGTAACTTGGTGTGTTACAACTTTGAAAGAACTGAGACAGCGTTGTTGTGTTCTTTCTTGGTGCAGCAAAAGTTGAACCTTAATCTCATCAGAGAAGGGTATTTATAACGAGGAACAGTACACCAATTAAGTAGTAAATAGTAACACTGTACTAGTGATCCGATTTATTGGCGTAGGAAATAAACACATAAGCGTTTCCAAGCTTTCGCACATCAACCAGATGGCTTTTTCCAGGAAGTTAGACAGAAACTGCAAACTGAAAAATAGAACGCTTAACAATTTGAACGCGGGAACTTGACAATAAATAGATGCGACATTACATTCATTAAAGATACGAGGCATCAAGTTGGTTGCACGCAGGATCCTGGTAGAGAAAAGGCGTTACTTGAAGAATTGGTTCCAAATTCGTGGCAACTCGAGCGAGACACAATCATTGTAAATATCGCTGTTGGTAATGATCTCCAAGATTTCCCGAATGGCTGTACATTTAGGGGTAGACTCAAAAGATGAACTACGCCAGCTCTGTTCTTCTAAATTACGATCTTGGTATGATCCTACTAAAATACCTAATAAATTTATAATTCCGAGGCCAGTTTCGATCCTTAGAAATGATTCGTCCATAATATTGACTCTAACGGACAAATCTGGCAAGATAGCGATTATGGACGCAGAAGACTACAAGACGAAGATTGAAGATTTTATCACTGACTCTGGTTCTATAGCCCTTCAAAGGAACCCTATAAATTCTTGGATTGCGCAGGTACAAAGAGCAGCCCGGTTACCAGCTATTCCAGACGAGCTTAGGAAAGCCGCCAGATTACCACCAGGACCTCAGATCCCAAAGCTCTTCGGAAGACTTAAGCACCATAAGTCCGGAAATTCACTGAGACCCATCGTATTCAGGAAATCTGCACCAACGTACCATTTAGAGAAAGCACTATCCAAATTCCTGCGTAGTTTTCTTCCTGAATCGGACTTAGTAATAAATTCCACTCTGTATTTTATAACGAAAGCCAAGGAACTCACTGTCCTGCCAAGCGACATTATCGGCAGCTTCGACGTAGTTTCCCTTTACCCCTCAATTCCCGTTCCAGAAGCCATCAGAACAATAAAGGAGGCCATATCTAATTCAACATTTTATACGCATTAGTCATGCCTCAGCATCTTCAAATTAATAGACTTGGTCACTAATACTAGCTTCTACAGTTTCCTAAGACAAGTATATAAACAGAATAATGGCGCTCCGATGGGATCCTCACTTTCACCCGTCCTTGCAGAAGTAATACTTCGCCCAATTGAGCGGAATATAGTCTCCAACATTACCCCACGGCCTACCACTTGGCTGCGTTATGCAGACGACGTAATTTTTGTATGGCCCCACGGAAAAGAGACTCTTCCAATTTTCCTTGATAAAATCAATGATATACATCCTACGATCAATTTTACGATGGAGCTTGAAAGCAACAACGCTTTACCTTATCTGGATGTTTTATTGAGGAAATCGTCTGACAACCGCCTCGGTACACAAGTCTACTATAAACCCCCGTCCGTCCCCAACCTGATGCTCCGCAGCTCTTTCTGTCCCGCAGAATACAAAGCAGCTATCTTCCTTTCTCGAATTCAAAGAGCCTTCGCCGTTTCTTCTGATACCCATTCTAGACAACACGAAATTGAAAGCGTCATCAAGTTAGCCACTGATGCAGGATATTCATTGAATCAGATACGTAGCTTTATCCAAAAAGCCAGAGCCAAACATTCCAGTCTTCCTGTGCCGCAGCTACGTTATTTAGGCTCAATTCCCTACATACCAAGTGTGTCTTACAAACTCAAAATTGCCCTCAAGAAGATGAACTACGGCGTCGGCATAAGGTCCCCTGCATCTTTACATACTATACTAAAGAGAAATAGTGAAAAACGACCTCTGTCCTGCGAAGCAGGCGCTTATGCGTTCCCCCTACAATATCCAAACGGCTCTAAACGTTACTACATTGGAATGACCAAGCGTTCGTTTGGAATCAGAGTCAACGAACATAAAAGGGACACAAAATACAGTAAAGTAGCCACGGCACTATCCAGAGAAGTAAAATTCAAGTCTGCTACTCCCATGTGGGATGATATAAAGAAATTAGCTAGCTACTCTACCCCTAAATGTACAGCCATTCGGGAAACCTTGGAGATCATTACCAACAGCGATACTTGCAATGATTGTGTCTCGCTCGAGTTGCCACGAATTTGGAACCAATTCTTCAAGTAACGCCTTTTCTCTACCAGGATCCTGCGTGCAACCAACCTGATGCCTCGTATCTATAATGAATGTAATGTCGCATCTATTTATTGTCAAGTTCCCGCGTTCAAATTGTTAAGCGTTCTATTTTTCAGTTTGCAGTTTCTGTCTAACTTCCTGGAAAAAGCCATCTGGTTGATGTGGGAAAGCTTGGAAACGCTTATGTGTTTATTTCCTACGCCAATAAATCGGATCACTAGTACAGTGTTACTATTTACTAGAGAAGGGTATGTTGTAATTGTTGTTTACTTTCGGTTTGGATCAAAAATTGGTTAGATAAGACTCTGAGACGTAGCTTTGTTGCCCCACTATTTCGTAGCATAGTAGATCGAATCCTAAATGTATCCTCAACAGAGCACATTTAAGGAGACAGGGGGTCCGAGGGCTGGACAGTATTTCGGTGCCCCAGTATGAAGTCACATCTAGGATTTCACTATAAGTGGCCGACTAAAAATACCCAGAAGAAAACATTCCCAAAATATGAGGAGGAAACCGTAAAAATACATCCGCCATATTAGAGTGTGTATCCCATGATTCATGGACGAATCAGTGTTAGCAAGAAAATGTAGAAATGGATGGTTGACCCCCCCCCCCTTCCCCCAGGATCAGCTTGTTGAAGTTTTATCGAAGTAGTGGACAAAACAATATGATTTAAATAGAATGATTCAAATGAATTCTTAATGTATGAAAATTTTCCCCAACTACAGATGTGTTTTAAAAAAAACAAAAAAGCATTTGTAATGCTTTCGAAAGATTTGAAGATGGATTAGGGGCGACTATAATTGTTGCAGACTCCCAAAAAACAATAAAGAAATAGAATTATAGATTTTTTTTTCACAAGCCAGTTTCTTATAGTTTTTGCTGTGCTATCGGCCAAAAAGAACTGTAGAACTCTCTCGATTCTTCAAGCATTCTACATCATTCTGGGATCCCTTGAAAATGCCGGGCCCGGGGCTTCAGCTCCCCTTTCCCTCCTCTTAAATGGGTTCTGATTCTCAATATTCAACATTCTGGTTTCAAATGGACGCACTCAGGCATCGCAGAAAACAACACAAAACCGAACGCTATTAATCCATGAGTTCCACACTGAAGCACTGGTCTCAGATTATCAGTTGCGATGATTTTGTACTTAATCTAAAATTAGCAGCTTTGATAAAGTTGTAGAAGTTGAAAGTTCCTCTGACAGAGCTGCACGACTTGTTATCCAACTCTCGAAAAGATACCAGGCTCAGATTATTCAAACTTATGCACCCACCACAAAGTCATCCTGAAGAAGAAATTGAAGAATTTTATGAGGAAATTTGTCATCTAAATAATAAAGGTAAGCAGCACTTGAAAATAATTATGGGAGATTTCAATGCAAAAATAGGGCAACGGCAACAGAATGAAACTTCAGTAGGTAAATTCGGTCATGGCAACAGAAACCAGCGTGGAAATACTCTCGTTGAGTTTGCAGAGGCAGAAGGGTTTTTCATCTTGAACTCCTTCTTCAAGAAAAAGCCACATAGGAAATGGACATGGAGACATCCAAATGGGACGACAAGTGAAATTGATTTTATTATGTGTAACAAAAAATTCGTCATAGAAGACTGCAGTGTGCTAAACAAGTTCAACACAGGTAGTGACCATAGATTGGTGAGATGTAAGATGCACCTCAACACTAAACTTGAACGTGGCAAGCTCATAAGACAAACAAAATCTATTGACATAACCAACCTTAAAAAACACCATAATACCTTCAAGTTAGAACTGAAGAACAGGTTCTCTGCTTTAGAAGGCCTAACATCGGAAGAAGTGGACATCTCTGAAGTTAACAGAAAAATAACCAAAGTTCTTATGGAAACAGCAACAAAATTAGCTGGGTCTAAGAACAAGTTGCATGTGAACAAATTATCAGGAAAAACCAAAATGTTGATGCAAAAAAGAAGAGAGATGAGGACAACTAAAGAAGATGTGACTTCCAAAGTGGAATATATAGAGCTATGCAAGACAATACGAAAAAGTATCACTGAAGACGTAAGAAAATTCAACTGTGAACTAGTGAGGAAAGCAATTGAAAACAACCAAAGCCTAAAGATAGCAAAGGGACATCTCAGTAAGGGAAGAAAACAGATTATGGCACTGAGAAAAGAAGATGGTTCTGTAACAAGAAATAGAGGCGAAATTTTGACAAGAGTGAAAGATTTCTACTCCAAATTATATGAAAGGGATGATATATGCACTCCAGACATCATGAAAGGTACCAGTACCAGAGTTCCTCCAGTCCTCCCAGCAGAAGTTGCACATGCAATCAAGAACATGAAGCGGGGAAAAGCTCCAGGAGAAGATGGAATTACTGTAGACATCATACAAGAGGCAAGTGGAGAAATCGAAACAGTACTCGCCCAAATTTCCACTCGATGCCTTAATGAAGGAAAGATTCCTGAGGATTGGAACACCGCTACAATGATCCTGCTACATAAGAAAGGTGACATTGAGGATCTCGGAAACTACAGACCTATCAGCCTCCTATCAGTAGTTTATAAAATCTTCACTAAAGTTCTTTCACACCGCTTGAAGGTAACACTGGACATGGCTCAACCGAGAGAACAAGCTGGATTCAGGAGTGGCTACAGCACAATAGATCATATCCACGTGCTGAGAGAACTAATTGAAAGAGCGAGGGAATATGAACTTCCATTGTGCATGGCTTTTATCGATTATGAAAAAGCCTTTGATTCGGTGAAACCATCAGCAGTTACAATGGCTCTGAAAACCTGCGGTATTGAAGATGCATACATTAATATTATTAATAACATCTATGAAAATGCAAGTGCAAAGATTAGGCTGTTTGAAAATACAACACACATAAAAATTGGAAAGGGAGTGAGACAAGGTGACACCATATCTCCGAAGCTCTTTAATACCACATTGGAGGGTGTTTTTCAGTCGCTGAGCTGGGAAAACACGGGGATAAAGATTAATGGAGATTATCTAACCCACCTTCGTTTTGCTGATGACGTAGTCATTTTTGCAAATACCCCATCAGAGCTGCAGAGTATGATCCAGGAACTTGCTGACAAGAGTAAAGAAGTGGGATTAAAAATGAACTTTCAGAAGACAAAAAGTGATGTTCAATGCTTTTACAAGAAATGAAGATTTATCGATTGATGGAGAAAAGCTGGAGATAACGGACACGTACGTTTATCTTGGACAGCAGATATCAAGTGAGGGTCACATTGATGAAGAAATTAATCGGCGTACAAAACTTGCCTGGAGAGCTTTTGGAAGAAACAGCATAATTTTCAAGAGCAATATGCCATTATGTCTTAAAAGAAAAGTGTTTGATCAATGCATCCTTCCAGTGCTTACGTATGGTGCAGAGACGTGGACCTTAACTAAAAGAGACATACAAAGGCTGCAGACAACTCAAAGCAGCATGGAGAGGTGCATACTTGGTGTAACCAGGAGAGATAAGAAGAGGAACTCGTGGATCCGAAAAATGACAAGAGTGGAAGACATCATGATCAGAGTTAAATCCCTGAAATGGCAATGAGCTGGACATACTGCCAGAAGGACAGATCATCGATGGACAGCCGAAATTTTAGATTGGATTCCACGGGACAGAAAAAGACCCAGAAGAAGACCACATGGGAGATGGGTGGATGAAATTCGAAAGTATGCAGGGGTGACATGGAGGAGACTGGCACAAGACAGACCGTTGTGGAGGAAACTTGGGGAGACCTTCGTCCAGCAGTGGATTGATAATGGTTGACAATGATGATGATGATGATAGACAGGTAATCGTCAAAAGAGAAGTTTGATTTGCATAGGCTATAATTTTTTCAAAGCGATAAAGTATATTATAATCCGTGATGCTTTTTTTTCTTTTGCCGTCTATTTGACTTTAAATTAATTATTAAGAAACATCTTACACGCCTTTAAAGCACAAATTTCACAATACAATTTGATATTTTGAAATTTAGTTTATACGTTTTTTTAAGGCCATCCTTTAGAAAAACGTATGATCGATGTTTCACTGTATTTTCTTTTAGGTATTACGTTATACAAAGAAGAAGAAAAAAGCGCATTTTTCTCGTATATCTGGCAAAAAAAAAAAGTGAAACCTAAATTTGTGACCATATTACAAACGTGGATTAAACGCAGGGAGCCTGGGGTATTCATATTCTAAAACGCAGCTGGAGATTTCTTAAATTATGTGGCGGAAGTCAAGGTGTTCAAATGAACACGTACATCTTCCTCCTGAAATCTATCACTCAACAACTAAGCTATTTATTTCTACTGCATCTGCAGATCCACCCGCAAATTCAAGTGAAGGCCCCATTTGGTCCGTATCACGAAAACTATTCGGTTCCCTTACGTTTAACACCTGTTAAGACATCGAATCAGCAGAAGCGATGAATTGTAGTCACCGCAGACGAAAAAGGTTCAGGTGCAACGGGAACGAACGCTTTTTTTTTTTTTTTTTTTTTTTTTTAAGAGACAAATGGCTAAACATTTCGAGGCCCCTGACAACAGTGACGACCTCTCGATCTGATGAGGCTCTTGAAGGATAAGACATCTCCGCTGCATTTGACTGGAACTTCGTTTGGAGCAACACAAAACGGATCCCCAAGATAAATAGAGTCTCTTTATCTCTGACAAAATTCATCCCTGTTTTTTGTTTCCTTTGATGCATTGCTGGTCGTTAATTATTCGGTTCGGTTTGGGAAAGAGGCGCCAGGTGGGTCTCATGAGAGATGGAAGTAAGTCTGAACTCGAAAGTTAGTTCTTTAAAAAACTCTGTTGCACATGAGAGGAATAGCAGAATAACCCTCAGGCACATTTGTAAGTTAACTCGTTCAAACTTTCGTACGTCACGGGCTTGAAAATTGTAACTTAGAGATGAAAGAATTCTCAGGTAATTAAGTAGAACTAAATTTATCTACCTCTTTCATATGTGTGTGCGCCACTGTATGCAGTTAATTATTAAAACATTCCTTACTTCGCGTGTTGTTTCATATTTAGAGTAAAAGAGAATCTGTCTCTGCTTAGAATTTCGCAAAATCCTAAAAAGACAAGTGCCGCTTTTTAACGTGCTTCAGAAAATATTAGAAGTAACTTAAGAAACGCTTATAGCGTAGTAAATCCGCTTATTTTCGTGGTGTGATATGCATAAAGATTCTCCAAGCATTCGTTCTCCCCTGGGAGGCTTTTTCAAGGCAATGCTGGAAATAAAATGAAATTAGAAGACGTAAGAAACAAAGATGACTTTTTGAAAACAAAGTGGATGACATCATGAGCGTGAATTTTTATCACGCAATTATACGGTGCGCCGCGTTGTGTTTCAATCTTTTAATAACGTATACCAAACCATTGGTAGTTCGATAGAGACCATATCATCGCATGCTAGTTTGCTGGAGAGGATTTCGACTGCTTCCCTGATGGCAGTCTCTTTAAAGTTCATGTAAGTTGCATTCTTCTAATACTATTTCATACAGGAGTAACCGAGCAATGTATGACTTCTCTGGCGAGGGCTGTATTCTGCATGTCCTGGTTGACACTTCGCACGTGTTCTTTACATCTAGTGTCCAAGGATCGCTTTGTCATCCCGATATACTGTACATCTTTTACGTGTTGGCAGGGTACACCAACGGTATAGCGTACACACCCGTCTTTTCTATCTCACACTGTCTCTCCTTGCAGATTGATATTATACTGTATGTGATAACGGGGTCGGTGACTTCATTGCAGTTGAGATGCTGTACCTACGTAATACATTTTTCAACCAATATGTAAAGATCAAACAGAAGTCATCGCTCTTTCCACGTTTATAATTGACTCAAGGAAAAATTCTCATCGGCCGCCACCGGGAATCGAACCCAGGGTCTTCCAGTTACGCGTCGGACATGCTACCACTGCACCACAGCAGCCTCGAATTCCTCCAAACTCACATATGACTAACTGCCAAGCATGTCTGGCGCGTAATTGGAAGACCCTGGGTTCGATTCCCGGTGGCGGCCGATGAGAATTTTTCCGTGACTCACTTATAAACGTGGAAAGAGCGATGACTTCTGTTTGATGTTCCCAATTTACGTCAATTGTCTGTATTAATTATTCATTCGCCTCCTAGTTATTTGTTCAGTTGCTGCTTACCATCTTTGGTTAATCCCCAGCATTGTGCGGAGCTCCAAGAAGCAACCTGCCAAGAGGCTTGGAAGTTAGTCATATGTAAGTCTGGAGAAATTAGAGGTCACTGTGGTGCAGTGGTAGCATGTCCGGCGGGTAACTAGAAGACCCTGGGTTCGATTCTCGGTGGCGGCCGATGAAAAATTTTCCGTGACTCACTTATAAACGTGGAAAGAGCGATGAATTCTGTTTGATGTTCCCAATCCACGCCACTTGTCTGTATTAATATGTAAACCGTGGGACACATGTGATGGATCTTGCGTACCGCATTGTCTTACTAGTTGATTTTGTCATCGCAGACATTATACGATTTCTTACAGTTCTATGTATTCTGTCTATGTCATCCTTTCTATATCTAGCCTTTAGACTTTTGCTATAAATATTGTCAATTTCCTTTCATTTATATTTTTGGGTTTGCATACGTTATACGCTCTATCAAACCATGCTCTAAACCATTGCCTTGAAAAATCCCCCCAGTGGAGAGCGAAAGCTTAGAGAATATACACTGAAGAGCAATTGAAATGGAGATACCTGTCTAGTAACGTGTAGCACCACTTTTCGCCCTGATGAAGGGGGCGATTCTTCTCGGCATGGACTTGACAATACACCGGAAGCGTTGGGAAGCCATACGGATCCAGACCCCTGAACAAGCTCCCACAGTTCACGAAGATTTGGTGGAAGGGGTCAGAGCTTCGAACATCTCTCTCGATGGCATCCCAGATGTGCTCGATGGGATTGAGGTCAGGCCACCTAGCTGGCCAAGGAAGCGAGGTCACGTCCGTGGAGTGTTCATCCAAACATTCGGATACAATTCGGGAGCTGCATTGTCTTTTTGCAGGATGAGGTTCCCAGTGGTATGTTGAAGACGCACAAACGAGAGCAAATGGTCGTCCAGGATATCCCGGAAACGTTGACCTGTGAGGGACGATGTCACACGTACCCGGGGTCCCATTTCAGTCCACGTAAACAGTCCCCAGACGAGAATGCCACCCCACCAGCTTGAAAAGTACCTTGCAGACAAGAAGGATCCATCGCTTCATGTGGTTTGCGCCGTACTCGTATCCTGCCATTCGCATGTACCAACGTTAATCTCGACTCATAAGTCCAGGCAACATTTTTCCACATGTCTAGGGTCCAGTGGCGATGTTCCCGCGTCCCTGCTAATCTTTGCACCATGTGATGTGCGGTCAGCAGCGGTACCCTCGTGGGATGATGGCTTCTGTACCCCATAGCGAGGAGATGGTTCTGGATGGTGTGGCTGCTTACAGGTTTTTGTGCACCAGCGTTAAATTGCCGAGTGATTTCTTGCACTGTGTCCCGTCTATCCGCTGTTACAATGCGAGTAGGCGACGATGACCCCGCTCATCCACAAGCTGTTGTCCACGGCAGTTGGCCCTTGCAGGGATGGTTTTACCGGATTCGATGTACTCACGGTGCACCCGTGACACAGTGGCTCGTGAAAAACCCAGTGCCTGCACGACTTCTGAGATGGAGTGATCCATTCGTTGGGCCCCGACAATTTGCCCACGATCAAATGCGCTTAGATCCTTCGTCTTACACATAATGCGTCCGACTCTTACTGATTCCCGTCGCATCACTCCTTATACTGTCGGATCGCTGCATACGTCATGTCGTTTCCGTTTACAGGGCCGTCCACAGCACCACATTTGCATAACGCCAGCTGTCTATAATTCAATTGTTCTTCAGTGTATATGCATATCATACCACAATAATAAACGAATTTACTACGCTAAGAGCGTTTCTTGAGAATTCACGATCTGGTGTATTTAAAAATAAATTCTTTGGATACTTTCACTCTCTTTGGTTTAACTGTCGGAACACGAAAAGTTTTTTTTCTTTTTACGTTAAATTTCATAAAATGCTTCAGTGAAAAGCTTGTGTGTAGTTAACATTCCTTCCGCTTTTCTGCGCTATTAAAAATAAGTGGAGTGAATTCACAGAAAATTCCTGAAAACAACATGCAACAAAGTTGCACGTAGGCGTCAGTCTTTTAACAGAATTTCAGTTTTTTAAATTTCCGTTTTTCTTTTGTTTTGTTTTTCTTATTTCCATATTTTGACAGATTTTACGTTATCAGTAATTCCGTTTATTTCAGAAAACTCAGTTTCGAGTTTTTCCGTATTTATACAGAAATTTCGCAAAATCTAGGATTTTTACTTTTTCAGTCCTTTCACCAGAAATTCTTTTCCCTTTGCGCCTACAGGGTTTCCAACCGAAGTTAGTCTCAGCTGGCTCAACGGAAAGGAAGCTGCGCTTGCCAGCGTTGATCCAGAAAGACACGTAAATCACATTCACGTACAAGCTAGAACTTTAATCGGATGCTGATGAAATGTTTTTTGTTATTAATGAGGTTGAATAAGTCATTTTATTTTCGGGCCGCGTGTGCCCTAGTCGGCAACGTTCGTGCCTGCCACGGAATGGGCCTTAGGTTCGATCCCAGCAGGTACGAACGCTCGATCCACTAAATATCCGCCGTGCGTCGGATGGGCACGTTAAGCCGTTGGACCCCGGGTACTACCCCCTCGGTAATAAATAAAGGCGTCTTCCTTACCCTTTCTACTTATCTTCCGTGTCATTTTCCTATCGGGCACTCCAGCCCAAATCTCCTAACTTCCTATTTTTAAGGGTTGTTTAAGACCTGGGGTCAGACACTCCCTTCCTAAAATCCTCTACATGTGATCATCATGATCATTTTATTTTCTGTTGGAGCTTATTACTTTCCTGAATAGGTCTACAACAATTTTATTTTTTTCTGTAGGAGGACTTATCATAATCACGTATTTGTTTCATCGCGATATTTTGAAGCAACAGAATGCTTTGGAACTTGAGATCTTTTATGACTGACAACGACTTTCAATTATCTTTAAGAAAAATAAAAATTTACTGCTTTGCAGTATTATTTCAGAAAACTGCTAAATATAAAATTTAGTCTTGATAGCTGTAATAGCTTAGCCGCTGATGGCTTAGTGATTAGTGATTCAGACTATTGATGCAAGGTTCCCAGGTTCAAGCCTGAGCTGATCCTTCGGAGATGGTGTGATTTACTAGCAATCGCTGAATATCCGCCGTGCATCGGACGAGCACGTTAAGTGACGGCCCCCAGGCTGGACCCACTGGTTAAATGGGTATCCTTTCCTATGTCCCCCCTGAAATTCTCTCACCTCTCTATGTGCAATATCGTACTTGTACGGTGGCGCCATCTACTGTACTCTAATCTCACTACAAACTGTTCGGCCAAAGTCGTTAGATTTGCTCTCATTCCTTCCGTTTCTGTGTCCTGCCGAAAAGGCGATCTCGCTGTAAGTGGCTGGGACCTAAACTCTACTCACTGTGGACGGAAGTCCTACAAGAAAATGACAAATGCTTGAAGCTGTAATAGCTTTTGTCTTAAGGTGGTTCGACCTAAAATCTCTGCCTTATGTTTCCAGTGGTAAAACTTCTTTACATATTTTCTTCGCAATTAATGTATTCCCAAGGATGAAAATTTGCACATTGATAAAACTAACTTTAAGTTATAGCATGGGATACTTAATATTTGCTAAAACATACCCATAATTAAGCTATCCAACATTTGCTTGTCTACTGACGTCATCAATGAACAGGTCGCGCCATCTATTAACAGGTCTGAACATTACTCAAAGAAAAATGATTGATTTTTAATATAATTACGGTTATGTTTTAGCAAGTATTAAGTATCCCATGCTATAACTTAAAGTTTGTTTCATCAATGTGCAAATTTTCAACTTTGGGAATGCCTTCATTTGCGAAGAAAATATGTAAGGAAGTTTTACCATTGGAAACATAAGACAGAGATTTTAAGTGGAACCACCTTAAGGGGTCCTCAGACTGATACGTATTTGTACAGACTTCATACAATCACACGTACAACAATTTAAGTAACCAGCTCCTTAAGGTAACACAATATTACACTGAAGAGCAAATGAATTAGAGATACCTGTCTAGTAACGCGTAGCACCACCTTTTGCCCTGATGACGGCGGCGATTCGTCTCGGCATGGACTCGACAAGACACCGAAATAGTTGGGAAGCCATACGGATCCACGACCCCTGAACAAGCTCCCACAGTTCACAAAGATTTCTCAGAGCCTCGAAATGGCATCCCAGATGTGCTCGATGCGATTAAGGTCAGGTGACCTAGCTGGCCAAGGAAGCGAGGCCACGTCGGTGGAGTGTTCATCCAAACATTCGGATACAATTCTGGAGCGATGGTACGGTGCATTATCTTGTTGCAGGATGAGGTCCCCAGTGGGATGTTGAAGACGCACAAACGGGAGCAAATGGTCGTCCAGGATATCCCGGAAACGTTGACCTGTGAGGGACGATGTCACACGTACCCGGGGTCCCATTTCAGTCCACGTAAACAGTCCCCAGACGAGAATGCCACCCCACCAGCTTGAAGAGTACCCTGCTGGCAAGAAGGATTCGTCGCTTCATGTGGTTTGCGCCGTACTCGTATCCTGCCATCCGCATGTACCAACGTGAATCTCGACTCATCAGTCCAGCCAACATTTTTCCACATGTCTAGGGTCCAGTGGCGATGTTCCCGCGCCCATGCTAATCTTTGCATTATGTGATGTGCGGTCAGCAGCGGTACCCTCGTAGGACGATGGCTTCTGTACCCCATAGCGAGCAGATGGTTCTGGATGGTGTGGCTGCTTACACGTTTTTGTGCACCAGCGTTAAATTGCAGAGTGATTTCTTGCACTGTGACCCGTCTATCCGCTGTTACAATACGAGCTAGCCGACGATGACCGCTCATCCACAAGCTGTTGTTCACAGCAGTTGGCCCTTGCAGGGATGGTTTTACCGGATTCGATGTACTCACGGTGCACACGTGACACAGTGGCTCGTGAAAATCCCAGTGCCTGCACGACTTCCGAGATGGAGTGACCCATTCGGCGGGTCCCGACAATTTGCCCACGATCAAATGCGCTTAGATCCTTCGTCTTACCCATACTGCGTCCGACTCTTACTGATTCCCGTCGCATCACTCCTTATATTGTCGGATCGCTGCATACGTCATGTCGTTTCCGTTTGCAGGGCCGCCAACAGCGCCACATTTGCATAACGCCAGCTATCTCTAATTCAATTGTTCTTAAGTGTACATATAACAGCTGGTGCACAAAATGGGGAAGAGGTAAAGGAACAACCGGTGCCACAAGAACCAAAATTTCGTGCGATATGCTATTCATAAAATCCGATTTTTCTACAGAACTCATATCCTCCAATAGACGATTGAAATTTAATAGTTAATAAAATTTCTTTAAGTATTCCCTCGAATCGCTCGTATTACCAAAACTTTTTCGTCATACGGATATGGAAAAAGTGAGAACAGAATTTATCCGTCAATATGCGAAAGGAATTGCGGAAAGGTTTCTGAAATATCAGAATTTCCCGTCAACAAATCTTAAAAACGGTAATTTACTGTCAGTACAAGAAAGGAATTGCAGGAATGTTTCTGAAAATTCAGAATTTTCCTGTCCTGCGAAAAAGTGAAATTCAGGTTTTTTTTTTCGTTATATCACGGAAAAATTGCATCAGGAATATGCTCCGTTAATTCAGGAAAGAAATCACAAAAAATTCCTCGTGTATTTCAGAATTTTTTTTACAGTGTGGTGTGTTTCTCTGCTGAAAATAAAACTTTCGCGAGTCATATAAATATTCAAAACCTATACCCACCCAGAACGCCAAAAGACCAACGGGATTATTAAACATGGCAATTTCAATAGACCGAATTGCCTAATATACGGTCAGACATGTAACATCATCATATCAGAAACCTTGAAATCCCATCGCTGTGGAGAGGGAATCGAACTCGCATCTTCCGAATACCTAATCGAGCATGATATCAGTTACACTATGCACTCAGAAACAAGGGTTCCAATTATCTGCAGATGAGGAACATGAACAACTTCAGTAATCGGGAGATAGTTAGCTTCCTGATCCAAGGCGATGTAATTTTCAGGTTTTTTGGTATGACGTCATATGTTGAACAGTAAGTTGGCCAATTTAGGTTGTTTTTATTTCTTCTATTCAGGTTGTTTCAATTCATAGTTTGAATAACGAACATGTTCACACAGACGGGAAGAACCGCGATACAGATAAAAATTATTTTGTTTTACTCATTTTTTAGTGTTTTTGCTGGTTTCGAATATCTTGGAATTTTATTTAAGTTATTAACAACGAACATTCTCTTAGAATATAGTAACATTATACTAGTGATGCCATTTATTTTTTGTTATATTTTTTTATTAAGAGGTTTAACGACCACTGTGAGCAACTCAATGGACTATAAGCAGTCGCCCGTCCCTAATTTAGGGCCACTGACTCCAGGGAAGGGAGAGAGCCAGTGCCGTAAGACAAACACAACATCCATGACTCACAGGAATTCGAATCCGGACCCCCTTCGGACGAAGGATCAGAAGCTATCGCTTAGACTACTGCGCCACCGGGGTGGGGCGGCTTACCAAGCTTTCGCACATCAACCAGATTGCTTTTTCAAGGAAGTTAGACCTGCCAGGAAAAAGTCATCTGGTTGATGTGCGAAAGCTTGGAAACGCTTATGTATTATATATTTTCCTACGCCAGTTAATCGGATCACTAGTATAATGTTACTATATATTCTACGTAATTGGTGTACTGTTCCTCGTTAACAATTTGAGCATTCTCTTTTATATGCCTTGACGAAATATAATGCTTAATTATTTAAAAAAAGATTTTCATTAAAAATTATGAATTTTAACGTTGAATAGAGTAAAATTCCTGTTGCTCAACAGAATATATCAAAGACATAAGGAGTACCATGTAAAAATTTACCTCAAAATTAACTAAAGAATGGCTCCTGACAGTTACCTTTCATAAAAGGAGTTACTCTTAATTGAAATGGCTCCTGAGAGTAAACTTTGATGATTGAAAGATTACTTATCAGGAGCCAAGATTTTTTCAGCATAAATACGTAGTTAAATCGGCTTACACCGAACGCCACTGCAGCTGGCAGCTTTGTTACATATTGCGCTATCTGTAAATGCAAAAACAGGCAAATATAATTACCGTTCCATAAAAACTGAGAGTAAAATCACACAAAATGAAAAATATTAGGTACAGCAAAACATATGTTGTTCTTTCTCAAAGTGTCTTCCCTCTGATGATATGCAACGGTCCCATCTTTCAGTCCTCTTTTCATAGCATGTGGCGAAGGCATTTTGTGAAAGCTGCTTTAGCGACCCTTGTACAGCTTGAATAACGCCAGCATCTGTGTTGAATGTTGCGCCACGGAACTGCTCCTTCATTGTTAGAAACAAACAGAAATCACACGGGGCGAGACCAGGACTGTGTGCAGGCTGTGGCGTGATTTCAAAACTGCATTTCGTAAGAAACTTTTGAACATAAGCAGCCAAATGTGGGAGGGGATTATCATGGTGTAGGGTCCATTTGCCCACCAGTTGCACTCGCTTAATCGATATGCGTCGTCGCAGACGTTTCAACACTGAAATGTAATACTCAGCACTGACAGTAATTTGTGGAAGAACGGCACGCTTGTGGACTACACCTTTATGATAAAAGAAAATCATCATCATTACCTTCCCACCTGATTTGGTTTGGCGGACTTTTTTCGGAGGAGGCAAGGCTGTGTGTTTCCAGACACTCGTCGCGCGCTTCGTGAGGGGGTCGAAATAGTGGACCCATGTTTCATCGGCAGTTACTACCGTGTTTAGAAAGTTTAGATCCTTTGCAATCATTTGTTTCCACTCACGGCACACCTGAACTCTGGTTAACAATTGTCCCCTCCTCAGGTGATGAAATACCCATCTGGAACACACACTAACAATTGTCAGTAATTGTCACGTAGAATGCGGAATACCGACGTTTTTGAAATATTAGTTTGACGCCGCTATGTCTTCACACGTCATTCGTCGATCTTCTTGCGTGATTGCCCAAACAAAGTGAACAACACGCGCCGGAACAACACTTTCAGGTCGTCCGGGCCTAAGAGAGAGTTTTGCCGACGAACGCCCATTTTTGAAATCATGGTGCCGTCTAAAAATCGTTGACTCACCCAAAAACGTCCCTTTTAAAGCTTTTGTTTCATTAAATCAACAGTTTCTGGAGCCGTTTAACACAAACGAAAGCAAAATTTTGTCGCGCAACGCATTTCACTTCTTAATTCTGAATCACTCACCTCCGTAGCTGGATGGTGAAATGCAGACGTACCTTAAAAACTGCGCAATAACAAAATCAGAATCGTCCGCCACTGCTAATAACTGTTGCCATAGATACTTCCTGAATTCAGTTAGTCATCTGCGTGGTTATTTTCCCCCTTCGCACTGTTGTCAACTAAAAAAATTAATCTCAGTTTTTATGGAACGTCCTTTGTTTATATATGAAGGTAATAATATTTAGAATGTTCGAGGGCGGATCCAGAAGACTTACTCGGGGAAGGCCATAAAAATGGAACTTCGATTTGCCGAACGAAATGACGGTACGGTGAAATAAGGAATGCTCTTCGTTTGAATAAAATTTTATTTTACAGACAGTCTGTTTTTTAGCCTGCAGCGAAACGGAAGGAAACTGTCAAAATTTAAATCATACTGTAACAACTACAGAGAGTGAGTCGAAAGTTTTGCAATTTTTAGATCACTTTATGTCTTCATACGTACCTTTACGGCGAAAGCTGACTAGTATTCAAAGTATAGGCCATCGTGTTGCACCGTCTTTAGCCATCTGTCTGCCAATTCTTCGATTCCTCGGCGGTACCAGTTCTTGTCCTTCGAGGCGAAGAATTCCTTCATCCCAGTGGCCACCTCCTGCTGGTTGTTGAAGTGACGCCCGCGAAGGAAGTAGACCATGGACCGGAACAAGTAATAATCCGACGGGGCAAGTTTCGTACTACATGCTGGGTGTTGCATCAGTTCGATGCCCACAAGCTCCTGGATTTTTGCTCAGGTCGCTCTCATGGTATGAGGCTGGGCATTGCGCTGCTCTAGGAGAGCGTGCTTTCTGTTCACAAGCGCTGGGTACTTCTCCTCCAAAACGGCATACTCCTGCTGTTCAGAGTAGAAGTTGGCGTTGATGGTCCGACTATCTGGAATAAATTTGTAATGGATTATCCCCTCGAAATTCCACCAGACGCAGAGCATTTCGTTGTGCTTGAGGTGCACATGTTTGGTAACAGATTCTGGAAACTGACCCTGGCTCCACCACTGCTTTTGTAGGTTAGGATTATGGAAATATACCCACTTTTCATCGCACGTAACAATTCTCTTGATGAAACGCACATCGCGCGGGTTTTCTAGAAGTTTCGTGCACACTTCCACTCGGCGGTTTGCTCCAGCTGGCTTCAGTTTGTGAGGGACAATGCGGCAACTCCTGGTAGACCTTGCCGAGGTCCTGAAGCTGACGAACCACGGTGTTCTGTGATATGCCTATGTCTCCTGATAATCTCAGAGTGCTGGTTATCGGATTTGCCTCTACCGCCTGGCACACGGCCTCCGAATCCACAGTTCACGGCCTACCTGACATTGGTTGAGGTTTCTGTCACTTTTGCGAAATTTCTTGAATTATATGGTTGCGGTGCTGTGGTCCACAGAACGTTCCCCTTTCGCATGAAAAATGTTTTGTGTTGCATGAGCAGCGCCACGTCCGAGTTCAAACTCGTAACACATTAAAACCGGTTGTGGCTGTTCTTCTTTTAAGCGTCCTAGCCACAGCAGCGACTACCGTTTTATATCCCTTTCGACTGACTGCAGTGCGCGACTTGAACTATAATATGTAGTTTAAAGAGGTAACATACCCGACGCAGCACATGCCTTTATGCAAATATTGCAAAACTTTCGACTCACCCTCTGCATACGTGTAATATAAGCTGCGCATACGTTAACATTTTATCAGTAAATCTCAGGTGCTTTTGTATATGGCAATCCCCTTGTATGTGCGTTGCTAAACGTGGAAAGAGCGACGTCTTTGTTTATTCACTGACGCCACGTATTTGGAGGATTTTCACTTTGTATCTGTGCTGAGAATATTTCATATTGACGAAACATTCAGAAAGAATGTATTTACCACATTTATGAACAAATAAAGCGCATACATGTAAAATAAAGGTAGCAACCGTTAAACTGTAGACAAACAAACAAAAATTAATCTTATGTACATAATTCATCGCTCCACTATTCAACACGGTTTTCGAAAATGTTATAGCGTCACTTCGTTTTTCTGTCTGTTCATAAGTTCATATAGAGCCTTTGCACGTGACGTCACAAAACTGTCTGCTAGACTTCCGGGTGGTTAGAAAGTTCTCGAGCTGGTCTCTCTCCATGCTTTTCAATGGCTGCTGCTGCTGTAAATAGAGTTTAAAAAAATGTTCTTTCTGACAAAGTTTGCCATCTTAATGAAGTGGAAAAGCAACGTTACGAAGAAAAGCTTAGAAATAATGGCATAGAAGATCCATATGACATACCTGAAAGACATTTTTATAGTCTGGAAGTTTGTGTTGCTACGGACCTCCCTGATCAGAACTATCACGATATTTTCGTGTTATACCGAAAAAGCTCTAAAAGCTTATAAAAGCCTTGATGCATATAAATATTTTACCAATGGGTGGGTTAGAAATGTATTAATTCTGAAGACTGAAAACGAAAAATTTCTTATCAGGTCTAAGGTAAGTTGTTACATTTCTGACTGGTTCCAGTGTGTATTGCAATTAAAAAAAGAAAATACCGACTTATCATATCTCGAAAAATAACTATTTTTTCCCCCCAAAAGAAAAAAAGAAAACAGATCCGGGAAAACGGGCGGCACAATGATGTATGACAGCAGCACCCTCTAATTCTATGTGGACGTATATCCTTAAATTTCTGTTCGAAAAAAAGGCATCTGTTTCTAAAATATGCATATTTACGATACCTGAAATGAAGTGTTTACTGCAGATCCTGCCATACGGCCTGGACGACCATGCCTTCCGATTTACGGCTACTTTCCACATAATCAGGCGTTTCCCTGCCGTTGGAAACCGATAAAAGGAAATTCCACTACCTTACTCGTACTTTGAGAAGCACCCATACGCCACACAACTTTTAACTATTTCTAAAACTTCAAGCAATCGAGTGACAGAGGGTCCAGAAATCGCTTCCCCATGTTAATCCTATAGGAACCTTAGCAGCCGAACTTTCTCTTAACCACCCGGAAGTAACTGTGACGTCAAAAATGACGTTGGTGCAAAAGCTCTATAGTCTGTTCAGTAAAATTCGAAATCAAGAAATTCCGCATCAAATGACGCCACTGCATGGGCGAAACTTTCGGTTTGGGGAAGAGTCAGAAGCGTAGCTAGCAGAGCTGAGTTCGGGCTCAATTTTAAGAGCCCGACCCCGTCCGAGCCCGAAATATGTCAGCCTGAGCCCTCCCGAACCCGAATTTTATATTGCAAGATACAGCCCGGGCCCGAACGAGCCCGAAAACCATGATTAACCTGTTTAGGCATTAAAAAAAGTATCTTCCAGACTTCCAATCTTTCCTCCCCGGCAATTAACCGATGTCGTTCTCAACTGCGGAGTGGGAAAGGGATGTTTATCTTTTTCTATAAATTCTTTGAGCATTCATTTCTTCCTGAAATGATTCGGGAGGCTGGGCGTCAGGAAAATTAGGCGGCACAGCAATCTACGTTGTACGTTGCTCAACAGAATTAGCAGGGAGCTGCCCCGTTAAGGTAGGGAGCAAAATTTCGTCAGCTTACTATCTATTATCTATAGTTCTAAAGAAAGTATATATCTAAAGAAACTATCTACTATATATAGTTCTTAAAGAAACTTTTCCTTCGCAGAAATTCAGTAACTCATGGCCTATGGTATTTGTTACCCAAGCCCGGAATGAATATCCCTGCAGAGATACCACTCCCCAGTTTCCGAAGGATTCTATTTAACAACTAGAAAGTGTAAAAAAAGTCTGGTGTGATAAATCGTACAAATCAGACTTAAAAAAAGGGAAGAAAATTATCTTCCGCTCCTAGAACCCAAGCCCGTCCGAGCCCGAACTCCAGTAAGTATTAAGGAGCCCGAGACCGGCCTCGGCACGGGCTCGACTTCGGGCTGTCTGTCTCAGCACTGCTAGCAAGTAGTAATGTTGAGGCCCTGACAGGACCGGATTGGCCCACCGGGACACCGGGATGATTCCCGCTGGATCACTTGAGGAATGACCCATTATTTCTAGATTGTTTAGAAAGCACAAGTAATTATTTTGGTACTTTTGAATAAGAACCGTAAACTTCATTTGAGCTTTATGTACTGCATTATCTGTCAAAGACGGCATTGTCTTAAAAAAAATGGCGTTTTCTTGTACCCAAACATACAGGGCTTGAAAATTTTCATGCTGGCTTAAGTCAGGCAAATATCTCACTCGCCAGCCGAAAATCGACAGCCTCGCAGGGCTGCCGATTTTTTTTTTCTGCCCATTTTCCGGCAGATATATTTCGAAATCCATATAATCACTCACATTTATCTTAAAATAAACAACGATTTATTGGTACTGGTTCATGGATCAAAATGGCAGTTCCAGAGTCAAAATAATGAGAAGACTCCAGGGAAGGGAGAGACCCAGTCTATTCAATGAGGTGGTAAGAATACCGTTGCCAAGTAGACGATCAGGTACCAAAGAAATATAATTATCTGGTTCAACACCCCGTTTTGAGCATGGTTTGATATGCCACATTCAGTCACGAGTAGATTTTTAAAAGAAAATTCACCCTTAAATTCCTGTTGAAATTTGTTCACGACTGAATTAGTTTTTACACTACATATTTCAACCGTTCTCTTTCATCCGGGAGTTAGCTGCCCCGGTGGCGCAGTGGTCTAAGCGATGGCCTCTGATCATTCGTCAGAAAGGGGTCCGGGTTCGAATCCCGGTGAGGCATGGATGTTGTGTTTGTCTTACGGCACTGGCTCTCTCCCTTCCCTGGAACCAGTGACCCTAAATTAGGGACGGGTGACTGCTTATAGCCCATTGAGTTGCTCACGGTGGTCGTTAAACCTCCAATCCAAAAAATCCATCCAGGAGTTAACAGAATTTTTTCCTTTGGGAATTTATGGGGTGGTTCCCCTGTGGGTACGTGTATTTCTATCGTGAACCTTAAGACTAAATTTCCCAGCTTGGTTTCTTCGACCCAAGCCGCCCCTGAGTCTTGGTACAGAATCATGCAGTGGGCCCCTCTGTTTCGTAGAAATGCCGTATAGTATTGTCAGGGATTCCTAGACGTATTGCAGCGAATTTCATTTTGTATAAAGCGTTTTTTTAGAATACCAGTAGCTCATCGTGCAATCGAAAGTGTAGTATGAAGAATATATATAAAGCGTTTTCTTACATAGTATACCAGTATGTCATCATGCAATCGAAAGTGTAGAATGAAGAATATATATAAGGCGTTTTCTTACATAGTATACCAGTAGCTCATTATGCAATCGAAAGTGTAGAATGAAGAATACAAGGCTGTCTACTTACACTAAAGCAAGGATTTCGTCCTTGTGTTCTAACATGCGAAGACGTCGATCTGGGTAATGTCCAATTTCCGAGCACGTTCATTCTCTGACAATAAGGAAAGAAAATGAAGCCGCTCTTCTGCCATTACACTTCGTAAATGCGTTTTGGTGAGTTTTAGTTTTGAGAAAGAACATCCACAGCTACAGTCAGACACAGGAATCGTCAAAAACAAAAGGTACTGTGAGCTTACTTAGGAACTTCATGAAAGCGCATGGTTTTTAATCAACAACAGATCTGCAACTTTCGTCGATAGAGAAACAACACAACACTGAACGACACATTGTTACACGGACTTTTGTTATCAATACGGCAGTCGGTTGCTAACAGACTATATGTAGTGGCCTACATGGCGGTATATAAATGATCGACGGAACACAGCGTCAGAAAGAAGCATCGTCTCCGACAGGAGGTAAGATTAAAAGCGCCGCATCGCACATAAAGGGTAGCCTTACTTCCCCTAATCAGTTTCCCCTAATTCCCGTTTGCCCTAATCACGTTTACCACAAACGCGTTTCCTCGAAATCGCTTTTACCCGAATTCCCATTTCCGCTAATTTCGTTTGCCCTAATCTCGTGTTTTCCCTAAATCTCGTTTCCCCTCATTCGCATTTGCCCTAAACACGTCGTTTACCCCAACTGCGTTTGCCCGAAACGCAATTGTGGTAAACGACGCTTTTACCCGAATTCCCATTTCTCCTAATTATTTCGTTTGCTCTAATCTTGTTTCCCCTAAATCTCGTTTGCACTATACACGCTTACCCCAATCGCGTTCCCCCGAAATCGCTTTTACCCGAATTCCGATTTCCCCTAATTTCATTTGCTCTAATCTTGTTTCTTTACATGGGAACTTTTAAATCTCGTCTCCGCTCATTCGCATTTGCCCTAAACACGTTTACCCCAATTGCGTTTCCCCGAAATCGTTTTTACCCGAATTCCCATTTCTCCTAATTATTTCGTTTGCACTAATCTTGTTTCCCCTAAATCTCGTTTGCACTAAACACGTTTACCCCAATCGCGTTCCCCCGAAATCGCTTTTACCCGAATTCCGATTTCCCCTAATTTCGTTTGCTCTAATCTTGTTTCCCCTAAATCTCGTTTCCCCTAAATCTCATTTCCCCTAATAACGTTTGCCCTAAACACGTTTGCCCGTATCAAGTTTTCCATAACTCGTGTTTGCCTTAGTTCGCGTTTGCCTAAATTTTTTCTGTTAACCGAAATAAAACGGTGGGTCTTGATATCACAAGAGAATTATTCTCTCCCTTCCTGTTGATCATGTCGACCACCATGCCAGCAAAAGTGTAAAGAAGTGCACGTGGTAATCTATATATTAATTCTATAAGGTTTTTTGCTGTAAGACCAGTTGTGAGAGACCGGCTGAAAGTAAACATATGATTAAGGTATCAAAATAAAGGTCTTACCGTGTAGATGTGCCAGTCGAAGGGGAAAATGAGATTGGTGCAACGGTTCGAGCATTGTAGGGTGGCAAAGTTCCCATGTAAAGTCTGTGGGAGAAGCGTGCGGTTGACATCCGATCACCTGCGACTCACGCGCTATTGAAGGCGAAGTATGGAGGGACTCAGACAGTCCAAAGTCGGAAGTCTCTCTTCTCAGCGAACCGTTGTGCAAAACAAAGCTAGCAGGAATTTGTTTGAAAGTTCTTATCGGAACAGCAAACACTCGAAGATCTGATTGTGTTTTGCCGTTGGACTGTGTGATGTACACTGAAGAGCAATTGAATTAGATACCGCTAGCGTTATGCAAACGTGGCGCTGTGAGCGGCCCTGTAAACGGAAACGACATGACGTATGCAGCGATCCGACAATATAAGGAGTGATGTGACGGGAATCAGTAAGAGTCAGGCGCAGTATGGGTAAGACGAAGGATCTAATCGCATTTGATCGTGGGCAAATTGTCGGGACCCGACGAATGGGTCACTTCATCTCGGAAGTCGTGCAGGCTCTGGGATTTTTACGAGCCACTGTGTCATGGGTGCACCGTGAGTATATCGAATCCGGTAAAACCATCCCTGCAAGGGCCACCTGCCGTGGACAACAGCGTGTGGATGAGCGGGGTCATCGTCGGCTAGCTCGCATTGTAACAGCGGATAGACGGGACACAGTGCAAGAAATCACTCGGCAATTTAATTCTGGTGCACAAAAATGTGTAAGCAGCCACACCATCCAGAACCATCTCCTCGCTATGGGGTACAGAAGCCATCGTCCCACGAGAGTACCGCTGCTGACCGCACATCACGCGGGAAAATCGCCACTGGACCCTAGACATGTGGAAAAATGTTGCCTGGACTGATGAGTCGCGATTGACGTTGGTACATGCGGATGGCAGGATACGAGTACGGCGCAAACCACATGAAGCGACGGATCCTTCTTGCTAGCAGGATACTCTTCAAGCTGGTGGGGGTGGCATTTTCGTCTGGGGACTGCTTACGTGGACTGAAATGGGACCCCTGGTACGTGTGACATCGTCCCTCACAGGTCAACGTTACCGGGATATCCTGGACGACCATTTGCTCCCGTTTGTGCGTCTTCAACATCCCACTGGGGACCTCATCCTCCAACAAGACAATGCACAGTGCCATCGCTCCCGAATTGTATCCGAATGGTTGGATGAACAGTCCACCGACGTGACCTCGCTTCCTTGGTCAGCTAGGTCACCTTACTTCAATCCCATCGAGAACATCTGGGATACCATTGAGAGAGATGTTCGAGGCTCTGACCCCCCTCCATCAAATCTTCGTGAACTGTGGGAGCTTGTTCAGGGGTCATGGATCCGTATGGCTTCCCAACGCTTCCGGTGTCTTGTCGAGCCCATGCCAAGACGAATCGCCGCCGTCATCAGGGCGAAAGGTGGTGCTACACGTTACTAGAAAGGTATCTCTAATTCAATTGCTCTTCAGTGTATACATACAATTATATATTCGTTCGATCCAGTTTATTCACGTAGGTAAGACGTTACTTATTATGTAAAGATGTAAATAAGCTTTTCTTATGAGCTTTTTCTTTTCAAAAAAATAGTCGTCGATTCCGACGGATTTCGTCTACCGGGTTCGAATCCCGAGAGGCATGGATTTTGTGTTTGTCTTACGGCACTGGCTCTCTCCCTTCCGTGAAACCAGTGGCCCTAAATTAGGGACGGGCGACTGCTTATAGCCCAAGCCTTGGCTTATGATCATTCGTTCGTGAAGGGTCCGGGTTCGAATCCCGGTGAGGCATGGATGTTGTGTTTGTCTTACGCCACTGGCTCTCTCCCTTTTTACTGGAACCAGTGACCCTAAAGTAGGGACGGGCGACTGCTTCTAGTCCATTGAGTTGCTCACGGTGGTCGTTAAATCTTCAGCAAAAAAAAAAAAAAAAAAAATCACGGACCTGGACTATTGTCTTTACTGAAGTGGATGAATGAATTTGTCAATCATATAAAGTTTACATTTGTTGTTTCATATGAGTTCAGTATTTTCAAAAAAAAAAAAAAAATTTATCGTCGATTCCGACGGGTTTCGTCTAATTACCATTATTCGGATAGTTCATAACGCAGCCATTGTATTCGTCACCACCACCCCTCACAGATAAAGTACTACATCGCGCTAAACTTTTATTAGAGCAAGAAATAGTATTGTAATGCATTCGCTAGAATTGTGAACGCAGAAGGCTTAATACTAGAGGTCAGTCTGTCCCGCCTGAATGCTTTCCAACTTACCATCATCACTGATTGGGTGCAGGAGAACTGGTCACAAAATTTTTAAGGGGCCGTATAAAAACTGCGTTTTCGACCACAGAAAACTGGGGGAGGGGGATGCCGAAAATATAAAGAATTTGCAGCCCAATTGGGAGATTTTCGGCGTTTACACAGTTCAGCTCAACAAATTATCTGAGGGCACGTGCAAATGCAAGAAACTTGTCGGGGGGCAGCCCCCCACAGGTTTCCTACCTTTGCACGTGCCCTCAGATAATTTGTTGAGCTGAAATTTGTAAACGCTGAAAATGTCCCGATCGGAACAGAAATTCTTTATATTTTATATTTTCGGCAACCCCCCCTCCCCCGACAGTTTTGCTGCGTTAACATATGCGCACAGAATGTTTCTCTCATATATATATATTCGCATTATGAATTATTAAAAAAAATAAGAATTATGTACTTAAACGTATGTAAAAATTAATTATAATTTTCTTTTACGTGAAAAACTAACTGCCGACCATTTAATCTTTCGGCCAATTTCCTCCATCGGTTGCTATGAAATTCAACTACAGTTCTTATGGATGGATCGGATTACACGTGTTATCGTAGCCCTGTTTTTCAGTGATATCTTCACCACGAGCGAGCCGTGGGCACAGATATCTTCACCACGAGCGAACCGTGGGCACATCGGGTAAAGAACGAGCCTGCAATGCTCGTTCTTTACCCAATACTCACGTTACGAATGTCATAGCTCCTGACCGACGATATTTTATACATTGCCACGCCGCGCCTGATACGGCAGGTGAGGCGTTATGTCACACCAGAATTTCCATACGACACTCACAGGCGTGCGGTCGCATACGTCATACATTTCTCTCTGCTAGACTGTTACCGCGACAACGACACGAACCGGCTTCGCACAAGTTCGCGTTTCCAGCCTTCTACTTATCCCAGCCGTTTCTACCATATGTCGTTTCCTACTAATTCGTTGATGCTCTACAAGTTTCTAGTTGATTTCTTTCCCGTATCTCTCATGGTTTCCGAGATAGGAGTGCTAACTTCCACATTTTACCACTAGGGGCGCTGCAGTCACTCTCATTCGATAGCGCACGGTTGTTTTACTATACCATACCTTACTTCCAAAGCTCTAGCTGTCTTTGTTCCCAAGTTATTGAGGTGACTTAGGACTTTAGGAATCACCTTGTATATGTAACAATTGCCCAATCCAAGTAAGAAGCTGTAATATGTCTATAATCGTACATGACAAAACCTTTTTTTTACCGGTAAAGCGGACTTGTGTAAATTGACAGAGAAGAAGCTGACTTCTTGGATAATTCAAATCGTCAACTGAACTAGTGCTTTACAGATCTTTTTTTTCTTTTAGTTTTATATAAAACTTGTGTTTTATGATAACTTTAATTTACGGGAAAGAGAGAATGATGCTGCTAAAGGCATTTATTTCATGTAAAAATAAATAAAAAGTGAAAAATATTCTCATACAAGGGGCGGCAGATGCCTTTAGCGCCCCCCTGTTTGGATGAAGAACTTTTGGAAAAAACAATATAATTTTCAAGAGCAATATGCCATTATGTCTCAAAAAGAAAAGTGTTTAATCAATTCATTCTTCCAGTGATTACGTAAGGAGCAGAGACGGGGACCTTAACTAAACAAGACATACAAAGACTGCAGATAACTGAAAGAAGCATGGAAAGAGCCGCCCGGTGGCGCAGTGGTCTAAGCGATGGCCTCTGATCATTCGTCCGAACGGGGTCCGGGTACGAATCCCGTGAGGCATGGATGTTGTGTTTGTCTTACGGCACTGGCTATCTCCCTTCCCTGGAACCAGTGACCCTAAATTAGGGACTGGCGACTGCTTATAGCCCATTGAGTTGCTCACGGTGGTCGTCAAACCTCCAGTCAAAAAAAGCATGGAAAGATGCATGCTTTTGGTGTGACCAGGAGAGGTGAGAAGAGAAACTCATGGATAAAGAAACTGACAAGAGTGGAGGATATCATAATCAGAGTGAAATTCCTAAAAAGGCATTCGGATGGACATGTTGCCAGAGGAACTGACCACCGATGTACAACCGAAATTCTAGACTGGATTCAAAGGGACAGAAAAAGACCCAGAAGACCACAAGGGAGATAGGTTGATGAAATTCGAAAGCATGCGGGACTGATATGGAAGAGACTGGGTCAAGACACACCGTTGTGGAAGAAACTTGGTGAGATCTTCAACCAGCAGTGGATTGATAATGGTTGATGATGATGATTAAATATACATATATTTTCCTGAATTTGATGATAAAAGAAACGTTTTATTTTGCTTAACGAGAATCAGGACAAATATGAATTAGGGAAAACATAAATTTAGGAAAACGCGAATCAAGGCAAAGGAGAATTAGAGCAAACCTGATACAGGAAACGTTTCTAGGGGAAATTTGATACGGACAAACATGTTTAGGGGAAACGAGATTTAGGGCAAACGAATTAGGGGAAATGGGAATTCGGGTAAAAGCCATTTCGGGAAAATGCGATTGGGGTAAACGTGTTTAGGGCAAACGTGAATGAGGGGAAACGAGATTTAAGGGAAACGAGATTAGGGCAAAAACAAAATTAGGGGAAATGGGAATTCGGGTAAAAGCGATTTCGGGGAAATGCGATTGGGGTAAACGTGTTTAGGGCAAACGTGAATTAGGGGAAACAATATTAAGGGAAACGAGATTAGGGCAAACGAAATTAGGGAAATAGGAATTCGGGTAAAAGCGATTTCGGAGAAACGCAATTGGGGTAAATGTGTTTAGGGCGCGTAACCTCACTTCCCTTAATCAATTTCCCCTAATTCCCGTTTGCCCTAATCCCGTTTACCCCAATGGCGTTTCCCCGAAATCGCTTTTACCCGAATTCCCATTTCCCCTAATTTCGTTTCCCCTAATCTCGTTTCCCCTAAATCTCGTTTCCCCCAATTCACGTTTGCCCTAAACACGTTTACCCCAATGGCGTTTCCCCTAAATCGCTGTTACCCGAATTCCCATTTCCCCTAATTTCGTTTGCCCTAATATCGTTTCCCCTAAATCGCGTTTCCCCTCTTTCACGTTTGCCCGTATCAAGTTTTTCCTAATTCGCGTTTGCTGTAATTTATGTTTGTCCTAATTTTTATTAACCGAAATAAAACGTTGGGTCTTGATATCGCAAGAGAATTATTCTTTCCTTTCTTGTTGATGACTTCGATAACCATGCCAACAAAAGTGTAAAGAAGTGCACATGGTGAGGACCATTATACGGTTAGCCCTTAACGCAGCCATTGTATCCGTCACGCCCCCACAGATAAAGTACTACATCGCACTAAACTTTTATTAAAGCAAGAAATAGTATTGCAAAGCATTCGCTAGAATTGTGAACGCAGAAGGCCCACTTTTTACGAGTTCTTAGCGTACTAGACCCCCTCCCCTCTCCCCACCGTACGAGACTCTAAGCATGAGCAGTGGAAATACCTTTTGCTAATTGAGTTCCCCCTTAACAGCAGACGTCAGTTTGTCCAGTTTTTAAATGACCTTTATTCTTTAGTGACACTAAGCAGAGGTGTAAAAATAAAATATTATATAAACTTACAAATGAAATTGTCAGATCCTGCACAAAAAGAATATGATATAATTGCATCAGATTTGTGTGACTAAATTCAAATGAACCAATAAAGTGCTTTAGAATACATATTTTCAAAGGACTCATTAATGTGTTTTCCAAACAATTCAGTAGCTTTACGAATATTTCTGATGATGCCTGTAGCGATACACCATTGGCAAGGGGAGGGGGTGGCACACGTGTACAATGTTAAGTTAAACGAAATATTTGTTTTGGATTTTATGCACTGCCTGAAAATAAACACCTTTCCTTTTCTTCCTGTTGAACTTGAAGTACAGAAAGCATAAAGATTTTTTTTTTTTTTAAAGAAAATAACAATGCCCCCTTTTCCATTCCTGAGAATTGATAACGGCAATAAGGTGCACGAAACCCTCTTTTCAAATTTTTACTGTCTGTAGCAGTGGCTTACGCCGGAAGATCGTTTTCCAAACTTAAAATTATGAACAGTTACTTCTGATTAAATGTGAAACAGGAACGACTTTTTTTTTTTTTCGTTAGTATTGAAAACAAAATTGCTATAGATTTAGACCTTGTTATAAAGCTTGTAACAAAAAGAAAAAGAGAAAGCTACAAAAGTGAATTTTAACTGAAACTACGTTTGTTTGTGTGCTTTCTCAAAGCTTTAGTTTTTAATTTATAGGAAAAACAATTTCATTTAATACGAAAACCAATTATTTCGAATTCTACTTTTAGTTTTATACAACTTATTTGAATATGTATCAACAGAAGATATTTTTGGTTAGAATAGTTCAAGAGACGCCCGTCATGTTCAATGCTATATATATAAATATGTAACAATTGTTCCTTCAATGAAAGAAGCTGTAATCCTAATATATAAAACGCTAAGTTGCGACGACGTAGATCACTTTTTAAGTCGTCATAGCAACAACCGAAAAACAAATGTTTGTGACGTCACACTTAGCTTTTCGTGTTTTCGTGCAGGTGACGTCCTCACCGACACGCGCACTGAGCACGCGTGTAGATGATGACGTTAATTGCACGAAAACACGAAAAGAACACGCACATAGAGTTTGCTTATTTAATAGTATCTGACCGAAAAGAAGTTTTGCAATCAGGATTTTAGTCCCGAAGATATCGTAAACAAAAACGTGAGCTTACGCCCTCTGGTGGCAGACTTGTGCGTTAAGAAAACTTTGAAGTTATATGAGAAAATATTTTCAGTGGAAACGCTCTCCAACCAGGAAAGAATTTTTCAAATAGGACTCTTAAAAGCAGAGATATTGACAAACATGAGATATGAATCTACACCCCCTGGTGGAAAACTATGCATTATTTAAAGAAGAAAGTATTCTCAAAGGGTTTATCGACGTGAGTGGTATCGGTCCATGAACGAATTTTTTCAAACGAGATTTTAGAAGCTCAGATTTTGCTGCAAATGCAACAGAAACAGAAATTAACACTCACGCACCCTGGTGGCAAAGTGTTTTTTTACCAAAAATTAGAAATGACCTGCAAAAGATTTCCCATGAGGAACGGCATCCGCTGCAGAAAGAATTTTTCAAATCGGAATTTTAAAAGCAGAGACATTGGGAAAACGCAATTTACGTTTACGCCCCATAGCGGAAAGTCTATGAGTTACTTGAAAATTTTGTAATATGAAAAACATTTTCCAACGGAAACTATCAGAGAAAGAATGAATTTTTCAAATCGGACTCTTAGAAACAGAGATATTGACAAAAATAAGATATACATGTACGTCACCTGGCGGGGAAACCATGCCTTATTTTAAGAAGAAAATATTTTGAAAAGGTTTATCGACGTGAGTAGTATCGATCCATAAACGAATTTTTCAAGAAGCTGGGATTGTGCTGTAAATGCATCAGAAGGGAAATTAACACTTTCGTCCCCTGGTGGCCAAACCATTTTTACCAAAAAATCAGAAACTATAATCCAAACGATTTCACATCAGGAGCTGTATTTTACGCCCTTTAGCCAAAATTCTATGCAAAACATGAAAAAGTGACTATGCCTAAAAAATAGTCTTCGACATAAACGGAATCGAAAGTTAAAAGTATTTTTTTCAATCGGATGTTTAGAAGCAAATATATGGAATAAAATGTATTTCTAATTCAACATCACCTGCATTTACGCCCTCTAGCAAAGAAATTGTGCATCGTATAAAAAAACAACATGTAGGATCATCATTCGCACATTTCAAGCTTTCCAACGCAAAAAGAATATTTGAAATCGGACTGATAGTTGCAGAGATGTTGTGTCCACAGACGGACGGACGGACAAACCGAAAACATAAACACGATCTGTTTTACAAAACGGCGCGGCAAATGTCCTTCGCTCGCCGTGGTTTGGATGGATGGATGGATGGATGGATGGATGAAGGGCTTTTGGAAGAAACAATACAATTTTAAAGAGCAACACGCCATTGTGTCTCAAAAAGAAAAGTGTTTAATCAATGTATCTTTCGAGTTCTTACATATGGATAGGAGACATGGATCTTAACTAAAAAAGACATAGAAAGGCTGCAGACAACTGAAAGAGGCATGGAGAGATACATGCTTGGTGCAACCAGGAGAGATGAGAAAAGGAACTCATGAATAAGGAAAATGACAAGAGTGGAAGACATGATCAGAGTAAAATCCCTAAAAAGGCAATCGGCTGAACATGTTGCCAGAAGAACGGACCTCCGACGGACAACCGAAATTCTGGACTGCATTCCAAGGGACAGGAAAAGACCCAGAAGAAGACCACATTGGAGATGGGTGGATGAAATTCGAAAGCATGCGTGAGTGAGATGGTGGAGACTGGAGCAAGGCAGACCGTAGTGGAAGAAACTTGGTGAGATCTCCATTCATCCAGCAGTAGATTGATAATGGTTTATGATGATGATTAAATATACATATATTTTCCTAAATTTGACGATAAAAAATTACATACAACGATTTTTCTCCTGAATTTGACGATAAATCCGATTTTTTTCCTGAATTTTGGCGATAAAAGAAACGTTTTATTTCGCCCAACGAAATTCAGGACAAAATGAATTACGGAAAACACGAATTTGGGAAAACGCGAATCAAGGCAAAGGAGAATTAGAACAAACTTCATACAGTAGATGTTTTTAAGGGAAACTTTTACACGGACAAACGTGAATTAGGGCACACGTGAATTAGGGGAAACGAGATTTAGGGGAAACGAGATTTAGGGGAAACGAGATTAGGGCAAACGAAATTAGGGGAAATGGGAATTCGGGTAAAAGCGATTTAGAGGAAATGCCAATGGGGTAAACGTGTTTAGGGCAAACGTGGATTAGGGGAAACGAGATTTAGGGGAAACGAGATTAGGGCAAGCGAAATTAGGGGAAATGGGAATTCGGGTAAAAGCGATTTAGGGGAAACGCCATTCGGGTAAACGTGTTAAGGGCAAATGTGAATTAGGGAAAACGAAATTAGGGGAAATGGGAATTCGGGTAAAAGCGATTTCGGCGAAACGCCATTGGGGTAAACGGGATTAGGGCAAACGGGAATTAGGGGAAACGAATTAGGGGAAACGGGTGTTCACCGTTTAGGGCTAACGTGAATTAGGGGGAACGAGATTTAGGGGAAACGAGATTGTGGGAAACGAGGTTTAGGGGCAACGAAATTATGGGAAATGGGAATTCGGGTAAAAGCAATTTCGGGGAAACGTAATTGGAGTAAACGTGTTTAGGGCAAACGGGAATTAGGTGAAACGGATTAAGGGAAACGGGTGTCCACCGCACATAAGGAACCTCATCGTAGAATAAGGCTCAAACGAAAGAGAAGGCAGGAAAAACATAAAAACATACATCCTCGGAATTATTTTCGTAATAACAAAAATAACTGATTCAACCTGACGATCGGCAAGTGTTCAAATAAGCGTAATATTACATAATAAATATATCACCATTGTGTTTCATTGTCTTATTGTCGGATGAATTTGGTGTTTCTTTGCGAAAGTCACAGAAAAGTCTTTCTGCTGAAAACAGAAATTGTAAGGTCATTATCTCGTATTGCAATTTTTTATTGCTACTTTTCCTAACGTGTAGTCAGCTGGTAATGGGCCCTCAAGCTGTGGGCCCAAATGCAATTGCGCCACCTCCTACACTGGCGTGCAAAAATTAAGGACGAGATGGGTTTTCGAATGTAACGTCGTGCAGAAGTGCTCCACGTCGACTCAAATCATACCATAAGATCCCCAAAATGTAAGAATATGGGACAAGTGAGCAAAACCGTCCAAACAAGGAATCCAAAGGATACAAAGGCACTTTATTGAAAAGGTAGCTTCGAGCACAACTGCACAGAAGACAGAAACGTCCATCTGACAGGTGGCTGCCAAGAAAAATCCAGTCTTTAGTAGGGGATATGATCACCCCTGACTGCGTTGCAGGATTTACAACGTCTGTCCATGCTGAGGACGAGGTTGTCAAGGAGCTGTTGAGGCATCGCGGCCCATTCATCTTGTAGCGCCAATCGCAGCTACGGAATTGTTGCTGGTGGCTGGTGACGTGCTGCCAAGTGTCTTCCGAGAAGACCCCCACACGTGTTCGATTGGATTTAGGTCCAGGGATCTTGCGGACCAATCCATGCGCTGAATATCTTCCCTCTCCAACAGCTCTGCGACAGCCACTGTACGATGAGGTGTAGCGTTGTCGTCCATGAAGAGGAACTCAGGATCCACAGCACCTCTAAACAGACGCACGTGAGACAGGAGAACCTCGGTACAATAGCGGACACCAGTGACTGCACCTCCTTGGAAGATGTGGAGGTCAGTACGGCTACCCAGCATGATACCGCCCCAAACGAGAACTCCGCCACCTCCAAACCGGTCCCTTTCGACCATGTTGGAGGTGTGATTGCGTGTTCCCTTCTCTCCAGATGTGTCCAGAATCGCTCGTCAGACTAAATCGGATCTCATCCGTAAAGAGAACTCGACCCCATTGCTGATGTGTCCAGTTCTTGTGTTCCTGGCACCACAGAAACCGCCGTCTCCGATGAGCAGCCTCCTGGCCACTGTAAAACGCGATACCGGACGTCCAGTTGTCTGTTGCATGTGCCTTGCGATTTCTCCCGCTGTCTGCCGTCTGTCTCTTCTCGCCTGTAGGACAACATACTCGTGGAAGACTACTGCTAAACTCTCGGACAGCTGTTTCTGACATTTGAAATGCTCTTCAAGCTCGTGAAACGATGCTGTGAGTGATCCCGAACTCCTCGGCCACACTAGTCACACTTCGACCTTCTTCCAACTCTCAATGACGCGACCGCGGGTAAATTCATACAGATGTCGTCTACTGGATTGCCTGTTGGCCATATCATACGGTGGCAGCAACTCGACGTCGTTCAAACCGATGTACACTGTGCAATAGCTTTCACCGAATTGCTGAGCGTTCTAAGTCAGAAGCAAGCAAGCGTCATTTTCTTGTAGGACTTCCGTCCACAGTGAGTAGATTTTAGGTCCCAGCCACCTACAGCGAGTTCGCCTTTTGGGCAGGACACAGAAACGGAAGGAATGAGAGCAAGTCTAGCGACTTTGACAGAACAGTTTGTAGTGAGATTAGAGTACAGTAGATGGCGCCACCGTACAATTACGATGTTGCACATATGAGAGAATTTCAGGGTGGGCATAAGGAAAGATACCCATTTAACCAGTGGGTCCAGCCTGGGGGCCGTCACTTAACGTGCTCGTCCGATGCACGGCGAATATTCAGTGATTGTTAGCAAATCACACCACCTCCGCAAGATCAGCCCAGGATCGAACCTGAGGACCTTTGAATTGGTAGTCTGAACTGCTAATCACTCAGCCATTCGTGGCTCTGAATTGCTGAGTGTACACCACCCGTGTGATTTATACCCTTCCGACCCCCCCCCCCACGTCATGCTACATATATATGCACATGCCCTACCGTACCGGACTCTAGTCTATCTCCTGAGTGGTCTTTCGGTCCGTTCTGCCTGCTCGTTCCGCTGTTATGCTAATTTTTCCTCTTCGTCCTTAATTTTTACACACCAGTGTATTATAGTAGCTACACTGTAAAAAAACTGAAATTCACGAGTCACTTTCCGCAATTTCTTTCGTGAATTAACGGAAGCATGTTTCTGACACAACCTTTTCCTTCAAATGACGAAACTAAACCTGTATATCACGGCTTTTTCGTAGAACAGGAAAATTCGGAATTTTCAGAAACCTTTCCGCAATTCCTTTCTTATATTGATGTTAAATTTCCGGTTTTAAGATGCGTTAACGGAAAATTTTGAATTTTCAGAAACCTTTCCGTAATCCTTTTCGTATATTAACAGTAAAACTCCGTTCTCACTTTTTCCGTATCCATATGACGAAAACATTCTGGTAATAGGGGAGATTCGCTGGAATACTCGAGGTTTAAGGTGGACGTCAAGTAATTTTGCTTCCTATACTTCCAATGGGAAAACTACTGTACATATTTTCTTCACAATTAATGCGTTCCCAAGGATGAAAATTTGAACATCGATTAAAATAGCTTCATTTTATAACTTGAAATACTTAATATTTTCTAAAACATAACCATAATTATGCAATCCAACATTTGTTTGTCTACTGACGTCATCAAAGTACAGGTCGCGCCATCTTTTTTCTGGTTTCAACACCACCAAAGGAAAAGTTATTGATTTTTAATATAATTATGGTTATGTTTTAGAAAATATTAAGTATTCCAAGTTATGATATGAAGTTATTTTAATCGATGTCCAAATTTTCATCCTTGGGAACGCATTAATTGTGAAGAAAATGTGTACAGAAGTTTTTCCATTGGAAGTATAGGAAGCAAAATTACTTGACGTCCACCTTAATTAACTGTTAAATTTCAATCGTCTGTCGAAGAATCTGATTTTAAAGTTCTGTTGCGAAATAGGATATTGTGGATAACATATAACATGAATTTTGGTTATTGCGGCGCAGGATATTTTGTCCCCTCTCCAGCAGTTTGTGCACCAACTGTTACATATTATGCTACCGTAAGAAACCCGGTATTTATATTATTGTACAGGTGATTGTACGATGTCTATGTATCAGTCTGTGGAGTCTTTAAGACAAAAGCTATTATAACTATCAAGAATAAATTATATATTTAGAAGTTTTGTGAAATAATACTATAAAACAGTACATTTTGCCATTTCTTAAAGATAATTGAAAGCTATTGTCTGTTAAAGAAAAAGATCTCAACTCAGCAAAAACAGTTGCTGGACCAACACTCAAGCCAGCACTGGACCAGTACTATGTTGCCGCTGCCCAACCGTCAATAAAATGCCCCGGCGGCCACCACATGGGTTAGCAGCTGGCCAACAGTTGGCACCCTCATCAGTTGTCATATTCCAGAATAGGGCCATCTTAGGCAGTGGCTGCTATACAAGCGGCTCTTAAGCAGTCCTGCAAGCACATGCCATAAATGATGGCCATCCTAATGTAGCCCGCCAGTTTCCCGACAGTGGCAGCCAGCAATCTCGTGACGTAACTGATGTCTTGCCGAATCTTGTCCGCCAATTCCCAGTAGTAGCCATTAAGAAAACACACACACACACATAACCATAGTTCCCCTAATGCACAACTCATCTTTCTTTCTTTCTTTTTTTTTTTTTTTTGATTGAAGGTTTAACGATCACCGTGAGCAACTCCATGGGTTATAAGCAGTCGCCCGTCCCTAATTTAGGGTCACTGGTTCCAGGGAAAGGAAAGAGCCAGTGCCGTAAGACAAACACAACATCCATGCTTCACCGGGATTCGAACCCGGACCCCGTTCGGACGAATGATCAGAGGCTATCGCTTAGACCACTGCGCCACCGTGGCGGCCATCTTTCTTTCCAACGAAATTTCTACATGACGCACGGCGCTGGGGAAATTTTCTCAACAGGTTCTGAAAAATGCCCGTTTAGATGAGGGTAGGATCAAATCAACGACAGCCTACTTGAGAAGCGGACGCTTTTGCCACTACACTGGCATGTACGAGCGTTCGCTTGAAGGTGAGCCTGCGCGATATGAAAAGAAGGGTTCTCTCTTTTTTTATTTTACAATATCGCGAGGTCTTTTTATTTTTCATAAATGTCCGTTTCATATAGTTCATCAATTTATTTTTTTAACATAACTACTGATTTATTTACCTAAAAGGAACTTCACTCATTTTCAACGAGTGTACCAACTTAAAGACGTTTTCCAAAGTTTTGTGCTGTCCTTGTGATCTTGAAAGGCGATTGTTTAATTAACAATATGTTTACCCATTCATGTTCATTCTGTTACATTTTTAACGTTGTATCTTTCCTTTCCGCGGTCCCAATCCACATAGCATGACTTTTTTTCCCCCCAAATAATTGATAAATTTCGTCAGCGTATAATACTTTTTTTTTTTCAACATATCGATTTTTTAATGTCTTACCGTTACCTTATTTTGAATATTTCTTCTAAAGGTAATCTTCATCGACCTGGCATTTCATTAGGAAATTAATTCGCCTCGCTACATATTTTTTTCTTAACACCCACTAAAATAACACGATGGCGTCGTCTTCAACTAACTGTTACCATGATAGACTGCGCACGTGTTGCATCTGCGCATGTGCAGTCTCGCTGCTTCCACCTTGCGTTCGGGTTGCTTCACTTGCCAGCTACGGGTCACTAGTGGTGCTTGCGTGGAGATCCGTAATTTATGGTGATGCTGCAAGGCCGTCAATTGCTGCCAACGGATGGCACTGCCACCAATGGACCGCTACCGTACCGTGAGCGGCATATTTCAGCCAACAGTGGCCCATCACTGTCTGCTGGTGATCAGCAGTTTCCCAACATTTGTGTTTTTGCTAGAAAGTTCCAAAGCATTCTGTTGCTTCGAAATATCACGTTGAAAAAGCAAAATATTTTTGTAATAAGCCCTCCTACAAAAAAAAAAAAAAAAAATATTACGAATGCATTAAAAAAATAATAAGCTGCAACAGAAAATAAAATGACTAAATCACTCGCATTAATGAAAAATAAAATAAAAACAAGAAAAGAAATATGTCGTCGCGAGATTAGTTTTACCTTGAAAGTGAGTGCAATTCCCAAGACATTCTGGCTCAGTGGTTAAGACGCGTGGTTTGTGTAGACCTAACCCAGTCGACCTGAGTTCGATCCCCACCACTGACCTGAAAGGATTCTCTGACGTAAGGGCTGAAATAAAATAAAAAAGAAAGAAATATATCTTCACGAGATTAGTTTTACCTTGAACGTAAGTACAATTCCCAAGACTTTCTGGCTCAGTGGTTAAGACGTCGGATTGTGTAGACCTAACCAAATCGTCCTGAGTTCGATCCCCACCGCTGGCCTGAAAGGGTTCTCTGACGTAAGGGCTGGAAAAAAAAGAAATATGTGATCGCGAGATTGGTTTTACCTTGAACGTGAGTACAATTCCCAAGACTTTCTAGCTCAGTGGTTAAGACCCGCGGTTTGTATAGACCTAACCCAATCGACCTGAGTTCGATCCCCACCACTGGCCTGAAAAGATTCTCTGACGTAAGGGCTGAAAAATTCAGCATCTTCGATTTTGCAAAATTTCTGTATACACTGATGTCCATAAATTAAGGGCCAGTTTTATTTTTGGAGAGAAAAAGTTCATACAGGATGATGATGATAAATACGTTAATATGACACACAGATAGACTTAGCAGAAATTTAGTCGCATAAAGAAGCAGACGTTTTTTAATGTATAGGTAATATAGGGTACATGAACAGAACGTACTATTTTTGGTCCTTATCAAGGCAGAACCAAAATGGCCATAACACTTGGAATGCTATCCCCTGTCAAATTTTAATAGGGGATATGTCCGCCTCATTGCAATGCACACATGATATCGGCTATGCGTGCATGATCCCTACACTGGCCTGAAAGGATCGGTTATGCGGGCATAATCGATGTCGGAGTTCGATCCCCACCACTGGCCTGAAATGATTCTCTGACGTAAGGACTAAAAGAAAGAAAAAAAAAAAGAAATATGTCATCGCGAGATTAATTTTACCTTGAACGTGAGTACAATTCCCAAGACTTTCTGGCTCAGTGGTTAAGACGCGCGGATTGTGCAGACCTAACCAAATCGACCTGAGTTCGATCTCCACCACTGGCTTGAAAGGATTCTCTGATGTATTTGAGTATACAGCACTAATAAAAATTGGAAAGGGAGTGAGACAAGGTGTCACCATATCTCCCAAACTCTTTAGCGCCACATTGCAAAATGTATTTCAATCACTGAACTGGGAAAACGAAGGGATAAAAATTAATGGAGATTATTTAACTCACCTTCGTTTTGCTGATGACGTAGTCATTTTTGCAACTACCCCTTCGGAGTTGCAGAGTATGATCCAAGAACTTTCTGACAAGAGTAAAGAAGTGGGAATAAAACTGATCTTTCAGAAGACAAAATTGATGTATAATGCTTTTACAAGAAAAGAAGAGTTATTGATTGATAGAGAAAAGCTTGAAACTACCGATATCTACATTTATCTTGGGTAGCAGATATCAAGTGAGGGTCACATTGATGATGAAATTAATCGGCGTATAAAACTTGGATGGAGAGCTTTTAGAAAAAACAGTACAATTTTTAAGAGCAGTATGCCATTGTGTCATTGTGTCATTTTTAAGAGCAGTATGCCAAGTGTTTAATCAATGCATCCTGCCAGTGCTTACGTATGGAGCAGAGACATGGACCTTAACTAAAAAAGACATACAAAGACTGCAAGCAACTCTAAGAAGCATGGTGAAATGCATGCTTGGTGTAACCAGGAAAGATAAGAAGAAGAACTTGTGGATAAGAAAAATGGCAAGAGTGTACGACATCATGACCAGAGTGGAATTACTGAAATGGCAATGGGCTGGACATGTTCCCAGAAGAACAGACGGCCGATGGACAACTGAAATTTTAGACTGGATTCCAAGAGACAGAAAAAGACCCAAAAGAAGACCCCATGGATGAAATTCGAAAGCATGCCGGAGTGACATGGAAGATACAGGCTCAAGACAGACAATTGTTGAAGAAACTTGGGGAGACCTCCATCCAGCAGTGAATTGATAATCATTGATGATGATGATATAGGACATTTTTTCTAGAGCTCGTAGTGAAATTTTGCTCAGGACTCCGCTATGAGATTTCTCCCTGGGTCCCGCAAGTGAACACTAACAACATGCCATTGTCAAATAATTCAACATAAATGGACGATGTCACCACTCCGTCTACGTTATTTTATAAACAACGCATAGCAACTGAAAAATTGTATTCCTATACTGGTATACATAGATCTAAATTGAAATAAAAAATTGTATTCCTACTGGTACATCGAGAGATCTAAATTGTGTTCTCGACTAGCTACCGAGAGATCTGGAGTTCGATCCCAGAGGTGTCGGAACACAATTTTTCAGTTGCTATCGTTGTTTATAAAATAACGTGAACGGGGTGACATCGCAATTTACATACACTGCTGGACAATTGCTAAGGACGGGTCATAAACGGCTATATAGCGCATAAAAAAGTAAGTGTGGTTGGATGCCAAGTGAAATAAAATAATGTCAGAATGCCAGGACATTACAAGAAAGACAATTTATTGGGCTCTGAAATCCAGAAGGCTTTGGAACGTGTTCAAGGGACAAACAGGTCATTTTGTGCAGAATACGTAAACGTGAAAAAAATGCGATTACCGTCCGCAGGCGTTCCGGCGTAAGATGTCAATACGGGATATGGCCACCATGGAGGGCGATGCAAGATTCCACACGTCGTGTCATGCTTTGCACAACATTATCAAGCAGCTGTTGGGGTAATTTATCCCATTCCTCTGTCAGTGCACGGATGAGGGTGTCCTTGTTTATTGGAGGGCATTGGCTACCAGCAAGACTCCTCCCCAAAGCATCCCACACATTTTCCATGGGATTCAGATCTGGAGAACGTGCTGGCCATACGAGGAGTTAAATATCCTCGCTCTCAAGACACTCCTGGACAGCGACTGTTCGATAACATGTTGCGTTGTCGTCCATGAAAATGAATCTATCACCGACAGCACCACGGAACATGCGAACAGGAGGTAGCAGAACATGATTAATGTATCGTTGGCCAGTCATAGTCCCAGTTGGAAGCACATAGAGGGACGTACGGCCATTGATCATGATGCCAGCCGATACCATGACACTACATGTCGGATATCGGTCCCTTTCCTGTATGTTTGCTGGACAATATGCAGTACCACTATCACGCCAGATCAGTTGTCGTCGACAATCAGACGATAGACTGTATCTACTCTCATCTGAGAAGAGGACAGCAGACCAGTCGTTATCAGTCCAATTGCGATGTTGATGGCACCATTGCAAACGGGCGGTACGGTGACGTCTGGACAGTGGGATGCACACAACAGGACGGCGGGCGTATAGTCCTCCTTCATGCAAACGTCTGGCGACAGTTTTTCGGGAGATCCGCTTGCCAGTAGCAGCCATAAGCTGATTTGCTACCTCACTAGCTGTGCTGCGCCGGTGTCTTTTTGTTGATAGCACTATGTACCGATCTTCTGCAGGTGTCGTACTGCGAACACGACCTCCCCCGTGACGTTTGCTACACTCTCCATTTGTTTGAAATGATTTACAAAGCCTTGAAACAACACTGTGGCTGACGTCGAACTCCCTGGCAACATCTGTTATTTTTCGCCCTTCTTCAATCTTGCCAATAATACGGCCATGTGTAAAATCATCTAGGTGATGTCGGGAAGACATACTGAAAATTGCAAGTTCGTCAATTGATTCTTTCCCTTTCAACTTTGCGTTTGAACAACAACGGTCAATACGCGTCAAATCCTTTATATCTCTTATCAGCGCTATGACGTCACGAACAAGTTCGGCAATCCAAAATTTGCATACGCACAACACGTCTTACTGTATCCCGCACTTATGCTAATTTCCACATTTTCCTGCCTTCCCTTTTATGGTTGCTGTCGTTGCTATTGTCATCCGTCCTTAGCAATTGTCCGGCAGTGTATTTCCACAGTAAACAGAGCGGTGACATCGTCAATTTACATTATTTCCACGTATTTGATGTATATTCACCAAATAATTCAATTTTGAGCTTGTATAATGGTAACCTTCTCCTGTCAGTCCTGCTACAGTTGAACCTTGGTTATAGGTTTTACATTTTATACCTAATTCTGCGCCAGTCCCGGTATTGTGCTGTAGTTTCTATCGCTCTTTCCATTCGGCTATACGGAATCCATTTATACGTGTTTTCCGATTACATGTTACATTTTGAATTTCAGATTATCAAAAATACACGGTTCTTTGATTCTTTTATACGAAACCCAATATATTACAACTTGGAGAGAATTGAGACGGCGTATTTTGGCAGCCATGAAATTGATGACGCAACTGAAAATTTGCTAAATAACGTTTATAGTTCTCTATTTCCTTCAAGAAGTTTGAAACAAGCAAATATTAATGAATATTTTACTCAGCACTAATCAGAGGCAGATTTACAGGGAAGCCAATAAAGCCCAGGCGCGGGGTCCCACGATACTGGAATGCCTCAAAAATAATGTTTTGTAATTCCTTTTTTACGCTTTTAGGTTGAAGAAGCGTAAATGCTCCAGCTTTGTCTGTCTGTCCGTCCGTCCTTTTGTCCGCACGATAACTAGCGTAAAAATGGTTCGATTTCGATGAAATTTAAGTATGTGGTAGAGGACCACCTGGGGACAAACCTATTGAAAATGGATGAAATGGGGCCAAAGGTCACGGCATAGGAGCGGGATCAATTCCATTGCCCTTGTGCGTCATAACTTGCGTAAACATGGTTCGATTTCGATGAAATTTTAGTATATGGTAGGACACCGCCTGAGGACGAACCCTATTGAAAATGGGTGAAGTGAGGTCAAAGGTCAGGACACAGGAGCGGGATCCATTCCATTGTCCTTATGCGTCATAACTTGCGTAAATATGATTCGATTTCGATGAAATTTTAGTATATGGTAGGACACCGCCTGAGGACGAACCCTACTGAAAATGGGTGAAGTGGGGTCAAAGATCAGAAGAAAGGAGTGGGATACATTCTATTGCTCTTATGCATCATAACTTGCGTAAAAATGGTTCGATTTCGATGAAATTTTAGCATGTGGTAGGAGACCACTTGGGGACAAACCCTATTGTAAATGGACGAAATGGTGTCAAAGGTAAGGACATAGAGTCGGGATCCATTCCATCGTCTTTATGCGTTATAACTTACGTAAAAATGCTTCGATTGAGACAAAACTTTATCATGTTGTTCCAGAAGTATACTTTACCGGTTCTGTTGAATATCATCGAAATGGGGTCAAAGGTCATGTCATAGGAGTGAGATTTATTCTACAGCCATTATCCTCAAAACTTGTGTAATAACTTGAGCAATGATTTCTGGTATGTTGGAAAGCGTATCATAAGTAATGCATTGCATGATTTTAATAACTTGTTTACGCTTTCCAACCGTAGGTTGAAGAAGCGTATATGCTCCAGCTTTGTCCGTCTGTCTGTCTGTCTGTCCACACGATAACTCGCGTAAAAATGGTTCGATTTCGATGAAATTTTAATGTGTGGTAGGGGAAGAACCCTATTGAAAATGGGCGAAATGGTATCAAAGGTCAGGACTTAGGTGCGGGATCCATTCCATCGCCCTTATGCGTCATAACTTACGTAAAAATGCTTCGATTGCGACTAAACTTCATCATGTTGTTCCGGAGATGTACTGAACTGGTTCTATTTAATATCATCGAAATGGGGTCAAAGGTCAGGGCACAGGAGCGAGATTTATTCCATAGCCATTATCCTCATAACTTGACTAAAAATGCTTCTATTGCAACAACACTTTAGTATGTTGTTCCGGAGGTATACTGAACTGGTTGTGTTGAATATCGTCGAAATTGGGTCAAGGATCAAGGCACAGGAGCGAGATTTATTCCACAGCCATTATCCTCATAACCTGAGTAATGATTTCTGGCATGTTGGAAAGCGTATCATAATCATTGCATTGCATGATTTTACTAACTTGTTTAATTTTGCTTCTAAAAAAGGAGAAAAGTCATAGAGCGCGAGATAAATTGGCTGTTCTGGATGTGGGGGTATAATTCCGCCCGAAATCGCAATCTACAAGTATGAATTTACTACCTTAAATGCAGGCTCTCACTAAATATCGTTTTGAGGGTAATATTTTAATACTACATTGTTTATTATACATCGACTATAGTTTCGCAGAGCTTTTGACTCGGCATCCTCAGGACGAATAAAAGCAACTAAAAGTTTGCTAAATAACGTTCATAGTTCTCTATTTCCTTCAAGAAATTTGAAATAAGCAAATATTAATGAATATTTTACTCAGCACTAATCAGAGGCTGAGTTACAGGGAAGCTAAAGGAGCACAGGCGCGTGGCCCCGCGATACTGGAACTGGAGGGCCTCAAAAATGATTTATAATTATTTTTTTAATATTGCTTCTTTTTGCTTCTTCGGCATCCTCAGGACTAATTCGTTCTGAGGATGCCAAGTCAAACGCTGTGTGAAACTATAGTCGATGTATAATAAACATTTTATTGTGAGAAAAGTTACTAATTTTAATACTACATTACAACTGAGCTTAGAAGTTGGGGTGTTATTTCTGTCCAATTTTCTTAGAATGTAATGAACATTTAACTCTTTATTTCCGTGTTTTATATGACTCCCAACCTTTCCCTTAAAATTCCTTTCCCCCATTAAATTTAGTTTAAGAAGTAATCACAAGACTGACCGTACGAATAAAATGGCATTGGAAAACGTGTTTTACGAGTGACCGGAATAGATTTCATCCATGTTCGTACTGTCTGTGTGAGAACTAACTGTCACTGGGTTGGAATCTAACGATATACCACAGCAGATCCCACACCGCATGTTACATAAATATCAGTTAAAGCCGTACCATAAACTAACCTTACGGAACATGTTAAAGTACTGTGATTTATTAGTCATCTATAAAAGTTCCGACTTTTCTTCCTCCGCAAAAAGCTTTCCAATTTTTAACTTCAGTCATTTCCTCCCCATCAGGGTATCACAAAAGCCCTGAGTATTAGATTTCGTTTTGATAGCTATTATAGCTTTTGAGTACGGCCAAAATGGGTATTTCTGTTGAAATCCGGAAGTTAGTTTGTTTTTGCGATTGCAATACTTTTTTATGCATTAATGTGAAAGAGTAAAAATGTGCGGGTTATATTTTAAGGATGCCTGGCAAAGTGAAGGGCCCCAAAACTGGCACTGTGCGCAGGGCCCCGGTAACTCTAAATCGCTGGCACTAACACTAAATCAACTAGTGGACAAACTGCTTTCAAATGAGCGATACTTATAAATAAACTAGTCTGTTGTACCCATTGTTGACGGGCTAGTGAAGACTTTCTGACGTATGACACTTTTGAATTAATAACGCAGATTGAAAAACTACGTTCTACTTTCTTATTTTTCTTCTCCACCCCCAAGGTCATAATACAATCTGGAAACAACGCTTACAAAAAAAGGGCGTATTAAATGTATTTACGAATGAAAATAGTCGTATAACGGAATTCTAAAAAAGAAACGCCTAAAATTTATGGTGAACTACTTTTCTGCAAGCCTTAACGCTCGGTGTGGTCAGGTTGATGTCAACAAAGCGGAAAGACACACTCAGATCGGGTAGAAACGCGTAAGATTAAATAACTAAAAATCAAATTCAAATTAAAAAAAAATCGCTTCGAGGTGCACCAGAAGATAGACACAGGTACCTTCATAACAAATTTCGTCGCTCTAGGTCGCCTAATTCTATGTGAAATCCGACCGACAGACACACACACAGTCTGTTTTATATCTAGAGAGAGAAGATAACGTGTAATAGGAATATTGAATATAAAACGAAATCGCACTCGGATTTCCTGCTTAGTATTTAACGTTAAGAGTTTTTTTTTTTCACATTGAAATTTAACCTAGTTTTTATGATAAAATTAAAATAAAAAAAACACATACAAAAGTCAAAACAGACATTGGCTTAAGGTAGCAAACAAAAATTCATGTATGTACAGTATGTCTTACATTATAAATTAGCGTGATCTAAAATTACGAGTTTTATCCACCAGTATTTTCTTTTTAGAGGCATTCAAAATTGAACTGTAGTATATTCAACATCTTGAAATTTCACTTCTACGTTTGTTAAGGTCATCCCCTAGAAAAAAATAATCTAGATTCCATTGTACTTATTTCAAAGGTATGACAGTAGAATCTAGAAGCGAATCTAATGAGGGGAACAGGGATTGCTCCGGTCTAAAGGGAGACTTTGTTGAATGTATACACACATACTACAAACTTGCAGCGCTGCCCCTTTCTGGCATCGCAAGGCTTTTTAAAATAAAATTGTTCTAAATTTCTAAATCACAAACTGCGAACTGGAACTAACAAATCAGCACTATTTTCATGACATTCAATTGCTCGGTTTTCAATGAAACCACCTTGATAGTTTTTAAATCTCACGTCTGGATAAAATCTTACAAAATCAAGTTTTTTTTTTGGTTTTTTTATTGGAGGTTTAACGACCACCGTGAGCAACTCAATGGGCTATAAGTAGTAGCGGCCCCAGGTACGGGCATACCGGGCAACCGCCCAGGGCTCCGCGTCCAGAGGGGCGCCGCACCGCCGCCAGTTAATTAGTAGTTTTTGCCTGGCGTTACCTAAAATATGATCATATACAAATAAATTGTATATGATAAGTTCATGATCATATACAAATAAATGACCAATTTTAATATTTCTTCTGCCGAGAGGAGCTTTTCTAAGCTGAAGCTTATTAAGACCTACCTACACTGAAGAGCAATTGATTTAGAGACAGCTGGCGTTATGCAAATGTGGCACTGTGGGCGGACCTGTAAACGAAAACGACATGACGTATGCAGCGATCCGACAATATAAGGAGTGATGCGACGGGAATCAGTAAGAGTCGGACGCAGTATGGGTAAAACGAAGGATCTAAGCGCATTTGATCGTGGGAAAATTGTCGGGGCCGGACGAATGGGTCACTCCATCTCGGAAGTCGTGCAGGCACTGGGATTTTCACGAGCCACTATGTCACGGGTGAACCGTGAGTACATCGAATCCGGTAAAACCATCCCTGCAAGGGCCAACTGCCGTGAACAACAGCGTGTGGATGAGCGGAGTCATCGTCGGCTAGCTCGCATTGTAACAGCAGACAGACGGGCCACAGTGCAAGAAATCACTCGGAAATTTAACGCTGGTGCACAAAAACGTATAAGCAGCCACACCATCCAGAACCATCTCCTCCCTATGGGGTACAGAAGCCATCGTCTCACGAGGGTACCGCTGCTGACCACACATCACAGGGTGCAAAAATTAGCATGGGCGCGGGCGCATCGCCACTGGACCCTAGACACGTGGAAAAATGTTGCCTGGACTGATGAGTCGAGATTCACGTTGGTACATGCAGATGGCAGGATACGAGTACGGCGCAAACCACATGAATCGATGGATCCTTCTTGCCAGCAGGGTACTCTTCAAGCTGGTGGGGGTGGCATTCTCGTCTGGGAACTGTTTACGTGGACTGAAATGGAACCCCTGGTACGTGTGACATCGTCCCTCACAGGTCAACGTTACCGGGATATCCTTGACGACCATTTGCTCCCGTTTGTGCGTCTTCAACATCCCACTGGGGACCTCATCCTGCTACAAGACAATGCAGCTCCCGAATTGTATCCGAATGGTTGGATGAACACTCCACCGACGTGACCTGGCTTCCTTGGCCAACTAGATCCCCTGACCTCAATCCCATCGAGCACATCTGTGATGCCATCGAGAGAGATGACCCCCCCCCCCATCCATGAAATCTTCGTGAACTGTGAGAGCTTGTTCAGCGGTCGTGGATCCGTATGGTTTTCCAAAGCTTCCGGTGTCTTGTCGAGTCCATGCCGAGACGACTCGCCGCCGTCATCAGAGCGAAAGGTGATGATGCACGTTACTAGACAGGTATCTCTAATTTAATTGCTCTTCAGTGTATAAGGAACACCGTGACCGAAGACCGGCTGTCAGTTCTCGCTCTTCTGTCCACTGAAAACGACGGGGTATTTACTCTGGACTATATAGTGATTTGATTGAAGAATTCAGTCACAAGAAAAGTCGCAGAATTCTTCTTTAAATAATAGGCTTATCTTATAATTATACAGCTAGCTTTGTTTATTTAGTAACAGGCCATTTTGGAACAGATAATATTTTGGATTCCGAATTATACTAATAAACAGTGTATTGTACACTGCTGGACAATTGCTAAGGACGGATGACAATAGCAACGATAGTAACCATAAAATGGAAGGCTGGAAAATGTGGAAATTAGCATAAGTGCGGAATACAGTAAGACTTGTGCGTATGCAAATTTTGGATTGCCGAACTTGTTCGTGACGTCACAGCGCTGATAAGAGATATAAAGGCATTGACGCGTATTGACCGCTGTTGTTCAAACGCAAAGTTGAAAGGGAAAGAATCAATTGACGAACTTGCAATTTTCAGTATGTCTTCCCGACACCACCTAGATGATTTTACGCGTAGCCGTATCATTGGCAAAGATTGAAGAAGGGCGAAAAATAACAGGTTGCCAGGGAGTTCGACGTCAGCCACAGTGTTGTTTCAAGGCTTTGGAAATCATTTCAAACAAATGGAGAGTGTAGCAAACGTCACGGGGGAGGTCGTGTTTGCAGCACGATACCTGCAGAAGATCGGTACATAGTGCTATCAACAAAAAGACACCGGCGCAGCACAGCTAGTGAGGTAGCAAATCAGTTTATGGCTGCTACTGGCAAGCGGATCTCCCGAAAAACTGTCGCCAGACGTTTGCATGAAGGAGGACTATACGCCCTCCGTGTTGTTGTGTGCATCCCATTATCCAGACGTCATCGTACCGCCCGTTTGCAATGGTGCCATCAACATCGCAATTGGACTGATAAGGACTGGTCTGCTGTCCTCTTCTCAGACGAGAGTAGATACAGTCTATCGTCTGATTGTCGACGATAACTGATCTGGCGTGATAGTGGTACTGCATATTGTCCAGCAAACATACAGGAAAGGGACCGATATCCGACATGTAGTGTCATGGTATGGGCTGGCATCATGATCAATGGCCGTACGTCCCTCTATGTGCTTCCAACTGGCACTATGACTGGCCAACGAAACATTAATGATGTTCTGCTACCTCATGTTCGCATGTTCCGTGGTGCTGTCGGTGATAGATTCATTTTCATGGACGACAACGCAACATGTCATCGAACAGTCGCTGTCCAGGAGTGTCTTGAGAGCGAGGATATTCAACGCCTGGTATGGCCAGCACGTTCTCCAGATCTGAATCCCATTGAAAATGTGTGGAATGCTTTGGGGAGAAGTCTTGCTGGTCGCCAATGCCCTCCAATAAACAAGGACACCCTCATCCGTGCACTTACAGAGGAATGGGATAAATTACCCCAACAGCTTCTTGATAATATTGTGCAAAGCATGACACAACGTGTGGAATCTTGCATCGCCCTCCATGGTGGCCATATCCCGTATTGACATCTTACACCGGAACGCCTGCGGCCGGTAATTGCATTTTTTTCACGTTTACGTATTCTGCACAAAATGGCCTGTTTGTCCCTTGAACTCGTTCCAAAGCCTTTTGGATTTCAGAGCACAATAAATTGTCTTTCTTGTACTGTCCTGGCATTCTGACATTATTTTATTTCACTTGGCATCCAACCACACTTACTTTTTTATGCACTATATAGCCGTTTATGATCCGTCCTTAGCAATTGTCCAGCAGTGTATTACATCGTGTTCATTTCATATAAATCAATACAACTCCCGATAAAAAAAAAATTGCTTTGAGATCACATTCGCCTCAAGTGAGGGTTTGTGTAAGAAACAAAAAGCGAGCAACTGGTTTACGGTCAGAGTAAGCAACATGTAATTTTTTTATGTATAAAAAACGGGTTATTGCGATGGTTCCCGTGAAGAACCATCGCCCGGGGCCCCGCAAGCGCTAGGGCCGCCACTTGCTATAAGCGGTCGCCCATCCCTAATTTAGGACCACTGGCTCCAGGGAAGGGAGAGAGCCAGTGCCGTAAGACAAACACAACATCCATGCTTCACCGGGATTCGAACCCGTACCCCTTTCGGACGAATGATCAGAGCCCATCGCTTAGACTACTGCCCCACCGGGGCGGCAAAAGGAAGTTTGATCACTTTTGCTCAGATGGGTTAATTTAATAGAACATTTTCCAGCTTGCAAATTTGTTACGAGTTTTTGTTTGGACCCAATCGAGGTACGTACTTCGCTGTGTCACCAACACTATCTCGCATACACTTTAAAATCCACCCCACACGGTGACTTCCCTGCTTTTAATTACTAGTGACACCAGACAGTACTTAAGAAAAAAAAAACAGAACAAAACTCACCCACTGCTTTAAATGATCAGTCAAAATCTCTTTTCACTTCCACTCTCACCTTTCTCTGTTTCCGAACCACTAGTTGTTTGAAAAGTGTCTCTGCTGATGCCAGAACAGAACATTTTATCTGCGAATTTACAGCAAATTTTATATGAAAACTTTTACGAAAACCTGTTAATTTATTATTATAATTTCACAATAATGAATGCATTAATTATTTAGATATTGGATATTGTCCACTTAAAAGAGAAGAATCTGCTTTAGTGTGGCGATCCCCCCCCCCCCCCCCGCATCTGGATCCGCTACTGACTCTTTAGGAAAGTTTTATACCTAAACTGTTATCCTCTGGAAGATAAGCCTGTGCATCAGACAAACACTTCGAAAATTTTATTCCATCTGTTTTTTACTCATCCTACCTTATGAAAGCATTGCATATGCATTGTAAACAAGAAAAACGAGTTTTGAGGTGTTAGCCCACAATATTAAAAAAAATATGAAATGATAAAAAGAAACATAAATGGAATATGTCGTCCGCTGCATTAAAACTTTGTCATTTTTCAGTTGCTTAAATTTCGTATAGCACTCTTACTACAGAAGAAAAATAAATAAAAGGCAGAAGATATACAGTATTTAACATTTATGTGCGCTCTAGCATACATGCCATTATTTCTCCACTAATTCTCTTCGATCTTTGTAAAGCTTCGGTGAAATTAAAAATAGGTGTGTTTCGAAAAAGAAAAAAAGTGGGAAAAGGAAATAGCAATAACAGAGAAAACTAATTGCAGGTGATTGGTGAAGAAGATGTCTTTATTAATCTTGTCTGATTTTTGGAGAGATTCTCAGGCATACGATACTAAGTGCACTAAACTGTAAAAAACTCTCTATCGATCATGATATGTCATCATTACTAAGTCTTTGTCCAGCAGGTTTGTAGGGGTGATTCTTGGAGTGAATTAGACACCGTTCGACTCAGTTCACAGCCAGAACGAAATGACTTTCTACTCATGTTTTCTAGTTCTATTCAGTCTAAATGGCAGTCTAGAGGAAGTAATTGATGATAATATCTACACATATTTCTTCTCATTTTATGAGGCAGGTGTTACTTCATCGAAGACAGCTTTATTTTTAAAAAAGTCTGGGGCGGATTTACAGGGAAGCCTGCGATACTATAGGTCCCTAAAATATATTTTTTTCTTTTTGCATTTCAACAAAAAAGTAAATAAATGAGTAAATAAGAGAGAGGAATGAACGATAAATTCGTTATTCTGGGTTCTGAGAACACGACTCCACCTCAACTCTCAAGTATTTCATCTACAAATATAAATTTATCAGCTTAAATGAAGGCTGACCTAAAATCATTTTGAGAGAGTTATTTAATACTACAATGCAACCTCAGAGATTGGAGTGTTACTTTCAGACAGATTTTCTTAGAATGTGATGAACATTTTGTTGTTTAATTCTATATTTTACATGAGCGTTCATTTTCCCCGTAAAATTTCATTTCCCGTATTCACTATTCAGTCCAGTTTTTTGTTTTTTTGTTTGGGCGTTTAAAGACCACCGTGATCAAATGCAGAGGATTTTAGGAAGGAGTGTCTGATCCCAGGTCTTAAACAACCCTTAGAAATTGGAAGCTAGGAGATTTGGGCTAGAGTGCCTGATAGGAAAGTCACACGGAAGCGAGGTAGAAAGGGGGAGGAAGACACCCTTATTTATTACCGGGGGCAAGTACCCGGGGAAGACCACCGTGAGCATCTCAATGGGCTATAAGTAGATCGTAGATCATATCATATGTAAAGGATTTTAGGAAGGTAGTGTCTGACCCAAGGTTTTAAACAACCCTTAGAAATAGGAAGCTAGGAGATTTGAGCTGGAGTGCCCAAAAGGAAACTGACACGGAAGGGAAGTAGAAAGGGGAAGGAAGACGCCCTTATTTATTACCGTGGGGCCAGTACCCGGGAAAGACCACCGTGAGTATCTCAGTGGGCTATAAATAGATCATAGATCATATCATATGTAAAGGATTTTAGGAAGGGAGTATCTGATCCCAGGTCTTAAACAACCCTTAGAAATAGGAAGCTAGGAGATTTGGGCTAGAGTGCCCGATAGGAAAGTGACACGGAAGCGAGGAAGAAAGGGAGAGGAAGACGCCCTTATTTATTACCGGGGAGGGGGCAGTACCATCACCCCCTAATAGCTTTACAGGCCCGCGCACCGAACATCGGAAGCTGCGGGACGTAGGGGAGAGTAGTTTGGTTATCCGTGGTGGGTGGTCGAGCATGCATGAGCTTGCTCACTCTGTGTAAGCGTGACTGTCGATGTGCGTGGTTGTTGTTGTCAAATTGCCAACTAAGTTTATTTTCATAAAGGAATATTTTTAGGAAAAACAGCACCAGAAGTAAATTCAATATCCCTTTGCAGCGTACCCCGCTGTCGCGGTAATTATGATGGACCACGAGTAAGTGTCTTCAAATTCCCTACTAATGGGGAGGTTCTCAGAAAATGGATTACAGCAATAAAGCGTGAAAATTTTCAAGTGACCAAGAACTCTGAGGTAAGCGGAAACCTTTTGTTAAACTTATTTAAACTACTCGTAAAATAAAAATTTTGAACTAGAAAATTTAAATTTGGCTAATTTTATAATCTAATGCATCTCACAGCGGAAAGTCAGAGCACTGAAAAGATTTTTGAAAAATGAAATTTATGTTTGTAATGGAAAGAATAGATTACTTGTGTTGTTATAGTAACCCATAACATGTTTTTGCCAATGTATCAAATAAATTCAAAGTAAAATATGTATATTTAGGAAGGGATTTTAAACTTTATTATGGACACAGAATAATAAGAGTTGCATGTTTTTGATCCCAAGAGTAATTATGTTGATACATTCGTACTTAGTTATTTAAGTGTTTAGGCAGTGCCAGATTAACTTTTTTGGGGTCCCTATTTCTGGGCACAAGTGCTTGTAAAATACCTATATCCTATACGAAATATATGTATGTCATGTACACATCTAACATGCCTATGTCCTTTATATAAATGTTAAGGCCTTGTTGCCATGTAAAATACATCTTTTGTGTTTGCAGACATGGAGAGTTGCATTGAATTATCATTTTTAATATTTATTACTAAAGGAACACAAACACTGAATCAAGTAAAGACAGCAAAAATTAGATATGAATGCACAAAAACAGAAGTTCACACATAGTTCAGGAGTAAGTTTGCCTTTAAAATGTCTGTTTAAAGATTTTGAAGCATTTTTCTACAAACCAACACATGGAAGAACTCTCGTGTGAGCAGTGTGGTATGACGGGAATTTATCAGAACCATTATCAGAACCATCTCTATCTGTGGTAGGACGGAAATTTATCAGAACCATTATCAGAACCATCTCTACCTGTGGTAGGACGGGAATTTATCAGAACCATTCAATTTCTTAAAAATTAGGTGAAATATATCAGTACTACCTGGGCAAGAAATTATTTACTTGCCCAGGTAGTAAAAGCTGGATGCGCAGGAAAATGTATCTTTTAAGATAACAAACCAGAACCCTAATTTTTTTTTAAGTTAAAAATATGAACTGTTTTAACATGTGTGCACTTCCATTTTAAGTGTCTGTATTGCAAATGTTCAATGCACAAAAGTGTGTATATCAATTTTTAAGATGCTGATGCTAAAATTGGTATGAAATGGTACGATGATGAAACTGGTGTTTCGGAAATTTAGTGATTCTGCCATGTTCCTTTTGTTCCTCCCTTTGTCACTAAACACGAGAGGCCAGTTACATCAGAGGCATGCATCCTGTTGTTGATTATAAACAAAATTTGGAGCAAAACTAGGTTATCGATTTCTGGGCGCAGAGCATAACATAATTAAAGATGCGATATTGCTCTTTCCTCGGTACTTCGCAACAATAATACAACTTCCATTAATTAACAATGACATGAAACACGACATGTGATGCCTGTCTTTTTTTTCTTGTGTAGTAGGGAATTTTATTACAAACTTTTTATTTTAAAATTTAGTTGCCATGCACAGGCAATTATATGTTTTATTTACCTGCCCAGACGAATGATTTACATGCCTTGGGCATCTCGGGCATGGTATTTTGAAGCCTTGGATATTGTTATTTTTAAGAGAAAAAAAAGTACCTGGATCTACATGAATCCACATATTGTGGAAACTATGTTCTAAACAAACAAGGTTTTTAAAATACAAGTAGAAATATGTATTCGCTTTTTTTTTTTTTTTTTTGAAAACATTTGCTTAAAATGAGAGATCAACTTTTTATTCATTTATCTAGACTTATCTATTTCCAGACTTCCTGCACTGTGTCTTTTTTTTTTTTTTTGATTGGAGGTTTAACGACCACAGTGAGCAACTCAATGGGCTATAAGCAGTAGCCCGTCCCTAATTTAGGGCCACTGGTTCTAGGGAAGGGAGAGAGCCAAGAGCCAGTGCCGTAAGACAAACACAACATCCGTGCCTCACCGGATTCGAACCCGGACCCCTTTCGGACGAATGATCAGAGGCCGTCGCTTCACAAGCCACAGCTATAATAACTGGAACTAATATACCTCATATTATCCGATAACTACTGGAAAGTGTGCTTCCAAACGTGGGGGTGGGTGTCAATTTTTGTATGGGGAAAAACTTCTTTAATCTTTCATAGAATTTATTTTGATACCAAAATCATAAAAAAAGGAAAAAACAATCTTTTTCAATAGCTTTAGTAATGACAAAACATTTGTGCAAAATTTTATACCATTGCTTTTCATAGTTTCTGAGAAAATGGTACATCAAGTTAGTCAATTTATAATGAAGCATGTACATCTTTTAAAATACATCCTTTAGTACCAAAACAATCGCTTACATTTATTCAGTACAATAACTGCATGTGCATTTTTCAGGTTCTCAAAAATTATTACAATTATCTGAAAAAATACTTTAAGAAATTATTGGAACAAATTTCAGATTTTCTTAGAAATGTGTCTTTGAAATTCTTCAAGGAACAGCTAACGGACACATAATTAAATTGTGTTTGTGATACACAAAGAACTACACAACCATAATTATTTGTACATTGGCAGTTTTCCTGAATACTTCTTGAAAATCAAATTTCAGGAAATTTCTGCCAATAAGTTAGTTGTATTTTTCCAGATAAAAAGAAATGCTTATATTGTGGATCCAAATAGCTTCGCTTAATGCTATTAATATAATTAATAGAGATGTGTTGAACTTTGACAAGGTAACTTTTTTGAAATAGTGCTCTGGAAGACAAAAATTATAAACTTTATATTTGCTTATCAAAATGAAGTTGTCCAAACACGTAACTAGATGGTACTAAAATTAGGAAAACTTGTTATGTCATTATTGTACGTTTAATAATGTAGCAATTGCATAATTTTCTTGAAATCTTAATTTATTTGATGCAATCAGTGGATCAAGCAGCAATTCACTGTATGTATGTTAAAAAGTGTTTTATTGAGCCTTTGGCAATAATTAAAAAACACAGAAAAAAATTCAGTTTTTCTTGACCTTTTTTTGTATATCAGTGATCACGGATTGCCTATAAATTGTGTGACGTATATTCTAGATTAACTTTCCTTTTTTAGTTTCTTTCCTTATGTAAATCTTGAGTTTATTCTCAGTATTCTTCACGTTAAACGAAATATCTTTTCCTTCAAACGAATACGTTTGGCAACAATTGAGGTTGAATGCATGTGGCCGCCCCGGTGGCGCAATGGTCTAAGCGATGGCCTCTGATCATTTGTCCGATCGGGGTCCGGGTTCGAATCCCGGTGAGGCATGGATGTTGCGTTTGTCTTACGGCACTGGCTCTCTCCCTTCCCTGGAACCAGTGACCCTAAATTAGGGACGGGCGACTGCTTATAGCCCATTGAGTTGCTCACGGTGGTCGTTAAAAATCCAATAAAAAAAAATGCATGTGACGTATGCCTGTTATAAGATAAGAACAAGAGATGAAAAGGACGACTAATCGATTGCTTGAGAGGTGTTATTGAGAGCGTTGCAAAAGAGTGTTGTACGAGAGCGTTGTTTTATAAACGGATGATTATTGAAAAGAGTGTTGTGATAATGTGTGGAGAGTGTAGTGCATTCCATCGTGAATAAATGACATTTTTCGTAAGTTGACTTCTGTTTACATGTTTCGTCTGGCCGTTAAGGTTTCTTTCATTATGGAACTATTTCCTAGTGTATTGATATTTTAAGTTAGCGTAAAAGTAAGACAAGACTTTACGCTACATTGGCGCCTCATTAATTTTTTTTTTAGTACAAAAATGTTTATCAATTCATTTTGTGCATGTTGCCTTTTCGGCATAACATGAAAATCAGCATTGCCTTTGTTGATATTTATAAAGATTTCACTCACAGGATAGCGTTTTCCAGGGTTTCCCCTATCCCATCTCAAAATTCGATGTGCGAATGCATGGGAGTAGTTCGAAGTCGGCCTTGGCCGCCAAGTGCTCAGTTAAAGGTTTTTGAGTTGATTATTCCATGTCTAACCTTTTTGTGTGCTTGACACTTGTTGAGTTGGTGTTGAATTTTTTTCTGCAAGTGCAGTTTTTTTCCAACTAACTAAAATTACACTGTATTACAATGTTGACTATTCAATTAACTTAGTTTGAATGTTTTGTCTTCCCTGAGAAGTTATCAGGAGTGAACGAATGTGTAAATTAACCACGTTAAAAATGTGGTAGTTTTTTTTCCTGCTATACGCAGTTTTTTTATTACTATGCTACTTATATGTATATTGATGAGTGTTCTCCACACGTATTGAAAAAGTATTTATCACGACATATAAAATAAAGATTTGATATCGTACAGAAAGTTTTCTATGAATGTTTATTGAACTATTGATGTCTACAGACTATATATACTGAGAAGTCAGTTACAGCAACGCATTAACAAATCCCATCTATGTTGTAAGTTCTTATCTGAAAGGTTGAATGAATGATCAGATTGTATGAAAGGATACCTCTACAAAATTGATAGGTTTTTAGCACAAAAAATAAAATAAATAAAATTACAAGGCAGATGATGTGACGTATATTCTAGATTAACTTTCCTTTTTTAGTTTCTTTCCCTATGTGAATCTTGAGTTTATTCTCAGTATCCTTCACGCTTAACGAAATATCTTTTCCTTCAAATGAATACGTTTGGCAACAATTGAGGTTGAATACATGTGACGTATGCTTGTTATAAGATAAGAACAAGAGAAAAAGGACGACAGATCGATTGCTTGAGAGATGTTATTGAGAGCGTTGCAAAAGAGTGTTGTACGCGAGCGTTGTTTTATAAACGGATGATTATTGAAAAGAGTGTTGTGATAATGTGTGGAGAGTGTAGTGCATTCCATCGTGAATAAAGGGCATTTTCTGTAAGTTGACTTCTGTTTACATGTTTCGTCTGGCCGTTAAGGTTTCTTTCATTATGGAACTATTTCCTAGTGTATTGATATTTTAAGTTAGCGTAAAAGTAAAACAAGACTTTTACGCTACAATTGCCAGTTACTGTCTGATGTGAAAATACATTTTCACTAAAGGAATTATTTCATTACTAAAATTTTCATAGTCATAAGTTTGCAATGAATGAAAAATCTGATTCGCCGTCCCGGTGGCGCAGTGGTCTATAAGCGATGGCCTCTGATCATTCGTCCGAAAGGGGTTCGGGTTCGAATCCCGGTCAGGCATGGATGTCGTGTTTGTCTTACGGCACTGGCTCTCTCCCTTCCCTGGAACCAGTGACCCTAAATTAGGGACGGGCGACTGCTTATAGCCCATTGAGTTGCTCACGGTGGTAGTTAAACCTCCAATCAAAAAAAGAAAAAAAAAAAGAAAGAAAAATCTGATTCCTTAAATTAGTCAATTGACATCTTTTGAAACGACGGCGATACTTCGTAATGGACCCTCAAACTAATCTTTCAAGTACAAGAACGATTTGTTCACGAGTACAGGAATCATTCGGTTAACTATAAAGACACTATAACTTCAAGTGAAACTACGACAACAGTTTATAATTTCGATCATAGGAATGGTTTATCACTTCCAGTGAAATGACAGCGATGCTTTCACTAAGTTGACGAATCTGTCTTGCTTACCCTTTCAAGTCGAAATTATTGCTACGCTAAATTTTACGTTGTAATTTCTTTTTCTTCTGTATTTTAAAAGATTATTAAACAAACTTGTTAACTCTGCAGTTATTTAAAAACTAACACAGAAGTTCTTATTTAAATGCAGTGAAACTCTAAAAGAACGCACGTCCTGGTTAGTTGGTGTACGTAAAGACGCGTTCGTTCGCACATCGCCGTAATGCTCCTCTCCGCGACTACGGACTACTCTAGTGACGTCACAAAAGTGTGCGCCGGCCTGTTAAGCTTTTAGGGGTGATGCCAGTACCCGGGGCCCGACGGCTTAACGTTCCTGGGTTATAAGCAGTCGTTCGTCCCTAATTTAAGGCCACTGGTTCCGGGAAGGGAGAGAGTCAGTTCCATAAGACACGCACAATATCCATGCCTCACCGGGACTATAATATCCGGACCCATCTCGGACAAATGGTCAGAAGTCAGCTTTTAGACCACTGAGCCATCTGGGTCTAGTCCAGTTAAAGAGGCAATCATATGATATGACAGTCACCACATGAGTAAAATGGCATTGGTAAAACTGATTTTACGAGCCACGGCAATGGATTTTATCTATGTTGCGGTCCTTTAGGGAAACTGTCAGTGGGGTGGAACCTGAAGACATGCGTTACAGCAGTGTCATAAACGTTCCTTGTGTAGCATGTTAAAGGTTAGTATTGAGCTTCAGTACCCATCCTTATAAAAATTCCGATTTCTTTCTTCCTTAACAAAAGCATTTCTAGTTGTAACTTCTGCTATTTCTTTCCCATCACGGAATCACAATACCTCTAAATACTAAATTTCGTTGCCACCCAGGTGGCGCAGTGGTCTAAGCGCTGGCTTCTGACCATTCGTCCGAGAAGGGCCGGGGATCGAATCCCGGTAAGGCATGGATGTGCTGGTTGTCTTACGGCACCGGCTCTCTCCATGGGCGCCCATAGATTAGTTTTTAAGAGGGGGCAAACAGAAGTTGCAATTACGAATAACATATACAAAAACACCAGTGAAATAGGTGATTTTCGTGCTGGAGGTAATCCAGAATTTAAAGAAGCAATGCCGTCTTAGGCGCGATTTTTTTTATAAAACTTTACGTTAAGAAATAATATATAAATTAAAATCATATCATCATTGTCAACCATTATCAATCCACTGCTTGCCCCCTGTATGGGCGTCCGTGGCTCTCTCTCTCTCTCTCTTCCCTGGAACCAGTGGTCCTAAATTAGGCACGGGCGACTGTTTATAGCCCACCAAGTTGCTCACGGTGGTCGTTAAACCTTCAATAAAAAAATCGTCTTGATAGCTGCACCAGTTTTTGAGTACTGGCTGACACAAACCACATACAGACACACACACACACCACCGTAAAAATGGTCAAATCATGTTCTGGGGAATCCAAAATGACTGGCCAGGTGGCGCTGTGGTCTAAGCGCTGGCCCACTGAACATTCGTGAATCGTTTGAGACAGGTCTCGGCTTGAATACTGGTGACGATGAGGCCCCGGATGCTGTCTTTGTCTTGCGGCACTGGCTCTCTCCCTTTCCCGCTCTCCCGGGAACCAGTTGCTCTAAATTAGAAACGGGCGACTGTTAATAGCCCATCGAGTTGCTCATGGTGGTCAGTAAACTTCCCCCACCCCCAAAAAAGAACATAAAATGTACATTTCAGCCGAAACCTCGAAGTCGATTTATTATTATTATTATTATTTTTATTTTTGCGGTTACAATACTGTGTCGTATATTAGTACAAGAAAGTTGAAGTGGGAGGAAGATGCGGCAACAAAAGCCGTTATTTTTAAAGGATGGCGGGCAAAGTGCGGAGGCTCACAGCCGATGCTGTGCGCAGGGCCCCTGTAACTCTAAATCCGCCACTGCAGAAGGTTAAAGAAGACTGAAAAAAATTACATTACTTGGAAACTCTTTGGGTAAGTTTTCGTTTTGACGTTGATGTATTCGTTTGTCTGTAGAGTAAGTGTAAAAACAATGCAGCCGCCTACAGGGTCAGCAGGTATTCTAGTCGGCTGGGAATTGACACTCCTACTGACTGAGTCGACCTTATATTAGTAAATAGTAACATTATACTAGTGATCTGATTTATTGGCGTAAGAAATAAACACATAAGCGTTTCCAAGCTTTCGCACATCAACCAGATGGCTTTTTCAAGGAAGTTAGGCAGAAACTGTCTAACTTCCTTAAAAAAGCCATCTGGTTGATGTGTGAAAGCAACTGTCTAACTTCCTTGAAAAAGCCATCTGGTTGATGTCCGAAAGCTTGGAACTGTCTAACTTCCTTAAAAAAGCCATCTGGTTGATTTGACGTGCGAAGTTAGACAGAAGCTGGCTAACTTCCTTGAAAACGCCATCTGGTTGATGTGCGAAGTTAGACGGAAACTGGCTAACTTCCTTGAAAAAGCCATCTGGTTGATGCGCGAAGTTAGACAGAAACTGGCTAACTTCCTTGAAAACGCCACCTGGTTGATGTGCGAAAGCTTGGAAACTCTTATGTGTCTTTTTCCTACGCCAATAAATCGGATCACTAGTATAGTGTTACTATTTACTACTTAATTGGTGTACTGTTCCTCGTTATCAATTCGACATTGTATTAGTTTTTTAATAGATGGCGATGTACAACCAGTATGGCCCAAAAATCAAGTAAGAAAACAAAAGCGATACCATGTAACCCATTCCGTTCCGTACAATTTTTTTTTTTTTTTTATTGGAGGTTTAACGACCACCGTGAGCAACTCAATGGGCTATAAGCAGTCGCCCGTCCCTAATTTAGGGTCACTGGTTCCAGGGAAGGGAGAGAACCAGTGCCGTAAACAAACACAACATCCATGCCTCACCGGGATTCGAACCCGGACCCCGTTCTGACGAATGATCAGAGGCCATCGCTTAGACCACTGCGCCACCGGGGCTGCCCGTACAACATTAAAACCACAAGAAGGAACTGGAATTGTATCAACAATCTGTCAACAATATCTGAGTGCATGCAGGATAAATCCAGATCTGAAATCCCAGGAATTACTAGGTTGATTTCAATCGATCTTTAAAGCTGCGACTGAACGAAAATAAAAGTTCTGTGCGGGTTATTTGATTTCACTGCAATTTTCAGAGGGTTTCTTTTTTTTCTGAAGGTTTTTTTTTTTTTTTTTTTTAATTGGAGGTTTAACGACCACCGTGAGCTACTCAATGGGCTATAAGCAGTCGCCCGTCCCTAATTTAGGGTCACTGGTTCCAGGGAAGAGAGAGATCCAGTGCCGTAAGACAAACACAACATCCATGCCTCACCGGGATTCGAACCCGGACCCCCGTTCGGACGAATGATAAGAGGCCATCGCTTAGACCACTGCGCCACCGGGGCGGCAAAAGTAGCACCTTCAGATCTAGTGCCGAAAGACAAACATAAACATCGATGCCTTACCCGGGATTCAAACCCAAACATTTCCCTGGGCGAATGATCAGAAGCCATCGCTTAGACTACTGCGCCACCGGGGTGACATTAAAGTCTTCGAGCCAGTATACCTGTCATCGTCCAGTGCCGCCCAAATTATTTAGTGCACCCAGGAAATTTTGTGTTTTTCAGAGACTAACATTTGTTAAGCACTTAATCATGAAGGACCCTATTTTTATTATGTTTGGGTGTGTGCCATTAATTCCGGGAAAGGAAGGGTCCAGAGCTGTTAGGCAAGCGCACCACCCGTGTTTTATCCGGAACTCGAACCAGTGCTCAGCTCGGAAGATTAGCCAAAAACCTACACCTCTGACCGCTCTGCTACTGGCCCCGACATTATTTTTACACACCAAACTAAAACTCACTTAAAGTTTTCAAAATTTCATTTTGTGGGAAGGGAGAAGGGAGTTTAACGGCCATCGTGAGCAGCTCAGTGGGCTGTAAGAAGTTGCCCGTCCGTTGGGTCACTGGTTCCAAGGAAGTGGAGAGCCAGTGCCGTAAGACAAACACAACATTCATGTCTCACACGGTAGTTGAGCCCGGTTCCCACCCCGGACAAATTATTAGAAGACAGCGTTTCGCACCATTTGGCCATCGGAGTGCCAAAATTAAGAAATTGAACATAAAAAATGCCACAAAAAATGCCAAAATTTTTTACTGTAGTGACAACCGGACGTATATAAAGATACAATCAATTTTTATTATCTTTAACTATAAATGAAGCTTACCCAAATTGACCAAAATACATTAAGGTTTGTTCGTCTTCCTGTTTAAGAGAATGAGACGCCGCTCACAAAGTATTACGGACTAAAATTCTTCAATCGTATCATGCAACAAACTGACGAAGTCAATTCTTGTTCAGTGAACCAATGAGTGGAGTCTTTGCTGGTACATTGTACTTAGTTTGTTTTCTACATTTGCTAGTTTTGAAAAGGCTCTTTCACACGAAGAGCTTATAAAAGGTAACACTGAAAAACATTGAATGGATTTGTAAAAGGGATGGGGAAAAAATGGAGGATCGATATGGTTCCTTTAGCCAATCAAGGCAATCATGGATGATCTTGTTACCTTTAGGAGAGAATTCGTCATAACTCCCGAGACAATCCGAACGCAGCTTCCAGCTCAGCGAAGGAGACTCTAAATTTTTCATCAATAATTATCATATTATCCCTGCGAATGTCTAAGTTCAGTAGTTTTCCCATTGCAGTCACAAAATACAAGTGTACAATCCATATTTGAATACTAAAAGGGCGAATCATGCGATTAAATTAAAACACAAAACCACGATATCTCTTCAACTATTAGTCCGATTTTAAAAATTCTTTTTGCATTGGGAAGCTTGAAATATGCGAATCATGATCCTTTATTTCGTTTTTTTTTTACGATGTACAATTTCGTCGCTAGAGGGCGTATATGCGGATGATGTCGAATTCAAAATTACGTTTTAGTCCACATATTTGCTTCAAAACATCCGATTAAAAAAATCTTTTATCTTTCGATACCACTTATGTCGAAGAGTATTTTAGATATAGTTACTTTTTCAAATTACGCATAGATTTTCCGCTAGGGAGCGTAAAAGTAAATTACATTTCCCCCGATAACTCTTCTTCTAAAACTCAGATTTGAAAAATCTTTTCTTCAGCGGATACATCTCCTGATGGAAATTCTTTTGCATATAATTTCATATTTTTGGTAAAGAATACTTTAGCCACCAGGGGGCGTAAGTGTTAATTTTTGCTTCTGATGTATTTACCATAACATCTGAGCTTCTAAAATATCGATTGAAAAAATTCTTTCGTGGACTGATGCCACTCACATCGATAAACCTTTTCAGAATACTTTCTTCTTAAAATATTCCACATTTTCTCCGCCAGGGGGCGTAGATGTAAATCTTAGTTTTGTCAATATCTCTACTTCTAGAAGTCCGATTTGAAAAATTCTTTCTTTGTTGGATAGTGTTTTCAGTGTGACACTTTTTCATATAATTTCAAAATTTTCAAGTAATTTGTAGACTTTCCGCTAGGGGGGGGTAGAGGTAAATTGCGTTTCCCCTACATCTCTGCTTCTAAATCTCCGATTTGAAAAATTCTTTCTGCACCGGATACAGCTCCTGATGGAAAATCGTTTGCACACAATTTCTAATTTTTGCAAAAAAAAAAAAATGGTTTGGCCACCACGGGGCGTAAATCTTAATTTCCGCTTCTGATGTATTTGCAGCAAAATATGAGCTTCTAAATTCTCGATTGAAAAAAACGTCGTTTGTAGACCGATAGTACTCATGTCCACAAACCTTTTAGAAACATTTTCTTCTTAAAATAATGCATGGTTTCTACGCCAGGGGGCGTAGATGTATATCTTATTTTTGTCAATATCTCTACTTCTAGAAGTCCGATTTGAAAAATTCCTTATTTGTTTGATAGTGTTTCAGTGTGACATGTTTTTCATATAATTTCAAAATTTTCAAGTAAATCATAGACTTTCCGCTCGGGGGCGTAAAGGTGAATTGCTTTCCCCTATATCTCTGCTTCTAAATATCCGATTTGAAAAATTCGTTCGGTACCGGATACAGCTCCAGATAATTTCCTTTGCACATAATTTCAAATTTTTGTAAAAAAAAAATGGTTTGGCCACCAGGTGGCGTAAATCTTAATTTCCGCTTCTCATGTATTTGCTGCAAAATATGAGCTTCTAAAATCTCTATTGATAAAAAAGTCGTTTGTTGACCGATACTACTCATGTCTACAAACCTTTTAGGAGCATTTTCTTCTTAAAATAAGGCATGGTTTCTACGCCAGGAGTGTAGATGTATATCATATTTTTGTCAATATCTGTACTTCTAGGAGTACGTTTTGAAAAATTCCTTCTTTGTTGGATAGTGTTTCCGATGCGAAATGTTTTTCCTATAAATTCAAAATTTTCAAGTAAATCATAGACTTTCCGCTAGGGGGCACAAAGGTAAATTGCGTTTTCTGCGTTATTTCTGCTTCTAAAACTCCGATTTGAAAAATTCTTCCTGTATTGCATACAAGACCTGGTGGAAAATATTTTTCACATAATTTCTAATGTTTGGTAAAGAATGGTTTGGCCACCTGGGGGCATAAGTGTTAATATCTGCTACTGATGTATTTGTAGCAAAATCTAGGCTCCTGAAAACTCGACTAAATTTATTTTTTTCTTGGACCGATACCGCTCATATGGAAAAACGTTTTGAGAATACTTTCTTCCTAAAATAATGCATGGTTTTCCCACCAGTGGAAGTAAAGTCACATCTTATTTTTGTCGATAACTCTGTTTCTAAGAGTCCGATTTGAAAAATTCTTTCTGTGTTGGAGAGCGTTTCCGGTGCGAAATGTTTCTCATATAAATTCATGTTTTTCTTAACGCACAAGTCTGCAACCATAGGGCGTAAGCTCACGATTCCGTTTACAGCAATAACTGAAGGATTAAAAACCAGATTGAAAAACTTCTTTCTTCCGTCAGATACTGTTGTTTTCCATACCGGTTCCATTGACTTTGAACAGCTTTGATAAATTTAATTTGCGTCAGAACAGATTCAAAAGACGTGCTTATTACACCCGAAAATTCGGTGTCATCTTTCTTGCTCTTTTTGGAGACGCTAGACCCACGCGATACACCGCCACTCCTGTGCCAGAGTGGTTAGAGGCGTAGGTTTCTGATTAGTCGTTCCAGTCGTTTTGGCTCGAGTCACAGATAAGACTTGGATGGTGTGTTTGTCTGGTGGCGCTGGCTTTATCCCTTCCTTAAAACAAGTGGCTCTAAATTAGATACGGGCAGCAGTTTATAGGCTTTTTTTTTAGTGGAAGTTTAACGACCACCGTGAGCAACTCAGTGGGCTATAAGCAGTCGTCCGTCTCTAATTTAAGGCCACAGTGGCGTAGCCAGAAATTTCTTAGGGGGGGGGGGTCATGGGTTCGATTCATTGGTGAAAGCCTCGTATATACGTATATATCGCTTTAAATTCGTGCTCAAGGGAGGGGTTTGCGGTCTCAAGTGACTTGAAGGTCTGCTCGCGTGATCCCTCTTATACTCACCGTGGTCGACGTTATAGTCTGGGCACCAGAGGTATCACTACTGTTGGGCTTGCGCAAAACGACATTACTTCTGGGATGACCTGATGGCATTCTTGACCCAGATTTTTATATACTTATGTACACTGTTTCAAATGTTGTGTTAGGTTGCCCCAAAAAGTGGTGCTATACCAGCTTCACCACTTTCTGAGAAAAGATACATTATTGCGTGGTGCGAACAGAACCCCACAACATGGTGCAACCTTTCATCATAATGTGGTGCACACCTTGTATCATAACGTGGTGAAGAGTTTCACCATGTAGTTGAGTTTTGTTTGCACCACACAATGACCACTTGTTCTCAGAAAGTGGTACATCTGGTGTAGCACCACTTTTTGGTGCAACCTATCATAAAAATTTTAACAATGTAGGATTTCTGTTATGACTTTTAAGTGAATACTCAGTTCAGAAATGAAAACGCAATATGATTAAAACCATAGTTTAAAATTTATGTATCTATCTTACTGAAAGACCTGTTATTATCTCGTGCCCTTTCCGTTTTAATTACTGAACAAAAGTTTCCGCAAGCTATTCTAAATCAAAATTCGAGAAAGTAGATTTCCATTTTCCAACATCTGTAAAAAAAAAAAAATTGTCACATAGAAAAATATCGTTTAAATGGAATGTTCATGACGTTATACACTCAGGAGAAAATAGGTATACATCTGAAATCGACGTAATGATTCAACTTGAAACAGATAAACCATTCAAATCCTTTATTCAAGATACAGTATTTTCCTTATCAGACAGCTTTAAAACACTTAACTTCACAGCTCATACGCAACAACGATGAAATTTCCTATTCTTTCACATTCTCAATGGCGACACGGTTCTTTTAAATAATGAAGCTGCCGCCCCCGTGATGTAGTGTGCAGAGGCTTAGGTTTCAGACTAGTAGGCCAAGCTGGGATCCGGTTTAAAAGAGGCATTGTTGGTGTGCTTGCCTGTCGCGCTGGTTCTCTCCCCGCCCTGGAAGCAAATTAGGGACTGACAGGGCCGCCTAATTTACGGGAGGGCTTTCGGAGCACGTGCCCAGGGCCCCGACCTTTCAAGAAAACCCAAATATAGTTATGTAGATGTGAAAACATAAATTTGTCTGTGTCCTCTCACTCCGGAGTAAGTTGCTCTCCCAACTAAGCTACACGGACAGAATGTATTGCTGCAGATTTTTCGTCTTGACACGTGCCTTACCTCTGTAGCACATCACATAGACTAAGGCTACTGAGACCATCCTCAATCATACATTCATGCACATAGCTTCTTGACCAGGGCCCCAAGCTGTCTAAGTCAGTCCGTGGGAATGAACGACTGCTTATAGCTGCTCACATTATTCGTTGACCCCCCACCCCCAAGAATTTTTCAAAATGTAGTTGTGACTTAACTGACTGCCAGACAGTCTTCAGAAGGCCACTCCGCTGGCATAATGGTCTAAGCCAGGGGTCGGCAAAAAAATTTTTAAGGGGCCAAATAGTAAATATTTCAGGCTCTGCGGGCTAAAAGGCAAACTCGAGGATATTTATGTAAGTATTATTTTTCTTGTTATTTTTCTTGCCTACTTAAATAACAAAAAAAAAAAACACCTTCAAGTCACGGTAGGCCTACTTAAATAACAAAAAAAAAAAAACACGGTTTCACAAATTTATTGAACAAAATGTAAGGTAATAATAATAATAAGTAAACTAATAAAGGACTACAATTGTTTGAAATGCAGCTCTACTAATGAGAAGAATGGAATTTTTGGGTGGGGGTGGGGGGAGTAACATTTCACCAAATTGGGGTTCAAAGTTAATACTTCCTATCATCAAAATTGATTTCAAATGTTCATCTGATAATGCTGACCTGTATTGAGATTTTAGGTATTTCATCTATGAAAATGTCTTTTCACACAAGTAGGTGCTGCCAAATACAGATATACAGAATCCCCGAGCATATGATTTTAACTGTCCATATTCATCGCTTGGAAGACATTTATAGAATTCTCTTAGATTCTTCTCTTAAAATTTGCCTTTTAGCATGTCATTACTTTGCAGATTAATTACTTCCCATTGAAGGTTGGGTGGAAGCTCCTCAATTGTACAGTCGAATGGATTTTGAAATATGGAATGTCTTCTGTACTTGCATCAAGATCCGAAAAACGCAGCTGGAACTGTGTAGTTTGAGCTCAGAAAATATGTCGGCCGCAAATTTGAATAAATCGCATTGTGATGAAATATTCCGTTTTAAAGTTTGCAATTTCTCTGATCTTTTATGAGTTGTGAATATTGTGTTGAGTGCTTAGTCTGGTAATGACGACGTATATTGTACTCTTTTAAAAACAGCTATAGCGTCATTGCACAATAAACACAATGCTTTGTCATCTAATTCGGTAACAAAATAATTAACACTCACTCTGCCTTAAAAGCACGACATTCGAAGTCCACTTTTATGTTCTTTTCTGGTTTTGACAGTGACATGGTGGGTATGCAAGGGTAATCAAACGAGAACAAAATGTCGCAGAACAGAGATACACGTGGCACTGGAAACGCTGCCGAATTACAACTGCGTGGCGTCACAGCAGAGGCCACCGAATGCGAGCAATAGGAGCGCCACATACGGTCGTATCTCGCAACTCCTCAACTCGGCGGTCGGCTGTTTCGTATAACGCGCGTACTTTGACATTTTAAAGAATTTGAAAATGTAAAATCCATTCTTAGAGCTCGCGGGCCGTACAAAGTGAGGCGGCGGGCCGGATTTGGCCAGAAGGCAGTAGTTTTCTGACCCCTGGTCTAAGCGCTGGCTTCTGATCATTTGTTCGACATGGGTGCGGATTCGTATTCCTGTGAGGTATGGATATTATGTTGGCCTTACGGGCCGCGGGTTGCCTAGTGGGCAAAGTTCGTGACTGCCATGGAGAAGACCTCAGGTTCGATTCCAGGCAGGTGCGAACGCTCGATCCACTAAATATCCGCCGTGCGTCGGATGGGCACGTTAAGCCATCGGACCCCGGGTACTGACACCCCCCGGTTATAAATAAGGGCGTCTTCCTCCTCCTTTCTACCTCGCTTCCGTGTTACTTTCCTATCGGGCACCCTAGCCCAAATCTCCTAGCTTCCTATTTCTAAGGGTTGTTTAAGACCAGGGGTCAGACACCCCTTCCTAAAATTCTCTACATATGATCATATATCTGTTGGCCTTACGGCACTGTCTCTTTCACTTACCCAGTGGCCCTAAGTAAGAGGCGGGAAACTGCTTATAACCCATCTCGAGTGGCCCACCATGGTCGTTAAACCTCAAACAGCAAAATCTCCAGATTCCAGAAGGAAGAAAAAGCTCACGTGCGGCGTTCACAGCGGAAGCAACGAAAAATTACATAAAATGCAACTAATCCGGATAGTTACAACAGGACTGCGTATGCGCAAGGTTTTATAAATATGCAGAGCGCGTGCATGGGATCGAACCTGATTAACAAAGCGTTTCGTATAACACTCAATTACGTTAAATTTTATTCCCATTCGCGGTTAAATTAAATTACCGTATTATTCGGCTTATCAATCGATATAGAGTATCAGTCAAATGGGTAAAATTTCTCAGTTCCGTTATCTTCATTCATAGATAAGTCTGATGTTGTAATGGGGGGAATTACAGATATGCAAGTCATTGAATTTTTGCTTGTTTGTTGTTTTGTTTGTTTGTTTATACTATCGTTTGTGTCTGTTGCTGAAAAGTCTTCCACCTGAAAAATGTAAAAATAGTGTTTTATGTCACATACAAGGGCGTATTGGGACAACCAAACCAGTCCTGGGAACTTTAGTTTTGCGGTCCACTACAAGATCACACTTGCCTACAAAAGAACATCTTATAAATTCCCTCGTGAAAAACATTCCATTAATTATTAATAGATTCTGAACGAAAGAGAACGCATTTTAAAACGAAATCAGTCGTGGACAAATGTTAATAACAATTTAATGGTAAAAGGATTTTCTAAATCCGCTCATGATTGAAAGTAGCATTAAAGCACCATCAAAACGGGATGTTGTACCAGACAACTTTTTCTTTGCAAAATTAGTTCTGACAAAATCAGGAGTCTCTTATATTCCAGTTCCAACTTAGTCACCGTGAAGGTTATTCTGAGTGCACAGGCCACAACGATTTGCCAACGCAATTAACTTTTGGATTTATCTGGTCTCTGATCACGTACAGCAATCAGATTACTAAATAAATACTTATATTTGTACCTCTATTAATAGTAGCCTACTGGTATCACCTCTTTCAATAGACCCATTAGTTTGATCCACACGAAACAATTCTGTGGTAAATCGATGTTGCTTTTAAGATAAATACGGCAGGAATAAGGATTTCGGAATATCTGTGCCGGAGAATCGCTTTGTCTATATGTGGAGAACGGTGTGGGATGACGGGCCATCAAAATGGGTACTAGGGTCTCTCTCAAAATTACAAAAGGATGATAAAGGCCTATCAATTACGCTGGGCTCTAAGTCCAACGACTTACGTCTAACTGTAGTTTGCTTTTGCTCAATTAATTTAAAAAACAATGTTCTTGATCCTGAAAATCTTCCAAATACGTGGAGACAAGGTAAATAGACAAAGTTATCGTTCTTTCCACGTTTTTCTTTAACCAACACACAGCAGCCGAAAAATTGTTATTCGGTACCGCTGTAATAGCAATTATTCGGCTGCTGTGTGTTGGTTAAAGAAAAACCTGTAAAGAGCGATGACTTTGTCTATTTACATTGTCTCCACGTATCGGGTTGCTGCGAATGAAATGTCCTGCAAAGGACCAGCACACGTGGACGGCGAGAACGGAAAAGTAGGACAACTTACCTAGCCAAAATAATCCCCCTCGGCATCGTCACATAGTTGCCATCTGTCCGGCAAGGCCATGATCCCGGAACGAAAAAAGTCTTGTGGCTGGGACCCGAAGAAGTCATCAACTGCACGTTGAACCTCGCTGTCTGTCGTGAACTGTTTCCCGGACAGGAAGTGATCCAGGCGACGAAACAGGTGATAGTCTGTCGAAGACAAGTCCGGGGAATAGGCAGGATGAGGAAGTGCTGCATAGCCCAAGGCACTAAGTGCATGCCCGTAACCAGACAAGCAAGTTGGGAGGGGCGGCTGATGACTGAGATCGGCAGAAGGATATAAAGTGGTCGGGCAAACGATATAAAAGAGGTGGGACACTACACTATACTGTTGTATGAGTCGCTAGAACGGGCAAAAAGAAGCATATGTCGGGCGCATACTGGCCTAGCCCTCCCTGGCTACGGCCCTGACTTAGTGTCAGCATCGTTCGTTGGGCGACATGAGGTCTGGCGTTGCCCTGGAGCAGAAGAACACCATGTCTGTTGGCCAAAGCCGGTGGTTTCTGCAGCAATTTCCGGTGCCTCTGGTATATTTCAGCACAATAACGTTCTGCAGTGATGGTTTGACCTCTTGCCAAGAAACTCCAACGAATTTTTCCGGATGTGGACCACCAGACAAGGAGCATCACCTTCTTGGTGTGTAGGGGTGACTTAGGACGTCGTCCAGTAGGCTGTGTCTTGCTTAACCATTGTGCAGATTGTTTCCGATTATCATAAGGGACCCACTTCTCGTCGCAGGTGAAGATTCGATGTAGTAGAGTTTCCTGTTTAATCCTGGAAAGCAGCGATGTGCAGACTTCCAAACGCCTAGTCTTGTTGGCAGTTGTCAACTCATGCGACAGCAACATGTCCAGCTTTTTGACTTTACCCAGCGCAGCCAGACGCCAAACAACTGTCGTGTGGTGCACACCTACCTCTGTCGCTATCTCACGACACCTTTTTCGGGGTTCGCTTCAACCACACGTAACGGAACATCGTCAGGAACAGCAACAGGTCAGTGACCACGTGCTTCGTTTTGCTGGTCCATATCTCCGCTTCCAAACTTCACAGCCCATCGCCAGATTGTTCGTTCGTTGGCTGTATTCGCCCCAAATGCTTTGTTAACGTTTCGAGCGGCAATTCTTGCAGAATGGCCCAGTTTAAATTCATACAGTAAGATGAGTCTCTCTAATCCGGCGTCTGCATGTTTCCTTTGCAAGCCACGTTACCACCAAACAAACCACGCCTGAACCTTGTTCTTCCACATTATTTGTCATTTTCTTGTAGGACTTCCGTCCACAGGGAGTAGAGTTTAGGTCCCAGCCACCTACAGCGAGATCGCCTTTTGGGCAGGACGCAGAAACGGAAGGAATGAGAGCAAGTCTAGCGACTTTGACAGAACAGTTTGTTGGGAGATTAGAGTACAGTAGATGGCGCCACCGTACAAGTACGATGTTGCACACAGAGGGGTGAGAGAATTTCAGGGGGGGGAAGGATACCCATTTAACCAGTGGGTCCAGCCTGGGGGCCGTCACTTAACGTGCTCGTCCGATGCACGGCGGATATTCAGCGATTGTTAGTAAATCACACCATCTCTGAAAGATCAGCCGAGGTTCGAACCTGAGGACCTTGCATCGATAGTCTGACTCGCTAACCACTAAGCCATCCGCGGCTCAACCTTGTTCTTCACACACGTGCTAGCTATTTATAGTAACTCTGTGACGTAATACCCGCAACATCTGTGGGTGGTTCTATTCCGCTGTGGTGGGGCCTGTCTCCAATGCTCGTTCGCGCCGGACATTTCATTCCCACCAAGCCAATATTTGGAAGATTTTCACCATTTCTCCCGCCCTTTGGATTTAGTAGCTATAATTAAATAGCTTGTGTCCTCCCCTCCCCAGATGGAGATGTCTCAGTTGCTGTGCCCATTCCTACGGATTTGTGAAGTCAGTTGTTGACAGATTAACACATTTAGCGCCGTGGATTATTGGCCCCGTACCGTAAAGCGGATGTACTCGGCTACTTACCGAGAGATCTGGGATTCGATCCCAGCGATGTCGAATAACAAATTTTCGGCTGCTGTGTATTGGTTAAAGAAAAACGTGGTGGAAAGAGCGATGACTTTGTCTATGTACTTGATTCTGCTGCACATTTCTTGTTGCCAAGAAACTCCGGTGCACCTTTCTCGTTGCCAAGAAACTCCAATGCCCCTTTCTCGTTGCCAAGAAACTCCGATACACATTTCTTGTTGCCAAGAAACATCGTGCGAAGAATTTTGGCATGTCTTTTCAGAGCAAACACACAAATTATAGGCAGAAGGGAACGCTTTTTTAATAAGGAAATAACTTTTCAGACAGATATAAAGCACAAAAATGGATTCACCTATTATTATTTATAAGTAATAAAATAATTATTCGTTCGTTAAAAAAATTCAGGTTGACAGATTACGAGAGAATGAACCGTTTCTCGAGTGGTCAGTCGGGAAATGTCTCGATGGGCTAATCAGCTCCTGGTTGCATGTGTATACTGTAATGTGTTGCACTATATAACAATATTTCTGTACTTGAATAAGCTTAATAATGACTTATTTTGATGATACCAATACAATATCTTGTGATAATAATTATTGCAAAAATTTCTTTTCCCCAAAGACACCAATAATACTGTATATTGATGTTTATATAAATTATTGGAGGGGTTTGGCCGTAACTCACCACGCTGGCCAAGCGGGTTGGTGAGTGTGGGATAGAATTTCCTCTAATCCCGATGGTATAGTTATACCGCTATTGGCGGTATAGGCCAAACCCCTCCAAAATGATTCCACAACTTAAATCTTGGCCCTCAGTCTCCGGCAGCTGGAATGTACCTGGCCAAGGCAGCGGCCAGTGCGACATGAAGGCAGAGGGTGCTAAGAATCCCCGGAGGACCGGGCTAGGCTGCCATCTGATGCTGACCTTGGCTACGTACAATGGACGCTCCCTATCTTCTGATTCAAGGCTTCTTGAATTGGAAGAGGAACTACAAAGGATCAAGTGGGACATCGTGGGGCTAAGTGAGGTAAGGAGAAAAGGAGAAGATCTCATCGAACTGAAAAGTGGACATCTCTTCTACTATCGTGGGACAGATACTGGCAGAACTAGTGGTGTTGGATTTATAATAAACAAGAAACTGAAGGATAAAGTTGTAGAAGTTGAAAGTTCCTCTGACAGAGCTGCACGACTTGTTATCCAACTCTCGAAAAGATACCAGGCTCAGATTATTCAAACTTATGCACCCACCACAAGTCATCCTGAAGAAGAAATTGAAGAATTTTATGAGGAAATTTGTCATCTAAATAATAAAGGTAAGCAGCACTTGAAAATAATTATGGGAGATTTCAATGCAAAAATAGGGCAACGGCAACAGAATGAAACTTCAGTTGGTAAATTCGGTCACGGCAACAGAAACCAGCGTGGAAATACTCTCGTTGAGTTTGCAGAGGCAGAAGGGTTTTTCATCTTGAACTCCTTCTTCAAGAAAAAGCCACACAGGAAATGGACATGGAGACATCCAAATGGGACGACAAGTGAAATTGATTTTATTATGTGTAACAAAAAATTCGTCATAGAAGACTGCAGTGTGCTAAACAAGTTCAACACAGGTAGTGACCATAGATTGGTGAGATGTAAGATGCACCTCAACACTAAACTTGAACGTGGCAAGCTCATAAGACAAACAAAATGTATTGACATAACCAACCTTAAAAAACACCATAATACCTTCAAGTTGGAACTGAAGAACAGGTTCTCTGCTTTAGAAGGCCTAACATCAGAAGAAGTGGACATCTCTGAAGTTAACAGAAAAGTAACCAAAGCTCTTATGGAAACAGCAACAAAATTAGCTGGGTCTAAGAACAAGTTGCATGTAAATAAATTATCAGGAAAAACGAAAATGTTGATGCAAAAAAGAAGAGAGATGAGGACAACTAAAGAAGATGTGACTTCCAAAGTGGAATATATAGAGCTATGCAAGACAGTAAGAAAAAGTATCACTGAAGACGTAAGGAAATTCAACTGTGAACTAGTGAGGAAAGCAATTGAAAACAATCAAAGCCTAAAGATAGCAAAGGGACATCTCAGTAAGGGAAGAAAACAGATTATGGCACTGAGAAAAGAAGCTGGTTCTGTAACAAGAAATAGAGGCGAAATTTTGACAAGAGTGAAAGATTTCTACTCCAAATTATATGAAAGGGATGATACATGCACTCCAGACATCATGAAAGATACCAATACCAGAGTTCCTCCAGTCCTTCCAGCAGAAGTTGCACATGCAATCAAGAACATGAAGCGGGGAAAAGCTCCAGGAGAAGATGGAATTATTGTAGACATCATACAAGAAGCAAGTGGAGAAATCGAAACAGTACTCGCCCAAATTTTCACTCGATGCCTTAATGAAGGAAAGATTCCTGAGGATTGGAACACCGCTACAATGATCCTGCTACATAAGAAAGGTGACATTGAGGATCTTGGAAACTACAGACCTATCAGCCTCCTATCAGTAGTTTATAAAATCTTCACTAAAGTTCTTTCACACCGCTTGAAGGTAACACTGGACATGGCTCAACCGAGAGAACAAGCTGGATTCAGGAGTGGCTACAGCACAATAGATCATATCCACGTGCTGAGAGAACTAATTGAAAGAGCGAGGGAATATGAACTTCCATTGTGCATGGCTTTTATCGATTATGAAAAAGCCTTTGATTCGGTGAAACCATCAGCAGTTACAATGGCTCTGAAAACCTGCGGTATTGAAGATGCATACATTAATATTATTAATAACATCTATGAAAATGCAAGTGCAAAGATTAGGCTGTTTGAAAATACAACACACATAAAAATTGGAAGGGGAGTGAGACAAGGTGACACCATATCTCCGAAGCTCTTTAAGGCCACATTGGAGGGTGTTTTTCAGTCGCTGAGCTGGGAAAACAAGGGGATAAAGATTAATGGAGATTATCTAACCCACCTTCGTTTTGCTGATGATGTAGTCATTTTTGCAACTACCCCATCAGAGCTGCAGAGTATGATCCAGGAACTTGCTGACAAGAGTAAAGAAGTGGGATTAAAAATGAACTTTCAGAAGACAAAAGTGATGTTCAATGCTTTTACAAGAAATGAAGATTTATCGATTGATTGAAAAAAGCTGGAGATAACAGATACGTACATTTTTCTTGGACAGCAGATATCAAGTGAGGGTCACATTGATGAAGAAATTAATCGGCGTACAAAACTTGCCTGGAGAGCTTTTGGAAGAAACGGCATAATTTTCAAGAGCAATATGCCATTATGTCTTAAAAGAAAAGTGTTTGATCAATGCATCCTTCCAGTGATTACGTATGGTGCAGAGACGTGGACCTTAACTAAAAGAGACATACAAAGGCTGCAGAAAACTCAAAAAAGCATGGAGAGGTGCATGCTTGGTGTAACCAGGAGAGATAAGAAGAGGAACTCGTGGATCCGAAAAATGACAAGAGTGGAAGACATCATGATCAGAGTTAAATCCCTGAAATGGCAATGGGCTGGACATACTGCCAGAAGGACAGATCATCGATGGACAGCCGAAATTTTAGATTGGATTCCAAGGGACAGGAAAAGACCCAGAAGAAGACCACATGGGAGATGGGTGGATGAAATTCGAAAGTATGCAGGGGTGACATGGAGGAGACTGGCACAAGACAGACCGTTGTGGAGGAAACTTGGGGAGACCTTCGTCCAGCAGTGGATTGATAATGGTTGACAATGATGATGATGATATAAATTATTGACGTGCTGTTCATATAGCTTTCATCGATACCACAACCCCTTCACAGAAAATTGCTACTTGCACGCCTGCGTTGTGTGACATCAAAAATCTCCTTACGGTGTTCAATGGAGATATTGTAGATACAGCCGATAATGCCAGTCCTGTAGTTGCATCTTCTTCAACAGTGTCATAGCCAGAAATTCCTCTTCTGTTATATTTGATGCACCGTCTCACCATCTTTTAGAAGTGGACTTACAAACTTACTCACAAACAGAAGAAAAACACAAGCAGAGTGAAACCAATGCCAACCGTTTGTTTCCACTCCTTACTGGTGTCCAAAACCTTAGTATGGACTACATTTTTATCTGTATAAAAAATACATGATCGAAACCAATGGAGAAATAATAATATTGTCAGCATACCAACACATGAAAAGACACAAAAAGTTGTTTTTAAATGACACGCAAACTACATTGTAATCAGTGTTTACGCAAAAGTTACAAGTTTCCAAAGGACATAGTTGGAGAATGGATGCACAGTTTACTGATAACCAAATGGAGAGAAATTATACCATGGAGTATGTCCACCGCAACTGCAATGCAGCTCTCACAACGTCGTGGCATACTGAGCACCAAGTAATCGAGGAGTTCCTGAGTCCCGCTCCTTACCTCAGAGCACGGATATGGCTCTGCCTGTTTTCTGGAGGGAAGTCTCGAGCACCAATGCGTCTCCCCATTTCGTCCCAGATGTGTTCGATGGGGTTGAGGTTTGGGAGCGTGCCGGCTGATCTATGCGATTAATATCCTAGATCTCCAGAAGTGTCTGCAATGCTCTCGTTTGATCAGTTGTCGCGTTGTTATCCATGAACAAAAAATTTCGCCTTCAGCACCACAGAATAACCGAACATGACGTAGAAGAAATTCGTTGCAATATCGTTCGCCCGTCATAGTTCCACTTTCCTGTACCTGTAGGTTGATGAGTCTATTAATCATGATGCTGTCCCACACCATTAGCCCGACACCGCCCGTATCTCTCCCTTTCCTGTACATTCTCGCGTTGGTACGCAGTACCACTTCCACGCCAGATCAACTGGCGTCTACAATCCGATGACAGACTGAAACGACTCTCATCTGTAAAGAGTACATTGGCCCATTGATGACGCATCCAATTTCTGTGGATACGATACCACTGAAAACGTGAGCTAGCCGCCCCGATGGCGCAGTGGTCTAAGCGATGGCCTCTGATCTTTCGTCCAAAAGAGGTGTGGGTTCGAATCGCGGTGAGGCATATATGTTATGTTTGTCTTACGGCACTGGCTCTCTCCCTTCCCTGGAACCAGTGACCCTAAATTACTGAGACGAGTGACTGCTTATAGCCCATTGACTTGCTCACGGTTGTCGTTAAACCTCCAATCAAAGAAAACAAAAACGTGCGCTACATGGAGCTCTGTATAGAGGGACGCAGACTACGGGCCCTCGGGCGCATAGCCCCGCATTTCGCAAACGTCTTGCCGCAGTTTGTCGGGATATCCGCGTTCCTGTGCTGTTATGGAGGCGATCCGTAAACTGCCCATCCGTGGTACGTCGCTTACGTTTTGCTGTTACGGCTAAAAATCTGTCATCGCGCTTCGTAGTAGAGAAAGGGCGACCTCCTAGCATGCGTCTAGAACACATTCCATTTGTTTGAAACGCTTTCCAGAGCCTTTATACCATACTATGCGTTATTCCAAACTTCCCGGCAACATCACTCATTCGGCGCACTTCATCTAGCTTCTCTATAATTCTTCCCAGCGTGAAATCATCTAGCTAATGTCTTTGAGACAACAAATTACACGTTCGTGCCTTATGCCTTTACGCCCAGATTTTCTTTCAAACACATGGCGCAGTGGTCTAAGGCGCTGGCCTCTGATCATTCGTCCGTAAGGGGTCTGGGTTCGAATCCCAGTCAGGCATGGATGTTGTGTTTGTCTTACGGTACTAGCTCTCTCCCTTCCCTGGAAGCAGTGACCCTAAATTAGGGACGGGCGACTGCTTATAGTCCATTGAGTTGCTCACCGTGGTCGTTAAACCTCCAATCAAAAAAAAAAAAATGTCGCCCACCGCGCCTTTTTCTCTTTTATCAATTTAAGTGATACCACGTGACCCATGTGCGCACGATTCGACATTTTGATGTGCATCGGCTTTCGGATGAGAGTCCCCGGTTATGCAAATTGCCACAAGCTTTTCATTTGATTTTGAGGTTGCAACAATCCGAAATAGTGTTCATCCTTAGGTTTTGAACACCAGTATATTTTATTAATCAAATGCTGATGCTACACTGGGTCTGCGAGGATTTCAAAACGTGTCATACAAAGTCTCATGTTCACGCAACAACTGGCTGGAACCAAGTCGGCGTGAGACGTCTCCGCACCAGTGAAAACTTCTCACTGCCCTCGTCATCGCTGGCAAGAAATGGGTGTAAAACAGCAAGGTTCTCTCCTCCCTGGTGTAAAGACAGAGAGACAGAGAGAGAGAGAGAGAGGTGATCGCGAGTGCTACCGTTGTGGCTGAACGCCCGAACCTCTTGTTCTTTACATGTCCACTAATGTCCCTTTCGCGCTCCTTCTTAGCCAAACCCACCAAACTGTCATCTTCTCGCTGGTTGACTGGAAGCCCTCTGTGGGACCTTTCCATGCGAAGACGCATTAAGCTGAAACAAATTCCCTTCGCAGCCCTTGCTGATATTCTCTTTCAACATTCAAAATATGGATCATAGTAACAGCTGTTTCATTTGGCAGTAATGATAAGCATTTTAGTATATTTATGTATTATCTGTGTGCTTCAAAGAATCAATAGCGGAACTGAATGCTATGCCAACAAATTTTTTTCGTGTGCCATAGGTTCGCATTCCTGCTCTAGGGCGTGTCCTTCATTGAAAATTTGTTATTTATAGGAGTTGATTTATACTTTCAGCAGTTTTTTACTAACACATATAATGCCTTCAATTGCTGGTTTTTCCGTTTGTATACAATATGTGACGTACTACAGAGGCGAATCACGTGTCAAGATGACAATTCTGCAGCGGTAAATTTCGTCCATGTAGCTTAGTTGGGAGAGCAACTCACTCCGGAGTGAGGGGGGGGGGGGCGGACGCACTTGTGTTTTCACAAATGCGAAAATAAATATTAGCAATAGATTTCGGGCTTTTAAAAATCTCTATTAAATCTCACGTAGTTCTGCAGAAGGAAATAATAGGCATTCGTCTTCAGCTCAAGGAAATTGTTTTCACATGCAATTCTCTGTCTACATGAATTTTTTTTTCTGAATTCGCCATATCATAATCCCTCTAAGTATATTAGAGAGTATATGGTTTGGAACAGTGGCGCACCCAGGAATTCTTGTTGGGAGGCTATATACTGTATATGTGTAGGTACAGGGTTTGTCCAAAATAATTGAAACAATAGGTGCTACGCACCTAATATGGTGTTAGCGCCCTTGGCTTTTAAAACTGCTTGAATCTTTCTTGGAATGGACGCATACAGGTCCTGGATGGTAGTAAGCGGTATGTTGTAAAATTATTCCTGCAGAAACTGCTCCAAATCCTTGAGAGACGCCGGAGGAGGATAACGGAATCGCACTCTGTTTTCCAACACAGACCACAGGGGCTCAATGATGTTTACGTCCGGTGATTGTGCAGGTCAGGGAAGATGTGCAAATCTGTGAATCGAGGCATTATCATCTTGAAAAGTGAAATCCCCTGACGGAAACAGTGTCTGCGCCATTGAATGCACATGGTCGGCCAAAGGGTGACATAGTCACCGCGAGTGATCTGTCCGTGTAAGGGGATAGTGGGACCTGCTGCAAACCACAAGATCATGGCCCCGAACCATTTAGGAACCGCCCTCATGTTCCACTGTAGGAAGGAGACAGTCTGGGTTGTAGGCTTATGCGGGGGTTCTCCACACGTAAACCCGCCCTGTGGTAGAGAATAGTGAGAAACATGATTCATCGGAAAACAAGACATGCTTCCATTGATCCGCAGTACACGTTTTGTGTTTCTGGCACCACTGTAGTCTCCGTTTCATATTCACCTGTGACACCAGAGGTTCTGCAATCGCAGCTCTGCCGTAAATATTGTGCTCATGCAATTTCCTTCGCACGGTATGGGTCGACACTGGGTTTTGGAGATGTGCATTAAGCTCAGCAGTCACTTTCGTCGCCGTGGTCTTCCTCCTTGCGGTCACAATCCTCTGTAATGTCATCCTGTCTCTTGCAGTGAGTTTGGTTTTCCTTCCACAGTTGTGTCTCGCAGATGATGATGTGCCGTGAACATTGTATGCTGTCATGACCTTCGACACGGTACCTCTCGATACCCCCAATACCTGTGCCACTGTGGTTTCCGACGCACCAACCAGACGGGATCCTACAATCTGCCCTCTTCCGAACTCCGACAGGTCACTCATTGTGCCTTCACCTGGAACGAAATTATGCAAACACCGATTTACAATCACACAGACCCTTGAGACTAGGAGCAATACTTTACAAAAAAAATTGTAGCTACATGTTCGTTTTACACAAAAAGCACCACATACCAAAGTCACTTTTTTTAGCGAGGTGTTTCCATTATTTTGGACAACCCCTGTATGTGTGTGCGTGTACGCACATGCGTAGTATATACTGTATGTACAATATATATAGTGCATAAGATAGGCAGATATACATTTGATAGATAGATAAAAGAGTTGACGTACGTCATTCTTAATCTCTTTGATTTGGGGGGGGGGGGTGAGGGGGCTTAAGCACCCCCGTGGATGCGCCAGTGATTTGCAACCATATAAAAATTTTTAAGCAAAACATAAGGGAATTTCAAAAGTAAACTAAAGAATTAAAGCAATTTTATCAAAATAAACTTTTACTTTATCGGCTTCACCTGGATTCCGACTTTACTTACCTTCATTTCTGCAGATATCACAGCAATTCTCCTGATGCTTGGTTTTCGTTCCCGTTCCTTTTCTGTACGTAAAATAAAAAACCCTAATAATCTTTCTACAGCTGTTTTACTTCTGAAACATTTTTCGATGAATTTTAATTTGGAAAATGCTATGACCTGAGTACCAAATGACGGCGTTACGGCGCGTATACTCTGGTCAAGGGTTAACTAAAAAGGAATTTAAATTTAAATTCCTTTTTAGTTAACCCTTGTAAAGTTTTTGTATGGCAATCGATGAAGTTGTCAGTAATTTAATTTAAACTGCTAAAATGCCTTTAGAGTTCCATAATGGCTCTATTTACAATAATGTTAAACACCTTGATTTTTCAGCGATTTCTAGCATTCATTGCATAGCTCAATATCCGCGTACTTGATTTTAACCACGCCTTAGGCCTGCAATTTTATTCCTATACCTCTTGATATTAATGCAATCCTGTGTGCACGCTCATCAAGCTGATTTTATTAAGATAGTTACTCGTTCCTTCAAGTTTTCAAACCCAGTGTGTAACAATAGAGACAAGTTTACAAAATACAGCGCCATGACATTAGAAAGATGAATTCCTTCTTTTAGTGACGTTACGCGGAAACCAAGGCTTCCAATTAGTTTTCAGCCAAGGAGGTTAAAATAAGATATCTGGAGATGCCCTCGTCAATAGAGCAATACCACTTTGTGTGAAGCCTGTAACTGCGAGCCGCGGCCATTAAAGTATGGGAAAGCTGATGATTTCCAAGACTATTGCAATGCATTTTGTGTTGGCCGAATCGAATTAAAGCTTCGCAAATGTTTCTAAATTTGCATCAAACTTGCTATTCGGAGGCACCTTCCCATTTATATTTTAAATTGAAATTCATGAAGCGTTAGTGCGAATTCAAAATAAACTATAACGTTACAACTGAAAACTTCACCCGTGTATGACGTATAATTTATTCCGGTTTGATATTAACACGATTTCTTCAGCCCAAAACCACGCAATTAAAAAATGCACACAGTCGAAACTGCATGGTTGTCATGTAAACAACATCAAACTTCCACACTTTGCGACTTAACGGTTAAGAGACACAGGGCATCTCCAGAAGTCTTATTCTAATCTCCTTGTTTTCAACGCTACCGTGTGTGACGTCCAACACTACACCGACATATCAGTCCATGTAACATGAGTGGGCAGTGACGTGCCAACGTATCAGAAATGGGGGGGCAAAGTATTTTCCTATTTTCTAAATAAAGCTCTAAAACTATATCAGAACGTCGCGCTCGCGCATATATATACAGGGTCGAGTTACATTATTCTGACCACTTACCTAATGTATTTTCTCCGGGGGTATTTTTACTTACATCCCGTCAGTATGTAGGTTTCTATGGACTAAAAATAAGCGCAAAAACTACACTGCGGAAATCATTTCCTTAGAAAAATCAGATCATCAAATGTCTTTGAAATAAAATTATGAGGTAGGACGACAAAGTGTTAATATTAGTTTTCCAGATGAAAGAAGACAAAGAGTTAATATTAGCAATTTTTTTCATAGTTTTCCTAATTTAATGGTTCGGAACTAATCAGTAATCTGGGAGGATAATGATGTGTTATGTTTCAGTTTTTTTTTTTTTTTTTTTTTTTTTGAATATGTAAATATTGTGTGGGAAAATATCTTGTTTTAATGTAGTAGTGGATTAAAAACAGTTTTTAATTTCTAGCTAAATTCTTGAAACTAGCAGAACCAAATTTGCATATAATAGATATAAAACTATAAGAGGCAATAGGCAAAACAAATTGTCTACTCGAAATTCGAGATAAAAAGAAAAAAAAGTTTCAGTTTTATAAATTTATTAGGAATAATTGCCGTACTCCTAATAAATTTATAATAAGTAGTATTTTAACTTACTCCAAATTATAAATTATGATTATTTTAACTTACTCCAAATTATAAATTAGGAGTATTTTCTCTTACTCCTAATTATAAATTAGGAGTATTTTAACCTACTCCTAATTATAAATTAGGAGTAGGTTAAAACTTTTGGTGAAAAGTCCTTACTAGACTTTCCACTTAAAGTTTTAAACTTGCTCTCGGATTTTCAACAGAGGCAAAATATTGTCACACAGACCCACCTTTAAAAATGTCTGGATAAGCGCCAAGCGCCTGTTGGAATTTGCACCATACCAGTGCGAATTCCTCACACAACCCACAATCAATATCACCAATTCACCATGATCTTACAACTGAATTCAAAATACTTTTATGTGAAACAAGCCAATGGCACATTCCCCCAAAATATCAAATATCTGTTAAAAAGGATTTTTAAAATGGACTTACATTTATTGATTCTGCACCCGTCTCACGTTTCCTTTTGTTTCTAAGTTTCTCCATTCAGCCTTCAAAGATCAAACTTCTTCTCTGATCACGAAAACGATCTCGAAAACACTCCAAAAAAATTGCACTCTTGTAAGCACGCATAAAGCACGGAAGTAAAACTGGTGAAGTATCTGAACTAGAGATGAGCTCGGGCCCGAGCTCACCTTCGGAGACCGGGCCCATAGCGGGCTCGGAATTACACGTCTTGAATTTCATTACTGTAATTAATTCAACACGTGTAATTCCGAGCCCGGTTGAATTACACGTGTTGAATTTCATTGTGGATTTCTTACCATGGTGGAAGGATTTTCAATTTCCTAAGCTAGCTGCCATTGCAAGACAAATTTTGCTTAGCAAGACTTGCATTATGCATTGTCCAAAGCTATGGCCCAAGCAAGGATTAGTTTAGATGTCTGGTATCGAAAAACTGGGAAAAAATCACATTCCCATTTTTTGTATTTTATTAAAAATCAAGAATATTATCTTTCAAATAATGTATTAATTTCCAAAATTGTGCAATTAGAAGTATTGTTATTTATTTTTTTAAATTTCCTCACTCCCGCGATTTTTGGGGTGACGTTGGTTTTTAGTGCAGCAGGTCGAGTTTTAGAGAAAAGAAGATGAAGTTGAAGCGCTGAGGCATTAGATGCAATTCCTCTCTCTCTCTTTTTTCATGATGAACTTGATCTGGAAACTGCACACTCAGATGATGATATTGTGATTATTATACTATTAAGCGCAAAGCTTTGTTAATGTTACAAATGCAGAATAATCTAGTCTGGAATGCTTTTACGTTCTTTTTTTTTTTATTTTAGAAATTTCCCTACATGTTTTTTTTTTTTATATTCTACTACATCACTCTAAACTACCTTTACCAATTAGCATATATGTAAATTATATTGCAAAGATTAGTTTTCTAGAGTCAAAATTCCAAACACTTGCAACTGTCTGTACGGCGTTGTACGTTTTATAATGCAATTTATTCAAAATAAAAGTAAATTTAGAAATCAAAAAGAAATAACGAATGGAATTTTTTTGTTTCTAAACGATTTTCTTTCTTCAGCTTTTACCAAAATTACTGATTCCTCTGATACGGTCGAAGGGCACGTTGATTATTTATATATTTTCAAATCCACATTTTAGAACATTTGGCTTTATGCGTAGTATTTCTATAAACATATTAATATTGTGAAGTGGATTAACTGAACTAAACTTTTCAACTAATTATTGCTTGGGCCATATCTTTGGTCAGTGTATAATGCATAAGTGCAAGCCTTGATAAGCAAAATTTTCCAAGAATCTGGGCATGGGCTCAGCAAACACATGTAATCAAAGAAAGCGGGCCGGGTCCGGGCTCCTAACTTGAGCCCGAAGTCCGAACTCATCTCTAATCTGAACACCAGCTACACAGACACAGTACGAATACGACGATGCACATGGAAGTGAAGACCCGCAAACTACAATGAAGATTGTTTCCTTCATGATTCCCAGCCCAGAGGACAGGAAACCCAGATGGGGAGGGCGCGGGCGCGGTAGTAATGAAAGGTCTTTACACTGGGAAAAAACAGCTCAAGTCCCCACCCAGACTCCCAGAAAGTGTCTCCAGTAATGCCACACTTCAAGACTATCTTTCGGCAGAAACGCACTTGCCGTCTGGTCTTGCCTATTGATGGATTGAGCTAAGAAAAGCGGGATGTTTGATAGGCGATAATACAACACTAATTGTTGACGGAAGAAAGAAGTTTTTTAATCGGGTTTTTAATCCCTCAGATATTGCTGTAAACTGAATCGTGAGCTTACGCCGTATGGTTGCAGACTTGTGCGTTAAGGAAAACATGAATTTATATGAGAAACATTTCGCACCGGAAACGCTCTCCAACATAGAAATAATTTTCAACACAGAAATAATTTTTCAAATCGGACTCTTAGAAACAGAGATATTGACAAAAATAAGATGTGACTTTACGTCCTCTGGTGGAAAAGCAATGCATTATTTTAAGAAGAAAGTATTCTCAAAAGGTTTTTCCATATGAGCGGTATCGGTCCAAGAGAAAAAAATTAGTCGAGTTTTCAAGAGCCCAGATTTTGCTACAAATATATCAAAAGCAGAAATTAACACTTATGGCCTCTGATGGCCGAACCATTCTTTACCAAACATTAGAAATTATGTGAAAAATATTTTCCATCAGGTTTTGTATGCGATACCGGCAGAATTGTTTCAAATCGGAGTTTTAGAAGCAGAAATAACGCAAAAAACGCAATTTACCTTTGTGCCCCCTAACGGAAAGTCTATAATTTACTTGAAAATTTTGAATTTTTAGGAAAAACATTTCGCATCGGAAGCAGTATCCAACAAAGAAGGACTTTTTCAAATCAGACTCCTAGAAGTAGAGATATTGACAAAAATAAGATATATATCTACGCCCCCTGGCGTAGAAACCATGCATTATTTCAAGACGAAAATGTTCCTAAAAGGTTTGTCAATATGAGTAGTATCGGTCAACAAACGACTTTCTTTTGCAATCGAGATTTTAGAAGCTCATATTTTGCTGCAAATACATCAGAAGCGGAAATTAAGATTTACACCCCTGGTTGCCAAACCATTTTCTTACAAAAATTAGAAATTATATGCAAACGATTTCCCATCGGGAGCTGTATCCGGTGCAGAAAGAATTTTTCAAATCGGAGATTTAGAAGCAGAGATATAGGGGGAAACGCAATTTATCTCTACGCCCCCTAGCGGAAAGTCTATGAATTACTGAATTTTTTTGAAATTATATGAAAAACATGTCACACTGAAAAAACTATCCAACTAAGAAGGAAGTTTTCAAATCGGACTCCTAGAAGTAGAGATATTGACAAAAATAAGATATTCTACGCCCCTGGCGGAGAAACTGTAGAATGTTTAAAGAAGAAAATATTGCGAAAAGGTTTACCGATGTGAGTGGCATCAGTCCACGAAATAATTTTTCCAATCGATATTTTAGAAGCTCAGCTCGTTGGACAAATACATCAGAAGCAAAAATTAACACTTTCGCCCCCTGGTGGCCAAAGTATTCTTTACCAAAAATTTTAAATTATATGCAAAAGATTTTCCATCAGAAGGTGTATCCGCTGAAGAATTTTTTTTTTCAAATCTGAGTTTTAGAAGAAGAGTTATAGGGGGAAATGTAATTTACTTTTACGCTTCCTAGCGGAAAATCTATGCGTAATTTGAAAAAGTAACTATATCTAAAATACTCTTCGACATAAAGGAAATCGAAAGATAAAAATTTTTTTTCAATTGGATGTTTAGAAGCAAATATGTGGAACAAATTGTATTTTTGAATTCGACATCATCTGCATTAACGCCCTCCAGCGGCGAAATTGTACAACGTAAAAAAACAAAAAACGAAATGAAGGATCATCATTCGCATATATAAAGCTTCCCAATGCAAAAAGAATTTTTCAAATCGGACCGACAGTTGCAGAGATATCGTGGGTACAGACGGACGGACGGACAAACTGGTAACATAAGCACGATCTTTTTTTACAAAAGACGTGCTAAAAATGGAGTGGACTGTCCCTGACTCCCTGCCCCCTCTACACACATTCACACAACTATTTGTTGTATTTGTGTCAGATCATTCTCCCTCACTCTTCCCACCCCCACCCGTAGAATTAACCAGTCGTAGAACAGAGCAGAAAAAATCAGGAGCACAGGGGAGGTTCTTTTCCCAGTACTATTTATTTTGTTTTCTTTTTCTTTCCCTTACCATAAAGGTAAAAATGTTAATTAAAAACTGCTAAAACGCTATAAAAATCACCAGCATTTCGTTTGTTTTTTAAACAATTTGAAAGCTTTTTTTTTCTGTTAAATTAAATTAACTTATATTTTGGGTGCTAAAACTGGAGGGGCAAACATACAGTCTGCCCCTCCACTTTGATTTCTGGTGGTGGTGAGGGGGGTGCCCCCTGTTTGCACGTCCCTGTGAGTGGGATGTCACAAACGTATGGAAGTCATTCTCTCTAATGTCATGGCCTTGTACTTTCTAGAAGATCTTGATACAGAGTGAACAGCAATTGAGGTTAACATCTAAAGACTAGAAAAATTCAGGGACTGCATCTTTTGGAGAAAACATTTTTGAAAGCGTTTCCTGGATAAAAGTTTGTTCACCTTTTTTTTTTTTTTTTTTTTCGGTACGCTTTTGCATTAAAATTTCCCTTCTATTTTCATTTCGAAAGAATTGTTGAGCGTATATCTTCAGTACATCTGTAAATTACCTTTATCCACCTTTGATATTTGGACACTGAAATGTAAAACATGTAAAGTTACTTTTCTTACTTTTGTGAGTTTTCCTTTGCTCTGAAAATTTACATATAAAATTTTACTTTGTATCAATTTTGATGAATTAAATTTAAATGGAGGTAAACTTGGCGTATATGCTCAACTGGATGAAACTCTCCAAAAAACTCCCTGGCTCGCTTTGTTCCCTGAGACAGACCCGTTATCACTTCTCTCTGTTTTGCACTCTGTGGTGTTCGCGACGTCACAAAACTGTCTGCTGTACTTCCCGGTGGTACAGTGCCTAGAAGAATTAGTGTGACGTGCTCCATAAGAGGTCCCTCACGGTTTTGTGACCAATCGTCATGAAATGACAGAGGGCGCTGGCATCGGAAGTTACGTTAGGATGCTTCATCGGCTTCATGCTATTCAATGGTGGGAAGTTTGTTTGCCAAGGATTTGCTGCCTTACGAAACTTCAAATTTTCACAAAACAAAGGTTAGTGGAGGGAATTCTTTTTGACAGTATTTTTGCTAATTCGTTGTAGCTCGATCATAACAGTAATGCACTAGGTAGTTCAACAGTTGATCACTGAAACGCAATAGGCTTATTCCGGTGTTAGTTTTATTCAACTGTGAACTGTGGATTGTTTATAACGAAATTTATTTCCGAAATTAGTAACTTTTTATTCGTGAAGATGTAGAAGTTGATCAAGTATTGGCTGTCACGCGTTAAACCTACTGTGTGGTTAAACTTAAGTGCAGTACTGAAATCGACTGCAACAGTTAGTTATAAGATCATAAGGAAATAATGTCAGCTGTGAAAGGACTGGTAAATTCTGCATTAGCAAATAATAAAAAACATAGAAAACGGAAAAGGCAAAGCAGCTGTTTTGTGCCAGGATGTAATACTGGCTATAAATCCTGCAAAAATAAAATATCACTCTTTGCTGTCCCCGAAATACCTGATATGTTGAGCAAATGGGATAAGGCAATCCCAGAGCTGATAAGAAACTTGATGAAAGTTGTGTTGTATGTGCCTTGCACTTTGAATCTAAATTCATGGAGATGCATTATCGTTCCACTATTCAAGGTAAGGAAGTTCTAACATGCCGAGACAAACCATTACTCAAGCCTGACGCCATACCTACTATTTTCCCAAATTTACCGAAATATTTAAGTAAACCTTTACCAAACAAACGTTCTACAAGGATTACATCTTCTGTACCAGAAAAAAAGAGAAAATGGGAGGACAATCCTCGTTTAATAGATACCAACACAAAAATGAATGAAGACCTTATTTCATTTGAAGAAATATGCAACGTTACTTTGCCAACAAAATTTTGGGTAACTGTTACATATGAAGAATCTCCAAATGTTGTGTGCTTTATGAAATGGAAAACATACTCGAAAGAACATACCAGTCCTGATACAAAAATTGTTGTTGAAAAATGTTCAGAATCTGAAATTTCATGTATTGTGTACCATAAAGGTATAGAAATTGTTAAAGAGAAAGTAAATTCATGTAAAAGTTTGGAAACCATACTGGAAAAAGGCCAATTCCTATCACAGCTGTCGTGGTGTTGGAACTCTTGAAGAATTTCCAGAAATACCTAAGCACAAAACAGGTGAGCAACTCCTTACTCGAAATCGGAAGTTTTGGCAAAACAGGAAATGTGTTGGTCATGTTAGTGAAAATGGAGCAATATGTTCAGCATGTCAGTACCAGCGCAAGCTTTTATTAAATCACAGATCTGTGTTAAAAAGACGAAGAAATGGTAGACCTGTTCTGACATGTGGAATAAAGTTAAAAATGGCACATCAAACTTCAAAGCGATTAAAACAACATACAGTCTTTTTGAGAAATAAAATTAAAAACTTAAAAGTTAGAAACAAAAAATATACATCTAATAACTTGACTAACAAGTTGAAATTTTTATCTCATAAGCAACAGTTAGCCATAGGTGAATGCATTAAAGCTTCAGAGCGGAAGAGTGTAAAAGGTATGAGGTATGACAGCAGTTGGTTGTTAGAATGCATTATAATGAGAATGAAAAGTCCCCGGCTCTATGAGCACATGAGGTTAAACAAATTACTTATTTTGCCTAGTCGAACCTGTTTGAAAAAATATGTAAAATCATATCAAGCTGGTTATGGATTTAATAAGAAAATGTTTGAAACTTTGAAAGGTAGAACTGCTGAATTAAATTCTTTCGAAAGGCATGGTTGCATAGTTTTTGATGAGATGAAACTTTCTGAGCACCTGCAACTAAAGTCAAGTGGGACTATTCAGGGATATGTTGATTATGGATTAATTACACCTGCGGAGAAAATACATGAGTTATGTGACCATGGTTTGGTATTTCTATTTCAGCCGTTTACTGGGGATTGGACGGGATATGCTCAGTAAATTTTTAACTGAAGCAATAATATTATCCGAAAAAGCTGGATTATTTGTGGATGGCATAGTAGGTGATGGAGCATCATGGAACAGATCCATGTGGCGTAAATTTGGCATTGGCGTGACTAGCGCAGGAGACATTAAATGCAAGGTGCCTCATCCTGTTGATGGACACAGATATCTGCACTTCTTTTCAGATTTTCCCCATTTAATCAAATGTGTACGTAATGCATTTTTAAAAAATGGATTCAGTCTTTTAGAAGGTCGAGTACATTCAGAATTTATAAAAGCTGCATGGAAATTGGATCGAAACGCTCTTAGTTTAAGAGCAATGCCAAAAATAACTCAAGCTCATCTTACTCCAAACAATTTTGAAAAAATGAAAGTTAACTTGGCATTTCAGATATTCAGTTTAGAAGTTCTTAAAGGCCTGTTTATTTATAAAGACCAAATAAGTTTTCAATACGGGGATCCAGAGCCAACTATTATGTTCATAACAAAAATGAATGCACTCATTGACATAATGACATCAAGAACTCCTTATAATTCTTTATACCTGAATAGCTCAAAATATGAGCTTCTTAAAGAGTTCTTGCAGTTCTTAGATATTTGGGAGATGCATGCCGAAGGCAATGGTTTCAGCTCTGAAAGTACTGCTACAGGTTTAAAGGTATCGATTAGCAGCGCTTTATCCCTTGTTGAATACTTGACGCATAGTGCTCATTATTCTTACCTTTTAACATCTAGACTAAGTCAGGATAAAATTGAAAACCTTTTCAGCATTATTCGCCAATGCAAAGGATGTAATGATCACCCCAATAGCACTGAATTTCTGACAATTGTAGAAATGCTAAGTTTTTATAACCTTGCTAAACCTCCAAGAGGTGGTAATGCTCCACCTTGTGTAGTAAATTCACTAATCAGTGCCCCACCAAAGGAACCAGAAGAATCAGCTCTTTCGGTTATTGATTCATTTTTTGAAACTGGAAGTCCTAATGAAAATTCTTCTGACCTTACGCGCAAAGAAAGCAGTTTGGAGCATGATATTCTGGTCCAGCAAAAGAGTGATGTTCGTCTCATATATTATATTTCAGGATTTGTGGCTCGTGTTTTAAATAGAAAAATTGTGTGTGAAACTTGTAAAAGCCTTCTTCAACAGGATAAGGTGTCTATCAATAATGTTAATGCAGAATACACAAAACATTTTGATCAGGGAGGGCAGATATATTCGTTAAACAAACTTTTTGCCTTGATCTATGAAATTGAAGAAAAATTTACTAAGTGCTTCAGTTTTCTTGAATTGCACCGAGATAGCATTTTGGACATCATACAGGCTTTACGTAGTTCCACCTTGAAAACAGTTGGTTGCAAAAATCATGAAATAGAGACCACTAGTAAAGTTATTCAGTATTACATTATGACAAGACTTAATTTCTATTTAAAACAACAAAATAAGAATCGTTCATCCAAAAGGGAACGGCAAAAACACTTAAAAATGCGAGGTGCAATTGATCCTGCAATTAACAGTTTACTAAATTCAGTTTCATATGCAAATTGTCAAAAAACTTTTTGAATCAGTCCATTAAATTTATACTGGAAATAGTAACAGAGAGAAGGCATTCAAATACAGTAATAATATAATTGTGATACTTCGGTTGTAATTGTGATTATACATATGGATTCCAAATACTGCATGATTAGTTTTATATCCCACCTACTTTTATATCTGTGCTGGTATACACAGTCATAGGTATTCTGCATATAATACTAAACTTGCAACATGTTTCTAATTTCTGAAAGAAACAGAACAAAATTATTGTGTTAACATGTACTGCATATCGGATACTCCTGAAGAAATGAAGCCTGTGCTGATACACATAACTAGGCATTCTTCGAACCAAGTTTGAAACAAACTGTTCAAGTGTAATTTTTTTATTTATTCATAACAAACTAATAGATTTAGATCTTGCATAATCTTACAGCTTTGTTTATTTAATTGCAACAGATTATGGTAAGCTTAACTATCCTAAAGATTCAGTAGTGTTAACTACCATTGCCTGCTATTGTATTTTCTTGTGGTTGTTAAAGGAAGAACATGAGCACAAATTTATTTCTCTCACATCAAAAGGAGATTATCAGTTAACTCTGCATCAGCCACAAGACTGTGTGAAAGTGCTATCAAAAGCAGGACCACAATTCATTATTACTTATTGCAGGGCTGGGAGTGAAATATGTGATCGAAAAGCAGAACATCTATTCAATGTTACATATTGAAAGGGGGAAATGTGCAGGTTGAATGGAAACAATCTTAGCTATGTACATTTTTTCTGGTCGTGTAGAAAATAGATCTGTGAAGGCAGTACAAGAAGAGGTAAGCATGAAACAAATTCATAATAATATTTTTTATCACAAATGTTTAAAACCAGCATTCTGTGTCCCACTATTACATGGAAGTTGGCCATGTATTCTAATAAAACATCACTGCCTTGAACTTTAGCTTTGAGTCGCCCTGAAATTTCTGTGCTTAATCTTTTCAGTAACAATTCATTAAGAATTTAATTCTCCTGACATGTATGCACATAGGCGTAGTGTGACCAATTTTTTTCGGGGGTGGGGGCACGGATAAGTGTAAACTGGTGTTTTCTTGGGTTGGGAGAGCATTTTTGAAAATAATTTTCCTGAAAAGGCACCTGTTCAGTTGCCATTGGTGCCAAACCTGTAAGGTGTGCCAGGATTTGTTGATTCACCTTAATGAATACAAAAAAAGCAACTCCTTTCGAAGCACCTCATGCATGGCCATTTTAGGGGGTGGGCCAACGGGGCTGGTGCCCAGGGCCCCTAACGTCCCAAGAGTCTTATGGGTTTACAAAAAGTTAAAATATTTTACCACTCACCAGCAGGTTTTTTATTTAAAGAAAAGAAGAAACACCAATCCAGAAAGTTGGAAGTTTTTTTGCCTTTTTTTTAAACCTTGCTCATAGCTTCGATTTCCCGAGGAGGCAGGAAAAAAAGTTCGGGTGGATCTTTTGTGACAAAATAAAAAACAAAGCCGGCATCCCTCCCGATCTTAAATGCAGGTGAGGCCTGAGGGCCACGCACAAATTGCATTTTTTTCGGAATCATTTTTTAACTTTTAAACCGTCATTTGTGTTATATATATGAAAAAGCGCACGTATGTTTATCACTAGGGTTTGTCCACTTGGGCTACTTTTATATTTTTTTTTACATCGTCGCTGTTTACACAAATAACTGATGGGGGCTGCATATCAGCATTTTCGTCCGGTGCGTCATGTCTGAAAAGGGCGCTGGTTGGTATCTTTCTTCGGTTTCAATTTAATTTTCGTTTAATAATTTGTAAGATAGGGAAGAAATATTATATCTTCCAGCACCCATTTTCTTGTAATTTGCTGAACAACAAAATGTGAATGCAATTTGGTACACTTCATGAAGTTCTACAATTTTTGTCATGTACCATTTTTCCAGTGATCGAAGTGGCACAGAGCTACTGCCGATATGGTCGACACCAAGATTTTAAATCGAAAGCCATTCTGCTTCAGTATGTTAAGTGCTCTGCTGCTACACTAAAACTGTAGTGTAACAGCAGAGCACTTAACGTCTTTTCAGTCCCGGCTGCTAATCATTTTTCAATTTTGCCATTAAAAATATCATTTGCTGATTTTTGCGTTAAAATTTGTGCTTTCAACCTAATTTCTTTACGTAGTTTGTGACGGGTTTATAATTTATTACATACCAGGATGGGTAAACAATGTTTTTTTAACTGCCGGTATGCTCACTTCCATTTTTGTTAACTACCAGTATGCCATACCTGCCCACTTCGAACACGGCATTTTTCGTTCAAGTGGTATTTATAGGGGGGGGGGGGTAACATGGTAATGGTGGTGTATATAATAATTCTGATACATTGTATATATATATCCATATATTGTATATGTTCTGTATATACATAATCGGGGGCCTCGAAAAATATGACGGCCCAGGACCCCCAAAAGCGTTAAGACGGCACTGACCTCATGCTGTCATCTGATGATGAAACCCATCGTAAGATGACTGCATGCTATTGCGCATGAATTTCTGCTGGAAAGCAGTCATAACAATGATGGCTATTACGTAGTGTTCCCTTCACTGTATATCACACTTTATGGCATTTAAAAGGAGAACGACTAATTAGTTTTTCCAATTTTTAAGTGGGGAGAGGGGGGCACATGCCCTACTGTGCTTTCCCCATGCTACGCCTGTGTGTATGCTACATTAATAATTTCCTTTTTTTAAGAGTAAAAATAGTTTACAAGGACTGCATAGAATTATCCCATTTAGACAGACTCCATGAACACCCACTTCTTAATTTTTACCTTATTAAACTTTTTACTTAAGGTGCAAAACAATTTTCCTCTCTTCACTGCAAACCCATTTGAATAGCAAATTTAATCACATAATTATTATAAGGTGAAGAAAAGTAAAGAAAAATGTTATAATTATTTTTCTTTAAAAGAATGTCATCATATACATTCAGGTTTTGTATATTTACTTCTGTTCAGTATGATTCATTTTGTTTATCGTATCACAGGCAAAGTTTTTTTAGGAATGATTTTTATAAATGGATTACAGTTGGTATATTATTAGAAAATAGACCAATTTTAAAAATAGTAATCGCATTTGTTGTATTCTATTTTTAACTCATTAAAAGGCTTCTTTTCAAAGCCACACTCTGCAACTAAATGGAAAGCATTAAGTTTCAATATTTATTTTGATCCCATGTTCTTACCAAGAAATTTAGTCACTCATTGCTCAAAAATGAAGTACATTATTAAATAATTTTAAGTTTTTAGGTTTCTGAATTTCAAGACCTATTTGGATTATTGGAATGCAAATTATAAAGCCCATGTCTCATTGAGAAAATATTTCCCCCTTTTTTTCCGGTAAGGTTTTGAGGGGCAAAATTTTTTCTTTTTTTAATATTTACTTTATACTGTAAGTTGATGTTTCAGTGATTGTAAACTGCATATTGGTCTCCAGTGTTTTTTCATAATGTAACCCATGTATGACTCTAAAACTTCCGAAATATCTAACATTAATGTTGACGTTAGCACAATGCAAAGCTTAACTTAAACTACGAAACCCTTATTAATGAATCTTGAGCACCCCGTTCGTTCTTTTTTTGGGGGGGGGGGTGAGGGGGTGGTGAAAGTGGTGTGTCGATTATTTCGTAAATGCTTAAGTTATCTGCTTATAAAATATCGTTTAAGGAGTACACATAATGCTGACGAGCTGGGTGTGTGTCATAGAAAGATGTGCATTTTCGTCGTCCTTCCTCCCGAAAAGCGACGTGACATCCGATCGCAGCGCCATCTACCGTTTTCATGATTGCGGGCAGCAAGATTTTCTGCGAGCACGACACACTAATTCTTCTAGGCACTGTACCGGTGGTTAGAAAGTACCCGAGCTAGTCTCTCTCCATGCTTTTCAATGGCTGCTGCTGCTGTAAATAGAGTTAAAAAACTGTTCTTTCTGACAAAGTGTGTCATCTTAATGTGGTGGAAAAGCAACATTACGAAGAAAAGCTTAGAAATAATGGCATAGAAGATCCATAGGACATACCTGAAAGATGTTTTTATCGTCCGGAAGTTTGTGTTGCTACGGACCTCCCTGATTTGAACTATCACGATATTTATAACTATTTAATAGGCAGTTTTTCGTGTTATACCGGAAAAGCTTATAAAAGCCTTGACGCATATAAATATTTTATCAAAAAATGGGTGGGTTAAAATGTATTAATTCTGAAGACTGAAAACGAAAAATTTCTTACCCGGTGTACGTTTTTGCACTTCTGACTGGTTCCAGTGTGTATCGCAATGAAAAAAAAGAAAATACCGACTTATCATATCCCGAAAAACGGACTATTTTTCCAACAAAAAAAAAAAAAAAAGAAAGAAAGAAAGAAAAGAAAAAGAAAACAGATCCGGGAAAACGGACGACACAATAATATGTGACAACACCCTTTAATTCTGTGTAGACGTATATCCTTAAATTTCGGTTCGGAAAAAAAGGCACCCGTTTCAGTATTTAGAAATCAGTAACAGTACAAATTCTTGAAAGTTCACGAAAGCTTAGCATTTTCCGATTCGACAGCAAAGTTAATCCGTCAGGCATTCAGAGCATTTTAAACAGAATAACAAGAATTTACGTAACAACTTGAAAATACACTGCTGGACAATTGCTAAGGACGGATCATAAACGCCTATATAGCGCATAAAAAAGTAAGTGTGGTTGGATGCCAAGTGAAATAAATAATGACAGAATGCCAGGACATTACAAGAAAGACAATTTATTGTGCTCTGAAATCCAGAAGGCTTTGGAACGTGTTCAAGAGACAAACAGGCCATTTTGTGCAGAATACGTAAACGTGAAAAAAATGCAATTACCGTCCGCAGGGTTCCGGCTTAAGATGTTAATACGGGATATGGCCACCATGGAGGGCAATGCAAGATTCTACACGTCGTGTCATGCTTTGCACAACATTATCAAGCAGCTGTTGGGGTAATTTATCCCATTCCTCTGTCAGTGCACGGATGAGGGAGTCTTTGTTTATGGGAGGGCATTGGCGACCAGCAAGACTCCTCCCCAAAGCATCCCACACATTTTCAATGGGATTCAGATCTGGGGAACGTGCTGGCCATAAAAGGCGTTTAATATCCTCGCTCTCAAGACACTCCTGGACAGCGACTGTTCGATGACATGTTGCGTTGTCGTCCATGAAAATGAATCTATCACCGACAGCACTACGGAACCTGCGAACATGAGGTAGCATAACATCGTTAATGTATCGTTGGGCAGTCATGGTCCCAGTTGGAAGCACATAGAGGGACGTACGGCCATTGATCATGATGCCAGCCCATACCATGACACTACATGTCGGATATCGGTCCCTTTCCTGCATGTTTGCTGGACAATATGCAGTACCACTATCACGCCAGATCAGTTGTCGTCGACAATCAGACGATAGACTGTATCTACTCTCATCTAAGAAGAGGACAGCAGACCAGTCGTTATCAGTCCAATTGCGATGTTCATGGCCCCATTGCAAACGGGCGGTACGGTGACGTCTGGACAATGGGATGCACACAACAGGACTGCGGGCGTATAGTCCTCCATCATGCAAACGTCTGGCGACAGTTTTTCGGGATATCCGCTTGCCAGTAGCAGCCATAAACTGATTTGCTACCTCACTAGCTGTGCTGCGCCGGTGTCTTTTTGTTGATAGCACTATGTACTGATCTTCTGCAGGCGTCGTACTGCGAACACGACCTCACCCGTGACGTTTGCTACACTCTCCATTTGTTTGAAATGATTTCCAAAGCCTTGAAACAACACTGTGGCTGACGTCGAACTCCCTGGCAACATCTGTTATTTTTCGCCCTTCTTCAATCTTGCCAATAATACGACCACGCGTAAAATCATCTAGGTGATGTCGGGAAGACATACTGAAACTTGTAAGTTCGTCAATTGATTCTTTCCCTTTCAACTTGCGTTTGAACAGCAACGGTCAATACGCGTCAAATCCTTTATATCTCTTATGCTAATTTTCGCATTTTCCTGCCTTCCATTTTATGGTTGCTATCGTTGCTATTGTCATCCGTCCTTAAAAATTGTCCGGCAGTGTAATACATAAGAGTGAGCAAGAAAATGTACCGATAAAATTCGACTATTAACGTAGTAAAATATGCAGATTTATGATACATGAAATGAAGTGTTTACTGCAGATCCTGCCATACGGCTTGGACGACCATGCCTTTCGATTTACGGATATTCTCCACATAAGCAGGCGTTTTTCTGCAGTTGGAAAGCGATAAAAGGACATTCCACTACCTTACTTGTACTTTGAGAAGCACCCATAAGCCACACAACTTTTAACCACTTCTAAAACTTCAAACCATCGAGGAATAATAAAAAAGAACACACAGCAGCCATATTTCTGGATGTGGCAAAAGAATTCGGTAAATATCCACACGAGGCAATTATCTATAAGCTAGTAGCACACGATTTCCCACCATGGATTACTCATATAATCAAATCGTACCTGAATAACAGAAAATTATGTGTAAAAATTAATGGGAAAAAATCGTCAAAAAAAAAATCGAAGCTGGTGTACCGCAAGGGAGTGTACTCGCGCCAAACGCTGTACTCTATATTTACGTCAGACTTTCCCAACTTCAATAACAGGAATCTGACTACAGCTCTTTGTGCTGACGACACTGCACTTGCTTATACTTCCCAAAATAAAAAGCAAGCAACTTTTATGTTGTAACATTATGTGGAACAACTTGAGAAGTATTTCTTAGATTGGAAAATTAAAATCAACACTGAAAAAACCCAAGCAATTCTATTTTCTAGGATGAAATATAAATACAATCCAGACTTTGAAACAGAAATGTATGGAAAAACAATACCTTGGGTAAAAGATGTTAAATATTTAGGTCTTATTATGGACCACAACCTGAACTGGAAAAAGCATATTAAAGAAACTCTGACCAAAGCTCTTAAGATTAGAGGAATTCTCCAGCATACACCGTAGTCTCCAGCCAATAATAAAAAATAAAAGGCTTAGCAGGAAAAATAAAGTTTTGCTATGGAAAGCCTGTATCAGCCTTTTTATTACTTATGGCTGTCCTATCTGGGATAACTGCAACAAACAGCAGAAAAATAATATTACCTCATTTCGAAATAAATCCCTTCGTATGATGGTTGGACTTGATGGAAGAACTTCTTTTTCTTTTATTTTTTTCATTGGAAGTTTAACGACCACCGTGAGCAACTCAATGGGCTATAAGCAGTCGCCCGTCCCTAATTTAGGGTCACTGGTTCCAGGGAAGGGAGAGAGCCAGTGCCGTAAGACAAACACAACATCCATGCCTGACCGGGATTCGAACCCGGACCCCTTACGGACGAATGATCAAAGGCCACGCCTTAGACCACTGCGCCACCGGGGCGGCTGGAAGAACTTCAAATTATGCTATCCGCAGCATGTTAAATATTAATTCTATCCATTATACGATGTATGATTTAGCTAAAAGGTACTATGAAAAAGCTAAGATTCATCCTAATCTTCTGGTCAGAGAGGCCCTTATTTATACTGTCAATGATACTGACAGATATAAAAGGCCATAAGCTATTTTGAATAAAGTTCCAGAAATGAACCCACTTCATAGCTAACTAGCAAAAAAAAAAAAAAAAAAAATAATAATAATTGGGACTAGTGTACAGAGAGTATTCTTCACACATGTGAAAAGCTGATATTCCTCACACATGTGAAGAAACATAGTTGTTGAAAATACCAAACTCCCCACCAGCCAATGGGAAAAAAATCTTTTCTCAAATTGGCCCCTGAGAAGCAAGGCAAATAGCCGACTCCTACCTGGGAACTGAGCAAACGACAATTTTGTGATTTCAGGTGCCTTTCAATTCATGGTTTTGTGAGAGGACTGAGTGTTTCTCTGTGGGATTTTTTCTTGTGTGTGTGTCCCCCCCCCCTTCTTCAGATTCCCCTTATCCCTGCACTTTCCCTGATTCCTGCGGCCAGACGTTGGCTGCGGGATTTATTGCTCGGAGCGAATTGTTGCAGGTAATTATTTAGGGTAGCTTACAACTTCAATACTTAACGAAAAACCGTATACTCCGTCTGCTCTAATTTTCCTGTACTCTTCTTTCATGATAGGGCATTCTGTTCCCTATTCTCTTATTTTCACTTTCACCTGCCAAAAGGCGCAGAGCGCTGTGGGTTCGAGTCTCTTAACCTAAGCTAGGAACTCTCATCTTCTTTTTCTTCTTCAAACCATCGAGTGACAGAGGGTCCAGAAATCGCTTCCCCATGTTAATCCCATAATCCTGTGGGAACCTTAGCAGCCGAACTTAGCAGCCGAACTTTCTTTTAACTGCCGCCCCGGTGGCGCAGTGGTCTAAGGCGTTGGCCTCTGATCATTCGTCCGAAAGGGGTCCGGGTTCGAATCCCGGTCAGGCATGGATGTTGTGTTTGTCTTACGGCACTGGCTCTCTCCCTTCCCTGGAACCAGTGACCCTAAATTAGGGATGGGCGACTGCTTATAGCCCATTGAGTTGCTCACGGTGGTCGTTAAACCTCCAACCAACAACCAACAACAACTTTCTTTTAACTACCCGGAAGTAACCGTGACGTCAAAAATGACGTCGATGCAAAGGCTCCGAAAGGCTCTTATGTGCGTTCCAAAATTGTGCTATCAGTTTCGCTCCTAAAGTCGCTGAGAATCAGGGTTGCCGTTCAGATCCGCTCATATCCAGTAGAAGCTATATTTTTAACTTTGTCAGCACTGAAGTTGGGAACGCATGCACGCTGGTGTGGTCTTTCCCTTTCCCCAATTTGTTTTGATTCAACGTTAAGTTCGTGTCACTTTTTCCACCGTGATTTTCTGTATATGAATTGGACCACATGGATACTGACATATCGGATGTTTATATATCGGAATACCTGCAATCGGTTTGTAGATTTTAAATCATTGCGAGTGCATATTCGTTTTATCTTTTAGTAACAGTCATAAATGTAATTTAAACTTCTAGGTGAAATTTAAACATACGGTTCCCCCTTCCATCAGCGTTTTCAGCTTACTGGAAGGGGGAACCATGCCAGAGTCGTGATGATTTAACATGGTGCAGACAAATTAGTTTTGAACAGCAAAAATATTGAAAATTGGATAAAGCAGTGTCACTCAGTTTTGTAACTTCCATATCACAGGCAACGGATATGGTATCCGTTACAGAAAAGAGTAGTGTTTAAAAAGATCACTACTCATGTTTTTCAGTAGTTAGTTCACCACACAGAATTGCAAATCAAACGTACACGTACAAAAAAGTGTGCTCCATAAAACAAAATTAAGGTGAACTTATGGACTATTTGCAACCTTAAATCTTTTTTTTTTTTTTTTTGGTGGTGGTAAATTAATTAATACATATGCTACAAATGCCAAGCTTTCACCTCCACTAGCAGGCTGAAAATGCAAGCATAATGACTAAATTAAAATGCCACAGTTTATTTGACAAAATATTGATATCTAAAACTGCAATTTGCTTAAATTTACCTTTGTACATGTACTTAACTGTTCATTAGGTATTTTTTAAATCAAATGCCAGAATTATGCAGTGGTATTAACCAGTTTCCAGTCTCAATAGATCTAAATTAAGTTTGCATAACTGCTGATTTTGGGAGATAAGCACTGTTTCTAAGGTATCGAAACCATCTCAAGAACTTAGCTCAACCGAAACCATTTTTGCTGTAACTTAAAGGCCGGACACAACGCCGCCTGCCCAACTTTTCTTTGAGCAATAAGAACACATGATGATTGCAACCATATAAGATTTTTACAGAACTTGGATGAACACATGAATTTTTTGGAATTCACAAAAATTTTGTTGTATAAAATGCTTTTTTGTTAAATTTAGTGTCATACTATTCCTCGAAATGGAGTCTTCTGAGTAAATACCTAAGAGTATTTCAAGGCTGCAGCTTTCATAATCATAGTTTAAAAAATGAGAAAGAAATATTCTTTGTCAGATTTCAAACTAAAATTCGTAAACAGCTTTACGACAGCAAAAATAAAATAAAAAATGAAGCAAGCTAAAATTGCGAAGAAATAGTAACCTGTTAAAGGCAATGGAGGATTGCATCCACAGTTGGTACGCAGAATAAATACTACGTATAGAGTACATACCTGAAACTGAAAACTTTTTTTATGGGGATGACTTCAATGTTGCATAGCTTGTACAGAAAAACCTGGGAACTGGCTGCATTTTCTTGACTAGCAAGCTAAACATGGCTACCTGATATGGTATAAGTGATGGAGTGAGTCTGAATCAGTCAAAAAGTAAACTACTCGATAGTTTTGTGACCTTTTTTAGTTACATCGCAACTGTGATCACTCACCCCTGCCCATGAGGATAACTGTTGTGTATAATAATCAGTAGTTTTGATGGTAACATTAATGTAAACAAACTTTGTTTGCTTGGCTGCTAAGTATTGTCATGGATACTTGTAATCAAGTTCCACGAATAAAGAACCACTGAAATATTATTTTCACCACAGGAAATGTCTTTTTAAGTTGCTGAATTATGTAGAATGCCAAAATTAGGTTGTTTTGAATTCGTAGAAATGAGAGCACCCATCTTATAAAAGATTACCCAGTTTTTAAAATCTCATCTTAATTTAGGCATTTGTCCCACTGTCCTACCAAATTTGTGAACCCCTCCACCAAGATGATAGTGCTTTGTCCATAAAAAGGAAACAACACAGCTACTTTAGCCTCTGTATTGCACTTGTAACTGACCTTCTAACTTATTCTTTAATGCTAGGAACAAAAGAAAGTTGTTCCAGGCTGCATCTTATTTGATGGTAATAATGTTCCAGGGTGAGTAGTTGAAGCATCCAGTGTTATGACACTTTGCAGTATCCCAGAGCATCATAAATGATGATGTGAGCAGAGCCAATGATCATGTTCACTGCTTAGGCAATATCTCTCACCTTAAGCAGTCACGAATCATTTGGTTTACCTGGTCCAGTTCAACATCGGCTCTGGCAGTAGAGGGACAGACAGTTTGCTCTTCATTGTACACTCTAGTTAATCCTTTGCTGAACAGCTGACACCAACTTTGTACCATTTGCTTGGATATTGTATCTTTCCCCATGCACTTCCTGACAATCCACATGTCCATTAAGATTTTCATGTTTGTCATGATGTCAGATCTTGTACTGAGCTGGGCACACTCAGCTCCACAGGCTCTTTGTTTCACAGTAGCTGCTTGTGCACAACTTGTAATGCCATATAAATTTTAGGACATGCCGAGAAAAAATGTCTCCAGCTTTTATAGCATAAATCTTATTTCTATAAGTACACTGGTGATGAAATACCAGCACAGCCAGTTTTAGAAAGCAAAGGGCCCAGGGGCTGGGCAGTATTTTGGGGCCTCAGTATTAGTGGCACATCCAGAATTTTACTATGTGTGACCAAATAAAAATACCCAGGAGAAAACATTCCCAAAATATGATGTATGAGGAAGCCCTAAAAGTATCCCCGCCATATTGAAGTGAGTATCCCATGATTCATGGACGAATCAGTGTTAGCAATAAAATATAAAAATGTATGGTTGAAGAATGGACACCAGTTTAGTTCTGCTTTAACTCCCCCTTCCCCCAACAGGGTTCAGTGTGATGAAATTATACCAAAGTAGTGAACAAAATAATATGATCCAAAGATCATGATTCAAACAAATTCTTAATGTGTGAAGATTTCCTCCAATTACAGATGTGTACAAAAAAACATCTGTAATGCTTTCAAAAGATTTGAGGATGGACGGGGCGACTATACTTTTTGCGGACTCCTCCTAAAGAGGGGAAAGGAATAGAATTGTTTTTCTTATAGTTTTTGCTGTGCTATCTGAAGAAAAAAAAATTGTAGAACTCTATCAATTCTTCAAGCATCCTGCATAATTCTGGGGCCCCTTGAAAATGCAGGGCCCAGGGCTGCAGGCCCCCCTCCTCTTAAATGGGCTTTGAATACCAGACCTGGAAACAGTGGTGATGCGAGCTGCTCAGAACTGGGTGGGCTATTAGGGGAGCCTAATAGGAGGGGGGTCACAAATTTTGAAGTGTTTCGCAGAAATTTTGGCAAAAAATTCTTTACATGTGCATTTTACCTGATGCCGATAATGTTATCCCTAATGTAAAAAAGTTTTCAAGTGAATATTGTGCATAGTATTTATTCAATGTATGTAATATGGGAACCATGGATATGAATCCCTATGGCAAGTTACTATCTCTTTGCAATTTCAGCTTTTTTAGGTTGTATTTTTTTGCTTTCATAAGGCTGTATGTGAATTTTAGTTTGTAACCTGACAAGGAATATATATTTCTCCCCCCCCCTCTCCTTCATTTTAAACTATATTACAAAAATGGGGTTTTTCTACCACTCTCATAGAAATTTGGTCAGATGAATCCCACCATTTCCCAGAAGTACAAATGCTGAATTTAACAAAGAATTCATTTTATACAACAGAATTTCAGTGAATTCAAGAAATTCACCTACATTTATCATAGTTCTCTAGAACCTCAGATGGTTGTACCATGTTCCAACCGCTTAAATATTTTGCAGGGCCTAAAGGATGGGCTCAAAGAAAAGTTGTAGCGTCGTTTCTGCCTGGGGAAACTAATCATTGACCTGTAGTGTTACATCTGCCTGGGAGACTAATTTATTGAATATAACTCATATTTATGGATTCATGAATGTATGTGTGATGCTAAAGTAGACAGTACTAGTTTGTCTTGCAGAGTCAAAACTTGGAGAGACTGAAGTGGAAAGGTGAGCAGATCTAGTTGAGACATGTAAAACACATCATTGCAAACAGACAGAATTTGATCTAGTGTACCTCGTAAGCATTGATTGAAAAGCTGCTTTTTAAGAGTAGCTAGCAACAACTACATTGTTAAAAATGTAGCTTGCTACAACTACTTTTTCTGAAAAGTAGCTAATTTTTAACTATGTTTTTAACAAAGTTAAAGTAACAAATTTTGAGGATGATCTTAATGTGTACATTTTATATGAGGGTTGTACCGAAAGTAATGCAAAAGTGGGCGTAACTTTTTTATTAACTGACAGAGGTCATTCAAATTGCACTTGTTGGTAGAGTAACTCTTTCTCTATACAAAGGTACTACTCAACATAGTCTCTATCACAAGCGATGCATTTGCACCATCGTTGAACCCTGCTCTCAAATCCTCATTGAAAAAATTCAGGTGTGAACTGTTGTACCCAGAGTTGTATAAAAGTAAAATGTATCTGCGTACACAACCACTGAAACAGAAAACTTGCTGCAAACACACGAATCACGAACCACGATATCAACAGAATAAGATGATTTATAGAAAAATTAACAAAATAATAAATAATTATTAGAACATTACAGATTCCAATGAGGACAAAATAAATAGATTAAAACTGAATGTGGAGCAATGTGTGTGAAATGGACCTTTATGGCGAAATATGAAAATATTGAATTATGAAGCTCATAAAAACAAGAAACTAATTAAAGAAAGATTTTATATCGAGAAAAAGTTCCATTAATGAACCTTCAAAATTTATAAATAGCATTTTTAACAAGTTAATTCAAAAATAGTACACTTACAAAGTCCACAAGGAAAATATTTCAATTTAATAACTGGCAACTGTAAGAGAAACCTGGCAATAACATTTAAATTACTTCTGTGTAAGGAAAACTTGATGCAGTTCCTATACATTGAGAACAGGCCTCGACAAAATCTAGATGCCAGAAACGTCTGTAAAAACCAAATAACCAGAAGATGTGAAACATAATTAAACGTTCGTCATGTTAATATTGAATTAAATATATTAATCTGAGTAAAGTGGTGAGAAAGTGATAATTGCTGTTAAGAACATTTCTATTTTTTAATCTACAAGCAAAAAAACTACTGCAAAATCTGCTAATAATTTGGAAACTATCCGCGTACACCTACATTCTGCTGCTCTGGTTGTACCCACTTCTTTGCAGCCACTTTCACCTTGTTTGTGTCATCAAATCGTTGTCCCCGAAGACTGTCCTTCATTGGACCGAACAGGTGGAAGTCGGAAGGCACCAGATCTGGGTTGTATGGTGGATGAGAGACCACCAACCAGCCTAATTTGCTGATCGCCTGATTTGTTGCCAAAGATGTGTGTGGTCTCGCTTTGTCATGATGAATGTGGATCCTTTTCAGATTCTTGTTCTGTCCCTTTCTCCTTATGGCTTCTCTAAGCTTTTTGAGTGTCTCAGTGTACCGCTCGCTGGTCATGGTACAGCCACGTTCCAGAAAATCATGGAGAATGACACCTTCGTCATCCCAAAAAACAGTCACCGTGACTTTCTGTGCTGATCGCTGACTCTTGAACTTTCTTAGGCCTTGGTGAAGAGGTGTAATGCCATTCCATGGATTGATTAACTTCGTTTCCAGATCGTCAAGATACACCCATGTTTCATCCCCTGCCACCAGATATAAAAAAAAGTGTGTCTTCATTGGCTTCAAACGCTTCCAGCAGATCAGAACAGACTTCCACCCTTCTCTCATTCAAATTGGGGGTTAACTGCCGATGTACCCACTTTGCACACACTTTCCGATACCCTATGTCTCCCACCATCTTCTGTATATCATTGTGACCACAGTCCAGTTGTGAAACTAGCTCACAGATTGTGACTCGTCTCTCCATGCGAATCAATTTATCCACTCGCTGATGATTTGTGTCAGTGGTCACAGATGATGGTATCCCACTGCATGATTTTTCTTCAATTCTGGTTTCCCCTTTAAACTTCTTCATCCATCTGTGCACATCGCTCTTGTCAGTGGTGTCATCTCTGTAAACATTCTGTAGCCTTCTGTGGACGTCAGACAGCCTGCACCCTTCCTTTGTCAAGAACTCAGTGACGGCACGTTGCTTCTGCTTGGAATCCATTAACATCATCAGAAACCTCGTAACAGATTCTTCCGAAGCAGATGAAGTAGCCTTATGATGTCACCCCTCTTCCTCTACCTGCAATGAAAAAGGAGGGTTATTATAGAGGAAGAGTTACTCTACCAACATGTGCAATTTGAACGACCTCTGTCAGTTAAAAAAAAATTTGCCCACTTTTGCATTACTTTCAGTACAACCCTTGTATATGGCATACAGAGCTAAATACTAAGGGAAATTACTCAATTCATCTTTTGGTTTACCTCTTAGTTCTGATCATATTTAACACATTTCAACTCAAAATTGCAAAGAATATGTGAAAATACTAATAAAAAAATAAATCTTTTGAACATTGGATGTTAAGTTATCCATCATTTCTGAAAATACACATGGATTCTAATCTACAGCACTGCCCCAGTGGCCAAGTGGGCTGAGGCTCAGTTCAGTCATCTGAGATGGACCTGGGTTTGAGTCCTGGATGAGGCATGGGTATAAGTACACGTGAGTGGGGTGGGCAAGAGGGAACATCTGTCCTCTCCTGGAAATCTGAATATGTGATCTGGACTATAAAAAGTGGTTAATGTGTCAAGATATTGATTTTCAGGTTTTAGGTGAGTTTTGTAGAAAAAAAATATGCTCTTTCCAATGAAATCAATTCCAGTTCTCTAGCTCTATTCACTGCTTCACAATTTGCACCTAATTATGGGAAATTAAAACTGAAGAAATGAAAAATTGAACATATTCACTTTTTATTGTCAAAAAAAGGTAGAAATACTTCTATAAAATTATCAAGTTTAAGGACAAATAGTCATGCTGGACTGTCACCGATTTTGCTCTTCAATTCTTTCTCCAGTTTTGGGGCTACTTCATCTGCTTTGGAAGAATCCGTTACGAGGTTTCTGATGATGTTATACAAGCACCACTGGTGATCTAGTGATAGTCCTCCTGGCTTGATTACCTTTGGCATCTTCCCATCCAATGGTTTTATTAGAAGAGTGAACTCATCAGTTTCCTTACTACCAGCGGATTTCCTTCACTACTCCACTAGGGCAAATCATGAAGTGATGGTATTTAGTAATCCCAGCTAACTGTTTGAAAAGCTGCTACCAGTATACATCCCATTCATACCAAGTCACCTGTTCAGCAGACATAACTTTATTACACCAGAGCTGTGATGGGTGCAGTTCATTGGCTGATGACAGTCTTGTCGATAGCCGGCAGTGCATGCAGCATGCATACTGCCGGCTTTTAATACCCCTTCCAACAATGACCAGTTTCTAGCGAAGGCAGCCTTTTTTCGCTTTGTCAGTCTCTGAATTGAGCAAATAGTTAAGAAAATTTCGTTTTTTTTTTTTAAATAATATGAACTTTTGGAACTTTTTGAAAGCAATCTGCAAGGGTTAAAGTAATCTACGGCGCCTGCCGCCGTGCCGCGCCGTTTCTGCCACTGTGTTGACTTATATTCCATATCAATCTATAAGCTGAAAAATACGATAGTTTTAGAGCTGATGGCACTTCAGCTAGCCTGCCATTGTATTCTGCTCTTCATTCTGATACTTTTTCCCAGTTGGAAGTATCATCATCATTGTCAACCATTATCAATCCACTGCTGGACGAAGGTCTCCCCAAGTTTCCTCCACAACGGTCTGTCTTGTGCCAGTCTCCTCCATGTCACCCCTGCATACTTTCGAATTTCATCCACCCATCTCCCATGTGGTCTTCTTCTGGGTCTTTTCCTGTCCCTTGGAATCCAATCTAAAATTTTGGCTGTCCATCGATGGTCTGTTCTTCTGGCAGTATGTCCAGCCCATTGCCATTTCAGGGATTTAACTCTGATCATGATGTCTTCCACTCTTGTCATTTTTCGGATCCACGAGTTCCTCTTCTTATCTCTCCTGGTTACACCAAGCATGCACCTCTCCATGCTTTTTTGAGTTGTCTGCAGCCTTTGTATGTCTCTTTTAGTTAAGGTCCACGTCTCTGCACCATACGTAATCACTGGAAGGATGCATTGATCAAACACTTTTCTTTTAAGACATAATGGCATATATTGCTCTTGAAAATTATGCTGTTTCTTCCAAAAGCTCTCCAGGCAAGTTTTGTACGCCGATTAATTTCTTCATCAATGTGACCCTCACTTGATATCTGCTTTCCAAGATAAACGTACGTGCCTGTTATCTCCAGCTTTTCTCCATCAATCGATAAATCTTCATTTCTTGTAAAAGCATTGAACATCACTTTTGTCTTCTGAAAGTTCATTTTTAATACCACTTCTTTACTCTTGTCAACAAGTTCCTGGATGATACTCTGCAGCTCTGATGGGGTAGTTGCAAAAATGACTATGGAAGTATATATATCTATTACCAACTACCAGGGGCGTATTTAGAGGTGGGGCCAAAAGGGCCTTGACCCCTCCCGAAATCTGTTACATTTTTTATGTTATCTGTCAAAATAAGTTTAAATAATCAAACTGTGCTTTCCAATATAATTTTTATATATGTATGTTAAATCAAAATTTGTGTTATGAGAAAAGTTTCTGATTTCAAATTTTTGCAACAACAATAATGGAAAATTTAGTGAAATTGGGTTTTGATTTGAACGATATGAGAGGGCAGGAGTATGATGGGGCTGGAGTAATGCGATGACAGTTTCGTGGAGTGCAAGCCTGTATTAGAAAAAAATATCCCAAAGCAATATATACTCATTGCATGTCCCATTCCTTGAACTTATGTTTGTCGGATGCTAGCAAAATGCCTAGCATAAGGAACTGTATGGGAGTTATATCAGAAACATGTTCGTTTTTCCACGTTTCTGCTAAACGTACCAGTGTTTTGAAAGAAAGTATCCAGCGACTGCTACCTGATTGCAAGAAAGTTAAGATGAAAACTCTATGTGAAACTCAATGGATCCAAAGGCATGATGCCGTTCTTATGTTTAAAGAATTTCTGCATCCTATTATATCATCCTTAGAAGCGATTGAGCAAGAAGAGTCAGCAGAATCATCTGTCAAAGCACACATTTTGCTCAACTCTATGTGTCAGTTTTCATTTCTAGTGGCAACTTTTGTCCTTAGTAAAATATTGTCCATCACATACAACCTATCTGAAAACAAGCAAATCGACTTAGTCGATGCATTAGAAAAAATATCAGAAGTTACAACACTGCTAAACAGCATGAGAACTGAAGCAGAAAAATCCTTCAGCTTAATTTATGATGCTGTAAAAACATTGGCTGAAGGCCCCAAAGTAGCAGAAGTTCCACGTAGATGCAGTATACAAAAAAAAAAAAAAAAAAAAAAAAAATGGATGCAATGTCCCATATTCAACTCCAGAAGAATATTTCTGCAGAAGCATATTTATACCCTTTGTGGATGATATAATTGAATCATTAAATGAAAGGTTTCAATCACAAAAAGAAACACTAACTTCATTGCAAAACATTCTACCAGTTTTTGCTGTGAAGAATGATTATTCCCAAATATTATCTGCAGTGAAAATGTATGAATCTGATTTAGGATATTCTGATGTAATAGAAAGCGAGTATCAATTATGGTGTCAAAAATGGGAAATGGAAAAAGCAGACGTGCGCCCCAAAAACGCAGTTGAAAGTTTGGCATCATGCAATAAGAACTTATTTCCCAACATTTATATTTTGCTTCACATCTTGGCAATTCTTCCTGTAACCACAGCATCAGTGGAAAGAAGCTTTTCCAGTCTTCGTCGATTGAAATCTTATTTGAAAAACAGTACATCAGAGTCAAGACTGAATGGGCTAGCTTTATTATCTATTCGTAGAGACATTCAAGTTGAAGATGAAGAAGTCATTGACAAATTCGGAAATGTACCTAGAAGAATAAATCTCAGTTTTTAAGAAGTAGGTGAATCCAATCAATTTCATTATTTCTCAAGGAGAAATTTGTTTTGTCACTCTTTTTTTTTTAATATGTACTCATCAGCTTAATTTAGGTATATATGTATGTTATATACCTAAAAAAACTGAAAACAAATACCTTTTTTTTATTATTAACATGGTTTTTTTCTTTTTTTATTAACTTCCATTTTATCCTGATGGATTTCAGAAACTTCCAATTTTTCGCCCCCCTCCCCCCAAATTTCTGCATACGCCCCTGCCAACTACTGCGGAAATAAATCCTGGTTACAATGTTCGCGAAACACCTAGTACAGTGTAATTACATCTGATTTTCATGAATATAGCCTACGCAGTGGATGGTGTAATATTACTTCTAATTACAAAATTTGTATAAGAAAATCTTACAGCTATGTGAAACACATAGAATTTAATCATCATAACTATGTGTAAAGCAGCTTCTTAAACACAGTATTTAAAGTTTGTCAGCATAAGACCCAACCTGTAAAACATGGCTACTGAATAGAACATAAAGGAATGAATGAATAACTAATTGGGTTTTTATATGCATGAATGTAAGGAAGGTGGTGATAGAGAGTAATTGCAATTGGATTACAAACAGGTTCTATTAGTGAAGAACATGAAATAATTTTTATAATTAAGGACATCGTGGCCATCATGCTAATACCTCAGTGTCAACAACTACACAGGTTGACAAATCCGCATAACATTGTTCCAGTGCTGTGAAGATAATTCCACCTGATGACAGATCTGGATATCATTTAAAAATTTGAGGTAAATTACCCAACTGCTGTTCCTGTTTACACCTATTAAAACAAATTATTGGTTAACAAAGATCTTTGCTCTTTCCACGTTCTTTGTTTGATGTCCCTGGTCCACGTTAAATGTCTGTATAAATTATTGGTTGAAACACACTTTTGGCAAAACTTCACTTACAAAATATTTTTTATGAAAAGATGGAGCACACACAATGCAAAATAAGCACTAACATTCTAAGAAACATTTAAGAATTGTGCAAAAAAAAAAAAAAAAAAAAAAAAAGTTCTGTAGTTTATTGCCCCTTCCCTTTGGTACAAAAATGCATCTTAAGTGTGCCAAAATCAGTGCTGTGATGAACTTTGACCCAGCACGCAGAGTTGTATAAAAATAAAATGTATCTGCATACTCAACCATTAAAACAGAAAACTTGCTGCAAACCCGCAAATCACGATAACAGTAGAATAAGATAATTTAAAGAAAAATTAATATAACAATAAATAATTATTAGAACATTACAGATTCCAGAGACGACAAAAAAGCACATTACGACTGAATGCGTAGAAATGTGTGCAAAATGGACCTTAAGGCCAAAAGTTTAAAATATTGAACTTAGGAACCTCATAAAAACAAGATACTAATTAAAGAAAGTTTTTATATCTAAAAAAGCAGTTCCGTTAATGAATCCTCAAAAATTATAAATAGCATTTTCAACAACTTAATTCCAAAATAGTAGACTTATAAAATACAAAAGGAAAATATTTTAATTTTATAACTGGCAACTGCAAGAAAAACCTGGCAATAAAATTTAAATTCTTTCTGTGTAAATGGAACTTTTGTTATAGTTCCTATATATTGAGAGGCCTTGATAAAATCAAGAGGCCAGAAACGTCTGTAAAAACAAAACAAAAAACTCACTATCGGAAAATGTGAAAAATAGTTGAACATTCTCACGTTAAGACAGAATTAAATATATTAATCTGAGTAAGTGTTTTAATTGCTGTAAATAACATTTTTATTTTTTTAATCTACAAGCCAAAACTATCCGCAAAATCTGCTAATAATTTGGAAACTATCCACGTACGGCGTACGCGTGTATGTCTATATTCTGCTACTCTGCCAGTACGTACAGTTTTATGGTACACAGTTGATGCCTCTGTGTCAAGAGCTTTCAGGTAATTATTGTTTTTTATGTTGTCTGTCATTATTAGCACTTGTATTGCCAAAATGATGTTACTTAACACAAACACTTATTTTTGCTTAATTTGAGGTGTTTAGAGACCTCCATCTCGAAAGGGGTCGAAGGTACAACTCACCAACCTATTTTTTTCAGAGTTTGTTGTCCAACATGTAAAAAAATAATCTAAAACAAAAGTCATGCAATTACCACACCTTAGTGAATTCATGTGGAATTACCCTTATTATTATTATTATTATCATTTTTTATTTAGTTTTTATTTTATCATTTACTGAATATCTGATCCTAATTTTACAACAGTTGTATTAATTCCTAATTCTTGTGTTATTTTTACAGAAGCTGACAAATGTGAGGCAATCCCACAAAGAACTTTTCACTAGTTACATAATAGGATGGCTAGAAGAAGGGAGATTGAGTTGTGTTGACTGCGCATCAGATTCTGTGCATTTCCCAGAAGGCTTAGATGTTGTTGGAGTACTGTGCTGCCTGAGTTCTAAACTGGAAAATGAAAATCTTGAGATAGTGTTTGACAAATATCAGTTGGTTTCAGTGTGTGAGGTAAGCCATTTCATGAATTAATGTATTTGAGTTTGTTCTATAGTAGTGTGCTCTGTTCTTTCTTTCTATTCGTAATTACATATCACTGTCATAAGCACAAAGCATCATAAAAGCTTTTCTACATCCCCTCCCCCCCCCCAAAAAAAAACAAAAAACAAATTACAAAATTAAAGATTTTTTAACGTACACATGCTGTTGTGAATCAGGAATGTTTTGTCAATATTGCAGTACTCATGTTGGTACTTAAACTTTCTGTTTATCATGTTATTATTACTCACATTTCAGAGATACGCTGCATGGTCCAAGTTTTAGGTTTAATCTCAATTGTGACAGCATACCATAAGTATCAAGAATAAAAACATCAATAAGGCTTACCCTGTTGTTCCACTGCCATGAAGTTCCTCCATCGTATGCGTTGCTATTCTTTCAATCCAATTCCACTTGTTGGTATAAATGTGCTGAAAGGTTGACTTCATGTATTCAATTCAATATATATGCCTGTTAGTATATAAAATTCTAAAAAGAATTGTGTAAGCCTAAAATCATCTATTTACAAGCTTTTAAAGGGACAGGTTTCTCTGCATACAAAACTAAAAGGCGCTACACTTCAACAGTTTTCAACCATAGCACTGCATATGCACAATATAAGTGCACCAGCTGACGTGAGCCACTTAAGTGCAGAGTTATACAATGAAAGGACTATGTCCAACCAGAGGATTAAGTGAAAAACACAACTTAGAAAGACAATTTTTTAACAAGAAAATAAATTCAAGTGTGCCCTTTTACGGACGAAGATATCCAATAAATGCCGATAATATTCTCCTGAAGGCCAAGTGCGACGTGCTAGGCAGCATACCACCACAAGAACTCGACCTCTGACATCCTATGAGTGGCAACTCGACACGGAAGAGAGGGTGGCATGGTTCCAGGATGTCAGAGGTAGAGTTCTTGTGGTGGTATGTTGCCCAGCAGGTCGCACTTGGCCTTCGGGAGAATATTATTGGATATCTTCGTCTGTAAAAGGGCACACTTGAATTTATTTTCTTGTTAATTTTTTTTTTTTTTTTTTTTAAGTTGTTGTTTTTGTTTAATCATCTTCTCAGGCATCGTCCTTTCATTGTATAACTCTGCACTTAAGTGCACTGCTCACGCCAACTGGTGCACTTATACCGTGCATATGGAGTGCTATGGTTGAAAACTGTTGAAGTGGAGCACCTTTTAGTTTTGTATGAAGAGAAACCTGTCCCTTTTTTAAAAGCTTATAAATAGATGATTTTAAGCTTACACAATTCTTTTTTAGAAATTTTATATACTAACAGGCATAAATATTGAATTGAATATGTGAAGTCAACCTTCAGCACATTATACTAACAAGTGGAATTGGATTGAAAGAATAGTGATGCATACAACGGAGGAACTTCATGGCAGTGGAACAACAGGGTTAGCCTTATTGATGTTTTTATTCTTGGTATTTATGGTATGCTGTCACAGTTGAGATTAAACCTAAAACTTGGACCATGCGGCATATCTCTGAAATGTGAGTAATAATAACGTGATGAACAGAAAGTGCAAGTACCAATGCGAGCGCTGCAATATTGAATACAGAACCATGTATATTCTTGCTTCTCATACATTCGTTTTAAGATAGAGCAAAATGTACTACAGGAATGTTTTGTGTTCCACAAATGTTTTCTTTTTGGCACCAGTAAACTTTTGGTGGATGAAAGTTCGTCATGAGGGGAGAGGAACTTAGTTTTTTTTTAGGTGTCATGTGGACGAGAATACCATGTTTTTGTGTATGGATAATGAGCAGAATCTTTTTCAGAAGTCTGCAACGCAGAAAGGAAAAGCTAAAAATTGTCTGCAAGGTAAAGGTATGTCTAAATGTTGATTTTGCCATAAAATTTATTGTTCTACACTGCAACAAAGCAAAGTTTTAAAAATGAGACAATTTGAGATTTTGCTAATATTGCAGATTAGTATGTTTAAATTTAAGTGGCAATAGTCAAAAACTAGCTTTTCCCTGATAAGAAATGCGGAAGAAACTAGAACTATTTTATTTCCACTAGAACTTAAGCATCATTCTTTAAATACTTTTGGATTTTTAAAAATAATGGTCAGAAAGTGTTTAAGGAATATAATAAATAATTTGAAATCCATATTTTTTAAATTTTGCATTTAATTAATTGATTAAACTTTAACTCCCTCCTTTGAAGGATGTTTTGTCTGATAGACAACCTGATCTTATTTTTATTCGAACAATAGGTTATTGTTGCTATTATTATGGTTTCACATGTTGTATACAATAATGTTTTTTGGTGCTAGATGCTATGCAGTTAACACCAAAAAAAACATTATCATATACAACGTGGCACATAGCACCAAAAAACATTATCATAAAAGAAACAGTAATAATAGCAACAATAACCTATTATTCAAATGAAATTATAGTACCACGTAATGCTAATGGTTGTTGATTCAATAATAACCATAATGAAATTATTTAACCTGTTCTTACTATTTCCAGCAGCATTATGTTGTACTAGGGGCCTCACCAGGTGATTTTTTAGATGACTGTTAGGTGGGTAGGGATCATATTAACTTTAGAAGTAGTAACTTTTCCACATTTAACTTGATTTACGTAAAACATTAATCCAAATAGGATTTTTGTTTGAAACCCAATTTGTGAATTGACCACAGTTTTAGGAAAAATTTAGTAAATTTGTGAAAATGTGATGGGAGCATTTTCATTGTTTTAATTAATTAAACCCCATAAACTTAAAGTGACAAAAACGGCAATGCTTTTGTAAAGCAAACAACTTTTTATCTCATCAATCTGAAAGAAAATTATTGAAAAAAATTGTGACCGTCAGCTTCTGGAATCGGAAGGCATTATGTGTAAAAGTATGATTTTAATAAAAAAAAAAACTGAGGTAAAGCTACCTGGAAGTAAAAAAATAAAATGTGACCGTCAACTTCTGAAATGCCACATGGCCGCAGAAACAGAAGGAAATGCTGCAAACGCTTAACAAATATGGATTTTGTTAAAAAAAATAAATCAGCATTAATCTAACTGAAACGAAGCTATCTGGAAACCAAAAAAGGCAAAATTATGAACATCAACTTCTGGAATGCCTCATAATACAACCATAGAAAACGGAAGACAGACAATAAAAATGTGTAAAAATATGGTTAAAAAAAAAAAGAGGAAGGAAAAAAATACACCTGATTTCAATCTAACAGAAGTGAAGCAAGCTATCTGAAAGCAAAAAAAAAAAAAAATTGCGACATCAACTTACGGAATGCCAACGGCCATGGAAGAAATAATGAAAGCACTTTAAAAATATATGGCTCTTGTAAAAAAAGAAAAATCACCTTAATCTAGCTTATAGTTAGATGAAAGTTTAGTCCTCCATGTCCAAAAAAAAAAAAAAAAAAAAAAAAAAATGGGGGGGGGGGGGGATTACAACCATTAGCTTTCGAAATTCCACACCAAATGTGCATAGTGTGTTGAAAGTGCACAAAAATATCGCTTCCAAGATTCAAAGCTGAAAAAAGGAATTATATCTTGTCAAGTTATCTGTTTGAAAAAAAAAAAATATGGCAGAATGAAAGCTAAAATAAATGTGTGTGTGTGTGTGTGGGGGGGGGTGTAGCCTGTGTGATGCATTGATTACAGCTTTACATTTGGAATAGGAGTCAACATTAAAAACACGTCAAAATTTTCCTTCTTTTGTTTTAAAATTTAAAGAAATCTTAAAAACCATTAAGGTTAAGAAAATCAGTCTCCACACCTTTCCAAGAATCTTCAACGGGCATCACTCTGTTTCTGTTCCCAGGTATGGAAGTTGTAGTTGTGATATTCTGTTTCCTGTCATTACGTAACATTACTTCAAGCATCTGTGGAATGCTGAAGAGTAACACTGAGAACAAAAATCTACATTGAGCACTGGGAAAGAGATCATGTTCTGGCATTTGGTAGATGCTTTCGATTTGCATGTGATGTGTTTTTCCACATGACGGCATTTTCTCACAGATCTATAATAATAATAGCAGCCTCACATGGCATCGTTTCTAATGAGCTGTTCACTGTTTGTTTTTTCATTTTAATTTCAGAATTATTGATTAATATGAAGCACTTTTGCAGAGTCTTACACCTAATATCGAATATAGGCTAATCAGTTGTTAGATAATTCATCATAGTTTACCTTGTGGTTGTAGAATCATAATGGGATGAACTTTTTTTAAGTAGGAACTGTCCCCAGCCATCCACATGGTTCAACAGGAAACAAGATTCATCAGACCGACAGCCGACTTTCTTCCAATAATTCAGGGTTCAGTTTTGATGCTCACATGCCCATTGTAGGTGCTTTCAATGGTGAACTGAGGTTAGCATGGGCACTCGGAGCGTCCTGCAGCTATGCAGCCCTATTATCGGCAGGATTCAATGTACTGTGTGTTGTGACACATTAGCCCCATCACCAGCATTCAAATTACTGGTGAGTTGAACCACAACATCCCTTCTTTGGGCTTATACCATACGGGATAACCTTCTCTCATGTCTACCACTGATGAGTCCCACACCTTCTGGTGGTTCATGGTTTTTCCCTCCTCAGAACACTTTTTGAAGGTATTAACCACAGCTGACTGTGAGCACCCACAAGCCTTTGTCGTCTTGGAAATCCTCTGACCCAGTCGTCTGGGTATTACAATTTGGCCTTTGTCAAACTGGCTTAAATCCACTGCCTTTCTTATCTGAAGAACAAAAATAACACTGATTAATAGAGCTCAGTATCAAGTGTTATTTGTACCATTTCACGACTTTCAAACACACTGTCATTTACCTGCAGTTGCTTTGATTTGCGTAAAGACATGCTGCTCATAATGTTTTGGATCTGCCAATGGTGCACCCAAAAGGGCTTAAGCCTCCTCAAACAGATTAAGAGCGATGTATGTCACAAATTAAACATTGAAAAAGATTATTTTGCAAGTTCAAAAAATTACATAGTGTCTACAAATGCATCACATCCCTTAGTGTGTGTGCCCTTATGGAAATACCTCTGTGTTCCCATCAAGTGTACTGGTTGGGGAGCCTACTTTTGTTGTGGCGCGTGTTCCAAGCCCTTGTCTCTCATCCGGTTCTCATTATCTTTGTATGGCTCTACTGGATGTTCACTAATAAATGATTAGTGTTAGAATAATTCTTGATGCCACTAATCATTTATTAGTGACGCATAAGTTATGCGTGATATGTCGACATCAAGAATTATTCTAATGTTTTGTGTGTTACGTGTTTCACTGCCAATTATTCTCACTACGGAAATGATTAGCGCTCTATTTGGATGAGAAGTTTCTTCATGGAAGTAAGTAATCTTTATAATCTGTGCTTGATCTTATTGAGGCTAATAGGACTTGCAGTTATTCACAGTTTAAAAGTTATTCTTGTAATATGTCAGCTCTTTTATGAAAACATAGACATTTCTGAATTCCTTACAGATAACATTTCCTCAATATGAAGATGTCTTCTGTTTACTTACATAAAAGTCCAAAGTTAACTTTTTGGAGCTGGTTTATTTAGAATGTTACTGTTCATTTGAAACAGTAACATTTACTGTCTTTAATTATCTTCTATTTAGAAACATAGCAATTTTTCTTGTTTGGATCATTAGTGGGTTGTTTAACCTATTTTATTCATAGTGATTCCCTCGTGTACGAAATATTCTGCATCAGTTTAATTGAAGATCTTTTTTCTTTATTGTATATCGTAAAATGTTGCATTACCCTGAAAGGCTAGATATAGTGTTCCATGTCTGTTGCTTACACAAGCCGTAAAAATATCCATAAGCTGAAACAGGTTTCAAGATATCTAGAATACAAAATATTTATTCGCAATCAACCTTTATCTGTTATCATAACTCCAAACAACTTTGTCTTTTACCAGCGCCACACTTCCTCATTTCTTTATACAACCAGAACCAAAACAATTTTTTGCCGATGCCACTCAGCCGCATGTAGTACAAAATAATAATGAAATACAAAATACAGAAGTGACGTAAAGTGACATCAGACTTAACATATACTCCCACCTTGAGTTGCCGGAAGGTAACTCAACAAATAATACTTACAATCAACAGTTTTGAAGTTTACAAGTCCATCCTCTGAGGAACCTTGATGACTCTGCCACTCTTCATTTGATAAGCTCATTCTCTGATCATATTTCCAATCTTAGAGTCACTAATTTGAGATTGAGTAGGTGTATCCGTAGGGATCGTCCGTGGTGTTGGTGGATCCGGTAACTGTTCAATAGAGTCCAAACAGTTCGAAGATATTTCCAAAGGGAAAACATGCTAGAATAGGGTGTAACAGTTTAGCATTAGCTGTTTGTATTCGATTACTAGTCTTACAACACCGTCTGAACCTGGTATGAGTTCCAGAACACGTCCTAAGGGCCAGTCTATGCGTTTGACATTCTGATCACCTATAAGCACAATATCTCCTTTCAAGATCTCGTGCAAATGAATGCCTGAGCGAGTCCTTTGTATGAGATTTCCTAAATACTCTGATCTGAAACATTATTGAAGGTCCCTCATTAACCGTTGTCGATATCTTAATCGCTTGTTCAGTTATTTGGAGTTAACTGCATCGTAATCTTCTACACTGCTATTCTTTATATCATGTAGAAATAAAGCAGGTGACAGAGGAACCAATTCATCACTTTCTGACACATAAGTAATTGGACGCAAATTAATGACTGACTCAGTATCGCATAGGACAGTGGCCATTTCCTTGTATGATAGGTACGCTTTACTCAAAACCTTTTTGAGGATCTGTTTTACTATTCTAATTAATCTTTCCCAAAAATCGCCCCACCAAGGAGCCGATGGAGGGTTAAATGTCCACTCTATCTTTTTGGATGTGCCAAATTTCGATACTTCATTCCAGTCAACAGAATTTAGTACATTAGCAGCGCCCACGAAATTAGTTCCATTATCACAATAAACAGTGTTGGGTCTTCCACGTGGTGCTATAAATCTTCGAAAGGCCTGCAGAAATACTTCAGTGGATACAGTGGTTACAAGTTCAAGATGTGCTGCTCTGTATACTGCGCAGGTGAATAGACAGATCCAGGCCTTAACACCTCCCTTTAAATATAAAGGTCCTGCTAAATCCACTCCCACTGTTTCAAATACTGATGCGTCTTTTACTTTTTTCTTGGGTAGTGGCGCCATGGGAGCATTAAGATGTCCTTCATTTTGTCTGCGACAGATAACACATTTTGATATCACTGACCATATAGCTCTCCTGCCGTTTAATATCCAGTAATGTTCTCTCAAAATATTTAATACTATTTGAGTACCGGAATGAGAATTCTTGATATGTCCGACATAATAAGTTTATCTACCACTGGATGACGAGAAGGCAGAACTATAGGGCATTTAAAATCTTCCGTATCCTGGTGATGAACAATTCTTGTTCGCAAATGTATAATTCCATGATCATCTCTATAGGCATTTAAAGACTTTAATCTTTTATCCGCATCGCAGTCAAAGGATTCCTTTTGTACAAACTCAATTATTTTCTCCTCTGCTTTTATAAATTTTAAATAAAGCAATTCTCCCATCCTTCTCTTATTTTGTGGTTGTCGGCAATTGTAAATAAATCTGCTCACCCAAGCTGTCATTCGGACTATTTTGTCGTAACTTGAGAAAAATTGACAGTACCACTCTTTTCCCAAATACTTGTTGCACTTTTAATTCTCTGAAGAATTACTTGTGGTGTAGTCTAATTCATGATGCATAAGACAAGCAATTTGTTGACTCCTGAGAGGAGTTTTTCTTTTTCTTGGATGACTTTTTCTTTCTCAAAAATTATTTCTGTCGAAGGCCAATTAGTCCATTCTCCAAGCTGGACCCTCCCACCATCGAGAAGCAATAAACTGTCTAACTGAACAGCCTCGGGATAGAAGATCCGCAGAGTTGACTTCACCATCTCAGGGACCCAGGTTTTGTTATCATTCTGATCTCTTTCATGCAATTCTTCACAAAAACAGACCACATTTGGTCATTTTGGATCCATGCCAATACTGTTGTTGAATCGGTCCGGAAACACAATTCTATTTCTTCACTTTTGGAACAACATAATCCCTCTAAGACCAAATTACATAGTCTGGCACCTATGAGTGCTGCCAATAACTCCAAACTTGGAATAGTCACAGACTTGACTGGAGCTACTCTTGGCCTTGCCGCCAAAAAATGAACTCTGATCGTTTTACCTCTCTGTACTCTAATGAAAATCGCCGCAGCATACGCATGTTGACTTGCATCACAAAAGGTGTGTATAGTGATCCTTTGTTCACTTAGACAAGGTCCATAAACCCAGTGTTCTATTTCTACTTCTTTCAACAAATGACTATATTTAAGCCAGTTCAAAAACTCCCTTGAGGTGGTAGCATCAACTTCAGTGTCCCATGAGCTTCTCGTTTTCCAAATCTGTTGAAGTAATAATTTTGGAATCAAGAAGGCAGGACTCACCATCCCAATGGGATCAAATACTCTCTGGGCTACAGACAGGAAGAGTCTTTTTGTAACAGTACCCATCTGATAATGTTTCAACCATTGCGTGTTCAAAAGTAACATATCTTTTTGGTCCCATAATAAACTTAAGGCTGATGACAGAGCAGCCTCATTACTTCCAGTATATTTCCAGTCTCTTAAATTAAATTTTCCCTTTTCCATTATTTTCTGTGCCTCATTGATAAACTGTCGGAGTTCTAACTCAGTGTCGGCACTTGTGACTACGTTATCAACATAGAAACTTTGTTGAAGTCGATCCATCAGAGCTTCTGTATACTGGAGCCCTTTGACACCTTTACGTATATGATATTCAAGGACAGCTCCTAGAAGAAAAGGAATACTGACGACACCAAACACCATTCTGGTATGACGAAAAACTTTTAATCTTCCATCCTCCCCCGCCACAAAAAATGCAAAAAATCTCGGTCCACTTTTCTGACACTAATTTGTAAAAATGCCTTCTCAATATCTGCAGACACACCATATTTTTTTCTCTAAATCTCAGGAGAATCTAAGGAATAAGTTCAATAAGGTTAGGTCCGCAATTGAGACATTGGTTTAAAGATGGAGAAGACTTTTCTCGTGCTGATGCATCGAATACGGGCCTTATTTTAATGGTGCCATGTTGTTTTAGAACAGGTCTATGTGGTAAATAATGGCCATGTTCATCAATTTCCTGTGGTGGCACTTCTTCAATTATACCTAAAGACAGCCATTCTAATAATGTATTACACTGGTGTGCAAAAATTAAGGACGAAGAGGAGAAATTAACATCACAGCAGAACGAGCAGGCAGAATGGACCGAAAGCCCACTCAGGAGATAGAGACTAGAGTCCGGTATGGTAGGGCATGCACATGTATGCAGCATGAGGTGTGTGTGTGTGGGGGGGGTCGGAAGGGTATAAAGCACACGGGCGGTGTACGCTCAGCAATTCGGTGAAAGCTATTTCACGGTGTACATAGGTTTGAATGACGTCGAGTTGCTGCCACTGTGTGATATGGCCAACAGGCAATCCAGTAGACGACATCTGGATGACTTTACCCGAGGTCGCGTCATTGGGAAGTTGGAAGAAGGTCGAAGTGTGACTAGTGTAGCCGAGGAGTTTGAGATCGCTCACAGCATCGTTTCACGAGCTTGGAGAGCATTTCAAACGACAGGAACAGCTGTCCGAGAGTTTAGCAGTGGTCGTCCAATAGCAACTACGGCGGTGGACGACCGGTATATTGTCCTACAGGCGAGAAGAGACAGACAGCAGACATCGGGAGAAATCGCAAGGCACATGCAACAAACAACTGGACGTCCGTTATCGCATTTTACTGTGGCCAGGAGGCTGCACAAAGGTGGTCTATTTGCACGACGACCAGTATGGTGTGTGCCATTAACGCCTGCTCATCAGAGACGGCGGTTTCAGCGGTGCCAGGAACAAAAGAATTGGACACATCAGCAATGGGGTAGAATTCTCTTTATGGATGAGAGCCGATTTAGTCTGACGAGCGATTCTGGACGTATACACATCTGGAGAGAGCAGGGAACACACAATCAGACCTCCAACATCATCGAAAGGGACCGGTTTGGAGGTGGCAGAATTCTCGTTTGGGGCGGTATCATGCTTGGTAGCCATACTGACCTCCACATCTTCCAAGGAGGTTCAGTCACTGGTGTCCGCTATTGTACCGAGGTTCTCTTGCCTCACGTGCGTCTGTTTAGAGGTGCTGTGGGTCCTGAGTTTCTCTTCATGGACGACGACGCTACACCTCATCGTACAGTGGCTGTCGCAGAGCTGTTGGAGAGTGAAGATATTCAATGCATGGATTGGCCTGCAAGGTCCCTGGACCTAAATCCAATCGAACACGTGTGGGATTTCTCGGGAGATGCTTGGCAGCACGTCACCAGCCGCCAGCAACAATTCCGCAGCTGCGATTGGCGCTACAAGAGGAATGGGCCACGATGCCTTAACAGCTCCTTAACAACCTTGTCCTCAGTATGGACAGACGTAAATCCTGCAACGCAGTCAGGGGTGATCATATCCCCTACTAAAGACTGGATTTTTCTTGGCAGCCGCCTGTCACATGGACGTTTCTGTCTCCTGTCCAGTTGTGCTCGAAGCTACCTTTTCAATAAAGTGCCTTTGTATCCTTTGGATTCCTTGTTTGGACGGTTTTGCTCACTTGTCCCATATTCTTATATCTTGGAGATCTTATGGTATGATTTGAGTCGATGTGGAGCACTTCTGCACAACGTTACATTTGAAAAACCATCTCGTCCTTAATTTTTGCACGCCAGTGTATTATAAGCACCCCAGACCAAAAATTACGGAATGCTGTCATCTGGAGGAACAGTTGGAAACTGGTCAGGCAGAGAAAAATGCGTGTATATAATGGAATGGAAAGTATTGTATGTTACTTGTTACTTTTTCAGCATTGTAATACGTGCATGCCTAATCAGTTTTATTGTTGCTTACAGGTAGTACCATGGGTAGAAAAGGTGACATAACATAGTGGCAAAAGGGAGCTATCGTCTTTGGTCGTGAACATGGTCATTCGCTGAGGGAGGTGGTGGAGTTCATTGCGTGTCCAAGTTCACAGTCAGCAGTGTTCATTTAGCATGGAAGGAGTCGGCCAGAGACGATTCCCATCAGAGCAGCTGCAGCAGAAAAACCATAATGAGCAATCGTGATTGTCGACATGTAGGGCGATTATCAACCGCAAAACTGTTCCAAACCCGGCAGGAATTGCTGCAAGAGTATAATGCGGGACCCAGTCGGCCTGTTTCCGAATGAACGCTTCGATGAGAACTGCATGGTGTAGGAATATTCAGTCGTGTAGCAAGGGTACGCCCCAAGCTGTCTGCCATACACAAGAAAAAGCGGCTGGAATGGGCAAGGGAACACCAACACTGGACCACAGAACAGTGGCAACGCATCATCTGGTCGGACGAATCCAGGTTCTGCCTGTATTCCAATGATGGTCCATCCAGGGTCATGCGTGAGGCCGGAGAAGTCTTCAACGCAGAGTGTGTGTGCAAAGGGCTGTACAGAAGGGGAACTGGGGGGGGGGTGGTGTTATGTTTTGGGGGTGTATATCCAGTGCCGGGGTGGGTCCCTTAGTTCACGTGTCTAATGGCATGAAAGCTGTGAACTACGTGAAACTGTTGGATAACGAGGTGTTGCCATATGTCCAGTTCTTCCAAGATGCCGCCATTCCAGATCCACGTTATCAAGACGACAACTGCACTGTCCACTGAGCTGCCATTGTGCAGGATTAGTTTGCAGAACATGAGGTCGACGTTCCACATCTCACCTGGCCCGCCAATTCGCCTGATCTCAATGTTATTGAAAAAATTTGGAACATGCTCAAACAGGCCATTGAGAAGAGATAACAACACCCTCCCAATTTGACTGCTCTGCGGGACCAGTTGTTCACGGCGTGGAGCAAACTGGACATTGTCATCCGCTCCCATATTGACAGCATGCCAAAGAAAATCAAGGCTGTGCTTTGAGCTAGTGGTGATGTAACCCCATTTTAACCAATAAAATGACCATTCCGTAATTTTTTGTCCGGTGTGCTTATGTAGAATACAAATTCTGGCAGTGTAATTTGTTTGTAGTCTTTTCCAATCTCTGCAGGGCTAAGTCTTTATTAGAAGGTAGTACAAAATGTTGTTATATCCATGGCAATGCAACCTCATAGCGACCCTCCTCATTGACAATTACTGACTCCTGAAAATTCAAATTCACTTGAAGATCTAACTCTTCCTTGGCTCAGTGACTGAGGCTTCTCTTGAAGATCTAACTCTCTAAAGCTCAGTGACTGAGGCTTCTCGTATGAGAGTTAGATCTTCAAGTGAATTCAAATTCACTTGAAGATCTAACTCTCCAAAGCTCAGTGACTGAGGCTTCTCGTACAAACAAGGAAATTACAGTCATGGCCAAATTATCATCCCCTTTCGATTGAACCTTGCCCATTAAAGTCCAACCAAGTCGTGTTTGAATGGCCAGAATTCCACAAGATAAATTCCTTTTTTTTTTTTTTTTTTGCAGTTAAAATCTGTGCAGCAATGTCAGCCCCAATCAATATCTCTATAGGTCCTGGACTCTCCTGCATATCCATAACCAAAATATTTGAATGTTTCAATTCATCCATCCAAGGACCTCCCTTAATTGAAGAAACATTACCACAGATAATGTTCTGTTCTAGAACTTCGAAATCACGAAGGTAACCTCCCTCTGCACTCTCTAGTTGCACTCTGTAACACAAGTGTTTCTTTTCGTATGTCTTTTTTCTGCCAAACGGCAAATGTACAATGGTTTCTTGTTGTACTGGAACACAGCCTAATTTAATAGTGTTTTTTTTTTTTCGTATACATGATCTTTGAGATCCAGTGTCTACCAAAGCTCTCACAAACAAAAATTTATCTGACACTCTCACTTTCACTTTTAGTGTTTGCAAAAATACTGTAGGGCCTTTGGTAAGACTTGTCAGAGAAATAGTAGTCTGTTCCATCACTTTGCGAGCATGTTCTTTGTTTTCCACTACTCTCTCTGTTAATGTGGGACACATCAACACAACATGGTGTCTGCCACAAATAATACATTTAAGTCTAACCCTACATCTCTTGGTATTGTGACCAACTCTCAGGCACGAAAAACAAGCTCTCTTTGCTTTCAAAATTTTTTGTTTTTCCTCAAATGACATATTCTTTTCACCAAAACAATCTGAACTGGGGTGACTCTTTGAACAGAAAAGACAAGTTCATTTAACTTCACTATGTACTAACAGGTCAGCTTCACTATGTACTAACAGCCGCTGTTGTCACTTCTTCAATTTTCTGAAATTTCTGACTTCGAATCTGACCTTCTCTCTTCCCCGATCCGGAACCTTCCATTGCTATAGAGATTCTTTGTTCCTCATCAACTTCATTTTTAAGAAAACTCATAAGCTTCTCTAATCGGCCAGTAGGCATAAGATGAGTATCAAAACTCCTTCTATAGGTTCGCAAGACGTCTTCGGACAAACTACTTTCTACAAGTGGATATAATAATGGAGCACATTTCTTAGCAGTAACACCCAAAGATTCTAAAGCTCTTAATGCTGATTCTAATTTATCATGAACAGCATTTACAGGTGACAGCTTTGTAACATTCTTCATTACCAATCTTAACAGCTCCCTTATATACACTTCCACTAACAAATGCTCTAGTCCGAATCTGTCCCTCAAACTTTCTATCACCTTTGGATAATTTTTACCCATTGGAGGGAAACTCTGTACGGTCTCTCTAGCTTTCGATCCTTCCTAGGTAGCCTGTATTAAATATTGAAATTTGTCTTCTGGAGCTAACCCAGTGTTTTCATGTATCTTAGAAAACTGACTCCAGAACCCAAGCCAATCCTGCAGATCACCTGTAAATTTTTTGAGCTCAATCTTGGGTAATTTATACTGAGAAGCCTCATTTCTTATATTATCATTTTCTACAGGTTTACTCGAAACCATCTGGCCTTGTAAAATGCTCTCTATTTTTATTTTACATCTGAGACATCTTTCTCAATAATTTTCAGCCTCTTGAAAATCAATTTCAAACACTTCAGTAACATTGGTTTCTAACAGTAAGTCACTAATCTGTTGTTACATGTCACTTAATCTATCCATTTTATCATTCATCTGACACTGCAACAAACAAATTCTTTCAAAATTAAGCTCATCTTTAATTAATTCTTCAATCAAATACCTTTTCAATAAAGTAAAGTTTTCCTTTTTAACTTAAGCGACTCCATTTTCATGCAAATTCAAACTTATTTGGAATTTGAAATAGGAACTTTCTTAATTTACTTCTTACCGTACTTTTCCAAAACAAAGTTCTTCATCCGACGAAAGGTATCCAAATCCGATTGCCTCTAGAGTCATGTTAGCGGACGCCACATGTTGCTTACACAAGCCGTAAAAATACCCATAAGCTAAAAACAGGTTTCAAGAGATCTAAAGTAGAAAATATTTATTCGCAATCAACCTTTATCTGATATCACAACTCCAAACAACTTCGTCTTTTACCGGCGCCACACTTCCTCATTTCTTTACACAACCAGAACCAAAACAACTTTTTGCCGATGCCACTCAGCCGCATGTAGTACAAAATAATTATAAAATACAGAAGTGATGTAAACTGACGTCAGATTTCACAATGTCCATGCATTGAGTATGTAGTTAGTTAGTTACATTTTTGGTGCTATAAGTACTATTCCTTCATTGTCAGGCCAAGAACTTTTCGGTCTCGGACCAACAACGAAGGAATATATATTAGGTCATTCGGTAAGTAGCGGCTGATTTTCTGAAGTGCTACATTCAACTCTCCCACAATGCTCACAGACTAACCCTCTTGTGGGTTGAGCTGCAGTTGTTGCTACTCATGTAAGAGTGGTTTGTACAACATAAATAATACGGAGTTGTTGGGAGCAAATGAACTGGCACTAAATACAAATAAGAATAAAGCAGTAATTTTTTCGTGACAGAAAACAAAACAAGATATAAATATACCATTATTATTGGATAACAAATCAATCGAAGTAGTAAATAACTTTACGTACCTTGGAATTACACCCAGTAATGATTTAAAATGGAATATACACATAGAAAATCTCCTAAGTGAAATATAAAAAAATATAAGAATTGTCAGCTATGTTTTAATAAATCCTACGGTTAAAGTATTAAAATTATTATATTTTACCTTAATTCATACACATCTTAATTATTGCATATTAACATGGGGTCAAACAACTCAATCTAATATTAAAAAACTGCAAATACTACAAAATAAATTTATTAGACTAATAGATTTAAAATACAACTTTAATAGTAATAATTACTGTATATGCGGTTGGGTATTCACGGATTTACAAGAGTTTCCCCTAATAAATATATAATGCCTGTTAAGCAACTACATGATTTTAACTTAGAATAAAAAATAACATAGAACGTGATCTAATAAAAATAACTACTTATACACATCAATATATTACTAGAAATTAGCATATACTAATACCAGTTTTACCTAAAACTATAACCATAAAACAAAGTCTACATTACTGTGGACCAAGACTTTGGAATTAATTACGTAGAGAACTAACAGAAATCAATAACTATAACTTATATATATAAAAAATACTTAAGGCATATATATTAAATTAACTACAAAAAAAAAAAAAGAGAAAAGAAGATGGGAAGGGAAAGGTATTTTAATTCGAAAAGCCTTTCAGCACGATAAGATATATTTATTAATACAGTCTGTACTAAAAAATAGACATTTATAAGGCACAACAACTTACAAGATCTTTCAAAGCACCAAGTGCTCCATCGTCAGGTATTTCAATATACATAAACAAAACAACGGATAAAAGCAAGAAGCATTTTCAAATTACGCGAGCACGTGATAACAATAACGAGGTTTACATTAAATATAGTAGAAGTTTTGTCATGCGTTAAAGGGTTTCAACAAATGATACTATGAATTGCTATTACATATGCGAAGAAAATATATACACAGAGGATAATTAATAAGTTGACATTAATCGTCAAACTGTAAGTGAATTATTAGGAGTTAAGTGTTGCTGAAGAGGAGTATGCTGTTCTGGCTGCATTAACATGGCCCAAGGCACTGAAACAAAACGTGGGGTTTCTTCATTACAGCAGTCAAAGCTGTGCGATAATATACACAAACTTTCAGCGAATCGAAGAGATCGCTTTGTACGATTTGAGCTCAGCACACTGGCATTGGTCCAGTCCGGTCGGTAGATACCTCTATTAACTAATCGTGCAAGAGAGGTAGCATCAGAGTTATTAGTAATTGAGTACTTGTGCTCATATATTCTTGTTCGCAATGGGCGTGCAGTAGATCCTATATATGCAATTGCTGGATCTTCTGGGTCAATAGGAATTAAGGGTATTTTGTAAACCCCATGTTTGTTTAGTGTGGAAACTCGGTCCCGGTCTTTTTGCACGATGGCTCCAATACTTTTCGTACTTTCACCAAACGCAATGTGGTGTTTTATACAAAGGGAAACCAGAATTACAAAATATGTTGGCACTGTGGACTATATACCTGAAGTCACTACAATACTAAAGAACATATGCAAAAAACACCACATTGCGTTTGGTGAAAGTACGAAAAGTATTCGAGCCATCGTGCAAAAAGACCGTGACCAAGTTTCCACACTGAACAGACATGGGGTTTACAAAATAACCTTAATTCCTGTTGACCCAGAAGATCCAGCAATTGCATATATAGGATCCACTGCACGCCCATTGCGAACAAGAATATATGAGCACAAGTACTCAATTACTAATAACTCTGATGCTACCTCTCTTGCACGATTAGTTAATAGAGGTATCTACCGACCAGACTGGACCAATGCCAGTGTGCTGAGCTCAAATCGTACAAAGCGATCTCTTCGATTCGCTGAAAGTTTATGTATATTATCGCACAGCTGTGACTGCTGTAATGAAGAAACTCCATGTTTCGTTCCAGTGCCTTGGGCCATGTTAATGCGGCCAGAACAGCATACTCCTATCCAGCAACACTTAACTCCTAATAATTCACTTACAGTTTGACGAATAATGCCAACTTATTAATTATCCTCTGTGTATATATTTTCTTTGCATATGTAATAGCAATTCATAGTATCATTTGTTGAAACCCTTTAACGCATGACAAAACTTCTACTATATTTAATGTAAACCTCGTTATTGTTATCACGTGCTCGCGTAATTTGAAAATGCTTCTTGCTTTTATCCGTTGTTTTGTTTATGTATATTGAAATACCTGACGATGGAGCACTTGGTGCTTTGAAAGATCTTGTAAGTTGTTGTGCCTTATAAATGTCTATTTTTTAGTACAGACTGTATTAATAAATATATCTTATCGTGCTGAAAGGCTTTTCGAATTAAAATATTGTTTAGCGCACGAAGAATCCTTATTAAAGGGAAAGGTAATCAGTAAGTTGGAGGGCAAGAGTGATCTCTAATTGTAGCACCAGGGAGATTTCATGTTATACCAATAGTAAATTAATTTCATTGCTGTCTTGGATTGTTGACTTTACTTAGGGAGCTCGGGGCTAAGTCAGGACTCTGTGAGGCCTTTCCCCGGAGCTTCCTTGCTGTTGTTATAAAAACAGATAAATAATAATGTAACAATAAATCAGGAAACTGTAACAGCAAAAATAATAAATGAAATGAAATGAAAATGTTAGGAAGGAGTGAGTTGCGGGTGATTCTGCTTCAAGAGTTCAAATTGGATCGTAATGCTTCACAAACCTACCGTAATGTGGTCTAGGCATCGGGTAAGGAAGCCACGTCTGAATGTACTGTTCATCGGCGGTTTGAAAAGTTTCGTTCTGGTGACGTGAGCCTACAAGATAAGGAGGGCCAAGAACAAAATTTGGTCATTGACAACGACACTAACAAATGTGGAGGCAAATTCTTGTGTCACAGAGAACTCGCCAAACAGTACAATGTGTCAGTGTCAACCATTTCTGAGCATCTCCACCAAATTGGTTAAGTTAAGAAGCTCAATACATGGGTCTCACATGAACTGACAGAGAATCGGAAACAACAGCGGTTTGAGACGTGCAGTAACTTCCTTCTTCGCAACAAAAAGGATTTCGTGCTTGATCGCATTGTAAGCTGTGATGTAAAATGGATGCTATACAACAACTGCAAGGGATCTGGACAGTGGCTGAACCATGGTGAACCACCAGAACAACATTTTCAACCAAGATGATGCCGTAGAAAGTTTTGTTGACAGTGTGGTGGACTGTTCATGGTGTCATACAATGCAGGTTCTTGAATGCTGGTGAAAGCATTACCTCAGTCACATACTGTTAAGAAATTGACCAGATGCTTCAGAAGTTGTGCTCCAAACAGCCATCTTTGGTGAACAGGAAGGGTCCTATCCTCCTCCATGATAATGCAGGACCACATGTGTCACAAATGGCGAAACAGAAACTACATGAACTGATGTCCGAAACCCTCCCACATCCATCCTACTCACCTGACTTGGCACTTACCGATTACCACCTGTTCATGCATTTTAGCAATTACCTCAAGGACAGGACATTCAGGAACTGAGAGGATGCCGAAATCACATTCCGGACTTTCTTGCATTCAGGGAGACAGATTTCTTCTGGACTGGCATTGAAGCACTTGTCACTTCGTGGCAGAGGTGTGTAGCTTATGAAGGCGTCTGTTTTGAATAAAACAAGGTTGTGCTATGAGGTATGTCTCTTTCATTTTTTCCCCTCCAAAGTATTTTTTGAATAACCTGGTATATATTTACATATACTATGTGCATATACTATATATACATATACCCCCCCCCCCCCCAGGAATTCGTGGCCGTGCCACAGGGCTCTTCGGTGTATCTTCATTTTAATTAGATTATACTATTTTGTGTTAATATTGCAGCACAAAAGTGAAATACATTTTTTGTGTTACTTTTTCTGAAAATTCAGATGCTGTTAAGTCTGTACATTCAATATTTTACATGTACAGACTTAATAGCACCTGGATTTTGTTCACTAAGTTGCATGCAAACCAATAGCCATAGTGGTGTGTTTACTGATCATTTCTCATTCTTCACTTTCTTTGAAATAAATAGTTTTGAATTGTGTTTGGGTTACCTGACTGGGATTTTTAATTGTGATAAATAAAATTGCTGCATGTAGACAAATGGTATCTCAATTATTTGAGGTGAAGCTTCTTGATATTTTCTTATTCTTGTTTTCCATTTGTTCTATAAAAGTTAGTTTGTGGATATAAATTCTAGCCAAAATAAAATCAGTTTGGTGGTACACTAATTATTTGGGTACTTATGTGTTCACTGTTTACCAAGCTGTTAATTTCATCATTTTGTTCATTTTTGTTCTTTTCCCTTTTATCCTGTGTTTTTTACACCATAGCCAAAATTGTTGAATCATGCGGGAGTTCGGAAACCACGGTAAATAAATAAATTAAAATACTTGCCCTGTGAAGTTTAAATATTTCTTATGAGCTCCATTTTTTCAATATTTGTACTTTTTTTTCACACCTAATTATTCTGAACAGTTAATTCTGTTTTCTTGTCTAATAGCTATGTTTCTTTAATTCTGTAGAAATTTCCAACAGTCAGAGTGATCCTTTTTGTATTTGGAAATGAAGACTCTCCTGGGAAGGCAAAAATCAAAGCTATGTTGTATGCAGAGTATACATCATCCCTTCTGGAACCTGTTCCATGTATATATCAAACAGATGACTGCCTTACTGGGATGTTGTTTCGAGCAAGAGGCTACCTGCCTTTATTGATTGAGCTAGCATCAGATAATGGTAATGTATTTATACTAAATTTTCCTCCATAATGTGCATATGTTGTAAACACTGTTGTTGTATTGATGATACTTATTTGTCACTCTCTCATCACTTTTAAGAGAGTGACAAATTTGTGAAAGGAATTTTAATAATTACTCAACCCTTCCTGATATCCAAAAAATTAACAAGAAAACTACTGTAATTTTTGGGCTAAACAGAAGCCACTCTTACGGTAAAAAAAAGTGCGGTTTGCACACTGTGCGGCTCTTATGCCCATGTGTCACTTACCCCGAATTTTTTCATTGCAAACAGCAACTGTAAGTTGTGTCTGATGGCACTCTCAGAGTAAATTTCCATGAATTATGATTGCTGCCATTTTTTCTGCTGTGACTTGTCTTTTCCACTTTTCCTACAAAACTGCACTTAGCAGAAGTTTGAGAACATAGCAAAATCTATCAAAAATGCAGAAATTCAACATCGTTATGTCACTGAATTTAATATTAATGAGAAAGGAGCTCATTATCAGACATTGAATGCATTAATGCTTTTTCATTAATGCAACTTGTAATCCTTAATCGTTGCCTAGAACAGTTTCCCAACTGCCTGTCCACAAGGTTTTATTCTGCCGGCCCGTGAGAGATGAGTGAATTTATTTACTTTTCTTTTGAATCAAAATGGAGTCCAAGTAAGAAGAAATCTAGATCTGAAGTTTTTTGAACATTTGTTGCAGATGCTTAAAGGAAGCTTGTGGATCTGATCTCTTTGCAAAAGATATGAACTCCTGCAGGCTAACTCACCGGAAAAGCAAAGCTTTGTTGAACTTCTTTCTGATGCCAGTGTGGTATCGATTTTCGGATTCAAATCTGCGACTCAGTTTTGAGGTATTATGAAGAAAGAATATCCAAGTCTCGATGACAAAGCTCTAAAATTATTGGTAACTTTTTCGACCTCATATTTATTACTAGAAAACCTTTTCAACCACTTTGGCAATCAAAACAAAGCACAGGAACATAATGGACATTAATGCTACACTGCACCTTGCAGAAATGATGCTGGGACTTAAGAAGATTATCGCGAAGCAGCAGCAACAGATGTCGTATTGACCCCAGAAAAAAATATTAATGGTAAGGAGAATATGGTGGTTTAAGTGATTACAGATTGTACTTATTAATCATTAAATAATATTAACAGATTAAATTATTTTAGCTATAAGTAGGGGACATGGAATAATCTGGTATGTAAATTATAGATTGTACACAGTGTTCATTATAATAAAGAATATTACAAGATTAAATGCTCGAAAATAACCTAAAAGTTTTGTTTGAGCATCACTGGTCTGTAGAAGTTTCCCAAACGTTTTGCCAATCCGCAAATGCAAAAAAGTTGGGAACTGCTGGTCTAGAAAATTGTTTGTCTAATTAAGAAATATATACACTGAAGTGCCAGAAAAACTGTCTTGGTAGGTCCCCCACGGGAACATAGGACTGCAGAAATACGACAGGGCATGGACTCCACTAGTTTCTGGAAATATGCTGTAGGCAATGCACACCATACTTCCTGCACAGCATTCCACAATTCGGGTGTATTCCAAGGTCTCGGATTCCTGTGTTCGATAGCGCGGTGCATGGCATCCCAAATGTGTTCTATCACGTTCAGATCTGGGGACTTGGGTGGGAATGGCAACACCCCAACTCAAATGAATGCTACTCTAACCATAATGTGGTGTCCCGACACTTGTGTGGAGGTGCATTGTCCTGTTGGAACAAGCCCAGTCCATCAGCATGAATGCAGGACATGAACGGGTGTACCTCGTCAGGAAGGATGCGCACATAGCATTGGCCGGTCACAGACGTTTGTAAACATACCAGGGGTCCCAGTGAAGTCCAGCTAAACACACCCCATACCATTATGAACCCCCAACCAGCCGGTACAGTTCCCTGTTGACAGGCGGGATCCATGGCTTCATGGGGTTGGCGCCACACACGAATCCTTCCATCTGCCTGATACAGTTGAAAACACGACTCGTCAGACGAGGCTACTTGTTTCCAGTCATCAAGTGTCCAGTGGCAGTGTTACCGTGCCCAAGCGAGGCACATAGCTCTGTGTCGTGGACCCATCAAGGGGACTCTAGTTATGCGTCGGCTCCCAAAGCCCATATCGTGCAGGGTACATTGCACAGTCCGGAAGCTGATGCTTGTTGAGGCTCCAGCATTGAATTCCGATGATACCTGCGAGAGTGTTGCATGCCTATCACGTGAAACGATTCTTGACAGCCGACGATGGTCACGTTCACCCAATGTCTTTTTACGGCCACACTGGTATCGTAGGTTGGAGGTTTTGCCAGAATTATTGTAGTCATGGTACACCCTTGCAATGGTCGTCCGTGAAAATCCGAACTTCGTTTCTACCTCTGAAATACTATGGCCCATCTCACGAGCGCCAACTATGACACCGCGTTGAAAATCACTTAAATCGTTATTACTTGTCATTTTCATGCCGAAAACAGCTCTGACAGCTGGCAAGGATGTTTATCACTTTATATATGCCCTGGCGGACGCAACTGAGTACGCACATAGGTGATGTTGCTATGTATTTTACATAAGCTCATCTGTGCCAGTTTATCTGGCACTTCAGTGTATATACATATATATATAAAAAGAGTAGATTCCAGTTAATTGTGCCACCATTTAATTGGGGGAGCTGTTTATTTTTAATAGTTCTTGAAGAACATTGCAAATTAGTTCTTTGGAATACAGCTTTGCTAGGGCTGCTGCTTTATTGGGCCAAAGTGCTTTACTACCGATGTGTCCCATTTAACTGGAATCTACTGTATTCCTATTTAATGATAGAAGCTTGCGGAAATTTTGGCTCCCCAGAATTGACTTTTGGGTATGTGAACTTTGTAGCAGCATTGTCTTCCATTTGTGCACCATAGTTTTTGTGCTTTTGCCTTCTCTCGTGCCCATTTTTTCTCTCGGGGAGTATCACACTAAATTTGTCTCTCTCTTTGTTTTTATGTGTACCTTCTCATTGTTCGCCAATGTACAATGTTGCTGACCCCCGGGTGATGCCATCTTCCGAGGTTAAAGCCAAGGATAGTGGCTTCCATTCATGACGGAGTTGTAGGACATTTCTCTCGTAATGGTCATCACTAGCATAAGAGCCAAACAACTAAAAATAACACCTGTAATTCATGTCATGAAAACTGTGCTTACAAGCTGGAATTCATAATCGGTATCACCCTCTAAGAACGACTGTTAACCAGAAGTAAATACATAGAATGATTAAGGGAAAAAAATCCAGAATTGTTTTTGTTCAGCTTCATTAAATTACCATAAATGACTTAAATATAATGAAATTATGGAAAAATGACCTTAAAAATAATCGGGCTGTTCAATCCTAACATGTTGCAAATAGCAATCCAGACATGTTGCAATGTTATTCATCAAAGCTCTTACATTAATGCCCAAAAGATTACAGACTTTCAATGGGGTGTGTCACTTATGCCAGTTCTGCTCTTACAATGAGTTTGTTTCGTAAATAGCAACTTTTGTCAGGTGCTACACTTAGCCTGAAAATTATGGTATATCTTGTGCAGCATCAAATTCTCAAAGTTACATTATGTGTAACTAATTATCCAATAACTTGTGTCATTACTTCCAAAAGTCTCATTATTCAGCTTACATGTGGAAGAACTTCTCCAGAAGGTGAACCAATCAGGCAGTATACCTGTCTTACAGACATGGAGAAGAAACAAGACTGCAAACACAGAGGATGAAGCATTTGTAGCTCCCTGAAGTTATACCACAAGCCACTTAGGGTCCCTTCCCCAACTTCTAGCTGAAATAGTACTTTATGTTTAATTATACATTCATTCATAGAATACTTTACATTCAGTCAGTGTAAACTGCTCAAAGTAATTATTTTCTTCCTTTAATAATAATTAAGATCAGTTGCAACGTAACTGGTTGGTGTGATAATTTATTGTAATGAACCAACAACTGATTCATTGGTTCAAGTGATTGAAACTTTGATGGCCATACAGATTCCATTAACTATAGGAAGTGCAATATTGTAAAGAGCTTTTCTGCAGCTGTGAATTTATAAAAAGTGTTCCTATAATGTTTCCTTTAGGAAACATTTAATTATGTGAAAAAGAAAAAGACTTGTAAACGGTATTTTTGGAGTTAGGCTCTTATTGTAAAAAAAAAAGCATAGTTTTCTCACTGTATGGTTCTTATGCTGATGTGATGCTTACCCCAAATATTTTTCTAAACAACTGTTCAGCAAACAGAAATTGTAAGTTCATGTATAATTCCATTCTCTCAGTAAATAACCATAAATTTCAACTTATTTTTGAACCATATGTTTATCTTTGCAAGGTTATTGAGAACGAGAGGAAGATAATCACTGCTACTTTTTCCCAGGGACTTATTTTTTCCAAATGCATGGACTTTGTAGCAACATATGTTTTCCATTTGTACGTCATGATTTTTGAAACTTTGCTTTGTCTCGTACCTACTTTTTCTCTCAAGGAGTGGCTGGCTAAATTTGGGTGTCTTTCTGTTTTTGTGGGTACTTTCTCTCTTACTGCCCTTTTACACACAACCTTGCTGACCCTCCTGTAATTCTCTCTTTCATCCCCTCCTAAGCTGGGAGGTTAAAGTCAAGAACAGTGACTACTATTCATGATGGAGTTGGGGGACATTTCTCTCATAGATCCTCAACAGTCACTTTAAAATGCCAAATATATATCACAGGAATTTTTATCAACAATGCCACATTTCTGTCGTGTCACAAACTGCATCACTTCTGAGAATTTAGTGTTGTTCTAGAAAACAGGGTTAAAAATTGTTATCAAAAATAGCATTTGTGGTTTTTACACAGGCAGTAAAAGTACATGGAATTAAAAACAATTTATTTTTATTATTTTCAGCATGTTTCTGCTTCACCCATCCATGTATTTATACTTATTTCATGAATATTCTTCTAGAAGAAATTGCTATTTAATATTTTTCATTTTATTTTCTTCCAGATATTTTTGATAGCACAAATTAGAGTTTTCAACTAAAAATAACATTGGTAATTCATGCAGTATAAACTGCATTGTGCAAGTTAGAATTCATAATCAATAAAATGTCCTCTAAAAATGACTGTTAGCTGTAAATAAATAAATGAACAAGATAATAAAGGAAAGGAAATTCAATATTTTCAATGTCATCATCCATTTCATTTTTACATTAGCACATTAAATTACTAAAAATAACTTAAAAAATTGTGAAATTATGGAAAAGTGACTTTAAAAATATACAGGTAGTTCAGATAGTAATCCAAATGTGTTACAGTGTTATTTGTTGAAACTCTTATGTCAATGGTTAAGGGTGCTGCTCTTAGCCCAATGAATTATGATACTTCTTACACCAAATCATAGGAACCATGAGCAGTCAATGGGCAATATATCTTTCTACTCATACAAAAGTTGGCAGTGATGTACATTGTATTGTAGAAATCAAATGTAATAGGCTTCAATATGATTGGAAAATGTAAAGTTATTTAAGCATTTCAAGGTTCACTCTTTGTGATTTTTTATTTCTATGAGTGATGAAAAATCCATGGAAATTTTTTTGTTGCATTCATTAAAAGTCAGTCACTTATTTGTATCACACAAGAAGATTACAAAATGTGATCTTTTTTTCTTTGATGGAGGACATCTGCCGAATTTCTCTATGTGCTGAAATCCACACAAAATTTCTTTTAAGTTTCTTGATTGCAAGGATTGGGTTTGAATCCTTAGATTTTTATTTAATTTAAGATTTTATTTTATTTATTTTTTAAAGATTTTAATTTATCATATTGATTTTGTGTTTGTTCTTGTCACAGTAGCTCTCTTTCTTTCCTGGAGTCAGTAATCATGATGTAGAACTGAACTTAAAAAGCTCAGATGTTGAAAATTTTCCATTGAGTCATGAACAAAAAGCTCAATTTTCGGAAAGTTCTATGTTGAGTCATGAACTATCACTATGCAAATTTCCAGTCCTCTGGATAATTTGGAAATATGTTTGGTCAACATAAGATACTTAAAATAAATGCAGGGAGGTGCTAATGCCATGCCAGTATGAAAAACTTCTCTTGTGCCATTCTGTTCCAAAATATCCTGTTTTAGTCAAATTTGCACCAGTGCTATGCCAAAATTAGTTTGTTTGTTTTTTTAATTCTGAACTTTACTATATATTAAAGTTTGATTAAAAATATCTTCATGTTGCAAATAGGGTTCATTGAATGTTGAAAAGTACTGGAACTTTTTTAAGACCCAAAAAGTGCTTGAATTTTTTCACTTTTTATGAAAGGTTATTGAAAACTTAAAAGCTGCCCCATTGGCTGAGTGGTTTTGAGGCCTCTGGCTCCTTACCACTCTTCTGAGCTGGGCCCATGGTTCCAGTCCCTGATGAGACATAGGTGGTATGCTTCTCTAGTAGTACTGGCTTTGATCTTACTCTGGAGCCATTGGCTCTAAATTAGGTTTGGAGGACTGCTTGCATTTCTAAGAATTGCTCATAGTGGTAGTTAAAACAAGAAAAAAGAAAAAAAAAAACACTTGAAAAAATCCTGAAATCTTTTAAATGGGATAAAGACTTGCTAGGGAAAGTTATGAGTTTTAGATGGAATATAGCAAAATAAAATATCAAGAAGTGCTGATTTTTCTGGCTTTGGTTTACCAGTAAGGCAACAAAGCTGTTGTGGAACAGCAAGCTGTTGTGTGGCCCAGTAATGAGTTTCTGATGTGGGGACTGTGATGACACTCACATCACTAAGTATAATGTGCTTTGACTCTGCAAGATCTAGAAAAGATGATTTCACCTATACTGAACCAGAAATCTCCAATGACATGCTGGAGATTTTTCCAACAGTGCTACAGTGATACTTGTCAATTTTTGTGTGTGTGTGTGTGTGTGTGTGTGTTAAAGTCCATACAGAAACTTCTCTACAAACAGGCTGCACCACTTGACTGCTGGGCCTGGAGATCCATGATAAGGTATAGATTTTGGGTTCATTGTTACACTATCACTCTTTTATTTTAGATCAGCAGTCATTAACTAAATATATTGGGTTGGAAAGAAAGTAATGTCTGAAAATGCAAAGCAACAGAAAAGTGCTAATTACCATATATACAAGTACAAATCAGTCAAAAATGTAGTTGCCATCATTTGCCATGATCTGCTCCCATCGCCTGGGCAGCTGTTGGATACCGTCCCTGTAGAATTGTGGCAGCATTGACGCAAAGAAGTGAGTAAGGGCGCATTTGACATCATCTGTTTGTAAAGTGATACAATGCCCACGGAATAGGTTGGTTGCGGTAGCTGCTCCCAGTCTAGGTCACTTGTGCTATGTGAGGTCTCGCTCAATCCTGCTATAAGAGGACGCCTTTGCGGTTCAGCAGTGCTAGTCATTTTGATATGAGCGATGCATGCAGATCGCTGAGCTCACGGCAGTACACATCAGCAGTGATAGTGGTGTTGTCCGGCAGCAGTTCAAAAAACACGGCACCCCTCGTACTCCACCTAACAAATAGCAGGACCTTATGTGGATGTAAGCCAGCTTTGGGGGGTTGACTTGGGCTTCTGTTTTGGGTCCAACCACTGTTTCTGGGTACTGACATTGTCATACAGGACCTACTTCTTGTAACCTGTCACAATGTGGTCCAAGAGTGGTTCAACTTGGTCATGTGTAAGCGAGGAAATGCATGCACTGATGGGTTTGATTCCTGCTCAACTGTAAGTTGATGGGGTACCCAAACTTTCCTCTTGTGCATCTTCCCAAGTTGACACAGGTGTGTGATAATGCTCATGTGGGCAGTCCTCAGCTGTTTGGCCAACTCCTGTGTGGTCACACATGGGTCAGTCTCCACTAAGGTCTTCAGCTTGTCCATATCCACTGTTGCAGGTATTGTGGCTTTGGGATGGTCTTGACAGGTCAAAATTTCGCTCTCGAAACCATTTGTACCAACGACAGCACTGACAATGTAATGCGGCATTGGCGTACACACTGGTAATGTTCCTTACAGCGCTTGCAGGGGTGCTACAGCGATGAAACTCGTGCAGCATGCAATGGCAAATGTGCTATTTGTCCACTTGCATGTTGGCTGGCGCTTACACTTTTTGCCTTCAGATGGTTAACTGCCACTGTCTTAAGCCGTCTACCTGCTGATGTTATGGCCAGTGTGCTGTACAATATCAGTGGACAATGTGTATCGTGGCTGGGGTTTGACTTCGGCTATCTCCTCATCAGATATTAATTTCCTTCCAACCCAATAAGCAACTCCTTTTTCACCAGATGCCTGCGGAGGTCTTTAAACTAAGATGAAAAGAAACAAGAACCCAATAGCTAACGTAAAAAGTGCTGACTGTTTTGAAGAACGATTTTCATGGAGAAACAACTGTAATAATGCAATGTTTCCCAGTCTAGAGTGGGATTCTGATTTATTGTACTGTCAGATCTGAGTTCAGATTTTGGGGCAAGGCATGAATGTTGTTTTACTCAGGAATAAAAGGAAACATCCATAATTTAGTGAAATTCATAGTGTATCAAGTCTAGCAATAGCGATGACATCAATTATTACCATGAATGTTGTGTTTGTCCTTTATCTTTGGCTCTCTTCCTTCCCTGGAACCATTGGCTCTTAAATGCAAATGGGTGACTCCTTATGTATAGGCTTAGATGCTCATAGACGTAATTAATATCCCTGGAAAAAACTAACAAGGGGTAGAAGCCACTGGTTAGTCTAAGAATGACAGTTTTGTAGAGCAGTTCCCATGACAGTTTTGTATAGCAGTTCCTATGATAACACCCATAATAACACATAGAACTGCCACTGTATGTGTAAGGAACTGTACAGTAAATTAATGAATGTTGGGTGTTAATCAGGCAAAATATCATGATAATCGTCTGCCAATGTAGTGTTTAAGAAACTTTGCTGCAAAATGGATGATTAGCTGAAAAGTTGTTTCCTTTTGAAACTGATTTTATGAAAGAATTCTAGAAGTTTTGTATTGAAATTAAATTTCTGTTCCAGAACATTCTTAGGCACCATCATGATATCCGGTTTCATAAAATGAATCTACTCAACTCATTTCTGTATATGTTATTTGACAATGAGGACTATGTGTTTTATCACATGCATATCTACTTACCCTGTGAAAGACTGGGAGCAAACGGAATTACTTTCACTTCTTTGAAGTGCTACTTTCTGAATAAGGAGTTAATCTGATTGTAAACTGTTGAATCTCCTGTGTATATGTTTTGCAAAAATGTTGCTACCAATGGGGATGAGATTGGATGAAACAATCTTCATGGCAGGGGTGTATATATAATTTTTTTTTCAGGGGACTAATGATAAAATAGAAGTTTTTGAAATCCACCAGAACAAAATACGCTCTGCTCATGAAAAGTAAAAGAAAAAATTAAACCCTTTTTTTCTAATGTAAGTTGATGCAGTTTAATTGAATTAAGGCATTTTTATGTAAGTCACATTTCAATTCAAAACATAAAAAATGAAACACTTTTTGGGAGGGGAGGGGGCAAGGCCTCTTTTTCTCTCCTCTAAATATGCCCCTGCTTCATGGTGATGTGCAAAATTTTTCAGTGACTCTTCATGAAGAAATTTGGTATGTGTACCAAACTGCTTGATGTTGTAAGGGAATGCCTAAAACTATCTCAGTGCTGTTGTAGTTTCTGTCAAAAGTCTATCTGTTTAACATTAATCTGAAAATACTAGGTGAAAGTATGTCAACAATGATGGGGGGGGGATGAGATATGTAGAGTAATTTTTTAATAACCAGGTATTTTCTTTTTGTTTGGGAACTTAGAAATGTGCAGTTGCAAATGTTAAAATGTTATGGTAGTTCATGTGCAGAAGCACAAACAGTATTTTCTCTTTTCTTCTTTTACTTTCTTTTTCATTTCTTCTACAGATATAAATAAAAGAATACTATTCTATGAAAAAAATTTAGTTACGTTCTGAGAATTTTGTGGTTTAAGGAAAAATTAAGTTCCCAAATCATATTTCTTCATTATATGCATGAAATAATAAAAACACATTGTTACCTACTGTATAGGAATTGTTAATTTTTAGACTTAAATGAGGGGGAGAGGAAAAAAACTGTTTTGACAAGCTAAAATAACCATTTAGGTTTGCAAAAGGAATCTTAAAATTAAATTTCATACGATACAATTCTAAATGTTGTTTAGAACAACAGAGTAGAACCAAATTTCCTGATGTAACATTTTCCTGTTTCTAAAGAGTTGCCGAAACAATTTTAAACATGTGACATAACACATCTCTGAAGTTATGTCAAAATGATTTGGATTAGATGACATCACACCAGCAGCTGTGAAAAATTAGTTTTTGCTTCTATGACAACAAAGCAAAGTGCTGCACGTGTGCACTTTGTTGATTGGCTATATTTTGCTTTTGTAAGAATCCTACCTTGATGTGGAGTGTCACACAAACACACGAAACAGTGTTTCATCAGAGTGAAACAGATGTGTTCCAAAAGTGAAACAATGAACATTACACCAATAAAAAACGGATATTGTTTAAGGCAGAGATTCAACAATTAAAACAAGCAAGCATCAGGAGGCACCAACAAAATGGGACAAATGTTCAGACAAAAGAAATTTATAATATAAACACCCAGATCCGTCTCTCTGGAATGCTTGACATCACACCAGGGTTTAAGCTGGCTCAAAAAATGCTGTAGCAAAAATGGAGAAAAAAGTTGTAGCAAAATGCTAAGGAAAGTTAGCCGCTTTTGTCACTCGGAAAATTGTAATATCAAATGAATTGTTCGCTCCAACAATGCCTTGAACAGCAGTGGAAAATTAATTAGCTTGGAAGGTACTAACATATTTAAAAGAAAACTGTATTGGGCAGTGTAAGTTGATATAATACAGCTTCTAACAGGATAAAGATTTTTTTTTTCTAAAATCATTAAATAAGCATAAAACCCAAATCTGAAATTTCATTTTGTGAGTTACAACATTGTCTTTGCATGAATGATTTGATTAATGACCAGTAGAAATTGAATAAGTAAAATGCCAATACTGTTGCTAAAATAAAAATTTAATTGAAAATGCCAATACTGTTACTATTAATAAAAATTTAATTGAAAATGCCAATACTGTTACTATTAATAAAAATTTAATTGGTGTCAAGAGATGCACCGAAAACCCGGGTTACGACATTATAAGCTGCTTTCGCGATTGAACCACTGTGTACCCCATCTACCAATATTTTAGGTTAAAATTTATTAAAAAATGACTATTATATATAAAAAAAGGTATATAAGTGTAAATAAATAAAAAAGTCTTTGAGCATCAATAACCCTACTCAATCCAAGTAAGTATCCTAAAACCATGTGATTTTAAGGTAAGTTAAATTTAAACTTTTATTAATAGTAACAGTATATTCCTCAAACCAAATATTATTTTAATTACAATATAATGAAATATTAACATTTGAGCCTTCTAAATATTTATTTTTTAATATCAAACAAAGACTAAGTACACGTGGTTCATATCGCGAATCAGCAAAACAAAAAAAACATACTATGAAAATAGTGTTAGTCCTACAATGATTGTAGTGTGAGTATATGTGTATTTCACACATTAATTTACAGGTACTTGCAAATGTTAAAAAAAAAAGAAGCTTGTGGTAAAAACATTCCTCTGTGTTCGCACGTCCTGACTTATAGAAGAGGGGGTGGGAAAAGTACAGAGGGTAACGGCTACTTCACCAGACGCATGATTTTGAATGTGCTTCCTCGTTGTTTTGCTCTGGGACCTCCCCCCTCCTCTTCCATGTCATTTCTGCCGATTGTGAGCAAGAACTTGTTTTGCAATCGGTCCTTCAGCTTTCATGATATTTTTGCAGAAGACAACTGTCTGTTTTGAATCCTTAACATAGCAGTGTTAAATATTTTTTGAATAGGAAATTTTGTGGAATAACTTTTTTTACGGGTCTTTTAGAGGTTATTTTTAATGAAAGTTGGTTGTCTTAACTTTTTTACGGGTCCCTCTAAAAGACCCGTAAAAAAAGTTCTCTAAAAGACCCGTAAAAAAAGTTATTCCACAATCACTATGAATAGAGGTGCCATAAATGCATTTACAACTAGGAAATTTTGTAATTGCTAACACTCAAGATTAATTACAATAGATAAAAATAAATATTAAAAAAAATACTGTTAACTTTTTCAGTACTGCGGGAAAAGAGAATAACAAAAAAAAAAAAAAAATGACCTCCTACCCCTTGCAATTGTTAATTATACTCGACAACCGTTTTTGGTACATCCCCTCCCCCTTGTAATCCATCCCCTTCTAGCTTGTACAGTATGTGATGACAAACCACGTGGTGAAACTTTACTTGCCTGACAGACTGTTGAGTGTGTTTATATTTTCTGGGGATCGAGACCACCAGGATTCTTTCTTTATTTTTATTTTCTTATTTTGGTCTTGTGTGTGTTCCCGCTTCCAGTATTTTAAGATGAAGAGCGTGCCCTTAGCAGTTGTTTATGCAACTATTTCCTGAATTTTTTCTCCAGCTGGGAAGCTGTGGTTTCGGCAACAACTGAAATAAAAAACTTTTTCCTTATTCTGTAGTTACACATACATGTTGTCTCTGTCATGAGTGATGGAAAGTTGGCACGTATTATTGTTTTGATGTTTCGATCAACCTAAATTGATTGATGTTTTAATCGCCCTAAATGTTTGATGCTTCAATCGAACTCCTTCCGCATAGAAACATTTTTTGATTAGTTAGCAGCCACATGTAAAAACAAATATATGAAAATAATTGGAAGTTGGGAATTTTTGCTTATCTTCATCACTTGCGAGGACATTGCTTTTTCTTGCTGCAACGCACAGTTCGCAGTTCAAATATGGAATTTTATTCCTCCAGTTAACTTGCACCCATTTGTAAAGGGATTTTTTCGCATAAGTCGCTCGGAAAGTATATATTCCTCCAGTTAATTTATTTTACATTTTCCTCCAGTTAACTTGCACCCATTTGTAAAGGGATTTTTTTCGCACAAGTTGCTTGGAAAGTATATATTCCTCTAGTTAATTTATTTTATATATTCCTCCAGTTAACTTGCACCCATTTGTAAAGGGATTTTTTCACACATGTTGCTCAGAAGGTATATTAGATTCAGTAGCAGTTTTACTTTTTTTTTTTAAACTCACATTTTTTTCAGTTGTTTTATCGGCATTGTCTTCGCAATCTTTGCGTTTCTTAATAATGAATTTATCCATTGTAATGCGGCGCGTTGTATGATGGACGGCACCTTGGGTGGCGAGAGCAGCCTCTAGCTTGAACTTATCTTTCCTAATATGTGTTCATTCTCTATAGAAGTTTGAAAGGTCACTCCGGTCACGAATGCAGGGGTTGTTTATGGCCTTGGGGGTGGGAATGAAGCCGTAGACATCACAGTTGACTTGAATGGGGGAAGGGGTCTAATCCCTCTAGCCTCTATCTTACCCTACCCCATCCTTTATGGAGCGCTCTAGAGTGTATGTAGGGAGTGATTCAACAGGTGCTGTATGAACATGGTAGGAACATACTTTAAGGATTAAGAAAATAGCAGCGGAGTGCAAATCGCTGACAGAATTTTGGAAACTAGTTTCCACAAAAACGGAATAGCCAGAGTAGAATCTGCTGATGGATTAATAATTAAACGGCGGGCACAATTTTGTGACATACACTAATTTTTTTATCGCATTTTAGATTAACTCGTCGCATTTCGTGAAAATAGCAACCGTTGCTTAAACACTGCTTCACACCAATGTCTGCATTGTTGCGTCATCACTTATTGATAAATTTGTGTGTGCTCTCGTGATGTCAAAATGATTGCCTGCTAATATGCACACAATCACTCTTAGATGTCAAGGTGATCTTGTGCTAATTTAAAAACAGTGGATTATTAATGACTCAAGTTCTGTTTTTCTGATCTACAAAATTCAAATCAAATTCTTAATATCACAGCAAGTTGAGTTTGCATGCGGTCACATTGAGATTCAAGGCGATCACGTGATAATTAAAAAAAATTGGGTTTATGAATGACTCGTTCTATTTATACGATCTACAAAATTCAAATTAAAATCTTAATATCACTGCAAGTTGTGTTTATATATTAATTTAATTTAGCACAATTTGAACATTAATTTGTATGCTTTAATTATTTTTTACTTTTTTAATTTAACTTTCCGAGTTTAGTGCTGATTATACTAAACAGTTTGCAAAATGTCAGTCTATCTAAACTCTCTAACCTACAATAAAAACTGAAATCTTGAGATGTCAAAGTGAGCAAAATTGCTTCTAAAAGCAGATGTCGCTCCAATAGTACATTGTCGAGAATTTACATAATTCCGATTTGTAATACCGGATGTTGCATTATTTTGTAGAAAAAGGTTCGGTATGAAGTTTCAAACTAACCGCTGAGTAGGACAGTCTAAAACAAGCCTTGAAGGGAATAACAAGTGTGCTGGAGAAAAAGTAATTTAATGCGAAAAATCAAAGTAAAAGTTATTAAGGTAAGTTTACATGAAAACAACTTTCCGAGTTTAGTGCTGATTATATTTCACATTTTGCAAAATATCGGTCTATCTAAATGCTGTAATCTACAATTGTTAAACAACAAATATTTTACACAGAATGTTATTTATCTTGAGGTCTTTTGAAAAACGGAAATAAATAGCATATAATTTTTAGTTCTAACATGAATGAGTTCTTACTATATAAATTTTTACTATGTTTTCTTACAGAAATCCGATGTCTAGTTGATTTGTTTTCAGTCTGCTTCAATTAAAAATTTCACTCCGTGATAGGACGGGCAACATCCCCTCTATATTAATATTTATTTAAAGCTTAAAAACAACCATCCTAGGATGGGCTATACGCTAGTTATATATGTTTAGATACTCATTGTTCTGTCTGTAAATTTTCTTTTTGATACATTTCATTGACTGGTTGCTACATTTCCACTCTTGTTTTCCCAGGGGTTTTTAAAGAAAATGTCGCTGCAGCCTTCGAAAGGTCAAAGAATATGTTTATCAGTGGCATACCAGCATTTCATTTAAAAGATACTCACATATTGCTGCACAGTTCTTACAAAGAACACATGGAATGTAAGAAATTACTTGACTATATAGCAGATGAAGAAATTATTAAAAAAAGAAGTCTAAGGATACAAAGAGGTTACGGGTAAATTTTTTAAACTGTATTTTATTTGTTTTATCTAGTGCTGGTTACTTGAAGTTTTGATTAACATATCCCTTACTATGATAAAATATCACAGTTCTGTTTTTTTGACTATGTAGGAGCTTTTTATTTATTTTTTTAAATCTGTGTGCTTTATAACATCTTTTATAGTTATTGATTTTTATTGTTCTGTATATGTGTTAGCAGAGCTGCCAACTGTTATGAATTTTCAGCCGAATTTATGGCATTATGGACAATACCAGAAAAGTTATGGAAAACACTTGTCTGCTGGTCAGCTTCTTCTATGCATGAATTCGTTGCCTTTTTCTCCTGGCCAATCTCTTCTTGCTTCTGCTGACACTTGGCTATCTTCTCATGCTTGCCTGCGTTTGCCAAGCAGCTCACCATGGACAGATTGACTCTCCACCTTTAACTATAGCTGTTAGCACTTAAGCCAGCCATGATGAGCGAATAAGAATGTTTTCAAGTGAAATACTCTGTGTCACCTATGGTCATTGTGAGGCATGAATAAGCTGTTCTGTTATTTGCACACTCTACTTTGTGGACTTCACACCATTTTTCTGGAAAAGTTCTGGCTTTCTTTTTTATGATGATTTTGTTTTCTTGGCAGTTCCTAAATGATAATTTCCAAGGGGAAGTTCAAGTTTTGTTGTTGTTATTTATCAACTTAATGTCAGTTTTGTTTCTGTTGTAGTCTTCTGTTTCCATTTTCTATATATTAATACTCAAGATAAGCACTACATTTGAAGACACAACATTTAATAGTTACCTAATCAAAAATCACTATACAACTAAAGGGAATAGCTGGTTAACCTAGCGGCATTGAACAGCATCTCACATAAACATAAGCTTAACTATAGTGCGTTCACTCTAACTTGGCAGTTGAGAAGGATTCATTTTACCAGTTTGAGGGGAGTAAGCAGCGTGCCTTTTAGGAACTAATCGCTTCCAGCAGACCAAAGAGCCTTTGAACAATGACGACGGGAGGTGGAGGGGGAGGGACTCCCTGTGGCGCTTCAAAGCTTCTCGTTAAATAGACTTTGCATGAAGGATACCGCAGACTTTGCATGCTGGGTATCCTCTACGGTTTTGTGAGATGGTATCGGATTTCCATGATGGGCCCGGGGGTTCACATTAAAAGTTTCAACCAAATGCGGTCAAATAAGGAAACAATCACGGCTAGGTTTTAATAAGAAAATGCATGCTGTTAATATTCGGTAGCAAATGTCGAATACTGTCATTGCATTTACAGATAACACAGGGAATTATTATTATTATTATTATTATTATTATTTTTTTTGTTCTCTGTGATACAATTTAAACGAAAAGTCTTCGGTAGTTATATATCGTATATATACACTATCGCTGAGCACATTTCTTTAAGCAGATATTGGGTCCAGGGCTGGGCCATTATTTTTGTACCTCAGTATTAGTGCACATCTAGGATCTCACTACGGGTGACCGAATAGAAATACCAAGGAGAAAAATGTCCCAAAAAGCATGATATTGATAAGGAAGCCATATAAATATCCCCTCCACATTGAAGTGTGTATCTCATATCATAACGGGTACAGAGAACTGGCCACACCGGAGAACTGGATACATTGGAATTTCAGTGCCATAAAATTGTTCTGCATAAACAAATTTCGTGTCGCTATATTCCCCACTACTTAAGCAACTACTGTCCAAATTTTTTTTTTTTAAATATTTCATTTTCAGTAAGAAATTTAAACATTTCCATGATTTTCGGGAAAAAGACAAAGCGCAGAACTGGCCACAAACATTTTAAGGGGCCGTATAAAAATTGCGTTCTGGATTGCTCCGTGGCTACGTCTCCGGAGATTGGTTATCTGACACATAAAATTTCCGTAATTTCGTATTTTCTTATTTACGATATTTTTCAAGGTATATAAACTACTGCTAAACAAATTCTCTGCGTGTATGTGCAAACCCAGGAAACTTACCGGGGGTGGGGGTGGGGTGCTTAAAACCCAAAATATGAAATATAAAGAATTTCTGGTCCGATCGGGAGATATTCCGCATTCACAAGCTAGAATTCAACAAATTATCTGAGGGCATGTGCTTACCCAGGAAACCTGTGGGGGGGGGGGGTGTAAAAACCCGTGTAAAATGCAAAGAATTTCCGATCAGATCGGGAGATTTTGAGCGTTTAGAAACTAATCTGAACAAACTCTTTACGAACATGTGATAACGCAGAAAACTTGGGCCGGGGGGGGGGGGGGGGTAGATCCCAAAGAGTAAAATGTAAGGAATTTCTTTTTTTTTTTTTATTGGAGGTTTAACGACCACCGTGAGCAACTCAATGGGCTATAAGCAGTCGCCCGTCCCTAATTTAGGGTCACCGGTTCCAGGGAAGGGAGAGAGCCAGTGCCGTAAGACAAACACAACATCCACGCCCGACGGGATTCGAACCCCGTACCCCTTACGGACGAATGATCAGAGGCCAGCGCCTTAGACCACTGCGCCACCGGGGCGGCAAGGAATTTCTTATTCCTTGTCTAATCGAGAGATTTTCAGCATTTACAACTGGAAATACTTTGTTTTTGTTTTATATTTTAGGAACCCCCACCCCACCCCACCCCTCCTCTCCCGGAGAACAGGTTTCGTGAGTCAGCACATGTCTTCAGAGAGTTTGAGATGTAGGTTGTAAATGCTAAAAATCTCCCGATCGGACCAGAAATTCTTTATATTTTATACTTTTGTGGTCCCTCTCCCCCCCTTCCTCGACAGGTTTCCTGAGGCAGGATATGCCCCCAGAAAATTAATTGTAGTTTGTTGTAAATCCTGAAATCTTTTGTTGAGTTGAAGATCATAAACATTTGTATAAAGAATTACATTAATAACCGCAATTAAGAAAAGACGAAATTACGGAAACTTCATATGATTCAGATAACCAACCTCTGGGGGTCGTGTCCACGAAGCGGTCAAAAATGCATTTTTTATAAGGCCCCTCAAATGTTTTGTGGACAGTTCTCCTACACCCGTTTCATAAACGAATCAGTGTTAGCAAGAAAATGTAAAAATGCATGGTTGAAAAATAAACACTTGTCCAATTCTGCTTTGACCCTTCCCCCACCGGGTTCATTTGTTGAAATTACGTCAAAGTAGTGGGCAAAATAAAATATGATCCAAATATCATGATTCAAACGAATTTTTGATGTATAAAAATTTCACCCAATTACAGACGTGTACGAAATAAATGAGCTATCGCAGTAGTTTAAGCGATGGCTTCTGATCATACAGCTGAGATGGGTCTGAGTTCGAATCTAGTGAGGCATGGATGTTGTGCTGGTCTTACGGCGCTGGTTCTCTCCCTTCCGTGAAACCAGTAGCCCTAAATTAGGGATGGGCGACTACTTTTAGCCCACTGAGTTGCTCACGGTGGTCGTTAAACCCCAATACAATAAATAAAAAAGAAAAAACACTATGTCATGGGCCTTTTTAGAAAATTTTAAGTTACAACCTAGATATTTTGCATTTGTAAACATTTTATGACACCTAATGAAAGGTCTTCTAAAATGAAAAGGTGTTTAACACCTTTTCATTAGGTGTTATACCTAATGAGAGAAACGTTCTAAAAGGCCACAGGCCTTTTTAGAACATTTTTTTCTGGATTATGCTCTGCAGGAACTCGTCGAAAAGGAAAGTTACAAGATAGAAATACATCATGATCAAAGTCAAATCCCTGAAATGGCAACGGGCTGGACATATGCTGGAACAACGGACCACCGATGGGTAACCGAAATTGTAGAATGGATTACAAGAGACAGAAAAAGGCCCAGAAGAAGACCACATGGGAGATGGGTGGATGAAATTCGAAAGCATTTAGGAGTGACATGGAGGAGAGTGGCACAAGATAGACCGTTGTGGAAGAAACTTGGGGAGCCCTTTATCCAGCAGTGGATTGATAATGGTTGATTATGATGGTGATGATGTATATACCGACGAGCCATATTACATTATGATCACCTGCCTAATAAGTTGTATGACCCCGTTTAGACCGCAAAACAGCAGCGAGGTATCTATTCGATGAGCTGGCGATAGGTATCCTGGGATATCTCTTATCATACTGACAACAGTGGGTCTTCCAGTTCCCGTACATTTCGGGATGGTGGTGATTTAGCGCAAACCCGCTTTTTCAAGTCGAACCACAAATGTCCGATTGCGTTCATGTTAGGTGAATTTGGAAGCCAGGGCATTAACAGAAAGTCACCAGCATATTCCTCAAGCCACTCCTTGAAGATTTTGGCAGTGTAGCATGGCGCATTATCCTGCTGGTAATGGCCGTCGCCTGCTGGGAACACAGTTGCTATGAATGGGTGAACTTGGTTCGAAACGATGTTCAAATACCATGACAGCTGTCAGGTACTGTGCTGTTGGCGTAATGGGGCCTCAAGTGCCCCAATAAAACATCGCCCACAGCATAACACCGCCGCCGCCGGCCTGCTTCCGCCCAACAGTGCATTCAGGTGCTATAGCCTCCGTTGGTAATTAACGAATCCGTGCTCGACCGTCATACGTGATGCACCAGGAATCTTGATTCGTAAGACGAGGCCACTTTTTCCAATCATCCACTGTCCAATCTCGACGATCTTGGGCCCATTTTATGCGTAGTTGGAAATGACTGACGTGCAGTGAGCATGGCTGTGTCTCAGTTACGCAGGCCCATGCACAAAAGGCTGTGGTGAACTGTGTGCTATGAGACATTGCTCTGATGACCACTGTTCTAGCTGCGGATGATTTGTTGCACTGTGGCCCTGCGGTTCCTGTGAAAAATGCGCGACAGTCTCCGCTTCCCTCTCTGGCATCAGTGAGCTGCGGATGTCACACGGCTGGACGACGGTTCGTCGTTTGGTCATCTGTGCACCACTTTTGATACATACTCACTACAGTGGCACGGGAACAAAACACAAGCCGCGCCGTTTCTGAGATCGCATCGTCCCGAGGCGCCGCGGCATCACAATTTGTCCTTCATCAAACTCCGATAAACCGACGATCCTTCTGACTCCGAACACTCTACTAACTGAAAATCTGTCCTCGAGTTGTATACATTCTGCTCAATGAACTTCACCTGCGCTACCGTTCCGTCTTCAGGCGCGCTCATTGCTCTAGACTGGGGGTGCATGGTCATAATGTAATGGCTGATCGGTATAACCTTTTATTGATCTTGAAAATTGTGCTGTTTCTTTCAAAAGCTCTCCAACCAAGTTTCATACGCCGATTAATTTCTTCATCAAAGTGATCCTTCTTTGATATATGTTGCCCAAGGTAAATGTAGGTATCGGTTATATCCAAATTTCCTGCGTCAATGTATAAATCCTAATTTCTTGTAAAAGCATAACACATCAACTTTGTTTTCCGACAGTTCACTTTCAAGTGCACTTTTTGATTCTTATCAGCAAGTTCCTGGATCATGCTCTGAAGGGGTAGTTATAAAAGTGACTATGTAATCAGCAAAGCGGAGATGAATTAAATCATCTCCATTAATCTTTATCCCTTTGTTTTTCCAGTTAAGTAATCGAGAGACATTTTACAATGTGGCATTAAAAAGTTTGGTAAGTACGATATCACTTTGTCACACTTCCTTTCCATTTCTTATCGGTGCTGTATCCTCAAATAGCCTATACCTTTGCATTTTAAAAGATTTTATTGATAACACTAAAATTCTTGTCTTCGGAAAATGGAAGAGAGGGACGTCATAGTGTGCTCACGCACGGCGACCTCTCTCCCACAACGAAGTTTTGTTGCCCAGCAACACCAACACACTTGCTTTCCCTCGCCACATGTATAAGACATGGGTTTGGTTCCACTGGTGTTTCACTCATGCCCCGTTACACACACCACGGTTCCACAGGCACCAACAATTGAACCCCCGAAACATACTGGTCACGCAGAGGAACTCTAACGGACCCCTCTCGAATCGACGGCGGAGTCACTAAGTACGGCGAGAAAGTCAGGCTGACGTTCTCGGTACGTACAAGTAGGAGGAGAACCCTCCTTCAGAGGAGACTCAGTGGCGTTGTCACCAGTGAAGTGACCCCACCAGCGGAGGCGTCGGAGATGAACACTTTACTCCGACGAGGTACGCCTCCACCCTGCAACTCATCCTCACAGAACCGGCACACACCAAACTCACGCAGCCTCCCTCCCCAAGAGAAACCCAAACACATAACCACAATATATCATAAATGCATGCAGCAAAACAAGCACCACCCCCAAATCACACACCCCGCACGTTACGTTAGTGACGGTTTCTCGGCACCAACGGTACGACACCCACCTCCGGCAACAGGAGACACCTGTAATCAAAAACAAAGGGCCCCACGAGTGAGAGTTAAGAGGAAAACCTCCTTACGTCTCACCGAGAGGCGCGATTAAGCCATCAACAAAAACAAACATCATTTAGAAACATATCACAGACTACGAAAACAAACAATTAGAAACACATCACAGACTACGAAAACAAACATTTAGAAACATGTCAAGACTAAACTGAGAGGGAGGTTGGGCGTTAGCACGGTGCCTCATTGGAAGACAACTTTACGAAAAATGAGCAAGCTTCCACCATTAAAATCCATATGCTTACAGTCCACCCGATGCGAGTGAATGCTCATTCACGCCTCTCTGAGCGAAAACCTTCTGCTAAAGACTCTCAAGTCCCTGATGAAGGGCCTGGATCGCCGACCTTTCTTCTGTAACCACAAAATCCCCTTCGAAGAGCTTGAGTTCCGTTTCCTCTTCGGAGATCCACCGAAATTCCCTCGAGCCACTGCCCATCTTGGTTGACTCAATTTTCTCGCTGGAAAAAAGCTCGCCGTAGAACTTTGCAGACTCCTGCAGAATCTCCCTATATTCCCTAACTTCATGCAGAAAACTTGTTTCTCTTTCTTTTAACCTCCAGCTTACGGTAGATGTAATTTACATCCCACTCCTCCTCGATGCTCCTGATCGCCGCCTGAAGTTGGACTTCAGAACGGTCTTGTAAAAATGGGCAGTCTCCTGCTTAATTTCAGTAATGATGCGGAGGTTATACACATTCTCTTTACCTTGAAGAAAAGCATTCATAAAATTCGCCAGAGACATCTGAGTTTTCTTTTCTTCTTCGCTAACTGCTTCCCCCGAATACTCAAAACCCGCTGAACCTCTTTCTTCGCTCGTCCCCATCCACGGATCTCGCCTGTGCATCCTCTTCCTGGATCGATTGGATTTTCGACAGTGCTTCGACATCCTCCAACACGGAAGTGTTTAGGCGCCAGAGTGTCACATCTCTTTCCTTCGGTGCTACAGATGTCCATCACGAGAACACTATGATCAGATACATGCAGCTGCTGCGAATTCTGTTAGAAGACCTCAGCCCCAGTTACCTACTCAAGCGTCGAAGACAAGAAACATATGTCAATCCTAGAAGCTTCGTTATTCCTACGCAGGTAAAACCCGGCACCTGCAGATACGAGCGCCACACGTCCTACAACTGCTGATTCCTGATCAAGTCCGTAGAGACTGTGCTATCAGGATCCTTGTGGCCACGAGTGCCCAGCAGGTCGTTATTGTTATCGACAAATGAGTTAACATTCTTCTGACCAGAAAAATCTAGCCGCCTCTGGGGAAGTAAAGGAACTGATCGTAGAAGCAGTTCCGAAAGGAGCACAACAACGAAACATACACACAGAAAATCTTAATCGACGTAACTCCACTATTCATCGAGACAGTAACCACTCTGCCGTCCTCATTGGCCTGAAAATGAGTGAGGCAGTCCATCGTAACTGGTAACGTTTCACGGAATCAAAGCCTTTTCATATATATATATATATATGTGTGTGTGTGTGTGTGTGTGTTAGGGACATTCCTTTTATTGAAACAGGACTGTGTATCTCTTACCTTGAAGCAACAGCAAAGCAGAATCAATTTCAATCAGGTAAAGGCATTATTCCCTCAATATCAAAATCTTCATCGGCTGATGATATGTCTTCAGTTTCATCACTGCAGTCAGTATCCTCTCCTATATTTATTACAAATTTTTCAATCTCAGTTTCCTCTATTTCATGCATGATGCCATCAGAAATCCAGTATTTTTGTGCCAAAGTTTGGACATGATTCACACAGGCCTCCCATTTTTCCGGAGTAACGGTTTGCAATGCTTTACTCCATAAAGTTTCTATGCTTTCTTTCGTGAAAGAGGCATTATGCCGACCCACATAGTTTTTGGCATCAGCCCAAATCAACTCAATGGGGTTCAAGTCACAGTGATAAGGTGGGAGTCTTAATACTTGATGTCCATGATCTGCTGCTATTTCATCAATGATAAATTTTTTCTGTGGTCTGGTGCGACGGACAATCTGTAGTAATTCCGCTTTAAGCATATCAAATGCGAATTCAATGTTATGTCGCTGAAGCCATGCTTGTATTTCAGCCTTCTTCCAGTTCGTCGTGGGTATTTTTTCAGCAAGCATGCAGTGATATGGTGCATTGTCCATGACGATTATTGGATTTGGTGGTAAATTCGGAAGCAGCTAGCTTTCAAACCATTTTCTAAAGTTTTCGGAATTCATTTCATCATGGTAATCACCACTTTTTGTCTTCGAACGAAATAAAAGTGAAGCCCCTGGTATAAAACCATCCTTTGTTCCGGCATGGCAAATTATAAATCTGCTTCCTTTCGATGAAGGAACTTGGAGTCCAGTTGGCTTTTCACAGCTTGTGTCTTGCCATCCTTTAGGACAAACATGAGACGTTAGAAGCCATGTCTCATCTTGATAAACAACGGCTTTTGGAACGGGTAGATTTTCATTACGCTTTAACTCCTTTAAGAAATGCCTACGTTTCGCTACAATGTCGGGTTTCTCTATTAAAAACTTTCGACCATTCCATCGCTTATATTTGAAACCCAAATCATCTAGTATTTTACTCAATGTAGTCTTACCTCCGTCAAAATCAATACTGTCGCGTAATTTGATTAATAAAGACTGAAGAGTAGGGATTTCCTTTTTTTCATACATGTCATGTACCGTTCTGCGCACAACGCATTTGTCAAAATCATCTATTTCGCGCTTCGGCGCTTTCTTGTTTCGTCTTTTACCAGGAGTTGACAAAACCTCGCTTGTAGCAGTCTGTTTCCGAATTCTGTAAACAGTTTGCAGTGAAACTCCTGTAACCTCCGAAACGCGTTCATTGGATTTTTTCACATCCACTTTCGGAACTCCATTTCGTTTTTCTTCGTCCATGAACATTATTACATTCCCAATAATTTCCCTAGCTTGGCTTTTCAGTACTTTTCCAGCTTTCAGTGTGCTGAGTGCCATAGTTGCAAGCAATAATATTAACAGTGTCACAAAAAAAAAAAAAAGATTAAATAAACAGCAAAAGAAAAAAACCGTGAGTAAAGATCTCTTGCTTGCTACAAAGCTAGCTTGAGAAATCAGTAACAGAAGTCGGAAAGGGTCGTTTGGTGATGTTCAAGAATGCCTTATTCTTTTCCCTCCCACAAAGACCATTGAAGGAATCAGCATTAGGAGGGACTGCCAACACTCCCCCCATCCACCCCGTATCTTCATTGTTTATTGCCCTGCTCCAAGAGGGTTGGAGGCGATTAGTTTTAAGCACGCTGCTTACGATGCGAAGCTCCCCTAAAACTGGTAAAGTGAATCCTTCCCAACTGTCAAGTTATAGTGAACGCACTATACATGGTACATCTGTCTCATCTGTTGCTTCCAGACTTTCTGCTGCTACTGTTGTTTTTGAAACATTACGTGCCTTCAAAGCATGCAGCATTTTGCGCTACATGACTTATTATTACACGCGGCATCATAGACAATGACATAACTACAACAGTTTCATCAAGATTACCAACTGAACAAAGACATATTCTATGAATAATTATCTTTTAAAAGTTGGATGCATTCAATTTTGAAGAAATTTACTAATGAATTATTTGCTGATTTTTGCTGACTTTTTAATTTTCTGTATTGCTTTTGGAAAAAAAAATTTATATTTAGCACTGGCACTTATCTCCAGTATGAAAATATTATTTGTTGTACTGTACAGGTTGCAGTGACTGTCCTGTTGATAGTTGTCTCTTCCCATCAGAAATTTAAATGGATCAATTTATGTAGAGCAGTGTTGGATATATGTGGCTGTGGCTTCCTGACATTAATGTATAGAATTGCTGCTAACCAGTGCTGCAACATGTAATAGGGTTTCCTGTGATTGCTTCCACAACAGCCAACATCAAACTCGAGGTGGAAAACATTATGTGGATTTGTGGAAGTGTTGCAACATCCTAAGCAACTAGTGCAAAATAAAACCCTTTTCCACTGGCTTGGCATTAATCTCTTATAGTCACCAATGTGGGAAATGCAAAATTATAGCTAAAGCAGGGTTCATTCAGTTCTTAAAAGTCCTTAAGAACTTCTTATTTTTGATTTCCATTTCTAAGGCCCTTAAAAGTCCTTATCCCCCCCCCCCCCCGTCTTGTTTTTGTGCTGCAGTAATGGCCATCGCTAACCCTGCCCCCATTTTTGTTTGTATGTCTGTAAATATGCTAACCTGTTCTCCAGGGAAGCTTTCTTCTAGCTCATTGAAAAGAGATAATCTCTTGGAATGTTCTTAGAAATGATCTCCCTTCAACACCCCACCCCCCACTTCCCATTGTAGCCTGCATGACTTACCTTGCGTGACCTTACCAGTGGGATTAACACCTGTGTTGTGTATCTTTTCAGGGGTAAAAGGGTCAAAACAAGGGGGGGGAAGGTCTGCTTGACTTCTTCATAATTTATGGTGTCAGTTGTCTCATGTGGTCTGATCTATCTAGTGTCTACTGCTCTACTCAGTTCATCTTGCTTCATTGTCACTGCGTCTCCTGCTTGTCCTTTTTTTCGGCGTGTATTTAATTTTGTCCTTTGTGGGCAAAGTAGTTTACATTTGGGGCAAAATGCCTGGTACATGGTCACTTGCACTGTTTAATACCCTACATATGTATTGGGTTGTCGGAAAAGTCATGACGTATTTTAGCCATGTTTTGCAAAGGTCATTTATTGATAGAAAGAACAAAGATCAATCAATGATATAATGTCTGTTTTGTTCGATAACCTTTTTCCATCTTTCAGTGAGCTGCAGAATGCCTCGTTCATAGAAGGACCTGTCTTTTGTGGCAAAAAACTGTACAAAGTGCTGATTTACAGTCTCATCTGAATTGAACGTTATACCACACAAGGACTGTTGAAGAGAGCGAAACAAGTGGAAGTCTGATGGCGCAAGGTCAGGCAAGTATGCTGAGTGTGGCAACAGATCCCACCCAAGCTCCAATAATTTTTGGCGGGTGATCAAACTTGTGTCTGGTCTCGCGTTGTCGTGATGGAACACAACACCTTTACGATGAACGAGCTCTGGATGCTTCTGGATGATGGATTTGTTCAAACTGTCCAATTGCCAACAGTACACATTCGAATTGATTGTTTGGTTCCGTGGTAGGAGCTTAAAAAACACGACACCTTTAAAATCCCACCACACTGAGACCAGAACCTTCTGCTGATGAATGTCTGCTTTGGATGTCGTTTGAGGCGAAGCAGCACGTCGGGACCAAGACCGTTTGCGCAGCACATTGTTGTACACAATCCACTTTTCGTCAACAGTTATCAGTCACTTCAAAAAGGATCATTTTCCTCACGTTTAATGAGCATATCACAGATGTTTATACGTACCGTCAATTGAGCTTTGAGTTCGTGAGGAACCCACACATCGAGCTTGCTTACATATCCCAGCTTCTTCAGGTAGCTGCGAACACTTGAATGATGGATGTGCAATGTGTCTGCAATCTCTTGTGTCGTGTAACGTTGGTTTGACTCGATCAATGCCTTGATTTGGTCGTCATCAACCTCTGTTGGCCTCCCAGACCGAGGAGCATCGTTGAGGTGAAAATCACCTGCACGGAATTTTGCGAACCATCGCTGGCACTGACGTTCTTGTAGAGCTTTATCATCATACACTTTACGCAACTTTTCACAAACTTGACGCATGTTCTTCCCTTTATGGAGGTAAAACAGTAGAATATGGCGAAAATGCACAGTTTGGTCTTCCATCTTCAGCTTGATGTCAAATCTCTGCAAATCAACCAAATCGCTCACTATTCCTTTTAGACTGTGCAGCTAGAACTAGCACGTGTCGAATGCCATAGCGATAACAGAGCTGTGCATGCCTCTAGTACTTCCAAAACCGCCCAACCGCCATTGGGTGCCAAAATACGTCATGACTTTTCCGACAACCCAATACATACTGTCACACACACACCTGGTGATATTCCAATGACGCAAAATATCAATTGCAGTGTAGGTCCTTAGAAAGTCCTTTTTTTTTTTTTTTTACACAGAAAAGGGTATGAACCCTGTAAAGGGTGGAATTCATTAGTGAATTCCTCAAAATTCAGTGCTTCTAAGAGGATTTTTTTTTTTTTATTCGTGCTATACATCGTTAACTAAATTAAAAGCAGTCTCTGCACGATGTATGTTAAAACATTAAAAAATATTAACCACATGGTTGTTAAAAACTTTTAATACATTAAAAATACATCTACACAAGATCTTTCGAAGTGCCTAGTGCTTCATCTTCAGGTAAACGTGATCGTCCAGCAGCACTGAAGCCCAGCTTTTATGCATTAGCCAATCCAGAGTTCATGACGTAGTTCATGAACTCGGCTTTTATACATAAATCAATTCAGAGTTCATGGTTGTTTTTTTTTTTTTTGTTAAATCAGTACATCTAACTTCTAAAAGATAAACCCGGAATCTTCTTTGAACTGTCAAAACTACAAGTAGGAAGCAGACAAGTTGAGTCTATTTACTTTTGCAGCACTTACGATGTTGTCTTGCTTGATATAATTCCTTTGTAATTTGTACTTCTATGTCTCTAAAATGTTACTAAAAAAGGAATTTGTAATGACCCTTGTTCCTTTCCACCTCTTTACTAATGTAATTGTGATCCAGCTAGAGTCATCACCAGAGCCCATTTAAGGCCACAGGAAGCCCGGGGGCTGGCAGGGGTCCCTAGGAGCAGGGTTGGAATTACAAAATGTGCTCTCCGCAATGCTTCATCTATGGAAATTAAGCCTTGCTTTTTATTAAAATTCCAAAGTAAAGCTATTTTTTATGAATAAATTCTAATGCTGATGTGCCTAAAAAAACCACTGAGTATCATTAAGGAAGGAGTCATCATTAATGGGAACAAAAATTCAGTTATACTGCAGGTATGTTGATGACATTTTTCTTCTGTTGTCGAGGCTAAAAAAATGATGAACTTGAAGACTTGACAAAAAGGTATAGTGATATTTATCCATCGATTGAATTGACAGTAGAACAAGAACATAACAATACATTGCCATTTTTGGATATTATGATAATCAAAACAAATGATAATATGCAATACAGAGTGCATAGAAAATCATCATATATTCCTGTGTTATGATACCATTTCAGTCATCGCACCCGTTAACACATAAAAGAAATAGTGTTAAAACACTAATTAAAAGAAGTTTAACACACTCATCAATGGAACAATATAAAAAAGAAGAAATTGAATATATTGAAAAAAGATTGCACATGATTTCGGTTACCCTAAACAAGTATTAAAAAAATGGATTTATGAAGTAACTCAGGCTAATAATAAAGGCAAGACTGATAAAAAAACTATTAAAATATGTTGGTGCAATACCATATGTTAAAGGCGTGTCAGCTGAAATTAATAAAATATGTGGCAGATATGATATACAAGTAGGAAATCAGGTACAGACTATAAAAAATTTAGTAATAAAAAATGAAAAAATCAGCCAATTGGATAGAGCAGGAGTTTATGAAATTCCTATAAACCAACAACCACCTGTGTCATATATAGGCAGCACCAAGAACAAATTAAAATACAGATTGAACCAGCATTATAAGTAATTGGAATAAAAAAGAAGCTAAGACCACATTAACCCAATACTGTCTGGAAAATCATCATTATCCAAGGTTTGAAGATATTAAAATTATTAAGAGCTGTAAAAACGAAAGGCAGTTGCGAATTGCAGAATCAATATTAATCGAAAAAAACAGATCAAGATTATGCAACATTAATGAGCCTAGCAACTTAAATGAACAATGGAAGGCTTTAATAAAAGTAGAGCAACAGCTAAGAGAGAAAAACAAAACAAAACAAAGAGCAACAATGACAATAGATGGTGCCAGATACGCAGAGGTGCAGAGATTGGGACTGAGACCCGAGCCTCAATAAATCAGCTCACTTGAGCTGTGGTAGGCGGAGTGAGACACATCTGCCTCCTGAGGATGACAATGCCTGTTGAAAGCGCTAGAGGTTTGTGTATGACGGGCTGAATGAGGTTGGCACATGCGATAGGGTTAAAGGAGTTTGAAATGGATTGAGCACTTTTTTAATCACAGTTGACAAATGGTTTAACTGCCTGGGAATGTAGATAGTGTAAATATGTACATAGTGTTTTTAACGGAATGTATGAATGAGTGGTATGGTGTGTGTATGTGTGAGGTTTTTATCGTGATGACGAGCTATGGTTACGTTTCATATGGCAGAAGGAAACCTGCGTGTGTTGTCCAGTAAATAAAAAAAAAAAAAAAAAAGTTAGTACGATGTTTCATCCCCGGAAGAAGGAAAGTCATAGGCAAGGAGTCAGTTCAACCTCACAAAGCCAACAACAATATAATTGACGTGCTTTTGAAGTGTTACAAGATAAAAAAATGACCAAGATTTTTCGGGAAGTGAATGGTCGTTTTTATAGTATATCATTAATGAATTGCATGTAAATATACGCACTTTGCTGGTGATTGATACCTAAAAAGGGCAAATATTATAATTCAGTATTTGTGGAAAATTGAAACATTTTAATTGCAGCTATACAAATGACAAGGGTAAAAAACATTTTTACAAGTTATATTGTACTGAGAATGACTTTTTAAGGAAATACATACATACACATACATATCACTAAGCTGTTCTCTGAGATTCAGAGGTTAGCTCCAAAAAGAAATACAAACTTCCAGGTATTTTTTACTTATTGTTGTCGTATCAAACTTCTCCATTTACAGCGATCTTGACATACAACTTGTGCTTCACTAATATCCATTACACACCGTGCACAAGATCTTTTATACTTCATACTCATAATTTTTTTCTCATGCAGACACTCCTGAATCTGATCCACCCATGTCTTCCTTGCCTTCCTCTGCCCTTCTTTCCTGCCACTTAGGCTGAAAAGATTTTCTTAGTAAGCATTTCATCACTCATTCTTTCAGCATGGCCAAACCACCGAAGCATATTGGTCTCCACCTTGCTAACAACATTTTGCTTCACATCACACAACTGCAATACATCTTCATTTCTCACACAATCATATCGTGTCTTGCCACAAACCCCACGTAAGTAACGCATTTCTCCAGCACACAAACGACTCCTATGCTTCTTCTGCAGTACCCAGGTTTCATTGCCATACATCAGAGTAGGAACAATTACAGTTTCATACACAGCCATGCGGGACTCTCTAGAGAACCCATCATTCCTGTGAAAACCTCCCAGAGCAGCTATGACTTTCAAAGAAGAATTCACTCGCCTACTGATTTCACCATCCAACTTGTTCTCTCTGTCAAACATACTTCCTAAATACACAAACTCACTCACCTGGTCAATCACAGTGCCATTTATACTTACATTGCATTCAGTGCTACCTGTTCCTCTCTCAAACACCATAACTTTGGTTTTTCCTTTATTTATACTCAGTTTGAATTTCATGCAAACTTCGTGCATCCGAGTCAACATACTCTGCAACTCACTTTTGCTCTCTGCCAACAGGACAGTGTCATCAGCATACAGCAATCTGCACACACGGATATCACCAAGACATAAACCACTATTATCTATTTTGGCATCACGCATGCATGCATCCATAAATATATTAAACAGCCATGGTGACATTACACAACCTTGTCTAACTCCTGCACCAATGGAAAACCATTTTGATAAAACACCATTCACTCGTACACAAGCTCTACTACCAGCATACATAACTTTTCCACTATTAAGTAGATTCCCAGTAATACCATATTCATTCAATACCTTCCACAAAAGTGTCCTATTCACTCGGTCGCAAGCTTTCTCTAAATCAGTGAAGGCAGTAAAAACTTTCTTCCCAACAGCCAGATACTTTTCAATCATTGTGCGTAATGCAAAAATCTGGTTAGTGCAGCCTTTACCAGGCATAAAACCACTCTGAACATCCCACACTTTCAATGATGTAAGACCCCATACTTTTTCAATAACAACCTTACCAAACACTTTCCCTGACACACTCAGTAGGCTAATACCACGATAATTCTTGCATTCAGTCTGATCACCTTTTCCCTTATACAAGGGAACAATGATAGCATCCTTCCAATCCCGAGGGACCATTCCTAACTCCCAGCACAACTGGCAAATTTCAGTTAACCAGTCAATTATAGAGTCACCACCATATTTCAATATCTCTGCAGTTATGCCATCAACTCCCGGAGCCTTGCCATTCTGAAGAGATTTTAGAGCTTTACACACTTCTTCTTTTAAGATCCCTCCTGTGCTTTCATCCCTCATTGTGACATCATCTGCGTCTGTCTCAGAATCATCTTTGCTTTCCTGATCTAATAACTCACAGAAGTATTCACCCTATCTGTCACTTAACTCATTGGGCTCCCATATCATTTCCCCAATCTCATTCTTCACACAACTTACAACTTTGTTTCCCTTATTTTTCCTGAGTCTCATGTACTTCCAGAAGGACTTCCTATCTTTCCAAAAAGCCAGTTCATGCCTTACCACTTTCTCCTTCCTATCTTTTGCCTTACTGTGGCAAACCAGCTTAGCAGCTTCACGCTTCTTACAGCGATATTCATCCACAGAGACTCTACCTTGCAACATCCCCAAATAGGCTTCCTTCTTTCTCTTTACTGTCTCTTCAATCTCACTATTCCACCAAGCATCACCTCTGTTGTTACTCACTATTGTGGTGCCACAGACCTCTTCAGCAGCAGTGACAACACAGTTCTTAAAACATTGCCACTTCTTTTCTACATCCCTCTCACTAGACTTCAGATCCTTCAGTCGTTCTCTGAGTAAGTCAGAATACCGCTGATGATCTTCAAGGAGCCTATCAACCTTTATTATTTCTATCCTGGGTCTCTTCCTATTTCTTTTCCTCCAACCAACATTAAGTTTCACTCTTGACACTACCAAGTAATGATCAGAACCAACATCCGCACCACTCATCACACGGGTATCAACAACTGAGTGTTTCAAATGCTGATCGTAGACAACAAAATCTATCACACTCTTTTGACCAAGAGTACGATTTTCCCAAGTATATGTGTGGATATACTTGTGGTTGAAATATGTATTAGATACACACAAACCATTCTCAATGCAGAGTTCAATTAATCTTTCACCATTATCATTCACACAAGGATCATTAAACTTACCCAGAATATTGTCAGAAATTGCATTCTGCACACCTACTCTAGCATTGAAATCCCCTGCTATTATAACTTTTTCTTTAGCACTAAACTGGCTCAAAACAGCTTTTAGCTCATTCCAGAAATCTTCCTTCTTATCAGAAGGTTCCGAGTCACAAGGAGCATACACTACTACAACAATTACAATTCTCTGAAGTTTTACTTTCAAACAAATCCAGAGAATTCTCTCACTTACGCAACTATAGTGAATCAAGTTGTTCTTCATCTTTTCACTTAAAATCACACCTACACCAGCCTGTCCTTTCATATTATTCAATACTCCAGACCACACACTCACCGTGCCATTCACTTCTTCTACCCCAATTTCCTTCTTTTTGGTTTCACTTACACACAGCACATCCAGTCTATACTTATTCATCTCCTCAATCACCTCACTCATCTTGCCATTTATACCTCTAGTATTCCATACACCAATCTTACATTCACTCAGCCGAGATCTCTTTCTCATACGCCGTTTAGAAAGTCCAGGTTGATTCCGTGGTAGACCGTCCTTCTCAAGTGTGGTAGGTCCACCATATTCCACACTTGAGTCATTCTTAATATTTCTTTCATAGCAATATTTCTTGACTACTAAAAAGTCTTGCCTTAGAAACACTTTTTTCTTGTCTTCATTGTAGCAAATTTCGCGATTGTGTCAGTGAAATTCAGTGCCGAAGTTATGTCATTTTCGGACGACAGTATAGCAAGATAATTAAGTTTATCTTTTCTCAGTGCTGTTCTTTGAACGTTTTTCACAAGAGCTAACTTTGAAAATGACCTTTCAGCTTCACAGTTTGACACAGGCAAAGTCAAATATATCCTCATGGCAATAAACATATTTGGAGAGATATCAAATAATTTCTAATCATGCTTGTATTTGTAAATCTCAAAAGGTCTTTTTTCTTGTAGATTGCATTCCTTGATAAAATGAGAAAAGTGCACTGCTTCACTTTTTATGCTATCTTCTATGTCAGCAGGATATTTGTCAAGTAGCATTTGTACACTGTTTTCTTCTAACACTTCCTTACCTAGTTTTGATACAAAACCAAATATTGAACAAATATTGTCATATGCAGCAATTCTTTTTTTCAGTTCTACATCCAGACTATCGATAATCACATTTAAAGTTTCAACTTCAAATTTTCTTTCACCAGTTAAAATGAAATCATCACTACCATCAAGGAATTTCTTCGTTTTGACTCTCTTTTCAAATGCAAATTCCATAATTTTAACTGACAGACTTTGCATTTCTTGTTTTATGTCTGTGAATTTCTCTCTTAATGTGGACACAAATGCATTCAACGATTTCAATAAATTAACAGCAGTAAATAAATCAAGCCCTGGTTCTTGGAGGTATGCACTAACATGGGCGAATCTAGCCAGTATTTTGTTCCAAAGTACAGCCATAAATCCTGTCTCAAACTTAACCATTTTCTTCTTGAGGGATTTAGCTTCTGTTCTGCTTTCTGCATGTTCATTTTCATTGTCGGCTATTTCCTCAAGGCTGTCGATAATACGTTGGTAATTAAGGTTAAGTGCTTTACATGCTCCAGCATGGCGTGCCCACCTTGTATCACATAAGGATTTTAAGACTAGTAATCGGCTGCTCTCAGAATCTTTTAAATTCCTGCAGAGGATATCCCACCTATGCGTTGACGCAACAAAAAATGAATACAACTTTTGTAACCGAAGAAGTTTACAGCTTCTAAGCAATACTGCACAGCATGAACACCACGAAGATTTAAAGAATGACCGCTGCATGGTGAAAACAGTGCGACATCGCTGATCCTCTTAATGTGAGCTTGCAAGCCTTCATATTCACCTGACATGTTCTTGGCATTGTCGTAACTCTGCCCTCTGCAGAGTGTCATGTCAAGGCCCTTGTCAACAAGATACTTTGTTACATAGTCACATAGCACTTTACCCACATGGCTTTGAATGGGTATAAATGTCAAGAATCGTTCATAAACATGTCCTTCAAAACGATACTGTATAACAACGGAGAGCTGATCAACATGTGAGGCATCAGGAGTTGAATCTAATATCAGTGCAAAGTATTTGGTGCATTTTATTTCACTAATTATTTTATGAAGAACTTCTTTTCCCATTACTTCTGTCAGTTCATTGCATACTGTTTGAGAAATGTAGGACACATTACCTTTCCCTTTATTTCCATGATTCTTTAAATGCTCCTTGAGGAAAGGATCGAACTGTGCCAATAGTTCCAGCATCCCTAGGAAATTCCCATTATTTGGAGATCCAATAAAATTATTTTCACCCTAAAATGCCAGACCTCTTTGGGCCAAAAACTTTATAACTGCAACTACTCTTTCTAAGACAGTTGTCCAATATTGTTTTTAAGAAGCTAATTGTTCTGCAATTTTTTTCTTTAAAGTTAAGTTAACAGTTGTTCGTGATAACCAGCACATCATATGTTTACGATGAGAGGAACTATTTTCATGTTCTGATGTTTTTTCCTCAGCGCGTTTCCAGTTATTAAACCCAGAACCAACAAATGGTGATTCATTATTGTCACTAAACAATTTACATACATAACTGTATACAGAACCTGTGCTTTTTGAAAACATCAACCATTTACGTTCTTGAACTTCTCCATTTGGAAGTTTGTGTTCAAAAAGGGTGTTGCATAGATACCTGTTCTGTGTTTTAAATTGCCTCTGTGACAAATAAAAGTTATTGGGGTTACGATTTTAAAAGAACTCAGGCCCACTGTTCAGGCATAAATCTCTAAAGTTATTACTTAAAAAAATTGGCCATTTGCCAGGATCTTTGTAATTTTCCATATCAATGGAATTAATGCTTTGTAAATTGGCCGATGCTTGCACATGCTCTGCACTACAAGTTTTGTGCCCTAAATCTCAGGGCGTACTTTTCACACGGTCATTCATACTCATATCAGTTTTATCTGTATGCTCCATGCTGCCACATTTTTCATCATTGTTGATAGGAGCTGATTTGTTGCTATTGGGTTCACGTTCAAGTTCTCTTTTCCGAAATTTAGGGCTATCAGGACTTTTCTCAGCAAATAAATTATCATAATTCTGAAGCTCATTCTCCATTTCTTCAGTTACGGGATTGAATTCTGCTATTGGAAGCTTAAAGAAATTTGTTAGTTTCCTTACCTTGCTTAATTCTTCTTCTTTCTTTAATCTCAGTTTCCGCTTTGTAGCGCCACTAAGGTATTATCTTTGAGACATGACATAAGAACTATTTTCAAAACTGGATTGTGATAAAACTGTTACTTTAACACAAGCATATCAATTTTCTTTTCGTACTCTACTCCAAGTAAACGTCAAACCACTGTTCTGAAAAGAGCACCAGACAACAATGACACACCGGATCTGGGAAGTTAGTGTTGCCTAACGGCAAACCCGATCCAGAAATTCAGTGTTGCCAAACCGGATCTTGAAAGTTCCAAATAGAATTTGAACAAATTCCACTAGATGGCTGTGATCATCCAGACAATTACTGGCGCCCTACAACTGTTTTTTTTTTTTTTTTTTTTTGGTTGATATATATAACATTAAAGAAGATGTGACTTCCAAAGTGGAATATATAGAGCTATGCAAGACAGCACGAAAAAGTATCACTGAAGACGTAAGAAAATTCAACTGTCAGCTAGTGAGGAAAGCAATTGAAAACAACCAAAGCCTAAAGATAGCAAAGGGACATCTCAGTAAGGGAAGAAAACAGATTATGGCTCTGAGAAAAGAAGATGGTTCCATAACAAGAAATAGAGGCGAAATTTTGACAAGAGTGAAAGATTTCTACTCCAAATTATATGAAAGGGATGATACATGTACTCCAGACATCATGAAAGGTACCAGAGTTCTTCCAGTCCTCCCAGCAGAAGTTGCTCATGCAATCAAGAACATGAAGCGGGGGAAGCTCCAGGAGAAGATGGAATTACTATAGACATCATACAAGAAGCAAGTGGAGAAATTGAAACAGTACTCGCCCAAATTTTCACTCGATGCCTTAATGAAGGGAAGATTCCTGAGGATTGGAACAATGCTACAATGATCCTGCTACATAAAAAAGGTGACATTGAGGATCTCAGGAACTACAGACCTATCAGCCTCCTATCAGTGGTTTATAAAATCTTCACTAAAGTTCTTTCACACCGCTTGAAGGTAACACTGGACATGGCTCAACCGAGAGAACAAGCTGGATTCAGGAGTGGCTACAGCACAATAGATCATATCCATGTACTGAGAGAACTAATTGAAAGAGCGAGGGAATATGAACTTCCATTGTGCATGGCTTTTATCGATTATGAAAAAGCCTTTGATTCGGTGAAACCATCAGCAGTTACCACGGCTCTGAAATCCTGCGGTATTGAAGATGCATACATTAATATTATTAATAACATCTATGAAAATGCAAGTGCAAAGATTCGGCTATTTGAAAATACAACACACATAAAAATTGGAAAGGGAGTGAGACAAGGTGACACCATATCTCCGAAGCTCTTTAATGCCACATTGGAAAATGTCTTTCAATCACTGAACTGGGAAAACAAAGGGATAAAGATTAATGGAGAGTATCTAACCCACCTTCGTTTTGCTGATGACGTAGTCATTTTTGCAACTAACCCATCAGAGCTGCAGATTATGATCCAGGAACTTGCTGACAAGAGTAAAGAAGTGGGATTAAAAATGAACTTTCAGAAGACAAAAGTGATGTTCAATGCTTTTACAAGAAATGAAGATTTATCGATTGATGGAGAAAAACTGGAGATAACAGATACGTATGTTTATCTTGGACAGCAGATATCAAGTGAGGGTCACATTGATGAAGAAATTAATCGGCGTACAAAACTTGCCTGGAGAGCTTTTGGAAGAAACAGCATAATTTTCAAGAGCAATATGCTATTATGTCTTAAAAGAAAAGTGTTTGATCAATGCATCCTTCCAGTGCTTACGTATGGTGCAGAGACGTGGACCTTAACTAAAAGAGACATACAAAGGCTGCAGACAACTCAAAGTAGCATGGAGAGGTGCATGCTTGGTATAACCAGGAGAGATAAGAAGAGGAACTCGTGGATCCGAAAAATGACGAGAGTGGAAGACATCATGATCAGAGGTAAATCCCTGAAATGGCAATGGGCTGGACATACTGCCAGAAGGACAGACCATAGATGGACAGCCGAAATTTTAGATTGGATTCCAAGGGACAGGAAAAGACCCAGAAAAAGACCACATGGGAGATGGGTGGATGAAATTCGTAAATATGCGGGAGTGACATGGAGGAGACTGGCACAAGACAGACCGTTGTGGAGGAAACTTGGGGAGACCTTCGTCCAGCAGTGGATTGATAATGGTTGACAATGATGATGATGATGATATAACATTTTATAGATTTTGGACGTGTTTGTATGTGGGAACGTCCCTATGCTGTTAACTATATTTTTGACTGTCAAATAAATTTTCTTCTTAGACGCTGCCAGTAGATGGCGCCACAATACTGGTGATAAGATTTCCGCTCACACACTCAATCAGAGCAGAGCGACGCTGCATATGTATGACGTCATCGACGAATGACGACGTGCAGTGTGTTCATGTTTTTGACGAGCTTTTTACTCTTTACCTTAAATATTGATTGTTTTTTTGAAATGAGCACTCTTTTAAGTATGTGAAAACGTTTCTGCCCCTCCTCTGTGAAAACAACCTACGCATTCTCAGTATGTGAAAACGTTTCTTCCCGTCCTCTGTGGAAATAAACACATTATGTCCGAAAAAAATTGAAACACTCAGCAGAAATTGGGGGCCCCTTGAAAGTGTGGGGCCCGGGACTACAGCCCCCCTAGCCCCCCTTCCTCTAAATGGGCTCTGGTCATCACATTTTATTTGTTGGTTCAATCCATGGAATCACACTTGAAAATATTGAGTCCAGACTTTTCTTTGTGAGAGTAACAACAAGTTGTTTAATTTGATGTTATTATATGGCTTGGGAATTAATGGGAGACTTTTCATAAACCTGGTATCTGCCCTCATGGACCCTAGGCTGCACTTTGTGCTTTTCATAAACAACCTTATGGCTCCACTGACACAAAACCAGCTGTTGCTTTTTAAAAAAAACTCCATTTCCTGAGATGCCAATCCAATGGAATACCCTACTCCCTCCAGACCAAAATCCCATCTGCCTAAAAAAAAACATGTTCTCCTGACCCAAGGAATTTCTCACGCTACTTTATTAATCATGCTTTGAAGTAAATTCCTAACCAGTTTTCTACATGTGAACACCCTTTAGTGCACCTATCTCTCATTAACACACCCCACAAATATAGTCCTACATGTTTGGTTTGAGTTCATCAAATTGTTTATGCCTGTCATACTTACATATCACTAAGCTGTTCTCTGAAATTCAGAGGTTAGCTCCACAAAGAAATACAAACCACCAGATAAATTTTTAACTGATTATTTACTTTTTCCGTGGTGGACCATCCTTCTCAAGTGTGGTAGTCTAGGTCTACCATATCCCACACTAGAATCCATAAAAGTATTTCTTTGCGTCTTTTTAATCAGGAAAGTACATCAGTGCGGGGGATTAGCCCACAGCTGATGGTCTAGTTGGTCATTCCACCTAAGGATTTTGGAACAAAACCCAGTGAGTTGTGGTCTTTTGGCCTGTGTCACACAGAACTAGCTGGTACCTCAACTGTGCCTGTCATCAAAATTTTTAATAAGAGCATTTAGCTGAGATACAAATATTTTAAGATCTATAGTTTCACCAAGTATTTTCATTTCATCAAAAAGCTCCTTGCAGGATTTGAAGTGAGTCAAACTGTTTCTAAATTTGATTTTAACAATGACAGCTTGTTACAAAAACTAGCTATATTACTGTATAGATTGCAGTCTTTTCCATGCAGAGCAACATTTAGCTCATTCAAATGCTGGATGATATCAGTTAGAAAAGCTGGTGAGCTAAAAAAAGTGGCATCACTGAGCTCATAGTTAGATCAGTATCCCATTTCATTCTTTCCAATGAGATAAATTTTTTTATGAATTTGGAAAAATCTCACTAAACATTTTCCAGCACTCAAACCAACTTTTTCAGTTGTGCGGAAGCAAGTCACCATATTCAGCATCAAGTTAATCTAAATTTTTTTATTTTTTTTATGCGTAAGAACATGATTTCCACAACTAATTATATTTGTTGTTTTCACTGTCTTGTACATTGTATATGGTAGTCCGAATACAAGCCCACATGCTTGTTGTTGTATAATGTAATATAACATTTCAGATTAAATTCCATCTCTTTTTGGTCAAAAATGACATTTGGTTTATTCTTCATTTATGATCCACATAATTTTTTTTTTCATGGGCTGCACACAGTTGAACAACACTACCTAAGATTGTTCAGCATCAGTTTTGATTCATTGCTTTTGCTTGGTTATCAGTGGATGCAGAAAATGTGCTGGCAGATTGCTTTTCTCAGATGAGTAAATATCACTATGAAATAGAAAGGCCTGCTAAATTCTGTTATAGTTTAATATTTCTGGTGCTACTCTGTTTCTGCTTTGCTATTGTAGGGTTGTTTAATTTTGCAGTGAAGGAATTCAGTGCAAGTAGAAAATTAGCAAAGCTGAAAGCACCAACATTAGTTGTAGGAGAGCCATTTATGACAAAGTCCTATCAAAATTGCCCAGAGATCTTGATGAGGTTTCACAAAATTTGGACCCAAATGTAGAACACAGTTGTGAAGTTTCAAAAGATATTAGAAGGGCCTTAACTTTCAGCAGAAATTTGTACAACAGAAAGAAAACTGCATAGATATATTCTGTAGAGGAATGCAGACTTCAACAACACTTGCATCACCTAAAAGTTCAGTTGTTTGATCTGGAACTCTGTCCAGTCTGTCTTCAGTCAAATCTCAGGGGTCTCCCTCAAAGTTCTCACTGTTCCATGTGTGAGCCATTTTCTCCTCCTAAAATCTTCAACAATCCGTAAGTGTAGAATCTGCAGTGTTCTGTGAGAAAGAGGACAAGAATTTAGAGATAAAAGTTGTACAGTATCAATTTATCATTTTTTTTAACATGTTTATAATTTGAAACATTTTTGAACACTATTATTTTGCATGACTTTTCTGACATAATATTTAATGCCATGTGTTTTTATTGTCAACATGGCTTTGTATTCCCTCCTTCCCCCAAAGTAAGATTTTTGCTCTTGAGTGGTCATAGGATTCATCAAACTACTAGAGTAAATAAAATGGAAATAAAATATCTTTTGTACTACTTTTAGTAGTAAACTTAAAATAATTTGTATTGACTTTCTGAAAATATATTCTTTCCTTTTCTAGGTTCCACTGAATTTTGGAATACTGATGCAGTGTACTGGTGACCCTGCTATTGAAAATTCAGTTGATCATTCCTTAGTCATCCACTGCCAAAGAAGTAAGAAATATTTCGTTTAAATGCTACTTTTAATGCACACCTTTTACTGGACTTACCACTGTAAACTTACCAAAACATGCATATTTTTAGTGTTAATGTGATGCTTGTTTGCATTTTGAAATCTTGTGCCATTTTGTCATTTTCTTTAAATTCGTTTTTAGATTTTTTATTTCATAAGTGAAAATGGCAATTTTTTCAATATGAAATACTTTAATAGATACAGCACTTATCGAGTAAGGTGAACCGAAGCTGAAATGTCAGAAGAGTTAAAACGGTCTTTGGTTGTTTCGTGTATATTCATTTATTTGAATGAAATACTTTCAAAAGAAATTTGTTGAATATGTTAACATGATTAATCTGTTTCTTAACGTGATTCCTATCATGTTAATAAAAAGAAACTATTCCAATTGAAACTTGAAATGTTTTCCAAAATCAGTAGAAAGGTCATTTAACGTAATATATTATTGTTTTCCGAAATGTTTTAACCTATTTCTTGAAGTAGAATTATGGCAGATTATTTGGTATCTTGACATCAAATGTATTGGGTTGTCGGAAAAGTCATGATGTATTTTGGCACCTGATGGCGGTTGGGCGGTTTTGGAAGTTCTAGAGGCATGTGCAGCTCTGTTATCGCTAGGGCATTCGACAGGTGCCAGTTCTAGCTGCAGTCTAAAAGGAATAGTGAGCGATTTGGCTGATTTACAGAGATTTGACATCAAGTTGAAGATGGAAGACCAAACTGGTCATTTCCACCATATTTTACTTCCGTAAAGGGAAGAACGCGCGTCAAGCTTGTGAAAAGTTGCGTAAAGTGTGCAGTGATAATGCTCTACAAGAACGTCAGTGCCAGCGGTGGTTTGCAAAATTCCGTGCTGGTGATTTTGACCTCAACGATGCTCCTTGGTCCGGGAGGCCAACCGAGGTTGATGACGACCAAATCAAGACATTGATCGAGTCAAACCCACGTTACACGACACGAGACATTGCAGACACATTGTGCATCCATCATTCAAGCGTTCACGACCACCTGAAGAAGCTGAGATACGTAAGCAAGCTCGATGTGTGGGTTCCTCACGAATTCAAAAAGCTCAATTGACAGCACGTATAAACATCTGCGATATGCTCGTTAAACATGAGGAAAACGATTTTTTTTTTAAGCGACTGATAACTGTTGACGAAAAGTGGATTGTGCAAACAATGTGCTGCGCAAACGGTCTTGGTCCCGACGTGCTGCTTCGCCTCAAATGACATCCAAAGCAGACATTCATCAGCAGAAGGTTCTGGTCTTGGGTGGGATCTGTTGCCACACCCAGCATACTCGTCTGACCTTGCGCCGTCAGACTTCCACTTGTTTCATTCTCTTCAACAGTCCTTGCATGGTATAACGTTCAATTCAGATGAGGCTGTAAATCAGCACCTCATACAGTTTTTTGCCACGAAAGACAGGTCTTTCTATGAACGAGGCATTCTGCAGCTCACTGAAAGATGGCAAAAGGTTATCGAACAAAACGGGCATTATATAATTGATTGATCTTTGTTCTTTCTATCAGTGAATGACCTTTGCAAAACATGGCTAAAATATGTCATGACTTTTCCGACAACCCAATAGTTTGGTTATATGAAGTAAGTAATGGACAACTCAGAGATATGAAATCTTAATATCTTGAAGTTTTTAAATCATACTTGATCTTCACATTTTCAGGTAAAATCTATGAAAAATATTATTACAATTTGAATCCACATGTAATGCAGTTGAAGGGCCAGTTAACATTCGATAGATGTGAACTTGGTTACAATGCAATAGATAAGAAAAGGGGGCTATTTTTGGCATATTACATTAAGTTTTGTTAAAACTTGTCTGTCATAAAATGTTCTATCAATTAATTAAAGGTACCATATTTTCTGATTATAATGTAGCAGTGCTAAACTCAATTTTACGAACATGCTGCTCTGAAGTGCAGTGTCTAAAGTGTGGCTCATAATAATTTTCATCAACATAATAAATTTCAACCACCATTTATGATATTAAAAGCAAACTGTTGCATGAATTGTTTATGGCAGACACTGAGCTATAAAGAATTTGGAGTATTGATTTTTTTTTAATTGATTATTTGCATGAGAGCCTTGTGGTCATGCAAATAAAGTCTCAAAACCTGCTTGATTATAAGTGAAAAGGTAATTTGAAGAATGGCAAAGGTTCCATCTGGCCTCTCTTTTTTTTTCTTTTCTTTTCTTTTTTTTTTTTTTTTGCACATTTGTTTACAATTTACTATATGAAAATCTTTATTTAGAATTTTAGAATTGATAAATTATGCTGTAGTGTCTTTTTTCTTTTCTTTTAGTCAGTTTTTTTCCCTTTATCTCATGCTAGGGATTGTAAAAGAAGGATTTCTTTTTAGCCTTGTGCGTAGTGCAGTTTGTGAGCTTGCAACAGAGAAGTCTGGAAAATTGTGCTTCCACTATCGCACACTTCCATAAATACATATCACTAAGCTATTATGAGACTCAGAGGTTAGCTCCACAAAGAAATACAAACTATCAGATAACTTTTACTTACTTTTGCCGTATCAAACTTCTCCATTTACAGCGATCTTGACATACAACTCGGGCTTCAATGATATCCATTACACGCTGTACACAAGATCCTTTATACTTCATACTCAATCTTTTTCTCATGCAGACAGTCCTGAATCTGATCCACCCATGTCTTCCTTGGCCTTCCCCTGCCTTTCCTTTCTGCCACTTGTGCTAAAAAGATTTTCTTAGTAAGCATCTCATCACCCATTCTTTCAACGTGGCCAAACCACCGAAGCATATTGGTCTACACCTTGCTAACAGCATTTTGCTCTACATCACACAACTGCAACACATCTTCATTCCTCACACAATCAGACCGTGTCTTGCCACAAACCCCTGTAAGTAACACATTTCTCCAGCACACAAACGACTCCTATGTTTCTTCTGCAGTACCCAGGTTTCATTGCCATACATCAGAGTAGGAACAATTACACTTTCATACACAACCATGCGGACTCGGAACCTTCTGATAGAAAGGAAGATTTCTGGAATGAGCTAAAAGCTGTTTTGAGCCAGTTTGGTGCTACAAACCATTTTGATAAAGCACCATTCACTCGTACACAAGCTTTACTACCAGCATACATGGCTTTTACACTATTAAGTAGATTCCCAGTAACACCATATTCATTCAATACCTTCCACAAAAGTGTCCTATTCACTCGGTCGTAAGCTTTCTCTAAATCTACAAAGGCAGCAAAAACTTCCTTAACAGCCGCAAGATACTTTTCAATCATCATGCGTAATGCAAATTTTGGTTAGTGCAGCATTTACCAGACATAAAACCACTCTGAATATCCCACACTTTCTCTGCTGTAAGACCCCATACTTTTTCAATAACGATCTTTCCAAATACTTTTCCTGGCATACTCTGTTAGCTAATACCACAATAGTTCTGGCAGTCAGTCTGGTTACCTTTTCTCTTACACAAGGGAACAATGATAGCATCCTTCCAATCCTGAGGGACCATTCCTAACTCCCAGCACAACTGACAAATTTCAGTTAACCAGTTAATTACAGTCACCACCATATTTTAACATCTCAGCAGTTATGCCATCTACTCCTGGAGCCCCACCATTCTGAAGAGATTTTAGAGTTTTATACACCTCTTCTCTTGAGATCCCTCCTGTGCTTCCCTCCTTCACTGTGACGTCATCTGCTTCTGCCTCAGAATCACCTTTGCTTTCCTGATCTAATAACTCACAGAAGTGTTCACACCATCTTTCACTTAACTCTTTGGGCTCCCATATCATTTCCCCAATTCTATTCTTCACACAACTTGCAACTCTGTTTCTCCTATTTTTCCTGAGTCTCATGTACTTCCAGAAAGTCTCCCTATTTTCCCAAAAAGCCAATTCATGCCTTTCCACCTTCTCCTTCCTATCTTTTGCCTTACTCTGGCAAACCAGCTTAGCTGCTTCACGCTTCTTACAGTGATATTCATCCACAGAAACTCTTCCTTAGGCTTCCTTTTTCCCTCTTTACTGCCTCTTCATCCCCAAATAGGTTTCCTTCTTTCTCTTTACTGCCTCTTCAATCTCACTATTCCACCAAGTATCACCTCTATTGTTACCCACCATTGTGGTGCCATAGACCTCTTCAGCAGCAGTGACAACACAGTTCTTAAAGCATTCCCACTTCTTTTCTACATCCATCTCACAAAACCAGCTTTCTCCGAATACGTCAGAATAATGCTGATGATATTCAGGGAGCCTTTCAACCTTTATTCTTTCCATCCTGGGCCTTTTCCCTTACCTTTTCCTCCAACCAACATTCAGTTTCGCTTGTGACACTACCAAGTAATGATCAGAACCAACATCCGCTCCTCTCATCACGTGAGTGTCAGCAACTAAGTTTTCAGACACTGATCGTAGACAACAAAATATATCGCACTCTTTTGACCAAGCGTACGATTATCCAAAGTATATGTGTGGATATATTTGTGGTTGAAAAACGTATTAGATACACACAAACCATTCTCAATGCAGAGTTCAATCAATCTTTCACTATATCATTCACACAAGGATCATTAAAGTTACCCAGAACATTGTCAGAAATTGCATTCTGCACAGCTACTCTAGCATTGAAATCCCCTGCTATTATGATTTTCTGTTTAGCACCAAACTGGCTCAAAACATCTTTTAGTTCATTCCAGAAATCTTCCTTCCTATCAGAAGGTTCTGAGTCACAAGGAGCATACATACACTACAACAATTACTATTTTCTGAAGTTTCACTTTCAAATGAACCCAAAGAATTCTCTCACTTATACAACTATAGTGAATCAAGTTGTTCTTCACCTTTTCACTTAAAATCACACCTACGCCAGCCTTTCATCTCACATTATCCAATACTCCAAACCACACATCACACACTTCCTCACACATGAAATTCTTTTTTGAACAAATAAACCACTGTATAGGGGTCAACCATAGGCTATAAACCATTCACTACTGCAGTCAAGGACTGATAACAAACAGGTGCTGTGAAGCACTAAGTTTCTCATAATTACCTCTCCTGTAAACGGGGTATGAACATCTTTTACCCATTAGGAGGAAGACTCACATACGTACTGTACTTTCCTTTGTATATTCTGCAGACCCTGGAATTTAGGGGAAAACAAAAGCACCATATGATCTGTGAATGCAGTGTTGATATAAACCATAATTTCCTACAAAAAGTTGATTCATTGTATAACTCAACAGTCAAAAGATATATATAAAAAAAAAAGGTTATAAAAAAAATTGTCATTTTTAAGTGCTACTTTTATGTGAATAAAGAGCAAAAAAGCACAAGATTTTTCAACATTACCACAGTTCAGTAGTTAGACCTGGAGCAATCACAGATGTGTGTGATACTGAGTGCTTCACAATTTCCACGTACATCATTATTCTTGCCATGAATGTGTTCCACTATGTCCACATGCATTATTATTCTTGCCTTGAATGTGCTTCATCCACTATGCCCACATCTGCATTTAGCAATTCTACTGAGAACTCCTCTTCAGTGCCCACAAAATCTTGAATCAGAGAAAATGACTCCTTTCCCCTGAGATTACTCCAAGTTTCATCATCTTTATCATTTTCATTTCCTCTATCTTCAATCTCACATCTTTGTCATTCAGCTGAGAACCTTTTCCATGACTAGCATGTTTCCAGCAGTTTAGAACTGTTTCTTTTGAAACAGCTTTCCAAACACAGTTTAGCGTATGATGTGCTGTTCTAATGTCAGTAACTGTTGTGTGTGCTTCACCTTTTTCTAAATTAATTAAAACTTTTTGAAATGCAACTTTTTTTGTAGAACCTTTATATTTTCCATTTGTCCCTGAACCATTAGCTGCAGCTCTCTTTTAGTAAAATAGTGTATTTTGGGTTGGAACGTGGTAAGCAGTGTATTCAGTTTCAAAACTCTTCTTATGTTGCAAGTCTTCCATTTTTTGCACTTGTATCTTCAATAAAGGAAAATAATGTACATTCTGCATCAGTGAATTTGGTTATCAACTGCTGGAACTTTTCTGATGGTACATTGATCTATTGCTTAGATTGCTGATGCCAGCCAGGTCTAATATTCAAAAACAAAGTTGATTATGCAATATGAAGGGCAACAAAAAATTACTGATGCAGAGAAGTGATGTTGGGGACCCATTTTTTATTATTATTATTATTTTTTAATAGTAGGGATGAACTTTTTAAGCAAATGCCACAAAACGAAGTTAAGATAAGTGAAATAAAAACAGGTAACAAAGACACAATGTTGGCACTCGGAATGGGTAATTGATGTCTGTTACTGGCTCCTATGCATTTTGGGTATCTTCAGCTTGCCCATCATCAGGTTAGTTCTGCCACATAAATTGTTGACTGCATGCTTGTTGATGTTCGAAACTGGTCTGAATCTTCTTCTCGAGAAGTATATTCATCAATCTCGAGAACTGTCTGATTGGTTTTTGTGAGTGGTGGTGGTGCTATCTCTCTCATGTCCAACATTTTTGTAAGTATTCAAAATTTTCTTTCTTCTTTTTGCAGTTGAAATTCTTTTTTTAATTAAGAATTTTCTGTTGATAGGAAACTGTTACAACAACCTTATGTTAAAGAAGAAGTTTCCATCTATATAGAATTGTTATGACAATTCCATATCCATTGAAACTTTTTGAATATGAAGAGAAAAGGGAAATTTCAACTACAAAAAGAAAAAGGAAAATTTTAAATGTGTACAAAAATTTTGGGCACGAGATAGCACCACCATCAATTGCAATTAACCAACCAGAGTTATCAAGACCATGATGGATATCCTGTCAGAGAAAAAGATTCAGTTTGTTGTCAAACATTAACAAGCATGAAGCTTAATGATTCATGTGATGGAACTCCATGACAATGGACAGGCTGAAGATGCTAAAATACATACAAACTGGTAACAGACATCAACTATCCATTCTGAACCGCAACATCTTGCCTTCATTAACTGTTTTCATTTCACTTATTTTATCTTCATTTTGTGGTCTTTGCTTAAAACTCAGCTTTACTCCATAAATTCAAGTCTCCAACATCATGTCTCCACAACAGTAATTTTTGTTCGCTTTTACTTCATATAATCAACTTCATTTATATGGCATTAAACCTGGAATACTGCTCGAAGCAATAGATCAACAAACTATTAAAAAGTTTCAACAGTTGCATACCAAATTTACTGAAGCAGAATGTACATTTTCCTTTATTGAAGACACAAAAGCAAAAAGTGGAAGACTTATAACATAAGAAGAGTTTGAAACTGTGATGTATGTGGTATATAAACTTAACATGTCCCAAACCAAAATACACTATTCTTTGAATAAAGGTCATGTTGAAAATTGGCTTCTTGGTTTCTTAATTTAAATGCTTAATTAAACTTCTAATATGGGGCTTCTAGGAAATGTTTTATTTTAATCACTAATTTTTAGAGAAGAGTTTCTTCAAAAATCTGTGATTAAAATAAAAAATGTCCTGTAACAAAAAACTCATATTGAAAGTTTAATTAAGTATTCAAAATATGCTATTTTGGCCTTTGGTTATGTTGAAAAATGGAAACTGTGTAACATTCTGATTTCCAAAAGTAACTTTTTATTTACTCACTTTTAGTGTTAGGGGGAAGACAGCGAACTGTTGTTGATTTTGAAATAACATTAGTTGTGTGGCCTATACAGTTGTCTATTATAATAATAAGAATGTTTTGTGTTTTCCTGCTTCTTTCAGTGTTGATTGCTTTAATCTGTTCTGTAAAAATCTAAGATATTACCCAGGATTCCTTATTGGCTTTGTTATTGACTTGTAGTTTCTTGCCTTTCTTGGATTTTTTTTTTTTTACTTTCTAGTGGTGTGCAATTTTATTTTTTCTGAATCATCCATATTTTCATGCAGAAGCACAGTCAGTCTGATTTTAAAAAAAAATTCCCACCACTACATTTCCCCCTTTAGAAGCTGAAGTTTTCTGTGGCAATAATTGGTAAAGAATTCCTGTCTTGTCAGCATTTTTCACATCACAGGGTTCTTAGTGCAAAATGAGGCTATTGCTAGATTTTTAACATTTTTCAATGGGTTCATCATCTACTCAAACACTCCCACCACAAACAGACATGAGCACAATACTTTGATGATCTTTGAATGCTGCAACCATCCATTGCTTGGTTGAAAATTATCTTTTTCTAAAAGCTTGGTGAAATCTAATGCCTTTTCCTTTTATAAAGACACAGTCACTGGAATGATTGTTTTATTTCCTGACCCCATCAAACCACTTGAAAAGCACTGCTTCCATATCTTTGTGAATTCCCTCTTGAAAACTTTTTTCCTCAACACTTGACAAACTGTCACTGAACTGTGATTGAATTTCCTTTTTCTTAATTGTAGAAAGATAATTTGGTGGAAAACCAAACTGTTTTTACAACTTCAAATTTTTTAACTCTCCCCTCTCCCCTTATCTCAGTGAACTGATTGCTTTCATTTCCTCACACAGATTACTGAACAAATGAAAAGCCAAAGTCCAACTGAATTTACCAAATGTGACTGTCATTCTTTGTTATCAACATGAGTCTACTTGAACAACACTCATTGTACAATGGGGTGTCATTCCGGAAAAGATAAGAAATCCTAGCTGGGAATCCCATCCCTAGTGTGACGTCATTAATCCAATCTCTGGTCCCATGTGAACAGGTTTGCAGTGGCCCCAAACTGTGATTAAATGAATGAAAAGTGGTGAGAGGAGGCCACAAAAGACAGCATTTGCCGAGGAGATGTGCGTGTGGCAGGGGGTGGGTGAGGAATTAAAAAAACAAAAACTGAAACATTCTTGTCTTCATGCAAACTGGACCTGTCTGTAAGGGAACTGGACTTGTCTTCATGCGAACTGGACCTGTCTGTTTACTCATGGGATGTAAGCAGCCCACAATCTCTAGTTTTCCAGTGAAAGAGGGAAGGATAAAAACTGGTTGAAAATGCCACTTATTTTGTTTTCTGATAACCATGCCGAACTTCAATATATGTCATTTTTCCAAAAATTGTTTGTAATATGTGGTTGAAATAACAAGGGAGAACATTACGAAGTTCAGGGGATCCATAAAAACTTCAATTTAGGCATAACTGTGTATTATGTGATCTCACTATATGTGGGTTTGATTGTATTAGATAAATATCTTTATTTTATATATGAACTTTTATGCTTTATAATTTTTGTATTTTGGGTAGTAATTTTTTTGTAGTCCAAAATATATTTATATGTACTGTATATATATTTCACATGTACTATAGGGGAGTTTTTTTTTTTTTTACTCTAATGCTAAAAGTTGGTATATCATACTGCAATTTATTTTGTTCTAAACATAGCTTTGTCCATTTATGTGACTCCTTCTTTTTGTTGTAGGAGACTTCATTTGTATTTCATTAAAACTGCCCATAGATGTCATTGTCTTTACTCCAGAAAATAGTCGGACTTCAGTTCTGTATAACAATTTTGTTAATGCAGTTGTCAAGCAACTTGTGGAAATGGAAAACTGCACATCTGGCTTCTTTGGGGTAAAAAAAAAAAACTTTTCTAACATGCTGTAAGGGTACAAAATGTTTTTTTAAGTTGCTGTCATTTTTTTAGAAATGAAACTGTGAATAATGTTTTGACCCTTTTTATGTTTATTAGCAAAAATTTTTTAAGTAGTTTTATATTAGCAAAATTTTTTAAGTAGTTGTTAAATATGTGAGGAGGCTTCTGATAATGATGCAATAAGAACTAGCAAGTAAAACCAATGAGTTATGTCAGCTGTTTTGCACAGAGTAATGCACACACAAATGGTATGCACACATACTTGATAGCTAGTATTTAAGCCTCTAAAGCTTAATAGTTGTTTTGAAACTCTTATGAATATATTAAAAACAACAACACTTGGCACTTTTTTTTTCAAATCTTTTAATGCATTTCCAGGAAAATTCTATGATGACTTGAAAATTGAAAAGAAAAAATGTGGGATCAAAGATTTGATGATGTGGTGGCCATTAAAGTAACCTTGAAGACATTGATCTAGTTGTTCATGGTGTTTCCCAAACTCTGAAACAAAAAGAAGGAAGGGGGGGGATTAAAAAAGACAAACAGATCAGAAACTACCCACCATAATTTTTTTAAACAGGTTTCTGGTCTTCTGTTCAGCTGTGGCACATGTGCATCACAGTGTGGTAGAGATCCTTTTGAAGGCTAATTCCACATAGTGTGACAAACTTTTCTTGAAAAGGTTGTGTCAAGGGTTTTATTTTTTACATTTCTTTTGTGTTCCACTACCTGTGCTTCAACTGACCTCTTAGTCATTCCATCAGTGTATTCCAGCTGGATGGAATAAATTCCTGCCTTCTGCTCCATGTTTGTTTTCCTCCTGGGGCAAAGAAATTCATAACCGAGGCAATCGTCTGAATGCCGATGCCTAGACCTATTTTCTTTAAGGCATTTCTAAGAGGAAATGTAGAGCCAGGTATGCGTGGCAGTGATATTATGAAATTTAAGTTGGAATTGCCTGTTGGCATTTATGTGGCTTCTGACTAAGATGGAATTTAGTAGGTCTCTGTTTCAAGTCCACAGGCAGTATTTGGTTGGAAATGTTGTTTATTTCTGTTTCCTTCTCTGAGGAAATTAACTGTGCTCATTTGAAGTGTGCTCAATAACTGTGCTCTTTTGAAGTGTGCTCAAAACACACTGGTGTTTGTATTCTGTTGGTGAAAAAGAGTCTGATGAAGCAAAATTTAACACAGCAGAAGGCTTATAGTATACTCTAGTGTGTAGTTTCCTATGTTCAGATCTGGAGAGGAAGATGTCAAGTATGAGAGTTTATTTAGTCATTTTAGAGCTCCATGGTGAAATTAATAAACATGTGTATTCCATTAATCTTTGTCAAGAAGAAGTATAGTGAATTTTTGTTGTAAGGCCAATTAAAGCAGATGTCCTCTACATATCAGTACCATACTGATGGCATTGGTTCAGGGTCTTTTAGAATTTTGTTCTCAAGTTGTCATAGGATTGCTTTTGCTAAAGCTGCAGATAGTGGAGAATTCTTATAGCCTGCTTGTAAACTTTCCCAAGAAATATGAAATAATTTTAATTTGTGACCAGGTTCATTAAGCTAATTATGTCATCTATTGTTTTCTGGGAAAATTGGCTGAAGCTTCTTCTTAAGGCCTTGAGATTGATCTTGGCCTTTTCTACTGGAATGGATATGTATAGATAGTGCAACAATATCAAAGCTTCCCAGGATCTTTGTTTCCTGCACTTTAATTGATACAGTTTTCTAATTAAATCAGTAAAGCTGGTGAGTTCATTAAATAAGCTGCATTGATTAAAATATGGGACAAAGAAAACATAGGAATGACTGAGAGGTCAGTTGGCATCTGGGTAGCAGAACACAAAAGAAATGTAAAAAAAATGAAACCCAGCACAGCCCTTATAAAAGAAGTTTGTCTCAATGATGCTATGCCTCAATGGGCAGGATGTAAATGTGGGAAAATTGTACATCATAAAAAGACTACCCAAATTGGAACTTCCATCAGAGAGAATATTGAAATACTTACAATACAGAATGTATGCCATATTTTTTATGATTTGTGTCACCTATGGATAGATATCCTAGAGTCTTAAGATTTTTTTTTTTTTTTGTTTGCTTGTTTCTTCACATGCAAATTTTGAATTTACATACAATTTGAAGTTAACTCAACACAAGCATTTCTTTTCTTTTCAAATGTTAACATTTCTTATTATTATTTTCCTGCATAGGTTAGTATCAGTTTGCCTTGATAAAGCCACCCATAGGTGTGCTGAAGCTTGGCAATAGCAGTTGTTTACACCAATAAATAAGAAAGATGACACCGAATTTTGGGGTGAAATGAGCGCGTCTTTTGAATCCATTCTGACGCAAATTAAAATTTATCAAAGCTATTCAAAGCCAATGAAAACGGTATGGAAAACAATAGTTTCTGACGAAAGAAAGAAGTTTTTCAATTGGGTTTTTAATCCCGTAGATATTGCTGTAAACAGTATCGTGGGCTTATACTCTCTGGCTGCAGACTTGTGTGTTAAGAAAAATTTGAATTTATATGAAAAACATTTCGCAGTGGAAACGCTCTCCAAGAAAGAAAGAATTTTTTCAGTCTGACTCTTCGAAGCAGAGATATGGACAAATATGCGATATGCATCTATGCCCCCTGGCAGGAAAACCATGCATTATTTTAGGAAGAAAGTATTCTCAAAAGGCTTTTCGATGTAAGCGGTATCGGTCCAACAAAAAAGATTTTAGTCAAGTTTTCAGGAGCTTAAATTTTACTGCAAATACATCAGAAGCAGAAATTAACACTTATGCCCCCTGGTGGCCAAACCGTTCTTTACCAAATATTAGAAATTATAGGAAAAACATTTTCCACCAGGAGCTGTATGCGATACAGGAAGAATTTTTCAAATCGGAGTATTAGGAGCAGAAATAACGCAGAAAACGCAATTTACCCCTTTGCGCCCCATACCTGAAAGTCTATGATTTCTTTGAAAATTTTGAATTTATATGAAAAGCATTTTGCATCGGAAACACTATCCAACAAAGAAAGAGTTTTTCAAATCGGACTCTTTGAAGTAGAGATATTGACAAAAATAAGATATACCCTCGGACGTAGAAACCATGCATTATTTTAAGAAGAAAATATTCCTAAAAGGTTTGTCGACATGAGTAGTACTGGTCCACAAGCAAAGTTTTTTCAATCGATATTTAAGAAGCTCAGATTTTGCTGCAAATACATCAGAAGCAGAAATCAAGACTTACGCTCCCTGGTGGCCAAACCATTTTTTACCAAAATTGGAAATTATATACAAAGGATTTCTCATCAGAAGCTGTATTCGGTGCAGAAAGAATGTTTCAAATTGGAGTTTTAGAAGCAGAGGTATTGGGGGAAACACAATTTACCTTTACGTCCTCTAGTGGAAAACCTATGTGTAACTTGAAAAAGTATCTATACCTAAAATACTCTTCGACATAAATAGAATCAAAAGATAAAATAATTTTTTCAATCGGATGTTTAGAAGCAAATATATGGAATAAAATGTATTTTGAATTCAACATCATCTGCATTTACGCCCCCTGGTGGGGAAATTGTACATCGTAAAAAAAAAACGAAATAAAGGATTACCATTCGAATATTTCAAGCTTCCCAATGCAAAAAAGAATTTTTCAAATCGGACCGATAGTTGCAGAGATATGGTGACATACGGACAGATGGATGAACAAACCGATAAGCACAATCTTTTTTTACAAAAGACATGCAAAAACGGCTTTTTGTAATAACTTGCATCAATTTGGTGTGTAACTGTGCTGCTTATTTATTTGTTTTCTTTTATTTAAAGCAAAAGTGTGTTCAAGAACACTTCAATGTGCTCATTGTGCAGAGAAAATATTACAGGAAACAAAAGACGTCAGTGGAGGATGGAAGTTCCGATTTTAAACTTTTTTTATTTTATTTTTATTTTTATTTTCTCTAAACAAAAAAAAAAATGCTTGCTCTTTTTGTTTATCGATATAGCACTGTATGGGTCACGAAAATTAGTCAATTTTTAATAAGGACAAATAAAGTAATGATTTTTAATTTGAATATTTCTTTAATAAAATAAAAAAAGCTTATCCCTTATTTCATTTTTCCTTATTTTTAAATTTTCAATACAAGTATCATTTCATAATATTTAAATAATATTTTTAATTTATATATTGATTGTGATATATAAACACATTTAAAGAGTAATGGTGCATTTATGGTCTAACTGTAGATTTTATACCTAAATATTTTTTGAGTTTTGTATTTTGTTATTCTGTAATTTGCTTCAATAATTGAATTAAAGCCAAAATAGAAGCAAATTTATTTTTAAATTATTATAGCGTAGAATACATAAAAGTTTCATTACAATTAAATCTGGTTACATTTTCTTGAAGTTTTGGTATTTTAGTTTTTATCTGTGATTCTAAGTTCTTATTTATTAGGTGAGAGAATTTTTCAAATTCTACATTCTGTATTAATTTGCTCAAGCATGTAGTGGTTGTTTGTTGTAGGTTACAGGTTGAACAGATCTATCTATGGTTTCACTCTGAGGATTTTGATATAGTATCCTGAAAAAAATAAGAAGTAGTAGTCCGGGAATTCTGTGATTGAATAAAACTATGAACCAAGCTTTGTTATTTTGCTTTGTCAGATATTTTTGTCCTTTCAATGTCCTTAAATAGTACATGGATAAGCATGAGCTGTTCTGAATAACACTGTTGTTTGTTGTGCAGTTTTTCGAAATAGAATGCATTTAAATATTGCTGAAGTTTTAAGTTTTTGCATTTTGTGTTTTATTGAGTGTTATAAAATGTTCTAGGTGAAATCCTATCAATAATGACTGGGAAAAAATAAGATATGTAGAGTAATTTTTAATGACCGAGTAATCTTTTTGTTTTGATATCCAAATGTGAAAGTACGTTTCATGAGCATTGCAACACTAAAAAAAAAAAAAGTATTAAGGTTGACGCAGGGATTCAATAATTAAAACAGGCAAGCGCTCTTTCCACTGCACTACTAAAGTGGGACAAACATTCAGACAAAGGAAATTATATTGTTTGTGATTATTATTATGAACAGATGTGAAATTTATTAAGAATTAATCTTTTTCAGAAATTGTGATTTATAAATTACTGCAAGCAAATGCTAACAGTAATAAATCAATACTTAAAACACATGTAAGCTTCCAAAGGTGTCAATCAGTTATTGAGGCTACAAATGACATAACACAAATCGAGCACTTTTTACATTATTATTTTATAGCCTGTAGCCCATCCTAGGACAGCTGTTTTTAAGGTTTAAATAAATATTAATCAGGGCTGTTTGTGTTCCGGGTCTAACCCGGATTTCCGGGTTTGGGCGATCTTTCATGCCCGGAATTCCGGATGTTTAGCTTTGAAGACATTTTTAAGACTGTTAAAATTTTGAGTTCTAATAAGCAAAAAGCAAAGAAAAAAAAAATTAAAAACGATTCATGGCAAAAGAATTTACTAAAAAAATTGCTTTTCACCAATGAATTAATGTGATAATAATATTGTCTTCCTCGCCGATGCAGCTGACTCGAGCTTGACACACGAAGCCGGCAGTTCGTGCTGTGGTTGTCCGTTGTTCTGTGGGAAGGGCATGCGCACAAATTCTCAGTCATTTCGTCGGCGTTTCTGCTCCTCGATGCCAAAAAAAACAGGTTTTCGCTCTGATGAGTGATGTGGGATTGGATGGATCTTGGAGATGGCGGCGGGGAGGGAGGGAGCGAGCGAGTGAGTTAAAGCAAATAAAGTATGTCACTCACGTGTCTGCACCTACGCGCGGGAGCAGTCTGCCTCATTGTATTAGTAAGTCAGTGATGGAGAGGAGATGTCTTTGTTTCCCTGTTGAAACGTTTGTGGTTTTTTGTTTAGGCAAAAGTGATGGGGTTTTTTGTGTGTGTGTGTGTGTGTGTGTGTGTGTGTGTGTGTGTGTGTGTGTGTGTGTGTGTGTGATGTATGAATGTTTTTAGGAATTTGAAAGTTTACATGGTTTAAGTTAAGTTCGTCATCAACGATGAAATTTTTAACCAAAACTGACAATCTCAAAACATTAGAGGCTTCAGTCAAAAATAAATTCCGGTGGGATTGGCTGGAAAAAAAGACACCCAATAGAAGAAAGCTGGGATATGGTGTTGGAAAATTGATACAGCTGGGTCATGTTTCTGCATATATAAATGGAGTACGTGCTACAGGTCTGCCTCCAAAACCTGTTGAAGCAATTATAACGGCTACTTGTAATAGTAAAGGTTCTTCTCCTCTTCGGTACTCAAACAAGACACTGCAAATGAAGGATGTTGGAAACGTAAGTGTCAGCCTGATAGCGTCTCCGCTAAAAAACAAATGAAGATTGCACATTTTTTTTAAGAAATAGTGTTATTTTATTAGCAAATATAACTTTAGATTAACACCACACCAGACTGATGTGTTTTTTTATTAATAAATGGAACTTAGATTAACATCCAATTTGCTAAATATACTGTTATTTTTTTAGTAAATAGAACTTTAAGTCAATACCACCTGACTGAAACTTAACGACTAAAATTTCTGTTAAAAAAAGATCAATATCCTATGAAAAAGAGGAGATCCTTTCTAGTAATATAAAAACTTGACTGCAGATTTTTTTTATTTATTTGCCAAATGGGTAATTTTGCATTTGGAAAGAAAGGCAAAACTTTTTTAAAAGGTATGTTATGTGTGTAATTGGTTTATTTTATACAAATGCAAAATTTTTATTAACATTCTTAGTGTGGTATATGTTAAAGACAATATCATGTAGTTGTCGAAATCAAACTTACTTAAATTTCACTGAAGGAATTTATCTTTTTAGCAACAAATTAATACTGCAAGCTCAACCCCAAAATAATTTAATGTAATAAAGAAATGCATCGCTCTTTCCACGTTCCAGAAACACACAGCATCCGAAAAATTGTTTTTCAGCCGCCGCTGTGGAATTGAACTAACACAGTTAATTTCCTCAGAGAAGGTATAGGTAGGTAGTAAGTAATTCCCAAAGTGAAACCATTTTATCTTTCGAAGTATCGGTAACAGCTTTGCTGATAAGTATAATAATTAGAGGTACTAGTAGTAACAGAAATACTTTTGTTGTGCGGGGTGGGGGAGACGCCGATGATTTCAGGGTTTCGTGCCTTGCCTTGCAAACACCTCTGTTTAATATATAGGGGATGTTGCCTTTCCTAGGGCGGGGGAAAATTTTAAATTAAAGCAGATTGAAAACAAATCAAATAGATGCCGGATTTCTGTAAGGAAATACAGTAAAAACTCATTCATGTAAGGGCTGAATATCATATGCTATTTATTTCGGTTTTTCAAAAGACCTCACGATAAATATCATTCTGTGTAAAATATTTATTGTTGTTTTGCAATTTGTCTTGTAGTCCAGCTGTTTTGGTGTTTCTTTGTAAATATATTTTAACTGCACGCAGAGAAGTGTAAACTTCGACGTTAACATGAGCTTCATATTTCAGCAGTAGATACAGATTGTCGAGCACAATGAACGTTTTGTCCATTGTCACTTTTCATATTTCAGCTGTGACATCTGAGCTTCTACATTACAACAGATAGCCGTTCACATTATGTGCAGTTTCTGGTTGAAATTGCTTGGAAAACATTTTCTTGCACTTCCCTCCATCCATGCAAGGTGTTCCAGGATTGTTTATTGCCACATGTTCCATGCATCTCGTTACAGTTTCATGCGAGTGCCGATTTTGGCCAGCTGCTGGAATCTCAGCACACACAAATTGATTGATACGTTCAATAGTTTAAAACTAGTCTTCGATTTGTAGAACAATTAAAATGTGAAGATCTTTCTTTTGAAACTCAATCGTGTATACATCAGCTGTCGATTTTCCCGAGACACTAGATCTTCCATGATTGATTTCAACTTGTAAGTAAATCGGTTGCGAAAATACTTTGCAGCTGCCTCAGTAGTGCAGTGGTCTAAACAATGTCTTCTGATCATTCATCTGAGATGGATGGTTTGAATCGCGGTGAGGCATGGATGTTGTGTTTGTCTACAGCACTGGCTCTCTCCTCTTCCTGGAACCAGTGGCCCTAAATTAGGGACGGGTGACTGCTTATAGCCCACTGAGCTGCTCATGGTGGTCATTAAACCTCCAATCCAAAAAATATATATATTTTGAAAAATGTGTGATATTGTGATGTACTTGACTGCATTTCCTCTCAGAATCAAGAGATGATGCCACAATACAGGTGTTTACTTCATAGTATTCCAGAGAGAGAGAGACAGACAGAGAGAGAGAGAGAGAGATCGTTTATATATATATATATATATCTCGTTGGGCTAAGTGAGGTAAGGAGAAAAGGAGAAGATCTCATTGAACTGAAAAGTGGACATCTGTTCTACTATCGTGGGGCTGATACTGGCAGAACTAGTGGTGTTGGATTTATAATAAACAAGAAACTGAAGGATAAAGTTGTAGAAGTTGAAAGTTCCTCTGACAGAGCTGCAAGACTCGTTATTACAACTCTCGAGAAGATACAAGGCTCAGATTATTCAAACTTATGCACCCACCACAAGTCATCCTGAAGAAGAAATTGAAGAATTTTATGAGGAAATTTCGTGATCTAAATAATAAAGGTAAGCAGCACTTAAAGATAATTATGGGAGATTTCAATGCAGAAATAGGGCAACGACAACAGAATGAAACTTCAGTGGGTAAATTCGGTCACGGCAACAGAAACCAGCATGGAAATACTCGTTGAGTTTGCAGAGGCAGAAGGGTTTTTCATCTTGAGCTCCTTCTTCAAGAAAAAGCCACACAGGAAATGGACATGGAGACATCCAAATGGGACGACAAGTGAAATTGATTTTATTATGTGTAACAAAAAATTCGTCATAGAAGACTGCAGTGTGCTAAACAAGTTAAACACAGGCAGTGACCATAGATTGGTGAGATGTAAGATGCACCTCAACACTAAACTCGAACGTAGCAAGCTCATTAGAAAAACAAAATGTATTGACATAACCAACCTTAAAAAACAACATAAAACCTTCAAGTTGGAACTGAAAAACAGATTCTCTGCTTTAGAAGGCCTAACATCGGAAGAAGTTGATATTTCTGAAGTTAACAGAAAAGTAACCAAAGCTTTTATGGAAACAGCAACAAAATTAGCTGGGTCTAAGAACAAGTTGCATGTGAACAAATTATCAGGAAAAACCAAAATGTTGATGCAAAAAAGAAGAGAGATGAGGACAACTAAAGAAGATGTAACTTCCAAAGTGGAATATATAGAGCTATGCAAGACAGTACGAAAAAGTATCACTGAAGACGTAAGGAAATTCAACTGTCAACTAGTAAGGAAAGCAATTGAAAACAACCAAAGCCTAAAGATAGCAAAGGGACATCTCAGTAAGGGAAGAAAACAGATTATGGCACTCAGAAAAGAAGATGGTTCTGTAACAAGAAATAGAGGCGAAATTTTGACAAGAGTAAAAGATTTCTACTCCAAATTAAATGAAAGGGATGATACATGTACTCCAGACATCATGAAAGATACCACTACCAGAGTTCTTCCAGTCCTCCCAGCAGAAGTTACACATGCAATCAAGAACATGAAGCGGGGAAAAGCTCCAGGAGAAGATGGAATTACTGTAGACATCATACAAGAAGCAAGTGGAGAAATCGAAACAGTACTCGCCCAAATTTTCACTCGATGCCTTAATGAAGGGAAGATTCCTGAGGATTGGAACAACCCTACAATGATCTTGCTACATAAAAAAGGTGACATTGAGGATCTCAGGAACTACAGACCTATCAGTGGTTTATAAAATCTTCACTAAAGTTCTTTCACAGCGCTTAAAGGTGACACTAGACATATCTCAACCGAGAGAACAAGCTGGATTCAGGAGTGGCTACAGCACAATAGATCATATCCACGTACTGAGAGAACTAATTGAAAGAGCGAGGAAATATGAACTTCCATTGTGCATGGCTTTTATCAATTATGAAATTTAAGCCTTTGATTCGGTGAAACCATCAGCAGTTACAATGGCCCTGAAATCCTGCGGTATTGAAGATACGTACATTAATATTATTAATAACATCTATGAAAATGCAAGTGCAAAGATTCGGCTGTTTGAAAATATAACACACATAAAAATTGGAAAAGGAGTGAGACAAGGTGACACCATATCTCCCAAGCTTTTTAATGCCACATTGGAAAATGTCTTTCAATCACTGAACTGGGAAAACAAAGGGATAAAAATTAATGGAGATTATCTAACCCACCTTCGTTTTGCTGATGACATAGTCATTTTTGCAACTACCCCATCAGAGCTACAGATTATGATGCAGGAACTTGCTGACAAGAGTAAAGAAGTGGGATTAAAAGTGAACTTTCAGAAGACAAAAGTGATGTTCAATGCTTTTACAAAAAATGGAAGATTTATCGATTGATGGAGAAAAGCTGGAGATAACAGACACGTACGTTTATCTTGGACAGCAGATATCAAGTGAGGGTCACATTGATGAAGAAATTAATCGGCGTACAAAACTTGCCTGGAGAGCTTTTGGAAGGAACAGCATAATTTTCAAGAGCAATATGCCATTATGTCTTAAAAGAAAAGTGTTTGATCAATGCATCCTTCCAGTGCTTACGTATGGTGCAGAGACGTGGACCTTAACTAAAAGAGACATACAAAGGCTGCAGCAACTCAAAGAAGCATGGAGAGGTGCATGCTTGGTGTAACCAGGAGAGATAAGAAGAGGAACTCGTGGATCCGAAAAATGACAAGAGTGAAAGACATCATGATCAGAGTTAAATCCCTGAAATGGCAATGGGCTGGACATACTGCCAGAAGGACAGACCATTGATAGACAGCCGAAATTTTAGATTGGATTCCAAGGGACAGGAAAAGACACAAAAGAAAACCACGTGGAAGATGGGTGGATGAAATTCAAAAGTATGCGGGAGTGACATGGAGGAGACTGGCACAAGACAGACCGTTGTGGAGGAAACTTGGGGAGACCTTCGTCCAGCAGTGGATTGATAATGGTTGACAATGATGATGATGATGATGATATATAAATATATAAAATTACTGAATCCAGAAGTTCTAGATCCTTGTTAGCTCATTGACAAAAAAACTCTTGGTTTTTCTTGCTGTAGTAACTTTCTGTACAATGTTACTTTTGTAGTCTAGGGTTCAGAATTTAATTCTTTAGCTATACTCGATAAAGTCTTACTCTTGCATGCTTCATTATTTATGTTTTGTCCTTTTTTACTTAGTAGCTGTTAAATGTTGTTAGTCTAGTATAATGGCGATTGGGTGTGCTAGTCTATACACACGATGATTCATTCTTGGATATTATTGTGTGTATATTTTGTATCCACCTTGTTGGCTTGTATGTGCTATCTAATTTTACCTCTACTGTATTGTCATTTTTATTTATAAATTTCTTAAATGCTTGTGTATTTTGTATTTCATTTTTAATTACTTTTCTGTTGACTTGCATTTAATTGTTTTTTTTCTTCATTATGGACTTTATTTTTTCATGCTGCAGGTATTTTCCTTCTTTTATACACTGCTTAACATAGAAATTGCCCCACCCAGAAGGAGCAAATATAGAAGGGTGAAATTGAGCTTGCAAATAGGAATACATAAGGGTTTACCTTGATGTTGTTATCAGCCACGTACAGTTTTTATCAGTTGAGATAATGCAGCACAGTGGGTATGTCTCAGTAAGTGGCTGCACCGCTACAGGCAGCAATATGGCATGGCAATGAGTCTTGCAGTCAACAGATATTGACCTGAGAATGGAACACCAAGCATGGTTAACTTACTCCCACAATTCATCGAGATCGTGCACAGTCTGATTCGATTGCAGATGACGTCCAGTGAGGTCCCACAGGTTTTTGGTTGGGGATAAATCAGGCGATCTTGCTGGCCATGGCAGTGTTTGAACATGTTGCAAACATTGTCTGGAGACACGCGGTGTGTACACAGGCATTATCTTGCTGGAAAATGGGATGCTGTAGGCCATTCAGAAATGGTATCAAAATGGGCTGCAAAACTGCGTCTACATATTGTGCAACTGTCAGTTTGCCCGTGATGCGGACAAGAGGTGGCATGCTGTCATGCGCAATAGCACCCGATACCATGATACCTGCCTGATGGGTGGTGTGGTGGTCACGAACAAAACCAGGATCCATCCGCTCACCACGGTGTCACCAGACATGAATCCTTTTATTGTCAGCATCCAAGCAGAAACAGGATTTATCACTGAAGACCACAGTAGTCCATTCATGACCCCAGTTCACATGACTTTGGCACCAAGCCAGATGAGTGCTGCAATGGCTGGCCATCAATGGCAGTTGTTGTAATGGTTACCTACTGCGCAGGTCTGCCACATGTAACCTTCAGTTAACAGTTTGAGTCATTATGGCGACGTCCATGGCCGATGACACAGCACATAGAATATCAGCTGCAGTGCTTTCTGGTGACCAGTGAGCGTGTCAAACAATCTGCTGGTCCAGGCATGCTGACATCTGTGGGACGCACGTACGAACCTTCCTGTAGACACTGGTGCCAACTGCATCCAACAGTTTGTGCATCCTATTGCACATGTGCAGCGATACATCGACCAGATGCTTCACATGGGCCTATAATTCTTCCTCTCTGAAACCCATCCAAATGGCGATAAACCTGCCGTCAGCATCTACCCGACATTTTCGGCCTTCGCTGAACAGTTTCCCAGCACAAACTACAAATCTGAAACATCCGCAACACTTCCACCATCGACCACACATTACTATCCCTGTTGCTGCGGGCACCTTTATCTCATGATTGTGTGATGTCATCGGCTCTATTTTAATACCATTTGCATATCTCAAGTGTGTGCATCCACCCTGCAATTTTTATGTTTGTAGCACACCTCCTTCTGACTTTGGCACCAAGCCAGATGAGTGCTGCAATGGCTGGCTGTCAATGGCAGTTGTTGTAACAGTTACCTACTGCGCAGGCCTGCCGCGTGTAACCTTCAGTTAACAGTTTGATGGGCAGTTTCTATGTCAAGCACTGTATCTTGAAAAATATTCGTAATGATTCCTCTGCGGAATCATTAACACTGAGAATATGTTATATCCAGTGCTTTTTTTCTGCTGGAGAAAATGGTGCTGGAACTCCGAAACATTACATTTTCCAAAAAAGGGAGGGGTTGACCCAGTAAAAACCAAATCAGTTGCTTGAACATCGTTCTTTATGCCTTATCACTGTAGCACAGTACAAAATGTAAAAATGTAATTTACATGCACATGTTATATTAAAAACCAGTATTCTAATAGTTTTATAATACATAGCAAATCCTGAAATTTAAATCTGCCAAGCTTATCCACGAATGAGAGTTAAGTTTGCACTGAGGAACAAAAGGTAACTGTGCTTTGATCCTAAAATACTGTCCACATTTGTTTCCAATCTTGAGATATTTCTAAAGTTTGCATCCTGTCCTTGCCTTTTAGCTGAATGGTGGTGACCCCATAGGAGCTGCAATCAGTTGTATTTTGTAGAATCAAACTGGGTTAGTGGAGGCAATTTTTTTTTATGAATAACAATTAGTTTATTACTGTGATTGAAAGAAAAGACTTACAGAATCGATTATCAAATTTGTCTGAGAAAATATTCTTTCACGTTTGCCAGAAGATCGGCAATGGTTTTCAAAGTTCACTTCAACTGTAAAGGTGCTTTTCCATGAAGTTGTAGGTATTCTCTAAATTCACAAATCATGTCTCTTTCATTAAGCTGAAACCTATTAAATAACTTCCTGATTTCTTGTTCATTGTACAGTATAATGTACACTGAAAAGCCAAAAAAAGCTGGGATACCTTCCAATACTGTGTCGGTCCTCCTCTTAATCAGATAATGGAAGCAACGTGACGGGGCATGGACTCCACGATCTCTCTGTAGTACTGTGGAAACAGTGCACACCATGCTTCCTGAAGAGCATCCCACAATTCCGTTAATATTCGCCGGTGGAGGATTCCTGGCATTGACGGCATGAACTCTATCAGCTCTCTCTAGTACTGTGGAGACAGTACACACCATGCTTCCTGAAAAACAACGTTTCCCGATTCCCTAATATTCGCAGGTAGAGAATTCCTGACATTGTCAGCACGTTGAACAAACGGGGCTTGGACTCCACGATCTCTCTGTAGTACTGTGGAGACAGTGCACACCATGCTTCCTGAAGAGTCTCTCACAATTCCCTAATATTCACCGGTGGAGGATTCCTGGCATTGACAGCACATTGAACAATGGGGCATGAACTCCATAATCACTCTGTGTATTACTGTAGAGACAGTGCACACCATGCTTCCTGAAGAGCGTCCCACAATTCCGTAATATTCGCTGGTGGAAGATTCCTGGCATTTACGGCATGGACTCTATCAGCTCTCTCTAGTACTGTGGTGACAATACACACCATGCTTCCTGAAGAGTGTCTCACAATTCCCTAATATTTGCCGGTGGAGGATTCTTGGCATTGACAGCATGTTGAACAACGGGGTTTGGACTCCACGATCTCTCTGTAGTACTGTGAAGACAGTTCACACCATGCTTCCTGAAGAGCGTCCCACAATTCCCTAATATTTGCCAGTGGAGGATTCCTGGCATTGACATCACGTTGAACAAATGGGGCTTGGACACCACAATCTCTCTGTAGTACTGTGGATACAGTTCACACCATGCTTCCTGAAGAGCGTCCCACAATTCCGTAATATTCGCCAGTGGAGGATTCCTGGCATTGACAGCACGTTGAACAATGGGGCATAGACTTCACGATCTCTCTGTAGTACTATGGAGACAGTGCACACCATGCTTCCTGAAGAGTGTCCCACAATTCCGTAATATTTGCTGGTCAAGGATTCCTGGCATTGATGGCATGGACTCTACGATCTCTCTGTAGTACTGTGAAGACAGTTCACACCATGCTTCCTGAAGAGCGTCCCACAATTCCCTAATATTAGCCAGTGGAGGATTCCGGGCATTGACAGCACGTTGAACACCATCCCAAATGTGTTCAATGGCATTAAATCCAGCAAATGAGGGGGCCATGGAATGTTTCTCCAGCCATAATTGGGCAACTGTGGATGTGTGCGGTGACACATTGTTGTGTTTAAGAGGTCGCACCCTTTGGACGGGTTGCACGAGATGAACGGGTGCAAATGATTTCCAGGGATGGTTATGTAGCCTCCACCAGTCAGAATAATCTGCAGACATATGATGGTCCTAACACATACCACCTGAAAATACCCCACACCATAACAACCACCACGAGTAGGGTGGGTCGAAAAAAACTTTTTTTTTTAATTTGCATATCGCCTAGTGCGGCAAAGTTACCATTTGGGTCAACAAGAATAACAAAAGAAATTTTTTTGAAATCGACCAATATCTTACGTCTCTGCAGGACACACTAAGTTCATGTTTTTCCTACCACCTTGGGCCGTAAGCAAAAACGGATGGAATTTTTTTGCAATTGAAATCGAGTAACAATTAGTGCGGAAAAGTGTCCTTTAGTGTTCCCAATAACAGCAGAAAAAAAGTTTTGAAATTGATCAGTATGCTGTCTCCACACTGCACGCGAAGTTCACCGTTTTCTTCCCACATTTGGCTTGTAGTCTAGTGTCCTGTCGAGAATTTTCATGTTCGTAAATCTTGGGGAACCTCATCACTTCGCTGAGATTTACGAAAAAAAAAAAAAATAGAAAATAAATAAATAAAATACACAGAATGAAAATACTCGACAGTCCACGTTTCAAAATTGTGTTTGGAAGAGGCAGTGAGATAAGGGAATAAATGGCCATATTCGTTTACTTCACAGCCCTGACCAAGCAACCAAAATTTCTTAAAAGAAAGGGAAATAATAGGCATTGAACTTTTTTTTTCTTTTGGCTTCATTTATTTTTCTCTTTAGTAAGTTATATACAAAGTAAAATAAAAAAAGGGCAAGCAAAAGAAGACAGCATCAACCCCTTTTAGAAAACAAAATTATTCGCAGTTAATCACGGAATGAGGAAAAAGCGTTTCTGAAAAAAAGTTGTGAGAAAAGAAAATCTTCTTTCAGTCAGCCCGTTTAGGCGAAGGATTCAGAGGCTTCAAAAATGTGTTTGCAGAGGGTTTTCTGGGCATTGAGGAAGCTATTTTTGGAACAGCGTGTGAAAAGGCTACAAAGTTTTCCCCTTTTGCTTACGTGTGAAGGTCAGGGGTCACACTCCAGGCGTGGGAGAGAAATTCCGTTGGGGGGACTGCTTTTACCATGCAGAGGTTAGCCAATGGGAGGTCAGCAGTCTCAAACATCCCCGAGTGCTTTTGTAAAATTGTTACACTCTGGCTCTTGTCTTTTCATTGAACGAGTGACGATGTAAAACTCCGTTAAAGAGGCATCCCTCCGGCCGGGAACTTTGCCCTGGCCGGCAGGAAAAATGGCGGGGAGGTGACAAGCTGGGGCGATGTCGTGGAGAGGGCTTAGCTGAAAAAGGCAACGCTACTGCCCACCTGCAAGTTGAGGACCTGAAGTGTTTTTTTTTTTTACCACCACTTTCTTCGTTTGGGGTCAGACGACTCCTGGTCCTCATCAAATAATGAGGAAAAAGTAGCAGGGGAGATCAATAAAATTACTCCCTCGATTGATGCCCTAGGAAGAGACACCCCATCATCTACACCTAAAAGGGACTCAAGCAAGTTCCTCCTGGCACTGGAAATTATGGCAACGTCATTATGGAGCCTTGTGAACAACATCTTGACTACGGTAGCTGCTGAATCGTCGAGCCTGGCCCACTGCCTGACTACAACAAAGGGGTCCGCCATCACAAAGAGATAAATCCCAAAGTGCTGTTCTGCTTCCTAGATTTTTGGCTATGCCCGCTGGGTCAACAGGAATAAAGAGCTCCTATGCACCCGCTCCAGAAAAAAAAAAAGAAGAAAAACAAAAAAAGGTTGTCCATGGCGAGAAGAAAAAAAATTCACCCGGGACAGTGGTGTTCTCTCAAGCAATGCAGTGTTTTTCTATTCGGCGACTATTGTACCTCAAGATTTCTTGCTGCACCGGTCCTAAAGTTAAGTTTTTTGTTGGCAAATTTTTTTTAAAAATATTATGTTGTGGCTTCTTTAAAATTATGTAGCCAGGGGGCTTTGAAATGGAGGGGGCTGTCAGAAAAATATATTGCAAAGGAAAAAAAAAAGGGAAGGTGTAAATGCTTTCATTCATGGTTTTTTTTTTTTGTGTGTGTGTTTTAGTGTTCTGGTGTGCTTAAGGAATGAAACCACCTGAGTTAATGTTAAGCAGTGTAAAAATAAATTCCATGACATTTTCTGTGAGTAGTTAAAATAAAAAAATAAATAAATAAAAAAAAAACAGCAAAACAAAAAAAGGAAGTGTATAATTTTCTGGGTCATGTGGTGATAGATGATACAATAAGTATATTAAGATATTTTGGGAACGAACAACCTCTCGGACCAGTATTTCCGTTAAGGGAAATTTAACTCATTTTGTGCTTAGTGATTTTTGTATTTGTGAAGTAGAATTTGTATTTAGGAGCTTAGTGTAGGTGCCATGTAGTGGAGAATTTTTCTTGTAGGCTGGTTATTATTGTTTGGAGTTTTGATAAAATTTAAGTGCAAAATTACTCTTTAGAAATTTAATTTTGTAGTAGTGAGGGCTAATTTCTAGTTTCAGCCCGTAGATGGGAAAAACAGATTTTTATGGGAGAAAGAATATATGAATGGGCATACAGGCAGATAGGAGCATATGTATAGTGTGACTGAAGACAACCCGAATAGCTGTTGTGTTTCTTCAAGAAGTGATGATTTTTCAGGAAAAGAGTGATTGTGGAAATATGGTGATGTATGAATTTTACAGGAAATAAAGTAAGGTTTGGTATAGTGTGTCAGGTTAAGTGTTATTGAGCTTTCTGGTAAATGAGTAGTACAGTGCGATCCCGGGAAATAAAGATAAGTGATTTTCTGGGAAATGAGTGTGTTCCTGGGAAAATAAGGATATGAAGTGTGTTCCTGGGAAAAATAGGATATGAAGTAATTTTCTGGGAGAAAAGATGATGTATTGAATTTTCTGGAAAATAGATGAAGAAATATTTTGGGGGCAAGTGAACTCTTGTGGGATACTTTACCCTATGTAGACATGCCGCGGGTCTGAAAGGGTGCACGAAACAAATTGGGGGATTTGTTTTCTGCCCGAGTAAGCTCGTTTGGCCTCCTACGAGGGAGTGATGTGGGTTGTCCGCAAATCAGAGTGAAGGAACAGAAAAGGGTTAGGTCGCACTTTGCTCTACTACACTGTATAGGCTGGGAATGGATTCACGACCCATTCTCGCCTTTAGACTCAAACTTTGTTGTTCCTGCAGTGAAATCGTGTTTTTCGAGGCAAGTGGAATTCGTGGAATGAGATGTTTGTTTGGCTTTCTGCCCGGATTTATTACTACATTGGTGCTGGTAGATTTGGAGGACTTATAGTGGGGAATTTTTGAATAGTTGGATTTTAATGATAACTTGTGAGTAAATTGAGTAGGGTATTTAGTGTATTGGGTTTTGTATAGTGCCTAGAATTGGTTCAATGTCAGGTAATGCTACATGGTTAGGATAAGTTGATTTTAAGACAAATGTTGATTGAAGGCAAGGTTGTTGATTTTAAGACAAATTTTCCCGGAAGTGTAGAACCTGGTACAAAATAACTTTTCATTATATGAAAAATTTTGGCAATTGTTAATGATAGTTTAAAATTAAAAGTGAATTCAGAAGACTGGTCTGAGAAGGTTTGTTTGGAGAAAATTAGTTAGAACAACGTAGTGTACACATATGCATATAAATTATTATATTTTTTTTTTTGAGAGAGAGAGAAAGAGAGAGAGATTTACCTTCCACATACTTAAATTACACACCATGTAAATCAAGTGTTTGTGCTGTGCTGTGAAATTCTTTGAAATTCTGGTATTTATATTTTGTTTTGGTACTGTGACTGGGGTGATAATGTCATTCAAGACAACTAAGCTGTCAGATGTTTTTTTTTTTTTTGGGTCCAGTGGCCAGGTTTGAAATTGTGTCCAAAATTTAACCTCACACTTGTTAAGTTTTACAATAAATATAGGCCAAGTGGCCTTTCAAAAACCTAAACCTTAGTGCAGTAAAGTTATAGATATTTTTAGGGTGAATTTTCATCACATGGTTCAAGTGCATTCCCCTCAGCAATGACTGAGGTGGGAAACGAAATCTGAATTTCTTAATTGTGGTATAAAAACAATGTTTTTTTTTTTTTTTTGTCCTAACCATTATGTTTGACTTCTTTACCTCCAAAAGTTATTACACGTGTACATTGTATACCATTGAATTTTTGTGTTTGCAAATTCGGTACACATGCAAACAATAGTTACCTTTTCTTCCACTTTCAGGTGTATCTACTCATCTGACGCAACCAACGCAATAGTAACTTTTGGGAGTTTCCAAATTCAGTGGTGCATTTTATTTTTCTATTTTGTTTCATGACCTTAGTCAAAATTTCAGTTTTGTTTCGAAATGCATCCACCCATCTCCCAAATTCCAATTTTTCCATAATTTACTTTAAAATTTCAATATCAGCACAAGTTTCTATTGTTAATACACCAAATCATCTTTATAACATTTAATACAGTTGACCTCAACAAATCTCCATAACACTAGGCTAGGTAGAGGCATCCTGGCATGTAGCGCATGGGAAAAATCCATAGGAAATTGCACTGTTCTGAGTGCACCATGCATGTGCATGTGTAGTGCACTCAGTTTGCTTTGCAATGTGTAGCGTGTAGCTCTTTGCGTGCTTCCAATGTCACATATGGAAACAACCCAGAACTCACCACGAGGAGGTGGCTACACTTCGAGTTCTGCCCACCCTCCCTCCAGCTCAGAATTTTATTTCTACATGGTATATCTCGTTCAGTAATCCGCTTTACTCGAAAAATGTGGCATTAATTGCCGCGATGCAATTGTTGCTCTTATGAATGAATCTCTAGCTTCAAATCCACACACTGAGGCAGCTGCTTCGTTCACCAGTTTCACGCAACATTCCACAGCTTGCGTGTGGCAGGGAACCTTAGTTATTTCTTCGCCAGCTGCGGCAGAAGTTGCGATTAGTCGATCCAGATCTTCGTCTGAGATGTGTTTTGTCAGGGGTGTTTCGGTAAGACGCGTTTTAGTCCAATCGATCATCTCATAATATTCATTAGCATCTAAATTTAATTGCGGCACTTCGAATTCTCTTATGACATCATTCATTTGTTGTTGTCTAGCTTTCCTTATTCTTCTCCATCCATGAGCTCTAATGTGGGTACGTTCGTCTGCAATCATACTTTGCAATATATTCTCTGGGTGACTGAAGAACACGTTTCTCTTTGTCACTGCATCAATGATTACTTTGCACTTCAAATCCACGAAGAGCGATAAGTTGATCAGTTTCCAAAAGTGTTTGGCCCCTGCTCTGCATGGAGGCTTCTTCTTCATGGAAAACCAGACCGGGGCATATGCCTTCATTATACAGTTGGTAACACAGATTAAAGTTTGCGATGGGTTTTGAGTGGTGACATAGAGGTGCACGACTCTATTAGCTGTCGTCAGCCACCCCGAATGTGACAGTGGTCCTGGATTTCTTCTAGAAAGGCTGACACCACAGCCTCCCTGTGACACGGCACAACAGATTTCCAGTAAATACTGCTGGTCAGTACTCGGTTCACGTGTATCCTGCAATTCTTTCATCTGTTCTGTCCATTCTACAATAATAGCTGCAAAGTCAACTACTGGAAGGTTTTCACAGCTGTCGAGAGCTGCCGCAATCTCTCCTGAACGAGTTGTAGGACCTACAACTCTCCTCAGTCACCCAGAGAATATATTGCTAAGTATGATTGCGGACGAACGCACCCACATTAGAGCTCTTGGATGGAGAAGAATAAGGAAAGCTAGACAACAACAAATGAATGATGTCATAAGAGAATTCGAAGTGCCGCAATTAAATTTAGATGCTAATGAATATTATGAGATGATCGATTGGACTAAAACGCGTCTTACCAAAACACCCCTGACAAAACACATCTCAGACGAAGATCTGGATCGACTAATCGCAACTTCTGCCGCAGCTGGCAAAGAAATAACCAAATTTCCCTGCCACACGCAAGCTGTGGAACATTGCATGAAACTGGTACCGAAGCAGTTACCTCAGTGTGTGGATTTGAAGCTAGAGATTCGTTCATAAGAGCAACAATTGCATCACGGCAATTGATGCCACATTTTTTGAGTAAAGCGGATTACCAAACGAGATATACGTTGTAGAAATAAAATTCTGAGCTGGAGGGAGAGTGGGCAGAACTCGAAGTGTAGCCACCTCCTCGTGGTGAGTTCTAGGTTGTTTCCATATGTGACATTGGAAGCACGTGAAGAGCTACACACTACACATTGCAAAGCAAACTGAGTGTACTACACATGCACATGCATGGTGCACTCAGAATAGTGCAATTTCCTATGGATTTTTGCGATGCCCTACATTCCAGGATGCCTCTATCTAGCCTAGACCTACGAGCCAAATGTAGAAAGAAAATGGTGAACTTCTCGTGCAGTGCGGAGACATAGCATATTGATCAACTTCAAAACTTTTTTTTTTTTTCACTGTTATTGGGAACACTAAAGGAAACTTTTCCGCACTAGAGGTTACTCGATTTCAGTTACAAAAAAATTCCATCTGTTTTTGCTTACGGCCCAATGCGGTCGGGAAAACACGAACTTAGAGTGCTGTGCGGAAACGTAAGATATTAGTCAATTTCAAAAAAAAATTCTTTTGTTATTCTTGTTGACACAAAAGGCAACTTTTCCGCACTAGGCGATATGCAAATTAAAAAAAAAAAAATTCGGCCCACCCTCACCACCAATCTGCACTGTCCCTTGGAGGCATGCAGAATCCATTGCCTCATGGGGTTGTTGCTACACCTGGAGTTGGCCATCTGCCTGAAACAGTTGGTACCACGATTTGTCGGATCAGGCTACACATTTCTAGTCATCTTGCTTCCAATGGTGGTGATGGTTCCAAGTCCAGGTAAGTCACGCAGCCTTGTGTCTCGGGTCAGCAATGGCACCCAGGTGTGCCATCAGCTCCGGAACCCCAGTGAACCCAGGGAATGTTGCACTGTCTGAACGCTGGTCCTACTGCTGGTCTCAGCATTGAATTGTGCTGTGATTTGCAGCAATGTTGCATGCCGAGCGAATGCTATAATGTGTGCCAGACGCTGCTGTCCATGATTGTCCAGGGCGTTTCTACGGCCACACCAGTCTCACACTCCGGATTTTCTCCTGAATTTGTGTAGTTCAGGTACACTCTTGAAATTTTTGACTGTGTAAATCAAAATTTCGTGATAATTTCTGAGATAGAGTGACCCATCTCCTGGGCGCCGACTATATATATCATACCTTGTTTGAAATCGCTTAAATCCTGATAAGCTGCCATCTGAACTGCAAATGCTATTACTTGAGCTTGCAGAAGTATCTGCCTCTATAGATACATCGTTTGTGGACGATACCATTTACTGCATGGGTGTGGTGGCATGTAATGGAAATGGTAGTACCCTTCCCAGTTGTTTTTTTTGGCACCCCAGTGTATATATTTTCCTTTATGTATTATGTATCACTGTACAAAGGTTGTACAGTGTTACAATATGTATAAGAAAAAACTTTCCCATGTACAACTTGGAAAAATATCAAATGCAAGGGGTAAATTCATGCTGTCTCTCTCCCCCACATGTTAGAAATATGTCAAAAACCATGTCAATGTTACTTTGTCACTCTTGCTCAAAAATCACTGTTATGACCAGTGACAAAAAGTAACAATTCCAAAATCAATATTAAAGATGTCACCATTAGCCGCATCCGAGCAATACTTGGGATCCAAAGTCACTGTTATGTCATAGTTTTGGTTATCATGTCACCATGTCTAGACATTTTCTCTCCTTTTCTGCTGAAACATCATAGAGGTCACTAATAATTTGAGCTTTCATACAGTCTTTCCTGTTTTTCCACACTTAAGATACTTTTTGCTTTGGCTTTCATTGTGCATTTGCTTGTAAATGAAGAATTCAAAGTGAGCCAATTGTAACAGTGATTTTCTCACTTTTACAAGGGAGACAGTGATCTACCATTGCATTACTGCTCCATTACCCTTGTCATAAACAGTGATTTTGTCACTGTTACAAGTAAAATGGTGACTCGCAGTTTTTGACTTCTTTACAGCTCCATCACCGCTGCTGTAAATGGTAATTTTGTGACTGTTTTGAAGTCACTAACTTCTGTGAAATTGCCATCATTCTCACTGTGACAGGAACATTACTGTTAAGCCCTTCTCAAACCAAATGTTATGGTAATTACATGTTGTTGTGTTTTATGGTTATTATGATATTTTAATTAAATAGTTGTTCCAAAACTCAAAACCAACAAATTTGTGTTAAAAAGGTGCCAGAAAAAACACCCTGGCTATATCCCATTAACCCCTTCATGGCAAGTTTTTTGAATGATGCTTGAATTTCTAGACTTTATAGTTCAACAGAAAACTTCCAGGCAATGTTAGTTTGGACAATTTTCATCAAACAGAACTGTTCCGGGCGATGCATTTTGATAAACAGATCATGCAACACAGAAATTTTTCAGAAAAGCTGACAGAATCTGGAATGGGTTAAACCAGATTGTCAGTTTTTTTGTGGCACTTTGCCTTGACTTCCCATTGATGCCAACTCATTCATGCTTGGATGTCCACAATAGCCATGTAAGGTAATTTTAATTTGGGAACAAATATTGTTTTTGAAGTTTATTAAAAAGTGCATGTTCATTATTGAAGTTTAGTTGAATCACACCTGAGTTTTTATTATTTTTCATTTTTGGTGAATCTCAATAGCAAAAAAAAAAAAAAAAAAAAAAAAAAACTTTGAATACTATTTTTCTGTGCCTTTAAGATTCAGTATTGATATTTATAACTTTTTTTTTTTTTCAGTTTGAGATGTCACAGACTTTTTTCCCTCAACCTTACCATTTCTTTCACTACAACTGGGATTTCCCCAAAACTGTTGTATACCCATCTGACAAGACTGATGATGATCTGGGTATGTGCTGTTTAATTTTTACTTATGTTTGTTAAATTTTACTGAAAGAATAAATTCATTTGATTTGCAAAATGGAAAATACATTTGAAAGTACCATTTATTATACGTACCACACCAGTGCCTACTCTACCCTGCCACAGTAATGCGGTCAAAAACCCCTGCAGGTAACAAATAGTTCAGTGTACTTGCAACTGTGACAATGTGCATGCACAGCCAGGGAGGTCTTTATTCACTATCCAACATGTGCTAACTAATCCATAATCCACCAGCTATGCACATTAATTGTGCCATATAACAATGGAAAGATCAAATGTTGATACCCTCTTGAAAAAGCTTACAGTTTCCTTTTTTAACACTTTGGCATATATTTCTTTAACTCTAATTTTTCCTTCCCCTTTTCTGTCCCCTGTTCTGTCAAGGAGAACCCTACCTGTTCCCTTCTTTCAATATGTAACTCGAGCAGCATGCGGTGTGTAGTCAGGTATCAGCAGAGCATGAGAGTTACAATATTCACCAAAGTTATAACTCAACTTTAGGCTTAGTGACAGAGGATTCTAACTCTATATTAGGGAACTTTGATGATGAACTGTGATGATGGGTAAACATGGCTACTTTAGCAAGGAAGACTGGGTGCTCCATCTCTGCAGCTGCAGAGCATTTAAGATTTCCCCATGTGACCATGTTGTATGTACCAAGACTACATCAAAACTGGTAGATGTCACAGAAAATGTAGCTGTAAATGGGCCATTGATGTTAGAAGTGTACACTTCCTCTCTCATATTGGAACAAAGGGCCACAGTGGAGAAGATAAAATCAGCTTTCAGTGAAAGGATGCACCTAAAAAAAGTTTGTGCAAAGACTATTTGACATGTCAGCTAATGCCTACATCAAGTAACCTTGCTAACAGAATGTCGCTGAGTTGAGGCCACAGTGGGTGAAGGGACATTGTCGTTGGGCTGTGGAAGACTTTTGAACTTTAATGAAAAAATTGCATTAAAGTTCAAAACTCCACTTCCTACACATTATGCAGAGAAAACGACTGTATGTGTCATGATAGACAGCGACTGGCAGTTGAAGTTCCAATTTTGAACTTTAATTTCTCTTCAAACAAAAGGAAAAATGCTGGTGCCTGTTTTGCTTCTCGATATAGCAAACAGTGACTAATAAATGGGAAAACATTCATTTTTAGCAGAATTAAAGTTTTATAATGTGAAATGCCACTTCTCACTGTGCTATAAAGACAACTAACTGTATGAGTCATGGAAATGGTGCTATTTCTAGCGCACATGATTTTCAGCTTGACTTGTGCCGTAAAAAAGAAAAAATACTTTCTTCTGTGATGAATATAGCAAGAAGGAACTATATATAAGAAATAAAAAAAAATCATTTAAAAAAGAATTTAAAAATATGGTCATATTTCCTGTGATATCTGGATGAATAAGAACAACCAAAAGGGGAAAAGCTTAATCTTCAGAAAAGTATTTATAACTACATATGTTTTTTATATTTTTTCAAATCATATTTTATTCTTGTTCAACCCCCCACCCCCATATCTAATGAGGGTTTCAATTCTGAGTAATTGTCAATGGCTCAAGAATTGGCAGTTCTGAAAGCTTCCAATTCATATCAATGTTTACATAAGCATTAGAATATATTAATTAAAGTGTTATAGGACTGGTGTCTCTATATTTTTTTATTTAGCAATTGTTTTTAAATGACATTTATTATCTGCTGGTGTGTGGGTAGTGAGTTCCGTAATAGTGTTTTGTCTATAGAGCTGTAAAGTTGAGGAAGGGAGGTAATTATATGTATTTATATTTATATCCCTTGCCTCATTGACCAATAAGGCCAAACTCCTCATGGTGAGTGTGAGCTGACTCAATTTTCAGTCTTGGCTTGAACCTGAGTGGCACCCATGTATCAGTTTTTGTGTTCAGGCTACAGCAAAATATTTTTTATTAGCCCAAGACTACCGTTCAACGTTTTTTTTTTGTTTGTTTTTTTTACCTGTGTGTTTACTCAGATATTTTACATGCTTTTTTCTTTTATAGGATAAACACACATCTGTTGAACTTTACACCTTTTGGTGTTTAACATTACCATTTCAGGAACCACATCTGCTGTCGCGTGGAGTATGAGTGTTGTAGGGGTCAGGAAAAAAAAATGTTAAATCACTTACTCAAGGCTTTACCAAGGTATATTTATTTGGTTCTAGTTCCAGTTGAAGAAATTTTCATTTAATCTTCCTTCCCTCTGAGTCCTTTTGGTGTTTTTTCAAGATGTTTCTGGCCTCTTGATTTTAGTCAAAGCCTGTTCTCAATGTATAGAAGGATTATCAAAAGTTTTGTTTACTCCTGAAGAATTTAAATATTGTTACCAGGTTCCTCATACTGTTGCCAGTTACTAAACTGAAATATTTTCATCGTGTATTTTGTAATTCTGTTGTTGTAATTAAGTTGTTTAAAACACCACTTATTAGTTTTGAAGGCTCATTGATGACACCGTTTTTGGATGTAATAACTTTCTTTAATTATCTCCTGTTTTTATGAGATTCATAGTCCAATATTTTAATTTTTTTCCTATAAAGGTTCACATTTGCATAACTGCATATGATCTGCGAATAACACCATTTTGGTGTTCCTTAATTCTGATTTCCAATTTTTTAGATATTTGCCCAATATAATTACTGTTACAATTAAGTGGAATTTGACATACAACATTTTTTCTTTCCATCTCGATTGTATTTCTATATGTTTCTTTATTAACTAAATATGCTTTGTTTACTGCTGTAGTGGCTACTTTTCTGTTATTCTTTATTAAATGTTTATTAATTATGGTATTTAATTTTCCATAATTGGCCATTGGTATATACTTGATTATTTTATCAGTTTTTTTGAACTTTTCATTGTTCTTTTTAGATTGTTTTCTTTCTGACATTTTGCACAATGTTATAGGGTTTTTTTTTTTAAAATCATTGTCATGCCATTGTTGTCATTGCTTCTACTTGATTTTTATCTGATGAAAGTAATTTAGCTCTAGTTATAACTAGAGCTATATTACTTTCATCATATAAAAATCAAGTTATAACTAGAGCTAAATTATTCTCATCAGATAAAAATCAAGTAGAAGCAATAACAAAAATGGCATTAAAGTTAATAGACAGTGATTAAAAAAATATCATTAACATTGTGCAAAATGTCATAAAACAACAATCTAAAAAGAATATTGAAAAGTAAAAAAAAACTGAAAAAAAAAAATCAAGTATATACCAATGGCCAATTATGGAAAATTAAATACCAAAATTAATAAACATTTAATAAAGAATAACATATAAGTAGCCACTACAGCAGTAAGCAAAGCATGTTTAGCTAATAAAGAAACATACAGAAATACAATCGAGATGAAAGAAAAAATGTTGTGTATCAAATTCCACTTAATTGTAACAGTAATTATATAGGACAAACATCTCGAAAATTGGAAATCAGAATTAAGGAGCATGAAATGGCTATTAATAACAAAGATAAAAATAGTGTATTGGCAAATCACATGCAGTTATGCATATGTGAACCTTTATGGGAAAAAATTTTAATATTGGACTATGAATCTCATAAGAACAAGAGACTAATTAAAGAAAGTTATTACATCCAAAAAACAGGGCCATCAATGAGCCTTCAAAACTAATAAGTGGTGTTTTAAACAACTTAATTACAACAACAGAATTACAAAATACATGATCAAAACATTTTAGTTTAGTAACTGGCAACAGTATGAGGAACCTGGCAACAATATTTAAATTTTTCAGGAGTAAAAGAAAAATATTCATATTTAAATTCTTTGAGTAAAAAATAAAGAATAATATCAATTGTGAAATAATTGATATCCATGGTGTTACACATAAATACGATACCAGAAAAAAGACTGTTATTAAAACATGTAAGCCAAGAGCTGAATTGATTAAGCAAAGCATAAACTATCAGGGCCCACACTATTGGAATCATTTACCTTCTGAAATAACTATAATTAACAATTATAATTTATTTAAAAAGAAACTAAAAAGCTACTTACTTGCACACTAATAATCTTATTTAGAAAAGGGGGGGGGCAGGGGTGTAGACTAAAAGACCGAAAAGGGTGGGTGAATATTGTAAAACGAGCATTGTCTGTTTCATTCTGATACTTCGATTTTCTTTTCATGATGTGTCAAACATTGGGCTCTATTTGACTATGACTTCAGGGTTTCAAGGCTAAGTCGGGTCACTATGTAGACCTTTTCCTTGATTCTCTGTGCTGTTTCAGTATTTCCATATTGATATGTAGGCAATTGTATTAATTTGTAGTAAAATCTTATGTAACAGCTAAAAATGGTAAATAAATAAATAAATAAAACTTTTGATAATCCTTCTATACATTGAGAACAGGCCTTGACTAAAATCAAGAGGCCAGAAACCTCTGTAAATAAAAACAAAGGAACTTGGAAGAAAGGAAGATTAAATTAAAATTTCTTCAACTGGAACTAGAACCAAAGAACAAGATATTGATTGAGGTTGCCTGCTTTCTGATGTTTGTCAACAAACAGCCTCTGTTGTGAGATGTGGGTAGACTCTTATCAGTAGGGCAAATGAAGAGTGTTTTGTCAGCATGTCTTAATGCTCTCACTATTTTCATAGTCTCTCTTCTCAAATGTCTAGACTCAGCTTTTACAGTAATTAAAATTCAGGTAGCAAAACTTCAAGAATTCATTTTCAAAGCTGCATTAGAACAAAGTGTTGCTGAACTGCTGCTCTTCAAATCACTTATTGGTTTGGTATTCATAGTTCCTCTGGTATTACCAGCTATAAGTTTTGACTTTCAGATCAGGAAAATAATTTTCAAAGTGAGATTTTGGCAAAGGAGGGTGATTTAAAAATACAAACATCCATTACACTGTTTATTCATAATTAAATGAATTTTGTTTCTGTGATTTTCATAATGATGACCTGATTTCTAAAAAAATATTGTATGGAACTGATTACTCTTAAAAGTGCACGTGATTTATCACTTTGCTCGATTTGATAATATACACATGTACATCCAATTTTAATTCATTGTTAACTGGTAAAACTTGTGTTTTTGAAAGTAGTACTGCAGCCAATAATTCTTTTTAGTAAACCTAACGCGCACACGCACGCACGCACGCACACACACACACACACACACACACAGTCATCCCATAAATTCTTAAATACTGAACTATAAAGAGCACAAATCATCATAAAACATGCATATGATATTTAATTGACAGCATATGTACCATTGAAATCGGGCCACCCCGGTGGCGCAGTGGTCTAAGCGATGGCCTCTGGTCATTCGTCCGAAAGGAGTCCGGGTTCGAATCCCAGTCAGGCATGGATGTTGTGTTTGTCTTACAGCACTGGCTCTCTCCCTTCCCTGGAACCAGTGACCCTAAATTAGGGACGGGAGACTGCTTATAGCCCATTGAGTTGCTCACAGTGATCATTAAACCTCCAACAAAAAAAACCAAAAAAAAATCAATGGTGTTTTTCCACATCACCAATTAGTTTTCAATTCCTGCTTTGTTAAAGTTTGGAGGTAACATGGAAGTGAAAGACAAACTGATGGAGGTCTTCCACTTGCTGTAAAGTCTCACCATTAGCATGTTGCTGTAAACAGAATGACAAACAGTTCAGTGAGGCAAAGCTCATTGAATACTGAAGATATGGGTATTCATTGCCACCTAAATGCTCAGTTTTTGGATGGCCTGTTTTAACCATATGGAGCAAGCATTAAAGTGCTGGGGGCCGCCCCTGTGGCGCAGTGGTCTAAGCGATGGCCTCTGATCATTCGTCCGAACGGGGTCCGGGTTCGAATCCCGGTGAGGCATGGATGTTGTGTTTGTCTTACGGCATTGGCTCTCATCCTTCCCTGGAACCAGTGACCCTAAATTAGGGACGGGCGACTGCTTATAGCCCATTGAGTTGCTCACGGTGGTCGTTAAACCTCCAATCAAAAAAAAAAAAAAAAAGTGCTGGGGAAGCACAACTTGTCTTTAACTGACAAGCCACAGATTTCATAAGTAATGGATTTGTTTGGTGGTCACAGCTCAGAGTGAATGAATGTTTCTGTAGATATCCCACCAAATGCTCAACATGACCTGTAAGTGAAGACCGTATTTTTGTTGTGTGGGCAACTCTGCAGTCAGTCTGTTGCCATATCTATGCTTAACATTGAGGTAAAAAAACCACTTCACATCTTGTGTAAAAGGGCCATCCAAAAATGGCTCCATTATATTGATAGCTGACCATTTCCATCTCAATTCATTCAGGCATGACCAACATGTGTCAGTTGACCCCCTCCAATTTTTTTGAAAAATTAAGGTAGCTACTCCTAATAGAGGTATAAAGTACTGCAAAAGAATTTTTCATAAAAAAATATTTTTGGTCGAGCTACAACATTTTAAAAATGGGCAAAAAATACACTCGTGACGAAAATCATGTGAAACACCAAATTTTTAAGTGCACACTGCTCCTGAACTATAACAGGTAGAGACTCCATTTTTTTTTTAATTTTGAAGCTATTGAATTGGCCTTTCTACAAATTCACAGAAATTGGTCAAACGAATGTTGCCAGATGGAGCTTTTCTCAGTTTAAATAATTTGTAGTTATGATGGTAAGCTCATAATTTTGCTTTGTTTTTTAAGCCTTTTTTCTTATGTAAGTAGAAATTGAATCTTAACTGCAAATGCGATAATGTATTGTATGTGTACAGAATATAGATTTAAAAAAAATTAAAGATGTACATAGGTGACAATTATTAAAAATCATACAAATGACTTTAAAATATAGTTTGACACTGCAATTTGGATTATATACTCAAGTAAACTTTTCAGAAATATCTTTTGAAGTTTGTTTTTTTAAATAATAACCCAACTGTGAGGTTTGAACAGGAGAGAAGTGCATTTTCAAAAATGTGTAGGAAAATTTCAAGGCAAAAATCCAGAAACCTAATTCCCCCAGGTAACTACCTACTATTAGGACATTATTTGGACAAAATTTCAGAATTTAAAAAAATGGGGGTTTTGAGATATTGCAATTCATAAATTTTGATCTTTTGAAATTTTGTATATTTTAAAAATTAATTTTATGAGTTGCATGCAAAAATAAAATTACTGCTAAGACAACCCTAGTAGGGGTGCAGGTTGGCACACTTACCCACCTGATAAGTCTTTTTCTTTAAAAAAAAAAAAAATCCTAAATTTATGGAGAATTAAAAATTTTTGTAATAAATATAGACATTTTTTTTTTTTTTTTTTTTTTTTTTTTTTTGCCATCTAGGAATATTCTTTTGATCGATTTCTGTGAACATAGAAAGACCAATTCAATAGCTTCAAAATAAAAAAAAAAATCAAGTCTACGTGTTATATAGTACAGGCAGTGTGCATTTAAAAATTTGGTGTTTCACATTATTTTCGCCACGGTGTAATTTTTGCGTTTTTTTTTTCAAAATGCTGTAGCTCGACCAAAATTTTTTTGTGAAAAATCTTTTTGCAGTACTTTATACCTCTAAATAATAGGAGTAGCTACCATAATTTTTTCAAAAAAATTGGAGGTGGTCAACTGACACCCCCTGCCTGAATTGAGGAGGAAAGGGCAGCTTGAAAACAAAAGGCAGATTCTGAACCATTGTGTGTGGTTTTGCAATGATGATTTGTGTGGGACCCAGTGATTGAACTTGAAAATGTTTCCTATTGAAAAATATAATTAGATGGTTGAATTAGCCAGTCAAAATTTGATGGCTATTTGTTCCACTGACAAGGGAAGGTTGCAATTTGGCTACCACAGATCTGAGATTTTGTTATATTATTCTACATACAAAAAGAGGAAAATATGCACTGTGGTTCATTTCGCAATCTCTTGAATTCAGATATTGTGCTGAAAAGGTACAATACAACATTAAGTTACGCATATGGTGTAAGCTAAAATACCCGATGCAGCTGTGTGAAATATTACCGAAATTAGCATATTCAACTGTAGTGAAGCTTGGCTAGAGCATTCTGGGTACTTTAGACAAATATTTAAAGTGTATTACCATGAAATGAGAGAATATTATGACAGGCAGCAAAATTTTCTTCCATAATACTTCTTTACCTCACACAACTATATGTTGTTAGAACTAAACCTAACATATTTGTTAAATGCCTAAACCTCTATTGTGCAAATTCCATGTTTTGAAAATTATGCATGAAACTTAAATGTACAGCAAAAAGCGTGACCTTTCTGCATATTATTAGCACAGAACATACATATGTGTAGCTTAATGTTGCATTGTACCTTTTTGATGCAATACCTCTTAATTCAAGAGATTGCGAAATGAACCAAAGTGCATGTTTTCCTCCTTTTGTATGCAGAATAATATAACAAAATCTCAGTTATTGGGTTTTCGGAAAAGTCATGACGTGTATTTTAGCCATGTTTTGCTAAGGTCGTTTATTGAAAGAAAGAACAAAGATCAATCAATGATATAATGCCCGTTTTGTTCGATAACCTTTTGCCATCTTTCAGTGAGCTGCAGAATGCCTCTTTCATAGAAGGACCTGTTTTTCGTGGCGAAAAACTGTACAAGGTGCTGATTTACAGCCTCATCTGAATTGAACGTTATATACCACGCAAGGACTGTTGAAGAGAGCGAAACAAGTGGAAGTTTGATGGCGCAAGGTCAGGCGAGTATGCTGGGTGTGGCAACGCATCCCACCCAAGCCGCAATAATTTTTGGCGGGTGATCAAACTTGTGTGTGGTCTTGCCTTGTCGTGATGGAACACACCTTTACGATGAACGAGCTCTGGACGTTTCTGGATGATGGATTCGTTCAAACTGTCCAATTGCTGAAAGTACACATTCAAATTGATTGTTTGGTTCTGTGGTAGGAGCTCGAAAAACACAACACCTTTAAAATCCCACCACACTGAGACCAGAACCTTCCGCTGATGAATGTCTGCTTTGGATGTCGTTTGAGGCGAAGCAGCACATCGGGACCAAGACCGTTTGCACAGCACATTGTTGTACACAATCCACTTTTCATCACCAATTATCAGTCGCTTCAAAAAAGGATCGTTTTCCTCACGTTTAATGAGCATATTGCAGATGTTTATACGTGCCGTCAATTGAGCTTCTTTGAGTTCATGAGGAACCCACACATCGAGCTTGCTTACGTATCCCAGCTACTTCAGGTGGTCATGAATGCTTGAATGATGGATGTGCAATGTATCTGCAATCTCTCGTGTCGTGTAACATGGGTTTGACCTGATCAATGCCTTGATTTGGTCATCATCAACCTCTGTTGGCCTCCCGGAACAAGGAGCATCGTTGAGGTCAAAATCACCAGCACGAAATTTTGCGAACCACCGCTGGCACTGATGTTCTTATAGAGCATTATCACCGTACACTTTACGCAACATTTCACTAGCTTGGCGTGCGTTCTTCCCTTTGCGGAAGTAAAACAGTAAAATATGGCGAAAATGCACATTTTGGTCTTCCATCTTCAACTTGATGTCAAATCTCCGAAAATCAACCAAATCACTCACTATTCCTTTTAGACTGCAGCTAGAACTGGCTCCTGTCGAATGCCATAGCGATAACAGACATGCCTGTAGTACTTCCAAAACCGCCCAACCGCCGTCGGGTGCCAAAATACATCATGACTTTTCTGACAACCCAATAGATCCATGGTAGCTAAATTGCAGCCCTTCCTTGTGAGAAAGCTGAAATTAGTTTCCACAGTGTCCTTCAGCATGTCCTCACTGCACCCTGATGGCCTGCTGGTGTGCTTCTTACCTAAGTAAGTGATCTCCAGTCAGTAGTTAAGCCTTTCTGTTGATGTTCTATTTCTCCAAGGCTACACAGCATTTATTTATTTCTTACTCTTGCAGCTTAACATGTCAGATAAGAATTTTATTGACTTCCATATTTCACTGCAGACATGTTTTCTACACTGAGGGCATAATTATGTTGATGCCTATGAAATTTACTGCTATACAGCATGTGACATCTGCATACATAAATATCCTTCACCTGTGCCGGGCATGATAGAAGTGGGTTCCTGTGACTTTTATTCTTATTTTTGGGCTTACTGATTGTATGTTTATAGGGGTTGGAGTTGTCCTGAAATTCCTGAAGTTCTTGATTTTTTTTTTTTTTGTCCTGAAATGTCCGTATTTTTGTTCTATATCCTGAAAATTTAAGTGTAATGTATTTTAGTGATTTTATGACTAAAATACTCAAGAGACTCAAATAGCGTATTAAATCCGTTTATTTTTGCGGCGTAATAAGTACAAAGATTCGCCAAGCTTTCGCACTCCACTGGGAGGCTTTCTCAAGGCAATGGTAGACATAAAAAAATTTATGTCTACCATTGCCTTGAGAAAGCCTCCCAGTGGAGTGCGAAAGCTTGACGAATCTTTGTACTTACCACGCCACAAAAATAAACGGATTTAATACGCTATTTCCGTCTCTTGAGTATTCACAGTTTGGTGTAATTTATAATTACGTTTATGACTAAATTCATCATCTAGCATTTACAAGTATTGCGTAAATAAAAAAATGGAACGAGGGAAAGAGAGAGTACTCTATCGTTGCGATGAACGTGAATGCGTTCCCCCTTTTGTGAGATCTTTGAGAACCGAAACTGCCTTGAAGCTGCTTCCTAGGGAGGACGCTGCACAGAGATGCCAACCATTACGGAATCTCCGTAATTATTATGGATTTCCCCCAGGATTACGGAATTACGAATGACTAACAAAAATTACGGATACTCAGATTTTCGCTGTTATTAAGAAAGTTTTGCTGGTTTTGTAATTAATCAATATAAAAAAGCCTCTGAACAAAGTTCATAACACAGCTCTGTGTTCCTTTTTTTTTTTTTTTCCTGAGGAGGAGGAATTTGTTTTGCTTGTTTGAAAAAGTGTAAAAAAAAAAAAAAATGCACGTCGTAGGGCCGGGATTACGTAGGCCCGGCGTGCTTTGTTTGCCATGACTCAGTGTTACGTAGTGCCGACGTGCTTCTTTCGCCGCGGCCTGGGAGTACGTCGGCCCGAAGCCTCTGAATAAAGTTCGTGACACAGCTCTTTGTTTCTTTTCTTCTTTTTTTTTTCTAAGGAGAAGGAATTTGTTTTGCTTGCTTGAAAGCTAAGTGGAAAGAAAGCACGGCTCCAGGTCAGGATTACGTTGACCCGGATGTGCTTCTTCCGCTGTGGCCTGGGATTGTGTCGGCCCGATGCCTCTGAACCAAGTTCGTGTTGCACCTCATTGTTTGTTTGTTCGTTTCTTTTTTTTTTTTTTTTCTGAGGAGGAGGAATGTGTTTTGCTTTTTGAAAATTAAGTGGAAAGAAAGCACGGCTTTGAGCCAGTATTGCGTTGGTCGAAAGCCTCTGAACAAAGTTTGTGACACCACAGCTTTCTGTTTCTTTCTTATTTATTTATTTTATTTTTTTCTTTCTTTCTGAGGAGGAATTTCTATTGCTTGTTTGAAAGCTAAGTGGAAAGAATGCACGGCGCTGGGCCAAGGGATTATGTCAGCCGTTATCATTTGGGGCTTTCTCGTGATCGATGCACAAACTGAGCAGAAATCTTGGGGGGTGGGGGATTCGTTTGAGGACGGAATTACATCTTCCAGAAACGGAAGTTAATTGGAGTGAAGATTTCTCCCCTAATCGTAATATTTTCTCGCGATGTCCCTTCTGTCCAGTATTTTTCTTAAATATCCATTTATTCCATGAATACTTACATTTCAGTAAAAATGGAGGAAAGAGTTTCCCGAAATGGAAGACTGTCGAAGCAAAGATTTCTCCTGTAATCATAATTTTTCTTTGTGCGGTGTTCTGACTATTCTGTGTTGTTAAGTGTTACATGTGACTATATTTTGAAGAAATTCTGACTGAAAAGTAAATTTCTGCTGCATGCAGAAGTTGCTGGTATAGGAATTAGGATGGAAGAAGCTTCCTTTTCTTCAGTAATGTACTTGGCAAATATTTTCCCAGCTGCTGTTGTTAGTGACCTGGACAAGTTGGAATTGGAGTTTGCCTTTCAAATTGATGAATTGGAAGAAAATGCTTTGAATAGTCATACAATTGATACTGTATGATGAAACATTTTGAAAATAACTGGTGCAATTGGTGCTAAAAAGTATGAAGTTTTACCACACCTTATACATGCTATTCTTGTTGTGTCACACAGTAATGCAACTGCAGACAGAGATTTTTGGCATTGTCCATAAGAGTCGAACAGAATTTAGGCCAGACCTAGCCACTGAAACTTTAGGAGCGTTGTTAGCCTTAAAAGTGAAAAAATTCCTGCTAACAACTGGGCCATGATTTAGATAGCTTTTTAGTAAAAGAATAGCATTTCTGCATTAATCCAATATTTGATTTAATTTACCTGCCAGGTCCGCCAAAATATGTCCTAAAATTGTCCTGAAATTTAAGAAAAATTGAGTCCGAATTTTTTTTTTTTTTACCGCTCCTACCCCTGTATGTAGTCTGTGTTTCACATTTGTATGGTTCATCATTGAAGGTCAATAACTTTATAATTTGAGAGTAGGCCCATCATTTTTAAACAATATCATAATGCTTATTGAAATACAGCTTTGGGCAATATTACAATTTTAACACCATTCAGTTAGTTTTATTAAAAACCCATAAAATTGTATTCATTATTAATGCATTGTTTCACAAGCCATATAAATTAACAATTACTTCTTTTTAGAACCTTACAGAAGAGAACTACATGCACAGTTACTCCTGCCAATGGATAGGCCTTTGCTACGCAAAAAAAATCAACATTTGTTTCCAAATGAGGAATTGATAACCTCAGGGTATTTGAAAAATCCTCACTTAGGATTGCCACCATCTGGAAGTAAGTTTAAGAAACTGTTTCATATAATTCCTTTTATTTATTTATTCGTTCATTTTTTTCATCATAAATGTTTTTGTTAATGTGTGACTTTTTTTCTTGAATGAATCATTTAAAATTAAAATAATGGATACTTGTGAGTTTTTTTCTTCTTTTGAATGAATGAGTGCTACTAAGCAGGAATTTTTGGCAGACTCCTAATCATATGTAGTATATCTAATGGATGAAAATATAAAATGGTTTTGATAATTGGTATGTTAAAATAAAAAGTATGCATGTGCTTGGGGGAAAGGTAGAACTTTTCTACATTTTTGAGAATCAATTTCAATTTATTCTTAATGGATTTAGTGCTTTGTTGTGATTTTTGACACATTTTAAGAAATATTCTGAGCTGATTTTATTGAGTATACAAGATATGACTGAACAGCTCATGAATTTAAAGCAATTCCAGTGCCACTGTGAAAGTTAGCATAGCTGCCATAGAAATTAACAGCACTAGAAGTTCCTGAAATTAGTTTTCCTTTGTACATGGAATAAAACTGGCTTATCCATATAGCATGCAGTAGTGATTAATTACAATTGTTCTTTAAAATTTCATTAGAAGCAAATAATGAATACCAACTTTCAGGACCATTAGTTTGATTTCACTACAATACTTTGAAGGTCTCTGTGCCACAAAATACTTGGCATGAATTCAAAGTGGAGTTTCAAATGCTTTCAGAATACTGCAGAGAAGTATTTTCTTCACTTTTAACAAACTTTCTTCACTTTTAACTAACCTCAGTTAGTGACTAATTAATTAACTATTGCATGTACAACTAACATCAATCTGTATGTTCAGTATGATTGTGGAAAGAGCTGCAGCTACTTCTAGCACTTCTCATTACTACGATCAGATCTCATATTTAAGTAAAATAAGTTTGTTTTTTAAAAATTAATGTATATGCAGGGTTAAAACCAGATTCCATCACTTCTATGTACATGGTATGCTTTGTACCTTCATTGATAACAAGTATCAAAACTTTAAAAACATACTTTAACCACGTAAAAAATAAAATAAATGTTTAAATGAAGAAGCTTTCAAGTGGTACCTTTAGTCAGGATGGACGATAGTAAGTGGTTACCAGATGTATCGTGTTGTATTCATTACTTTTCTTTTAAAATTTGATTTCCGCATTAATGAAATACAAAAAGGAGAATCAAAATTGCTGTTATGAGGGGTGAGGAATTTTTTAAACTTTCTCAATAACAAAGTGAAAACGGATTGACAAATGGGGCGAGTCATTTGATGTCGCACCGTAGAAGTTTGGCAGAAGTGTCATCCAAAGTTAGGATGGTCAGAAGACCTGCGTTGATGAAAATACACTGTGTAGTATTGGAACTGAAACAGAGGGAATGGGGTACAATAGACAAAAATACTCTGCATAGCATTGGGGACGCAATACAGGTAAGGCACAGCACACAAAGGCTTGCCTGAGTTATACAAATGACTAAAATTCCACATCATTCAGCCATGTGGATGTTTTAAGTAAGTGTTATAAAGTCAATGGGCTCATAGGTGTTTTGTGTGTCTTCAGTTCTGAAGAAGTTTTGGGTTATATTACTAGCAGTTGCGCTGGCTTTTTTAAAGTTTTCGCTAACTTATTCACCAAATTAAAAAAAAAAAAGATCACCAAAGTATTATAACAGCACAAAAAGGTAATGGCCAAAACTTTTTTCCCCCATCGCTAAAACAATTTCTTTTTCGCAAATTGCAAAGAATGCGATCGGCAGTGCGACCTCTATTACCACATCAGATTAGTTCATAACATGCCCAAGATATGACAACTTGAATTTGGCAGAGAGAATAGCAGAACTGCAAGAAGTTGGACCATCTGTGTGACCTATTATATTACTACATGGGTGTAGTATGGTATTTCTATGGTGTTACACTGCCAGTTATGGTGGGACAGCCACCCGGTGGCGCATTGGTCTTAGTGCTGGCTTCTGACCATTCGTCCAAGATGGGTTTGAACTTGAATCCTAGAGAGGCATGGGTGTTGCATTTCTCTTACGTCACTCGCTGTCTCCCTTGGAAACAGTGACCCTAAATTAGGGACGCACAACTGCTTATCGCCCATCGAGTTGCTCATGGTAGTCATTAACACCCCCCCCCCCCCCCAAAAAAAAAATGGTGGGACAGAGAAACTAAACTGTGAAACAAAAAAGGAGCTGTGCAAAAAATGCCAGACTGTGGTGCATGAAGACCATCTGCTTCAGAAAATGATATTAGGTAAAACTGTAGTTTTACATTACTCTGGTCCTGCCTTAAGATGCATCAGACAAAAGTTGAGTTTTTAATAATTAATTGAAGAGGCATTTTTATTATGACAAAAGAAGGTTTAAGTTATATTGATGTTCCTCTAAAAATAATGCAAAACAAAACAACTCAAACTCTTCCTGTTCTTTCAAATGGAAATGAAACGAGCAGAATTGGAGCCTATGCCAAGAATGACATACTCTGGAGCAGGTAACTTCAGTTTTTAGGCAAATTGTTAAAACCGAAGAAAATCAACAAGAATATGGTAATTGACTCTTTATTGTCATTGTTGCTTTAGTAAAGACTACCAACTTCTCACAAGATGTGCAGATTCCACTGTCAATGGTGGTACAAGATTTTATTATATCTGCTATTTGTGGGGATAAGAATAACAATTGCTCAGACCAAAGTTAGCAAAGAAAGATATTTTACTCACAAGGAATGGCACCTTAGTGGAAATGAATTTTTGCAACTCGTTCCCAGAGAAAGTAAAACTTAACACCAGTGCAAATTTTATCAAATCATAAAATTTAGGAAACCACAAGTATCCTGTAGAATTTCTAAATTCTCTCTTGTCATTAGAAACATGCCATATTAGCATTGTTGCATTGTTGTGTTTGTGCAAAATGTCAGTTTTCAGAAAAGGTTGTCTCATGGTATCATTTAGCATTGGATGTATTACATGAATGTTTTCCAGACATGGAACAAAAAGTATTCATCCACAAATTGAGATTGTCTTAGGTACTATTTATTGGTGCCAATTTCCTGTCACTCCTGCATTCACCATTGCCATAAATAAAACACAAAACCAAACTCGGATTTTTCATGAAGTTGTTTGCTGTTGTTATCTGCTATTCACGTGGAAAACATTGGTTCTCTTAAACAGATGAAAAAGAAAAGTTTGAAAATCAAAGCAACTGAAAGAGTATCAAAGAAAAAAAAAATATGTTGAGTCATGGCCTTTTTTGTGAGGAAGTACTATAAATTCTAACTAAATGTGATCAAAATCTACCATTACATATTCATTTATATTCTTTTTAGAGTAGAATGTAAGAAATTTACTTTAGATATCGTTGTCCACGTATATAAATACTGTAAATTTTAATGTTTCCTATGTAGCTATGCTTCGGAAAACTTGAAAAATACATTTACCTGGAACAGGAATCAAACTTGTGTCTTCTGATTTACATTGGAGAGCCTTCTACTATTAAGTTCTTAAACTGCATGTGCTTAGTTTCAGTTTCTCGTAACTTTGTTGTACTGGGTGGTGTAATGGTAGCGTGCTTAAGCGCGAATAGGGAGGTGCCAGTTCGATTTCCGTTCCAGAGCAATGTTATTTTCAAGTTTTCTGAATGATGGCTACATGGCAAACCGTTTAGTGTACAGCATGTACCAGTATGTTAAAAAGTTCCGGAATTTTTTATATTAAAAAAGAATGAGTACAGATAATGCCTGTTTATGCGGTGTTTCCTTCGAAGTACACTATCTATCAACAAGTAATTGGACACCTGTGATAGCAAAGGAAAACAAAGTTTATTCACCTTCAATAGTTGGTGGAGCCTCCACAAGTGGCAATTACAGCTGCGACCCTCCGGGGCATACTCTCAACCAGGCGTTGTACGACGGCTAGTGGTATTTTCTTCCACTCGGCTTGGAGAAACAGGTCAGTTCCTTCACCGATTTTGGACGGTGGGGGCACCCCTTAAGTTGACGCTCCAACTCGTCCCAGAGGTGCTTGATAGGGTTAAGGTCCAGGCTCTGCGCAGGCCAGTCCATTCGATTAACCCCATTGTCACCATACCAAGCCATGGTGGACCTCGCAACATGACAGGTGGCATTGTCATCCTGAAAGTAACATGGGTCCACCCCGTAAAACTGCCACAACATAGGAAACGCAGGTCATCCAAAATAGTGCAGTAGTTCTCGGCGTTGAGTCTACCAAGAATTGCGACCAAGGGTCCCGTGCCATACCAGGAGAAACGCCCCCATAGCATAATTCCACCGCCGCCGAACTTCACAGTTTTGCACAATTCATTCCGGCAGGAGGCGTTCTCCAGGAAGACGCCAAACCCAGACCCTGCCATCCGAACAGTAGAGGGTGAACCTTGATTCGTCGCTCCAGAGAACCTGTTTCCACTGTTCAACGGTCCACTGTCGACGTTCTTTGCACCACGTTAGCCGAGCAGCGCTATTGGACTTGGTGATCAAAGGCTTGTGGGCGGCAGCACGTCCATGATAACCGAGCAGATGGGCTTACTTACGGATGGTATTCATCGAAAGAGCACTCCCGGATGCCTGTTGAAACTCCTCGCGGATGTGGCCCATCGATTTGGTGCGGTTCTTCCGAATTTCTCTGGCCAGCACCCGTCGGTCCATAACTCCTAGTTTTGTGGGTCTGCCGGGTCGGGGCACATTCCGACAGTCACCTCTCGTCTTCCACTTGCCAATCACATAGGCCACTGTCGATTTTGGGTACTTCAACTCGCTGGATATGTCACGTATGAATCGGCCATTTCTGTGATACCCGACGATTACACCTTTCTCGAAATCAGAGAGCTCCGAACTGCGTGGCATCTTGCATGCGACTGGTTGAGTTGTTGTTTCCCACACGATATTTAACAGCGGCGGCCGTGACATCAGGACCGCAGATATCGTCGCTTGCAGGGGTGTCCAATTATTTGTTGGTAGATAGTGTAGTTACCCTGTGCAACTATGCATTTTTGCCAGCACTCATACAAAGATTTAAATGCAGATTACAAGTCTTCTTTTGCCACATCCTCCAGTGCCTCTGTCGCAGCTCGTTGTTCTTCTTCGAAACTTGAGAAGCGTCGCCCCTTAAGCAAATTCTTCATCCGGGGAAAAAGGAAAAAGTCACACGGGGCGAGATCAGGGTAATAAGCTGGTTGTGGAAGAACGGGAATGTGATGTTTGGACAGGTAATCGAACACCAGGAGGGATCTGTTAGCTAGCTCATTATCGTGATGGAGCACCCACGAGTTGGTCTTCTAAAGATCGGGTCGCTTGCGTCTCACTACACACAGCGTGGCAATTAAGTAATGAGACTGATTTTTTTTTTTTTAATTACGGTAAAACACGCGGGTCAAAAAGGCATGTTTTTTTTTATGGCATTTATGAGCTATGTGGTGGCAACAGCGTTTATGTGATGAGAATTGCACAGATAATTATTTACGCTGTGCATGACGTCATTCAGTGGAAAAACATTTTCACAGCTCTGTCATGGAGCAGAGAGGAAATATCCTGTTCTGTTTGAAAATCAGTAAAACTGCATCTGAGAAAGTTGAATTGTTGCATGGTGTGTATAGGGCTAATTGCCTATCTCGTGCACAAATATTTCGATGGTATGCAAGTTTCAAGGATGGGTGCGAAGATTTGGAAAATGGCGAAATGCCCGAGTTCCCAATTTCAGTGTGCACGTCTTAACTCATTGAGAAAGTTTGCGAAACAATAAGAAGTGTTCATTGTGTGTCCTTGAGGATGCTGGAATGTGAGCTTGGTATTAATAAGGAGCCAATTTGTCAAATTTTAGCTTTTTTTGTTCTGCATGCTTTGTCAGAAGACCAAAAGCATGCAGGAGTAGAGTATGCATGAGACATCCTGATGACTGCAGGAACAATGCAAAATGTTCTCCAAAGCATTGTGGCAGGTGGTGAAACATGGTGCTTCTGTTATGAGCCTGAAATGAAGCATTGGAGTGCTCAGTGGAAGTTGCCACAGTCACCCAACGAAAAGAAGATCAGGTTGCAGAAGTCCAAAATCAGGACAATTCTTGTGTGTTTTTATGACAGCAAAGAAATTCTGCATCACGAATTCATTCCTGAAGGTTCAACTGTCACTGCAATGCTTACACATCCATTTTGGAATGATTGTGGAAGAAGATTATTTATGTCAGGCTTGAGCACAAAAGCGGGCGATGGTTCCTTCTTCACGATAACACACCTGCACACAAAGGAGTCAATGTACAGCCATTTCTGGCACAAAAACAAGCATGTGTACTAACCCCCCTTCCTTCATTCTCCAGATTTGTCCCCATGTGACTACTTTCTATTCCCTAAATCATTAGTGTCTTCTATTCCTTAAAGTAGGGCGCAAGGCCACAAAGATTCATATGGGGCTGGAAATGATAACAATTGTCATCAGCAATGTTTGAAGGTGGATGAAGTTCCAAGTAGGAAAAACTGCTGTGGCAGACAAACAGCGGAGCAGAAAGCTTTCACTTGCATTCATCAAAGAGAACCAACGACAAGTCTATTAACTCATTCGAAGGGATAGACATGTAAGCATTTGGGAGATCTATGATAGTACTGTGGAAATGGTCATAGTACTGTGGAAATGATTCATAACCTGGGATATTGGAAAGTATTAGGTGTACAAATATGTTTTAAAGCGTTTTTTGTGTGACACTTACTGCTAATTTACATATCCGACATTCTCCCACGTTGTTGTCATGTGACTGAAAGTCTAGAGTATAAAATGTGACACAGAAGTTTTCCTAACAGTCAAATGCATTTGCACATCAGTAGGTAAAAGATAACAGGCGATACTGCATTCGTTACAAATTTCATCAAGGAAAAAGTGCTGCAAAAGCATGTGCATCGATCTGTTCTGTTCTGGGGAGAATATCATATCGAAAAGCACGTATGAGTTTTGGTTTAGATGGTTTAAAGCAGGTGATTTGGATGTTGGCAATCGAGAACGTAGCAGTGGCGGCAGGAGGTTGCACATGAGGAACTGCAAGCATTGCTGGATGAAGGTTCATCTCAAACGCAAAAAGAAGTAGCTGAACAACTGGGGGCAACTCAACAAATAATTTCCAATCGTTTATGCGCAATGGAAAAGATTCAGAAGGAAGGAAAATTGGTGCCATGTGACTTGAGCCAGAGGAACAAGGATGAGCGTGCCATGAAGTGTTTGAATCTGTTGAATAAACAACACAGAAAGTCTTTCCTGTAGAAAATCGTTACAGGGGATGAAAAGTAGTTATGGTACGACAATCCCAAATGCAAAAAACACTGGGTAGACCCCAGTGAAGCAATGACTTCGACACCGAAAAGCAATATTTACTCCAAGAAAGTTCTGCTGTGCATCTGGTGTGGTCTATTACGAACAGTTGGAACAGGGTAAAACTGTTACTGCTGATTGCTACAAGCAACAATTGCTGTGATTGAACCAGGAAATCTGTCGGAAACATCCATTCACAGGCAAAGGATTGCATTCCCTGAAATTGCAGCATGACAATGCTAGGCCGCATGTCACGAAATCAGCCAAGGAAACATTATTGACGCTTAGCTGGGAAGTTTTGGAGCACCTGGCGTATAGTCCCGACATAGCCCCTTCAGACTATCATTTGTTTCAATCGATGCAACGTGGCTTGTCTGCTGTACGGTTCCAGACATCTGAGGAAGTGCAAAAATGGGTTGATGACTTCATCGCGCCACGCAACGAAGCATTCTTCACGGCTGGAATCGGTCAGCTGTCCGACGGATGGCGGAAGGTGATAGATAATGATGGTGCATATTTTGATTCGTAAAGGTATTGTTGCTTTCTCTCAAATTACACGTTGTGTTGTCTTAAAATGCTTTAAAACTTATTTGTACACCTAATATGTGCACAAAGTGGATTATAAGGCTAATTGACCCAGGATCATTGGGACCAGTGTCAAAGTGTGTTGAGATATGTTGGGGATGTTTGAGGTGTACCAGGATACATTTCTTTCTAATGTGGTCACTGGAGATAAAACCTGGACATTCCTTTATAACCCAGAGACAAAATCACAGTCTATGGAATTGTGGCACAAGACCTTGCATAGATGCCTAAAAAGTTCAAAACACAGCATTTAACAACAACAACAAAAAAGTGATGGTGACAATTTTCTGGGATGTCAGAGATACCATTCTTGTTGATTTTCTTGAACAAAACGGCACTGTCAATAGTTCTAACTATATTGATACACTAAAGAAGCTTGGGGAAGCTATCTTCAAGAAGAGACTAGACATGCCTCCTTTGTTCTGTCCTACATTACAACACTTGATATCACACCTCACTTGAAAAATCTTGGACCACTGCCAAAATAGGTTGGACAGTAATCCCACATCCACCGTTCATCCCAAATTTGGCACCTTCTAACTTTTGTGTGTTTGGTCTAGTGAAGCTCCATTTGTTAATATTTTGAGGATACATATAAAGTTAAACTGGCTGTGAGATGCTAGGCCAAGCAACAGTCCACAGAATTTTTGAAAATGTTTAAAGATGTTGGGCTGAACAATGGTGCAAATGCTTGATTTCAGCAGGGGTCTATTTTGAGTAGCACCATTACATTCAGCAGATTTTGATGTATTTTTATACCAAATTTCGTTAAAATGTCTCAAAATTGACAGAGGAGTTATTTGCAAAGAAGGATCAGTCTTAGGACAACCCTTGTACAAGCTTACAAAATACAGCAGGTTATAAGGCCAGCCATGTGGATTGCAGCATCTGAAAATTCTGGATGGTGGTGAGAGAACATAGATTTTTGATAGAATTTAAGCTGGGAGAATTTGCAGGCCAGCCTGAGACATATAGTTGATTCTGCCAGATGTTTATTGTATAATATCTGCACCTTGTAGTTTGGAAAAAACAAGATCTGAACTTTATGCAAAAATGGTGTTGGCAGTGGATTGTTGATGTTTCTTTCACCACGTGGGAAGTAGTAATTTTTTATACGTATTTTTTAGCTTGTTCAACTGGGAAAGCTGCTGTTATAATTATTCTGTGAAGGATCTGTTCCTGAAGTGTTTCCTGCTGGAAAGGTGTTCATTGGCATTATCACATTGTGTGCCAAAATGACTTCCACCATCACTTGCTTATTCGTTATGACTGTGTTTCATTCTTTGCATGCCCCATGTATTGTGTGAATACATTGCCAATGACAACTTCTGCATTTTTTTTTTTTTTTTGCCTGTATGTTGCCAGCTTGTGTAAACTTTTGTTATTGCAATTCAAGAACAATCCATCACACATCAAGACTGAGGCTTCTGATATCCAAATGCCAGAAATTATTATTCTTGAAAGTGTACAAAACATAGCTGTTCACTAGTGCTTCACACTAGGTATTCTGCATAGTCTGAATGAACTATCTGATTTTGGCTAAACTATTGTATATAACCAGTTTTCAGTACTGCCTTCATAGCTGTGTTTTTAATTAGCAAAGTGTTGGTCATAATTTGTTGGCTGTAACCTACTCATTTCAAGGTATTTTACTCATAAGGCTGTCATTTTAATTTAAATATAGTTGAAGATGGAGAAACAGCTCTTGTGTATGGTGTTTATTCTTATCACCATTATATGCAAGACCATATTAATGATGATGGATGGGGTTGTGCATACCGTTCATTGCAAACAATTGTATCATGGTTTCGCCACCAAGGCTATACAGATAGTCCAGTTCCAACACACAGAGAAATACAACAGGTAGGTTTTTTTATTTTTTATTGTAATCTTGAAAGCTTTTGAAAAAGCATTCTGTACTTCAAATTTGCCTCTCCATTATAACTGCTTTATTAACTCATAAACTTCAAATGAGGCAGTTAGGATCTATTGCAAAAATGTAAGATCTCTTGATTTGGAAAGGAACTGATCAGTTGAAATGTGTTTTACAATGCATCTGTGTACAATAATTCATCAGAAATTTGAAAATCAAAATTAAGGATTTCTAGCAAAGGAAAATTGACAATTTTAAATTAAATATGGTAAACTAAGTTGCAGTTTCACACAAAATCAGTCAGGTAACCCTCCTACAATTAGTTCCTAAAAGGTGTGAGTCAAAATATTTTTATTTGGAATTTATGATTTGCTAATGAAGAAATGTATCATGGATATGAAAAATGCGTATCAGTTAGCAGCTGAGAATGATAATACATTTGCTCTTGTACATTAGAATTCTTACCTGAGTAAAGATAAGATGTTAAAAACTGTGAACCCTTTGTTTCTTAAACATTCAACTGTATATTACTGAAGTTCTAATATATCTTTAACATTTTGTTGCTTTGTCCAAACTAGGTGCTCTGTTTTGCTTCTAAGTTCTGTTTTCTCGGATGCAAAAATCTCACTGAGTAGAAGGCACAGGGAGTGGACTGCAAAACTGAAGCACATGGGTTTAGCATGCAACAATTTATTAGTATGGAGTAGGGCCTCCTTTGGAGGCTAATACAGCTGCAGTTCATCATGAGAAGGACCGATACAAGTCCTATACAGTAGCCAGAGGGATTTGAAGCAATTCCTCTTGCAGAAGAGTGGTTAGTTCATTACATGATGCTAATGGAGGAAAACGTTTCCTGACTCACTCCTCCAGAACACCCCAGAGTGACTCAATAATGTTCAAGTTGGGTGCCTGTGCAGACTATGACAGATGTTCAACCTCACTTACATGTTCCGTAAACCAGTCTTCCACCAGTTTGGCTCTGTGTATCAGTGCATTATCATCCTGATACACAGCACCACTGTCAGGGTACAATGTTTGAACTGCCGCCCTGGTGGCGCAGTGGTCTAAGATCATTCTGGCCTCTGATCATTCATCCGAAAGGGGTCTGGGTTCGAATCCCGGTGAGGCATGGATGTTGTGTTTGTCTTACAGCACTGGCTCTCTCCCTTCCTTGGAACCAGTGACCCTAAATTAGGAACAGGCGAATGCTTTTATAGCCCATTGAGTTGCTCAAGGTCGTTGTTAAACCTCCAATCAAAAAAAAAAAAAAAAAGTTTGGAACAGTGGGTGCACCTGGTCTTCCAGAATTGTCTGATAACCCTTGGCAATGATGTGCCTCTCAAGAACAATCAGCATGCCAACAGACTGCCATGTTATTGCGGCCCAAACCATCACTGATCCACCTCTGTGCTGCACTGTGGGCAATAAACAGTCTCGGGTAAGCTTATGAGGGATGTCTCCACACATGAGCTTTTCCGGTTGTGGGAAAGACAGTGAAGGATGATTCATTGAAGAACAATACACATTTCACGTTGTGCAACTTCCATGATTTGCGCTGCTGGCACCATTGCATCTGACGTTTGGCATTCACACTGGTGATCCAGGGTTTGGCGATAGCAACACAACCCTGAATGTTGACCCGGTGAAGCACCCGATGAACAGTTTTGATGGAAATAGGTGAGTCGCGGTGTGTATTCTACTCTGCAAGGAGTTGAGCAGTTGTGGTTTTATGTTTTATGGCTACCATCCGTGTTAGCACCAGGACGTCCCTATCAGACAGCTTCCTCTTTCCTCGACAGTTACTCCTATTGAATGCAATTCTTCCCTCTTGCTGGTATGCCGACATGACCCTGGATACAGTGTCTCACGATACACCACAAAGACCTTCTGTCTTGGACACAAATGCGCCGGTGAGATGCGACCCAACAATCTGTCCTTTTTGAAACTCGGATATGTCTCTCATTATGTTGTGTGGATCGCACTTTTTGATATCCAGCTGCGCTACTGCTCTGCTAATGCAACCTTCACACTCCATTCTCATTGGCCGACTGTGATGAAATAGATGCAGGCTGGCCACAATGTAGCACATACAGCGGCATGACACATTAGGTGCTATTTGCGCAAGTGTTTCAGTTTCGTTGTCCAGTCCTTGTACATCTTTATGTAAGCCTATCATATTTTCCTACCACAATCATATGCTATCAAATAATAAAAATCATACTGGCTTGATAAAAATTTGAGTGACCAAAATTTGCTTCATTTCAAGTGTATTCAGTTTATTGAATTTCATGCATAAAAATTCTCCCATGTGAGCAAGAGAGCAAGAGAGAGAGAGAGAGAGGGAGAGGGGGGGATTTTCTGTGTGCTGTTGAGGAGTAACACAATTTGTTGTTTCTGAAACATTCCATCGACATTAATCTCTAGAAGGAATTAGCATTATCTTATCACTCATGTGAAGCATCTGAAGTACTATTCACTCCACAAGTTCTGACAACTGTGGGATGGAGTTTTATTCTTTATGCACATTCCAGTTGAAGGCAGATATGTCATGTATCTTTTGTTTCCACTAGTAACCAGTTAGGAAATGCTTTTCATGAAGGTAGGCAAATAGTCATGCTTGTTACATGATCAAGACCCAAAACAGTGTTGAAAGGCCTCTTTTTTTTTTTTTCCAATTTTCCTTTAACATTTGAATGTTTACAAGCAATTGAGACCCAAGATGGTGTTGAAAGGCTTCTGTATTTTTCAGTTTTTCTTAAACATAACAAGCGAGACTATTCATCTACCTACAGTTATTCGTTACGTGTGCGTTGCATATTTATTATGCTTTTTCAAGAAGATAAGTTTCATAATCAATCAATAGTGGATGCTGCCTGATTTTTACTTCACTTTTCCAAAGCCATTGGCTCATTTCCTTTCATGGAAACAGGCTAATAAAATCTCTCATTGTTAATTTTTGACCACTATATTTGGCATACTACAAGTGAATTATATAAAGCAAAGCCTATTAATGAGCTGACAGGCATATGTACATTTTTGTTTTTATCATCCATCCATCCAAATACGAACAGTTACACTTTGATACACAGCCATTAAGAGACTTTTTTTACTGAACCATCAGTCCTGTGAATTCCTCTTAGAGTAGTAATGACTTTCAAATCTGAATTCACTCATCTGCAAATTTCACCATATACAGGGTTCGCACTGCCCCTGGAATCCTGGAAAAGTCCTGGTATTTGATTTCCCTTTTTTCCAGGCATGGAAGGTCCTTCATTTTTCATATTTTTGTGAAACGTCCTGGAATATTTTCTTGCGACAAAAAACAAACAAAAATGTTTGGATTGATTATGTCACTTTTTTATGTCTCCCTGTGGCATCTGCTCGTAATGACATCACTTCCTTCTATGAACTGTGGAGACATGATGTCATATCATGTGATGCTGTACTGCAAGATGTTTGAGTGCCATATTTCCAGTGATCTTGGTTTGAGATACACCAGTTGTGTGCAGTTGGTGTCACAACAGCATTTGGAAATTTTCAAGCAAGTCTAAGATGACTCTTCTTTCTAGCACATTATTTACTGACAGGAGATTGATATTTGGCCTCCATTCAGCCAATGTGTATGGGAATAGGAAATCTTCAGTGCCATAGGAATAGGAAATCTTCAGTGCCATGGCAAAATTGTTTTACACAATCACTGTGCTAAATTTCAGATTGCTTCATATAAGTTTTATATCATCATCATCAACCATTATCTATCCACTGCTGGACGAAGGTCTCTCTCTCCAAGCCTCTTCCACAACGGTCTGTCTTGTGCCAGTCTCCTCCATGTTACTCCTGCATACTTTCGAATTTCATCCACCCATCTCCCATGTGGTCTTCTTCTGGTTCTTTTCCTGTCCCTTGGAATCCAATCTAAAATTTCGACTGTCCATTGATGGTCTGTTCTTCTGGCAGTATGTCCAGCCCATTGCCATTTCAGGGATTTTACTCTGATCATGATGTCTTCCACTCTTGTCATTTTTCTGATCCACGAGTTCCTCTTCTTATCTCTCCTGGTTACACCAAGCATGCACCTCTCCATGCTGCTTTGAACTTATTTGAAATAAGTTTTATATAAAGTAATTCATATATGAAGAAATTTTCCCACTTCACTGAAGATGTAATACACACTGAAGAACATTCAGTAATAGTGGAACCCGTAGGATTTCATAAGAATTCTTAATGTTTGGTAAATTTCACCACAATTTGCATGATATAAAACGAAGCCTTATGATTCTCGCAAAAATTTAAGATCCTGGAATTTTTTTTAATAAACTCCTGGAATTTATTTTCTGTAAATGTATACAAATCCTGCATATACACTGGCGGAAAGTGAAAAAAGAACACCCAGAAGGAGACGTCTGATACCAACGAAATTTATACAGCATAATAACAGAATACAGAGGATAACGTGATCAAAACATTATGGCAAAATACAGCTGTATTTCCTGGTAAACTGAAAAATAACATTTCCATGTAACATGGTTAGTACGAGGTTGAACCGCCATGAACTGCATCACACTGTGCAATTCTGGCATGGAGTCTGTCGTACAGATGTTGGATGTAAGTTTGGGGTATTGAGTTCCAAGCATCCTCAACCTGGACGCGTAAATCGGGGATGGTCGTGGCTGGCCGTGGAGACCGGATAAGTCGTTGTCCCATAAAATCCCACACGTGCTCAATGGGGGACAAATCCGGTGAACGTGCAGGCCATGGAAGTTGTCTCACAACCTAAAGTGCATGTTGCGTTGCACGTGCCGTGTGTGGGCGTGCGTTATCTTGCTGGAAAACACCACGATGGACCGACCTTACAAATGGCACAACAACGGGCTGAATGATGTTGATTGTAGAAGGTGCTGTTTAACGTACCCAGTACAAACACTAGTTGTGCACGGGAGTGATAGCTGATCGCTCCCCACACCAGGAGACCAGGTGTAGTCCCTGTGTGTTGCTGGCGGATGCGAGAAGGGTGGAGACGCTCCCCTGTGCGTCTGCAAACACGCATACGGCCATCGGAGGCTCCCAAGCAGAATCTGCTTTCATCGCTGAACACGACAGATCGCCATTGCGTTCTCCAGTGCAGACGTTGGTGACACTACTGCAGCTGTTCCTGATGGTGGGCTGAAGTCAGAGGCACACGTGCACGTAGTCCTGCATCCAGTGGACGGTTGCGGATTGTTCGCACAGTCACCTCAGGTGCAACGGCAGCTCGGATTTGCGTCGCAGTGGATGTTCTGCTTGACAACGCCGCTTTTCTTATGCGTGGATCGGTCCGCTCATCAGTCCGTCTGTAACTCCCTGTTCCACGTCTTCTTGTGTGGGAATGTTCCTCGGACCATCTACGCCACCATCGTACCACCACAGATACTTCCCGTCCAATTCGCTCTGCAATACGACGATACGACTACCCGGCCTCGCTGAGTCCGACTAGATGACCTGGCTCAAAGTCCGATAACTGCTGAAATCGAACACGTCTTCCATGTCCAGGCCTTGCAGCTTCTTCAGGATCTTCGCACGTGTCCGTACGCCGATGACTGATTACATTCACTTCGCCGTACTCCTTAAATACCCCTGACGATAATTTGCATATTATGCCATGCTGTGGCGTAAGCGCTCACCGGTTGGTCCCGAAATTAACATCACACCTACATAAACTCGACCGCATTAACATATGTAAATTTCATGATCGTCCGCCAATTCCTTCTTGGTGTTCTTTTTTCACTTTCCGCCAGTGTAATGTGTTTTCCCTGTCAAACATGCTTTGTAAGTACAATTATTTGTACTTGTAAAGTAATTGCCCTGTGAAGAAATTTTGTCTTTGACATAATGCCAAAGAATTGTCTAGAAGAGACATGATCAGTCTAAGTTTGGTTACACTAGTATTAAGGTTGTTCATATATCAGGTGATGAAAAAATTAAATTTCCTTCATCTCAGTGCATTGTTGTAGCATTCTGATGTTACCATTATTTCTTGATATCTTCAGTTGTCCTAAAAATTGCTGAATAACTGTTATCTTTGTGCCACTGAAAAGTGATGGTGTTCATAAAGCGGTTGTGTGGATAGTGGAGCACCTTTAGATTACATGTAATTAAATTCTCTGATCATAACTCATTGTCAGGGCTTTTGTGCATGGTGTAAGGAAACATGCATGTCCATTTTTAAAATGCACTTGAGATAAAAATGTTTCTCAGAGAAGAAAGTGTTGTGTTAGACTTTTCTCCTTATTTTGCCGAATCTAGCTGTAACAATTCACACAACTTGCATCTTATAGAAAAATGGATGTGGCTTTAGTATCACTCCAACGTTTATCACATTTCTTTAATACGTATTTGCGTGCCTATCATCTCCACATATCTTTACAATCTTTCAGGTGACTGATTTTGTGTTGTTGCATCCCAGCACTAAAAATGTCATGCAAAAATTCTTTTTCATTTCGAAGCAACTTGGATTTCAGAAAATTTTCCATGAGAAACACATATTTGTAGGTAAACTTTCCATCACCTGGCACGAATGTGTGAGAATTCTGTTGTGTTAATAATTCCAAACAAAGTTTCCAATTGAGCTATCTGCTATTTCATACAGCAGTGCTTCCCATCTAGTATGTCATGAAAAGGCTACAGGTTTGTTGCCAAAAATTTTCTAAAGTTAATTTTTTTACATGAATTTAGTAATATGACCACAAGAAAATGGTATTTTCAATATCTGATAAAAAGGATATATTCATACAACATTGCAAATGTCAAATGTCATCTAGCTGCTTAATTATTCACGTGCCATTTAGACGTAATCTATATTTTGAGGTTACTGACCTTTATTCCCTAAACCTTTTGGGAGGTTTTTGTCTCTAAACATTTCCAACACGTATTTTTCTTATTTACATCGTGGTTCAAGGCCGCAAAAAAAAAAAAAAAATATTTTTCAACTCACGCAAACATCATTCCTTTCCCTTCTTTTCCCCATGACCAAATTCGGATTCAAATAATCACCACAAATATACATAATTGAACTCCCTAAAATACTTTAATCTAATTAAAACTTCAATCAATAAAAACCTATATTACACATTTCCTAAAACGTCTAAGTTAAAAAACTGTAACCCATATTTGCAATTGCACATCAGTGCCCAATTAAAACAAACCTACATACCTGACACAACCACTATACTCGACAATTACGGACCTCTCTCCACTCAGAAATCAAATACGATCAGCTATCTAACAGATATTTATAGGTACGAAAGAAAAAGAAGGCTATTGGGTCATCTGATAGATGGTGCCACTGCGCCTGAACGATGGAGAACGGGAATGAGACAATGCCGCGTGAGTACTGGAACATTCGCCATGTTTCGTAGGGGGTGACGGGTGGTACATCTGTTGCGTTCGCTCCTTGAGAATTTGCCTGGGCAGAGGCTGAAAGTGCTTGGATATTATGCTTATTTCTGAGTGGAAAGAGGTCTGTGATTGTCGAGTATAGTGGTTGTGTCAGGTATTTAGGTTTGTTTTAATTGGGCACTGATGTGCAATTGTAAATATGGGTTACAGTTTTTTAACTTAGACGTTTTAGGAAATGTGTAATATAGGTTTTTATTGATTAAAGTGTTTTAGGGAGTTCAATTATGTATATTTGTGGTGATTATTTGAATCTGAATTTGGTCATGGCGAAAAGAAGGGAAGGGAATGAAGTTTGTGTGAGTTGAAAAATATCTATATATATATATATATATTTTTTTTTTTTTTTTTTTTTGCGGCCTTGAACCACGATGTAAATTAGAAAAATACATGTTGGAAATGTGTAGAGACGAAAACCTCCAAAAAGATTTAGGGAATAAAGGTGAGTAACTTCAAAATATAGATAATGATAAAAAGGAAATTTTCTGGCATTTTACCACTGTAGCCATCACTCATACTTGTTTAATTTATTGAATGGCTTGATTGTATTTGGTTGGTGCAGGTGATTGTATTGGGCTGGTGCAGGTGAAATATCCAAAATGAGAATGCCACCTGCAAACTTTAATAAAAATAGGAAGCAATTAACGACCGAGTTATAGTAGTTCCCATTTGCATCAACACACTTATCCCAACAAGTTATGAGGCTGTGGATCCCACAGTGATAAAACAACAAAATTTGTGAGGCAAAGAAGGTGACAACCTGACACATAGCTTTGCCATTTGGGAAGGTCTTCCTCACCAGGAAATGATCCAGATGCCAAAAGAGGTGATAGTTTTGGGAGCCAAAGTACACTATGCAGCAGAGTTTCATAGTTCATCTGGTAGATTTGTTGGGCAGTTCTTCGGGAGACGTGGGTGTGCATTGTTGTGCATGAGAAGAGCCCCATGTCCATCGACTGAAACTGGCTGCTTGTTATGGAGCTTTTTGTGCATCTACTGCATTTAAGCACAATAGCAGTGATGGACCACTGTATGAAAACCAGCCTTTTTTTTTGCAGGTGCAGGGCTGTCTTTGTACAGTGTTTAGGTGGCTCCATGGTATCCAATCAATGTGCTGATAGCTTACAATTGTAGTAGAGAACCTATTTTTCATTTCAGGTTAGGATCCAATGCAGAAATTCCTTCAGTCTTTGCTGGGCAAGGAGTGAAATGCATAGTTCCAGACGATGTCTTGTGGACTGCAGTCAATTCACATGTCACCCAGACATCCACATTTTTCAACTTCCTCGGGGCCACCAGGTGCCACACAACTGTCAAATTATGCACATGCACCTTCGTTGTGATCTCATGGATACTGCCCTGGGTCAGCTCCCACAATATTCTTCAGTTCCTTATCTGTTACAGCTACTAGTGGACAACCATGAAGCACATTTGCAGGGGACATGTCTCCTCCTTAGAATTTTGCAAACCATCAGCATATTGTGCATTCATTTACCATACCCTGCCCAAATGCCGCAGTAATGTTTCGGGCTGACATACCTGCAAAATATCTGCATTTGACCTCATACAGAAAAATTATTGGAAACTGATCAGTTTCCATGGTTCACTTTGACTGAAGCCTCTGCACTCGTGGTTAAACCTTGTCATGCAATGAGTCACACAACATATATAGCAGATATATACAATGGCAGTTCCATAAAACCGAGAGTAAAATCATAAAAAAATGAAAAAATATAGGTACAGCAAAATATATTATTTTTTCTCAAAGTATCTTCCCTTGGAAAATATGTAATGGTCCCATCATTCAGTCTACTTTTCAAAGCGTGTGGCAAAGGCATTTTGTGGAAGCTGCTTTAGCGACCCCTGTGCAGCTTAAATAATGTCGGCATCTGTGTTGAATGTTGCGCCACGGGAGTTATCCTTCATTGTTGGAAACAACCAGAAATCTCACGGCGCGAGGTCAGGACTATAGGCAGGCTGTGGCATGATTTCAGTGCTGCATTTCATAAGAAACTGTTGAACCCAAGCATCCACATGTGGGTGTAGGCATTATTATGGTGTACGGTCCACTTGTCCACCAGTTCCAGTCGCTGAATCAATATAAACTATTCACGTACAGCGTACGTCTCATCGCAGACGCTTCAAGACTGGAATGTAATACTCAGCATTGACTATAATTTGTGAAGGAACAGCATACTGGTACACTACACCTTTATGATCAAAGAAAATTGTCATCACCTTCCCAGCTGATTTGGTTTGGCGAACTTTTTTCGGAGGAGGTGAGCTGTGTGTTTCCAGATACTCATTGTGCTCTTCGTAAGGGGTCGTAATAGTGGATGGACCCATGTTTCATTGGTAGCAGAGTAGCAAAATCAGGGTTCCCACGCCACCTGGAAAACCGGGAAAACCGGGAATTCTCAGGGAATTTGAAAATTGTTCAAAAAATCAGGGAAAACTCAGGGAAAATCGTGTTTTTCCGTAAAAATCAGGGAATTTCTTATCAGGGAACTGAAAAGTCAGGGAATTTTTATTTTGCCAAAAAGATATTTTCTTTCAGACTTTTGTAGAATATATTTCTGTATTGCTAAGTTTTAAAATAATTCCGAGTTGTTTTATCCTTCAAGGCAACCCACCCACCGATTAAAGTGCAGCTGTGCTGGGGAGTGCGTCTCTTCGCGGTTTCCCCCATCTCCAGATGCTCTAAACTTCAACCGAACAAACGGACACGTCAAAGCGTGAGAGAAAGCCATTAATCACACCCCCACTTCGCAGGCTCTTATCTGCTGCGTTCGCGCAGAGGCAGTCACTTGTTCCTAAGTAGGCGCTGGTTCTCTGTGTAGACTGGGAAAAAAATTATGAAAAAGCTATTTCCTCAATTTTTTAAATAACCGACTGAAATTTTTACAGTGGGCAAGATATATGAAAATAACGTTCCATTTTAAATTTCGCCGAAATTCATCGGAAACTTTAGAAGTTGCGCTTTCCCCCCCCCTTTCTTTTTGCATGTTTCACTTGTCTTTTATCAAACCGTACAAAAACATTTTATTTTGCCGGATGGTGGTTATCCTAATAAATTCGTCCCCCTTCCCCCTTCAAGAGCAGTGTGGATGAATGTTGCAAATTGAGGGCACAATTTATTTTTTGAAAAAAGTTCGTATCACTTTACGAACTAAAGCTTCACTTTCGTAATTCTGTAGCAGAGTTGGTATAGTTGGAAAAGTATGTACCTTCAAATGTTTGAACAGGGAAGATATGAAATAGGAAGATTCTTCAAAGAGGGGAAAAGATTAATTTTTTCATAGTACTTACGAGTATTTTGTATGAAAAATACCATGCAATGAAGCCGGTACTATTGCATACCTACCAAATTTCCCAGATTTCACGGCCGTTTTCTAGATTCGTTGTTTTACGGCCGGAAAGAGATTTTTCTTGATTCTGTCTTATTTCTATTTCATAATGCATGAAGAAATTAATTTATAGCTATTTTGGCGATATTCCGATTACTGCAAGAGCTGGCTGGTTGCGAAAAATAGGGTAGTCCGACGCCCGGAACCATAGATTTTCATATCTGGGTCATTCCACGCAAAATCGTCTGATATTGAAATAATTTTCCACCAACACATCTCCGATTCTTACGGGTAGCTGCCTCCAAGTTATAAAAAAACCCCTAAAAGTTTCAACTTTTTTTGTTTCTGATAGATTAGAAGATATTATTTTTTGAATTTTTGTGCATAGTGGAACCGTTTTCCGTAAAAACGCAAATATCTCCGTTATTTAGAATAAGAAATATAAAATTCATCATTCTCTCGTAATTTTTCCTAAGGTTTCAGCTTATACATAGGGAAAAAAATTTGCGAGAACAAAAGTTAGACGGGGTAGAAATTTTCTTGTAATCGTAAATTCTTTTTCTTGCGTTGCAAACATTATGAATTTCGTGGTCTGCGGATAATACGACTAAAATTACAGGTAATATGCCGTAAGTGTCATCGTAAAAGAGTTTGCGCTTGCTATCGTATCGGTTCCCCACGCACTTTTCCGTGTGACAGGAGAAAGGTTACTTTAGCCAAAACTTTTCCTGCTGCAGTTGAGGCAGTGCTGTTCGCTTTGCATTGTTGGTGAATTATAAGACGTCGTACTGTCGGAAATCACTTTTTCGAGCCCCGTTCGAAGTGCAATAACGATCAATTCGTCGCAACGCGTGGTCCCGTGATGACGGATGTTTATATTTCTTGCGGACTTTCGCCGCGCGGGAGAACGAAGTGCAGTGTTTTATTACTAGAAGCTCTTCACATTATTCATTTCTTTTTCCCAAACAAACAGACACAATCGCAAAACTCCGTGAATTACGAATCCCCATCTTTTTCCAAACTCGTGTTAGCACAGGATGATTTTATTGACAGCTTGTTCCTCAGACTAGGAGACGTGCTTTTTCCCACTGCGTGAAATTGTTTTCTAAGGTTATTTGAAGTGGCTTGTAGTGAGAGTGAAAGTTTGCCAAGTGATGGTGATGATTTTGAATCATCTGAGAGTGATATTGGCCTAGCAACATCAAGCCAAAAAACTAGCCACCGTGCCACGCACACCATATCTTCTTCAGAAGGTGAAGATCTTCATAGTGAATCTTCAGATCATGAAAGTTCTGAAAGTGAATGGGAGGATGTTAATAGAGAGAAGTGATGAACAACCTCAGCATCTTTTTTTTATTAACATGAAATGCAGGGGCCCAAACATGCTCCAGCAACTGATGTGGCACCTATTGCATATTTTTTACTTGTTTTTTACCAATTTCATCCTTGGAATTATCGTTTCTGAAACAAATAAATATGCAAAGAGGTTTCTCCAGGAACATCCAAATCTTTCTCCCAAATCTTGAGCAAGGAAATGGAAAATGTTACAAATGCTGAAATAAAGGTTTCCTTGCGTGCCTTCTAATATGAGAGTAATCAGTAGCCCATGTAGGACGAGATGATTGCCGAAGGCATATCCAGTCAAAACAAATACCAGGATTGTGTAAAATTAAAGACTCGATCAAAGCCTTTGGATAATTTTTTTGCAAAAAAGAATGAAAATAGCGTGATAAACGCTGAATTGCTGTTTACTACAATCGTTGTGGAGCATAACCTACCTATAGCAAGCTGTGATCATGCTGGTCGCTTCTTTCATGCTATGTTCCCAGACTGATATTGATGAAGCTGGATATCCTTGAGCATATGTGGCATGGAATGAAATATCTAAGACAAAGGATTCATCTGGCCTTCCCAAGTATTCCACATTGCCTAAACTAATGTTGGTAATATTGACTATCCCTCACAGCAGTTCCTCTACGTATAGAATATTTAGTATAGTAAGGAAATACCTCACGTACTTTTGCCCAACAATGAGCACCAAAACATTAAGTGCCCTTCTTGTACAGAAAAGTAAAGCATTTTCCTCAGGTGAGCTGTGTTATAAAAAGTTTTCTGAAAAAGAATATAACACTGCAAAACAAGCAACAAGGGAGTTTTTATGTCAGCAATGACATGAGGTAAGTACAATATTGATAATTTAATTTCATATTTTTTTTGTGAGGATAGTGTAAACATGCAAAGTTATTACATATTTCATGCATTAATTTCTCATGAAATACCCATTCCACGCGTTAACGACGTATGGTGATTACCGATAGGCACCTCATACAAGTATTACAGGTTACACAGTAATACTATAATATTGTCCTTAACTTTAAAAAAAAAAAATGGTGTGTTACATTACTGAAAGTTTGTGTTACATTATTGAAACATTACTGAAAATTCCCCTATTGATTACTGATATGTTCTGCTAGAGGTTGGCACCTTTGAAATAGCATAGATTCGATGTTCTCATTGCCAAGTGCAAGAACTAACTTTAGCTAAAATAATTACAATTTTGATTTTTAAATGTCAGCAGTATTTTCCCTGATTGCTAGAATTGTTGGGATGGTACTGGCACACGTTTTTCCTCAGACGCAGAAATGCTGTCATGATTTCCGTTCTCTCTCTCTTCTTTTTTTTTATTTTTTAATAGCTGTTTTAGTTTGCTTTGTCTTTAAAGATTCTAAGTGAATTCCAATAGAAAATACAAATTGTTAGATCGATTTGATATAACCGCTCTAACAAAATGTTAAGAGACTCTGTCAGACACTCTCCATTTTATCATTCCCATTAGACTTCAATTTCAGCAAAAGTTTCCGTGTTCTTTGATACTTATGTAAAATAAGCACTTAAAGGATTTAAAGCTTCAGCATTGTATCATTTAACGGCAATTTATTCTATTCAGTCTCATTCTCCCAGCTTGCATTTTTAAACCTAACTGGAACTCTAAATGTTGTGAGTCGTTTAAAATATTATTTATATACTTGTGTGCACTTAAAATACAGATAAATCAGTTACATAATTTCACCTAATCGATTGAAATATTTCATTATATGTAGAATTTAAATTAAGTCTTAGTTCAAATATTCTTTAAAACATGTAAATACATGGCTTGCCACCTCGGTGGTCCAGTGGTCTAAGCTCTGGTTTCTGACTATTCGTCCAAGTGAGCCTGGATTCAAGTCCCAGATGAGGTATGGGTGGTGTGTTTATCTTACGGCACTGGCTCTCCTTCTTCGTGAAGCCAAAGGTCCTAAATTAGGGATGGACTGATATAGCCCAACAAGTTGCTTATGGTGGTCGTTAAACCTGAAACAAAAAAATAAGACATGATTTTGTTAAATATTATGTAAAATTTATGTTAAATACACTAATTTTTGTAACTATAAAGTAATTAGGGAAAATGAAAGTTATTTATCCTTTATATCCCATATTTTCTGTTTATCTTTATGGACTGTATAATCGGGACGTTCATTATGTGGCGTCTTTTTAATTCTCCCTCATGTGTGAGATGAACATAACATTATCAGTATTAATTTCAGGTAAGCAATTATTTGCAATTACAGCCTGTCTAGAATTTGATAAATCTTGCTTTCAATACATTACATTATTCCTTAGTTCTCTAAAAATTATCAAAACTGAATTTAAAAAATTGCCTGTAGACATTACGGTTTTATTCGATTTCTGCAGATAGTTTGCTTCATATTTTGTAACATGGAACAATTAGGCACAGTGGCCTTATACACTCTTGCTTGGAGAAACACATCACAAGAGAACCACTTAAACAATGGATCAAAGCCCTTTGTTGGTTGATTCTCTTTCGACATTTCTCTGAGCAGGAGCCCATTCGGTCATTAAGCTTATCTACACTGTGCTATAGAAGAAAGGAAAACAAACTATTCAACATACAGATTTTTTCTTACATATGAACTGTTTCTACGGGAATGTATTAACAAATTGTACATGGGCAGTATACCACTTAGGTTCAGAAAAGATCATGGAATTATAATACCAAAAATAATATGCCTCATGCATTTAATTGTTATTCATAAAAAGCAGGTAATTGTATAAAGAACAGTTATTTAAAGAATTAACAAATGTATGCTTTCGTAAGGAACGCAAGAATGTAAGGAAATGCAACAATTTGTCGCAATGTTATTTGATTTGCCGCTCTGGAAAAACTCTCAGAACCACCTGGAAAACCTGGAAAAGTCAGGGAATTTTTTTTCTACTTTTGAGTGGGAACCCTGAAAATGTAGACGTATGCTGTACCCGAATAGTTTAGCAGATTTTGCAGATAGTTTTTGATTGCATATTAAGAAAAATAAAAATGTTATTTACAGAATTATAACACTTACTCAAGGCTTACTCAGATTAATGTACTTAATTCAATTTTAACTTGAAGAACTTTAAATTATTTTTCACACCTTTTAAGTTCTTTTGTTTTCACAGACGTTTTTGGCCTCTAGATTGTATGAAGGCCTGTTCTCAATGTATGGGAACTGTATCAAAAGATTTGTTTACACAGAAAGAATTAAATTTTATTGCCAGGTTTCTCTTGCAGTGGCTAGTTATTAAATTAAAATATTTTCCTTATGTATTCTGTAAGTATTATTTTTGAAAAGTAATAAGAATCAGGTAGGTTACACAAAAATGATCATAACTTGAATTCTAAATCTGTTTTAATGGTGTAGAATAATAAAGTAAACAGACAGCAAGCTTTCACCACTCATGGGTGGCTTCATCAGGCATAACTGAGATAAACACCATAAAAAACAGAGACTGCCAGAAACTGTCAAATTGAGACTGTCAGAACATAACTGTGATGTCAAACTAGGATAGCTTACCACAGCTCTAGCAAGAGAAGTCAAGAACAATGCAGCTAAACCTGACTGGAAAGAAATTCAAAAAATAGCTCCTTACACAACTCTCAGGGCCACAGCAATACGAGAATCAGTAGAAATAATTGCAGGCATCCATGCAATGAAGAAACATCAACTGAGCTTCCCTATATCTGGCAAATGCTATTAAAAGATCCACGTCATTACCCATGCTTGCTTACGCATTCTGCATGAGACATATCTACCATGTTTGATGATTTCAAGTGATATGACATAAGCGTCAATCAACCTTGATTATATGTTTAAGTTTGAATTACCGTATATACTCGCGTATAAGTCGACCCCCCACTTTCAGAGGAAAAAATCGTAAGAAATCGGAAACTTGCGTATAAGTCGATCCTGGAATGACCAAAAAAAAAATTTCAATGAATTTATTCAAAAACATTTGAAAACGAAAAAAAATTATATATATAATACTAAATTTAATTTGCATACCCAAAAACTTCATCGGAACCCTTCAAAATCCAATTCCGAGTCGGACTCGCCAAACAGTTAAAAAAAGTCTTTCTCCGTCATCGGCGCGTCATCATAAACATCAGTATTTCCATCTATGCCTGTGTCATCAGAATCACTGTCATCATCACTCATAAAAATCTCATCATCCTCTGTGCCATCAAGTTTGTTACTAATGCAACATTTCTTGAATGATTTCACGACCATTTCCGCAGGTATCGCATCCCAAGCAACCTTGACCCATTGCGCAATCAAAACGACATCCGGCTTCTTTAGATTTCTGCCCTTGGTTTCAGTCGGCAAATCGGAACTAATCCAATTTACCCAATACCTCCGCACATTGTCCTTGAAGGGCTTATTAAGGCAGACATCTAGTGGTTGAAGAACAGATGTCAACCCACCTGGGATGACAGCAAGAGTTGTTTTTGAATTTTCTGCAGTTTTTTTCACTTCTGCACAACGGTGTGCAACAAACATATCCCACACCAAAAGAGAAGGTTTCCTCAAAAGTGCACCTGGCCTTTTGTTCCACACATTCTTTAACCAGTCAATTGTTCCGGATTCGTTCATCCATCCTTTTTCATGGACACGAACGAGCACACCAGACGGAAAGACAACGCTTTTCGGCAGAGTTTTGCATTTGAAAATAATTACCGGAGGTAGCTTACTGTCGTCGGCCAAACAGGAAAGAACAACCGTGAAACTGGATTTTTCGTGGCCAGTCGTTTTGATCAAGATATTTTTTCGCCCTTTTGGTTCACCGTCTTATTTCCAGGAAGGTCGAAACACATGGCGGTTTCATCCATGTTCCCTATTTGGGAAAGTTCAAAAGCAGTCTCTTTTCTCTTTTGAATTACATACTTTTGAAATTCCATTATCTTTACTTCAAAGTCACGAGGTAACTTTTGTGCAATTTTGGTGCGCTGGCGTAGACACAACCCATAGCGGTTCATGAACCTTGTGCACCAACCTGGTGAGGCACGAAAAGTGTTATTTGCAGCTGCAAACTTTTCATCTTTTGCTAGCTTCATTGCTCACAAACATATACCAGTTCGCGTTACAATGTAACCATTTTGTCTGCAGCCCACAATCCAATCATTCAAGACACTTTCCAGTTCTGGGAAAGATGTCGTTCCACGACGCAGCGCCTTTTGCGATTTTGGGATTTTCACCAAGTCCGTTTTTTTTTTTACGCCAATCTCGAATCAGTTTTTTCGTTAATGCCAAATTGACGTGAAGCAGCACAGTTGTTAGTATTTTCTGCTAAAGAAACCACTTTCAACTTGAATCCTGCGTTATAGGACATCCGTTTTTTTTTTTACACAATCCATGTCACCCATAATAGGAGAAGCGAGACACGTGCGATTAAGAACAAAAAAAAAAAAAAAAATGCCGCCCCGGTGGCGCAGTGGTCTAAGGCGCTGGCCTCTGATCATTCGTTCGTAAGGGGTCCGGGTTCGAATCCTGGTCAGGCATGGATGTTGTGTTTGTCTTACGGCACTGGCTCTCTCCCTTCCCTGGAACCAGTAACCCTAAATTAGGGACGGGCGACTGCTTATAGCCCATTGAGTTGCTCACTGTGGTCGTTAAACCTCCAATCAAAAAAAAAAAAAAAAAAAAGAACAAAAAAAAACCCACGTGCGATTAAGAACAAGCAACACCTAACACTGGCTATCGCATGGCTCCGTTACGTCAAAGGTCAGTGCAATCAACTGGTAGTTGGAAGGGCGGAGCTTTCTATGCGCGGTTGTGACTGCGCTGTGGATACGCGAAGCCAGGAGAGAGGATACTTTTCAAAGCGCGGAGAAATTCGGAGGGTCGCGATTTTGTAATTCTACTACATCGGTGTTTTTTCTTTCGGAGGGTTGCGATTTCGTAATTAATACCGCATCGGCATTTTTATTTCTTTTGGGATGGATTGCCTTTTGCCTCACGGGAAGAACTTTTGAACTTAAGATTTTTTTGACCCCGCGTATAAGTCGACCCCATTACTTTGAAGCTCTCATTTTGTCCCAAATTTCTCGACTTATACGCGAGTATATACGGTACTCAGAATTTCTTTACTTTCTGTTGTTTACGGTGTTTATCTCAGTTATGCCTGTTGAAGCCACCTGTTAGTGGTGAAAGTTTGCTGTCTCTTTACTTTATTATTCTACACCATTAAAACAAATTTAGAATTCAAGTTATGATACTATTTTTGAATTAAATTGTTGAAAATGCAATATTTATAAATTTTGAAGGTTCATTAATGGAACTGTTTGTCTGGGTATAAAAACTTTCTTTAATTAGTCTTTTGTTTCTATGAGGTTCATAGTCCAATATTTTAATATTTTACCATAAAGCTCCATTTCACACACATTGCTGCACATTCAATTGTAATGTACTTGTTTTGTCCTCATTGGAATTTGTAATGTTTTAATTATTAATTTTTTTATCAATTATCTTATTCTATTGTTATCGTGGTTCGTGCTTCACAGGTTTGCAGCAAGTTTTCTGTTTCAATGGTTCTGTATGCAGATACATTTTATGTTTATATAGCTCTAATTGGCAGTTATTACTGTGTTTAGAAAGTTTGGATCGTTTGCAATCATTTGTTTACACTCATGACACACCTGAACTCTGGCTAACAATTGTTCTCTCGTCAGGTGATGAGGTACCCATCTGGAACACACATGATGCAGCAGTAATTTGTTGCGTAGATTGTGGAATGCCGATGTATTTGAAATATTAATTGATGCCGCTGTCTTCACACATCATTCGTCGATTCTCTTGCAGGATTTCCCAAACAGTAAACAATATGCTCCATATCAATACTTTCAAGTTGACCAGGCCTAGAAGTGAGTTCTGCCGACAAACGCCCTTCTTTGAAATCAGGGTGCCATCTAAAAATTGTTGACTCACCCAAACATTTATCTTTCTAAGCTTTTTTCATTAAATCAACTGTTTCTGGAGCCATTTTACCCAAATGATTGCAAAATTTTATCACACAATGCATTTCCCTTCTTAACTCTGAATCATTCACCTCCGTAGCTGTATGGTGCAAAGCAGATGTACCTTAAACAACTGCACAATAACAAAATCAGAATCATCAGCCACTGCTAATAGCTGTTGCCATAGATGCTTCCTTAATTCAGTTAGTAGCCTGCATAGTTATTTTTCCCCTTTGCACTGTTGCCAACTCAAGAAAAAAATTCTGTTTGTATGGAATGGCCTTTGTGCCAACCAACCTTGTGACATTGCTGGACAAAGCCATTCTATTTGAGGTGTTGAATATATCCACTCACTGAAAGTGGATATTCTATCTACACCAACCCAATATAAACAAGTGCACCTCTATCCCCCAAAATATGTAAACACAAACGTCCAACCTCCTAAGAGATGAAAGGTACCAGAAGCTCAGTTGAATCATTGTAAATTATGTTTATATATATATATATATCATCAACCATTATCAATCCACTGCTGGATGAAGGTCCCCCTAAGTTTCTTCCACAATTGTCTGTTTTGAGCCTGTCCCCTCCATGTCACCCCAGCAAACATTCGAATTTCATCCATCCATCTCCCATGGTGTCTTCTTCTGGGTCTTTTCCCGTCCCTCGGAATCCAGTCTAAAATTTCAGTTGTCCATCGGTGATCTGTTCTCCTGGCAATATGTCCAGCCCATTGCCATTTCAGTGATTTCACTCTGGTCATGATGTCGTCCACTCCTGTCATTTCCCTTATCCAGAGTTCCTCTTCTTATCTTTCCTGGTTACACCAAGCATGCACCTCTCCATGCCTCTTTTAATTGTCTGCAGTCTTTGTATGTCTTTTTTAGTTAAGGTCCACGTCTCTGCTTCATACATAAGCACTGGCAAGATGCGTTGATTAAACACTTTTCTTTTGAGACATAATGGCATACGGCTCTTAAAAATTGCACTGTTTCTTCCAAAAGCTCTCCATCCAAGTTTTATATGCTGATTAATTTCTTCATCAATGTGACCTTCACTTGATATCTGTTGCCCAAGATAAATGTAGGTATTGGTTGTCTCAAGTTTTTCTCCATCAATCGATAAATCTTCATTTCTTGTAAAAGCTTTGTACATCACTTTTGTCTTCTGAAAGTTCATTTTTAATCCCACTTCTTTACTCTTGTCAACAAGTTCTTGGATCATACTCTGCAGCTCTGAAGGGGTAGTTGCAAAGATAACTACATCATCAGCAAAATGAAGGTGAGTTAAGTGATCTCCATTAATATTAATCCCTTTGTTTTCCCAGTTCAATGATTGAAAGACATTTTGCAATGTGGCATTAAAGAGCTTGGGAGAAATGGTGTCACCTTGTCTCACTCCCTTTCCAATTCTTATTTCTGCTGTATCCTCAAATATCCGAACCTTTGCACTTGCATTTTCATAGATGTTATTAATAATGCTAATGTATGCATCTTCAGTACCGCAGGATTTCAAAGCCATTGTGACTGCTGATGGTTTCACAGAATCGGAGGCCTTTTCATAATCAATAAAAGCCATGCATAATGGGAGTTCATATTCTCTTGTTCTTTCAATTAGTTCTCTCAGTACATGGATATGATTTACAGTGCTGTAGCAACTCCTGAATCCAGCTTGTTCTCTTGGTTGAGCCATGTCTAGTGTTACCTTCAAGCGATGTGAAAGAACCTTAGTGAAGATTTCATAAACCACTGACAGGAGGCTGATGGACCTGTAGTTCCTGAAATCCTCAGCATCACCTTTTTTTATGTAGCAAGATCATTGTAGCATTATTCCATTCCTCAGGAATCTTCCCTTCATTCAGACATCTGATGGAAACTTGGACGAGTACAGTTTCAATTTTTCCTCTTGCTTCTTGTATAATGTCCATGGTAATTCCATCTTCTCCTGGCACTTTTCCCCATTTCATGTTCTTAATTGCATATGTAACTTCTGCAGGTAGGATTGGAGGGACTTTGGTACTGGTACCTGTCCTAATGTCTGGATTCGATGTGTCATCCCTTTCATGCAGTTTTGAATAGAAATATTTCACTCTTGTCAAAATTTCGCTTTTATTTCTTGTTACAGTACCATCTTCTTTTCTGAGAGCCATAATCTGTTTTCTTCCCTTACTGAGATGCCCTTTTGCTCTCTTTAGGCTTTAGTTGTTTTCAATTGCTTTTCTCACTAGTTCACAATTGAATTTCCTTATGTCTTCAGTGATACTTTTTCACACTGTCTTGCATTGCTCTATATATTCCACTTTGGAAGTTACGCCTTTATTTGTTTTTTTCTTCCTTCTCTTTTGCATCAACATTTTTGTTTTTCCTGAATTTTTTTTTCATATGTAACTTGTTCTTAGTACCACCTATTTTTGTTGCTGTTTCCATAAGAGCCTTGGTGTGTTCTCTGTTAACTTCAGAAATATCCACTTCTTCTGATGTTAGGCCTTCTAAAGCAGAGACTGTTCCTCAGTTCCAACTTGAAGGTATTATGATGCTTTTTAAAGTTGGTTATGTTAATACATTTTGTTTGTCTTATGAGCTTGCCACGTTCGAGTTTAGTGTTGAGGCGCATCCTACATCTCACCATTCTATGGTGACTACCTGTGTTGAACTTGTTTGGCACACTGCAGTCTTCAATGACGAATTTTTTGTTACACATAATAAAATCAATTTCACTTGTCGTCTCATTCAGATGTCTCCACATCCATTTCTTGTGTGGCTTTTTCTTGAAAAAGGAGTTCATGATGAAAAACCTTTCTGCATAACTGCAAATTCAATGATAGTATTTCCACGTTGATTTCTATTCCCATAGCCAAATTTACCAACCGATGTTTCATTCTGTTTCTGTTGCCCTATTTTTGCATTGAAATCACCCATAATGATCTGCAAATGCTGTTTGCCCTTGCTATTTAGATTCCGAGTTTCCTCCTAAAATTCTTCAATTTCTTCTTCAGAATGACTTGTGGTGGGTGCATAAGCTTGAATAATTTGAGCCTGGTACCTTTTTGAGAGTTGAGTAACGTGTCGCGCAGCCCTGTCTGAGAAACTTTCGTCTTCTAGAACATTGTCCTACAGTATTTTGTTTATTATAAATCCAACACCACTAGTTCTGCCAGTATCTGTCCTATTATAGTAAAAGAGATGTCCACTTTTCAGTTCAACGAGCTCTTCTTCTTACCTCGCTTAGTCCCACAATGTCCCAGTTGATCTTTTCGAGTTCCTCCTCCAATTCAAGGAGTCTTGAATCAGAAGATAGGGAGCGTCCATTAAATGTAGCCAAGGTCAGCATCAGATGGCAGCCTAGTTCTGTCCTCCGGTGATTCTTAGCACCCTCTGCCTTCATGTCTCACTGGCTGCTGCCTTGGACAGGTACATTCCAGCTGCCGGAGACTGAGGGCCAAGTTTGAAATTGTGTAAGCTTTTTTTGGATTAAGTGTAACTCTAAAATTCAAATAATGCCTTTACTGCTTTATTTATGGGAATACTACATTCTCACATGTTTAGATGAAAACTACTGGCAATTATAATCTTCCCTTTCAAAAAAACTGTTTACAAACAGACTTCTTTCTTCAGAAAATGATTACATAAACGAAACTTGTGATCAAAACATGAAACCTCTCCATATTTGATTTATAAACATTGGCGGAAAGGGAAAAAAGAACACCAAGAAGGAGACGTCTGATACCAACGAAATTTATACAGCATAATAATGGAACATAGAGGATAACGTGATCAAAACATTATGGCAAAATACAGCTGAATTTGCTGGTAAACTGAAAAATAACATTTCCATGTAACATGGTTAGTACGAGGTTGAACCGCCATGAACTGCGTCACACTGTGCAATTCTGGCATGGAGTCTGTCGTACAAATGTTGGATGTAAGTTTGGGGTATTGAGTTCCAAACATCCTCAACCTGGACGGGAGACAGGATATGTCATGGTCCCTTAAAATCCCACACGTGCTCAATGGGGGACAAATCTGGTGAACGTGCGGGCCATGGAAGTTGTCTCACACCCTGAAGTGCATGTTGCATTGCACGTGCCGTGTGTGGGCGTGCATTATCTTGCTGGAAAACACCACGATGGTCCGACCTTACAAATGGCACAACAACAGGCTGAATGATGTTGATGTAGGAGGTGCTGTTTAACGTACCCAGTACAAACACTAGTTGCGCACGGGAGTGATAGCTGATCGCTCCCCACACCAGGAGACCAGGTGTAGGCCCTGTGTGTCGCTGGCGGATGGAAGATGGGGGAGACGCTCTCCTGTGCATCTGCGAACACGAATACGGTCATCGGAGGCTCCCAAGCAGAATCTGCTTTCATCGCTGAACACGACAGATCGCCATTGCATCCTCCAGTGCAGACGTTGGCGACACCACTGCAGCCGTTCCTGGCGGTGGGCTGGAGTCAGAGGTACACATGCCAGAAGCACACGCGCACGTGGTCCTGCATCCAGTAGACGGTTGCAGATTGTTCGCACAGCCACCTCAGGTGCAACGGCAGCTCGGATTTGCGTCGCAGTGGATGTTCTGCTTGACAACGCTGCTCTTCTTATGGGTCGATCGGTCTGCTCATCAGTCCGTCTGTGACTCCCGGTTCCACGTCTTCTCGTGTGGGAATGTTCCTCGGACCATCTATGCCACCATCGTACCACCACTGATACTTCCCGTCTAATGCGCTTCGCAATACGACGATACGACCAGCCGGCCTCGCGGAGTCCGACTAGACGACCTCGCTCAAAGTCCGATAACTGCTGAAATCGTACACGTCTTCCATGACCAGGCATTGCAGCTTCTCCAGGGTCTACGCACGTGTCTGTACGCCGTCGACTGATTACATTCACTTCGCCGTACTCCTTAAATACCACCGACGATAATTTGCATATAATGCCGTGCTGTGGCGTAAGCGCTCACCAGTTAGTCCCGAAATTAACATCACACCTACGTTAACTCGACCTCATTAACATATTTAAATTTCATGATCGTCCACCAATTCCTTCTTGGTGTTCTTTTTTCACTTTCCGCCAGTGTATATCATCATCATCATTATTGTCAACCATTATCAATCCACTGCTGGACGAAGGTCTCTCCAAGCCTCTTCCACAACTGTCTGTCTTGTGCCAGTCTCCTCCATGTTACTCCCGCATACTTTCCAATTTCATTCACCCATCTTCCATGTGGTCTTCTTCTGGGTCTTTTCCTTTCCCTTGGAATCCAATCTAAAATTTTGACTGTCCATCGATGGTCTGTCCTTCTGGCAGTATGTCCAGCCCATTGCCATTTCAGGGATTTAACTCTGATCATGATGTCTTCCACTCTTGTCATTTTTCTGATCCACGAGTTCCTCTTCTTATCTTTCCTGGTTACACCAAGCATGCACCTCTCCATGCTACTTTGAGTTGTCTGCAGTCTTTGTATGTCTCTTTCAGTTAAGGTCCACGTCTCTGCACCATATGTAAGCACTGGAAGGATGCATTGATCAAACACTTTCCTTTTAAGACATAATGGCATATTTCTCTTGAAAATTATGCTGTTTCTTCCAAAAGCTCTCCAGGCAAGTTTTATACGCCGATTAATTTCTTCATCAATGTGACCCTCGCTAGGTATCTGCTGTCCAAGATACGCATCTGTTATCTCCAGCTTTTCTCCATCAATCGATAAATCTTCATTTCTTGTAAAAGCATTGTACATCACTTTTGTCTTCTGAAAGTTAATTTTTAATCCCACTTCTTTACTCTTGTGAGCAAGTTCCTGGATCATACTCTGCAGCTCTGATGGGGTAGTTGCAAAAGTGACTATGTCATCAGCAAAACAAAAGTGAGTTAGATAATCTCCATTAATCTTTATCCCTCTGTTTTCCCAGTTCAGTGATTGAAAGAAATTTTCCAATGTGGCATTAACGAGCTTGGGAGATATGGTGTCACCTTGTCTCACTCCCTTTCCAATTTTTATGGGTGCTGTAATCTCAAATAGCCAAATCGTTGCACTTGCATTTTCATAGATGTTATTAATAATATTAATGTATGCATTTTCAACACCGCAGGATTTCAAAGCCATTTTAACTGCTGATGGTTTCACCGAATCAAAGGCCTTTTCATAATCTATAAAAGCCATGCACAATGGAAGTTCATATTCCCTAGCTCTTTCAATTAGTTCTCTCAGTACGTGGATAGGATCTATAGTGCTGTAGCCACTCCTGAATCCAGCTTGTTCTCTTGGTTGAGCCATGTCCAGTGTTACCTTCAAGTGGTGTGAAAGAACTTTAGTGAAGATTTTATAAACCACTGATAGGAGGCTGATAGGTCTGTAGTTTCCGAGATCCTCAATGTCACCTTTTTTATGTAGCAGGATCATTGTAGCATTGTTTCAATCCTCAGGAATCTTCCCTTCATTAAAGCATCGAGTGAAAACTTGGGCGAGTACTGTTTCAATTTCTCCACTTGCTTCTTTTATGGTGTCTACAGTAATTCCATCTTCTCCTGGAGCTTTTCCTCGCTTCATGTTCTTGATTGCATGAGCAACTTCTGCTGGAAGGACTGGAAGAATGGTACCTTTCATGATGTCTGGAGTACATGTATCATCCCTTTCATATAATTTGGAGTAGAAATCTTTCACTCTTGTTAAAATTTCACCTCTATTTCTTGTTACAGAACCATCTTCTTTTCTCTGTGCCATAATCTGTTTTCTTCCCTTACTGAGATGTCCTTTTGCTATGTTTAGGCTTTCATTGTTTTCAATTGCTTTCCTCACTAGTTCACAGTTGAATATCCTTAAGTCTTCAGTAATACTTTTTCATACTGTCTTGCATAGCTCTATATATTCCACTTTGGAAGTCACATCTTTAGTTGTCCTCATCTCTCTTCTTTTTTGCATCAACATTTTGGTTTTTCCTGATAATTTGTTCACATGCAACTTGTTCTTTGACCCAGATAATCTTGTTGCTGTTTCCATAAGAGCTTTGGTTACTTTTCTGTTAACTTCAGAAACATCCACTTCTTCCGATGTTAGGCCTTCTAAAGCAGAGAATCTGTTCTTCAGTTCCAACTTGAAGGTATTATAGTGTTTTTTAAGGTTTGTTATGTCAATACATTTTGTTTGTCTTATGAGCTTGCCACGCTCGAGTTTAGTGTTGAGGTGCATCTTACATCTCACCAATCTATGGTCACTACCTGTGTTGAACTTGTTTAGCACACAAATTTTTTGTTACACATAATAAAATCAATTTCACTTGTCACATTCGGATGTCTCCATGTCCATTTCCTGTGTGGCTTTTTCTTGAAAAAGGAGTTCATGATGAAAAACCCTTCTGCCTCTGCAAACTCTACAAGAGTATTTCCGCACTGGTTTCTATTGCTGTGACCGAATTTACTTACTGAAGTTTCATTCTGTTGTCGTTGCCCTATTTTTGCATTGAAATCTCCCATAATTATTGTCAAGTGCTGCTTGCCTTTATTATTTAGATGACAAATTTCCTCATAAAATTCTTCAATTTCTTCTTCAGGATGACTTGTGGTGGGTGCATAAGTTTGAATAATCTGAGCCTGGTATCTTCTCGAGAGTTGGATAACGAGTCGTGCAGCTCTGTCAGAGGAACTTTCAACTTCTACAACTTTATCCTTCAGTTTCTTGTTTATTATAAATCCAACACCACTAGTTCTGCCAGTATCTGTTTCATGATAGTAGAAGAGGTGTCCACTTTTCAGTTCGATGAGATCTTCTCCTTTTCTCCTTACCTCACTTAGCCCGACGATGTCCCACTTGATCCTTTTTAGTTCTTCCAATTCAAGGAGCCTTGAATCAGAAGATAGAGAGTGTCCATTATACTTAGCCAAGGTCAACATCAGATGGCAGCCTAGTCCGGTCGTCCGGTGGTTCTTACCACCCTCTGCCTTCATGTCGCACTGGCCGCTTGCCTTTGCCAGATACATTCCAGCTGCCGGAAACTGAAGGCCAAGATTTAAGTTGTGGAGTCATTTTGGAGGGGTTTGGCCATAACTCACCATGCCGGCCAAGTGGGTTGGTGAGTGTTGGATAGCATTTCCTCTAATCCTGATGGCATAGTTATACCTCTATTGGCGGTGTATATATAAATCAAAAAATATTATATATATATGGTAAGCAATATATATATATATATATATATATATATATATATAAATTTTTGATTTATACACTAGCGTGCAAAAATTAAGAACGAGACAGTTTTTCGAATGTAATGTCGTGCAGAACTGCTCCACATCGACTCAAATCATACCATAAGATCCCCAAGATGTAAGAATATGGGACAAGTGAGCAAAACCGTCCAAACAAGGAATCCGAAGGATACAATTTATTGAAAAGTTACCTTCGAGCACAACTGGACAGAAGACAGAAACGTCCATGTGACAGGCGGCTGCCAAGAAAAATCCAGTCTTTAGTAGGGGATATGATCACCCCTGACTGCGTTGCAGGATTTACAACGTATGTCCATGCTGAGGACGAGGTTGTCAAGAAGCTGTTGAGGCATCGCGGCCCATTCCTCTTGTAGGGCCAATCGCAGCTGCGTAATCGTTGCTGCCGGCTGTGACGTGCTGCCAAGCATCTCCCGAGAAGGTCCCACACGTGTTCTATTGGATTTAGGTCCGGGGACCTGCGGGCCAATCCATGCGTTGAATATCTTCACTCTCCAACATCTCTGCGACAGCCACTATACGATGAGGTGTAGCGTTGTAGTCCATGAAGAGGAACTCAGGACCCACAGCACCTCTAAACAAATGCACGTGAGGCAGAAGAACCTCGGTACAATAGTGGACACTAGTGACTGAACCTCCTGGAAGATGTGGAGGTCAGTACAGCTACCAAGCATTATACCGCCGCAAACGAGAACTCCACCACCTCCAAACCGGTCCCTTTCGATGATGTTGGAGGTGTGATTGCGTGTTCCCTGCTCTATCCAGATGTGTATACTTCCAGAATCGCTAGTCAGACTAAATCGGCTCTCATCCGTAAAGAGAACTCGACCCCATTGCTGATGTGTCCAGTTCTTGTGTTCCTGGCACCACAGAAACCGCCGTATCCGATGAGCAGGCGTTAATGGCACACACCGTACTTGTCGTCGTGCAAATAGACTACCTTTGTGCAGCCTCCTGGCCACGGTAAAACGCGATAACGGATGTCCAGTTGTCTGTTGCATGTGCCTTACGATTTCTCTCACTGTCTGCCGTCTGTCTCTTCTCGCCTGTAGGACAATATACCGGTCGTCCGCCGCTGTGGTTACTCATGGACGACCACTGCTGAACTCTCGTACAGCTATTCCTGACATTTGAAATGCTCTCCAAGCTCGTGAAACGAGGCTGTGAGCTATCTCGAACTCCTCGGCCACACTAGTCACACTTCGACCTTCTTCCAATGACGCAACCTCGGGTAAAGTCATCCAGAAGTCATCTACTGGATTGCCTGATGGCCATATCGCACGGTGGCAGCAACTTGATTTCGTTCAAACCGATGTACACCGTGCAATAGCTTTCACCTAATTGCTGAGCGTACTCCACCCGTGTGCTTTATATCCTTCCAACATTCCCCTCCCCCTCCCTATGCCATGCTGCATTAATGCGCATGCCCTACTGTACCGGACCCTAGTCTATCTCCTGAGTGGTCTTTTGGTCCATTCTGCCTGCTCGTTCCGCTGTTATGCTTATTTCTCCTCTTCGTCCTTAATTTTTGCACACCAGTTGATATATATATAAATAAAAAATGGAGATGTGATATGTTTTGGTCAGGAGACTGGCACAAGACAGACCGTTGTGGAGGAAACTTGGGGAGACCTTCGTCCAGCAGTGGATTGATAATGGTTGACAATGATGATGATGATGATATGCTTTAAAGATATCCAGAATAAGTGAAGCATCATGTAAAAATGTTTATGTAGAACATAGAAAAATGTATAGTCATTTAGTATTTGAATGAATATTCTTAATTTTTTCATGTAACTAGCATTCTTTTCGTACAGTCTTCATTTATCAGTTTTGATATTCTGTCAAATAAAATAAACAACACCAAAGAACTTTCCTTACTGTACCTTTTACTAGTTGAACTCATCAATGTTATGATCCCTTAAGATGAAAGAAACCACTTCCCTGGTCTAAAATGAAATCATAAAATCCTGGGAAAATAATGGCATCCTACTCCATAGTAACAGTTCACAAGTGGTCAAGGATAGGAAAACAACTTACTTCTCTTAAACACCTTTCTCTTTTTTTTTTTTGGTTCCAGTTTTTGAAATAATTGGTTTAGTTTTTGCTAGCAGTTGCAAACTCTGCCTATGTAAACACTTCTCAGACAAAAAGTCACCTTGACTAATACTAGTCAGATTTCCAATAATAATTGGAAAAAAATTTAAATGGAATTTCTGTTGAAGTCAGACTGATTGCTGCCACAGTTATAGATATAAACATCCATATTTTTTTTATTTTTTTTATATAAATATGAATTTTTATAAAATCTATATATTCTTAATGGGATTTTTAGAGAAGTTGTGAAATTGACTGCTACCATGATTCTAATATTAGGACTATATAATTTGTTCAGTCATTGGTGTACTCAGATTCCTGAATTGCATTTGTATCTTGTTTTTTTATAGGCTCTTGTAGATGTAGGTGATAAGCCTGCATCCTTTGTAGGGTCCAGAAAATGGATTGGTTCCCAGGAAGTAGGTTTTTGCTTGGACAAATTGATTGGGGTAAAAAAAAAATTATCTTATTAGCATTTCTATAAAAAAAAAAAAATTCAAACTGTATGTTTTAATAAATTTTGTATTCTTATACGAGGGTCATTTCAAAAGTTTTGCACACTGTGGGTTACCTCTTAAAAACCGAATTTATTTCACAACATACCTTTACAGGCCTTCAAAGTAATCTCCCTGTTTCTTTATGACAGCAGCCCAACACTTGGGCAAGTCTTGTATTCCAGTCAGGACACCTCCACTGTTGAGGTGTCGAATTACTTAGGTCACCTCATTAGAAACATCCTGAATTGTACTGAATCATTTTCCGCGGAGTGGCTTCTTCAGTTTCGGGAACAAGTCATAGTCCGGTGGGCTCATGCCAGGACTGTATGGCACGTGGGGAAGCAATTCCCATCCATACTTTTCCAGAATGTCTCTTCCTGTACAGACAACATGCAGCCTTACATTGTTGTGCAAAATGATGACACCAGCTTCGGGCATATTGGGCCTCCATTAGCGAATCTCTGGGCCAAAACATTTTGCATAAACCTTCTGTAATATTCCGCTGTTACAGCGGCCTCCTCTGGCACTCTGTCTGTTGCTATCACTCCAACTTTGTCATAGGCCATAATCACTATCACCTTAACCTTCAATTGTTGGTGGTGGAATTTTTTCTGGCGAGGTGATTGTGGACGTTTCCACTGAGAGGACTGAGATTTCTGTTCTGGTTCAAAATCTCGTAGCAAGGCTTTGTCTTTAGCAACAGTTCTGTCCAAAGACTGCTTGCTTTCTGTCTCTTACGGCTGAAGTACTTTTTTTGCAAACTGCTTGCTGCTCTTCACTTAGATTATGCAGAACCCATTTGGCAGCCACTTTTCTCTTCTGCAATTTTTGAGTTAGGATTCTGAAAGCCGAAGCGGTAGACACATTTGCTTCATATGCAATCTCTTCACACGTTTTCCGTCCATCTTCTTCCCAAATGCTGTTGATGATAACCACAGAAGTGTTGTCCATTGCATCTGATGGCTGGTCGCTTCTTGGGTCATCTTCGATGCTTTCCCGACCTTGGAGGAAATGAGAAGCCCACCGTGACACTATGCTACAATCCACTACACTAACCCCACAAACTTCACACCAAGTTTTATGAATTTCGGTAGGGGATTTTCCTTGCAAAGTTTCAATTTTAATGTAGGATCGCTGGTCGCTACGTGAGATCTGACCTGACTCACATTTTTCCTAAAAAAAAATTGCAGAACAGGAACAAATTATCCAGCAAGCATAGACACAACATTGTATACTGAAGTCTGACTCACAACTGGCGCAACAATTGGAGCAATTGCATCATCCTACAAGCAGTGCCACTTTTGAAATGACCTTCGTAGCTAAGAGTTCTGTAATTATCATATTGTTTAATATTCATGTGTCCAGGATCATGTTTTAAAATATGTTTTAGATATTGTTCATGTTTAGGCTGTAAGTTAACTGACAGTAATGTCTAAGGTCACAATACATGTGCTGTAAAGTTCAAATGTAAACATTAAAAACAGATCAGACTTATATCAGACTTAAGCTTGATCACTGCTGTGTACTAACAAACAACCTTACAAGCTGCATTGAACTGTTCATTTATAAAATGTTCTGCACAAGATGCTGAAGCTGTCATTGAACACGTATTAATAAAGCAGTCCTGTCTAAGTTTCCTTCTTTAATTATAAATGGTTACAGAGGTCTTGGAATTTGTACTTTTTTTTTTTTTTCTACTATTAATTTTATTATTTTTGGAAAACGTTCAGCAAAAGTTCACGAGTTTATGAAATGAAAGAGAAAGTTATATATATATAAATAAAAGTGCTCATTTTTTTACTTGGATAAAAAAAAAATCCACCGTCTCTCTGCTACAAACTTTCCAAAAAATCTACAGATTATTGCAACTTGGACTGTGTCCCAGTTTTCACTGATGGATGAAAGATGGGTGGAGTCATGGGATCCTCTGCTGTATAATATAGATGATGCTTTTTTTCTGAGCAGATCCCAGGTAAGGCCATGGTGTTTTCAGCAGAGATGCATGCTCTCTACCTTGCACTTTGTCACGTCCAGTCGCGCTGTCATCAACAAGCTATGGTCTATTTGAATTTCATGAGTGTTTTGCAGTTTCTCTTCTCTGCAGATTGTTGTGACTACCCTTCTCTGACTAAAGATAGATGTTTATTCTGTTGCTTGCATGAGGCCAGTTTTCTAGTCCAGTTCTGTTTGATTCCCAGTCATGTTGGGATCCGGGCTAATGAGTTAGCTGATGTTATGTCCATTTCCTTGTTGGAGGCCACAGTCTTGCCATTATGATATCACGACTACTTGCATTAAAATTTGCAGTACCATATTAAACATACATGGCAGGATCTGTGGGGCCAACAGATGGAGAACAAACTTCATCGTATAAAGCCAGTTCTTGGGATTTGTACTTAATTGTTTCACAGGAACTGTAGGGAGGAAGTTGTACTGGCACATCTCCACGTCAGGCATTAACTTTTCACTCACTGCTATTTGCTGTGTGGCAACACTGCCCCTATGTGTGAGACATGTAATGCACCTTTGACTGTTGCGCATGTTTTGTGTTTGTGTCATCATTTTGCCCATGGATGCGTCAAAATGGAATCAGAATTCCTAAAGCATGTTGATGCTCCATTTGGTGTGAGCCTAAGAAGTGTAAATAAACAACAACATACAAACAGGATGCTTACTAAGTAAGATCCTGTGGTTTACAGAATTCATGGGGCAATGCCCACACAGCATTTGATCTGTGAGGACATGCAGAGTAGCAGAATGTAGATGTATGCGGATAGTTTCCAAATTATTAACAGATTTTGCAGATAGTTTTTGCTTGTAGATTGCAAAATAAGTAAAAAATGTTATTTACAGCAATGAAATCACTTACTCAAGGCTTTACTGAGATTAATGTACTTAATTAATAAGTAGGAACTGCACACTAATTATACTCAAAATAGTATAACTATACTAATGACCCGAATTTCTTGGCATAGAATAGAAATAAAACTTTCCAAGCTTTTGCACATCAACCAGATGGCTTTTTCAAGGAAGGTAAACAGCTAACTGCAAACTGGGGGCCGTCCATAAAGTACGTCCATGATTTTTTTTTACTCTCCCCTCCCCCATATCACATTTTGTCCGATTGTTGACACCTACCCCCCTAAAAAGTATGTCCTAATTTTCACACCCCTCTTTTTGTGATGTCTACTGTTAGAAGTCCATTGAGGAACAGAAATAAAACATGTAATTATTTAAAGGAATCTTCCGTATATTTACAAGTTTTCTTCAGAAAATGTTTATTATTTAGGCATTAATTTATTCCCTAATGCTACCCGAACTTTATCATTCTGAAATAAAGATCTACAAATGAACGCATGCATTCAAGGTTGCAATACTCCCGATCATACCATCTACTAAACATGATAGATTTTGTAGTGCAAATACAAGAACTTACTATTGTGATTTAGCTAAATATCATCATAAATCTTAAATATTTCATACCTTTTTTTAACTATCAACAGAAGAAAGATGACACTGAATTTTCGGGTGTAATGGGCACATCTTTTAAATCCATTCTGATGCGAATTAAATTTACCAAAGCTATTCAAAATCAATGGAACCGGTATGAAAAACAGTAGTATGTGACAAAAGAAAGAAGTTTTTCAGTCGTGGGGTTTTAATCCTGCAGATATTGCTGTAAACAGAAACATCAATGACCCCTTCTGGTAGCAGACTTGTGTGTTAAGAAAAAAATTTAAATTATATGCAAAACGCTCTCGAACAAAGAAATAATTTTTCAAAGCGGGCTCTTAGAAGCAGAGATATCGACAAATATATGATATGCATCTACGCTCCCTGGTGGGAAAACCATCCATGATTTTAAGAAGCAGTATTTTCAAATGGTTTTTCGATGTGAGCTATGGTATCGGTCCACAAAAGAATTTTTTCAATTGAGTTTTCAGGAGCTCAGATTTTACTGCAAATACATCAGACGCAGAAATTAACTCTTACACCCCTGGGTGGCCAAACCGTTCTTTATCAAATATTACAAATTAGATGCAAAACAAAAACTTCGATTTGAAAGAATTTTTCAAATCAGAGTTTTAGAAGCAGATATATTGAGGAAAAACCAATTTATCTTTACACCCCCTAGCGGAAAGTCTATGCATTGCTTGAAAATTTTGAAATAATATGAGAAACATTTTACACCAGAAACGCTGTCTAATAAAGAAGGAATATTTCAAATCCGACGTTTAGAGGCAGAGAAATTGACAGAAATAAGATAGACATCTACACCTCCTGGTGGATAAACCATGCATTGTTTTGAGAAGAAAATGTTCTCAAACATTTATCAAAAAGAGCAGTATCAGTCTACGAAAGAATTTTTTAATCTGGATTTTAGAATCTGAGATTTTGCTGCAAATACCTACGAAGCAGAAACTTTTACACCCCTGGCGGCCAACCCACATTTTATAAAAAAAAATATTAGAAATTACAACAAAAAAATGTTCTGTCAGCAGCTATATCCGGTGCCGGAAGAATTTTTCAAATCAGAGTTTTAGAAGCAGAGGTATCAGGGAGTGCAATTCACCCTTACTCCCCCTAGCAGAAACTCAATGAAATACTTGAAATTTTTAAAATTATATTAGAAACATGTCGCACCGGAAACTCTGTCCAACAAAGAAGAAATTTTTTCAAATCGGACCATTAGTAGCAGAGATATTGACAAAAACAGATATACATGTACTCCCCGTGGCAGAAGAACCATACAGTTTAAGAAGAAAACATTCTAAACAGGTTTATCTGTACGTGAGTAGAATATAATTTAAACAATTTGAAAGAATTTCTTCAATCGCGATTTTAGAAGCTCAAATTTTGCTGCAAATACATCAGAAGCAGAAATCAACCCTTACGCCCCTTGTGGTCAAACCATTTCATACGAAAAATCAGAAATTATATGCAAAATATTTCCCATCACGAGTTGTGTCCGCTGAAAGAAAAAAAAAATCAAATTGGAGATTTAGAAGCAGAGTTATCTGGGGAAAAGTAATTTACTTTTACACCCCCTAACGAATAATCTATGCGTAACTTGGAAAAGTGCTATACTTAAAATAATATTTGACATGAATGGAATAAAAAAGTAAAAGAATTTTTTGAATTGGATGTTTAGAAGCAAATATATGGAATGGAATGTGTTTTGAATTCAATATTTGCCTTTACACCCTCTAGCGGCAAAATTTTTTGTAAACAAAAAATGAGAAAGGACCATATTCGCACATTTCAAGCTTGATAATGAAAAAATAATTTTTCAAATCGGACTATTAGTTGCAGAGATATTGTGTCTACAGACGGACGGATGGACGGACAAACCGATAACGTAAGCACGATCTTTTTTTTACAAAAGACGTGCTAAAAAAGACAAAACAAAACGAAGAAATACCATACACTATATCGTTGCCGCTGGACATCCAAATTACTAAACCTACCCCCTCCCCCCATGTCACATTTGGTCCGGTTGTAAGGAACCGAACCAAATGTGTATTACTAAACCTACCCCCTCTAATCTCGGACGTACTTTATGGACATCCCCGTGGATAATGGAAAGTTTCAACAATTTGAACGCGGTGATTGGACTAGGCAATAAATGAATAGGCGCAAATGTGATAGTTGTGACCTCGTTTCTTTGAATTATCACATTTGCCCCTATTCGTTTATTGTCTATTTCAGTCACCGCGTTCAAATTGTTGAAACATTCTATTATCCAGTTTGCAGTTAGCTGTCTACCTTCCTTGAAAAAAGCCATCTGGTTGATGTGCAAAAGCTTGGGAAGTTTTATTCTATTCTATGCCAAGAAATTCGGATCATTAGTAAAGTTATAGTATTTTGAGTTAATATACTTAATTCTATTTTAACTTGAACTTTCAATTATTTTTCACATTTTCTAAGTTTCTCTGTTTACGCTTTCCAACCGTAGTTTGAAGAAGCGTATATTTTCCAGCTTTGTCCGTCTGTCCGCATGATAACTCATGTAAAAATGGTTCGATTTCAATGAAATTTTAGTATGTAGTAGGGGACCACCTGGGGACGAACCCTTTTGAAAATGATTGAAGTGGAGTCAAATGTCAGGACATGGGAGCGGGATGCATTCCATTGCCCTTATGCATCATAACTAAATATGGTTCGATTTCGATGAAATTTTAGTATGTCGTAAGGGACCACCTGGGGACAAATCCTATTGAAAATGGACGAAATAGAGTCAAAGGTCAGGGCACAGGATCGGGATCCATTCCATCGCCCTTATGCATTATAACTTATGTAACAATGCTTCGATTGAGACAAAATTTTATCATGTTGTTCCGGAAATATACTTTACGGGTTCTGTTGAATATCATCGAAATGGGGTCAAAGGTCAGGTCATAGGAGCGAGATGTATTCTACAGCCATTATCCTTATAACTTGAGTAATGATTTCTTATATGTTGGAAAGTGTATCATAATCAATGCATTGCATGATTTTATAAACTTGTTTTTACAGATGTTTCTGGTCTCCAGATTTTATCAAGGCCTATTCTCAATGTATAAGATCTGTATCAAAAGTTTCATTTATGCAGAAACAGTTAAAATTTTATTTCCAGGTTCATCTTGCAGTTGCCAGTTACTAAAATTAAAATATTTTCCTTATGCATTTTGTAAGTCAGCTGTTTTTGAATTAAGTTGTTGAAAATGCCATTTATAACTTTTGAAGGTTCATTCAGCTGTTTTTGAATTAAGTTGTTGAAAATGCCATTTATAACTTTTGAAGGTTCATTAATGGAACTGTTTTCCTGGATATAAAAACTTTCCTTAATTAGTCTTTTGTTTTTATGAGGTTCATAGTCCAATATTTTAATATTTTGCCATAAAGGTCCATTTCACACATTGCTGCACATTCAATTGTAATGTACTTATTTTGTTCTCATTGGAATGTGTGTTCTAATGATAATTTGATTTATTAATATATATTTTTTTATTATTCTAATGTTATTGTGGTTCATGCTTCACAGGTCTGTAGCAAGTTTTCCGTTTCAATGGTTGTGTATGCAGATAAATTTTATTTTTATACAACGCTGAAGACATGTGCCACATAGGCTCTTGTTGCTTGGCAGTTGTGCACATGTGCATATCACTGCTGTTAACTCATGACAGAGGTTAGAGTTGTGCAATGTGCATCATTAGACTGAAAGAAAAAAAAAAGAACACCAAATTTGACAGTTCACAAATATACACTGGTAAAGATCAATGGCTAAATTATGTACTGTGGAGTGATGAATCAAGATACATCATGTTCCAGTTTCATGGCAACAACATGATGAAAATTATGTACCAGAATGTTTTTGTCAGCTGTCAAATTTGGTGGGTTTGTTTCTTTGGTGGTTTGATTTGTGTCTCCTTGTTCTTACACTGCTAAACTTAATAAAAGTAACCTCTGATCTTTACATCAACATTCTTGACAACTCTATGCTCCCTGCATATTGTAACAACAGTTTGGGTAAAGGGCATCCTATTTCAGCAAAAACTTTTACTGTGCTGTAAATAAGACAACTTAATCCTAGAATTTTTTTGCAAATGTCCTTAAAAGTCTTTGAATTTTTCCCCTCTAAAATGTACAGACCATGTTGATTCTGTGATTGTTTTCAAAAATGGAATTGGGTTCTGAAAAGTGAAACTACATATATGCTCCACAAACTACATAATGGAGAAGTCTGAAAGCAAAAAAAATCACAGATTTCTTTCTTTCATTTGCACATGCAAGGAGAGTATGATGATGCTGAAGAGGCCCAAGAAAGCAGGACTTCTGAATACACCAATTAGTATATGCTTCTCACTAATACGTTTTTCTCATTTATAAATAAACTGTTTGTGGTCAAAAATTCTGAATTGCCATTACTGCTAAATTTATAATATAAACACCTAGATCTATCTATCTGTCTGTCTCTCTGGAACGCTCGACTTCACAGCAGCATCTGCATTGTTGTGCCATCACTTATCGATCAATCCGTGTATGCTCTTGCAATGTCAAAATGATTGCCTGCTATATAATAGCACATGATCCCTTTTAGATGTTAAGGTGATCATATGCTAATTTAAAAACACTCTATTATTAATGACTCTAGTTCTGTTTTTCCGATCTACAAAATTCGAATTGAATTCTTAATATCACAGCAAGTTGAGTTTGCATGTGATCACATTGAGATGTCAACGTGATCGCATGCTAATTTAAAAACATTGGATTATCAATAACTCAAATTCTATTTATCCAATCTAGAAAATTAAAATCTTAATATCATGGCAAGTTGCATTTATTATATTAATTTAATTTAGCACAATTTGAATATTAATTTGTATGCTTTAATTATTTTTTACTTTTACTAACTTTTGGAGTTTAGTGCCGATTATATTAAACATTTTGCAAAATATCAATCTATCTAAACTCTCTAACCTACAATAAAAACTGAAATCTTGAGATGTCAAAGTGAGCAACATTGTATCTAAAGGCAGGTGTCGCCCCAATAGCACATTGTCGAGAATTTAGATAGTTCCCATTTGTAATATCATATGTCGCATTATTTTGTAGAAAAAGCTTCGGTATGAAGTTTAAAACTAACAGTCAAATAGGACAGTCTAAAACAAAGCCCTGTGTGCCAGAGAAAAAGTAATTTAACATGAAAAATCAAAGTAAAAGTTATTAAGGTAAGTTTACACGAAAACAACTTTTCAAGTTTAGTGCTGATTATATTACACATTTTGCAAAATATCGATCTATCTAAATGCTCTAACGAACAATTGTTAAAGAACAGATATTTTTCACAGAATGTTATTTATTGCGAGGTCGTTTGAAAAAAAAATAAATAGCATATACTTTTTAGTTCTAACATGAATGAATTCTTACTACGTGTGTTTTTATTGTATTTTGTTACAGAAATCCGGCGTCTATGTGATTTGTTTTCAATCTGCTTCAGTTAAAAGTTTCACTCTGTCATAGAACAGGCAATGTCCCCTATATATTAATATTTATTAAAAGCTTAAAAACAACTGTCCTAGGATGGGCTATATGCTAGTTTCATCAATAATTGAACTAGCTTTCTTTCTATTTATATGTTAAATTCTGGTTTTATGGCGTCATGAATTTGAAATTCAAACCATCCAAATTCTGTTTACCAAACTCTCTTCCAGTTATCCCTCTTCGCCACAAGTTCTGTTTCCCATTTTCCAATCTTTCACTCTCTCCCTATTTCTTGTCATCCACCTGCCCAATGACTCGCTGTGGAACATGTGCACTCCTCCAATGATCAATTCTGTTGTCACTTGCTCTTGCTTGATATCATTATATCGGACTCTTTTTTAATTTTGTTATTTTCCTGAGACCTTTATTTTCGATTTTCATGAGACCTTATTTTGTATCCGCTTTCTTGCATTTGAGCCATGTCTCCATGACCTCATAAAGCCTTGTCTTTAAAAGACAAAATCAAGATTTTGAAGGAAGTTGATGAAAATCACATGCTGACAAAAACTGCTTTAGCTGCAAAATTAAAAATTCCAGTTTCAACTCTTACGATAATAATTTACAAAAATGTAAATATATCATGAACAAAGCAGTCTTCGAGTTCAACATCATGAAAAAATATTGCACATTTAAAATGGAAAGTTTGTGGAAGTTGAGGACATTGTTCTTTAATTCTTCAAGCATTGTTGTATTGCTATTAATCAGCCTAATATTCATTTAGAGTGTCTACTTATTGTGAAAGTCATGAACTCAGAAAAGGGTCATGAAAAAGTCACGAATTTTGCTTTGGGGTCATGAATTTGCTTTTATTTTTAATAATTGTCATTTTCTGGTGACAATCTAAAGTAATTCTCCATGCACATCAACCACATAGGATGTAAATGTGGTTTCCACCTAATGATCCAAGTATCAAAAAAGGCACTTGTGCACTCCCCCACAAATAAAACTGTGGAAGCAAAAAATGTTTTAGCATAGAAATATGTACAAAATATTGAGATCAATTTAGCAATTTAGATTATGCTGCTTATGAAGTCATGACGTTTTCCAGGTATAAATGTTAAAGAAACATGGGTTATGAAATAATATGGCACAATGGTGAGCATTTCAACTTACTTTAGCACAGTCAAAGTATGATGAGTCAGTTTTTATTACTAGCAGAAGAGCAGGGGGCATTTCTTACATAGAAAAAGAAGGGACGGAGTGTCTCCCCCTCTTTAAATATATACTTACTGTACACAGACATGACATAAGTAAAAAGACACCTGTCATGATGCTATTTTTGCTGTGTAGTGGAAGCCTATATTGCATCATGTTCTCAAATTCCCTTTAATATATTTCGCAGAACAACATCATTACAAAATATATTAAAGGGATTTTAGAAGGTAGTAGATGACACCAAATGAACACGTCTCGACCCAATGAAGCCAAGGAACTAAGCGACTTTCAAAGAGAACAAATTGTGGGGCAATCGGATCTTGGAGCCAGCCAGCATCAGATTGCTGCAAACCTGCAAATTCCCCTTGCCCAGTTAATCGAGTGCTAGTGGAATTCAAGAAGGCAGGCAATGAAGCACCAGCATCATGTACGGGTTGCCCTGGGCTATTGCAGAGGTGCCTTCGAGCTGTCAAGTGTTCTGTGGAAACCAATTTTCATAGCAAGGTCGCTGAGATTGCAGAACAGCTCCAAGTGAGTTCCAGAACTGCTCAGCAGTCTCTTCACTGACTTGGAAGAGTGACTTGGCATAAGCCTGTTTTGTGAGAAGCAAATATTCGTCGCAGATTGGCATGGGCAACAGACATGATTGAGAGAACCTACTTAACATTTGGACACAATGTCATATTCTCTGATGAGTCCTGATTTGCACAATTTTCAGACAGTGCCAGGGCATGGGTGTGCCAATTAGCCAGTCAAGAATTCAGTTGGAAGCACCTATAGCCAACTGATATTCTCTGATGAGTCACGATTTGCACAATTTTCAGAGAGTGTCAGGGCTTGGGTGTGGTAATTGCCCAGCCAGGAATTCAGCTTGAAGCACCTATAGCCAACTGATATTCTCTGATGAGTCCCAATTTATACAATTTTCAGACAGTGCCAAGGCATAGGTGTGGCAATTGTCCAGCCAGGAATTCAGCTTGAAGCACCTATAGCCAACTGATATTCTCTTATGAGTCCCAATTTGCACAATTTTCAGACAGTGGCAGGGCCTGGGTATGGTAATTGCCCAACCAAGAATTGTTTGAAGCACCTATAGCCAACTGATATTCTCTTATGAGTCCCAATTCACACAATTTTCAGACAGTGCCAAGGCATGGGTGTGGCAATTGGCCAGTCAGGAATTCAGCTTGAAGCACCTATAGCCAACTGATATTCTCTGATGAGTCCTGATTTGCACAATTTTCAGACAGTGGCAGGGCCTAAGTGTGGTAATTGCCTAACCAAGAATTCAGCTTGAAGCACCTATAGCCAACTGATATTCTCTGATGAGTCCTGATTTGTACAATTTTCAGACAGTGGCCTAAGTGTGGTAATTGCCCAGCCAGCAATTCAGCTTGACCCACCTACAGCCAACTGTGAAACATGGCAGTTTTTCAGTCATGATATGGGGAGCCAACTGGTCCTTCTGTCCTCATAGAATGTGAAGGCAACATCAATGCACAAAAATACATAACCATCCTTGAGAGGGGCCTACTACTAGTATTCTCCAGTGGTCAGATGTCAAAGGCTACCCCTTTGCTCATGGAGGATGGCTCTCCATGTCATAGAGCAAAATGTACCCAAACATGGCACAAACAAAGTGCCATCCAGAAACTGTCATGGCCAAGCCAGAGCCCTGTTATGAACCCAGTTAAACACCTGTGGACCATATTAGATGGAAAGTTACCACAGAAACCAACCAACATGGCACACCTGCTGGCCTTATTACGTGAAGCATGGGCTCAAATTCCACAGAGCACCATTGCTGATCTCATTTCCAAAATGCCTGACAGGGTGAAAGCCCTATGTTCTGCAAAGGGTATGGCTTGCAGGTACTAAATCCAGCTACAACTACAGCTCCTTTCATTTCATGCAGACAGAAAATAAATGTTATTAACAAATCATGTATCTATTTACTTATGTAAGCACATATACCACTCTTTTGGATAGGGCTATAAAATATGTACAAAATTATCATAGAATATATTGAGAGAAGAGAGAGAACTTTTAAAAATGGCCATGAAAATTATTTTAAATTGGTTATGTATGGAATTGCATTTCCCAAGTGTGGTAAACACCCTGGCCGTTAAAAAGAAGCATTAAAAGAATTCATGAAATTGTCATCACACATGCAAGTTACGTTGAAAAATTATGAGCCGAACGTTTCGGTAGCGACTTCTACCTTCATCAGCCATGGAATGAGACACGTGGTAAAAGTGTCAGTTGTTGCCAGATTTCAAAATCGCTTTCCAAATAATAGTGGTGTTAAATATCATCCCTTACCATTCTCGCACTTTTGGAAAATACAAACTGTCTGCTCGAGTCATACATTCACCGGGCCAACCTCATTTGCAACAGCCATTCTGCTCTTCAACTAGAATATCAGAACATCATCAACATTGGCAAATTGCATGGCTTTCCACCCCTCTTGTTACATAGACTAATCAAGAGGTTTGAATCACAGAATAGATCTAGTTTACTGCCTGAACCTTCCACCACCCATCAGTTTGTTGGCACTTTGCCCTTTAGCCTGTCCTTCACTCATAAAGTTTGCTCTATTTTCAAGTCTTTTGGCTACAGGATTGCAGTCAAACCACTTCCATATCTTCTCAAACTCATCCTTAAGGACAGAGATCTCAATAAACCCCTAGATTTACAAGGTGTCTACTCTATCCCCATCAACACTTCCACAGGCGTTACCCACTATATTGGTAGCACTTACTGCAGCATAAACAGGCGTTTGATGGAGCATATTGCTGATGTTAAGAAAGGTAGCCCTTCCACCTCTCTTTCAATTTTAACCATCAGCGATACGTCCACGGCTCCCGATTGGCACAATGTTATGCGAATTGCCCCGTTCAGCAATCCGCATGCCCTCAGATACCGCGAAAGCATTGAAATCTACCTTACCCCTAACACCTGCAATACTGACGCGCCTTTTAACATCCCTATAATTTGGAAAGTGATTTTGAAATCTGGCAACAACTGACACTTTTACCACATGTCTCATTCCATGGCTGATGAAGGTAGAAGTCGCTACCGAAACGTCCTGCTCATAATTTTTCAACGTAACTATTTCATGAATTCTTTTGATGTTTTGTGTGTTACTTGTTTTCCTGCAAATTCTTCTCACTATGATTAAAAAGAAGTCCAAGGAAGTTGAAAAAATAAAAAAATTAACATGAACAAAGGCACCCATTTTTCATATAGCTGCACCATATGTTGCAACAGGATAATGTGCTGTCACCTAAGGATGGAAATGTGCCCTCTTTTGTTTTTACATATTTTCAATTATACATTAATTATACTTGGTCCCTTGAAAAACTTATAAATGAGATTCCACTCTATATGTATTAATTTAAACAAATTACAATATGTATTACTGCATGTAATATATGTAATAATGGCTTTTCAGGTTACTTGTAAAACTATGTTTGTAAGCTGTGGTGCTGATCTGGCTAATAAAGGAAGGGAACTTGTTAATCATTTCCATACTCAAAGAACTCCGATTATGATAGGTATGTATTTCTGACTTTTTAACTTATATCTTTTTCTATTTTTTAATGTTTATTTATTTTTTACCATTGAAGGTCATAAAATGGTGTCTATTTCAGGAGCAGGAAAGACTAGCATTACAGAACAAACTTTTAACACTTATTTCACACCCATGATTTTGAACCCAGGCCCTTGGTGTGGAAACCTAGCAAGCATCTTAACCACTTAGCCAAAGAGCAAATTTAGAGCAGACTTTTTCAGTCTTCTAATAGTTTTCATACAGGGTGATGGGTCTGAAAAAACACACACACACACACACACACACACACACAAACTGTGTGGAATGTATTGTAACACATCTAATAATACAGTATCTGGCATAAGTTACCTTTATAGATGGAAGTTCATCAATGCCTCCACATATGTGTGATCCCCATTTTGGACATGACATAGAGCTCATACCAGGTTGCCCAAATCTTCCCAAGTGTTTTGCAGCATTTTCTGAGTGACTTCTGTGTTCTGTGAGTACTGCAAAAATTTTCTGCTGTAATTCGTCAATATTTTGAGGTCACTGTGCATACTCGACATTCTTGATAAACCCTCACACAGAGAAATTGGGGACATCAGATCTTGTGAATTCACAGGCCAAGCAATGAGCCCACATCAGTTATCATTGAATGTGGTGTTCAAGAATTTCTGTGCTGCAGAGTCACAGTGTGGAGGAACCCCATCTTGCTGGGAAAAGCCTGGTGAAGCTGAGGTATGAGGAAGAACTGCAGCATGCCCATGTATGGTCCTGACTGTATTGTGTCAACAACAAATAAAGGACCTTAGACCTTGTAGCAAGAAGAAATGTAATATATCAAATTCCACTGGGGGAAGGGGACTACAACAGTAATTATTTGTGACAAACTTCTTGAAAATTGGAACTCAGAATTATGGAACATATAACAGCTAATAATAATAATCAAAATAGTCTATTAGTGAATCACCTGATTATGTAAATATGAATCTTTGCTTCATAAAATTAAAACATCAGACAATGAGGCTCATAACAGTAAGAGACTAAAGGAAGTTTCTACATCCAGAAAAACTGTTCCATTAATGAACTAAGTAACTTATAAAAAGCATTTTCAACAACTTAATTCAAAACTAATACCTGCAAAATACATAAGGTTTTAATTTAAAAACTGGCCATAATATAAGGATCCTGGCAACAAAATTTAAATTCTTTCTATGCAACAAAGACTTTGATAAGTTTCTAATGATCAAGAATAGGCCTTGATAAATTAATACACACAATTGACGTGGATTAGGAACATTAAACAGAAGTAATGGCTCTTTCCACGTTTTATAAGTGAGTTACAGAAAAATTCTCATCGGCTGCCACCGAGAATCGAACCCAGGGTCTTCCAGTTACACACCGGACATGCTACCACTGCACCACAGCGGCCTCAAATTCTCCAGACTTGCATACGACTGACTGCCAAACCACTTGGCAGGTTGCTTCTTGGAGCCCCACACAATGCTGGGGATTCAACAAAGATGGTAAGCAGCAACCGAACAAATAACTAGGAGGCGAATGATTACTTATCATTCGCCTCCTAGTTATTGTTCAGCAAATAACTAGGAGGTGAATGACTCACTTATAAAACATGGAAAGAGCGATTACTTCTGTTTGATGTTCCTAATCCATGTCAGTTGTGTGTATTAATTATTCATTCGCCTCCTAGTTATTTGTTCAGTTGCTGCTTACCATGTTTGGTGAATCCCCAGTATTGGGAGGGGCTCCAAGAAACAACCTGCCAAGTGGTTTGGCAGTTAGTCGTGTGCGAGTCTGGAGAATTCTAGGCCGCTGTGGTGTAGTGGTAGCATGTCTGGCGCGTAACTGGAATACCCTGGGTTAGATTTCCGGTGGCGGCCGATCAGAATTTTTCCGTGACTCACTTATAAAACGTGGAAAGGGCGATTACTTCTGTTTGAGGCTTTGATAAAGATCTAGAGGTCAGAAATATCTAAAAATGCAAAAGAATTCATAATGTATGAAGAATAATTGAAAGCTCTTCATGTTAAAATTGAATTTTATTATTTTAGTCTTAGTAAAGTATGTGATTAAAATAAGTGTTTTTAACTTTGTAGTGAGCTATACAGGACCCCAGACATTCCGCTTAGAGCTTACCGTTTCCAGTTTGTAGCTTCTGTGTTCATTTTCTGTTCCCCAAATGATCGTGTTATGCATACACATGTTTATTCACTCTGCTACTCACATGAAATGTTGCTTCATCTGTGAATCACCATCATTTCAAAATATTATTGTGCACCTTTAATCGTTCATGATGCATACAAACCGGAAACATGCTTCATGGTCCCATCACTGTAGTGCCTGCACATTCCATATGTGATAAGGTTACATCTTCAAGCAGTGCTGGACAGTGCACTGGAATGTTGTGTATGGTACACTTACCCTGAGCAACAACTGCCACAGGCTTTTGCTAAGACTATACAACACTGCTGTAAAACCAAGAGGTCCTCCGTCAGTCTGTTGCTTATGGCCACCTGAGTGCTGCTTCACGATGGATCCTGTTTCTTCAAATATGCCACTGCATTATGTTGTCTTAGATGCTGTTCTGATGCCTTACACTTGTCCATTCTCCTGCTGAACAGCTGTCACACACTCAAACTTCACATACCAAAGGACACATTTTAGACATTGTTGGGCAGTTGGCACCATTTTATTTCTTCACAAATGATGTCCGACTTGCTCACAATGCACTAGTGGCGAATGCGCAGTGACTACTGCTTATCAAACTCCCGTCCTTTCTGACCATATGTGCAAAATATGAAAATTGTGTAAATTTTGAGTCACTTAGCACAGTTATTTTTTTATTCCTACCCAAATAAATCACCCTCTATTATGAAGAAGATTTTGATTATATGCTTTCTTAGTACAACATTTGTTCAAATCTATATTTTGAGGTTACTCACCTTTATTCCCTAAATCTTTTAGGAGGTTTTCGTCTCTACACATTTCCAACACATATTTTTCTTATTTACATCGTGGTTCAAGGCCGCGGGGAAACCCCCCCCCCAAAAAAAAAACCATCTTTTTCAACTCACGCAAGCTTCATTCCCTTCCCTTCTTTTCCCTATGACCAAATTCAGATTCAAAATAATCTACCACAAATATACACAGTTGAACTCCCTAAAACACTTCAATCTAATTAAAACTTCAATCAATAAAAACCTATATTACACATTTCCTAAAACGTCAAAGTTAAAAAGCTGTCACCCAAAATCATTAACAATTGCACATCAGTGTCCAATTAAAATAAACCCAAGTACCTGACACAACCACAATACTCAACAATCACGGACCTCTCTCCCCTCAGAAACAAGCATAACATCCAAGCACTTTCAGCCTCTGCCCAGGCCATTCTCAAGGAGCGGACGCAACAGATGCAAACACCCGTCACCACCCACGAAACATAGCGAATGTTCCAGTGCTCGCGCGGCATCGTCTCATTCCTGTTCTCCATCGTTCATGCGCAGTGGCGCCATCTATCAGATGACCCAATAGCCTTTTTTTTTCTTTCGTACTTATAAATATCTGTTTGATTTATTTTATTCTTGAAACTAATCATCTTATATTCTAACATTTTTTTTTCATTTTTTTTTAATATTACATCATTTTTTTTTTCTCTTGCCTTTTCCTCCTCTGTTCTCTGCGGCTTTCCTTTCTGATCAAATCCTTCCAATATGTGTTTAAGCTATTAGGATCATTAACGTTACATAACCTGTGTCTATTTTTTTCAATCAACACTGTCTCCGCCAATCTCAAATGCCTTTCCGTACGACAATTCTTAATAATTTTTATTTCATCAAACTTTGGGTATTGCCTTTGTTCAATACAGTACTGGACCAATGCAGTTTTTGTTTCTTTTTCTGCCAGTTCCGTGGGTGCTGTTGTAAACAATGTTTTAGTTTATTTTTAGTGCTTCCTATATATGATACTGTAGGATTGTTGCTTATAGAAATTTCGTAAATGCCAGCTCTGTTCAAGCACTTCTTGTTTTCTTTCGTATTGATTACAAAATTTTTAATGGTATGCACTTTATTGCCCAATTGTAAATTATACCTATTACACAATTTATTAATTTCATCTGTAATTCTTTTTATGTATGGAAATGATCCAATATATTTAATCTGCTTATTATTATTTCTTCTTATGTTTGAAGAATTAATACAATTGTTCTGCACTTCCTTAATCCATTTTTTTATTTTTTTACTGGGATATCCATAATTTTTTGCCACATCTATAATATATTTCAATTCATCCTTTCTGTATTGCATATCTGACATGTGCGTAAAAGCTCTTTTTATTAAAGTCTTAATACTGTTACATTTATGAGCATATGGATGATAAGAATCATATGGTATAATCACAGGTATGTATGACGATTTTCTGTAAACGGTGTAATCTAATGTGTTGGGTTGTTTTATAATCTGTACATCAAGGTAAGCCAAAGTATCCTGCTGTTCAACTTCAATTGTTACTTCAATGGATGAATACTATTGTTTAATTTTTTTAGCTATGTCATCTAGTTTTGTGGAATTTAATTTTGATAAGATAAAAATATCAACATATCTGCAATATATTAATGGTGGTTCATTCAGGTTATTTATCACTTTGGCTTCAATATCTGTCATAATAACTTCTGCAAATAATGTAGACAGGGGTGATCCCATAGGTCCTCCTGTATTTTGCTTATAAATAATATCTTCAAATGCAAAAACATTATTTTCGTATATATATATATATATATATATATATATATATATGGGATGTAAGGTCAGGTGATGCGTAACATCACAGCCTCTCCTTGACAAATGTCAACCCCGCCTTCTCGTGGTGCATCCTGTTCCCACTAAAGGGGCTCTGACGACCGCCAATAGCGGTATAACTATACCATCGGGATCAGAGGAAATGCTGTCCCACACTCACCAACCCGCTTGGCCAGCGTGGTGAGTTATGGCCAAACCCTCCAAAATGATTCCACAACTTAAATCTTGGCCCTCAGTCTCCGGCAGCTGGAATGTACCTGGCCAAGGCAGCGGCCAGTGCGACATGAAGGCAGAGGGTGCTAAGAATCCCGGAGGACCGGACTAGGCTGCCATTTGATGCTGACCTTGGCTACCTACAACGGACGCTCCCTATCTTCTGATTCAAGGCTTCTTGAATTGGAAGAGGAACTACAAAGGATCAAGTGGGACATCGCCGGGCTAAGTGAGGTAAGGAGAAAAAGGAGAAGATCTCATTGAACTGAAAAGTGGACATCTCTTCTATTATCGTGGGACAGATACTGGCAGAACTAGTGGTGTTGGATTTATAATAAACAAGAAACTGAAGGATAAAGTGGTAGAAGTTGAAAGTTCCTCTGACAGAGCTGCACGACTCGTTGTCCAACTATCGAGAAGATACCAGGCTCAGATTATTCAAACTTATGCACCCACCACAAGTCATCCTGAAGAAGAAATTGAAGAATTTTATGAGGAAATTCGTCATCTAAATAATAAAGGTAAGCAGCACTTGAAGATAATTATGGGAGATTTCAATGCAAAAATAGGACACCGGCAACAGAATGAAACTTCAGTAGGTAAATTCGGTCACGGCAGCAGAAACCAGCGTGGAAATACTCTCGTTGAGTTTGCAGAGGCAGAAGGATTTTTCATCTTGAATTCCTTTTTCAAGAAAAAGCCACACAGGAAATGGACATGGAGACATCCAATTGGGACAACAAGTGAAATTGATTTTATTATGTGTAAAACAAAAAATTCGTCATCGAAGACTGCAGTGCTGAACAAGTTCAACACAGGTAGTGACCATAGATTGGTAAGATGTAAGATGCACCTCAACACTAAACTGGAACGTGGCAAGCTCATAAGACAAACAAAATGTATTGACATAACCAACCTTAAAAAACACCATAATACTTTCAAGTTGGAACTGAAGAACAGATTCTCTGCTTTAGAAGGCCTAACATCGGAAAAGTGGATATTTCGGAAGTTAACAAAAAAGTAACCAAAGCTCTTATGGAAACAGCAACAAAATTAGCTGGGTCTAAGAACAAGTTGCATGTGAACAAATTATCAGGAAAAAACCAAAATGTTGATGCAAAAAAGAAGAGATGAGGACAACTAAAGAAGATGTGACTTCCAAAGTGGAATATATAGAGCTATGCAAGACAGCACGAAAAAGTATCACTGAAGACGTAAGGAAATTCAACTGTGAGCTAGTAAGGAAAGCAATTGAAAACAACCAAAGCCTAAAGATAGCAAAGGACATCTCAGTAAGGAAGAAAACAGATTATGGCTCTGAGAAAAGAAGATGGTTCTATAACAAGAAATAGAGGCGAAATTTTGACAAGAGCGAAAGATTTCTACTCCAAATTATATGAAAGGGATGATACATGTACTCCAGACATCATGAAAGGTACCAGAGTTCTTCCAGTCCTTCCAGCAGAAGTTGCTCATGCAATCAAGAACATGAAGCGGGGGAAAGCTCCAGGAGAAGATGGAATTACTATAGACATCATACAAGAAGGGCAAGTGGAGAAATTGAAACAGTACTCGCCAAATTTTCACTGATGCCTTAATGAAGGAAGATTCCTGAGGATTGGAACAATGCTACAATGATCCTGCTACATAAAAAAGGTGACATTGAGGATCTCAGGAACTACAGACCTATCAGCCTTCTATCAGTGGCCTATAAAATATTCACTAAAGTTCTTTCACACCGCTTTGAAGGTAACACTGGACATGGCTCAACCGAGAGAACAAGCTGGATTCAGGAGTGGCTACAGCACAATAGATCATATCCACGTACTGAGAGAACTAATTGAAAGAGCGAGGGAATATGAACTTCCATTGTGCATGGCTTTTATCGATTATGAAAAAGCCTTTGATTCGGTGAAACCATCAGCAGTTACCACGGCTCTGAAATCCCTGCGGTATTGAAGATGCATACATTAATATTATTAATAACATCTATGAAAATGCAAGTGCAAAGATTCGCCTGTTTGAAAATACAACACACATAAAAATTGGAAAGGAGTGAGACAAGGTGACACCATATCTCCGGCTCTTTAATACCACATTGGAAAATGTCTTTCAATCACTGAACTGGGAAAACAAAGGGATAAAGATTAATGGAGATTATCTAACCCACCTTCGTTCTTGCTGATGACGTAGTCATTTTTTGCAACTACCCCATCAGAGCTGCAGAGTATGATCCAGGAACTTGCTGACAAGAGTAAAGAAGTGGGATTAAAAATGAACTTTCAGAAGACAAAAAGTGATGTTCAATGCTTTTACAAGAAATGAAGATTTATCGATTGATGGAAAAAAACTGGAGATAACAGATACGTATGTTTATCTTGGACAGCAGATATCAAGTGAGGGTCACATTGATGAAGAAATTAATCGGCGTACAAAACTTGCCTGGAGAGCTTTTGGAAGAAACAGCATAATTTTCAAGAGCAATATGCCATTATGTCTTAAAAGAAAAGTGTTTGATCAATGCATCCTTCCAGTGCTTACGTATGGTGCAGAGACGTGGACCTTAACTAAAAGAGACATACAAAGGCTGCAGACAACTCAAAGAAGCATGGAGAGGTGCATGCTTGGTATAACCAGGAGAGATAAGAAGAGAACACGTGGATCCGAAAAATGACGAGAGTGGAAGACATCATGATCAGAGTTAAATCCCTGAAATGGCAATGGGCTGGACATACTGCCAGAAGGACAGACCATAGATGGACAGCCGAAATTTTAGATTGGATTCAAGGGACAGGAAAAGACCCAGAAAAAGACCACATGGGAGATGGGTGGATGAAATTCGTAAATATGCGGGAGTGACATGGAGGAGACTGGCACAAGACAGACCGTTGTGGAGGAAACTTGGGGAGACCTTCGTCCAGCAGTGGATTGATAATGGCTGACAATGATGATGATGATGATATATATATATATCATCATTGTCAACCATTATCAACCCACTGCTGGACGAAGGTCTCCCCAAGTTTCCTTCACGACGGTCTGTCTTGTGCCAGTCTCCTCCGTGTCACCCCTGCATACTTTCGAATTTCATCCACCCATCTCCCATGTGGTCTTCTTCTGGGTCTTTTCCTGTCCCTTGGAATCCAATCTAAAATTTCGGCTGTCCATCGATGATCTGTCCTTCTGGCAGTATGTCCAGCCCATTGCCATTTCAGGGATTTAACTCTGATCATGATGTCTTCCACTCTTGTCATTTTCGGATCCACGAGTTCCTCTTCTTATCTCTCTCCTGGGCCACACCAAGTATGCACCTCTCCATGCTACTTTGAGTTGTCTGCAGCTTTGTATGTCTCTTTTAGTTAAGGTCCACGTCTCTGCACCATACGTAGCACTGGAAGGATGCATTGATCAAACACTTTTCTTTTTAAGACATAATGGCATATTGCTCTTGAAAATTATGCTGTTTCTTCCAAAAGCTCTCTCAGGCAAGTTTTGTACGCCGATTAATTTCTTCATCTATGTGACCCTCACTTGATATCTGCTGTCCAAGATAAACGTACGTGTCTGTTATCTCCAGCTTTTCTCCATCAATCGATAAATCTTCATTTCTTGTAAAAGCATTGTACATCACTTTTGTCTTCTGAAAGTTCATTTTTAATCCCACTTTTACTCTTGTCAGCAAGTTGCCTGGATCATACTCTGCAGCTCTGATGGGGTAGTTGCAAAAATGACTCGTCATCAGCAAAACGAAGGTGGGTAGATAATCTCCATTAATCTTTATCCCCTGTTTTCCCAGCTCAGCAACTGAAAAACACCCTCCAATGTGGCATTAAAGAGCTTCGGAGATATGGTGTCACCTTGTCTCACTCCCTTTCCAATTTTTATGTGTGTTTGTATTTTCAAACAGCCGAATCTTTGCACTTGCATTTTCATAGATGTTATTAATAATATTAATGTATGCATCTTCAATTCCGCAGGTTTTCAGAGCCATTGTAACTGCTGATGGTTTCACCCCGAATCAAAGGCTTTTTCATAATCGATAAAAAGCCATGCACAATGGAAGCTCATATTCCCCTCGCTTCTTTCAATTAGTTCTCTCAGTACGTGGATATGATCTATTGTGCTGTAGCCACTCCTGAATCCAGCTTATTCTGCATTGAGCCATGTCCAGTGTTACCTTCAAGCGGTGTGAAAGAACTTTAGTGAAGATTTTATAAACTACTGATAGGAGGCTGATAGGTCTGTAGTTTCCGAGATCCTCAATGTCACCTTTCTTATGTAGCAGGATCATTGTAGCGGTGTTCCAACTCGGGAATCTTTCCTTCATTAAGGCATCGAGTGAAAATTTGGGTACTGTTTCGATTTCTCCACTTGCTTCTTGTATGATGTCTACAGTAATTCCATCTTCTCCTAGAGCTTTTCCCCGCTTTATGTTCTTGATTGCATGTGCAACTTCTGCTGGAAGGACTGGAGGAACTCTGGTACTGGTATCTTTCATGATGTCTGGAGTGCATGTATCATCCCTTTCATATAATTTGGAGTAGAAATCTTTCACTCTTGTCAAAATTTCGCCTCTATTTCTTGTTACAGAACCATCTTCTTTCTCAGTGCCATAATCAGTTTTCTTCCTTACTGAGATGTCCCTTTGCTATCTTTAGGCTTTGGTTGTTTTCAATTGCTTTCCTCACTAGTTCACAGTTGAATTTTCTTACGTCTTCAGTGATACTTTTTCTTACTGTCTTGCATAGCTCTATATATTCCACTTTGGAAGTTACATCTTCTTTAGTTGTCCTCACCTCTCTTCTTTTGCATCAACATTTTCGTTTTTCCTGATAATTTGTTTACATGCAACTTGTTCTTAGACCCAGCTAATTTTGTTGCTGTTTCCATAAGAGCTTTGTTACTTTTCTGTTAACTTCAGAGATGTCCACTTCTTCCGATGTTAGGCCTTCTAAAGCAGAGAACCTGTTCTTCAGTTCCAACTTGAAGGTATTATGGTGTTTTTGAAGGTTGGTTATGTCAATAGATTTTGTTTGTCTTGTGAGCTTGCCATATGTTCAAGTTTAGTGTTGAGGTGCATCTTACATCTCACCAATCTATGGTTACTACCTGTGTTGAACTTGTTTAGCACACTGCAGTCTTCTATGACAAATTTTTTGTTACACATAATAAAATCAATTTCACTTGTCGTCCCATTTGGATGTCTCCATGTCCATTTCCTGTGTGGCTTTTTCTTGAAGAAGGAGTTCAAGATGAAAAACCCTTCTGCCTCTGCAAACTCACCCAGAGTATTTCCACGCTGGTTTCTGTTGCGTGGACCGAATTTACCTACTGAAGTTTCATTCTGTTGCCGTTGCCCTATTTTTGCATTGAAATCTCCCATAATTATTTTCAAGTGCTGCTTACCTTTATTATTTAGATGACAAATTTCCTCGCATAAAATTCTTCAATTTCTTCTTCAGGATGACTTGTGGTGGGTACAAGTTTGAATAATCTGAGCGCAATGGTATCTTTTCGAGAGTTGGATAACAAGTCGTGCAGCTCTGTCGGAGGAACTTTCAACTTTACAACTTTATCCTTCAGTTTCTTGTTTATTATAAATCCAACACCACTAGTTCTGCCAGTATCTGTCCCACGATAGTAGAAGAGATGTCCACTTTCAGTTCGATGAGATCTTCTCTCCTTTTCTCCTTACCTCACTTAGCCCCACGATGTCCCACTTGATCCTGTAGTTCCTCTTCCAATTCAGAAGCCTTGAATCAGAAGATTGGGAGCGTCCGTTATACGTTGCCAAGGTCAGCATCAGATGGCAGCCTAGTCCGGTCCTCCGGGATTCTTAGCACCTCTGCCTTCATGTCGCACTGGCCGCTGCCTTGGCCAGGTACATTCCAGCTGCCGGAGACTGAGGGCCGCTTTAAGTTGTGGAATCATTTTGGAGGGGTTTGGCCATAACTCACCACGCTGGCCAAGCGGGTTGGTGAGTGGGACAGAATTTCCTCTAATCCCGATGGTATAGTTATACCGCTATTGGCGGTCGTCAGAGCCCCTTTAGTGGGAACAGGATGCACGCCAGAAGGCGGGGGTTGATATTTGTCAAGGAGAGGCTGTGATGTTACGCATCACCTGACCTTACATCCCATATATATATATATATATATATATATATATATATATATATATATATATATATATATATATACTTAAGAGCAAAACTGAAGACTAAGGAAAAACTTTAGAATTTAAAACGAAGGTTGCAAAATGACCTGAAAATCAAAACGCGCAACGCAGCAGTTTTGAAAATTCAGAATTCACATTCTATAAAGAAGATACCTAAGCAAAAAAATGCATATATAATTTTGACTCACACCTAGTACAACATAGAAAAGGTTATGTATCTACCTGTGTGAGTAAAAGGAGAAAAGACAAAAAAATAAAATAAAACAACTGAATGTAGAAGGTGTCGAGAATACTGAGCCTTGGCTTTATCAAGGACCAGCAAAAACTCTGCATTTTCTCACTTCCACAAAGACCTAGTTGGAAATGGGTTTCTGCAAGGCCATAGATGCAAGTAACATTCCCACCTAAAATAGTTTAAAAAATATATATATAAGTCATGTCCTCCGTAGAGTTGCATGACCTAGCACTAGTTAACAATTTTGCTTGCATCCATTAACCTTCCTGGCCCGACCCATGCTCTTCATCTGTTACTATTAAACAGAGAGAAGAAGATTAAAGAGAACTCAAGCTGTGAGAGTGACATAATAATTAGAAATGATTTTCAGCCATAACGAAATTCCAAGTTCGTTTGAGAGAGAATTTAAACCTGAAAATCAATGCAAAAGAAATCCAAATTTTACATTGCAATTAAAAAAGGAAATGTTAATTTTTAACGAACAGATTTTTGAAAGAAAACTTGAGTCTAAAACCCCCTACTCTACAACTTATGACAGCACGAAAACGAGAATAAGTTAAAGATAATAATTAACTAAAGAAAACTTTGTGAAAGTTATATACCTTAAACAGTTAGTTGCAATATGTACAAAGTATTTCAGCAGTGCTTTAAGTGCATAATTAATTAGTTATTAAGAACTTAACTACTTTGAAAAAACAGCGCAGAGACAGCGCATAGAAAAGGAACAAGCTTAGCCATCTTCTGTTCCTAGGTACCCCAAAAGACGCTCAAAGTTACAAAGAAAAGAAAGAGTTAAAACCCGCAAGAAATGTTAACAGACAAACCAATGCCTAAAAGCTGAAAAGCTAAAAAACGACAGAGAAAAAGTACATGAAGTACAAACATTGAACTTATAAAACCTAGAACCCAAAAACAAGGAAGAGAGCTTACCTCTTGTGTGACAAAAACTTTTCTCCTCACAAGAGAAGAACATGGCTGACCTCTTCCGCCACTCCCTAGACGCTGGGGGCAGTGAGGGTGGGGCTGATGGCCTCCTCATACAGCAAGAAACCAACGCGCAGAGATTTTAACCAGAGAAAAAAATATATAAACTTAAGACTGTGGATCTGTATGATCAGAAAGAGCAGAATTAACTCTCCAGAATACATGAGAAATATTATAAAATACACGAGCAGTTTATTTAATAATCTTTGCATGTATTAAATCACCTTAGTGAGCTTCTATAGATTAATCAGAATCTTATTAATTTTAATGTTGGTTTTACTATTTTTAGTATAGCTATCCTAGTGATGAATAACTAGTTTTCTTTTTTATTTGTTTTTATTTTCTTTTATAAACAGATTTTTAAGCTTTTTTTTTGTGATTTTGTTTATATTATTTAATTTTTTGTTTTAATAGGACCGTCATATCCATAGCACTAAGGTTCCTTTAGGTAGTTAATAGGCATCCTCTAGCCAACTTCCTTACGGCTTTGATTGGTCAGAATCATATTATTAACTGTGTAGAAAATTAAAGCAGATCTGCCAACCTTACTCTATTATTCAGAATAATTTTTCTTAAAGTTCTTTTGATGAAAGAAGAAGGAATTTCGTTCTCTAGAAAACTTTCTAATAGTATATTAATGTGGTAATTGAAGTACAAATTGTTGCTGCAAATTCTTGAAATTCTTAGGACTTGAGAAATTAGTACATTCTCAATTACTTTGGTTGAAATGTTATTATTCCAGTGTAGATATTTAATTACTTTGAAAGGAAAATTAACTCTTTTATCAAAGAGGCTAATAGATGGGTTACCTCTGTTGAGCTTAATGCTTAAGTCTAGGAACTCAAGTTCCTGATTACTGTGGTTGGTTTTACATAAGTTAAGAGAGCTAGGATAGATATTATCAAAATCACTCTCTATAACTTCTGAATTATTGATACACAGCAGATCATCAATATATCTAAAAGTGTAAAGGTAGTTATCTGAGCAGGTGGGGTGATTTTTAATGAATTTATATTCCTTAAAGAACAGGAATAGATTAGCGATATACGTGGACGTTGATGTTCCCATTGGAATACCGTTCACTTGCTTATAGAGAGTATTATTATATAAGATATGGTTATTTTTTATGCAGCAATTGAGATAAGAGTTCCAAGTTCCTACATCAACAAATTGGTTAAGTTTAAATTCTGCATACAGCTCTTTAAAGGTAGTGATTATATCTGATAGAGGCAGATTAGTATATAGGTTTTCAAAATCATAACTATTAATATCTAGGGGACAAACTTTGAGTATAGTAGAAATTACTTCTGCATTATTATTAATTATCCAAAAATCTCTGTTCATCAAGTTAGAACAGTTTCTAATGTGTTTCAAAACCTTCTTTAAGACATCTTCAAAAGCAAGATCTATTTTCTTTTTATGACTCCTTACTCCACTAGCTATGAACCTGAACTTCACAGGATCCTTATGAAACTTAACCGTTGCAAAAAGAAATGGAAATTCAGGCTCATATCTTCTAGTTTGTGGAATTTTAAGTTTCTTGAAGAATGCCTTAAACCGATTTTCTAACTGCTTGGTAGAATAACTTACGGGCTCGTATGTTACTCTATTATTGAGTTCCATAGTTAACAATTCAAAATAGAACTTCTTACAGATAATTGCAAAATTATTGCTAGCTTTATCCGTAGTGGTAAAAATAAATTGGTCTTGTAGTTTGGAGAGTGACCTTTTAGCTTCTCCAGAGAAAGAGATTTCTGTCGAAACAAAAGTCCAGACCTGCCAACTCACCGGTGAAGCTATTGATTATATTATATTTCCATTCTGCGAAGGCCTCAATAGGCTGATTGTACGTTAAACTGGTTTTTACGATGTACCTATTTACATCTTGAGTGAAGCTCTGAAGAATCCTTTCTTTGGAAATTGTGAAGGAAGGTCTGAATTTAGAGCCATACTCTAATAAATTCCTAAGCTTTTCATTTTCAACAAAACTCAAGTTTCCGGTGATAATATGGTTGTAATTCTTATCATAGTGAACTGTTTCTTTATGTTCATCACAAGAACATGTAGTAATTACAGGAATGTAGCTCGAAGAGTTAAGTTTGTAGTTTTTAACTATTGACCCTAAGGTCTTAACATATTTAAAACTTACAATAGACTGGTGCCTGTGGATGGGAAAAAAAATTGCATTATTGTAGAACAGCTTCCTTACATTGAGATTATCGTAGGCTTTATTTAGGAACCTGATGGTAACAAAATTACTGGAAAATTCTTTAAGAGAAATTTTATCTTTAAGAATATGTTTAAGAATGTCCAGAACCAAAGCAAAAACATGCTTATCAACATGGTCAGCAGTTTCATTCCAGAATTTGAAAAAACTTTTAAGGACAGAGTGCTAGAAGGACTTGAGAATTTTGTAAGTATTTTTAACAAAAACATTTTTTAACTCTTCTACTTGTATTCCTGTTAGAATTTTTTGATGCATTAGTTCTTGAGTAGTAATGTCTATGGCCTGAGGTACTGGAGTACAGTAGAGTCTTGAAAACTCGGCCTAATGTAGACCGAAGGGTGGCTGAGTTTGTGAAAATGCAGGGTTATCGGGAATGGGGTTAAAAAAGAATAAGTAAGAGTGTATACTGTACTGTACTTGTATGTATTGGTTGCTTGAGAATACAACAGAGAATATAAACTGGCCAAATACCCTTAAACAAAGGAAAAGTACATACTTTATGAAGGCATAGAGCCTTTACTACATGAAAATGAAAATTAATGAATATGTACACAATGTACAGTAATTTACCTGATATGTAAGACAGACCTCAGAAAAAACTGGCTACTTTTTTTTAAAGAAATGCGTAATGTCTTGTTGTTTTCCGCACTGCACTCTGCGTTTTGCTGCTTCATCACGAAGACGACGAAGGAACAGTAAGTCCATTACCGACGCACCTTGTTGTTCAAAATACTGAAGGGCAGTTTCAACAGCCTTTATTCCCTCACTATGTAATATTCTAGGGGCTTGTATGGTGGAGTTCTCAACGTCTTCATCATTTTCCGGCATTTCTTCTGTAACTGTGACAGCAGCAATAATTTCTGCATCAGACATAATGTCTTGCTCGGTATCATTGTGGAACCACTGTTCGACGTCATTTTCATCGGCTTTTGCACATCCAGGAACTCTTTTCAGGAGGTCGAGTAAGTTTACATTTTCTGCATCTTCATGTTCAACGAACTCATTTCCCTCGTTATCAAGGAGTTTACGCCACGAAAGAACTAGTGTTAATGACTCTAACTCGTTCCAGGTGTCCGCCACCCATCCAACAACATCCCATAGGTTAATTTTCTTTAAGTTCTGGATAAGACCTTGACCATCATCGTTTGCAGAAAGAGGATAGCAGCTTGCGCCTATATCTTCTCTTGAGACTAACAAAAACTCCTTGGTCCATTGGCTGGCCTAACGCTGTGACATTGGGTGGTAAAAACATTGCTCGTATGTCCCCATTTTTTAATTCTTCAATGTCTGGGTGCGAAGATGTGTTGTCCAAAATCAGAATAGCCTTCCTTGGCAGGTTTTTAGATTTTAAAAAGTGCTGAACCGATGGAACAAATACTTCATGGAACCATTCTTTGAAAATTGCACAGCTCGTCCAGGCATGTGACTGGTTTTGGTACCAAACAGAAAGTTTATCCATTTCAGTGTGCTTAAATGCACGTGGTTTCTTTGATTTTCCTATGAGACCAAGTTTTAATTTGTGGTCACCTGTTGCATTACTGCATGCTAGGATTGTTACCCTCTCCTTGCTCCTTTTAAAACCTGGGGCAGACTGTTCTTCCTTGAAAGCAAGACTTTTTGCTGGTAACAGTTTATAATTTAACCCTGTTTCATCACAATTGTATAATTGCTCCCTGGTCAAACCTTCAAGTTCGATAAATTTCTGCAAGTTTTCCTTAAACTGAGACAGACCCTCCATGTCCCCAGATAGTTTTTCCCCAGAAATACTAAGCTGCCGGACTCCATAGCGTTTCTTCCAGCGATCAAGCCAGCCAGTGCTTGCACCAAATTTAGGATCATTGTCTTTTTTTAATGCTCGATAAAATTTCAAGGCCTTCTCTTGCACGATTGGCCCACTAATTGGGGTGCCCTTCTCTCTTGTTTGGCAAAACCAAATGTAAAGTGCTTCATTTACCTCATTAAACTCACTTTCCTTCATACTTTTCCTTTCTTTCAATGTTTCTGTACACATTCTCTTAACACACCACGACTCGATTTCCGCCCGCTTCTTCTTCCAGTCTCCAATCGTACTTTTGCTGACTCCCAAGTCCTTGGCCACTGCACTGACACTTTCTCCCTTATCCAGTCTCTTTAATGCCCCCAACTTTTGCTCCATAGACAAGTTCACTTGTTTTCTTTTAAAGGAAGATGCCATCGCAGAGTATTACTGTCTAGCACCCACAAACTTTGAAACAGCTCTGAACAATACAGTACACTCACTCACATCGAGTTACGCAACGCGATTAAGAAATCGACTAACCCTGGCAAAGGCTGCAGGTAGACTGAACGGCTGAGCGCGCGCCAGCGAGAAAATTGGAATGCGGGAAGAGGGGGACACACGCACGCGGGCAATGACCTTGAACGGGTCTGCATGCACGCGGGTTTTTTCGCCCTGCCAGGGTCTGGCCGAGTTATCCGGACTGCCGGGTTATTGAATAAGTGCCGAGTTTTCGAGACTCTACTGTATTTGGATACAAAGCTTTAACATCCATACTAGCTATTTTGTAAAACTGCAAATCTTGATTAATATTTTTAATTAAGTGAGTAAAATCATATGTATTCCTTAAACTGTATTGTTGTTTCATAAATATTGGTGCAAGAAAATTATAAATATTTTTTTCTAATGAAATCAAGGGTGAGTTAACTTTTGATACAATCAACCTCATTGGTGCATCTTCTTTATGTGTTTTAATCTTGGCAAAAACTTTTGGTATACATGCACCCATTGGTGGGAAGGACTTCTTTATTTCGTCTGGCAATGTACTATGATTTCTTATCCCTGCCACACTGCACCCAGAAGTTGACTCAAGATTGAGCTTTAATATTAATATTATTAAGGTCCCAACTAGTTTTGTGTGGCATTTTCCAAAAGATTCCTACCTACTGATCCTTAGGTGGAATGACCAACTAGAATCATTAGCTGTGGGCTGATTCCCCACACATGGTTTTTATGATTTTCAAGACTCCAAAGGTTATTGAAGGGCTCAGTGTGAGTGGGCCCACTGCCCTTTAGAAAGCTGGTTCAAAGCAACTTAGAACGAATGACATCTTATGAAAAAATAGTTCTCTGCAGAGTGAGTAAAATTGGTATATGGAATGCTAGAGGAATAATGGTAAGACGAATGAGGTGATTGTGAAGAAATAAATCAGTATGGATTGTAAGTGCTATGTGTAAGTGAAACTAAAAAGGGAGCAATTGCAGCAAGTTGTTGGATGATAAGTGTATGGTCTGGGGAGCATTAAATGATGTAAGAGGACCAACTGGTGTAGGGTGGTTTTAAACAAAAAGAACAATAAACCTTTCAGCTCTTTTAATCAATATTGAAGCAGTTTAGATTTAAAATTTGAAAAACAGACAAACTTACGTTTAATGAGAGCACTGTGAACGATTATACTCTACTAAAAGTTGTACATCTACTTGAATGATCGTTCATTAAAAGTAAAACAGAACTGTTCAAGAGTAGTCATCACACAGTTCCTGGGTTTTAAAAAATAAAGGCTGCTCTGGTGTTCTGAGCTGACTTAAAATGTATTGCCTTTTGTAGTTCCATTACCATAAAATTTAGTAGAAAATCATAAAATTTAGTTCCGTCACTACTTGATTTTTTTTAAAAGATTGCTTTCAAAGAACATAAATTAAAGTGTCAAACAGCGTACATTACATTTTTATTACTCACTAGCTTTACTGCCCAGCTTTGCCCAGGATTTAGGTTTATTAATTTCATATTCCCTTATATGTCACTGAAAAACTCGTGGGGAAAAATTGATGCTTGCAAGAAAGAAAAAGCTGATTTCACAAATTTGGTCATTACAAATTATATTATTTATTCATAGTGTGATTATTTCAGCACTTGGCCGTACATAACATTTTTGGTTTCTCCTTCATTGGCGACAATATATAATTTTGTTGGATCCTTTGCTCTTGACATTCCAACATACAGCTGTCCATGTGAGAAGCATCAAATGCATCATGTGCTTTCGGTTTCAGACGTCTTTGAGGGGTGAATCTCTGGGATTAAAAAGTTAAAATCGTATCTTTGCGAATATTTTATGAAACTGGCTAAAATTTTAATGAACACCATAAATCGTTAATAGGAACATGACCTCCAAATTTCGCCTGAATCGGTAAATAACTTTTTAAATTAGCCGTCAAAATTTTATTAACCGTTTCTGCATATATATTTCTGTTTACCAGTGAATTAAAAATTCCCTGCCTATTTTAAAAAGGTTTGACCGGATTCTAGTGAAATTTTGAGGAACTCATTACCAATTCATGGCGTTGATAAAAATTTCAGCTCGTTTCGTTAAGATTTCGTGAAGTTCATTTTTGTGTTTTTTTATGCACAGTTCTCAAAGAATAGAAACACCTGTGGGTGTACCACGGCGATGAATGCAGTCACGTGCTTTCAGATAATGATGGCACAGCAAATGACGCTGACTTTATTAATTAGCTCATGAATTACCTCATAACTCGTGAATGGAACAACGTAGAGATCTTAAAATAGTTCCGTTGACCTAGAAATTCCAGTATTAATAAGCTATGCAAATTTCACGATGCCACAGTTCGGTGTTCGAGAGTTTTTGCTGCTTCAGACAAACGGACGTTTTGTGTTTTATACATAAGATTTGCTTATGTAGGTATAAATATTCATTATTGGGTTGTCGGAAAAGTCATGACGTATTTCGGCACCCGATGGCGGTTGGGCGGTTTTGGAAGTTCTAGAGGCATGCACAGCTCTGTTATCACTATGGCATTCGACAGGTGCCAGTTCTAGCTGCAGTCTAAAAGGAATAGTGAGCGATTTGGTTGATTTGCGGAGATTTGACATCAAGTTGAAGATGGAAGACCAAACTGTGCATTTTCGCCATATTTTAATGTTTTACTTCCGTAAAGGGAAGAACGCGCATCAAACTTGTGAAAAGTTGCGTAAAGTGTACGGTGATAATGCTCTACAACAGTGTTTCTCAAAGTGTGTTCCATGGAACCCCAGGGTTCTGCGACGGCCGTCCAGGGGTTCCGCAAGCAATTCATAAAACATCGCCAATCTTTTCAAGAAAATCTGTGAAATCCACATTTTTTCTGTTGACAGCCTTAACCAACAAATTACCCGTAACCAATAAAAACAGTGAAAAGTATGTGACAAATATGAGCCATGAAAACCACGTGGGACAGAACAGCACAAGGAGGAAGGAATGCAAAAATATTGAGGGAGAATTCAAATAATTTGGCGCCTAAAATGCCGATCGGGCGATTTATGGCCTTCGCTGTTGCATAGGTCTGGAAGGGGCTGTAGAGTGCTGGTGCACTTATCGAGACTTTGCTGTGTAGTTTGGGCAGTCAGTGTGTGCTTGTTGAACTATGCCCTCTACTCTGCTTAACATTAGAAATGGATCATTGGCTTAAACAGAGTACATTAAAACTTTCAAGTTCTTAATTGTTTGAGTTGAATTCTCTGTCAGTGTCTGGTACTTCTCATATACTGTAGATGGCAATGATAGTGACCAAGAAACAAAAAAATTAACTTCAGTTCAAGAAAATGATTCATGTTCTGGAAGGTGCAATCAAGATAACACAGTCAAATTTGCAAAAAGAAGAAAGTATGAGAGCTATATTGGTTTCAGATTTATGAATGCGGATGATAATACAGAGTGTGTTGTATGCAGCAAAGTTTATCATAATAGCTCAATCGCACCTGCTAAACTGCTTCATCATTTGGAGACTACACAACAAGAGCTCAAAGATAAGAATGTCAATTTTTTTTTATGCAAGCACGATGAACTTTTAAAAGTGAAAAACTATTTTTCACGCAACACATACAGTGAATGAAAAAGGCTACTGGGGTTTCCTTGTTAGTAACCTATCAAATAGTAAGAGCAGGTGAACCTCATACAATAGCCAAGAATCTTATCAAGTCATGTGCTATTTCCCAAAGAAACAGCGAAGATTCTGCTATCAAATGATAAGTGTCCTGCCGAGTGAAGGAAATAGCAGTCAGTGTAAAAGAGAAAAACCTGTTCTTCCCATAAGTCTTGTAATTTTGCTTAGCAAATGAATGGGTCTACAGAAGTATGAGGTCTCGCGATATTGTTCATCTTTGTAAAATTTCCATAGATGCATCTCTGGCAAAAGATCTTCTTTTATGCAAGATGCTAGCAGCACATGCAACTGCAGCAGAGATCTTCAATATCTTAAATTCCTTCTTTGAAGAATATGAAATTTCGTCGAAAAATTGGATTGATATTTGTACAGATGGTGCTAAAACTGTGGTGGGGAAAACATCTGGTGTTGTTACACGCATCAAAATGATTGCAAAGAACTGTACCAGCAGTCACTGTATGCTTCATATGGAAGCTCTTCTTGATACACAAAAATTTGCCTCTCCGTCTAAAACGAACCCTGGATGAAGTAGTTAAAATGATAAACTTCATAAAAGCTCGTCCTCTAAATAACAGATTGTTTAAAATCTTGTGTGATGATGTGGGAAATGTGCACATGTCATTGTATCTACATATGGAAGTGAAATGGTTATCTCGAGGAGAACAATTAGAATCCATTTTGAACTTCGAGCTGAAGTTGCATGCTTTCTTCATTGATAACCACTTTTATTTGAAGGATTGATTAAATGATAAAGAGCGGTTATTTTGAGTGGCTTAGCTATTGAATGAACTCAATCTTGCACTTCAAGGAAAGCAAATTGATGTACTCACCACCAATGACAAAATTGTGGCATTAAAAAAAAAAGCTTCAAATTTGGACCGGTTTTGTTTGCAGCCACAAACTTGACTGCTTTCCAACTGTGAGAAACTTTGTCTCAGTTGGACTCAGAAATAGTAAACAAACAGTATGGTGAAATCACCCAGCATCTGGAAGCTCTCCATGATTCAACGTGGCATTATTTTCTTAATGAGCAGCAAGAAAAATTAAAAAGTCAATTATGGATTAAACATCCATTTTTTATTAATGAAAAGCATCCATCTGATGAATATGAGAAATTTACTGAACTCATGTCAGATTCTTCAATGGCATCCCTTTATAAAACAGTGCCAGTAGCAGAATGTTGGTGCAGTTTGAAAGGAGAATATCCATTATTATCGCAAAAAGCTCTGTCAGTACTCTTACCATTTGTGGCAACCTATCTTTGTGAGACTGGCTTTTCTGTGTATGCCTCAACAAAAGCTAAGCACTAGAATACGCTGGATGTAGAGCCGAGATTACACCCTTCTACGATAGAACGAAATTTTAAAACCACGTGACAATAAAAAGTAAAGCCATTCATCACATTAATATTTTTCATTAATTAATACTTGTATCATTGGCATAATAAATTTTCTTGGCTCTACATTACCTTTTTATTGATTAATTGCTTTTATTTTTTCATTCCTTGTTTATTTCAAATCAATGATAAATAATAGGCATATAAGTTTATTATTTTTTAATTGTATTTATAGAAGGGTTCCATTGCTACACATTGTAAGAAAAAGGGTTCCATGGTATAAAAGTTTGAGAACCACTGCTCTACAAGAACGTCGGTGCCAGCGGTGGTTCGCAAAATTCTGTGCTGGTGATTTTGACCTCAACGATGCTCCTCGGTCCGGGAGGCCCACCGAGGTTGATGACGACCAAATCAAGGCATTGATAGAGTCAAACCCACATTACACAACACGAGAGATTGCAGACACATTGCATATCCATCATTCAAGCGGCTCACAACCACCTGAAGTAGCTGGGATACGTAAGCAAGCTCGATGTGTGGGTTCCTCATAAACTCAAAAAAGCTCAATAGACGGCGTGTATAAACATCTGCAATATGCTCATTAAACGTGAGAAAACGATCTTTTTTTTGAAGCGACTGATAACTGGTGACGAAAAGTGGATTGTGTACAACAATTTGCTGCGCAAACGGTCTTGGTCTCGACGTGCTGCTTCGCCTCAAACGGCATCCAAAGAAGCAGACATTCATCAGCGGAAGGTTCTGGTCTCAGTGTGGTGAGATTTTAAAGGTGTCATGTTTTTTGAGCTCCTACCATGGAACCAAACAATCAATTCAAATGTGTACTGTCGGCAATTGGACATTTTGAACAAAGCCATCATCCAGAAACGTCCAGAGCTTGTTCACTGTAAAGGTGTTGTGTTCCATCACGGCAACGCGAAACCACACACAAGTTTGATCACCCGCCAAAAATTATTGGAGCTTGGGTGGGATGTGTTGCCACACCCAGCATACTCGCCTGACCTTGCGCCGTCAGACTTCCACTTGTTTCGCTCTTTTCAACAGTCCTTGCGTGGTATAACGTTCAATTCAGATGGGGCTGTAAATCAGCACCTCGTACAGTTTTTCGCCACGAAAGACAGGTCCTTCTATGAATGAGGCATTCTGCAGCTCACTGAAAGATGGCAAAAGGTTATCGAACAAAACGGGCATTATATCATTGATTGATCTTTGTTCTTTCTATCAATAAATGACCTTTGCAAAACGTTGGTAAAATACATCATGACTTTTCCGACAACCCAATATTTCTTGATTCTTTTGATTTTCTAAAAGGACCCAGAATATTTCACAGAGTACTCACTTTATAAAAATCTGTGGGTCTGTAGGACCCAGCTTGATAACAATGCAACAGCAGCTCTGCATGATACGCATCCCATATGCAAATTTGCTGTGAGCATGTGACAGCTGATGAGGGTGTATGTAGGCAAGAGGCCAAGTTGTGTCTTATAAAGTTTTTTTTTTTTTTGTTTCACATGTGTTTCAGAAACAGGGCAACAGGGATAACAAAAGAATGTCTCATTGACATATGCATGATTTTATTTGAGGCCAAATTGTCAACAAGCTTGAAGAAGCCAGACTGTGACCAGTGTAGCTAGAGAGTTTGGAGTAGTACACAACACTGTATCATGTCTTTTGTCAATGTTTGGGAGACAGAACCACTACCAGATGTCTTGTTGAAGGTTGTCCCTACTGTAAAAGCCAACACGATGACCGTTACCTGGCCATAATGGCAAAGAGTTAAAAAAGTACTACAGGTCAGTTGGCTAATCATTTTTAAGCAAGCGTAGGTGTTCAAATATCACACCAGACCATGTCAAGACATCTAAATGCAGCAGGACTATACCCGTGTGATGCACCATTATCCATGGTGCATTGTGTACCACCCACCATCAGTGGCATAATTTTCACACTGGCTGGTCTTCAAATCATGGGCCAAGGTAATGTTCATAGATGAAAGTCACTGTACTCTTTCATTGGATTCCAAACAACAGTTGATCCTGAGGAAATGTGGGACTGTGTGTGATGCCATGAATAGTTGTTGAAAGGGACAGATATGACAGTTGTGGCATCATGATGCAGACCAGTATCATGGTGAATCGATGTACCAAACTGTAAATGATGGATCAAGGGACAATCACAGGGCACTGGTACTGCAGTGATGTGCTTTTGCCACGCTTGTCAGTTCCATGGTGCTATGGGTGCAGATTTAATTTTTATGGATGATAACACCTGTCCTGAGTCACACAGCAACTGTTAATTAGGTATTGGGTAGTCAGAATTATTGGTTGAATGAAGTGGCCAGCATGTACTCCTGATCTCAATCCAATCAAGCATACATGGGATACCCTGAGCAGGTTTGTTGCACAAAGGAAATCCTCGCCAGAAACAATTCCAGCAGCACTTTACAGGGCACTCTAGCAGGAGTCAGACAATTTATACCAAGAGCTCCTAAAGCACTTGGTGCTAAGCATGACATACTGGTGCCAAACATGCATTGTGCTGCAGGATGGACATATCCTCTACAGAGGCTTTTGCCCTGTAGTTTATTTATTCAGTACTGTGCTATGACAGGTGAGCCTGTACCTCCTTCATAATATTTTGTTCTGTTTCAGTCTCTATACATATTGCTCCTGAGTTTTGATGTGTGTTTCATTTTACTGTGGCTGTTATCATCAATGCCACTTAAAGCTGTAAAACCACTTTTTCTAATTTTGAAAATGTACGTTGTCCATAAGTTTTGAAAGCAGTGATACACACACACTGGCTACTGAATTAGAAATCGTTATGCAGATGTATCTAGACGTCACTCATGCAGCGTATGTGCAAAATACGTGGTCATGTGCATCACCACATGATCTAGGTAACTATTTAAGATTGCTGCTCATGAGTAGTGTTGATCACAATGGGAAAAGCAAAGGATCTTTCAGAGTTTGGTGCAGTTTAAGGTGCCCATCTGACTGGAGCGACTATTTTGAAAACAATGTGAGATATCCTGGGTAATCTGTGGAAAAATAACCCACACTGCTTGTCTAAGAGGCATAATTGTGGTGTGACGACAGTCTTCTGTCAGGAACAGGATTTGCCTTCTCCCCCCTCATCTGAGAATGTAACTGTTGCATAGTGACAGTCTGTCAGGAACAAGATCACCATCATCTGAAAAGGCTTGTATGAAGCAACAAGGCTTCCTGTGTACAGAAATTGACTGAAGCATTCCATGAAAGCTGTTCTCAGCCCAAATCTCAGCGAACTATGTGCAGAGAATTGAAGATACAGAAACCACATATTTCTGCAAAGAAAAGGAAAGTTAATCTACAAACAGTGGTGTCAGGAACACTGTAACTGGACATTGGAAAAAGGTAGTGTGGTCTGATGAGTTGCAATGCACCTTGTTCTGTACCAACTGTCAGCAGAGAGTTTGGTGGGAGCCTCATGAAGATGTGGACCCCAGCTTGCTTTTAAACACGACTCAAGGTTCTGGACGTGGCGTCATATTGTGGGATATGTTCTGCTGGTAGGGAACAGATCCTGTTATGTTGCTGTAAAGTCGGAGGTAAAGTGTCCTAAGATTATAGATATATTGTTGCCGGCCAAGTCCATCCTGCAAAGTTGACTTTTTATCCAGCAGGTGATGGCTGTTTCATGGATGACAATGTTACTATCCATCATGCAGGATGTGTTCAAAAGTGGTTCAACGAGCCTGAACAGTGACTTCCACCATCTTCCCTGGCCACCACAAAGCCCGGATCTGAGCCCCATTGAATGTATGGGACATGATAGAAAAACAGATCTGGAGCAAAGTTCTCTTTCATCAAATCTGAGCTAGTTCAGTTGCCCGGTATGCTGTAGATATACGTAGTTACAGTCCAACTCCTTGTGGAATGTATGCCAAACCACTTACATGCTGTAATTTGGGTTAAAGGAGATTCAAACTGGTATTAAATAAAAATTCCTAATTCAGCGGCTGATATGTGTACATATATATACTGTGGCTTTCAAATTAACTTTATGCTTTTTCCTTGTTAATTTCATGTATATATCCATATATATGTCCTTACAGGTGGAGGTGTTTTAGCTCATACAATAATTGGAGTGGATTTTAGTCAGCATACTGGCGACCTCAAATTTCTTATACTGGATCCACATTATACAGGATCAGAAGACCTTCATATCATCCAAAGCAAGGTAAAACATCTCACCACTTATATGCTAGTTTATACATATTTCAGTTTATACATCATTTCTGTTGGAAGTGAAAGCATTTTCATAGCACCCTTCATAAAGAATACTGTAACTTATTGTTTGCCAGTACACACACACATGTGTCTAGGCTTTGTTTCACTTTAAGTGAAAGGGTAAGGGGCCCACAAAATCAGTGAAAAACAGATTTAAAGTGTCTTACAATATTCATATACCTAATGAATACAAAGTGTTTATTTACTTATATATAGGGCCATATAAATTATGCAAAAGTGCAGAAAATGTGGAATTCCATGTAATCTCCAAATTTTCTGCATAATTTTATTCTGCCCCCCCCCCCTCCTCATTTTCCCTTCAACTTTAATCTGAGGACTTACTTCTTAGTAGTGATGGGTGAAATCGGCAAAACAGAGCTATTCTATTGACTGATTAGTCGAAACAGTCAAAACATCAGCACAACTGATTTAGTCGTTTAGTAATCCTACCAACTAAACGACTGATTCAGTAATTGAATGACCATTCATGTCAGCTCAGTAATTACATAGTCTGGTTCTTCATGCAGACCAAACAGATCGATGAAAGACATTTCAGTTCTACACCAAGAAATACTTCCCATCCATCCATACTGCCTCTTGTTTCTGCACAAGGGAACTACAGCCAGGCAGATCAATTTATTTGATAAGTTAGTGGTTAGCAGCAACAATAACTGACTGGAGAGCAAGGGAATAAATGACCAATTCGACTTATGCAAACAAACAATTTATTCAATGGTTTGGGACTGTCAACTAAGTTACTAATTTTCAGTCATAATCGTCTGTCACTACTTTTAGGTTGGACTTCAAAGAATCCCAGTGAATGTTCCAACCTGCTGATCCTTTCCCACTTTTTAGCATCTTTTCTGAAAAAGATCGTGCTTATGTTACTGGTGTGTCCATCTGTCTGTGGACATCATATCTCTGCAACTATTAGTCTAATTTGAAAAATCTTTTTGCATTGAGAAGCTTGAAATGTGCTAATGATGATCCGTTATTTTGTTTGTATGTGTTTTTTTTTAATTTATTTTTTATGATGCACAATTTTGCCGCTCGAGGGCATAAATGCAGATGATATCGAATTCAAAATACATTTAATTTCATATACTTGCTTCTAAATATCCAATTGAAAAAAATATTTTACCTTTTGATTCCATTTATGTCGAAGATTATTTTAGGTATAGTCACTTTTTCAAGTTACTCATAGATTTTCCGCTAGGGGGCATAAAAGTAAATTACGTTTTCCCCAATATCTCTTCTTCTAAAACTTGGATGTTTCTCTGTCAGGGGGCGTAGATGTATATCTTATGTTTGTCAATATCTCTGCTTTTAAGAGTCCAATTTGAAAAAATCCTTCTTTGTTGATAGTTTCTGGTGCAAAATGTCTTTCATATAATTTCAAAATATTCAAGTAATTCATAGACTTTCCACCTGGGGGCATTAAGGTAAATTGCATTATCTCTACTTCTAAAACTGATTTGAGAAATTCTTCCTGTATTGCATACAGCTCCTGGTGGGAAATGTTTTGCATATCATTTCTAATATTTGTAAATAATAGTTTGGCCACCAGGGAGCGTAAGTGTTCATTCCTGCTTCCGATGTATTTGCAGCAAAATCTCAGCTCCTAAAAACTCGATTGAAAAAATTCTTTCATGGACCGATACCGCTCACCTCTGAAAACCTTTTTGGAATATTTTCTTCTTAAAATAATGCCTGGTTTCTTTGCCATCGGATGTAGATATATGTATTATTTTTGTCGATATCTCTGCTTCGAAGAGTCCGATTTGAAAAATGGAGAGCGTTTCCACTGCGAAATGTTTCTCATATAACTTAAAATTTTTCTTAATGCAGAAGTCTGCCACCAGAGAGTGTAAGTACACGTTTTCGTTTACAGGAATATCTGTGCGACTAAAAACCCAATTGAAAAAATTTTCTTCAATCAGATACTACTAACTATGCAATCTATGTGTGTGCATTTTCTTTCCAAAATAATGCACACTTTTGCTACTAGGGGCACAAATGCTTAATCTGTTGGGGTTTTTTTGGGGGTTTTTTTTTTTGTTTTTTCAATATCTCTGCATCTACATGTGTAATTTAAAAAATTCTTTCAACACTGGATGCCATTTGCTTTGTAGAATACTTTAGGTTAGTGTTTGAGGAGCTTTATAATTCACAGTTCTGTGGAAAGGTTGTATTTGTGTACTTCTGTTTGCAGCTGTATTTCTGCTTTTCAAAACCCAATTGGAAAATTTCTTTTTACTGTATTGCATTTGCTACAATAGAGAAGTGGAGCATAATCCTCTTTAAATAATGCACAGATTTCCTTCTAGTGGGTGTAAAGGTCAAAACGTTTTTCTCACGCTATCACTGCTTCTGGAAGACTTATTTCAAAAGTTCTTTTTCCTACATACATACATACCTATCACTAAGCTGTTCTCTGAGATTCAGAGGTTTGCTCCTCAAAGAAATACAAGCTACCAGATTAATTTCTAACTGGTTATTTACTTACTGTTGCCGTATCAAACTTCTCCATTTACAGGGATCTTGACACACAACTCAGGCTTCACTGACATCCATCACATGACATACTTGTACAAGACCTTCTATACTTCATGCTCATAATTTTTGTCATGCAGACACTCCTGAACCTGATCCTCCTATGACTTCCTTGGCCTTCCTCTGCCTTTTCTTCCTGCCACTTGGGCTAAAAAAATTTCTTAGTAAGCATCTCATCACTCATTCTTTCAGCATGGCCAAACCACTGAAGCATATTAGTCTCCACCTTGCTAACAACATTTTGCTTCACATTACACAACTGCAACACATCTCATTCCTCACACTATCAGAATGTGTCTTGCACCCCCCCCCCCCCCCCCCCCGTAAGTAACACTCTTCTCCAGCACACAAAGAACTCCTATGTTTCTTCTGTAGTACCCATGTTTCACTGCCATACATCAGAGTAGGAACAATTACACTTTCAAACACAGCCATGCGTGCCTCTCTCTAGAACCCATCATTTCTGTGAAAACCTCCTAAAGCAGCTATGACTTTCAATGAAGAATTGACTTGCCTACTAATTTCACTATCTAATTTGTTCTCTCTCTGTCAAACATGCTTCCTAAATGCACAAACTCATTCACCTGGTCACTGTGCCATTTAGACTTATCTTTGCATTCAGTACTAACAGTTCCTCGCTGAAAAACGATAACTTTGGGTTTTCCCTTATTTATATACTTAGCATAGCTTTTCCCATGAAAAAACATTATTTGCTTATTTTCAACAATCTCATTATGCAGAATTTCTCTGCTAGGTGTGGAATTGTATCATGTTCCCTTTTACATATTTTCTTTTAACTTTTCGATTTGAAAATCATTTTGTCTCCAACACCTTCCTTCTGCTATGAGAAGCTTTTTGTGTGTGATTTGTTAATTTTCATTACATACTTTTTAGCTGCTGTTGTATTTAGCTATTTCTATTTCTGGATGTTTTGTCGATTGTAGAAATCCAGTTGATTTTTCCTAACCAGTTGCATTGACTTTGAACAACTGATAAATTTAATTGGTGTCGGAAGGGATTCAAAAGACGTGCTCATTACAACCAAAAATTCGGTGTCATCTTTCTTGTTTTCATTGTCGATCTGGGCCAAAAGTTACTTCAAGGTCATTTTTGCATCAGTTGCTGGTTGTCATTTGTGCCATGTCACCATACGCTCTTGTTTGTGGGAAGTCAAACAGACATTTACCAATGGAATTATAATCGATTTCCGCACTTGCATTTAAACAGGTACTGACAAAATGTCTGCATCAAAACTCAAGAAGAATGCCATAAATATTTCTTCCCAGGATAGGTGCAAGAAATATTTATGTAATTTTCATGTTTCCAATAGCATAATGTTCTGTACCACCTGCAATGTTTCCATCGATCACACAAGGAAGTCTGTAATCAACCAACATGTGAAAAGGACTCGCCATGAATAAAGGCCAGAAATGCTCAGCAAAAGGACTCTGACAAGCAGAAAATGCATCGAGCGACTGTATCATTAACGTTCAGAAGACAAACAGAATGTGGCAAAATGTTCAATCTCTTGCACTTTGAAATTGTCAACACTTTTGCAAGTGCAAGTATTCCCATAGAAAAACTAGATCATCCAAAAGTGAGAGATTTCCTTACTAACAATATCACAGGTGCTCTACCTTGCACTAATTCGTTATGCCAAAACTATCTGCCCAAAGTCTAAATTACATAAAAAATCAGGGGCAACCTATTCTTGAAAAGTTGCACGTAATTTGTTTCTGGCCGCCCCGGTGGCGCAGTTATCTAAGCAATGGCTTCTGATCATTCGTCCGAAATGGATCTGGGTTCAAATCCCAGTGAGGCACGGATGTTGTGTTTATCTTACGGCGCTGGATCTTTCCCTTCCCTGGAACCAGTGGCCCTAAATTAGGGACAGGCAACTGCTTATAGCCCATTGAGTTGCTCACGGTGGTCGTTAAACCTCGAATTAAAAAAATTAAAAATTAATTGTTTCTGCCCAGAAGTGACCATCTCCAAAAAACGAGGACCAAAGTTTTGCCAACCTGCTTTGAACTTCATGAAGGCTGGCTGCTTGAGTGTTTGATCCAGATCAAATGGCTAACCTGGATATTGATAACAACATAGTATTCAAAAGTATTCCAGGAATTGATGGCACATCAGTAAGACTTGGGTTTGCTCCATACAAGGAGTATGTAAAGGAATGTATGGTTCCTGATGATCCAACTCAGGAATTCAGAAGTAGTTTCAGAGAGATTTCAAGGACTAACACGAAATGCAAGTAAGTACTCTCGGTGTTACCCAATCCTGTACACTGTGAAAGAGCGGTGTCATGTTACATCCAAATATTTACAAAACAAAGACAGTTTGCAGGAATTTATAGCTGCTGGACTAACATCTCTTTATTTTTTAACAAACTGTAATCATCGGTGTGATAACAATTGCAATGATTATGGAAATATTCTATTACTAAACTAGTCTATTTTGTTTTTGTAACCATAACAAGGAAGCAAATAGTTTGTCAAATAGATATTTCATTCAGAGTGGATTTTTTTAGTATGCATGTATACTACTAGTACAGTACTTTTCCTAGTCCACATAATTTCAATAAGTTGCAGTATAATTTTGAAAATATTGCTGTACAGTTTATAGGCATTATATAAATTGAGGGGAAGGGGATGACTTATGAAAAAATTACCAAACTACTCTGTTTGCTAATGGAAAAAATAAAAAATCACATTTATCAAATCATCATCATCATCATCAACAACAACAACAACCATTATCAATCCACTGCTGGACGAAGGTCTCCCCAAGCCTCTTCCACAACTGTCTGTCTTGTGCCAGTCTCCTCCATGTTACTCCTGCATACTTTCGAATTTCATCCACCCATCTCCCATGTGGTCTTCTTCTGGGTCTTTTCCTGTCCCTTTGGAATCCAATCTAAAATTTTGGCTGTCCATCGATGGTCTGTCCTTCTGGCAGTATGTCCAGCCCATCGCCATTTCAGGGATTTAACTCTGATCATGATGTCTTCCACTCTTGTCATTTTTTGGATCCACGAGTTCCTCTTCTTATCTTTCCTGGTTTCACCAAGCATGCACCTCTCCATGCTACTTTGAGTTGTCTGCAGCCTTTGTATGTCTCTTTTAGTTAAAGTCCACGTCTCTGCACCATACGTAAGCACTGGAAGGATGCATTGATCAAACACTTTTCTTTTAAGACATAATGGCATATTGCTCTTGAAAATTATGCTGTTTCTTCCAAAAGCTCTCCAGGCAAGTTTTGTATGCCGGTTAATTTCTTCATCAATGTGACCCCCACTTGATATCTGCTGTCCAAGATAAACGTACGTGTCTGTTATCTCCAGCTTTTCTCCATCAATCGTTAAATCTTCATTTCTTGAAAAAGCATTGAACATCACTTTTGTCTTCTGAAAGTTCATTTTTAATCCCACTTCTTTACTCTCTTGTCAGCAAGTTCCTGAATCATACTCTGCAGCTCTGATGGAGTAGTTGCAAAACTGACTACGTCATCAGCAAAACGAAGGTGGGTTAGATAATCTCCATTAATTTTTATCCCCTTGTTTTCCCAGCTCAGCGACTGAAAGACACCCTCCAATGTGGCATTAAAGAGCTTCGGAGATATGGTGTCACCTTGTCTCACTCCCTTTCCAATTTTTATGTGTGTTGTATTCTCAAAGAGCCGAATCTTTGGACTTGCATTTTCTTAGATGTTATCAATAATATTATTGCATGCATCTTCAATCCGCAGTATTTCAGAGACATTGTAACTGCTGATGGTTTCACCGAATCAAAGGCTTTTTCATAATCGATAAAAGCCATGCACAATGGAAGTTCATATTCCCTTGCTCTTTCAATTAGTTCTCTCAGTACGTGGATATGATCTATTGTGCTGTAGCCACTCCTGAATCCAGCTTGTTTTCTTGGTTGGGCCATGTCCAGTGTCACCTTTAAGCGGTGTGAAAGAACTTTAGTGAAGATTTTATAAACCACTGATAGGAGGCTGATAGGTCTGTGGTTCCTGAGATCCTCAATGTCACCTTTTTTATGTAGCAGGATCATTGTAGCGTTGTTCCAATCCTCAGGAATCTTCTCTTCATTAAGACATCGAGTGAAAATTTGGGCGAGTACTGTTTCGATTTCTCCACTTGCTTCTTGTATGATGTCTACAGTAATTCCATCTTCTCCTGGAGCTTTTCCCCGCTTTATGTTCTTGATTGCATGTGCAACTTCTGCTGGAAGGACTGGAAGAACTCTGGTACCTTTCATGATGCCTGGAGTACATGTATCATCCCTTTCATATAATTTGGAGTAGAAATCTTTCACTCTTGTCAAAATTTCTCCTCTATTTCTTGTTACAGAACCATCTTCTTTTCTCAGTGCCATAATCTGTTTTTTTCCCTTACTGAAATGTCCCTTTGCTATCTTTAGGCTTTGGTTGTTTTCAATTGCTTTCCTCACTAGTTCACAGTTGAATTTCCTTACGTCTTCAGTGATACTTTTTCGTACTGTCTTGCATAGCTCTATATATTCCACTTTGGAAGTCACATCTTCTTTAGTTGTCCTCATCTCTCTTCTTTTTGCATCAACATTTTGGTTTTTCCTGATAATTTGTTCACATGCAACATGTTCTTAGACCCAGCTAATTTTGTTGCTGTTTCCATAAGAGCTTTGGTTACTTTTCTGTTAATTTCAGAAATATCCACTTCTTCCGATGTTAGGCCTTCTAAAAAAGCAGAGAATCTGTTCTTCAGTTTCAACTTGAAGGTATTATGGTGTTTTTTAAGGTTGGTTATGTCAATACATTTTGTTTGTCTTACGAGCTTGCCACGTTCCAAGTTTAGTGTTGAGGTGCACCTTACATCTCACCAATCTATGGTCACTACCTGTGTTGAACTTGTTTAGCACACTGCAGTCTTCTATGACGAATTTTTTGTTACACATAATAAAATCAATTTCACTTGTCGTTCCATTTGGATGTCTCCATGTCCATTTCCTGTGTGGCTTTTTCTTGAAAAAGGAGTTCAAGATGAAAAACCCTTTTGCCTGTGCAAACTCAACGAGAGTATTTCCACGCTAGTTTCTGTTGCCCTGACCGAATTTACCTACTGAAGTTTCATTCTGTTGCCGTTGCCCTATTTTTGCATTGAAATCTCCCATAATTATCTTCAAATGCTGCTTACCTTTATTATTTAGATGACGAATTTCCTCAACATTCTTCAATTTCTTCTTCCGGATGACTTGTGGTGGCTTGAATAATATGGGCCTGGTATTTTCTCGAGAGTTGGATAACGAGTCGTGCAGCTCTATCAGAGGAACTTTCAACTTCTACAACTTTATCCTTCAGTTTCTTGTTTATTATAAATCCAACACCACTAGTTCTGCCAGTATCTGTCCCACAATAGTAGAAGACATGTCCACTTTTAAGTTCAATGAGATCTCCTTTTCTCCTTACCTCACTTAGCCCGACGGTGTCCCACTTGATCCTTTGTAGTTCCTCTTCCAATTCAAGAAGCCTTGAACCAGAAGATAGGGAGCGTGCATTATACGTAGCCAAGGTCAGCATCAGATGGCAGCCTAGTCCGGTCCTCCGGGGATTCTTAGCACCCCTCTGCCTTCATGTCGCACTGGCCGCTGCCTTGGCCAGGTACATTCCAGCTGCCGGAGACTGAGGGCCAAGATTTAAGTAGTGGAGTCATTTTGGAGGGGTTTGGCCATAACTCACCACGCTGGCCAAGCGGGTTGGTTATAGACTTTTTTATTTATTGCCGTTAGGCCAGGAATTTGTGTGGTCTGATAAAAAAATCTGAGTTAAGGAGAGTAGAAATGTTCCTTACTTTTCACTTTGAACACAATCAGGTCTAGCCTATTGAAACCAGTTGCATCAAGTTTTCACATCCCATAGTTATTAAATTGATATCAAATCCAATCCTACCATCATGAAACTTATCTGCGTGGACAGAAATAAAGTTGAAGACTTTATTTAATGTTCCTGGTGTGTACAAAATTCCTGTTTCCACTTCAGCTGGTACAATAGTCTACATTGGCAGCACATTTCACAGCATTGCTAAATGTTTGGCTGAGCACAAAAATAATGTTACCCAAAGTGGACCTAATTCTTCCTTGGCTTTAGTGACTCAGATACTTCAACAGTGCCTTTCTAGAAAAATACTGAGAAAATTGCTCTTTTTGTCAACAAAAGGGCTTTTAATATTTTTATGACAGCATTGAAATATCTACCTCTTCAAACTGCAACATAACTAGTCTGTATTTTATCCCCATCACTTGGAAATCCCTCCTGTCATTTGGCAATAAACATAATGAATCTGGATATCTAAATCTGACAGCCAGTCTTGCTCCGAATGTTTACAGGTAATCAAGACCTAAGTTAATTTGAAAGCTTCTGTATTTCTGAAGTTTCTTAACATAACTAGCGTTTTCCCTACAACCTGCATGTGTTCATTACGTGTGCATTGCATTCTTTCTGTACCTGAATACACTTGTAGCTTTAATTACTGTTGGCAGAGTACTCAGCTGAAACCCCATAGTTATAATAGGAACTCTGTCATGTCATTTGGTACTCTATATTTTTCTGTGATAATCCTAATGTCAGTCATTTTAACCTTTATAAAAAGCAGGCTTTACTTCATTTACAATTTTCACTGCTTCTGTAAAAGGGTTGGTCCATAGATATTATGTTCCGCAGATTCTTTATCAATTATTTCATTACACAAAAGGAAGGAAAAACACACCAAATGTTCTTTTCAACCCTTTAACAAGAAAAAAATATGCTGTATGCATTTTGACTATGATTGCTGTGTTACTACCATTTAATTAAAAACGTAAATGAGAATGTTTTTGTTTTAGATATGAATATTATGGCAACTCCGTTAAATTTTTGTGTCGAAGCTTGGGATACCACATCTTCTGACTTCACTAACTCTTAAAAATTATTGCAATATGGTGGCCCCTGTTTGCTCATCAACTGTGATTGAACAAGAGGTGGATAAGCTGTGATATGATCAAGGAAAAGTTACTGCTTCAACACATAATAGGTTTCTTACTTTAGGACAAAGATAAATAAACATGTAAAAGAAGCAGAATGCATTTGTTAATTTAAAGTGTATAAACGAAAAGCAAATTAAACAGTTTGTGTTTAAGTGAGTGAAGGCAGGAATTTCATTCTTTCAGGCTTCGCTGGTGGCTGAGTGGTTAAGAGGTTTCTAGCTAATTGTCCGAATCACTTCAGTGTTTGAGTCCCAGTTGACACATGGGTGGTGTGCATGTCTGACAGTGCTGGCTGACTTCATAGCTCTATAAGTTGCTCATGGTGGTTATTAAACTCCCACACCTGAAAAAACCTGGGAAAAAGAATTTGACTCTGTGTAGTTGTACACACAAAAGCCATGAATTTTGAAATTTTATACAGAAGTGCATAAACATCTTTTACACAGCATATATGTAAAATATGTGGTCACATGATTTAGGCAACTATTTGAGACTTCTTGTTGTGCTGATCACAATGGGAAAAACAAAGGATCTTTCGGAGTGTGGTAAAGGGCTTATTGGGAGCGCCCATCTGGCTGGAACAACAATTTTGAAAACAGCAGAGCTGACTGGTTTCTCGAAAGGTGAGACATACCAGGTGTTTAATCAGTAGAAAAATAACCCACATTGCTTGTCTAAGAGACGTAAGTAATTGTGGCATGATGACAATCTGTTAACACCACTACAGGACACTGGAAAAAGTAATGTGGTCCGATGAGTCGTGATACACCTTGTTCTGTACTGACAGTAGGTAGAGTTTGGTGGGAGCCTCATGAAGCAATGAACCCAGCTTGCTTTATAAATACAACTCAAGGTTCTGGAGATCATGTCATGGTGTAGGGCGCGTTCTGTTGTTATGGAATAGGTCCCCTGATATTGCTGGAAAGTTGAGTGTCCTCTAAGGATTATCTGAAAATCGTTGCCGATCAGTTGCATCCTGCAATGTTGACTTTTTATCTAGCAGGTGATGCCTGTTTTGTCCATTTCATAGACGACAATGCTGCCGTCTATTGTTGTCGTTTATTGTGCTGCAAGATGCATTCAGCAGTGTAGTATTCTCTCTAAAGCCTTTTTACTGGACGGCCTGCCCAACTAATTTTCTCTGCTGTCCTGTTAAATTTCCTTTAATGAACGTTTTTACTGTGCACGTAATAGTGGAAAACTTATTCCCTCATACACCATAGATATTGATGGAAACTGGCTGAAATCTGTGTAAAATATGATTTATTAGTAAGTACCCATTTTTTTCATTTATGTACAATTTTCTGTTGTTGTTTATCATATTACATTAATGTCTACCACACCACTAAAGATATTTAATAAGTATAATCATGTTAAGCAAAAAAACAGTCTTTTTTTTTTTTCTCGATTGGGGAAAGTGTCGTTAATACTATCCGGCTAAAATTTCTTGCAACCGAGCTGTAAAAGAAAAATCAAGGGAGAACACTACAGTGGTTCAGTGAGCATGACTATGACTTCCACCATCTTCCCTGGCCATCACAAAGCATAGATCTGAATGCCATTGAGAATGTATGAGACATGCTGGAAAAACAGATCTGGGAACAAAGTTCTCTTTCATCAAATCTCAGCCAGTTAAGGACTGCCTGGTGAACTGCTGGTGTGGTGTAGACATAGACTGGCTACACCTTGTGGAATTTGTGTTAGGCCACTTATGTGCTATAATTTGGACTAAAGAAGGTCTGAATAAAAGTTAATTTCTAATTCAGTGGCTGGTATGTGTGCCTTGTAACAAAGTCTGAATGAAGACTTCAAAGCATAGATAGCAGCTGTTCATATTCTCAACAGATTCAGTTAAGTGCAAGTAAGCTGTTCTGGTGGCCAAGTGGTCTGAGGTGCTGGCATCCAAATTGGTCCTAGATGAGATGTGGGTGGTCCCCCCCCCCTCCGATGGTTCTGCCAGTCTCCCTCCCATGGAACCGGTGGTCCTAAATTAGGGACAGATGACTGCTTTATAGCCCAATGAGTCAGTGTTCATTGAACTAAAAAATAAATAAATAAAAAAAACATTCTTTTGGTGATACAACAGCTGTGTAAATGTTGTGTGAGTCTGTTAATTAATTTTTCTGTTTATTCCTTACAGGGATGGTGTGGCTGGAAAAGTATGCAGTTTTGGGATCAAACAGCATTTTATAATTTGTGCCTTCCACAGTGCCCTCAAGTTGTATGAAAAAATATATATAATATATATGTATATAATACAAATATGCTTCTGAATTTTTATGTTCCTTTTATTAAATGTAAGCAAAATAAATAGTTTTACATTAGTTCTGTTCCTGGTGTGCTTTTGCTTAGAGTACTTAACAAGAAATCACAAATGTGTTTTGAGCTGTAATATTGCTTGTTGGGAGTTTAAACTATTAGAAATTGTTCACTGCTACATTCAGTGCAAATGCAAAAATTTGAAACTGGACAAGAATTAAAAGTAAATTACATTAATTTAGAATAAGTGCTTATTTATTTGCTCCAGAGCTCAACAAAATGTGGCCCATAGATTATACTTATCAAATCAAATTTTCTGCTACATGTGATTAAGGGAACAAGAATCAAACCTCGATTTAAAGAACTTCAAGGGACCAACAGTCTTGTACGTAAAATCGCGGAATTTGCTAAATCGAGGAAGCCTTTCAAATGCAATATTCAAATTAAGCTGGTGTTTGTAAAAGGGTATGTAAGCAGCTAAGTTCTCTTTCTTTCAGTGAAATTTAAATTATTTATGTTATTTAGTACTTTTAATTATGAAATTTATTATCAAAAATTTTGTGTTATGTAAACATTTACTTTGCATATTAAACACATAACTCGTAGATATTAGATTTCAATATGTAGCATCAAAATTTAAGATTACTTTAAAATTGCGAGAAAAATATGATTTTTTTTTCGAGCATTTAGCTTCTTAAATAACAATTTCAGTATTCTAAGCTGCATAATGAGATGTGTTGTTTAATTTGCCCAGTAGATTTAACACTGAGAAGAAAAGAAAAAGCGCAATTTGGGGAAGAATTTCAGAGAGAGGTTCAGGAATGGGGTACGTGCAGTGTGTGTCCCCTAAGTTCACAGAAAGCTGTTGTTCTGTCTGTAGCTGAAAACAAGAATCTCCCATACGCCTTTCTTTTTCCTGCTTCCCATCCATGCAAGAAAACGTTGCCGCTCCATTGGAATTTGTTGGTCTTTTGCTTCCCCTATAAGAAGCTTACACTTGATAGTCACAGAAAAGGTGAGCTGATTTTTGATTCCGTCAAGCTGTGTTGCAGATAGTGTTCTTTAAAACCTGGTTAGCTGCATGCGTAAAATTTTCCTGTTACGCGAGGCTCTCTTTCTAGATAGCTTTTAACGTGAAAATGCTGGTTAACATACCCAGGTAGCACAGCCTTGCAATTTAGCCTAGGCCCAACACTGAGCCACCGCCTTCTATTCCTAAAAGTCGGTGGCTCAGTGTTGGACCTACGTTAGATTGCAAGGCTGTGCTACCTGGGTAGTTTGGTGGTTTAAAAATGTTCGCTAAATTGAGGAAATGTGTTCGTTCAATGGGGGAAACGCCAAGCATTAATTTCAATGAGATTCTATCCGTACCATAAAAAATGTATGTAAAATCGCGGAATTCGTTAAATTGCAGTTCATTTAATAGGGGTTTGACTGTACTCAAAAGATAAAAGTTCTCACCATACAAAAATTTTTATGTTGTAATAATTCATTCTTACAGTAGAATGTTAGAAAGCAATAAAAATCAAAGTGTCTTTCCAGAATGTAGCTATGAGAGAATGCCTTCTGGGAGTTCAAGTGAGCATACAAATTAACTCCAAAGCTTAAGCAATTTATTATATATGACATAGGAAATGCCATAATTAACTTATACTATGTGACCAACTTCTCTCATCCTGAAATGGGAAACAAAACCAGCATCTCCCAATTTCCATCCAGGATGGTATAAAACTGGGCACTTTTTTTCTGTTTGTACTTTAGGATTATAGATTTTTTAAAGCTATATATTTATGGTAGAAAATTAAGTACACACAATTCCCTTCCCCAAAATGATAGCCTCCCCCCCCCCCCCCACACACACACACTTAATAGATTTCTATGTGAGCACCTTTTAGTTGTGCAAATGACATGTAAATTATATTCCACTTGTGTTTAAGAATACCAGGTGTGATTGTGGCTATGACAGTTGTGATTCTGATTTGAAGTTCTAGAGGATCCTTCACCGGAGTACTGTGTCTTTCACGTATCCCCACAAGATAAAATCTAGTGGGATTAAATCTGAAGAATGAGGTAAACAATCCAAAAAATGTTGAAAATCCTCATCAAGCGGCTCTCTTATATAGAGACCAGTGTGGGGGGTGACCCATCTTGTTGAAATAAGATGTCATGTTGCAGTACCACAAGATATGATAAAACAGTTTATTCCAACATATCAAGGTAAACAATCCTGCTCACGGTTTTTTCGATGAAAAGGAAAAGCTGGATTATCTGGTTATGTAAGACAACACACCAATTATTTTTTGCACTGCTTTTCTCATGAACAACATATGTGGTTCAGAAACTTCATATTTGAATGTGTCCTAACATGTGAAATGTTCCTTCTTTTGAAAATGTTACATGCTGCATAAATGTATTATTTGTTATCAATTTTATCTAAAAGCTGCATAGTGAATTTCATTCTTTTAGGTTTGTCCTGTCTGCGTTTTGTGAGCAAACAGTCCTAAGTCTTTTGCGGAGAACTTTCTTGACGGTTGAATGCAGTTACACATCTGAATTTTAGGAGTTTTAATCTTTAGTAGACTTCTGTATTCACTAGGTCCTGTCGCATGACATCTGTATGGCTCTGGCATCATTGCAATGCACAGGCTTTCATGGAGCCTGGGTGAGCTCAGTACCCTTGAAAATGGTCCACACGCAGGGGTATTACAGGCAGCCCTAACAGAAAGTTTAATGTAGTATTTGAAATTCCTAAGATGCCCATCTTATCAATTTGCATGGGCAGCATTGAAGCGCTTGCTTAATAGATTCCACCTTTGTGCTGCTAGCGACACGTTGCTTTGCTGCAAAGTAATTCTTCAAAACTCTACCCGTTGCCATAAAACAATTTTACTAGTTTCTGACACGTCTTGATGGTGGATTATGCACTGCACATCTTCGAATGAAATTCTGCTGTACTTGCATTGTTGATTTGGTCATAACGAACCATTTCGCAAGCACAACCTACTGCTGCAGCACTATTCTTGCTTTACTGGCCAAACATGACAATAGCTACATTTTTTTTCCTTTTGTGACATTCTTTTACATACAAATTGTATTATTGAGATAATACACTATTCTGTTTCACAGTATGTTTAGTTTGCACAGAACATTGTCATTTTAGCACCTTGTTATCAACATGAAACACAGCCCGCTTATAACGAGGAGCTGGGGACCAATGGGAATACTTGTTAAATCCAGGCACTCACTGAATCCATTTTGTGGTGAAAATATCTATATATATCATGAAATATGGCAAACATTTTTTCACCATTTTCTAGCTTTCTAAGGACAGCTACTTTGTTGTTTATGAACAAGTCATTTATAAAAGTTTAGGATTTCCTGCTTGGTGGCCACATGAGTTGACCACTGTTTAATGTCAAAATGAAGCAAGTGCAGCACCTATTTTCCCAATATAATGCTCACTTTGAGGGACAATGGACACAACTTTAGGAATTGTTATCTCCTACTCCCTTCAGGCCCCATTCCATTACTCCCTTATCTCTTTTCTGCTCTTTTATACCACGAAAAAGCACCCCCACAGGAGTACACTGTCAGCTACAAACATGACCGTAGGAACAGTTCACTGTGGTAAATAACATTCCCCCGGCTGCTGCCATACCCACACACAGCCATCAGACTGATGGATCGTGTATCTAGATTCATCAGTCCATAGGACCCATTTCCATTGATCTACTTTCCACGATAAATGTTCTTTACACCATGCAAAACGACAAGTAGCGTTCCGAGTGGAGATGAAAGGCTTATGAGCAGCCGCACGGTCAAGTTAACCCATGGAATGAAATTCTCTGCAAATGGTACGTGTATATACCGAGGTTCCAGCATTTTTATTCACCTGTACACTGAGGTCTTGTGCAGTAGTACTCCGTCGATTAGCTGTAAAGACTCTGTGAGGCTTCGACATCCTCTGTCACTGATTTTTTTTGTCTGCCAGTACGTTTTGCTGCTTCAGGCATGCCATGTGTCTTCCACTTATTCAGTACATCCAAAACAGTTGACTTGGGTATGTTTAAACACTTCTCGGTTTCTCTTATGGACAACCCACTAATAACACCCAACAATCTTTCCTTTCTCAGAGTCAGTTCTCTCCCGCCACAACATTTTCACTGAACCCCACAGAACGATATGATCGTGGTCAACTACAGGTTTGTTTTTATACCGTCTGCAGCTGTACCGCACATCTTAACAATGCAGCAGATCCGTTCATTTGCTTTTGAAGGGGTGTCCTCTGGTAACTTTTGTCATATATATATGTATATAAGAGCCCCTATAGTGGGAACAGGATGCACCACAAGAAGGCGGGTTTGACATTTGTCGCCTTTCCTTGACAAATGTCAACTTCGCCTTTTCGTGTTGCATCCTGTTCCCACTAAAGGGGCTCTGACGACCGCCAGTAGCGCTATAACTATACCATTGCGATCAGAGGAAATGCTATCCCACACTCACCAACCCACTTGGCCAGCAGGGTGAGTTATGGCCAAACCCTCCAAAATGACTCCACAACTTAAATCTTGGCCCTCAGTCTCCGGCGGCTGGAATGTACCTGGCCAAGGCAGCGGGTGCTAAGAATCACCGGACTAGGCTGCCATTTGATGCTGACCTTGGCTACTTATAATGGACGCTCCCTATCTTCTGATTCAAGGCTTCTTGAATTGGAAGAGGAACTACAAAGGATCAAGTGGAACATCGTCGGGCTAAGTGAGGTAAGGAGAAAAGGAGATCTCATTGAACTTAAAAGTGGACATCTCTTCTACTATTGTGGGACAGATACTGGCAGAACTAGTGGTGTTGGATTTATAATAAACAAGAAACTGAAGGATAAAGTTGTACAAGTTGAAAGTTCCTCTGACAGAGCTGCACGACTCGTTATCCAACTCTCGAGAAGATACCACGCCCAGATTATTCAAGCTTATGCACCCACCACAAGTCACCCTGAAGAAGAAATTGAAGAATTTTATGAGGAAATTCGGAATCTAAATAACAAAGGCAAACAGCACTTGAAGATCATTCTGGGTGATTTCAATGCAAAAGTAAGGCAACAGCAACAGAATGAAACTTCGGTTGGTAAATTCGGTTACAGGAACAGAAATGAACATGGAAATACTCTCGTAGAATTTGCAGAAGCAGAAAGGTTTTTCATCACGAACTCCTTTTTCAAGAAAAAGCCACACAGGAAATGGACACATCCGAATGGGACAGCAAGTGAAATTGATTTTATTATGTGTAACAAAAATTTGTCATCGAAGACTGCGGTGTGCTAAGCAAGTTCAACTAAAGTAGTGACCATAGATTGGTGAGATGTAAGATGCACCTCAACACTAAACTCGAACGTGGCAAGCTCATAAGACAAACAAAATGTATTGACATAACCAACCTTAAAAAACACCATAATACCTTCAAGTTGGAACTGAGGAACAGATTCTCTGCTTTAGAAGGCCTAACATTGGAAGAAGTGGATATTTCTGAAGTTAACAGACAACTCACCAAGGCTCTTGTGGAAAGAGCAACAAAAATAGATGGTACTAAGAACAAGTTAGATATGAAGAAAATTTCAGGAAAAGCAAAAATGTTGATGCAAAAGAGAAGGGAGAAAAAAACAAATAAAGGCGTAACTTCCAACGCGGAATATATAGAGCAATGCAAGACAGTGCAAAAAAGTATCACTGAAGACATAAGGAAATTCAATTGTGAACTACCAAAGCCTGAAGAGAGCAAAAGGACATCTCAGTAAGGGAAGGAAACAGATTATGGTTCTGAGAAAAGATGGTACTGTAACAAGAAATAGAAGTGAAATTTTGACAAGGGTGAAAGATTTCTATTCAAAACTATAAGAAAGGGATGATACATCTATTCCAGACATTACAACAGGTACCAGTGCCAAAGTCCCTCCAATGCTCCTTGCAGAAGTTACATATGCAATTAAGAACATGAAACGGGGAAGAGCTCCAGGAGAAGATGGAATCACTGTGACCATTATACAAGAAGCAAGTGGAGAAATTGAAACTACACTCGCCCAAGTTTTCTCCAGATGTCTTAATGAAGGGAAGATCCCTGAGGATTGGAACAATGCTACAATGATCTTGTTCCATAAAAAAGGTGACTGAGGATCTCAGGAACTACAGGCCCATCAGCCTCCTTTCAGTGGTTTATAAAATCTTCACTAAGGTTCTTTCACATCGCTTGAAGGTAACACTGGACATGGTCCAACCAAGAGAACAAGCTGGATTCAGGAGTGGCTACAGCACTATAGATCATATCCATGTACTGACAGAACTAACTGAAAGAACACAAGAATATGAACTCCCATTATGCATGGCTTTTATTGACTATGAAAAGGCCTTCAATTCCGTGAAACCATTAGCTGTAACAATGGCTTTGAAATCCTGCAGTATTGAAGATGCATACATTGGCATTATTAATAACATCTATGAAAATGCAAGTGCAAAGGTTTGGATAGTTGAGGATACAGCCCAAATAAGAATTGGAAAGGGAGTGAGACAAGGTGACACCATATCTCCGAAGCTCTTTCAATCATTGAACTGGGAAAATAAAGGGATAAAGATTAATGGAGATTACTTAACTCACCTTCATTTTGCTGATGACGTAGTCATCTTTGCAACTACTACTTCAGAGCTGCAGAGTATGATCCAAGAACTTGCCGACAAGAGTAAAGAAGTGGGATTAAAAATGAACTTTCAGAAGACAAAAGTGATGTACAATGCTGTTACAAGAAACAAAGATTTAGCGATTGATGGAGAAAAGCTTGAGACAACCGATTATTACATTTATCTTGGGCAGCAGATATTGAATGAGGGTCACACTGATGAAGAAATCAATTGGCGTATAAAACTTGGATGGAGAGCTTTTGGAAGAAACAGTACAATTTTTAAGAGCAGTATGTCTAAAAAAAAAAAGTTTAATCAATGCATCCTGCCAGTGCTTACGTATGGAGCGAAGACATGGACCTTAACTAAAAAAGACATACAAAGACTGCGGACAACTCAAAGTAGCATGGAGAGATGCATGCTTGGTGTAACCAGGAACTTGTGGATAAGGAAAATGACAGGAGTGGACGATATCATGACCAAAGTGAAATCACTGAAATGGCAATGGGATGGACGTGTTGCTAGAAGAACGGACCACCGATGGACAACCAAAATTTTAGACTGGATTCCAAGGGACATCCAGAAGAAGCACCCCATGGGAGATGGAAGGATGAAATTCGAAAGTACGCTGGAGTGACATGGAGGAGACAGGCCCAAGACAGACAATTGTGGAAGAAATTTGGGAAGACCATCCAGCAGTGGATTGACAATGGGTAATGATGATAATGATATAAGTGTAAACAAACTTAAGGAACTAACAAAAAAACATTTTTCATTGTGGGTTGGGCCATGTATGTTATATATGTATTGCTAAATTTATTCTTAATTTTTACCTTTTCATGGCTTAGGTGTTTTTTCATTTGTGGGGTCAATTACCTGAAATACACATGACATAGCAGAAACCCATATTCGACTATGTCTTTGTAGAATTAGCTAGTGCTGCATTTTGCTGGCCCTTGATAAAGTCAAAACTCAGCATTTTCAAAACTTTGTGCATACTTGCACGTTTTTCGCCTGCTTGTTTGCAATGAGGTTTTTCTTTTTTTCTAATACGTTTGGCTCCCGTTGAAAATTATATCATCATTGTCAACCATTATCAATCCACTGCTGGATGAAGGTCTCCCCAAGTTTCCTCCACAACGGTCTGTCTTGTGCCAGTCTCCTCCATGTCGCTTCCGCATACTTTCGAATTTCACCCACCCATCTTCCATGTGGTCTTCTTCTGGGTCTTTTCCTGTCCCTTGGAATCCAATCTAAAATTTCGGCTGTCCATCGATGGTCTGTCCTTCTGGCAGTATGTCCAGCCCATTGCTATTTCAGGGATTTAACTCTGATCATGATGTCTTCCACTCTTTTCATTTTTCGGATCCACGAGTTCCTCTTCTTATCTCTCCTGGTTACACCAAGCATGCACCTCTCCATGCTCTTTGAGTTGTCTGCAGCCTTTGTATGTCTCTTTTAGTTAAGGTCCACGTCTTTGCACCATACGTAAACACTGGAAGGATGCATTGATCAAACACTTTTCTTTTAAGACATAATGGCATATTGCTCTTGAAAATTATGCTGTTTCTTCCAAAAGCTCTCCAGGCAAGTTTTGTACGCCGATTAATTTCTTCACCAATGTGACGACCCTCACTTGATATCTGCTGTCCAAGATAAACGTACGTGTCTGTTATCTCCAGCTTTTCTCCATCAATCGATAAATCTTCATTTCTTGTAAAAGCATTGAACATCACTTTTGTCTTCTGAAAGTTAATTTTTAATCCCACATCTTTACTCTTGTCAGCAAGTTCCTGGATCATACTCTGCAGCTCTGATGGGGTAGTTGCAAAAATGACTACGTCATCAGCAAAACGAAGGTGGGTTAGATAATTTCCATTAATAAAGATTAATCCCTTTGTTTTCCCAGTTCAGTGATTGAAAGACATTTTTCAATGTGGCATTAAAGAGCTTCGGAGATATGGTGTCACTTTGTCTCACTCCTTTTCCAATTTTTGTGTGTGTTGTATTTTCAAACAGCCGAATCTTTGCACTTGCATTTTCATAGATGTTATTAATAATATTAATGCATGCATCTTCAATACCGCAGGATTTCAGAGCCATTGTAACTGGTGATGGTTTCACCGAATCAAAGGCTTTTTCATAATCGATAAAAGCCATGCACAATGGAAGTTCATATTTCCTCGCTCTTTCAATATAAATATATATATATATATATAGTAAGCTTTTCCCTTCGAATTCAAAAAATAATGAATATTTTTACTTGGCACTAATGCTAAATCACCTAGTGGAAAAACTTTGAAAAGGAATTATGCTTATAAAAGTAAAGAATGTGTAAAAAATCATATTTAATTTGAATTTACTTAGTATTTCATAGGAAAGTTTTTTTTCATACATTGAATAAAAAATTAATACAAAAGTCAAAACAGACATAGGCTAGGTTGCAAACAAAGTATTCATGTATGTATGAGCATCTTAAATTATAAATTATCAGTCTAAATTTAAGAGGAGCCCCCTCCTTTTTATGGAGGCATTCAAAATTATACAACAGTATTTTAACATTTTGAAATTTCTTTTACACGTTTTAAGGCCATCCCCAAGAAAAATGTTTAAAAGAGATTCAACTGGATTTCTGTTTGATAAATTATTTCAAAATGAAATATACACTCACTCTCATAAAAAAAAAACAGAACTTCTGAAAGGAGTCGAGCTACAACTTTAATTTTTACAGAATATGTTCATTAGGCAATACCGAACAAATGATTAGCATCTCGGTGTCGTGCGTACCAGGTGTGTTCCTGAATTTAATAATCAGTGTTGCCACCTCTGGCTTGTATCACCTGTTGTACGAGCTGAAGCATTGAATCAAATAATGTGTGAATAGTGTCCTGTGGAACAGCCATCCAGGCTGAATTGACACATGTCTGAAGTTCATTAAGAGTTGCTGGTGGATGTTCCTACTAATCTCTGGGACATGCTCAAATGACAGGTACTGTGCCTGTATTTGAGCATGTCCCAGAGATTTTCTATGGATGACAAATCTGGTGATCCAGCCAGTCACAGCAGAAGTGGAACGTTGTTATCCCTGAAGAAGACACATGTTGTGTGGCATTGTCCTGCTGAAACATGGCTGAATTTGCTTGTACCACTTACTGGTCATCCATGTAACACTTCTAAGAAAATTTCATCGTCCTGGAGAGGGAAATGAACCCTGCATCTCCTGATTACCGGTCGAGTATGCTAACCATTACACCACCCAGGACAGTGAAGTCCAATGCAACTGAGACATAGAAATCTGAAAGTCGTCAGATTTTCGCTAGTCGAAGCATCCCCGCTTCCTCATAGCGCCTTGACCCAATTCCCATTCGGACGGATATAGGTCGCAGGTCACCAGTACCACAATAAAATCAATGAAGGAAGAAATATTCTTCACAATACATGAAAAATTGGCAGAATATTCATGTCTCGATTGCTTGGAACTTCACTGTCCTGGGTGGTGTAATGGTCAGCATACTCGACTGATATAATCTGGAGATGCGGGGTTTGTTTCCCACTCAAGGATGATGAAATTTTCAAGTGTTCTGAGAAGTATTGGGTGTACAAATAAGTTTACATCCTTTGGGAATAGACGGCGTAACCAGCACAGATTTCATGTAATTGCAAAGGAACACCCGAGTATAAGAAAGTCCTTGCAACAAGCTTTGATAATTAGTGGAGGAAAGTTTGTTGCAGTATGAACATCATTATTTGTCAGTACATTGAAAATGTCGAATTTTGTGCCAAAAAAAACAGCATATGCGGGAAGTGTTGCTGCATTACTTCTTTTTAAAGAAAACCGCTGCCAAAAGTCACCGTTTGCTTGTGGAAGCTTATGGTGAACATGCTCTAGCTGAAAGCACATGTAGACAGTGGTTCCGACAATTCAAAGAGAATGATTTCGACGTGCAAGACAAAGAACGTGAAGGTGCACCAAAAAATTTGAAGATGCTGCTTTGGAGGCATTACTGGATGAAGATCCGTGCCAAACAGAAACGCTGAACGTTATCAACAACAACTAAATCAATTTGAGCCGTGTATTGAGACCGAAACATCCAGAATATGCAAAAAGACATGACAAGGTTGTTTTCCAGCACGACAACGCGAGACTTCATCTCGCGATATGGATCAAGGAAACTGTAGAAGCACTTGGCTGGGATGTGTTACCCTACCCGCCGTATTCACCAGACATCGCACCATCAGATTACCATTTGTTTTGATTTCTGGAGAGCAGTTCTGTTCTTATGGGGAGACAAATATTGGCTTGCTTCCAAACAACCGTACTTTTCTATCATGGAATCCACTTATTGCTTGAAAAGTGGGGGAAGGTTGTTTGTTGTGAAGGTAAATATTTTGAATAAAATAATCGTTATCTGTCTATAACAAACTATTACCTTTTTCAACAGAAAAATGTAAACTTATTTGTACACCCAATATTACATGGATGGCCAGTAAGTGGTACAAGCAAATTCAGTTTGCTTTAAATATTATGTCGATTTTCCATGTATTATGAAGCATATTTCTTCCTTCGTTGAAATATGGCCCCAGGGGCAGCTGGCTGTAGAAAGTCATTGATGTAACTGACACTCATTATGGTGGTATGGACTCTCACGTGAGGTGATCTGCTTTCATAGCTGACAGCACTTCAGGCCATAATTTCTCATGTTGGTGCAGTATGCCTGGTGTGAACACACACTTTTCGACATCCCTCCTGTCGTCAGCAGACACAGATGCAGCCATCCTTTTCACCTAAACAGAAGTCTCATCTGAGAACACAATATTGTGCCATTCATCATGCCACTCCCTTCATTTGATGCAGCCTGGCAGTCCATTGCTGCAGTGTCAAAGGTAACCTGAGGAGGGGACAATGAGCAAGTCCAAACTGTAATAACCAGCAACATACTGTTACAGCTGACATGGGAAAATGTGTCGCACTTCACTACTGCTGCACGAACGCTGTTGATGATGCATAACAGTCATTCGAAGACATCCTCATGAGATGATGGTTGTCCCTCAGCATTGTCTGTGTACAACATCCAGAACCTTCTCTTAGTCTCCTGCGCCCTTCTTCGTATATACACTTACCATGATAGACAATGCGCCCCATATGACCTGCAGTCTTCCGGAGGGAAGCATTGCAGTCACTTGTGCCTATGTTACCTCTGCACCTTACTCACTACTGCCCAAGCACTGATATGCTGATCAAGCCACCCAGTTTCTGGTCTGTGACACAGGCACCTATGACGCTGAAATGCTACTCGTTTCTGCAATATTGCCTGATTAGCAGATCCTGTGAAAATCGAAGTCATAGCTAGACTCTTTTTAGGTGTTCTGTTTTTTTATGAACCTGAGTGTAAGAAATCTGCACACAACTTTGAAATTCGCGTTGAGTAAAAATCTGGAAAATCAGAACCATAATCAAGCCTGTATATTCTATGTTTTCATACTCCACAGCATACTGATGATTATCTGTAGTACTTGGGGCCTCTGTATACACTGAAGTGCCAGAAAAACTGGTACACCAGTCTAATACTTGGTAGGTCCCCCACGGGAGCGCAGGACTGCAGAAATACGACGAGGCATGGACTCCACTAGTTTCTGGAAATATGCTGTAAGCAATGCACACCATACTTCCTGCAGAGAGTTCCACGCCGCCCGGGTGGCGCAGTGGTCTAAGCGATGGCCTCTGATCATTCGTCCGAAAGGGGTCCGGGTTCAAATCCCGGTGAGGCATGGATGTTGTGTTTGTCTTACGGCACTGGCTCTTTCCTTTCCCTGGAACCAGTGACCCTAAATTAGGGACAGGCGACTGCTTATAGCCCATTGAGTTGCTCACAGTGATCATTAAACCTCCAATCAAAAAAAAAAAAAAAGAAGAGAGCGTTCCACAATTTGGGTGTATTCCTAGGTATAGGATTCCTGTGTTCGATAGCGTGTTGCTTGGCATCCCAAATGTGTTCTATCACGTTCAGATCCGGGGACTTGGGTAGAATGGCAACACCCCAAACTCGGATGAATGCTCCTCTAACCATAATGTGGCGTCCTAAAACTTGTGTGGAGGTGCATTGTCCTGTTGGAACAGGCCCAACCCATCAGCATGAACGGGTGTACCTCATCAGAAAGGATGCGCACATAGTGTTGGCTGGTCACAGACGTTTGTAGACGTAACAGGGGTCCCAGTGAAGTCCAGCTAAACACACCCCATACCATGACGGACCCCCCACCAGCCGGTACAATTCCCTGTTGACAGGCGGGATCCGTGGCTTCATGGGGTTTGCGCCAGACATGAATCCCTCCATCTGCCCGATACAGTTGGAAATGCAACTCGTCAGACCAGGCTACTTGTTTCCAGTCATCAAGTGTTCAGTGGCGGTGTTGCCATGCCCAAGCAAGCTGCATAGCTCTGTGTCATGCACCCATCAAGGGCACTCGAGTTGGACGTCGGCAACCAAAGCACCCATATCATGCAGGGTACGTTACGCAGTCTGGACGCTGATGCTTGTTGAGGCTCCAGCATTGAATTCCAATGATACCTGCAAGTGTGTTGCACACCTATCGTGTGAAACGATTCTTGACATCTGACGATGGTCACGTTTACGGCCACTCTGGTATTGTAGATTGGAGGTTTTGCCGGAATTCTCGTAGTCTTTTTTTTTTTTTTTTTTTGATTGGAGGTTTAACGACCACCGTGAGCAACTCAATGGGCTATAAGCAGTCGCCCGTCCCTAATTTAGGGTCACTGGTTCCAGGGAAGGGAGAGAGCCAGTGCCGTAAGTCAAACACAACATCCATGCCTCACCGGGATTCGAACCCGGACCCCTTTCGGACGAATGATCAGAGGCCATCGCTTAGACCACTGTGCCACCGGGGCGGCGAATTCTTGTAGTCACGGTACACCCTTGCAATGGTCGTCCGTGAAAATCCGAACTTCGTTTCTACCTCCGAAATACCATGGCCCATCTCACGAGCGCCAACTATGACACTGCGTTGAAGATCGCTTAAATCGTTATTACTTGTCATTCTCGTGGCAAAAACAGCTCTGACAGCTGGCAAAGATGTCTATCGGCTTATATACGCATTGGCGGACGCAACCGAGTACGTGCATAGGTGACGTTACTATGTATTTTGCATAAGCTCGTCTGTACCAGTTTTTTCTGGCACTTCAGTGTACATTAACCACACTTTACTGATGATCAACGGTGAGAACTGTTGTATTTCGGCATTTCCATTATCTTATGATAATATCAGGACTATTCCTCCCCTTTATTTCCTTTATATTTTTATGATAAGCATACATGAGGGAAAAGTACAGCGCTCAAAAATACACAAAGCAGTTTTTAACTCAAGTGCACAATTTTACATAAAATCAGATAATCGTATTAAAAATTCCAGGGTTCATAACATTATATATCTTCTAGCACACTGATTAGTTGGTGAACTTCTGATTCACTTTATTCTCAATAGTCAGCAGTTTTTCTGTTTGTTAATCACAGACAACTGTAATGCCAACAACAGATCAACACTTACCCTCAAGTTTATTTACTAATAAGGGAAAAGGCACAAAACAACTGAACACTTAAGAGTTGTTGGTTCATCTCTCTCACACACACTTTGAATGCAGGACACTAGAGCATTTGAAACTCCACACTGACTTTTTTTCAAGCAGAAGATACCCATTTTATATTATGTATATAATATAAGATACACCATGCCCTTGAAGATAGAGTTGCTGGTATAGCCATCTAAAATGCATCATAACCTCAGATTTTTACAAATCAGTTGCTGATATAGCAATCTAAAATGCATCATAACCTGATTTTCACATACAAGATAGAATTGCTGGTATAGCCATCTTAAATGCCTCATACCCTGATTTTCAGAAATGAGATAAGAGTTACTGGTATAGCCATCTAAAGCCCATCATAACCTCAACATATTAGATAGTTGCTGGTACAGACATCTAAAATGCCTCATAACCTCGGATTTTCACACGAGATACAGTTGTTGGTATAGCCATAAAAAAATGCTTCGTAACCTCAGATTTTCACACGAGACAGACAAAGTTGCTGGCACAGCCATCTAAAATGCATTCATAACTTCAGAATGCATGACCAGCAGATAAAATGCAGATACCTTGACAACAGTTGTGTTCTTTACATAATATTTCTGATCTCCTGCTTTTTAACTATATTCTGTATTTTTTTTCTTTTTTACAAAACTGATGTGAACAATATATTTTTGACAATGCGAGAACTTACGGATAGTTGTGTGTGAGCAGTAATATACTGCTTCTTCAAGTGTTGTAAGCAGCGTGTGCAAGAAGCAAAACCAAGAGACATTACAATTAGAAAAGCTTTTTATTTTTCAACATAAAGAAAAAAGTAAAACTGCTGACCATTAAGATTCATCTACCTGTACTTTCAACATCAGATTTCTCAATGATATATATAAAATGATGATCCACAGAAAGCCTAATAACACTACACTCATCTTATGGAACAAGTATGTATGTAAAAGAAGTTCATCTTCTGTATGTTCATAAGTGTGACAGGACTAGAGTTTTTCATTTTTGGACCTAAATATTACCTTCATAAGACAATTCTCAGTGGACAAGGTTGATAAAAAGGGGGGGCATACTATATGGACCAAAGGCTTTTTTTTTTTTTTTTTTTATAAGTAGCCACTTAAAAACCTCCATAAAAGTTCAGAAAGTATATTACTACATTTTTGGTTACCCGTGCACCAAATCTGCTGTATATGGTACTTATATGTGCCAAGATCATATCAATTTATGAAGAAATGAAATTATCACTGATCAGTATATTATGGTAGAGGTACTGGCAAAACATGGATACAACAGGGTATCACACTTTTTTTTTTTTTTTTTTTTTGTGATAGCCATCTATTTATATTTTCAGTGACTAAGAATGGACTGAATTTTTTTTTTTTTTGATGCTTCATTTTACTTATTCCATACTTTTACGTGTAGCCACATGTTTGTTTACCCCCCCCCCCCAAACCTATATCAACTTATATTGAAGTTTTCAGGCTATTGAAAAAAATCAAGGAAAAGTTTCCAGTTAACTGACCATCATCATGTAGATATCAGGAGGGAAAATGCATTGTTACTGATAAAAAAAATTTCATTGAAATTGCATTTTGAAAATTTTATTAGAAATTGACACTGATAAAATCTTTTTCCTCAGTGGGGGAAAAAAATCTCATTCAGAACCACATGCTCTTCAGAATGGAAGTCAAACAAATGTTACAGATAGCAAGTGCAGCAATGAGTGAATTTGGTATAGTGCCCCGGACTGAATGAATAGATAGATCAGTGTTATAGGCCAGGAAGTTAACACTCCTATTTATAAACAGAGTGTGGAGGCATGCTTTGTGTCCCAACCAGTGTTTATGCTGGAATTTTTTCAGCAAAAGTTGAAGCAAAATGCTATGCAGATTAGCCAAATTTATGGTTCTATTTTTTTGCTACATTTACGTATGAATGTGCATGCACAATGCATTGACTAAATAAAATTTTGTACTTCAAATAGAATTCATGAATAAAAGCAAAAAGGCTTTTACACTTCTAATTTTAATAAAAATGCTTACAGTTTCTGATGCATGCAGTTTGTAAAAATATATACAAGGACTGAACAAAGCAGCAACCAATGACACCAACCAAAACATAGCGTGTTGTTCCCGTCGTTGCTGCTGCAGCAAACCATCAATGAAACAAATTAAACACCTCTTTCCTTATCCATCACAGAAAAGGTGTTCTTGAGGTCACCAGTGCTTTTCTGCAATAGGAGAAAAGACAATGGGGATGGAAAAATGACAACCATGTGAAGTTGATTCATGATAAAAAGCTGTCAATCTCTAAAAACTTGCAAAAGATGAAACACTTTGTACAGATAAAAATTTAATACTATAAAAAAACTCTCCATATTAAATCTTTATCTGTACAAAGTTTTTAGAGATCATACAGCGACAGCTTTTTATCATGGATCAATTTTACATTGTGCACAAAAACTGCTACCTAGTACAGTGTAAAGTAGTGTGCACAGCAATGACGGAAAGAAAAAATTACGGGGCAGAATACCAGGTCAGGAGGGGGAAGAAGCGAAGGCAGAAAGAAAAATGACTGAGAAAAAAACCGGGTTGGAAGGGCAAAGCCGCGATGATGGAATGAAAACATAACAGGGATTTTAAAAAAAAATGCAAGGGCAAAGCAGCGAGTGGGCTGAAAACACAATGCAAGAGCAAATGGGGGGTCGGTGGGAGACAGGAAAAAAAAAAAAATGACGGGGATAGAAAACAAAGCGGGGGGGGGGGGGGGGGCAGGCGGGATCGTGGAAAGAAAAAATGGCAGGGTGAAGCAGGAATGACTGTACGAAAACATAACAGGGGTTTAAAAAACGCAAGGGAAAAGCAGAGGGCATGAGGAAAAGATAAATGACTGGGGGTGGGGGACAGAAATAAAAAATGATGGAAGGAAACCAGGTCAGCTATGCAAACATGCGATGACTGGAATAAAAAGCAATGTAAGGGCAAAGCAGGGATGAGCAGGATGACAAAGAAAAAATGACTGGGAGGGAAACCAAGTCAGCAGGGTGAAGCAGCAATGATGGAACGAAAAAATGGAGATAAATAAAATGCAAAGGCGAAGCAGAACGAGAAGGTTAAAAAAAAATAAGGGCAACATGGGGTGGGGGTATGACAAAGAACAAATGATAGGGAAGGAAACCAGGTCTGTAGATCAAAGCAGCGATGATGGAACGAAAAAATGAAAATAAAAAAAAATGCAAGGGTGAAGCAGAATGTGGGTTGATGATGGAGAAAAAATTATGAGGGAGTTAAAAAAAACAATATTGGCTGGGGGGTATGACAGAAAGAACAAATGATAGGGAAGGAAACCAAGTCGGTAGGGGCAAAGCAACTATGATGGAATGAAAAAATGACTAGGATTAAAAAACAAAGCAGGGGTAGGAGGGATGACAACAGGAAAACATGATGGGGAAACATTTGCTTTCTGGTGATTCAGTGGGGACTTTGTCAAAAAATTATTGTCTTTATCACAATTTGGCGAAAATGCGAGCAGCAGCTTGAAAACGCTGGTCTTAAACCTTTTGTTATGATTCTTGAAAAAGTTCTAAATATATATATTTTTTTCCAGCGTATGGCAGCACTGCACTTGGTGTTAACCATCTCTCATATCCACTTCAGAGAACAACAAAATGTACAATTTTTGTGGTTCTAATCTGTTTGGTGTTGAACTGGCATTCAACAGCATTTTCTTTGCATTTTGCCACATTCTGTCCACTACAGATCAAACAGATGGATACTGTAAAAATACTAACACCACACTGGGGCTACACTTTTGGCCTTGACACAGACAGGAAAGAAGACATGCCTGGAATAATGCTACACCAAGTAGTAAGCATGCATCGCCCACAAGAGGACATGCAAATGATTAGCATTGCAGTGCATATCATGCGCGCCCAACACGCCACCAAGAAGCACTATAAGAAGGGTGCACAGAAGGTGGGGTGTAAGTAGTGGAAGTGTGTTGTGCTTCCTGATGCTTCGTCGCAGAATACAGCAGTCATTCCAGCACGTTTCAGAGTTCGACACAGGACGAATAGTGGCTTATCGGGACAGCGGTTTATCATACCGAGAAATCTGCACCGGTGTGAGACAACATCCAGCCACAGTGAGGCGAGTATGGATTCGGTGAGTGCAGGAGGGATGGATCGACGTGAGCGACTGGCGCAGCCGCGGCACACCACCGAACGATAGGAACGGCAGGTTGTGCGGAAGGCATTGACGGCTCGCACCGCAACATCAAGAATGTTAGCGCAGGAATTAGGGTGTGTTGCGCAATGACCTGTGTCAGCACGTACCGTTCGACGTCTGCAAGAGCGGGGACTTGTCGCACGGCGGCCATTGCTCCGATTACCATTGACGTCACACCACCGGCGAGTGCAGCGCAGTGGGCCATTGAACGCTGCTCCTGGATTAAGGAATGGCACACCATTGTCTTCTCCGACGAATCTCGCTTCTGCCTGCAACACCACGATGGTCGGATCCACGTGTTGCGACACCGCGGCGAGAAACTGTATGACGCCTGCATTATGCATCACCATACCGGTCCGTCGCTTGGCGTTATGGTTTTGGGTGCAATTGGATATGACACCCGCACCCCTCTAGTACGCATCGCAGGTACACTCAACAGCCACCGCTAGATCTCCAAAGTTTTGGAGCCTGTAGTCCTCCCTTACCTGCCAGCCGCCACGTTTCAACAGGACAACGCGCGCCTGCACGTATCATGCATTAATTCTTCACGGCCCACCAGGTGTCACTGCTGCCGTGGCTCGCCTGTTCTCCCGATATGTCGCCCATTGAACACGTCTGGTCGCTGATCGGCAACCGAGTGGCCCGGCAAGCACCACCCGCTGCTACACCTGATGAACTGTGGCAACGTGTGGAAGCAGCCTGGATCGACATACCCCAAGCCTACATCCAAAGCCTTTTCGTCCGATGCCGCAGCGTGTAGCGGCCGTTATTGCCAGCCATGGGGGCTACACGAACTATTGATGTGTGTGTGTGTTCCGCACGTCACACGGGCCTGTAAGCTCAATCGTTTCATCTTTGTATCTGTTGTTATGTGTCCAGTAAATCTGGCTTTGCTATCTCATGTCCTTCTTGGTGTTGCATTTTGGGTGGCCAGCAGTGTATGTTGTATAGCATCATTTTCTAAGCATGTCAACTCTGCTACAGATTTTTTTTAAAGCCTTCAAATGGTGACAGTAGGAAATTCACATATTCAGAACCAGCATCCATGAACTTGAGCATCAAGGTCAATGGTGCATATAAAGTTCTATATGCAACATATTAAAATAAGACAACACAAAAAAGGAAACAATGCCAATCACACGAAGTATTTTTTTAAGCTCAAAATTCTTTTAACTACACAAAAATGAAAAAAAATATATCAGTTTAGGCAGTTGTACATTTATGCGTCACAATGTTTTTACAAAATACCTGTGTTAAGAAATGCTGCAAAACAAAGTAAAGCCATGTTTGGAGCAAGGACTACTATTTGACAATCACTGTGTATAAATATGGTTTCAAATGGTTGGGCAATGGTAAATCATATTTTACAAAAAAAAAAAAAAGTCTAGTTTGATCACCATCATGGTTTTACATTGTAGTCATTTAGTATATTATCATATCAAAATGGACAAGTTTGAAATATTTTGGTTTTGAAACACTGTTACATGTGTATATGCCAAAAACAGATCTTAGGAGCATCTCTAGAACATGCTTAACAACCAATAATGAAAACAGAAATATCAGCAAGTGTAAATGAAAATATAAATTTCTTGAGGTTATGTACTACATAATTTACATAAAATTCAATGCCACATTCTTGTAATTTCACAAAAAGCGTATTATGAGGATCGATCAGCACTCATGTTTCCAACTGCGCTGCCATTTCAAAATGTCAATGCGCATCTCACACTGGGCGCAGCACTTTACAGAGGTGCATGGAGCGCTAGCGCCATTTCTCAAATGTACGTCATCTATGCCACTCATAATGACATCGTGCATTTACTTTATAGCATGTGTAACCATTTTTCTGATCAACCTATATATATATATATACTAAAAAAAATGCAGCAACTAAGAATTTTCTTAAAAATTATAGGAGGAAAACAAAACAAACTAACACCTAGAACAAGCAAATGGAAAACACTACTAATCCCAACCGTCTGAGGCAAACAAGCTCCGAACAAGAGAAAACAGAAAAAAAAATATATATATATATGGAGTTTTTAAGTTTTCCAGGTGCCTGAAACCTATTTCCCAGGAAAGGATGACATCAGAACTTTTTTAAACTTTCTGATGTTAAGGAATGGGGAAAATACGTATTTTAAGCAAAATTAAAGATACCAAAAAACAAAAAAAAACCTGTATTGTTCACTCTGACGTGAAAACAATTCTACAGGTTAACATTCTACAGAAAGACACATGAAAAAAAAAACTGAATTTAGCCACAATAATTTGAAATTCTGAAAAATCACAGAACATTCTTACCCCTGCTAGAACAATAACTTAGGCCAGCAGAAAAACATGGAATCAAACTGCTAAACAGAAGAAAGTTGCTTATCTCTGCTTCTTTGACTGTATCAACCCCATGTTGCAGAAAATTTTGTGAGCCCCAGAGTATATGATTATTCTTTTGAGGAATTTTTACTATAAGCAATGCATGTTGTTATGGTGAGAACAGAACTCAGAGTTGTAGTTCAGATTAAAAAAGGGAGAACGACATTGATTCATTTTGTATCTTCATTCGTTTTGCCTATACAGTGAGTATATTTCTAGGACAGGTTTGGATGATACCATAACTGGTGTTTACACTGGAGGTCACATCATCAATTAAGATATGCAGACATCAGTTTTTTTTTTTTTTTTTTTTTTTTTTTTTGCAGAAAGCGAGAAGACCTAGTAGGCTGTACTGAGAAAGCAAAACAGGGGTGTGCAAAACTGGGGTTAATACTAAATATTACGAAACTAGTGTCAGCATGCATCTTTCAGAATTTTACAACTGATGGGAAGGATGTGGAGGTTGTTGCTTATAATTTCATTCTCTTGTGCTTCAGAATACACAATGATGAATTTTATGCAGGAGAGATAAGGATGAAATTATTCCCTGAGAAGTTAAGAAGGAACAGAAACATTTCAATTATGAAAAGATCAGAATTGTTAAAGTCATGGTCTTCCCTGCAGTGGCATATGGCTACAAAAGCTGAACACTGAGGATGAGTTACATGGTAGAATATTGATGCTTGTGAATTATGCACTTGGAGAATTGTCTATAACTCTGAATTATGGATTCAGAATCTCATTGGCTGCAAGACAGATCAATCAATGCTAGAAAAAAATCAAGCTCAACTGTTCCCTTGATGCAGTGACATGCAAGCAAAAGTTTACATACTTTGGACTGTGATGCATGCTGAAGACAGATTAGGAAGCTCAATTACGCTCGGAAGAGTTGGAAGAAGTAAATGGGGAGGCAACCGGGAACAAGATGGATAGAATTCACAATGCTTCTGGAACAACCTTGGAAGATCTTGTTAGGAACAGGTTCAGATTATGGGATTTTGTTCATACAGTCATCAAGAGCTGATTTTGATTTGACCAAACCTAAGAAGTAGAATGCCTGGTACAACCCATACCAACACAAGATTTAATGTGTTTGTGGTGTGTGTGTGCTTTACGGATAAAAACCAACAGAGACAATAATAATCCTTCATAAATCTTATTTATAAGCACGACTTTTATTTTCCCACAGACCATTTAATGTACATTTCCAACCCATTCTTGTTTCAGTACTGTACAAAGATGCTTAAGCGCAAATTTTTTAATTTGCACAGGTCGTTGAACAAATGGGTTGACAGTATAAATGAGTGCACATAATTTTTAGTGAACAAAGTTGAAAATTTACCTGCATCCTACTAATTCACCTTTCTATACAGTGTACTAACTCCATCATTGTGGAAGAGAGACTCTTGACACAATAGTTCATATTTGACTGCCTTCCATTTTTAAAACATTTCAAACTTTACAGATAAATACATCTTACACTAGGAAGAAATCTTGGAATTGAAAACAGTGTGTTAGTGCAGTTGGTTGTACAGATTCAAAACATGCAGATTACTGGTTTCATACATTTATAGTGGGATTACATGTTTGAGAACTATTCTGACAATCTGGTTTTTTTCCTTTTGTTGTAGAAAGCGTAAGAATACTAATTGCACGAGTATTAACAACAACACACTGCGATAACTCCAATCCATTAAAGGTGTCACAGCAAATAAAAAGCTAGCCTATGGAAAAATTTACAAGGGACCAATGCAATGTCATTTTAAATGTGTCCATGGTAACCAGAACAATGCCTATATTACATTGCTCACACACCAAGCTCCACTTCTTTTTTTTTTTTTCTTTTCCAGACATTGAAGATTCACCAAAAATATATTAAATACAATGAAAACTAAATAACAATAATGGCGAATCTTGAATGACTAATATTATACAAGCATGATTGAAAAAAATATTTATAAGTTCTTTTTTCTTAACACAGTCCTCTCAGTAGCATTCAACTGCTTTTTTTGCTGCATTACACAATATACAAATACATAATTATCCAGATAAAGGGATGATATTTAACACACCTTAATATAAAAAGTAAACTAATCTCATAGATCAAACATAGTTATACATACATAACACAAACCTGACCTTGAAGTCACCTACAACATGGTCTCATCGGGCACAAAATGAAAAAAGAGCTAACAATTTCAGTTTATTTTTTTTTCTTTTGTTTTTGCCTTCTTTTTGGAGTATTGACCAGTTCACTGTGTGCAGCATGCAAGATGACACACACACACACACACACACACAAGCACTGAATGCAAACCATAGGACCTTCTGTGACGACTAACATAGCTCACTTCTAAGAATCTTTCTTTGCCTCTTTTTCCTCGTCATCATTAAAATTTAACCAACTTTGTTCCACAATGGTGGCAACCCTTTTTCATATTCTCGTCGGTTTTCTTGATATAGTTGCGCCGCTAGACTGTTTGCTGGACTATTAGGATTGGGTTCATCAAGTAGAGACTGGAAGAATTAAGAAAAAGTTAATTTAATATTTTACAAAATATATTAGTCATCAGAGATACACTTAAAGAAAAAAATGAGTTAATAAAGAAGCTGAGGAGTTATTTATAAAGAATTGCTCAACATGTCCAATTTATTGATTAATTCAGTGTCTCCACTCTAGAAGAAAAATCAAGGAAGCTCAGAATTTTTGCTTACTTCAAGTGTAGAAATGATATTTGGCAAACACAGGAATAAAGTTCCATTTGATGGCTATGAATAGGTATGGTCTGAGATAAGCAGTGGCAAAACTACAAATTTTTGGTCTTCAAGTAAAATAATAAAAAAGCCCACCTCCCCTACACTCCCCTTCTGCTCTGCAAAACTAAGAAAATCAAAATAAAAAAGCATACATTTTAACTTTTGGCAATGGCTCTAATTAAATGCCAAAGATCAGTCATTTTAAATCTCTTGGGCTTGAATGACAATTAGTGAAAGACATTTCAGTCATTCCCAACACATTACATTTCACGAATATTTTTTTACTATTTCCAGCTTGCTAAATGATCTTTCAGAAGTAGCTACTGTAATAGGTAGTGCTAGATATAAAGTAAGTGATGTAAAGGCGTGCCAGTAACTACATGACACATTGTTAAACTTTATCAACAATTCTGCAATCTCTTTCATTGAATTTATTGGTTTAATTTCTTCTTTTATAAACCTATTTGGAATTACTTGCAACAGTTAAATGAAGAAATTTTTACACAGAACTTTATCATTATATTTGTGCAAATTGCCTGCATATTATAAAATATCACTTTCCTTGGTAAACAAGTTCTGAGGCTCCAAAAATAAGAAATTATTGACAATTTTTTGCATAGCGATAAATCTTTCTCTAATTTGTGTTATACACATGTTCTAAATTTCTGTACAACACATTTGCCTGAATTTGTCTTCAGTCATTTAAAATCTGTTATCCTATATCTGGCATCATGCCAACGATGTCCCCTACACTGCTAACGCCATAGCAGATGAGCGAATTGAAAAGAGCTCTTCTCTTTCTCTTGGCTTGCTGTTTGCAGTTATTTTTATTTCACCTCACATCTCTCTTTTTTGTTGGTGGATTTGAGTTAAAAATTTTACACAGTCGAAGCACAAAATATAATAACACTTCGCTGACTGATTATCGTGGAATTGTGCCCCACATCCATAGCAAAAACATAGCCTAAGTGAATCATACTATTGCTTGAGACATGAGTCAGTATCATTTTACACTGTTTATTGAGTTACACAAAATCCAGACTCAGATAATGATAATGCTTATGATCAGCCTATGAAGTAAACTTATGGAAAATCCATCCATACAACCCTCAGCCCCCCCCTCCTAATTCTCACTTCTACGGTCAATTACTTCTGAATTGAATTCTGGGTCAGTAGAAGGGGGGGTGCATACTATGGTTTTTCAGATAAAATAAGGAATATAATAATGTATCCATATAAACACACTGCTCCACATTATAACTGCTCTAGCTGAAAAGAGTAAGCAAATTGATTTACATATCTGGCAGTATATGTCAGCAAGGAAGTAAGATCAACTCAAGTGATTTCCTAGTCAATAACATGCTGGGAAAGAAAAAAGGACAAACACACAATGGCTTTAGCATTTGCAGATGCCTGCAACAAAGCTGCAAAATGAGTGTTGAGGGCAAATATCAAACTCTTTTAGCAGATAGAGCATTCTCAGCATGGCCAGATGAATATTAGTCAACTAATACAATATCTTGCTATGTTTCAAACTATCACAAAAGCACCTATGTATTACCAATTGAAAAAAAAAATTAATTCTCATCACGAATGACATAGATATACCCTGTTCTAATTCTTTGAATAAAGCTCATGTTGAGAAATGGCTTCCTAGTTTAATTGAATTAATAATCTAAAGCAACTTTTATGGGAATTTTACTAGGAATTTTTTTCATTAATAGCAAATTTTCGGAGAAAACTCTCCTTTAGTTATCAAAATTCCATCATCAATGACTGCAAAGGATTTTCCCTGCCTAACATCTGGCAGGATTTGTTGAAAAATAACCTAAACCATCAAGGTTAACCGTAACCGTCAAGGTAAACCGTAACCGTGATAGTGACAAGTAAAAAGTGACAACAACAAGACAGCCTGAAGAAGGAGAAGAATTTTCTCCGAAAATTTGCTATTAATGAAAAAATTTCCTAGTAAAATTTCCATAAAAGTTGCTTTAGATTATAGATATACCTTTTAAAAGAATTAAAATACATTTAAAAAGAGAGAGACATTTAAAAAAAAGACTACAGACAGAGATGCTACAAATACATGTTTTTTTCTCAAAAGACACGATAAGGATAATACACCAATGAGCCAATACATTATGACCACCTACCTAATAAGTTGTACGACCCCCCCCCCCCAGCCCGCACAAAACAATGGTCACTCGGCGAAGCTTCAATTCGATGAAGTGGCGATGGGTATCCTAGGGTATCTGGTACCATAATGTCAACAGCAGGTTCCCCAGTTCCCGCACATTTGGGGGGAGGGGGGGTGATTTAGCACAAACCCACTTTTCGAAGTCGAACCACAAATGTTCAATTGGGTTCATGTCAGCTGAATTTGGAGGCCAGAACATTAACAGAAAGTCACCAGCATGTTTCTCGAACCACTCCTCGATAATTCTGGCAGTGCGGCATGGCGCATTATGCTGTTTTTAATGGCCATCATCAGCAGGGAACACAGTTGCTATGAATGGGTGAACTTGGTCCGCAACAATGTTCAGATACCTGACAGCTGTCAGGGATTGTGCTACTGGGGTAATGGGGACTAAAGTGTTCCAAGAAAACATCGCCCACAGCATAACGCCACCACCGACGGCCATGTTTCTGCCCAACAGTGCATCCAGGTGCCACAGCCTCTGGTGGTAATCAGCGTATCCATGCTCGGCCATCTACGTGATGCACAAGGAATCTTGATTCGTCAGACCAGGCCACTTTCTTCCAATCATTCACGGTCCAATCTCAATGATCTTGGGGCCCATTTCATGCGTTGTTAGCGACAATATGCAGTGAGTATGGGGACCTTGCTGGGTCTTCCGCTGCACGGGCCAATGCGCAGAAGGCTGCGATGAACTGTGTGTTGTGGCACATTACCCTGATCACCTTTGTTGTAGCTGCAGGTGATTTGTCACACTGTGGCCCTGTGGTCACTGTGAACAATGTGCGACAGTCTCCACTCCCCTCCGGCATCAATGAGCCGCAGACAACACACGGCTGGATGATGGTTCATTGTTTGGCAATCTGTCCACCACTTTTGATATGTACACACTACAGTAGCATGTGAACAACCCACAAGCCGCACCGTTTCCGAAATTGTAGTTCCGAGGCACTGCGCCATCACAATTTGTCCTTTATCAAACTGCAATCAATCGGCAGCTTTTCCCATTCTGACTCCGAACACTGTACTAACCGAACAGCAGTGCTCAGGTTGTATACATACCGCTCTGTTAACTTCACCTGTGCCACCCTTTGGTCTCCAGGCACGCTCATTTCTCTGGGCTGGGGGTGGTCTGAATGTAATGGCTCACAGTATCACTTTGTCTGCCAATCATTTCTCTATTTGTAGACAGAATATTTGTGCATCTATCAGCTGGACACAAAACACGTGAGTTCCTACATTGCAAATTACCATTCTTACACAAATACAAAAAAAAAAAAATTTTTTATACAGAAATGGTTCGCTGTTTATATCTTTATTCAAAGAACAGGTATCGGAATGAAATAAAATGTGGCTAAGAATGTGCGACTTGTTTTCATACCTTATTTTCCCACATAATCTTTCCCTCGACACACCAAAGCAATGAAAAGGTTTTTCAAACCTGCCACTCTAAAACTCTCTCTTGAGGCTATTCTCTAAACCATTTTCTTGTGCATATATAGAAGCTTGAACTTCTCCACATGTGAAACGAATTCCTTTCAGATATTTCTCAAGTGCTGCAAACAACCAGAAGTCAAATGATGCCAAATCTGGGCTGTAGAGAGTATGTGAAACAACTTCACTCTAGAATTCTCGCTTAAGGATATTATTCTCTAAACCATTTTCTTGTGTATATATAGAAGCTTGAACTTCTCCACACATGAAATGAATTCCTTCGAGATGCTTCTCAAGTGCTGCAAACAACCAAAAGTCAAATGATGCCAAATCTGGGCTGTAGAGTATGTGAAACAACTTCACTCTAGAATTCTCGCTTAAGGCTATTATTCTCTAAACCATTTTCTTGTGTATATATAGAAGCTTGAACTTCTCCACGCGTGAAATGAATCCCTTCGAGATGCTTCTCAAGTGCTGCAAACAACCAGAAGTCAAATTATGCCAAATCTGGGCTGTAGAAAATATGTGAAACAACTTCAGCTCAGTGATCTCTATCGCCACTGAAATGGCGGCACTGGTGTGGGGTCTCTGTCTTTATGAAGAAATATGGGCCTTTTTTATTAATGAATACAACTCATACGTTATTTCAACCTCTTAAGGGTGTTTCAACTTAAATCTAAAATTCATTTTTGTACTTCTGACTATGTACTCTTGGTGAATAATGCCTCTGTACTTCCAGAAAAGTGAGCAGGCATTTTCCAGAGAAAAGTTGAGTGTTGAAATTTTCTTTCTGAGAGAAGTGGAGAGACGATATCCGTGCGACTTGTTTTTCATTTCTGGGTTGTAGTGATGCACAACCAAATCTCATCAGCTGTGACAATGCTGTGCAGAAAATCATAAACTTTGCAGCAAGCAATGGCTGACATACTTCCAGTCTATCTTTCTTCATTTTGGGCGTAAGCTGACATCACACATGGCACACATCAACAAGTGCACACTTTATTGTAACACTGATCTCCAATAATCTCATTGACACCACTTAAACCAATGCTTAACCTTTTCATTATATATGGCTCTCTGACTTATTTGTAGCTTTTCTTGAATGAGTTCTTTGATTTTTGGCCTGCTCAGATCTTGAGTTACAGTGACAGGCCTTCGAGATCATGGCTGGTCATTCAGGTCTAAATTTCCACCACTATCACTTGATTTTCTCACCTAATGATGCACAGAACTTATGTTCACAGTATCTTTGCCACAAAAAGTCAATAATCTCCTGTGAATTCTAATGGGAATTTCATTTTTATGTGGTCAAAAACTTGATAACTGCTCACTGTTTCATACTTTTTGGCATGGATGAAAGTAGGTCATCCATTTTGACTCAAACAGAATGCAAGCCACTACGTTTACCATGCTGTACCTCACTGCTAAGGCACAGCTTCAGGGTCACACCTGTTGTGTGAGATACTTGCATGGATACATTACTTTCTGAGAACCCCTTATATTATAGGATGATATACTACTCCCAGTATCCTCTCACTCCCGAATAAGAAAATTACAATCTATTAATGAGAAGTTGAAACACCTATCATTATACTTAATGAAATATCCCAGAATGTACATTTGATATTTTAATACCCCTTCCTCCCCTCACTACTAATGCATGCACACACACGTGCACAGCAGAAATCAGGAGTGGCATTCCAGGGGCTGCACTTGGTATCAAAACCACAAAAATCACATTCCACATAGTACCACACTGTTACAATGACAAATATTGTAGGTACTATGTTATCATCACATTTAAGTATTGCTACCCCTCATCCCTAAAGCTGCAATTACACATGGCCAAAGGTAGAAATTTTTATAAATAATTTAAATCATACATGGATTGCCCACATTTTTGCTGGATTTATTAGTAGGTTGGTTTGTAAAACGTTTATGACAGAATAAACAGTGTTTCTGTGGAAAGTATTGAAACATTTTTTTACGTTGTATTTACAAATTTACTTTAGTGTGTGAAAGTTATTTGTATTAGGTGTACAAATAAGTTTTAAAGCGTTTTTTGTGACGTATACCACTAATTTACATATCCGACATTCCCCCGTGTTGTTGTCATGTGACTGTAACTGGTCCAGAGTAGAAAATGTGACACAGAAGTCTGCCCAACAGTCAAATGCACTTGCACATCGGTAGGTGAAAAATGGCAAGCAATACTGCATTTATTCGACACTGCATTTGTTACGAATTTCATCAAGGAAAAAGTGCTGCAAAAGCATGTGTGAGTTTTGTTTTAGATGGTTAAAAGCAGGTGATTTTGATGTTAGTGATCAAGAACGTAGCAGCTCCCCGCAGAAGGTTGCACATGAGGAATTGCAAGCATTGCTGCATGAAGATTCATCTCAAACGCAAAAAGAACTACCTGAACAACTAGGGATAACTCAACAAACCCTTTCCAGTCATTTACATGCAATGGGAAAGATTCAGAAGGAAGGAAAATTGGGTGCCACATGACCTGAGCCAGAGGAACAAGGATGGGCATGCCATGAAGTGTTTGACTCTGTTGAATAAACAACACAGAAAGTCTTTCCTGTGGAAAAATGTTTAGGGTGATGAAAATAGGATATAGTATGACAATCCCAAATGCAAAAAACACCGGGTAGACCCTGGTGAAGCAACAACTTCGACACCGAAACGCAACATTCACTTCAAGAAAGTTCTGCTGTGCACCTGGGGGAATATGAAGGGTGTGTTCTATTATGAACTATTGGAACAAGGTCAAACTGTTACCACTGATTGCTACAAACAACAATTGCTGCGATTGAACCAGGAAATCTGTCAGAAACGTCCATTCACAGTCAAAGGATTGCGTTCCATGAAGCTACTGCATGACAATGCTAAGGATTGCGTAATGTGAAATTACTGCATCGGAGCACCCGACATATAGTCCTGACATAGCCCCTTCAGACTATCATTTGTTCTGATTGATGCAACATGGTTTGCCTGCTGTACAGTTCAGGACATGTGATGAAGTGCAAAAATGGGTTGACGACTTCATCACGTCACATGACAAAGTATTCTTCATGGCTGGAATCCGTCAGCTGCCCGACCGATGGCAGAAGGTGATAAAGACGGCGCATATTTTGATTCATACAGATGTTGTTTTCTCTCAAATTGCATGTTGTGTTGACTTAAAACACTTTAAAACTTATTTGTACACCTAATACGTTGGCAGTAGAATGTGTGTACATGTAAATGACAGGGTGTCTACCATTAAGGAGAAGGTAGTGTAGAACACGCTAACTTACGTATAAAAGTTTAATGCAAATATATTTCAGCCATTACTATGGCCTTCATCAGTGCGACTACGATTGGTTTACATTGCCAGATTGGAAAGGAAAGTTTTTGTAATGGTATACTAAAAGTTGGCTCCCTTCCAAAATCGGTATGCTTGGAGGTTTAGAGAAAGTTTGGAAATTTTATTTTCCAAAAATTGCAACTCTGAGCTCCCCATTTTCGTTCCTTACATCTGGAAATCCCTCATTGCATCACGTCACCCGGAGTTACCATTATAAAACTTACCTTTCCAATCTGGCAACGTAAACCAATCGTAGTCGCACTGATGAAGGCCACAGTGATGGCTGAAATATATTTGCATTAAACTTTTATAAATAACTTAGCATGTTCTACACTACCTTCTTAATTTGTTTGTTAGTTACGTGCATTGCCAACCACTCACTTGTGTCTACCATTTTCAGAAAACTCAATTTCTTGACCTTTCCTTGACTTTTACAGGACATTTCTTGACCCTAAAAGCTAAGTTTTATCGACGATTCTTTCTGTCAATAGTGTAGGAGCTTGGCCATTTTAATTAATTAAATATAAAATCTGATTATGTAAGTAAGAAATTAACAGGGTAAATTGAGTATATAAAATGATTTCTAAAAAGTTAAAACAAATAGCAATTTTCTTACCAATAAGCTTGCATTTAGTGAAAAACTCAAAATATCCCACTATAAAGAATTACTTGTAACCAGGAAACCATGTTACACAAAAGTACATTAAGCGAGTACAGGAAGTACATTATAAAGGTTTAGACTGTTAACAACAATTAAAATTAATAGCAATTTATTTTAATGTTTGATAACACTATTTACTCAGCAAATAAATGCTATTCAAAACAAGCTTCACACTCTTGCACAAAGTATTCAAACATATACACAACTGAAGAACTGCACTCAATTAGGGCCACACTTATTTACAAGCTGTTCTATGATTTTGAAAGTTTTATCAAGAATGTTTGTTAGATGTAGGTTTTCTTTAGTAGTTTATTCAACTGAGTCTTCTTATGAGCCACTTTCCTTGCCCATGTTCACAGTTCAATCAAGCCCTCAGTGCTAAGTCTTTCATTTGTGAGGCTAACAATTCTTTCACATCATCAGTTTCCAAATCAAGCTTTTCAGGTAGCTGAGGAACTTCTTGAACAATATTATTAATCTAACAGTTGGCTCAAATCCTTCCAAATCAGTTACAAATTGTGGACAAAAAGTTTATGTCAAAGTCCAACCATGCATTACCTTGTCACCATTTTCCATGCACTATCCAAGTTCCTGTGATACTGCATGCAAAATATTATAATCACGACTGAACTGTTTAATAGTTGCCTTGTCTTTACTAACTGTTACTAAAATAAGCTGTCTTCAGATCATGATGCGATAAATAATGCGATTCAAAAGTGGCAATAGCTCCTTGATCCGCGAGTCGAAAGTGTGTTTTTGTTAGGTAGCAAAAGAAAAAAATACATAAGGGTGTGGTCTGTTGAATATGTGAGGTGACTGGGACCATTTCATAGAGTTTGAAAGTTTAGTTATTAACTCACCAGCCTCATATTTATTATGTCCACTTTTTCTTGTAATTTTATGGATTTCTGTGACATTTTTTTACCATTATTTCACTTTCAGCACCACTTTTTCTTTTATTGGAAGAAATTTTTGCAAAAATGCCCTTAGTAAAACATTAAAAAAGCAATACCAATGAGAATTCCCCCTTCTTTTATCAAGGAAGCCAGAAACAAGTGTACTGTAAATGAAGATTTCTAAACTACAAAGTGTGCAGCTTCCAATTGGTGGAAATTTTCAGCATGGTGTTAATAAGTTATGTCAGGATTGGTTAAAAATGTCGTACATACGCTATAGTAAACATGCATTAAGTAGACATATGTAAGGCTCGGTATTACTGTGCACATATAAAACTAAACAAGTTATCTAAATCAAAAACTTCCTCATTGGATAACATTTAGCCCCCAGGGCACAAATGAAGAGCTTTAACAATCCAAATGCAATGTATGTCATAGCTTTAACTTCGCAGTTTGTGCGTGTGTGTGTGTGTGTGTGTGTGTGTGTGTGTGTGTGTGTGCGTGCGTGCGTGCGCTGCTTTAATTTCTGTTTATATTGCATTAGATTCTTCAGCCTGTTCCAATAACTTTTTCTTAGAGTGGAAAGTTCACAGACTGACATTCGGAAAATTATATAGATGTAATTTTAAATGCCCACACATCCCTTTATACTGTTTTGCTAAAAGCAAACAAAAAAGAAAACAAGAAAGATGACACCGAATATTCGGTTGTAATGAGCACATCCTTTGAATCTTTTCTGATACGAATTAAATTTATTAAAGTTATTCAAAGCCAATGCAACCGGTTAGAAAAACATCAACTGGATATCTTCAACTGACAAAACATCCAGAAATAAAAACAGCTACTTACTTCCACCAGCGGCTAAAAAGTATGTAACAAAAATTAACAAACTGTGCACAAAAAGTTTTTCATAGTAGAAGGAAGTTATCGGAGACAAACAAATTTTCAAATCGAACAGTTAAGAGAGAGAAATAAAGAAAGAAACATGATACAACTCTATGCCTGCTAGCGGAAGAATTTTGCACAATTAGAAAATCGAAAAATATTCATGGAAAAAGCTATGCTAAGGAAAAAGAACTTTTCAAATACGTCTCCCAGAAGAAGAGACAATGGAAAAAAGATATTGACCTTTATGCACCTTTGTGGAAAATCTGTGCATTGTTTAAAGAGGATAATGCACCACATCTCTATTGTGGAGAATGGCAAACAGTAACAAAAAAAAAAAAAAAAAATTCTCAATAGGATTTTTAGAAGCAGAGATAGAGATGCAAGCAGAAGTACACAAACACCACCTACAAGCAGAACTGTGAACTATAAAACTCTGCAAATAATAACCTAAAGTATTTATTCCACAAGGTAAATGGCATCTGGTGTTGAAAGAATTTCTTAGATTGTACATTTAGAAGCAGAGATATTAAGAAAAACAGATTAAACAGTGGTGTCCCCTAGCAGCTAAATTGGGCATTATTTTGGTAAGAAAATTACACAACAAATTTTTCACAGTTAGTAGTATCTGACCTAAAAAGAATCTTTTATATGGGGTTTTTAGTCCCGCAGATCTTGCTGTAAATGGAAATGTGACATTACGCCCTCTAGTGGCAGACTTGTGCATTAAGAAATTTTTTTAATTATATGAGAAACATTTCGCAACAGAAACGCTCCCCAAAAAAGAAAGAATTTTTCAAATCACTCTTAGAAACAGAGATATTGACAAAAATAAGATATACATCTGCACCCCCTGGTGGGAAAACTGTGCACTATTTTAAGCGGAAGGTGTTCTCAAAACATTTTCCGAAACTCGGATTTTGCTGCAAATACATCAGAAGCAGAAATTAACATTTATGTTCCCTGGTGGCCAAACCATACTTTATCAAAATTTTGAAATTATATGCAACACATTTTTCATCACGAGCAGTATCCCAGCATCCGATGCAGAATTTTTTTTTCAAATCAGAGTTTTAGAAGCAGGGATATCAGGGGAAACACAAGTTACCTTTACGTACCCTAGTGGAAAATCTATGCATTACTTGAAACTATATGAGAAACATTTCACACCAGAAACAATCTGTAACAAAGAAATAATTTTTCAAATTGGAGTTTTAGAAGCAGAGACATCGGGGGAAATGCAAGTTACCTTTATGTCCCCTAGTGGAAAACCTATGCATTACTTGAAAAACTTGAAGCTATATGAAACATTTTGCACCAGAAATGCTCTGTAACAAAGAAATAATTTTTCAAATTGTAAGCACAGATATCGACAAAAATAATATATACATCTATGCCACCTGGCAGGAAAACTATGTGCTATTTTAAGCAGGAGGGTTGGTTCTCAAAATGCTTTCCGAGGTGAGCGGCATCGGCCATGAAAGGATTTTTTCAGTCGACTCTTTCAGAAGCTAGATTTTGCTGCAAATACATCAAAAACAGAAATAAACACTTATGCCCCTTGGTGGCAAAACCGTTCCTTACCAAAACTGAGTTTATTGTGTGCAAAACATTTCCCATGAGAAGCTGTTTCTGATGCAAAAAGAATTTTTCAAATCGGACTTTTAGAAGCCGAGATATCAGGGAAAACGCAATTTACCTTTGCGCCCCTAGGGGAAGATCTATGCATTACTTGAAAAAGGAGTTGTGCATAAAATAGTAGTCTTCGTTATAAATGGCATCAAAAGGAAGCAAGATTTTTTTTCAATCGGATGTTTAGAAGCAAATATATGCAATAAAATGCATTGTAAATTCGATGTCTTCTGCATTTACGCCCTCTAGCAGCGAAGTTGTGCATCCGAAAAACTTGGAATTCCAGGTTCATCAATCTCGCATTTCAAGCTTCCCAATGCAAAAAGAATTTTTCAAATTGGACTAATAGTTGCAGAGATATGAAGTCCACGGACGGAAGGACAAACTAATAACATAAGTGCAATCTTTTTTACAAAAGACTTGCTAAATACCTGCCAACTACTTCCTAGACTGCGGTAAATCCCCGAGATCCCGGAGATTGCAAACACGGGATGGAAACATGAAGCAGCCTTTATCGTGACTTGGAATGATTTACAGTTTTGGAATCATACTGATTAAAACCTGTTCGAACATCATTGCTGCTGGCAGATAGCAGTAGATGCGAATTCACCAATTTATGGCATCGTCGACACGTGGCAGCCTGATAAGAACCGGTTTGAACATCGTGTTTGCTTTGTGATGGATTCCCATCATACATGAAGAAGCTCTGATGTGCACGACGCCATCGTGTGGTTCAACATAGTACTTCACGATACATCACATCACGAAGGACAACACATCGTAGTATCGTTAGCTAAAAATCGGAGCCTCGATGTAAAACTTAAACCAGTTTTTTTGCGATATACCGGTACATTGCCCAGCTCTAATGACCGGTGACGAATTTTTCTGTGAAGAAAACAAGCAGGTTAACGGTAGCTTACGTTTGACAAAAATACCTTACTGTCGGCCCACAGTTGAGAAAACTGCATTTGGCAGAGTGCCAAGAGGAGTCCATTAACGCTGATGGGGAGAACAGCATCACGGTGTGTCCCTTCAGAACTTGTCTGAAAGAAGGAAATGATGGCATCGTCATTGGCAAAAACTTCTTTTTAGCTGAAAGCTGAAATTTGATTTTTACAGGGTAAGGCACAAAGGGGGGAAAAAAAAAAAAAAAAAAAAAAAATTGACCATGACCAACGCTCTTAATTCCGTGACCTTTCCTTGACTTCCGTGACCATTTTCTCCTTTCGGTGACTTTCATGACCTGGTAGACACCCTGAATGATGTTTAATCAAACTGGTTTCCACTGGTACAGGAATCAAATAAGCTTGTGTGATGTCTCTGCTCAATAAATTTCTGAATGCAAGCACATGTGATACTAAAATAGACAGTGCTGGTTTATTATATCTTGTGAATGTCTGTGTGTGTGCAGGTTGTTGTATACTGATGACACAATCCAATTGTCTGACAGCAAAAGTGTGTTGCAGTGTATGTTATCCAGGATGAACAAACTATGCAGGGAATTCAAACAGTATAAATAACGTAAAAACCAAAGTCACTGCTCTTGAGTGAACAGCTGTTAGTACTGAATGAAAATCAGTCCAAATGGCACAGACAAATCAGGTGAATGAGTTTGTTTATTTAGCAAGAATACCTGAAATAGGAAGCAGACTGGATGGTGAAATTGGTAAGCATCTGAATTCAAATTTTAAAGTCATAGCTGCTTTAAAGAGGATATTGCAGTCAAGACCTGCCTGCATGGGCTTGGAAGCTTATCCATTGATTTTAGCTATGATTTAAAAAACACTGTTGTTTCATATCGTACTTCCATGCCTTCCATTTTACTCTGTGATCTTCATCATCCCAACACCTTCTTAACAGAAATTACAGCCAACAGAAGAGATCCCACAGGGAAAACAAAAATTCATTTTAATGTTCAGAGTTCAGCTCAACTGGATACAAACAATGACATGGGTGGTGGTGGTGGTGATGGGGATATGAAACTGAAAAACTTGCACATTTTTCTGTTAAAAAATATAAATGAAATGTGTCTCAGAACATGTGTATTTTGAGGAATCGCCTTACACACACATGCATAAGAATAAAGAAAGAAAGAAAAGCTGAACTTTTTAACCAGGTGAAAACTCAGAACATGCAATAGCAAAATGTTAACATAACACAGCATAAGCAAGATGAAATTGTTCACTGTAATTTATTTATGTACATGTTAATAAACATGTCACTGTGTTCACAATGTAAAATTACTGAACTCAAAACAAAATAAAATGGTTTTAAAACACATTGTTTTCAAACAGTTTGTTGTTGTTGTAATTGCTTGTACATCAGCTCAAATTTCCTCTTGCAAGCAAGCCTTTTCTTCTAAGCAAGTTCTACAGCCATATTTGTCTTTCATTAACTCTGTAGCTGCACATCATCTATGGAAAATTTTTCTTTCTGCAGATATCTTTCCATTCTTATTTCCTTTATTGTCACTTTTCTCTTTTTCTTTTTTATGCTCTAAGATTTTAGAAAAGTTTGAATCACATGATATCTCCCTAGAAAACCATTTTACTGAAGAACTGAACAGCAGATTTACCTTGTCTTTTAAGTTTGTAATTCACAGTTCGTATAGTAGAATAGGTTTTGACATTCATTCTGCTAGACTTTATGACTATATTTTCACCCATCATGCTGAAAAATATGGGGGGGGGGGGCATAAGATTGGGGAACATTTTTTTTGCTCCATCTAACTTCCATTTTTTGGAAATCACTGCTTACATTTTCAAGCTGAAATACAAACATTTATGAGATAAAATGATAATTAAGAACAATACTAGACAGAGCGAACAGTGCGATAAATAAAAATCATAATTACCAAAGAAATTTTCACTATGTCTAACTTTTTTTTAAAGTTTTGAAAGATGGAATTCATGTCATTCTAGGAAAGTAACATGACAAAATTTTACATTATTGCATGCATTACCCACTACTAACCACACCACAGAATATCTGGGCACACTGTTAAACAGATATGTGCAACAGCATAATTTTACAAAGTCACTTTTGAACACAAAGCAAACAATAGGTTTTGTAGTAGTATACTATAGTTCATGCAGTGGTTCCCCCTAGCAGAAAGTTTCTGATCAATCAGATATCATGATGCCACAAAATCTATGCATAACCGCTCAGCAAGATGTAGAAAACAATAAAAATTTGCACCGGTAAAAAAAGAAAAAGAGACCGACCACCTTTTTTTTTATACATAAAAATAATAAAATTTAAAAAAATAGTTTATGTGCTATAGCAATTACAATCATAACCAGGATCACTCTGCCCCCCTCCCCCTTTTTTTGTAGAATTTTGCCTCCATTTTCAAGCTGCAACATAAAAGTTTATGGAATAAAATGGTATTTAACAATACAGAACAAGGGAAACATCACTGGAGAAATTTACAGGAGGAATCTTTGTTCCATCTAACTTCTGCTTTGAGAAACATTTTTTCTGTTCTCAATCTTAAATACTAAACATTTAAGTAATTAAATGATGTTTAAACAATGATATATCACAGGGAACACATGAGGAGGGCAGGGGGAGTAACTACTATGGGATAAATCTTTTGCTCCATCCAATATGCATTAAAATGGTATTTAACAATAATATGGACAGGGGGAACACCGTAAGAAAAAAATATGATTATGACAGAAATCTTCTACAGTCTGTTTTCATAAAATTTTGGAAGATGGAATTCCATCTAAAAACAAAAAACTTGCATACATGATCAGGGGGCTGCAGGGCAAGATTTAAAATAAAAGCGGTTCTGGGGATATCATCTTTACTTACAGGACCAAAATGGACCCCGCAATTGTGCTATGGGGCAATGTCCATATAACAGAATGATAAATAAAAAATAAATGGGGATGCATACAATAAAAGATAGTAATCCAGAACAGACTTCATTTAAAGTTACAATGCTATAAAGGCATGAATCACTCAAGCAGCTAAAATATAATTTAGTTATCTGTACATACATTATTTTCAAGATATTTTTATTTAATAAACACAGTCAAATTTTTGCATGTTTGTTTTGTGATGAAACATGCTATTTGTAAAAGATCTGCACTGCAGCAAACAGCTGTAATCATTAAAAAAATTACAGCATCCTTTCATTTTCCCTTTCACGAAACTGTGTGTATCAGTGAAGTCACGAACAGTTCATGAAAAATGTCCAGTAATTGCTACAATTCAACAAAATAACACACATTGTGAGTCATTATGTATCAATACATACGCTGTGCTTAAAAACTCAAAAATACCTGTATAGAGGTCAGGATTGCTGATACGTCATATGTAGGACTCCATCTATTTTGGAGAATATCCAGACAGATACTTCCATCTGCATATACTGTGGAAGAAAAAGATATTATTAAGGAACAGTTTTTATAAAGACATAAAATAACAAATTAATAAAAAACACTTTTCAGTAAGAATTTGCATTTGTTTCAGAAGCATGATTTCTCTTGCCAAGAACATGTCTGTCCATATCACATGCCTTCAGCAGCAACACTGTTTTATATTGTTTTTTTATATATTTTTATATTATTTTTTCCAACACTGTTTTATGTTTATATATATATATATATATATAATGAACACTGGGATGTAAGGTCAGGTGATGCGTAACATCACAGCCTCTCCTTGACAAATGTCAACCCCGCCTTCTCGTGGTGCATCCTGTTCCCACTAAAGGGGCTCTGACGACCGCAAATAGCGGTATAACTATACTATCGGGATCAGAGGAAATGCTATCCCACACTCACCAACCCGCTTGGCCAGCGTGGTGAGTTATGGCCAAACACCTCCAAAATGACTCTACAACTTAAATCTTGGCCCTCAGTCTCCGGCAGCTGGAATGTACCTGGCCAAGGCAGCGGCCAGTGCGACATGAAGGCAGAGGGTGCTAAGAATCCCCGGAGGACCGGACTAGGCTGCCATTTGATGCTGACCTTGGCTACCTACAACGGACGCTCCCTATCTTCTGATTCAAGGCTTCTTGAATTGGAAGAGGAACTACAAAGGATCAAGTGGGACATCGTCGGGCTGAGTGAGGTAAGGAGAAAAGGAGAAGATCTCATTGAACTGAAAAGTGGACATCTCTTCTATTATCGTGGGACAGATACTGGCAGAACTAGTGGTGTTGGATTTATAATAAACAAGAAACTGAAGGATAAAGTGGTAGAAGTTGAAAGTTCCTCTGACAGAGCTGCACGACTCGTTATCCAACTATCGAGAAGATGCCAGGTTCAGATTATTCAAACTTATGCACCCACCACAAGCAGGGATCATAGCATACTTCTGGAAAATTTTAGGTAGGAATTTTAGGAATTTTAGGAATTTTTAGAAAAATTTTAGGAAAATTTTAGGAGTGTATTTCAATAAAAACTAGATGTATATTTGTATACATCTAGTAAAACAACTTTGCATACATTGTAAAGAGTTTGCTTCACACCCTTCAACCATATATACTGATAGACTGTGCATGACATCAAAATTTCTGGCTCCAACATAAAATCACATGACAACAGTCAAAAAGATGGGTTACACCTGCTGTGCTTATGGTTGCTCTGAGCGATATAGTAAAGAAAGTTCTATGATTTTTCATGGGTAAGAAACGAATTAAATACCTAAGTCAATAAAGTTCAATTACTTAACCAGAAACTTGCAGCTATTGATATAAAAATATAGTAACTTAAGAAAAAAAATGGAATGCATGTTCCAAATTCTTCGCAAATGTTCATCACATTATAAATCACAAAATGTAAACAACCCGATCATGCATGTATATAGCTCATAAGTAAACTTACCTGAAGAGTTTTCATTATATATGAGGCGCATTCACATAATACACCGAAAACACTGAAGTTCTACAGCATTTTTACACGAAATTTGGAGTCTGATGATGACGTGCCCAATGTTTGAGCCATGGCGGCTTTGATGCAGCTATTGCCAATGTGCAGTCCATTAGTATATATGGTCGAAGTTAACACCCAAATTTTTTGCATAACGTCTAATGTCTAAAGTTTAAGTATGATTTACTTCTAATGTTCAGTTCTTATCTTTTCACGTGTTATTATCATATTCAAGTATATTTACCACATTCAAGTTTCACTTTGAACATTAATATGCTGTTGAACCAGAAGCAATTCACGATTTTCACAGTAAAGTTTTCAGGTTTCACATTAAATTATAATATCCTAAAAAGGTAATTGAAAACCAAGAACTATGTACAATTGTTCACTGAATTACTTTTTCATATTATTGTTTTAACCTTTTCCTGATTAGCCTATCTTTTTCTGCTTCTACCACAACTAATTTACTTTCAGTTTTCTTTATTTCAGCTGAACCTTGTATGATCAAGTTAGAGGCAACTGCTATTTCAACAGTATTTTGTTTTTCTACAGCTTTTCTCATTCTTTCTGTTCCCTCTTGAATTATTGCTAGGGAGGCTTCTTTATCGTTTTTAAGTCTATTTATTTCTGCATCATTTTCTTTTATTTTGTCATCAAACTCAGCTTTTCTTTTTTTCTCTAGCTGCTTTTCCTTATTTTCCCTCTCTTTCTGCTTCCTTTCTTTTACCTTTTTTGATTCTTCTTCCTTCAGCTTATCAACATACTCTTTATAAAATTTATGTGAATCACAAACACTATTTAACAAATTTCTTGTTATGGGAACTTTACTTACACATCCATAGTGTTTAATGGCCCCTTTAACTATTCTTAATGATGTTATAGTTGAGTCTTTTAAGTTAGCCTTGTCCTTCCTTAACAGAGCAGTGTTAACCGAAAATCCCCTTTCTGCATCAGCATTACCATGAGGTAAAACTAAAATTGACTTTATGAGTTTAGCAAGATTTGAGTATTTTTCTTTTCCGCTAGAGTCTTTAATACTAAATATATTACGCCAGTAATGATCAATCCGCACTGGAATATGCCCTTCCTCTGAAAATTTCACTAGTTCATCTAGAGTTGGCTTATTGCAATTTAAAAGTTGCCACTCTTCTCTTACTCTATCAATTTGTTCCTCAGAAAGATGCAAAACACTTGAAATTCTGGTTATTTCCGAAAGTCCTTCAGTGACTGAAAGTTGAGTTGACTCTTTCTTTGGTTCTTTTACCTTTAAAACTTCTATGTCTCTTAGCTTTTGATTGCAGAATGGCAAATTTGACTTTAAATATTTTGTGGTTGCAATTAGTGATGATCTTACATCTAAGAGAAATAATTTCTGCCTGGTCTCCTGAACATTCCTGAGGAGATTTTTTGTCTTCATACCAACTTCTAACTCCCCTAGTTTTTTCCATGAATTTTTGTTTTCAAAATCTACATTCTTTAGGTCTTCTCCAAATTTCCCTGCTATAACATCATCTTGGATAAACTGAGCCATAACATTCCTCATTAAAGTATTTAAATCAGAATATAACTGGTGTATTTTTGGTTCTTCACTCTGATAACATAATGAAAACTTTTCAAAATTTTGGTGTGAAAATGAAATTAATGCTAAATAGCAAGGAGTAAGCTCATTTTTCAGGAAACAGTGAATTCTTTTATACCTTGCCGAATTGCGCAGTTGTTTTTCAAATATTTTTTGAGATGGCAAGAAGTTTAAAAAATATTCTGTAATATTTAGCCATTGATCCAAGAGCCTCTGGGCTACAGAACCAACGGTTAACCATCTGTTGCTGACATGACGCAAAAGAAATTTGGCAGTGACCAATGTTATATCCTCGACAGATTTATAATCCTCTCGTCTTGCAGCACTACTCTTTAAAAAGTAATGCATATCAGTAGCAAATTCGTCAAAATCTATATTTAAGCTTGTCAAAAAATTTTTAAATGCATTACTAACAACATACAGGTTGCAAAAACCTAGTTCCAAAGATTTCTGGCCTGTTTCTTGTTTTACAACTTCATTGAATTTGCGTAAAAGCACTTATTTACATTTGGGCTGTCCATGGATACACAAATAATTCTGTTCAACGAAATATTGAAGGATGATAACACATCAAGAATTTCTTTTAGCAAAATATCTGCTGTTGCATGACCCAGAAAAACGCTTGTTAGGTATCGGCAAGAAACTGAATTTATTTCTAAAGACCAGTACCTGAGATACACATCCAACTGCCGTTTCACTTGTGTATTTGTAGTTTCATCAAATGCTATAGTAACCCTTCCTGGGCTACTAGATGCAATGTCTTTTTTCAAATCCTCTTCAAAATATTTTGACAATCTATGTGATATCACATAAGCAACTTTTTTTTCTTTAAGTTGCATTTTGGCTGCAATAGCAGAATCAGGAAACATTTCTTTGAAAAGTTCAACTGTTTCAGTGCATGAAACAAAAGACATATTGTCCTTAGCAACTTTCATGGCCCATAGTGCTTCGGCTTTAGCCAACTGTAAATCATGACTCAGTACTTCACTAATATTTGTTTTGGGCTGAAAGATCCCGTCCTCCAAAGGCTTTCAGGATGGACTTATTTTGAAATTTACTTTGAAATTTCTGCAAATGTTTTTTTCCTTTATGATGTGCTTTTACTTGTGAAAAGCCACTATTAGAAATGTTGAAAATTTCTGAACACAATATACACTTAGCAGAAAATATTGTTTCAGTTGCAGAACACCATTCTTTCAACTTCACTCCGTCCAATTCTTTGGCGAGCCACGCATCTTGAAATTTCGTTTTGGATTTAGGCATCTTAAACACTTGTATTACTAACCAGAAAATGAAAGGGAAGTACAAAAACACGTTCCAATATTGCAAAACCAGACAACTTCCCGAAATTTGGCTGCGAGGATGTCAGAAGATATGAAAAAAAAAAAAAAAAAAGCAGGTCACCACTAGAGAACTGAACCTGCACACAGCACAGAGAACACCATAAAAGACGTAAAACCAGAAACTATCATACGCATCTCACGCAAGTTCAGTCAAAGCGAGTCGGAGCCGAGATATATTGCGCATCGAAGGTCGCTGTCGCCGACGCGCATGATCGAAGGTCAATGATCACGTGCTCTACTGCCTGCCAAGATAATACTCAGCTACCATCCCATCGTCATTACCGGAGGTTACGGAAGGAGACCACATGTTTCCTCTTTGCTTCCACCCACCTGCGGTTTACAATAACAAAACATCAGCAGAAAGAGGACAAGGCATGTACAAAAATAAAGTACGATCTTCTGCGTGCCACGGAGTTCGTCTGCAAAGCGCAAACCAGGGGTGAAAATGACCCCTCCCCTTTTCCCTTAGATCTCTTGTTACTCTCGAAAACTGTTCGAAGGCAAAAAAATGGAACGCCCGCCCCGAAGCAAGTGCATCTCGATGGCGTCATTTTTCCCTCCCTTCAGCAGCACAGCATATAGGCTGTGTTTCTACAATAACAGGTCTTTTTACCTTACCGTAATGGTAAATTTATTGGCGTTAATAACGGTTGTGTTTTTAATAAAAATTAGCTAACGAAAATTTTAGGATGAATAGCAAATTTTAGGTCTAATTTTAGGAATTTAAGGAGGGTCACAAAATATTAGGAATTTTAGGAATTTTAGGAGGAATGCGATCCCTGCACAAGTCATCCTGAAGAAGAAATTGAAGAATTTTATGAGGAAATTCGTCATCTAAATAATAAAGGTAAGCAGCACTTGAAGATAATTATGGGAGATTTCAATGCAAAAATAGGGCACCGGCAACAGAATGAAACTTCAGTAGGTAAATTCGGTCACGGCAACAGAAACCAGCGTGGAAATACTCTCGTTGAGTTTGCAGAGGCAGAAGGATTTTTCATCTTGAATTCCTTTTTCAAGAAAAAGCCACACAGGAAATGGACATGGAGACATCCAATTGGGACGACAAGTGAAATTGATTTTATTATGTGTAACAAAAAATTCGTCATCGAAGACTGCAGTGTGCTAAACAAGTTCAACACAGGTAGTGACCATAGATTGGTGAGATGTAAGATGCACCTCAACACTAAACTGGAACGTGGCAAGCTCATAAGACAAACAAAATGTATTGACATAACCAACCTTAAAAAACACCATAATACTTTCAAGTTGGAACTGAAGAACAGATTCTCTGCTTTGGAAGGCCTAACATCGGAAGAAGTGGATATTTCTGAAGTTAACAGAAAAGTAACCAAAGCTCTTATGGAAACAGCAACAAAATTAGCTGGGTCTAAGAACAAGTTGCATGTAAACAAATTATCAGGAAAAACCAAAATGTTGATGCAAAAAAGAAGAGAGATGAGGACAACTAAAGAAGATGTGACTTCCAAAGTGGAATATATAGAGCTATGCAAGACAGTAAGAAAAAGTATCACTGAAGACGTAAGAAAATTCAACTGTGAACTAGTAAGGAAAGCAATTGAAAACAACCTAAGCCTAAAGATAGCAAAGGGACATCTCAGTAAGGAAAGAAAACAGATTATGGCTCTGAGAAAAGTAGATGGTTCTATAACAAGAAATAGAGGCGAAATTTTGACAAGAGTGAAAGATTTCTACTCCAAACTATATGAAAAGGATGATACATGTACTCCAGACATCATGAAAGGTACCAGAGTTCTTCCAGTCCTCCCAGCAGAAGTTGCTCATGCAATCAAGAACATGAAGCGGGGGAAAGCTCCAGGAGAAGATGGAATTACTATAGACATCATACAAGAAGCAAGTGGAGAAATTGAAACAGTACTCGCCCAAATTTTCACTCGATGCCTTAATGAAGGGAAGATTCCTGAGGATTGGAACAATGCTACAATGATCCTGCTACATAAAAAAGGTAACATTGAGGATCTCAGGAACTACAGACCTATCAGCCTCCTATCAGTGGTTTATAAAATCTTCACTAAAGTTCTTTCACACCGCTTGAAGGTAACACTGGACATGGCTCAACCGAGAGAACAAGCTGGATTCAGGAGTGGCTACAGCACAATAGATCATATCCACGTACTGAGAGAACTAATTGAAAGAGCGAGGGAATATGAACTTCCATTGTGCATGGCTTTTATCGATTATGAAAAAGCCTTTGATTCGGTGAAACCATCAGCAGTTACCACGGCTCTGAAATCCTGCGGTATTGAAGATGCATACATTAATATTATTAATAACATCTATGAAAATGCAAGTGCAAAGATTCGGCTGTTTGAAAATACAACACACATAAAAATTGGAAAGGGAGTGAGACAAGGTGACACCATATCTCCGAAGCTCTTTAATGCCACATTGGAAAATGTCTTTCAATCACTGAACTGGGAAAACAAAGGGATAAAGATTAATGGAGATTATCTAACCCACCTTCGTTTTGCTGATGACGTAGTCATTTTTGCAACTACCCCATCAGAGCTGCAGAGTATGACCCAGGAACTTGCTGACAAGAGTAAAGAAGTGGGATTAAAAATGAACTTTCAGAAGACAAAAGTGATGTTCAATGCTTTTACAAGAAATGAAGATTTATCGATTGATGGAGAAAAACTGGAGATAACAGATACGTATGTTTATCTTGGACAGCAGATATCAAGTGAGGGTCACATTGATGAAGAAATTAATCGGCGTACAAAACTTGCCTGGAGAGCTTTTGGAAGAAACAGCATAATTTTCAAGAGCAATATGCCGTTATGTCTTAAAAGAAAAGTGTTTGATCAATGCATCCTTCCAGTGCTTACGTATGGTGCAGAGACGTGGACCTTAACTAAAAGAGACATACAAAGGCTGCAGACAACTCAAAGAAGCATGGAGAGGTGCATGCTTGGTATAACCAGGAGAGATAAGAAGAGGAACTCGTGGATCCGAAAAATGACGAGAGTGGAAGACATCATGATCAGAGTTAAATCCCTGAAATGGCAATGGGCTGGACATACTGCCAGAAGGACAGACCATAGATGGACAGCCGAAATTTTAGATTGGATTCCAAGGGACAGGAAAAGACCCAGAAAAAGACCACATGGGAGATGGGTGGATGAAATTCGTAAATATGCGGGAGTGACATGGAGGAGACTGGCACAAGACAGACCGTTGTGGAGGAAACTTGGGGAGACCTTCGTCCAGCAGTGGATTGATAATGGTTGACAATGATGATAATGAACACTGTTGTTTATCTACTGCAGAAACTGTCATTTGATTTTCACGAGAACATAAACTGAAAGCTACTGTAGTCTCACAAATTTTGATGGGTTTATTCCAAGCCTACCTGCTGGCTATAAAGTGTAGTTCTGTTTATCTCATAGTTTCAGTTACACACTTCAATGCATATCTGATTAAAACTGCTAAAAGTATTATCGCCATCTCTGTTGATGACTTCAGAACAATTAGCCAATATTGCTGAAATCACAAATCCATTTTACTGAAGCCTTGGTATCGTGATGCTTTTCATATTGGTCAATTAGAAATACATCATAAGCATGCCAAATTACAGTAATGGATAACAGATGAAACTTCGGAATCAAATCTTCATTAAAATTAATATATGGAATTCAAAAAAAAAAAAGTATCACTATTATGGGGTTGATAGAAATCATCCTCCAAGTGCTGACACTAAAAAAAAATCAGCTACATTGTAAAATCCTGTAAAACTTTAATGGATGATATTACTTCAAATAGAAAAAGTATGCACATCATGTGAATTTAGGAACAAGCCAAACATTTCATTTTGTCTTATAAATTTGAAACATAAATCAAAATGTTTGACCTAAATAGAGACCTGTTGAACATTTTAAACATCAAATTCAACAACAGTCCAGTGGTACACAATATAATAGCAAAGACAAAAGAAAAATATCTGTCATCAAAATGTCATTACTAAAGCCCAGAAGTTGAGGCAAAATGACTTAAAATGCTTTTTTTGCCTTTTCGGCTCATATTTGAAGAAAATGCCCTTTTATGTTTTTAATGCCTTTTTTTGCCTGTACTCAACAAATGCACTATTAAAAAATGATTTCTTTTTAAGAATGCCATAAAATCAAAGTTTTAATAACAATCTAGCATGCAGTACGTAGTGTTTCCGGGTAAACACAATTTTTTTTAAGTTATTCATTTCTTTTAAAACTCTTTTTTAGGGTATAGGTGTACAAACCATAAGGTATGTAGCATTTTCTCTAAAACGAAATCACAGTCGGCAGACATCTGAAAGTAAACACGAGTACAATCTCGGTATATTCAAAACGAGGTGCTCCAATTTAAGCAGCGGTGGCAGACGCATGCGCAGAGTCTGCGATGGTCGGCATCTCATTTTATGTTTTGCTCTCCCTAGAATCCTAGATGATAGTTTCTGTGGCATGGCGGAAGTAGCCGAATCCAGTCAGATAAAATTGTAGCCAATCAAGCTAGAGTGAAAGCCAAGAATGCACGTACACACATAAGACCTTGAACGTAGGTGCAAAACAAAAGAGGAAGATTCTGTTAGTTCGCTACCCCTAATAGATCTCGCCTTGTGTCCAAGTGAAACAATAATGCTGAAAACTGCTTCTTCAACCAGTGCTAAATTAAGTCGGTATGTTCAAGAGTATGGAAGTGATATCTTGTCAACTGATGGAATGGTGTTGTTTTGCAAAATATGAGATACAAAACTGAATTACGAAAAGAAATTCTTCATTTCACAACATTTGGCAACAGCTAAACATAAAGCTGCTGTTATTCGGAAGATTGGTGAAAACAAGACATGTTTGATTTCGTCATTCGCTTCTACTTCGAGCAAGCAGTCACAGTTTGCAAGTGATTTGTGCCAGGCTTTTACAGATGCTGGAATACCTTTGTGGAAGCTGGAAAATAATTCACTGAAGAATGTTTTGGAGAAATATACAAAGGAAAATATTCTGTGCGAAACAACTTTGCGGAAAACATACTTAGATTCCTGCTACGTCGGTATAATGAAAGAAATACGAGAAGATGTTGGGGATAAAAATATCTGGATCAGTATCGATGAGACAACAGACGCCAAGGGAAGGTATGTGGCAAATGTTGTTATAGGTACAATGGAACCTGCTCAGCCCTCAACTATCTACTTACTTACATCAGAACAACTTCCAAAAACAAATAGTAGCACGATTTCTCAGCTTTTTGCCTCTTCTTTAGCTCTTCTTTGGCCTGGCGGAATAAAGTATGAAAATGTACTATTGTTTTTAACAGACGCAACTAATATATGAAAAAGGCTCCCCACAGCTTGAAAGTTCTCTTTCCAAAAATGCTTCATTTAACTTGTTTGGTTCATGCTCTCCATAGAGTAGCGGAGGAAGTACGTGGGTTAATTCTGGATATTGATGCGTTAGTGAGTAATGTGAAGAAAATTTTCCTTAAAGCTCCTCATCGAGTTCACTTATTCAAAGAGATGGAACCAAATCTTGCTTTACCGCCTAAACCGATTTTGACAAGATGGGGAACATGGATATCAGCCGCTGTATATTACGCAAATAATTTGAACAAGATTGCTGAAATTGTTAACAGTTTTCAAGAGGATGAATCCTGCGCAATACACAATGCTCAACAGATACTAGCTAAAGATTCCATTCGTAACGATTTAACTTTTATTCAAGCACACTTTTCACAGTTGCCCGATATGATTACTTTGCTGGAAAAAAGGAACGAAACGTTAGTGAATGCCTTGAAAATATTAAAAGATGTAGTTAGTACAATTAAATGTGTTCCCGGGAGAAAGGGTCAAATCGTGAGTGAAAAATGTCAACGAGTTCTTTCAGCAAATAATGACTTGGAGAAAATCAAAGTCATCGCTGAAATACTCCAAGGTGAAAGTTCAACGTCTATTGAAATGGATCTTACAACTGCCTCATGTTTCAAATACGCTCCCATTATCTCCGTAGAAGTTGAAAGATCATTTTCGCTTCTAAAACATATCCTAAGCGACAGAAGGCAGAGTTTCACATTCGAACATTTAAAAAAACACCTAGTACTTATGTGTAACCGCAAAAATAAGTAAGTGATAATCTGATAAAGGATTTTGCCAATTCAGCTTAACACCTGTGTATGATTCAGAATTTTTCGACCACTTCTATAAATGCCTATTTTTGATGCCTATTTTGACGCTTTATTTTGCTTATTTGCTTGCCTATTTTTAGCATTTTTACTGCCTCAACTTCCGGGCTTTAGTCATTACTATCATATCTTCAACATGAATACAGACATTCCCTGAAGTTTATACATTTGTAACTTAATAAATAAATAAAAAAAAAAACCCTTACGTGAATTGAAGATATTATCGCTGCATGTGTGATTTTCTACAAAGTTTAAGAAATGGATCAACCAAATCTGTAGATCAATGTGTGATGTAAATCTAACATCCTCAACATTTGGAAACACATGAAAAACATAGGTTCTACTCTGCAAAGCATGTTATGAGCAATCAAGTCTTTTGAGCTGGGTATAAGGATGTTCAGAATTTCTTCAACCCTGCTGATACTAATCTATGCCAATGTACTGCAACAATATGGAACATAGCCAGCCAGCTCTTTAAAAAAAGAAAAAGAAAAGAAAAGAAAAAAGTTAAAATAAATAAAAACAAACCCCTTCCTTGTCCATTTAGCTTTTACTGTTCAGGTATGTAACTCTGACTAAAACAACATTTCATGTAATTAATTACTTTATTTATTTATTTATTTATTTATTTATTTATTTATTTATTTATTGAGAAATTGGTTTTCTAAATGCAAAACTTGAAATTTTGAATATTCTGACTATGAGTATAAATCTTTCCCATGCTTTGTAGCTTTTCATACATCAAGCATAAAATGAGCTACATTGACATTTTTTTTTTTTTTTTTAAATGCTACTATTTCCTACCATATATTGGATTGGTGTGAATGAAATGTACGGCAAAGGACCAGTACATGTGGACGGCGAGAACAGAAAAATAGGACAACTTGCCTAGCCAAAATAATCCCCCTCGGTATTGACACATAGTTGCCATCTGTCCAACAAGGCCATGATCCCAGAATGAAAAAGAGTCTTGTGGCTGGGACCCGAAGAAGTCATCAACCGCACGTTGAACATTTTTGTCTGTCATGAACTGTTTCCCGGACAGGAAGTGATTCAGGCGACGAAACAGATAATAGTCTGTCGAAGACAAGTCCGGGGAATAGGCAGGATGAGCCCAAGGCACTTAGTGTCTGCATCGTTCGTTGTGCAACATGAGAATGGGCATTGTCCTGGAGCAGAACACCATGTCTGTTGACTAAAGCCAGTTGTTTCTGCAGTAATTTCCGATGCATCTGGTGTAATTCAGCACAATAACGTTCTACAGCTTTAGATGGTTTGGCCTCTTGCCAAGAAACTGATGAATTATCCCGGCTGCAGACCACCAGACAAGGAGCATCAGCTTCTTGGTGAGTAGGGGTGGCTTAGGACGCTGTCCAGCAGGCTGTGTCGTGCTTAACCATTGTACAGATCATTTCCGATTATCATAAAGGACTCACTTCTCGTCGCAGGTGACGATTCGATGCAGTAGAGGTTCCTGTTTATTCTTGGCAAGCAGCGCCGTGCAGACTTCTAAACGCTTAGTCTTGTTGGCAGTTGTCAACTCAAGGCGGCAGCCAAATGTCCAGCTTTTTAGCCTTACCCACTGCAGCCAGACATTGAACAACTGCCGTGTGGTGGACACCTACCTCTGCTGCTATCTCACGACACATTTTTCGTTAGTTGGTTCAAACCTGGCCTAACTTGGAGATTTCTTCGGCAACTCTATGAGAAATCGACATTGACAAAATAGCCCTAATGGCCAAGTACGACGTAGAGCTCCAAGTGGAATGAAACTTATCTGCCAACCAAGAAAGGGATATAATATTAAACAAGATAATGTAAATAGTGTATATAGTGACTCTTAATTCAAGAATTTTTTAAATTGTTATCTGGAAAACCTTTCCCTACTCTATACGAAGTAAACACAACCTAGTGTGCCGGAACAGAGTTAACCCTGATGGCTGGACATCACATACAACCATATAGAAGTAGGATACAACTACCAAAAGGCTCTCAATAAACTACAGATGTGGGACTGAAAACACACTTTGGTACAAGTAACATTTTTAGGACTTTTAACTGAATTACATCTGAATTGAATAACTTAATGCACGGCCGCAGACTGTACCCACTTATAACGTTCATAACAGAAAACTTACAGATGTTAAAGTGTCTTTGTGAAGAACACTGGAACAATCTTATTTAGATGTGTAACATATAACTAAGATTATCTGCTCATTATCCATTTCCTGCACATAATTCTCTCTTGAAGGTGCTGCTGAGAACAGAAAGAGGCTGTAAACTAAAGTTGCAGTGTGTGCGCGCGTGTGTGTGTGTGTGTGTGTGTGTCATCATAACTAACTTTTTGCTGTAATGTATCTTTACATGCAAACCTTAATATAAAAATTTTCTATCTTGCCAAATTCCTATTTTTGAACTACAAAGATTTCTTTCCACGTCCTTTGTCAGCATGCATTTTAACTGTCCTGTTCACGAATTTCAACAGATTTTCTGTATCGTTTGTTGCTTATATTATTTTCTCTCTCAAAAAATCGACTAAGTTTGGCAATCCATATTATTACTATCTTCCAAAAAACTTGAAAGTAGCATTTTTTTTTCTGTCAAATGCTTCTCAACTTCAAGTTTTTTTAAGATAATAATTTGTTAAGTTGGAACAAATTTTCTGCATACTGACCACTAACTATGGCAGTATCAGAGTAAACTTGACTGATAATTGTCAGTGTCATGAGTACTATTGGCATGAGTTTTAATACCCCCCCCCCTTTTATGAAGTGTCCATGACCCCCCCCCTCCATTCATACATAATATGATCTTTGCGAGTGCTCTTTTTCATTTTCCGTGAGGTTGATAATAGTTTTATATTTTTGAAATTCTGGGCAACAATTGCCTTTAAATGCAAAATTGAACAAGATTTGCTTTTTTTCCCATTCTGGTTTGCTATATATTGATTTAATACAATTTATTTTTGTGTGCTATCAATACATGACATAGGGGTTTGAATTTGTTGGTAGTATAATTCTGTACATGTTTATTGACTTTTCTACAATACAAATTTTATCTGCTCTTCTTATTGATTATAAGGATTTTTTACATAACTGTTTGACCAAAATTGCATCCCATGGTTTTTACAAATCTGTCTCTTGAAAGATTTTTACATATATGGAAAACTTCCTAGATGATTCACTTTTTTAGCATGTCTTTTGCAAAAAAAGATTGTGCTTATGTTACCGGTTTGTCTGTCCGTCTGTACCCACGATATCTCTGCAACTATTAGTCCGATTTGAAAAATTCTTTTACATTGGGAAGCTTGAAATACGCGAATGATGATCCTTCATTTCGTTTTTTTTTTTTTTTTACGATGTACAATTTCGCTGCTAGAAGGCAATAATGCAGATGATGTCGAATTCAAAAATATGTTTTATTCCACATATTTGCTTCTAAACATCCGATTGAAATAATTCTCTTATCTTTCGATTCTATTTATTTCGAAGAGTATTTTAGATATATTTACTTTTTCAAATTACGCATAGATTTTCCGCAAGGGGGCGTAAAAGTAAATTACATTTTTCCCGATTACTCTTTTCCTAAAACTCTGATTTGAAAATTTTTTTCTTCAGTGGATACACCTGATGGAAAATATTTTGTATATAATTTCAAATTTTTGGTAAAGAATACTTTGCCACCAGGGCGTAAGTGTTAATTTTTGCTTCTGATGTATTTGCCATAAAATATGAGCTAAAATATTGATTGAAAAAATTATTTCGTGGACTGATGCCACTCACATTGATAAACCTTTTCGGAATATTTTCTTCTTAAAATATTCCAGTTTCTCTGCCAGGGGGCGTAGATGTATATCTTATTTTTGTCAATATCTTTACTTCTAGGAGTCCGATTTGAAAAATTCCTTCTTTGTTGGACAGTGATTTCAGTGTGACATGTTTTTCATATAATTTCAAAATTTTCAAGTAATTCATAGACTTTCCGCTAGGGGTGAACAGGTAAATGGCGTTTCCCCCTATATCTCCGCTTCTAAATCTCCGATTTGAAAAACTCTTTCTGCAATGGATACAACACCTGATGGGAAATCGTTTGCACATAATTTCTAATTCTTGTAAAAAAAATGGTTTGGCCACCAGGTGGCGTAAATTTTAATTTCCACTTCTGATGTACTTGCAGCAAAATATGAGCTTCTTAATTCTAGATTAAAAAAAACATAGTCTGTTGACCGATACTACTCATGTCGACAAACCTTTTAGGAACATTTTCCTCTTGAAATAATGCATGGTTTCTACGCCAGGGGCGTTGATGTATATTTTATTTTTGTCAATATCTCTACTTCTAGGTGTCTGATTTGAAAAAATCCTTCTTTGTTGGACAGTGTTTCCAATGTGAAATGTTTTTCCTATAAATTCAAAATTTTCAAGTAAATCAGACTTCCCGCTAGGAGGCACAAAGGTAAATTGCGTTTTCTGCATTATTTCTGCTTCTAAAACTCCAATTTGAAAATTTCTTCCTGTGTTGCATACAAGACTTGATGGAAAATATTTTTCACATAATTTCTAATGTTTGGTAAAGAACGGTTTGGCCACCAGGGGGCATAAGTGTTAATATTTGCTTCTGATATATTTGTAGCAAAATCTGGGCTCCTGAAAACTCGACTAAATTTTTTTTTTCTTGGACCGATACTGCTCACATGGAAAAACCTTTTGAGAATACTTTCTTCCTAAAATAATGCATGGTTTTCCCACCAGGGGACAAAGTCATCTTATTTTTGTTGATATCTCAGTTTCTAAGAGTCCGATTTGAAAAATTATTTCTGTGTTGGAGAGCTTTCCCGGTGCGAAATGTTTCTCATATAAATTCATGTGTTTCTTAATGCACAAGTCTGCAACCAGAGGGCGTAAGCTCACGATCCTGTTTACAGCAATATCTGAGGCATTAAAAACCCGATTGAAAAACTTCTGTCTTCCGTCAGATACTATTGTTTTCCATACCGGTTCCATTGCTAAATTTAATTTGCGTCAGAACGGATTCAAAAGACGTGCTTATTACACCCGAAAATTCGGTGTCATCTTTCTTGTTTTTATTTGTTTTTAAATTTCAAAAATGACGAAAGTAACTTTTTTTTCTCTTACACTGAGTTAGCTTTGCATTAGGAACACCAACCTAATAATTTATTGGCCCACCTTTCTGTGCAATCATGGCTCGAAGATGATTTGGAACAGATTCTGCAAGGTGTCGAACACCCTCATGTGTAACTTGACCTATGACTGCTGCAGAAGCTCCATCAGTTCACACTCACTCCATGAAGGAGGATCAGCAGTTCTCACACCCCGTTCTAGCATATCCCACATATATTTAATAGGGTTACACAGTCAGGGGAGTTTGGGGACAAAGGCAATGTGGCGAATTCCTCCAAGCACTCAGTAGTTATACGATCCTGACGACATGGTACTTTGTCCTGTTGAAAGATGGCACTGTAAACCTCCGGCAGATATGAATGGACATGGTCACCTAACAGGTCCCTGTTGTGTCTACCATTCAGTGTTTGTGGAATGATAACCAATAGACCTAGGGATTGCCAGGGAAAGCAGACTGTTTTTCTATTCTCTTAACATTGTTTTTAAGATTTCTTTAAATTTTAAAACAAAGGAAAGGAAATTTTCACGCATTTTTAAAGTCGGCTCCCGTTTAAGATGAAAAGCTGTAATCGATACATCACGCAGACAACTAAAATCGATAGATCGTCCCTCCCTCATTTCATTTTAGCTTTCATTCTTCCATATTTTTCAAACAGATAACTTCAACTTGATGAGATATAATTGTTTTTCTTGAGCTTATAATCTCAGAAGCGATATTTTTATGTACTTTAAACGTACCAAGCACGTTTGATGTGCGTGGGTTAAAAGTGCATAAAAAACATTGCAGAAGCTAATGGTTGCAATTCCTCTTTTTTTTTATCTTCTTTTTTGGCATGGAGGCCTAAATTTTAATCTAACTGAAAGTTAAATTAAGGCATTTTTTTTTTTCTTTTACAAGAGCCATGCCTTATTTTAAAAGTATTTTCTCTGTTTCTGCGGCCGTCGGCAAGTTGAAGTTGCAACTTTTTTTTCCCATTTTGTTTCCAGACAGCTTCACTTTAGTATTCAGTTAGATTGATAAGGTGTGTTTTTTTCTTCCCCTTTATTTTTTTTAAAACCATATTTTTACACATTTTTATCGTCAGTCTTCCATTTTTCACGGTCGCATTACAAGGCATTCCAGAAGTTAATCACAGTTTTTGTGTCTTTTGGTTTCAGATAGCTTCATTTCAGCAGTTAGATTGTTGCTGGTTTTTTTTTTTTTTTTTTTTTTTACAAAACCCATATTAATTTTATTTGTTAAGGCTCTACGAGACCCGCCATCTTGTATTGCTGCCTTCTCTTATTAACTAACGGGCAAGCATATTTCACAAATTGCTCGGGCAATTTTGCACATTTTGGAACACTGTTTGTGGCTAAAGCAAGATATATGGATGAATAAAAAGTTCCCTGGTTTCAGATTTTCATTTTGGACCCTTTAAGTATTTTTTATTAATTAATAAAACTATGGAAGACGCCTTGGTACGACTTTCGCTGCAGATAAAAAATGAAGGGAAAGGTCAATAAAAATTCTGAAACCAAGGAACTCTTTATTTATCATATATCTTGCGTTAGCCACAAACGGTGTTCCAAAATGTGCAAAATTGCCCGAGGAATTTGGAAAATATGCTTGCCCGTTGGTTAATAAGAGAAGGCAGCAATACAAGATAGTGGATCTCGTAGAGCCTTAAGCATTTGCAACATTTCCTTCCGTTTCTGCGGCCATGCGACTCTCTGAAGTTGACTGTCTCATTTTATTTTATTTTACCTTTTTTACTTCCAGATGGCTTATCTCGATTTTTTTTTTTTCTAAAAGCACATCTTTACGTATTTTGTAATTCCCCCTGCTTCGTTTCCAAAGCCGTATTACGCAGTATTCCGGAAGCTGACAGTCGCAATTTTTTTTAGCTATTATTTTCTTCCAGATAGTTTCATCTCAGATTGATGAGGTTAAAAGTTTTATTTTTTTTTTCACCACCTATTTTATATTTAGATTTTTATCAAAACTATAGAACCCTGAGATTTATAGACCAAATTTGAATTTCATTTAGCAGTAAGTAGTTTGGGTAATAGGCAGTGCTTAATACACTTATACTATTACTCTTCGTTCCGACATCATCACCATACATTACGTTTGTGCACAATACTTTGGCATTTGCTTTCGTTTCACCTGGCTCCTAAATTTTGGAGCTGGCTTCAAGATCTTGAGCTTATTTTTTCAGCCCTGAATTAAACTTTTTGGGTAATGTATAAATGCTAAAAAAACCTGAAATTCATAATGATAAAAAGGCAACATTTTCACTGGAAAATGGATAGATGGGCTTTCCTTTTCTTCCTTTCATTCTCCCTCAAAATGACCCAAATAGAAGGTACAAGAGAGGAACTTTCAAGGAGATGTAACACTGCTTTCAATCATGCAAACATAACACAGAAAAAGGAAAAAAAGAAAATTTATGGTAAGACAAAAGTAAGAATTCCTGATGTTTCAAAGACAGAAAGGCAAGTCAGTTAAAAAACAGTAAAAAACTAAGATGATAGCTGGCCTTTCTAAACTGGACTACAACATAGAGTGCATAATAAAGAGCAGACAAAACAAAACCACAGAATTCTTTTAGTTGTCAATATGGCTTATTCCACATTCCACAGATCTAAGGTAACCTAAAGTATAAAATGCATCTATCACAAGTTGGTGTAATTATAGATAACAGAGTGCACTAGTAGATAACACTGATGCACCATCACACCATTCTGAATACATTTCAAAAGCTGACAAATCCTAGGGTAGGCCACCCAGAAAATAATCTTCAACTGCTTCTGTAATGCAGCATTTTTGAAGATGACTTCTGATGATTCTTAATCTAATAATACTGATGAGCTTTATCACAGTGGGGGGAAAAAATGAATGGAAAAGATTTGAGTAGCAAATATTCAAATAAAAAGACAGATGTGAGAAAACATCACTGCTTCTGAACTAATGGACACTTTCAAGCATGTTATTAGTGGATCAAATAAAAGAGAAAAATGTGTACATTATGACCACAACATGAAAAAGTATCTTGTACCTACTATAACAATGCTGTAAAAGCCATACCGTATGATGATAGCAAGATTGTATGACATAAAAAAAAAAAATAGGAATTGTGGAAAAAGGCAATGTCTAATCTGTTTGCTGCCTTAATATAACACACACACACACACACACACACACACACACACACACACACACACACACACACACACACACACAAAAAAAAAAATATGATGTGGCTAAATTTGAGGGTGATACTGAAAAATTACATTTACTAGAATCAAAGAAGGGGAAAATTCCCCATTTCTTCTATCCAAAATGTCAGTGATCACTAACATATTTTTATACCCTAAATTTGTGATTAGTTTATGTTAATAATATGTCTCTTAAAAATACAAAGTGTTATTGCAGCCACAAATGCAGTATCCATAATAACTGCTTACCACAATTAAATGGCCATTATTCATTAATAGTTATCATTATTACACACTTAAAACATTAATTGATTTTAAAAATGCAGCATCAGTTACAGCAGCATTCCTTACAGTGATCTAAATTTTGTAATGATGCTAGTGTTATGAGTTTAACTGCATCACATCTATAGTATGGCCAGCTTTCACTGAAGCTAAAAAAAATCACGAACTGATAGTTCAAACCATAATACTTCAAAATACACGGAAATCTACAAAGTTCATATCCTGTTGAAACACTGTCACTGACAATCATGTGGTCTCCTGCAAAGATCAGCTGATATTCTGGCTGTCCTTCTGACCCTTTCCATCTTAATTCAGGCAGGGGATGTCAGTTGACCACCTTCAATTTTTTTGAAAAAATTATGGTAGCTACTCCTAATCATCATCATTGTCAACCATTATCAATCCACTGCTGGACCAAGGTCTCTCCAAGCCTCTTCCACAACGGTCTGTCTTGTGCCAGTCTCCTCCATGTTACTCCCGCATACTTTCGAATTTCATCCACCCATCTCCCATGTGGTCTTCTTCTGGGTCTTTTCCTGTTCCTTGGAATGCAATCTAAAATTTCGACTGTCCATTGATGGTCTGTTCATCTGGCAGTATGTCCAGCCCATTGCCATTTCAGGAATTTTACTCTGATCATGATGTCTTCCACTCTTGTCATTTTTCGGATCCACGAGTTCCTCTTCTTATCTCTCCTGGTTACACCAAGCATGCACCTCTCCATGCCTCTTTGAGTTGTCTGCAGCCTTTGTATGTCTCTTTTAGTTAAGGTCCACGTCTCTGCACCATACGTAAGAACTGGAAGGATGAATTGATCAAACACTTTTCTTTTAAGACATAATGGCATATTGCTCTTGAAAATTATGCTGTTTCTTCCAAAAGCTCTCCAGGCAAGTTTTATACACAGATTAATTTCTTCATCAATGTGACCCTCACTTGATATCTGCCGTCCAAGATAAATGTAGGTATTGGTTATCTCCAGCTTTTCCCCATCAATTGATAAATCTTCATTTCTTGCAAAAGCATTGTACATCACTTTTGTCTTCTGAAAGTTCATTTTTAATCCCACTTCTTTACTCTTGTCAGCAAGCTCCTGGATCATACTCTGCAGCTCTGATGGGGTAGTTGCAAAAATGACTATGTCATCAGCAAAAGAAAGGTGAGTTAGATAATCTCCATTAATCTTTATCCATTTGTTTTCCCAGTTCAGTGATTGAAAGACATTTTCCAATGTGGCATTAAAAAGCTTGGGAGATATGGTGTCACATTGTCTCACTCCCTTTCCAATTTTTATGTGTGCTGTATTCTCAAACAGCAGAATCTTTGCACTTGCATTTTCATAGATGTTGTTAATAATATTAATGTATGCATCTTCAATACCGCAGGAATTCAAAGCCATTGTAACTGCTGATGGTTTCACCGAATCGAAGGACTTTTCATAATCGATAAAAGACAAAGGAAGTTCATATTCTCTCGCTCTTTCAATTAGTTCTCTCAGTACGTGAATATGATCTATAGTACTGTAGCCACTTCTGAATGCAGCTTGTTCTCTCTGTTGAGCCATGCCCAGTGTTACCTTCAACCGGTGTGAAAGAACTTTGGTGAAGATTTTATAAACCATTGATAGGAGGCTGATTGGTCTGTAGTTCCCGAGATCCTCAATGTCCCCTTTTTTATGTAGCAGGATCAAGAGGTATAAAATACTGCAAAAGGATTTTTCATAAAAACAATTTTTGGTCGAGCACAGCATTTTGAAAACAGGCAAAAAATACACCCGTGGCGAAAATCATGTGAAACGCCAAATTTTTATATGTACACTGCTCCTGTACTATAACAGGTAGAGATTTGAATTTTTTTTTTTTTTTAATTTTAAAGCTATTGAACTGGTCTTTCTTAATGTTTACAGAAATTGATCAAAGGAATGTTGCTAGATGACAAAAAAAGCCTGTATTTATTACAAAAAATTTTAATTTTCCACAAACTTAGGTTCTTTTTTTTTTTTTTTTAAGGAAAAGACTTATCAGGTGGGTAAGTGTGCCAACCTGCACTCCTACTAGGGTTGTCTTAGCAGTAATTTTATTTTTATCCTGTGATGCATGCAACTCACAAAATTAATTTTTAAAATATAAAAAAATTCAAAAAATCAATATTTTTGAATTGCAATATCTCAAAAAAACCCATTTTTAAAAATTCTGAAATTTTGTCCAAATAATGTCCTAATGGTAGGTAGTTAATTGGGGGAATCAGGTTACTGAATTTTTGCCTTGAAACTTTCCTACAAATTTTTGAAAATGCATTTCTCTCCTGCTTGAACCTCACGGTTGGGTTATTATTAAAAAATAATAAAAACTTTGAAAGATATTTCTGAAAAGTTTACCTGAGTATATATTCCAAATTGCAGTGTCAATCTATATTTCAAAGTCATTTTTATGATTTTTAATAATTGTCACCTATGTACATGTTTAATTTATCCATAGTCTATACACATACAATGCATTATCTCAGTTGCAGTTAAAGATTCAATAGCTATTAACATAAGAAAAAAGGCCTCAAAAAACAAAATTATGAGCTTACCATCATAACAAATTATTCAAACTGAGAAAAGCTGCAGGATTTTATTGATTTCTTTCTCATCAAAGGTATGAAGCAGAACATCCAACAGTTGGGGCATTCACCTTTAGAAGTAAATTTTTTAAGGGCACTGGACACTTGTTTGTTTTCTTGCCACACTCTTCTGGCCACCAAAAACCTCTGGCTGGTCCGTGAGGGTGCATGAAAGATACTGTTATGTCCTCGAATTCTCTAGATATTTTTGTAATCTGTCCCCATCCACCAGTTATCATAAATGCTTCCTATAAATTCCCCTATTTGAAAATCATTCACAGAAAATGGGTTCTTTTTGGTTGTTGTTGTTGTTGGCTTGAAAATTGCACTGCTTTATGTGGGTGCTGGACTGTTCTGGCCATTGATGGTTTATTTCCTTGTAATAACTAGGTATGCTGTGACTGTATCGCAACAACAGATTTTACTGTATCCCACTCTTCTACTTTGCTGGTTTGGTAGGATTGAACTTCATCAGTTGTGATGAGTAGAAGTTTAGTCTTTGAGATCAAAGGGGAAGACAGTTTCAACAAATGAAGGTGCATTTCCTATAGCTTGTGAAGCTTCTTTCTGTAAGTTGAATTTAGTAGCAAAATGCTTGCACAGGCCACTCACACCACCACATGCACTCTTGCCATGGCCTTTGGCTGAGAAGATCCACTTCCTTGTTACATTTGGGTCCCCTTTCATAAGTTCATAAAACTGATATTTGTTTTTGAAATGCCCTGCTGCTCCATCTGAGATGCAAACAATTGTTTTAAATTCTTCCAAAGGACAAGTCTTAGCAATTTCACTTTTTATGAGCAGAATGGCACACAGAGCATGTGCTGTGTCATGGATTATATCACTGCATGCTACCACAAAAGACTTACTAATTTGGAAAGTATGCAATGCATGTAAAGAGTGAGATCTGGGCATTTTTTGCCAGTGGTAACTTTGCACTTTATCAGGTAGAATAACAGACCAGTTCTGAGCAAAGTCAAAGTGCAACACCAACACTGGACTATGTGCTGCAGACTGCTTAACCTCAGCTATCCCATCTTTCTGGATCTGTTCATTATAAATTGCGGAAGATTTTCTTCCCTCCCGATATCCCCCACCTTCAGTAGCTTTTATTTTCATTGACCCCCCAATGACTCTAAAGCAGCCTTGATAGGTGTTTCACAGTACCCCATAACAATTACACCAGGCAGTTCCATTTTCATCCCACAGCTTTAGAAAATCAAACTTTGAAATCATATCAGTTGCAGTACAGCCCAAAAATTACTACAAATTGCAGTTTACCCACGAGTCAAAAATTGCCTACACTTCATAAAATCATTCACCACGATTTTCACTGTTACTAATTTTTTCTCACCATTTTCGGATTTAGTCACATTTGGCGACTTGGCGAATGTTTAGTGCGAGCCCTGCCGGGAATTGTGTTCTCCTGCTATGAAAAATTTACTAAATAATGTTTACAGTTCTCTTTTTTCTCTGAATTCAAAAATTTGAAAAAAAAAAAGCGCCATTTTTAAAAAATTTGAAAGAAAAAAAAAGAAAAAAGGAAATTGAAAAAAAAAGTGTCATTTTAAAAAATATGTAGGGAAATTTCAAGGCAAAAATCCAGTAACTCGATTTCCCCAGTAAACTACTTACAATGACATTATTTGGGCAAAATTTCAGAATTTTTAAAAATGGGGTTTTCGAGATATTGCAATTCAAAAATGTTGATTTCTTGAAATTTTACATATTTCAAAAAATTATTTTATGAGTTACATGCATCACAGGATAAAAAAAAAAAAATTACTGCTAAGACAACCCTAGTAGGGGTGCAGGTTGGCACACTTACCCACCTGATAAGTCTTTAAAAAAAAAAAAATCCTGAATTTGTGAAAAATTAAAATTTTTTGTAATAAATATAAAAAAAAATTTGCCAACTGGCAACATTTATTTGATCAATTTCTGCGAAATTTGAAGAAAGGCCAATTCAATAGCTTCAAAATAAATAAAATTCAAGTCTCTACCTGTTATAGTTCAGGAGCAGCATGCACTTCAAAATTTGGCGTTTCACATGATTTTCGCCACAGGTGTATTTTTTGGCTATTTTCAAAATGCTGCAGCTCGAACAAAATTTTTTTATGATATATCCTTTTGCCGTACTTTATACCTCTATCAGGAGTAGCTACCATAATTTTTTTTTTAAAAAGTGGAGGTGGTCAACTGACACATGTTGGTTACACCTCCCTGAATTGAGATGGAAATGGTCTTCTGTTCTTTCTCTCACCTACCTAGATGGTTTAATTTTTCATTCCTTGACTAGAAAAGATGTGTTGAGAATTCTACCTTAAAATTGGTACAGAAAAATCCTCCTTCTCCCCACACTCCTACCACTATTAACCGAGTTCAACCATTTTATAAAACATGCAGAATAGTCTAAACTTGTAACAGTAGAAAACCTTCAGGTCCAGATGACACATCTATTATTTATACATGAGACTGATGAAGGAAAAAAAAAGGCCGAACCTTTTAACCAGGTGAAAAATCATAATGTGTGGTGAGACAATGTCAACACAGCATGAACCGAAATAAAAAAAAAACGTCACTCTAATTTGCTTATGTAAATATTAAACTGGAGCACATCACTGTATTCACAATATAAAATTACTGAATTCAAAATAAAATAAAATGCCTTTGAAAGATATTATTTCAAACAAAACTTTTTTTCTTGTTTTGTTTTGTTGTTCTACTTGCTAGAACATCAGCTCAAGTTTCCTCTTGTGAGCAAGCCTTGCTTTTTCTCAGAAAGTTCCAAAGCCATATTTCTTTTGTTGACTCTGCAAGCTGCACAGCATTCATCCATTGTTTAATTTTTCTTTCTGCTGATCTCATTTCCTTACCATTTCTTTATTGTTGCTTTTCTGTCTGATCTCATTTCCTTACCATTTCTTTATTGTTGCTTTTCTGTCTGATCTCATTTCCTTACCATTTCTTTATTGTTGCTTTATTGTCTCCCGATAACACCATGAGACATAGGTTATTGTTCACATGGTACTGATGAATATAAGCAATTGCACTGCAATACTTTTTTGGGGAGCAGATAACCTTATGGAATTTTAAGTGTTACAAAACTCAGCCCAGTACATTAAATAAAAGCAAAAATATACATTTATAAATATAAGCACAAAAAAAAAAAGTTAAAATGTTCTTCCTGAAATAATGTAAGATAATGGCGACAAGCATGATTCCTCTGTTTTTGTTACTGGTCCAGAACAGTACTTTCCAAACTTTCTAAAGTGTGGCCCAATTTTTAGAATGACAATCTTCAGGACCCACCTAACTTTAATGGATGGGGAGAGGAGGGCCAATTTAATTTTTTACACTGCTGTTTTTTAATTTTATTTTTGTCTATAATTTTACACAAATCTGATCTAATATTTTAGTTTATTTTTACTACAGTTTTTTAAATTTGCCATTGAATATAATTATACAAAAACTGATCTATTTCTCATAATGAAGAGGTTGTACATGGTGCACTTGTTTTCAGTTTCTGTCAATAACAGCACTGACATCAACAACACTGATGCGTTATTTTTAGAGCAAGGAGGACAACTGCAGATTGTATTGAAATTTGGCTTTGATTCCTACCATCGAAGAAAATCCAATTTCATAGATGTACAAAGATGTGAAAGGGAACAGCACCTTCAAAGCTTCGGCAGAAGAGTTAGACATGTTTGTTGAACAAACCAACAAACATATCCATTTCTCACTGGTGGCAATGTGGCTATATCCAAATATCCAATGTGGCTGGTTGCCTATCCAGGTTTATGCTGCCAGATGGCAAAACTAACAGGCTGTGGCAGGTTGCCTATTCTGTTTGGAAAGTGACACAGACCTGAAAATGAAACCCAATTCTTGCATCCGTATATTACGCGCCTTTACTACCCCCCCCCCCCCATCACTTTCTGTTTTCATGATTTTCTATTTTCAAATAATTACAAAATCTTCACATCCCTAGACTTTTCACGGCCCACAGTTCCGGAAATTTTGACTAGAAATTTTTTTGGACTTGTCCTGAAATGGGCACATTTTTTCCATGTCCAAATCTACTTGCAAAATAATAAACAAATATATCAAAAAGTTACAATAAAAAAAAAAAAGGACTTCTCTTTTAAACGTGATCTCTAAACAACTTTTGACACTAATGAAGTCACACATTTAAGACAATGCACCCTTGAGATGATGTGTTCTAATCCAATCAAAATCTATTGATGCTATACAGAGAACTGCAGTGCTTTTTATTTAATAATACCTTGGCATTCGCTGATCTTTTAAATCACTTTCTCCACGCAGGCAGTGACAGCTCTGTTTACCTTTTACTACTGCTATTGGCTGTGTTGCCACCGGACCTGCAGGCACTTGTTAGTGTTATGTCACACTATGAGCAGCACAGTTCACAAATACCAATTTTATATCCACCTGAGCAGGTGCCACACTAATTATTTTGTAAATTTAGTTACACTGAAACCAAAATTTGCTAATTACTTATCTCTCTTTCCTGATACAACCTGTAACCGTAAGGCATGATCAAAAAGTATCCATCCAGAGTTGCTAAGTTCAGACAGGTCACAGATATTTAAAAGTACTTGCCAAGGGCGTTAAGACAATTGTCCTGTTGACGAACAAGGTTGAAGATGCAGTTGTGGTAGAAGTCTGTTGACTGTTACGTACAAAAATCCAATACAGCTTACTTCTCATCATCATCCAACAGGAACCTTTCAATTATTTTTTCAGTAGGCTGAAGAAGTGGAAATCACAAGGGGAGAGGTCTGGACCACAAGGAAAGTGCTCCAGGGTATGCCATTTAAGGGTTTGCAATCTGTCTTTTACGATGTTGGCAACACGAGGCCACGCATTGTCATGCAGTAAGATTACCCCTTTACTGAAGTTGCTGAGACTTTTTATTCTTAATGGCACGACGCAAACACTCAAGTGTCTCACAATACCATGTGGTATTGATACTGATAGCTGGCACCTTGAACTCAAACAGCAATGAGCCTCAGTAGTCAAAGAGCACTGTTGTCATCACTTTTCCAGCAGATGCTTGCCCCCTTGAATTTCTTTGAATGGAAAAAGTACGGATGCCACCATTACAAGCTCAAAGACTTGGATTCTGGCAGAAAGTGGAAGCACCAGGTTTTGTTGCCTGCCACAATGCACTGCAAGAATACATTGCCCACCATGTTGAAATGCAGCAAGTGTTGTAGAGAGACTGCCGCATGATGCGTTTTATGATCACTATTAAGGGCTCGTGGGATTCACTCACAGAACACTTAAATGTACCCTAGAACCTGTATGATGCTTAGAACACTTCTGTCGCTCACGTTAAGTCATTGGCCATTTGATAAATGGTTACTTGCCGATCATTGATAATAGCGGCTTTCACATTCTCGGTGTTATCGGGCTTGTTTGATGTGGATGCCCCAACATCCGCAAATCCTGTGTCATGCCACCAACACTGAATTTGACACCATTCCACAACCAACAGAGGTCTTTGACAAGCATGGCACACCATACACTGCCACCATTCTGCTATGAATTTCTGCAGGTTTCTTTCCTTCAGTGGACAGAAACAGAATAACAGCTTGTTGATCTGCTTTTGAAAACACACATGGTAACAATGATGTCATCAATATGTGTATGATATGTTCAACAAACACAGCACTACATTGCAATTCAACTGTTACCCTCACAAATTACTAACCGCCTTTGTACAGCCTGACTTTCATCAATGTTTACATCATACACAGTCTTACAGCGACCTCGAACAGAAACTTTTTCATCATCCCTTATATTTAAATTATACTAATGAACTACTTTTCAGCAGTTTATATTTTGAGATAGGAAATTGCCCATCATGCTGCATACTTTAAATTTGATCTCTCACAATCCAGTCTCAATTTAAATAAACACACACACAAATCCTTAAAGAGCACTTAACTTCCCTAAATGTTGTACAGATATACATAATATAAAGGAAGGAGCACAAGGCTTCTTAGGTCCTACAATGCCTACCGCAGTATTTTATGTTTTTCTAGGTCAGTGGTGTTAAACTCAGGACCTACTAACTGCTTTTATTTATCCCACAGGGATATGCAGAGAAACTGTATTGCACCTAGCATGTAGAAGTCCCAAAGTGACTAAACCATTTAAGTAAAACCATCAAATATCTACAAAGCAGAAGTAACTAAACATTTTAATCAGCAACCCATTACACCGAGAATCTGATTCATCATAAACCCTGTGTGTAACTGAAAATAGGCAGTCAATTTCAAATATGTTGTTCTTTTAAAACATCAGTTCCTTGCTGGTGAATTTATGAATAAGAATTCAGATTTTTGGGGTGCACTTCCATCTGGGGCCCTCACCGTCTGCTACAAGAGATGCGGTGCCAGTAATGTGCTACCCTCTATCGGGCGAAAATGAAATATGTGGTGTCGGTTATTTCTGTAACGAATGTGTTTGTGCAGTATTTTGGCTGGCCCTTAAAAAAGGGACTTTATTGAATGTTAATTGTGTACCTATTCTAAAACATTTACTGTGACAGAAAACATGCGTTTCCACCAGAATGAAAACCTGTCTTTCTGGTACAATAATGAAATGAAATTTATTATGTAACAGGAAAGAACTGTTTGATGATGGGAATCATCATCTCAAAGCAGTGTTCTGAGGAAAGACAACAATTCCGTCAGAATAAATATTCCAGAATGTGGCCTGCTAAATGATTTTTGTGAGTCCCATCTGAAAGTGGGGTTTTCAGGGGCTACGAATTATTATTCTCTACACCTTGAGTGTGATCATCAATACTAGGATCCACGAAATTGAGGGAGTGGTTTGCTGTCAGATGTTGGAATCCACAGCTTGGCAGGTTACTGTATTCAGCCCACCGATCTGTCATGATAGTACTTCCTGGTTGCACATGTTTCTGGATGAGAGGCAACAATGTCTGTGCAGACCGGTTATTCTCAGGGCAGATCTCCACCCTGAATCACTTGGTATCTCATTCAAAGATACCAAGGATCCAGGTGCCCTCAACGAGACAACAGCAGTTGTTCTTTCACTTTCCAACCTTGGCCTCATCCACTTCAACGATTATTCCGGTGCCACCCAGATTTCCTTCGTCTTCTTGGAAGGCTACTATGAACTCTACGACTAGTTCTCTGCAATCCTGATAATAAGCGCTGACTGTCTCAGAGGACTTGGTAACACCACCCTGTGAAGATTCCTCAATTGCATCATCGTAGGACAATCCTTTAGTGAAACAATATAAAAGAGTCATCACCATATCAATTGGAATATGAGCATTCTCGAACCACATCCCAAGTGCACGGGAACACTGCTCAGATTTCCCTGCAAAGTGATTCTTCTGACACCTGAATTGTCCAAAATGATGATACATATCCAGTCTCAGAGTCACCGAATGACCGGCTGAACATTTTCATACAGTTGGAAGCAATCCCTTCTGCTCACACCAAGCAATACATACATGTATCCTCCCCCTTCGCAACTTCCTCAAAAAAAACGCTTCCAATTCCACATGTAAAGATTCAGAGAGTCACAACGCACATTTAAAAAGTAGAAGGCAGCAATAACAGAAACAGGGTGAACCAAGTAACATGCACAGAGCAAAGAGCGACTAGCGAGACATAATGGAGGCAGCAGCACTGGGAGGAAGGAGAGGAAGCGCCACCTATCGGGAAATGCGCAATTTCCCGTGATTCCACATTACTTTCTTGTAGCAAGCGACAGGGGACGCAGATGGAAGTGCATCTGATTTTTGTTCCAATGAGGACGGAAAACAGTTCAACCATATGTTTTTAGCTGTGGTGGGAGAGTTTTTAGCTGTGGTGGGAGAGTTTTTAGCTGTGGTGGGAGAATATCAGGAACTTGAAAACTTAGAACTTCCACTTAAAAAAACATTCACTGCACAATATTGAAAATGCTACATCATGAAGAAATGGCACAAAATGAGATGAATCTTACTATACATGTAGACAAGCAGTTGGGAATCAAGTGATTTAATTTAATTTCTGTGGGATCACATGAAAGTAATGGGTCAGGAGACAGTATTATGTGGCCCGAGTCAGAAGACTACCATGGTGGGCTATACGTTTGGCATCGAGTGAAAAATTCCCTTATCACCATCCTAGGCAATCACTGACCATGCATCATTGACCTGGGTCAATAATTCATCAACGCTGTGATGAGATTGTATGCAGGCGTTAAGTCATTTGCTAATGACGTCCCACATGTTCTCTATTGGGAAGAAGTCTGGGCATTGCACTGGTTAGAGCAGCACTGGACACTTATTTTAGGCACTGTCTGTTAATGTTAGCAGTGTAAGGATGGGTGTTATCTTGTTGAAACTGCACATCAGGGATACCACAGAGATACAGCAACAGAACAGGTTGTAGCACCTCATCAATGTATCACTGTGCAGTTATTGCACCCAGTAAGCATTAGAGAGGTGAATGGCTGTTGAAATTGAGAGTGCCCCAAATGATGACACCAGGCTGAGGAGCATATGATGCTCACTGATGGCAGCAAGATTAGCCCAGTAACAACTTTTTCTCCAGACTCTCAATCGGCAATCAACGGTGCTGAGACAGAAGTGAGACTCATCGTTGAATGCAACGGTTCCATTCTTCCTGCCACGCATGCCTGGTACAGAACTACTGTATCCCTGAGCAACAATGTACTATAGTGTATGACAGTGCAAGCCTTCCTCAGCCAATGTGAAATTCACAGTCCGTGTTGATAGGGTTATGTCCATATTTACCTGCACACCTTGTCGAATGCAGCACACTGCTGACTGTAGGGCTGCTGCAGTGAACAAGGCATTTAGATGTCTGCTTACATGCACCAGTCCCAGTAAGCAATGCATGTTACTTTCTTTCAACCGTTGTTACTGCATTTGGCCAATAGTCACTGCATCTCGACGCAATGCAGGAACTAACCAACTGTAAGTAGTAGAGGTCTGCACGAGTGTTAATTTGGAAACCCTGGCTCAGAATTTCTAGTTTATGGCCTGACCCAGTCCGGCCCCGCCCATTTTAGACTTTCGTCAAAAGTTCTCCACCATTTATTGCAAATAATGCAAGGCTTCCTCTAGAGCAGGGGTATGGACTTCAAATTCCCAAATCTGATATGATCTATGCTGCTATAAATTATACATGGTCAAGTCACATTATTATGACTACCTGCTAATACCCAGAATAACTGTCGTGTGCAGTGTGGACAGCAGCTAGACAGTCAGGGAGTGACTCAATAAGGTGCTGGAAGGTGTTCACAGGTATGTGGAGCCATGCTGACTGCAGTGCATCTGACAGCTGCTGGAGGGTGAGTGGTGGAGGGTCCATAGAGTGAAGAACACGATCAAGGTGGTCCCACAGATGCTCTATTGGGTTTAAACCTGGGGGATTAGGGGGCCAGGGAAGTACTTTGATCTTTATCGTGCTCTTCTAGCCACCCTTAGACATTTCTAGCTGTGTGACACATCGCATTGTCGTGCTGAAAGATCCTATCCGCCCCATGGAAGACATTCAACATGTATGGATGCATGTAGTCTGCAAGGATGGATTCATAACGAATTCGGTCCACAGTACCTTCCACAGGTATGAGTAGATCCAGGGAATGCCACAAAAACATTCCTCAGACCATAATGCTGCCCCCACCAGCTTGTGTTCTTCCAGCAATGGTTGAAGAGTGTTTGTTCTCTGATGTTTCTCACTTTGTCCATTCGTTCGATGAAGCAGAAAATGTGATTCATCAGAGAAGCCAATCCTTTGCCAATCAGTGGAGGTCCAATTCCGATACTGCAGTGCAAATGTAAGCCTTTCCTGCTGATGCACCTTCGTTAGCATAGGTGCGGTGACCATCTGTTTGCATCAGAGCTCCATACGCAGCAAGGTTTGCTGAACTGTCGTTTTAGACACTTCCAGTAGCCCCGTGGTTCATTCGGCCAGTAAGTTGCTTCACTGTAGTGCGTCAATCAGCCCTCATGCACCTTCGCAGCCAATGTTCATCTCTCACATCAATGGCACAAGGTGCTCCGCAGTTTCTACGTTGCTTATTTGCAATGGTGCCATTTCTCCAATCACGATACACTTTAACCACAGCAGCACACGAACAGTTCCCAAACTGTGCTGTTTCAGAAATACTGCCACCCTTGGCCCGAAAGCTGATAATCATTCCTTTTTGCAAATATGATAAATTGCTTCTTTTATCCACGACAGCAATGAGTGATATGTTTTCAGAATGCCTACACCACACCTTATATACCCTCCAAGCCAGCTCATGACACATGCCTTCTTTCATTCTCTCTGTTGACATCAAAAATAGGAGGTGGTCACAGTAATGTGACTTGACTGTGTATGACTAAATATTTTAAGTTCTAAAAAATAAAGGCATATCATGTATCTACTTCAGACTTCTTTGTAAAAGAAATCATAGTTTTAAATGAATTTATGGCTCCTTTATTCATAGCTCAATGAGTAAATAACTATTTTACGGGTCTTACAGAGGTAATTATTTAAAAGAATTGGCGGTCAAATTTTCGAACTAGGACCTAGTTCATCATGAGGACTACGTCACTGAAGTAGTTGCTGCCACTCAGTCGGAAGTGCCCAACTGCAATTATCATTAATTATGGTGGTACTTCTCGCTATTTCCATCCCCTCTTGCCTCTCAAAAATTTGACCACCAATTCTTTTAAATAATTACCTCTATACAGCATTTGAATTACCCAGTGGTCCACTGGCCATTGGCTAGTAAAACTTCTGTCGGACCACTGAATTATTGATTTTACTGGCCCAGATGGCTAGTAAGTTTTTTTCTAAGTTGTCACAAGTTAAAAAATAAATTTCTATTTCTTTTACCTTGCTGTACTGCTTTCTTTTCAGGCTGCAACCTAGTGATAGTTTCATGAAATGCTATTGGGCAACAGCTGTTTTTTTGTTTTGTTTTTTTATCCCTCATGATTTATAAAGAGTGGAAGAAACAGCTAATACAGAAAGGCAGTTTGCTCAGTCTTTGTCTTGTAATGGCTACAGCCATTTTTTATTACCTTCACCTACCCTAGTGAATGTAGCAGATACTGACACCAGACACAAGCCAGCTTTTGTTACTGGCCCAAGAAAGCACACTAGCACAGAAGGTCAATTGGATGCGTTAAGGTAATTTTTGTAAGAGAAATTCACATGAAACAGTTTTAAATGGGGGACTAAAACTAACTTCATGGGAAAGTAGCAGGGATGAGCAATAAGACTAAAAATAAGGAAAGGAAGCTAAATCCTAAAAAATAAAACATAAAAAAAGCTACTAACGTATAAGAATTTTTTTGTACCCTTGGAGTCTCCTTGTTTCTTCTTACTTAAAAACAGATCAGGAATGCACTCTTACTCTGTTATGTCACCAATCCATCAGGATCTTATTCTGGAAAATTCTTTGTCCTGTCAGTTGCATTTTCAAATTAGATGTTTTAGAAACAAATATTAGAGATAATTCCATTAAAATGACACATTATTTTCTACATATATGGTAAATGTCTTTTTTTTTTTTTTTTTTTTTTTTATGGGCCAGTGGGCATTTTGGTGGATCAGTGGTTTGCAAGTTCTAGTGGTCTGCTGGGCCAGTAGAAGATTTATTTCTAATTCTAACGCTGCCTTTATAAAGACCCGTAAAATAGTTATGTACACACGGAAATCATTAAATGCATCGTTTCTTTTTACAGAAGTTTTAGGATTCAAAACCACTCTGAAGTAATTAATATTCATAAAAAACACATGCATTTTCACTCTTCTTTTTCATGTGACCTGCGAATCTTATTTCATTTTGTCATGTGGTCCATGATTCAAAAAACGATTGAAGACCTGCTCTAGAGAAACAAAGTTGCTTCACTGAACTGACTCACCTTAGTAGTAAAGGGAATGTAATGCAGAGACGAGCCATTTCTTATAATAATTCCTCCTACAGATGAAGTTTAGACTTCACTACAGAATTCTGTTACATATATGTAAATTGCTTATCATCTTGCACAGTTAAGTATAAATAAGGTAGCCCTTGTTCCCCAAATATGCAAACAAATATTTCAAACCTCCTCATCTTCATTTGTAGCAATGAATGGTACCAGAAGCTCATTTTGCTTATGTGTAGGTGTTCATGAAATTATTTCTCAGAAAAGCCACATGTTTTAATCGGTTGCTAAAGCTAATGATATGAAAACAGAATTTAATTTCAACCTTTAAAGAAATAAACGATTCCATTTCAGTCTCTCCCCTTACAGCCCAGTTTTAGCTGTAATTAATCAACACATCCATTGGCGGACGTACTTCCATGTCCTTTGTTTCACTCAGTGGTCTTCACCATCTGACTATTTAACAAGTCAGTCGTTATTTTGTGAAACTGAAAGATGTTTTTTAATCCAGGAGCAAAATGCTAAAACTTCCAGTACAAGCCCAGCCCAAAAATTTTCACTTAACTGAATAAAAAAAACCCCAACTTAGGCTAGGACTTTCCAGCCTGGCCTATGCAGACCTCTAGTATGTTGTGATGAAGCCTCTGGTACAGGTGTCCAAGTGATGGTGTGATTCCTGATCAGAGTGACCTTTTGGAATGGGAGGACATTTTCATTAAAAAAAGGAGGACATTTCAAGAAAAAGGACAATAAATTTGTACAAAATAAATATGAATGCACATACTCCATATTTAAATTTTACAGTGTGAAGTAATATGTGTGAAACTTTAAAAAAGAAAAGGATTTTAGTCTGCTGGACATTTTTACTTATATTTTTCACTGGAAGATATTTTCTTCAGTAGATTGGGTTCCTTTAACAAATATTTGTGAAATTCAGAGCATGGCATGTCTTTCAAATTGTATTTAACCAGCACAGCACTACTTTTGTGGGTGAGCACTACTTAGTGTGCGATTTTAGAGAGATGGGTTTGCCTCCTCGGGGCGCTCCGTGGGAACAATGGCACACACAACAGCAACTAGGGCCTCTGTGAATCATGGAGGTGCCAGCTAGTTCTGTGTGACTGGCAAAAAGACCCCAGCTCACTGGGTTTTGCTCCAGAATCCTTAGGTTGAATGACCAACTGGAACAGTCAGCTTTGGGCTAATCCCCCACACTGATGTACTTACCTGATTAAAAAGACAAAAAGAAATATTAAAAAGGACACAAGTGTGGGATACGGTGGATTTACCACACTTCAGAAGGACGGTCCACCACGGAATTGACCTGGACTTTCTAAACGGCATATGAGAAAGAGATCTTGGCTGAATGAGTGCAAGATTGGTGTATGGAATACTAGAGGTATAAATGGCAAGATGAATGAGGTGATTGAAGAGATGAATAAGTATAGACTGGATGTGCTGTGTGTAAGTGAAACCAAAAAGAAAGAAATTGGGATAGAAGAAGTAAATGGAATGGTGAGTGTGTGGTCTGGGGTATTGGATAATGTGGGAGGTCAGGCTGGTGTAGGTGTGATTTTAAGTGAAAAGATGAAGAACAACTTGATTCACTATAGCTGCATAAGTGAGAGAATTCTTTGGATTCATTTGAAAGTGAAACTTCATACATACTTATCACTAAGCTGTTCTCTGAGATTCAGAGGTTAGCTCCGAAAAGAAATAAATACAAACTACCAGACATTTTTACTTACTGTTGTCATATCAAACTTCTCCATTTACAGCGATTTTGACATACAGCTCGGGCTTCACTGATATCCATTACAGGCCATACACAAGATCTTTTATACTTCATACTCATAATCTTTTTCTCATGCAGACACTCCTGAATCTGATCCACCCATGTCTTCCTTGACCTTCCCTGCCTTTCCATCCTGCCACTTGGGCTAAAAAGATTTTCTTAGTAAGCATCTCATTGCTCATTCTTTCAACATGGCCAAACCACTGAAGCATATTGGTCTCTACCTTGCTAACAGCATTTTGCTTCACATCACACAACTGCAACACATCTTCATTCCTCACACAATCAGATTGTGTCTTGCCACAAACCCCCGTAAGTAATGCATTTCTCCAGCAGTACCCAGGTTTTACTGCCATACATCAGAGTAGGAACAATTACACTTTCATACACAGCCATGCGGACTCAGAACCTTCTGATAGAAAGGATGATTTCTGGAATGAGCTAAAAGCTGTTTTGAGCCAGTTTAGTGCTACAGAGAAAGTTATAATAGCAGGGGACTTCAATGCTAGAGTAGGTGTGCAGAATGCAATTTCTGACAATGTTCTGGGTAAGTTTAATGATCCTTGTGTGAATGATAATGGTGACAGATTAACTGAACTCTGCATTGAGAATGGTTTGAGTGTATATAATACATTTTTCAACCACAAGTATAACCACACATATACTTGGGAAAATCGTACGCTTGGTCAAAGGAGTATGATAGATTTTGTTGTGTATGATCAGCGTCTGAAACACTTAGTTGTTGATACTCATGTGATGAGAGGTGCGGATGTTGGTTCCGATCATTACTTGGTAGTGTCACGAGTGAAACTGAATTTTGGTTGGAGGAAAAGGAATAGGAAGAGGCACAGGATGGAAAGAATAAAGGCTGGAAAACTCCCTGAATATCACCAGCGTTATTCTGACTTACTCAGAGAATGACTGAAGGAGCTGAAGTCTTGTGACAGGGATGTAGAAAAGAAGTGGGAATATTTTAAGAACTGTGTTGTCACTGCTGCTGAAGAGGTCTGTGCCACTGCAAAAGTGGGTTACAATAGAGGTGATGCTTGGTGGAATAGTGAAATTGAAGAGACAGTAAAGAGAAAGAAGGAAGCCTACTTGGAGATGTTGCAAGGTAGAGTTTCTGTGGATGAATATCGCTGTAAGAAGCGTGAAGCCGCTAAGCTGGTTCGCCAGAGTAAGGCGAAAGATAGAAAGAAGGTGGAAAGGCATGAATTGGCTTTTTGGAAAGATAGGAAGACTTTCTGGAAGTACACGAGACTCAGGAAAAATTGGGAAAACAAAGTTGTAAGTTGTGTAAAGAATAGGTCGGAGAAATGATATGGGAGCCCAATGAGTTAAGTGAAAGATGGGGTGAATACTTCTGTGAGTTATTAGATCAGGAAAGCAAAGGTGATTCAGAAGCAGAAGCAGATGATGTCACAGTGAAGGATGGAAGCACAGGAGAAATCTCAAGAGAAGAGGTGTGTAAAGTTCTAAAATCTCTTCAGAATGGTAAGGCTCCAGGAGTTGATGGTATAACTGCCGAGATGTTGAAATATTGTGGTAACTCTGTAATTGACTGGTTAACTGAAATTTGCCGGTTGTGATGGGAATTAGGAATGGTCCCTCGGGATTGGAAGGATGCTATCGTTGTTCCCTTGTATAAGGGAAAAGGTGATCAGACAGTGCAAGAACTATCGTGGCATTAGCCTACTGAGTGTACCAAGGAAAGTGTTTGGTAAGGTCGTTATTGAAAAAGTACGGGGTATTACATCAGAGAAAGTGTGGGATGTTCAAAGTGGTTTTATGCCTGGTAAAGGCTGCACTAACCAAATTTTTGTATTACGCATAATGATTGAAAAGCATCTGGCTGTTGATAAGAAAATTTTTGCTGCCTTCATAGATTTAGAGAAAGCTTATGACTGAGTAAATAGGCCACTTTTGTGGAAGGTATTGAATGAACATGGCATTACTGGGAATCTACTGAACAGTGGAAAAGCCATGTATGCTGGCAGTAGAGCTTGTGTACGAGTAAATGGTATTTTATCAAAATGGTTTTCTATTGGTGCAGGAGTCAGACAAGGTTGTGTAATGTCACCATGACTGTTTAATATATTTATGGATGTGTGCATGTGTGATGCCATAATAGATAATACTGGTTTATGTCTTGGTGATATCCATGTGTGCAGATTGCTGTATGCTGATGACACTGTCCTGTTGGCAGAGAGCTAAAGTGAGTTGCAAATTCTGTTGTCTCGGATGTACAAAGTTTGCATGAAATTCAAACTGAGTAAAAATAAGAGAAAACCCAAATTTATGGTTTTTGAGAGAGGAACTGATAGTACTGAATGTAATATATGTCTAAATGGCACAGTGATTGACCAGGTGAATGAGTTTGTGTATTTAGGAAGCATGCTGACAGAGAGAACAAATTGAAAGGTGAAATTAGTAAGTGAGCGAATTCTTCATTGAAAGTCGTGGCTGCTGTGGGAGGGCATCACAGGAATGATGGGTACTCAAGAGAGTCCCCGCATGGCTGTATATGAAAGTGTAATTGTTCCTACTCTGATGTATGGCAGTGAAACTTGGGTACTACAAAAGAAACATAGAAGTTGTTTGTGTGCTGGAGAAATGCGTTACTTACTGGGGGTCTGTGGCAAGACACGTTCTGATTGTGTGAGGAATGAAGATGTGTTGTAGTTGTGTAATGTGAAGCAAAATGTTGTTAGCAAGGTAGAGACCAATATGCTTCGGTGGTCTGGCCATGTTGAAAGAATGAGTGATGACATGCTTACTAAGAAAATCTTTTAGCCCAAGTGACAGGAAGGAAAGATAGAGGAAGGCCAAGGAAGTCATGGGAGGATCAGATTCAGGAGTGTCTGCATGAGAAAAAGATTATGAGTATGAAGTATAGAAGATCTTGGGTATGGTGTGTGATGGATGTCAGGGAAGCCTGAGTTGTATGTCAAGATCACTGTAAATGGAGAAGTCTGATACGGCAACAGTAAGTAAAAATTATCTGGTAGTTTGTATTTCTTTGTGGCGCTAACCTCTGAATATCAGAGAACAGCTTAGTGATATGTATGCATGTACTAGCAGTGTACACTTCCGATTGATTAAGGAACTTGAATTGCAAATAGAAAAACTCACAGCAATGACTTACAACACACTAAACAAGCAGCATGAGCTGACTGTTTACAAGACTAAGGAACTGCACGGCACCATCCATGAGCGATGAACGACAGACAGACTAACATGCACCAGCGGATTTTCTCTGCATTGTTGACACACAGGTGACACACTGCAGCAGACAGATGCAGGATTGCACAGGGATAAACTGCTCGGGGGGGGGGGTCCAGAAATGAATGAATACATTTTAGCAGTGGCTTGACAGGATATGTGATTACATCAGAAGAATTTGATCAAAATGTATTTGAATTATTCCTTATTGAAAATCCCAAACATTTGGGCTATTTCCCTTAATGCCGGAAGGACAGGAGAACATGGTAAGAAAAGCAGGACATGCCCTCCAAAAGCCGGATGTCTAGTCACCCTGTCCTGATGAATGTTCACTCTTTACACGTACTTTCACCAGCGTGATTACTCCAATGCAGTGATCCACATGCTCAGGTGAGGATGACAAAATTTAGCTACGCTGAGCCATTTCCCCCTTTTATCTCCCTCGGCAATTGCCTGACTGCAACAGCAATAATTTACATAACCCAACCGTTCATACAAGCCCACCAATTTCCACAACGCTCTGACAAATACTTCCTGGTGTGGCATTTTCTACATCAAGCAGTGTGTATGATTACTACTTTAATGGACTGCAAAGAAAACCTGCTCATATTCTATCATGTACTTCTTGTGGAAGATTTTCCAAGTGCATGATATTATACAGAGAGAATGGAAGCATTACTTGATATTATACAGGAGAATGGGAGCATTACTTGATATTATACAGGAGAATGGAAGCATTGCTTGTTATTATACAGGAGAATGGAAGCATTACTTGATATTATACAGGAGAATGGAAGCATTGCTTGATATTATACAGGAGAATGGAAGCATTACTCAATATTATACAGGAAAATGGAAGCATTACTTGTGCTAACATACACTGGGAACAAAATCTTTTCACACTAAAATTGGAAAAGAATATTAGACAATTACCTCTATTAGTCATTGCAAATAAAACAAGTTAGTAAAATCATGCAATGCAATGATTATGATACGCTTTCCAATATACTAGAAATCATTACTCAAGCAATTACTCAAGTTATGAGGGAAATGGCTGTGGAATAAATCTCACCCCTGTGCCCTGACCTTTGATCCATTTGGATGATATTCAACAGAACTGGTTCAGTATATCTCCGAAATAACATGAAAGAGTTTTGTCGCAATCGAAGCAATTTTACGTAAGTTATGATGCATAAGTGCTATGGAATATATCCCGCCCGTGTCCTAACCTTCACCCCATTTCCAATAGGATTCGTCCCCAGACAGGTCCCTACAACATACCAACATTTCATCCAAATCGAAACATTTTTACGTAAGTTATAACTCATAATGGTGATGGAAGTGATTCTGCTCTTATGTCCTGACCTTTGACCCCCATTTCGCCAATTTTCAATAGGGTTTGTCCTCAGGAGGTCTCCTACCACATACTAAAATTTAATCGAAATTGAACCTTTTTACGTTAGTTATGACGCATAAGAGCAGTGGAATGGATCCCGCTTTTATGTCCTGACCTTTGAGCCCATTTCGTTCACTTTCAATAGGATTCCTTCCCAGGTGTTCCCCTACCACATACTAAAATTTCATCGAAATCGAACGATTTTTACGCGAGTTATCGTGCGGACGAACATACGCACACAACCCGTGACGTAATGAGGCAGATGGGAATTGCGACCATCTGCTACCAAGGTGTGACGTCATAAAACTTTAATAGGATCCACAAACAACGCATGACATAATGAGATAGATGGCATGACCGCGCGCCAACATCTAATGGGGCGACGTCATGACACCACACTACAAACTTTGTAATTCGGGGTGGTTATTTAACGCACTAAACGAATTTTCCTAAAGTCGAGATCAAGCTAAATCGATTTCTAGTACCAGAAAACGGTAGGTTAACGACTTTCATCAAAATCCTTAGAGCTGTTTTCAAAATAAAATTTACATACATACAAGAATTACTCCTTTAAGGTGAACGTCAAGTAATTTTGCTTCCTGTACTTCGAATGGAAAAATTCCTGTACACATTTTCTTCCAAATTAATGCGTTCCCAAGGATGAAAATTTGAACATCGATTAACATATCTTCATTTTATAACTTGGAATACTTAATATTTTCTAAAACATAACCATAATTATGCAATCCAACATTTTTTTGTCTGCTGACGTCATGAAAATACAGGTCGCGCCATCTTTTTTCTGGACAATTAATGCGTTCACAAGGATGAAAATTTGAACGTCGATTAAAATAGCTTCATTTTATAACTTGGAATACCTAATATTTTCTAAAACATAACCATAATTATGCAATCCAACATTTGTTTGTCTACTGACGTCATCAAAGTACAGGTCGCGCCATCCTTTTTCTGGTTTCAACACCAGCAAAGGAAAAGTTATTGATTTTTAATATAATTATGGTTATGCTTTAGAAAATATTAAGTATTCCAAGTTATAATAAAGTTATTTTAATCGATGTTCAAATTTTCATCCTTGGGAACACATTAATTGTGAAGGAAATGTGTACAAAAGTTTTTCCATTGGAAGTATAGGAAGCAAAATTACTTGACGTTGACCTTAATAATATGGGATAAGAGCGATGGAATGGATCGCAATCCTATGTTCTGACCATTGACCCCATTTCGTCCACATTCAATAGGGTTCGTCCCCAGGTTGTCCCCTACCACATACTGAAATTCCATCGAAATCGAACCATTTTTACGCATGTTATGACACATAAGGGCAATGGAATGCATCCCGCTCTTATGTCCTGACCTTTGACCCCACGTCACCCATTTTGAGTAAGATTCGTCCCCAGGCGGTACCCTACCACATAGTAAAATTTTATTGAAATCAAACCATATTTACGCAAGTTATGACGCATAGGGGCAATGGAATGATCCCGCTCCTACGTCGTGACCATTGACCCCATTTGTCCCATTTTCAATAGGGTTCCTCCCCAGGTGGTCCCCTACCACATACTAAAATTTCATTGAAATTGAACCATTTTTACGCCAGTTATCATGCGGACGGACGAACGGACAAAGCTGGAGCATATACGCTTCTTCAACCTACGGTTGGAAAACAAGCGTAAAAAATTAGCTTTACAATTTCAAATGAAAGGGGGGGGGGTAACCCTACAAATCTACACAGTACTATTATAATGCTGTTTATTCTGGTTGATAGCTTTTAATATTTTTTTTAGAATCCCAGGGTGTTTGCCCCCACCCCCAATTACATTTAACTTTTCGTGCTTGTTTTCTCTGGGCACAACTTTCTCTCAAATCTGTACATAGGTTAAACTGTCCCAGATTAATTTCATTTGGAATATGGCTGCTGTACTTTAAAGTTTCTGAATACAACTCTTACATGTACAAAATCCATAACAACACTAAAAACACTGTTGTCTGCTTTTCTCCCTTTCCTTCTTTTTTTTTTTTTTTTTCTTTTCTGAGCCATAAATGATGCATCATTGTCTATAAGTAGTTCAATTCAGTTGATGCTTAATACCTCTTAGAACACTTCATGATGTACCAGAGTGAATGAAAATGTGCATATCAATATGTAACACAACAATGACATCTTAATCATCAATGATAAATAATCAAATTTACTTACCATTTGGGTGAAACATTTTAGATACAAATCTCACTGTGGGAGGCTTATTTGGGTACTCTTCTGTGAATTCTAATGTAAGTTTAAAAGTTCCATCTTCAAATGGTGTGTCATGAGGTCTGCATACAAAAACAAAATAACCTTTATTAGTGGTATTAGGTGAATAAAAAAAAGAACTTTTTTTATTATGCACTTTTCATATTTTGCTTAAATATACAGTTTAGAGCAAACTACTATTCCACATTATTACACCTCTTAGAATCACAAGGGTGGAACAGGTTACCGTTTTCTTATTCTCTCTTATACACACACAGTAATAGAGATATGAGCCACACGAAGCAAAAGGAACAAACACACTGACTGGAACAAAGCATCTATTGCATCACCACCTTCCATCACCATTAACTGGTTCTAAATAGGTCTTGCTACAGTCTTCAGATGCAAACTAGTGTTCTTGACACTGCTGGTGTTTAACAGAAAGTGCTGCTCTTTCCCTCCAAGCATGGTTCATTGACATCAGACATAAGCATGTAACACTGCAGCCAAATGTACAACTGAAAAGTTCAATTGTGGCACCATCTATTGGGACAAAATTTCTCTAACTAAACCACCTAAGAAAATGAAAAGGGGTTAAAAAGTGATATATACAATGTAACTATTAACTTTCTTTTCTTTTTTCATTTTCCTTATTAACTGAATATTTTCTAAACTTATTGTTTTTACCAGCATGTTTACTAAATTCCTTTTCTTAGCAAATAATAGCTTTCCATGAATCTGGTATAACTAAGGGGTCCTGGATGTTATATAACATATTTTTTCGTAGTGACTGATTTAGAAAACTGAAGCTCTTTGTTATTTATGAGAAAAAAAAGTATTTATTTTATCAAATTTTGAATTTTGTTTTTTATGCATAGTTATAATACATATAAAAATCTAAAACAAACTCTTGGTTGCCCTGTGAATAATCAGAATAAATAGATTTTATAATACGGTTAGAAACCTAGAGGATTCAAATCAGTGACAGCTTCTCTTCACACATGCAGGAGATCTATCACTCACACACACACACACACACACACACACACACACACACACACACACCACCACCACCACCACCACCACCACCACCACCACCACCAACCTTAATGCACATATTTGTAGACAAATGACATGTGTATAAAAACATCAAAAGTATACAGAACCACATAATGAGCAAAATAAGTTACATGAGTTCTACTATAAGAAAAATAAATGAACAAAATTAATAACCCAAATTTTATCACAAGGAGAATAAAATAAAATGAAAGCAGCTCTGAATCTGAAGCACAATTGTTTCTCAAGGCCAAATAGCTAACATAAAGACTTTGAGCTCTTGTGGCTGTATCATCAATAAATACTTTTGCTACTCATTTACATATGGAACTAATTTTGTTCATTATCTGAGTTTTATACACTTTTCACGTATTTTCATAAAAATGAGTTCACCAAAGAACTGGCTAATTCTAGTAGACAAATATGTATTTAACATTCAGTGATAGAAAGTGCACAAGCAAGATAACTACGATCAATAAAAGCAAACTGAAAATCACATTATCAAGAGCAACAAAGAGAACAACTATGAATGTAGAACAGTCAAATAACATTTTTTGTATGAAAATGCAGTACAGCAACTGTTTATCTTCCTTCCACTCCATTCTTTTATAGCTGTTTCAAAGCAATGACTTCATAAACAAGAAAGAAAATTCGACTTACCCTTAAGGCCATCCATGTCTTCTTTCAATAAACACTTCATGCACATTTACCAAAACGAGTCCTATGCAACTGTCTTTTGGGTTTATCATTCTTCTTAACTGCTTGCTACTTGCTGATGTTATCTCACAGGCTTTGAATATCTTTGTTTCATTCTTAGACCGCTGTTGTTTATTAACTATTTTCATTGTTTGATGCCTCGTGATAGCTCTATATATTATATACACACCTACTAGCATTTAAATGCTTGTTATTTTTTTTCTCTTTTATTCTTTTTATATGGCCTTGTCTTTAATAAAAACAGCTAAAAACCAAAGTTCCTATCTACAAATACACACATTCTCAATAAACACTCACTCAATTCACTTGCCACCCAATAAAGCATACCTTATATACAATTCCCGCACTGCATTCATTCTATACAATATATAAAAAAATCTCTATCTACAAATATATACTACACTATTTACATCACGGTGGTCCCTTATCTCGTAAGTCCATCCCGCAAGCATTAGCCCTACTCAACACAGTCACACCATACTTCGAGCACTTTTGGCAGTCTCCCTGACATTATCAAGAAGATGATGTCAACCTTCTGCTCTGCTGGCCGCACAACAAATGAATGAATCAGTCAGGGTTCTTGCTCCAGTCAACACATCCGCAAGCAGTTAAGAAGAATGATAAAACCCGAAAGACAGTCGCATAGGACTCATTTTGGTTAACGTACATGAAGTGTTTATTGAAAGAAGACATGACCTTAAGGGTAAGGCGAATTTTCTTTCTTGTTTATGAAGTCATTGTTGACTTGCACGTGAATAATTGCACCTGAATGGTAGTTAATTCCATAAAGATGAAAATATCGAGAGTGTTTCAAAACATTCAAAAGCCTCTGAATGTGCTGGTCTCTGATCTTTCTCACGATTATCATGGACCTGTTCATTTTCTTCATTGGTTTCCAAGCCCTTCAATTTCGGCTATGATTTCATCTTAAGTTGATACCTGGATTCAACATAATAACCTCAAATATCTTAATCCAAAAATATGCATTCATACGTAAATTAACATTTATGATCTCAACAAAAATATTACTTTTATTTAACTTTTCGGCATGTACCCACTCTGGAAGTACAAACGCATTTTTTAAATGAACTTTGCAAAAGAATAAGAGCATTAAAAATGGAGCAAGTCAACACAAATGAATTAAAAAAGCCAATTGGCTCTTTTAATTTAGCTGCATTTACCCACTTCCCGTTTTAACATCTTTATTCTTTTACAGATTTCCTTTGAAAAGTGGATTTCTGCTTTCAGTGTAACTACATGCTAAAAGTTACGTAGCAATCTTATTTTTGTTAAGATCACAAATTTTGATTTATGTTAATACTTCGGATTTTCCACATCACTTTGGGTGTATGTTAAGCCATTCTCGTACATCATCACAACTGCATGCAGAGCGTGAGAAATCTTCTTTAGCATTAGCAACAAATCAATTGTTTCATTATGTTCACTCTCATCACTCTCAGCAGCCTTCTCCTGCAATTTGCTCCACACTTTGCATAGAATGGAGTCTTTCATGGAATGTCATGCATCAGCTATTTAAAAAAGCAGCATTTTTTGGGTCAGATGCATTTATGAATTTCGCTATCTGTTCCTCACTGTTATCTGACAATGAAACTTCCTTAAGAAGTTCTGAAATATCAGAAGAATGAGATGATGCATTGTTTAAAATGAATAATACTCTCACAATGTGTGTGATCTCTGATTATAATCATTGACTTTGCTAACTAAAGTTTTACCATAATGTTTGTGAGCAACTGCAGCAATACTATCCAAGATTTTGTGTGATTGGCACAAGTTACAGTGGGGTTTACAGATTCTTAAAAGCAGCTCTAAGTTTTTTTGATTTTCCAATCAGCAGCAAAGGTAGCCTGTGGTTTCCACTAGCACAACATACAAGAACAGTGACCCCCCCTCCCCCTCTCTCTCTCTCTCTCTGCACTTTTTGCAACCTTGCACAGAAGCCTTTCTTGAGTCCAATGTTTTGCTAGGAAAAAATTTCCAATTTAGCCCTGTTTCATCAGCATTGTAGAATGAAGTCATAAAACATCATAATTTTCATCCTTAATCACTATTTGTAGTTTTGGCATGAAGTTACCCCCTCCTTCTGAATCCACAAAAAAATTTTCACCATTAACTTGCAGCTCATGAATTACATGCCAGTGTTTGAAATTCCTTAGGAGCTTGAAACACCAACATGAACTTGCTTTAAATTTAAACTCTGAATGAAGTATGCCAAATGCCAGCCAGAACTTGCTTTAAACTCTGAATCACCTTCTTTTGTTTAAAAGCACAGCCTTATTTGTGAAGTAAGTTTCACAAAAAAAAAAAAAAAAAACATGTGCAAATCCTACTTTTGTATAATCAGCTTGTATCAGTATTTACACTTTCACAGCCCCTCCCACCTTCTTTCTACAAAACAAAAACATAATTTAAAGTGGAATCACTTTTTCTTTATGTCCAATATCACAGATGTTCAAACACCATATTCAGCTGCAAATTTTATGCCCGATTCACAGTTTAACTTTTTAACAATGTCTACCTTATTCCACACTATAGAACCAAGTACTTAATTTCAAGGGCATTTCTTTGCCAGAAAAAATAAAACAAAAAGTGCACAAAGAAACAAATAGCACACTGCAGGACAAAATTCTGAGACAGAACAGGACCTCACATGATTCAAAGCCTGCCAGAATACCTTGTATAAACAGTAGCATAAAGCACCATGCTTATCATGGCTCCTCCTCCCCCCCCCCTTTTATACCTAGACAAACGTATCTAGCAATCTGACTCCCAGTTTGTGTGACAACGACTCCCTGCTGCATTAATTGTGATAGCTGTTTATCCTTCATTGACAAAGGTGTTATAAGTTCAGCATGGTGCAGTCATTGCTCAATACCACAATCAATCCCATTCCTATCATGTGGTCAACACATGCCCAGCAGTGCATAACATCAAGAGCAAGGGGGATTGCAGGTATAACCAGGTGCACATGCCTCCCTACGAGGTGATGAAATTTTTAATTTTCTGTATTTTTAAACCTTGCTAAAAAAAATGCACATCTGTTTATCAAATTTTTTTCTACTGTTAAAGCTTGTACAATAATCCAAGTAGTTCTTGAAACTCTTGATGTCCCCTTTTCATAAAGAAATCAATCACTCCTCAAGCATCAAGATAGTCTGAAGCAAGAAAAAAAGTAGATTCTTTTCCAGAATCTGCCACAGAATGCATTACTGCAATTCAGACCAATGAAGATCTATTTTGCTTGAATAACATCAAATGTTTGATAACAGTATTAGCTGTTATTCCCATTACAGTGAGAGATCCTTCACTGCTATTGAAACGCTGGAAAACATATCTAAGAACCATGATGGGCCAGCAGCGTCTTACAGGACTAGGGTTAATGCATATTCACCGAAATACTGCCCTAAAAATTTTGAGGAGATTTTGGAGAGATTTGTTTGAATGCACAGAAGGAGACTCACTTTTGTGCAGACATTCTATTCTTTATTTTTAAAAGGGGTTATTCAATAAATTCGTGAACTTAAAATGACTCTTGAATAGGCCCGATCAAAATACTCATATAATCAAGCAAATCAATCTCCAAAAAAGTAAAATTGATAATATTGAACATCTGCTTCACCCCCTATGACACTAAGGCAAAATATTCTGACATTCAATCAAACTGATGGTGGTATTAAGGTGACACCCCCCCCCCCCTTCAAATTTCTGGAACTGCCCTTGTCCAAGAAAAATGTGCTTGGAGCTTTGCCCACACAAGGAAGTTGGTCTTCAGAGATAGGAGAATAATGCTCCAGTATAAACTGAAGGGTAAAGATATATATATATATATATATATATATATATATAAGGTCAGGTGATGCGCAACATCACAGCCTCTCCTTTACAAATGTCAACCCGCCTTCTCGTGGTACATCCTGTTCCCACTAAAGGGGCTCTGACGACCGCCAATAGCGGTATAACTATACTATCGGGATTAGAGGAAATTCTATCCCACACTCACCAACCCACTTGGCCAGCGTGGTGAGATATGGCCAAACCCCTCCAAAATGACACCACAACGTAAATCTTGGCCCTCAGTCTCCAACAGCTGGAATGTACCTGGCCAAGGCAGCAGCCAGTGCAACATGAAGGCAAAGGGTGCTAAGAATCCCCGGAGGACCGGACTAGGCTACCATCTGATGCTCACCTTGGCTACGTATATAATGGACGCTCCCTATCTTCTGATTCAAGGCTTTTTGAATTGGAAGAGGAACTACAAAGGACCAAGTGGGACATCGTCGGGCTAAGTGAGGTAAGGAGAAAAGGAGAAGATCTCATTGAACTGAAAAGTGGACATCTCTTCTACTATCGTGGGACTGATACTGGCAGAACTAGGGGTGTTGGATTTATAATAAACAAGAAACTGAAGGATAAAGTTGTAGAAGTTGAAAGTTCCTCTGGCAGAGCTGCACGACTCGTTATCCAACACTCGAGAAGATACCAGGCTCAGATTATTCAAACTTATGCACCCACCACAAGTCATCCTGAAGAAGAAATTGAAAAATTTTATGAGGAAATTCGTCATCTAAATAATAAAGGTAAGCAGCACTTGAAGATAATTATGGGAGATTTCAATGCAAAAATAGGGCAACGGCAACAGAATGAAACTTCAGTAGGTAAATTCGGTCACAGCAAGAGAAACCAGCGTGGAAATACTCTCATAGAGTTTGCAGAGGCAGAAGGGTTTTTCATCTTGAACTCCTTTTTCAAGAAAAAGCCACACAGGAAATGGACATGGAGACATCCAAATGGGACAACAAGTGAAATTGATTTTATTATGTGCAACAAAAAATTCGTCATAGAAGACTGCAGTGTGCTAAACAAGTTCAACACAGGTAGTGACCATAGATTGGTGAGATGTAAGATGCACCTCAACACTAAACTGGAACGTAGCAAGCTCATAAGACAAACAAAATGTATTGACATAACCAACCTTAAAAAACACCATAATACCTTCAAGTTGGAACTGAAGAACAGATTCTCTGCTTTAGAAGGCCTAACATTGGAAAAAGTGGATATTTCTGAAGTTAACACAAAAGTAACCAAAGCTCTTACGGAAAGAGCAACAAAATTAGCTGGGTCTAAGAAAAAGTTGCATGTGAACAAATTATCAGGAAAAACCAAAATGTTGATGCAAAACAGAAGAGAGATGAGGACAACTAAAGAAGATGCGACTTCCAAAGTGGAATATACAGAGCTATGCAAGACAGTACGAAAAAGTATCACTGAAGACATAAGGAAATTCAACTGTGAACTAGTGAGGAAAGCAATTGAAAACAACCAAAGCCTGAAGATAGCAAAGGGACATCTCAGTAAGGGAAGAAAACAGATTATGGCACTGAGAAAAGAAGGTGGTTCTGTAACAAGAAATAGAGGCGAAATTTTGACAACAGTGAAAGATTTCTACTCCAAATTATATGAAAGGGATGATGCATGTACTCCAGACATCATGAAAGGTACCAGTACCAGAGTTCTTCCAGTCCTTCCAGCAGAAGTTGCACATGCAATCAAGAACATGAAGCGGGGAAAAGCTCCAGGAGAAGATGGAATTACTGTAGACGTCATACAAGAAGCAAGTGGAGAAATCGAAACAGTACTCGCCCAAATTTTCACTCGATGCCTTAATGATGGGAAGATTCCTGAGGATTGGAACAACGCTACAATGATCTTGCTACATAAAAAAGGTGACATTGAGGATCTCAGGAACTACAGACCTATCAGCCTCCTATCAGTGGTTTATAAAATCTTCACTAAAGTTCTTTCACACCACTTGAAGGTAACACTGGACAAGGCTCAACCGAGAAAACAAGCTGGATTCAGGAGTGGCTAAAGCACAATAGATCATATCCACGTACTGAGAGAACTAATTGAAAGAGCGAGGGAATATGAACTTCCATTGTGCATGGCTTTTATCGATTATGAAAAAAGCCTTTGATTCGGTGAGACCATCAGCAGTTACAATGGCCCTGAAATCCTGCGGTATTGAAGATGCGTACATTAATATTATTAATAACATCTATGAAAATGCAAGTGCAAAGATTCGGCTGTTTGAAAATACAACACACATAAAAATTGGAAAAGGAGTGAGACAAGGTGACACCATATCTCCGAAGCTCTTTAATGCCACATTGGAAAATGTCTTTCAATCACTGAACTGGGAAAACAAAGGGATAAAGATTAATGGAGATTATCTAACCCACCTTCGTTTTGCTGATTACATAGTTATTTTGGCAACTACCCCATCAGAGCTGCAGAGTATGATCCAGGAAATTGCTGACAAGAGTAAAAAAGTGGGATTAAAAATGAACTTTCAGAAGACAAAAGTGATGTTCAATGCTTTTACAAGAAATGAAGATTTATCGATTGATGGAGAAAAGCTAGAGATAACAGACACGTACGTTTATCTTGGACAGCAGATATCAAGTGAGGGTCACATTGATGAAGAAAATTAATCAGCGTACAAAACTTGCCGGGAGAGCTTTTGGAAGAAACAGCATAATTTTCAAGAGCATTATGCCATTATGTCTTAAAAGAAAAGTGTTTAATCAATGCATCCTTCCAGTGCTTACGTATGGTGCAGAGACGTGGACCTTAACTAAAAGAGACATACAAAGGCTGCAGACAACTCAAAAAAGCATGGAGAGGTGCATGCTTGGGGTAACCAGGAGAGATAAGAAGACAAACTCGTGGATCCGAAAAATGACAAGAGTGGAAGACATCATGATCAGAGTTAAATCCCTGAAATGGCAATGGGCTGGACATACTGCCAGAACATCGATGGACAGCCGAAATTTTAGATTGGATTCCAAGGGACAGGAAAAGACCCAGAAGAAGACCACATGGAAGATGGGTGGATGAAATTCGAAAGTATGCGGGAGTGACATGGAGGAGACTGGCACAACGGTCTGTCTTGTGCCAGTCTCCTCCATGTCACCCCTGCATACTTTCGAATTTCATCCACCCATCTCCCATGTGGTCTTCTTCTGGGTCTTTTCCTGTCCCTTGGAATCCAATCTAAAATTTCGGCTGTCCATCGATGATCTGTCCTTCTGGCAGTATGTCCAGCCCATTGCCATTTCAGGGATTTAACTCTGATCATGATGTCTTCCACTCTTGTCATTTTTCGGATCCACGAGTTCCTTTTCTTATCTCTCCTGGTTACACCAAGTATGCACCTCTCCATGCTTCTTTGAGTTGTCTGCAGCCTTTGTATGTCTCTTTTAGTTAAGGTCCACGTCTCTGCACCATACGTAAGCACTGGAAGGATGCATTGATCAAACACTTTTCTTTTAAGACATAATGGCATATTGCTCTTGAAAATTATGCTGTTTCTTCCAAAAGCTCTCCAGGCAAGTTTTGTACGCCGATTAATTTCTTCGTCAATGTGACCCTCACTTGATATCTGCTGTCCAAGATAAACGTACGTGTCTGTTATCTCCAGCTTTTCTCCATCAATCGATAAATCTTCATTTCTTGTAAAAGCATTGTACATCACTTTTGTCTTCTGAAAGTTCATTTTTAATCCCACTTCTTTACTCTTGTCAGCAAGTTCCTGGATCATACTCTGCAGCTCTGATGGGGTAGTTGCAAAAATGACTACGTCATCAGCAAAACGAAGGTGGGTTAGATAATCTCCATTAATCTTTATCCCCTTGTTTTCCCAGCTCAGCGACTGAAAAACACCCTCCAATGTGGCATTAAAGAGCTTCGGAGATATGGTGTCACCTTGTCTCAATATATATATATATCACAAACACACTCTACAGCAGCAAGAGGTAGATGGGCATCCAGAAAATTAGCACTGTACCGTAATCTAATTTATGAATGAAATTTAGTTGTTTTTTTAAGGATTTGGGGGGACAACAATGAATGGTCAGAATTTTAAGTGCACAGTGCTCAGTGGTATGGTATTAATATCCAAAGCCCACTTCCTAGCTGAATATGCAGTTCATTACACCATTAAATGGACTGTGTGGAGGTTGAGATATCCTGAGTTTGAGTTTTTTCCTGAAGCACAGAATAAAATTTTCAATTCATGGCAACCAGAATCCCTACAGACACATTCTTCACAGAATTTTAAGTTAAAGAATAGCATGCCATCCAGCTGACTGTCATCACAAAGCAGCATACCTCACTCCGGCAAAGAAACTGACTGCAATAAGTTTTGCATCAAAACTGACATGATATCCTAAATGCCATATGATTGTAATTTGGTAGAAAGTGCAATTCAAATTCTTTGGTAGAAAGTGCTCTCTATTCTAAAAAATGTAACTGCTGCTGCCACTGCTTTAGAAATTTTGTGACACTCGTGCTTTCCTAACTCGCAGCGCAAAAGCTATTGAACACAAAATTATGAAATTTACATCATTTGTAGAGAATCGTTCAGAGAAAACACAATGAAATAAACCGTTTTTCGATTCTGCCAATACTTCAAGAGCTATTGTATTTCAAAGTTAAGGCAAGCAAAAAAAAGTGCTATCAGTTCGCATTCCGGGCACACTAACAGCAACAGAACCACTTTGTAGGCATGTAGGGCCATGACCGAATTTTGGCACCTCGTTGCCCCCTTTTTTGAATTTCGATTTAGACTACAAGAAATTGAATTTTTATTTTAAATTTCACAAAAATTCTCTATTTCGCGATGGAATCCATTTTAATGAACTATAAATCATAATGCATTGCAATTTTCACAGCATAAACTCACAACTATCATCCCTCTTTTACAAATTTTTTTTTTAATTTTAAGAAAAATTAATTTTCTGATTTTTAAGCATTTTTTAAAAAACAAAGGAAAGAAACGAGAGGCTTACTCTGCCTTCAGCGTAAAGGACAAGCTTCAATAAAACTGGTAATGATGAATGCTTAATGACGTAGAAACGCTTTTAAAGTTCGGCGTTTTCTACCGGCATACCTGAATACCTACATAAATATAAGCTTTCGCCTCATATACAGGGTGTCCGAGAATTATTGGACACATTGCAAAATTATATAAAACAAAACCTTAAACATATAGAGAGAAACTGACTGTACTAACTTACAATGTAACTACACAAGTTAATAAATTTCAATGTGAGATCCCTTGGTTGCTCGTAGTACGTCCAAGTGATACTCAATTTCATGCCATGTATTGGCAAGCATCTGAGGAGTTATGGAATTAATAGCAGCTGTGATACACTGCTTCAGTTCCTGCAAATCAGTACAAGGCATCTGTCTGATAGACATGATCCTTCACATAACCCCACATGAAATAATCCAATGGAGTTAGATCTGGAGAGCGAGGAGGCCACGGAATGGGACCACCATGCCCAATCCATCTGTTGGGAAAATGCTCATTTAGGCACTTACATACACACGTTGAACAATGCGGAGGCACAGTCTTGTTGACATATGACGTTGTATCTTTTGATCTGGGGTATAACGAAATTTTCTAGCATATCCAAGTAAGAGTAGCCATTTATTGTTTTTTCGCAGAAAAAGAATGGGCCAATCACTTTTCTTTTTCATAGGGCGCACCACACATTAACTTTTGGAGAATCACGTTCCAGTTCAATAGCAGCATGAGGTGGTTCCCTGCCCCATATCCTACAGTTGTGACGATTCACAATACCTGATACACGAAATGTGGATTCATCACTAAAAATTACAGTAGTGAGAAAGTTTTCGTCGTTTTCCACTCGATTCAGCATATCCACAGCGAAATCGTATCGCAGAGTGTGATCATTTACATGCATCTTTTGCACTATTTGAATTTTATAAGCATGAAACTTTAATTTCTTGTGCAAGATATCGTGAACTGTCGATTTTGGAATGCACAGTTAGTTCTCTGCTTGCTTTACGAACGGATTTCCTGGGGCTTTGTTGGAAACTTTCATTAACTTGGTCAACTGTCTCACCGCTGACGCTAGGCCTACCGGCTCCTCCACTATGTTCCACATTGCCAGTTTCTTTAAACTGTTTCATCCACCACTTAATTGAATTTGTTGACGGAGGATTACAACCATACTCTAAACGGTACAGTCTTTTAACTTTAATGACAGATTTTAATTCCGGAAGCCATAACAACACACACATCGCCTTCTGCTGTACAGATGACATGACTACTGATTGCGCATTTCTCATACAATCCTCATCAGGCCACACCAAGCGCCATCTATCGGATTCTGGGAATAACAATTCTGCAAAACAAAAATATACAAACCATGTTAGTAATATGTGACATAGAAAAACAGACAATGCTCATAGTTTTTTTTTTATATATATAATTTTGTAATGTGTCCAATAATTCTCGGACACCCAGCATATAAAAGCAAAGAGGAGAAATGTGTGCGTGTTCTTCCGCGAATTGTTTAACCACTTCTAAATGACCTAGAGATTTAAAAATTGGCATGCTGATAGGTCTTAAGGTCCGTATACCTAAAAAAAAAAAAAAAAAAAAAAAAAAAAAAAGTTGGCTTTGGAATATTGTCTGCTTTAATTTTTCTACCACTTCTACACCTAGAAAAAAGTCTGAAAACCAAAAAATTCAACAGTGGCTTAGCTTTAAGCCTTTACTGTTTCAAAATGCTGATAGGTTTAAAGATAATTTTATCAAAATCACTGAAATGCCTTGAAAATTTCAAATTTTGATTTAAAATTAAGGGGCGCCACAGCCTGCCCTGTTTAACGTCAAACTGTATGCATTGATGTGTCACGACGCTATTCTAGTATGCATTGATGTGTCACGACGCTATTCTAAATTGTAAAACAGTTAAGGAGTTTTCTTTCCCTTAATTACTTTCCCATTTTTTTAATTTTATGTTAAAAAAATTATTTCATAGATTAACCATTTAGAGAACAGGCATGATTGCTAATTACTAAAAAAAAAAAAAGATGTCATGGAGTATAAATACGTTTGGAAGTATGTGTGGGTGCCCATAAAATACTTATTACAATATATAATACTTATTTACAATATATATATATATATATAAATACTTATTACAATATATAAAATACTTTTACAATACGTATTCAATAAATTCATAATTATTGTAATTATAATATTTTTAATTTATACTATTTTTTTAACTCATTGTTTCCATTAATTATTTCACAGCAACAAAGAAAAGTCAATTTAACATTCAGACAAACTACTGTGTAACAGAAAATAATTTCAGCACTAGAATGGTCTCTGAAAGGATGTTAGATCTCGCAACGGCTTATAGAACATGGCAAATTGCTATAATATTGCTATAATCGAGTCCATTTTTGGAGGGAGAGGGGAGGGGTATAGGTTACTTGCAACACAAAATGTCTGAACAATTTTAATCTAGCTTGTTCCTAAAATAAGAACATAATTATTTCAAAAAACACATGTGAAGAAAAATTAGGTTTCAGAAAACACTTCTCTCCTTACTAGTTTACCTCAATTCAAAGATTTCAGACCAAAGTCATATTCAGGTAATAAATACATTGTACACATATTCAGATTATCAACCATTTTAGTGAAGTGTAGTACAATCATATGTGGCATACATATTTCCACCAAAAATGGCAGAATAACATGAGCTGAAAATTAAAATTTAACTCTGGCTAAAATAAAAAAAAAATGTTTTTACATTTTCTTTCCTAATATTGGTAACATAACACCCAAAAACTAAGTTTAATCCAAACTTTGTTGTTTTTCAATTATTTTTTTTTTTACCCAAAAAAATATATCACTTCTAAATAAATTTTCACACATAAATGTAAGTGGGGCAAGGGATCAAGAGAGACAGTGGATGTCTAATAAAACTGTAGTGGGGAGGAGACAGGGGGACAGCCACAACAAGGGCAAAGATTTTTGAAGTGTCAGTCACACCCCTTTGTGTGCATGGCAGAGAAATTGTGCAATCTAAGTTGAGTAAATAGCTTGGCAGCCATCCTTGCTTTCATTTATAGCAGCATGTGGAAAAACAGTTGTGCAATACATTTTCAGAACTTGTCTTTCATACCCAAAGGCACAAAAATGGGGTTAAGAAATCTCATGACCTAAAGGTTGCAGCTGTGAAGAAAAATCCCTGATTCTGAGGAAAATTTCAGATGGAGATGAAGATGGCATATTTATAAAGATGGGATTTTACGAAAAAAAGTGCAGAATAAAAACACATTTAATATTTTTATACAACTAAAACTCCTTTGTTGAAACAAAAATAAATAAAAAAAAAACTTACACCAGTTGAAACTTTTGGGAGAAGCCAAATTGATGTGCTTTGGCAATTAGAAATCTTATAAAACCACAATTACCATAAACTGAACATAATCCCTAATTACCTTGATTTACGTTAGTCAATAAATCATCTGCTGAAGTGAAATATTCTGGTATCAACTAGCTTAAAAATCACAGTGAGTTTTTTTTTTTTAAGACTTTACTAATGTGTTTTTTCTACATACTGCATTGTTATGAACATTTCTCTAAACATAAAAAGTTAAAGATGAATCTTTAACATGTTTCTAAAATTTCTTTTAGAAGGTGGCAACAGCAAATTTGCCAAATCTTTTTTTAACAAAGTGAAGAAATAACAAAATACTTTAGTTTCTTTGGCACAGATTAGGATAAAAGTTTATTCAGGGCACCATCATGATAGAACTGTCATCTGATGGAAATTACACTTAAAAACATATTTTAGATTCATCTTTCAGTATGTCCTGAAATTTTCAAAACAATGCAAAGTATTAAATGAAAAAAAATACAAATAAAGCAAATTATCATCACTTTGTGTTATGTAAAACATCTACTTTTCAAATATCCTTGTCAAATTACACTGTTGTGGCAGGCTACTACACAGAAAGTGAATACTACAAAGAACATTACATCCCTTCTTTGCAAGTACTTTCAGCTTCTCATGTTAGGAATTAAACTGAAAAGTACTCTAAAACACAATCTCCCTGAAAAATTATTTTTATGTGATATAAATTACAAAAAAAAAAGTTTCATAATATGAAAATAGCTATCATAAACTGGGCCACCCAGATGGTACAGTGGTCCAAGTGCTGGCTTCCGACCTTTAGTGAACTTCACTTTATTTTTATAAAAATATATTTTTCATGGGTCCAGGTTCAAATTCCAGTGAGACACGGATGTTGAGTCTGTCTAACGGCACTGGCACTTCCTTTCCTTGGAACCAGTAGCTCTAAATTAGAGACACGAGACAGCTTATACCATCAAGTTGCTCATGGTGGTCATAAAACCCCCAAGCAAAAAAAAAAAAAAAGTCAAACTAGCAAGAATTTTCAAAAATGTAACATTTTTTTATTATAATTATGCATATGAAGATATTAATTTAATAAATTTTTATATCCTAGAAATTCATAAAGAATTCATCTTTTCAACCACATGGCAAGTTTACGTAAGCAGTTTTTATTTTTTGGTGCACAAGTACCATATTTTACTGATTTGAATGCAACAGTTTTCAAGCTTTCTGAAGAAATGGCTACATTCAAAACAGTGAAATACAGTACTTATACATTCAATAAATATATATATATATATATATATAGGGGGGGGGGATGTAAGGTCAGGTGATGCGTAACATCACAGCCTCTCCTTGACAAATGTCAACCCCGCCTTCTCGTGGTACATCCTGTTCCCACTAAAGGGGCTCTGGCGACCGCCAATAGCGGTATAACTATACCATCGGGATTAGAGGAAATTCTATCCCACACTCACCAACCCGCTTGGCCAGCGTGGTGAGTTATGGCCAAACCCCTCCAAAATGATTCCACAACTTAAATCTTGGCCCTCAGTCTCCGGCAGCTGGAATGTACCTGGCCAAGGCAGCAGCCAGTGCGACATGAAAGCAGAGGGTGCTAAGAATCCCCGGAGGACCGGACTAGGCTGCCATCTGATGCTGACCTTGGCTACGTACAACGGACGCTCCCTATCTTCTGATTCAAGGCTTCTTGAATTGGAAGAGGAACTACAAAGGATCAAGTGGGACATCGTGGGGCTAAGTGAGGTAAAAAGAAAAGGAGAAGATCTCATCGAACTGAAAAGTGGACATCTCTTCTACTATCGTGGAACAGATACTGGCAGAACTAGTGGTGTTGGATTTATAATAAACAAGAAACTGAAGGATAAAGTTGTAGAAGTTGAAAGTTCCTCTGACAGAGCTGCACGACTTGTTATCCAACTCTCGAAAAGATACCAGGCTCAGATTATTCAAACTTATGCACCCACCACAAGTCATCCTGAAGAAGAAATTGAAGAATTTTATGAGGAAATTTGTCATCTAAATAATAAAGGTAAGCAGCACTTGAAAATAATTATGGGAGATTTCAATGCAAAAATAGGGCAACGGCAACAGAATGAAACTTCAGTAGGTAAATTCGGTCACGGCAACAGAAACCAGCGTGGAAATACTCTCGTTGAGTTTGCAGAGGCAGAAGGGTTTTTCATCTTGAACTCCTTCTTCAAGAAAAAGCCACACAGGAAATGGACATGGAGACATCCAAATGGGACGACAAGTGAAATTGATTTTATTATGTGTAACAAAAAATTCGTCATAGAAGACTGCAGTGTGCTAAACAAGTTCAACACAGGTAGTGACCATAGATTGGTGAGATGTAAGATGCACCTCAACACCAAACTTGAACGTGGCAAGCTCATAAGACAAACAAAATCTATTGACATAACCAACCTTAAAAAACACCATAATACCTTCAAGTTAGAACTGAAGAACAGGTTCTCTGCTTTAGAAGGCCTAACATCGGAAGAAGTGGACATCTCTGAAGTTAACAGAAAAGTAACCAAAGCTCTTATGGAAACAGCGACAAAATTAGCTGGGTCTAAGAACAAGTTGCATGTTAACAAATTATCAGGAAAAACGAAAATGTTGATGCAAAAAAGAAGAGAGATGAGGACAACTAAAGAAGATGTGACTTCCAAAGTGGAATATATAGAGCTATGCAAGACAGTAAGAAAAAGTATCACTGAAGACGTAAGAAAGTTCAACTGTGAACTAGTGAGGAAAGCAATTGAAAACAACCTAAGCCTAAAGATAGCAAAGGGACATCTCAGTAAGGGAAAAAAACAGATTATGGCACTGAGAAAAGAAGATGGTTCTGTAACAAGAAATAGAGGCGAAATTTTGACAAGAGTGAAAGATTTCTACTCCAAATTATATGAAAGGGATGATACATGTACTATAGACATCATGAAAGGTACCTGTACCAGAGTTCTTCCAGTCCTTCCAGCAGAAGTTGCACATGCAATCAAGAACATGAAGCGGGGAAAAGCTCCAGGAGAAGATGGAATTACTGTAGACATCATACAAGAAGCAAGTGGAGAAATCGAAACAGTACTCGCCCAAATTTTCACTCGATGCCTTAATGAAGGGAAAATTCCTGAGGATTGGAACAACGCTACAATGATCTTGCTACATAAAAAAGGTGACATTGAGGATCTCAGGAACTACAGACCTATCAGCCTTCTATCAGTGGTTTATAAAATCTTCACTAAAGTTCTTTCACACCGCTTGAAGGTGACACTGGACATGGCTCAACCGAGAGAACAAGCTGGATTCAGGAGTGGCTACAGCACAATAGATCATATCCACGTACTGAGAGAACTAATTGAAAGAGCGAGGGAATATGAACTTCCATTGTGCATGGCTTTTATCGATTATGAAAAAGCCTTTGATTCGGTGAAACCGTCAGCAGTTGCAATGGCTCTGAAATCCTGCGGTATTGAAGATGCATACATTAATATTATTAATAACATCTATGAAAATGCAAGTGCAAAGATTCGGCTGTTTGAAAATACAACACACATAAAAATTGGAAAGGGAGTGAGACAAGGTGACACCATATCTCCGAAGCTCTTTAATGCCACATTGGAAAATGTCTTTCAATCACTGAACTGGGAAAACAAAGGGATAAAGATTAATGGAGATTATCTAACCCACCTTCGTTTTGCTGATGACATAGTCATTTTTGCAACTACCCCATCAGAGCTACAGAGTATGATCCAGGAACTTGCTGACAAGAGTAAAGAAGTGGGATTAAAAATGAACTTTCAGAAGACAAAAGTGATGTTCAATGCTTTTACAAGAAATGAAGATTTATCGATTGATGGAGAAAAGCTGGAGATAACAGACACGTACGTTTATCTTGGACAGCAGATATCAAGTGAGGGTCACATTGATGAAGAAATTAATCGGCGTACAAAACTTGCCTGGAGAGCTTTTGGAAGAAACAGCATAATTTTCAAGAGCAATATGCCATTATGTCTTAAAAGAAAAGTGTTTGATCAATGCATCCTTCCAGTGCTTACGTATGGTGCAGAGACGTGGACCTTAACTAAAAGAGACATACAAAGGCTGCAGACAACTCAAAGAAGCATGGAAAGGTGCATGCTTGGTATAACCAGGAGAGATAAGAAGAGGAACACGTGGATCCGAAAAATGACAAGAGTGGAAGACATCATGATCAGAGTTAAATCCCTGAAATGGCAATGGGCTGGACATACTGCCAGAAGGACAGACCATCGATGGACAGCCGAAATTTTAGATTGGATTCCAAGGGACAGGAAAAGACCCAGAAGAAGACCACATGGAAGATGGGTGGACGAAATTCGAAAGTATGCGGGAGTGACATGGAGGAGACTGGCACAAGACAGACCGTTGTGGAGGAAACTTGGGGAGACCTTCGTCCAGCAGTGGATTGATAATGGTTGACAATGATGATGATGATGATGATGATATATAGGGGGGGATGTAAGGTCATGTGATGCGTAACATCACAGCCTCTCCTTGACAAATGTCAACCCCGCCTTCTCGTGGTGCATCCTGTTAACACTAAAGGGGCTCTGACGACCGCCAATAGCGGTATAACTATACCATCGGGATTAGAGGAAATTCTATCCCACACTCACCAACCCACTTGGCCAGCGTGGTGAGTTATGGCCAAACCCCTCCAAAATGATTCCACAACTTAAATCTTGGCCCTCAGTCTCCGGCAGCTGGAATGTACCTGGCCAAGGCAGCGGCCAGTGCGACATGAAGGCAGAGGGTGCTAAGAATCCCCGGAGGACCGGACTAGGCTGCCATCTGATGCTGACCTTGGCTACGTATAATGGACGCTCCTTATCTTCTGATTCAAGGCTTCTTGAATTGGAAGAGGAACTACAACGGATCAAGTGGGACATCGTGGGGCTAAGTGAGGTAAGGAGAAAAGGAGAAGATCTCATCGAACTGAAAAGTGGACATCTCTTCTACTATCGTGGGACAGATACTGGCAGAATTAGTGGTGTTGGATTTATAATAAACAAGAAACTGAAGGATAAAGTTGTAGAAGTTGAAAGTTCCTCTGACAGAGCTGCACGACTTGTTATCCAACTCTCGAAAAGATACCAGGCTCAGATTATTCAAACTTATGCACCCACCACAAGTCATCCTGAAGAAGAAATTGAAGAATTTTATGATGAAATTTGTCATCTAAATAATAAAGGTAAGCAGCACTTGAAAATAATTATGGGAGATTTCAATGCAAAAATAGGGCAACGGCAACAGAATGAAACTTCAGTAGGTAAATTTGGTCACGGCAACAGAAACCAGCGTGGAAATACTCTCGTTGAGTTTGCAGAGGCAGAAGGGTTTTTCATCTTGAACTCCTTCTTCAAGAAAAAGCCACACAGGAAATGGACATGGAGACATCCAAATGGGACGACAAGTGAAATTGATTTTATTATGTGTAACAAAAAATTCGTCATAGAAGACTGCAGTGGGCTAAACAAGTTCAACACAGGTAGTGACCATAGATTGGTGAGATGTTAAGATGCACCTCAACACTAAACTTGAACGTGGCAAGCTCATAAGACAAACAAAATGTATTGACATAACCAACCTTAAAAAACACCATAATACCTTCAAATTGGAACTGAAGAACAGGTTCTCTGCTTTAAAAGGATTAACATCGGAAGAAGTGGACATCTCTGAAGTTAACAGAAAAGTAACCAAAGCTCTTATGGAAACAGCAACAAAATTAGCTGGGTCTAAGAACAAGTTGCATGTAAACAAATTATGAGGAAAAACGAAAATGTTGATGCAAAAAAGAAGAGAGATGAGGACAACTAAAGAAGATGTGACTTCCAAAGTGGAATATATAGAGCTATGCAAGACAGTAAGAAAAAGTATCACTGAAGACGTAAGAAAATTCAACTGTGAACTAGTGAGGAAAGCAATTGAAAACAACCAAAGCCTGAAGATAGCAAATGGACATCTCAGTAAGGGAAGAAAACAGATTAAGGCACTGAGAAAAGAAGATGGTTCTGTAACAAGAAATAGAGGCAAAATTTTGACAAGAGTGAAAGATTTCTACTCCAAATTATATGAAAGGGATGATACATGCACTCTAGACATCATGAAATTTACCAGTACCAGAGTTCCTCCAGTCCTTCCAGCAGAAGTTGCACATGCAATCAAGAACATGAAGCGGGGAAAAGCTCCAGGAGAAGATGGAATTACTGTAGGCATCATACAAGAAGCAAGTGGAGAAATCGAAACAGTACTCGCCCAAATTTTCACTCGATGCCTTAATGAAGGAAAGATTCCTGAGGATTGGAACACCGCTACAATGATCCTGCTACATAAGAAAGGTGACATTGAGGATCTTGGAAACTACAGACCTATCAGCCTCCTATAAGTAGTTTATAAAGTCTTCACTAAAGTTCTTTCACAACGCTTGAAGGTAACACTGGACATGGCTCAACCGAGAGAACAAGCTGGATTCAGGAGTGGCTACAGCACAATAGATCATATCCACATACTGAGAGAACTAATTGAAAGAGCGAGGGAATATGAACTCCCATTGTGCATGGCTTTTATCGATTATGAAAAAGCCTTTGATTCGGTGAAACCATCAGCAGTTACAATGGCTCTGAAAACCTGCGGTATTTAAGATGCATACATTAATATTATTAATAACATCTATGAAAATGCAAGTGCAAAGATTCGGCTGTTTGAAAATACAACACACGTAAAAATTGGAAAGGGAGTGAGACAAGGTGACACCATATCTCCGAAGCTCTTTAATGCCACATTGGAGGGTGTTTTTCAGTCGCTGAGCTGCGAAAACAAGGGGATAAAGATTAATGGAGATTATCTAACCCACCTTCATTTTGCTGATGACGTAGTCATTTTTGCAACTACCCCATCAGAGCTACAGAGTATGATCCAGGAACTTGCTGACAAGAGTAAAGAAGTGGGATTAAAAATGAACTTTCAGAAGACAAAAGTGATGTTCAATGCTTTTACAAGAAATGAAGATTTATCGATTGATGGAAGAAAAGCTGGAGATAACAGACACGTACGTTTATCTTGGACAGCAGATATCAAGTGAGGGTCACATTGATGAAGAAATTAATCGGCGTACAAAACTTGCCTGGAGAGCTTTTGGAAGAAACAGCATAATTTTCAAGAGCAATATGCCATTATGTCTTAAAAGAAAAGTGTTTGATCAATGCATCCTTCCAGTGCTTACGTATGGTGCAGAGACGTGGACCTAAAAGAGACATACAAAGGCTGCAGACAACTCAAAGAAGCATGGAAAGGTGCATGCTTGGTATAACCAGGAGAGATAAGAAGAGGAACTCGTGGATCCGAAAAAATGACAAGAGTGGAAGACATCATGATCAGAGTTAAATCCCTGAAATGGCAATGGGCTGGACATACTGCCAGAAGGACAGACCATCGATGGACAAGCCGAAATTTTAGATTGGATTCCAAGGGACAGGAAAAGACTCCAGAAGAAGACCACATGGAAGATGGGTGGACGAAATTCGAAAGTATGCGGGAGTGACATGGAGGAGACTGGCACAAGACAGACCGTTGTGGAGGAAACTTGGGGAGACCTTCGTCCAGCAGTGGATTGATAATGGTTGACAATGATGATGATGATGATGATATATAGGGATGTAAGGTCATGTGATGCGTAACATCACAGCCTCTCCTTGACAAATGTCAACCCCGCCTTCTCGTGGTGCATCCTGTTAACACTAAAGGGGCTCTGACGACCGCCAATAGCGGTATAACTATACCATCGGGATTAGGGGAAATTCTATCCCACACTCACCAACCCACTTGGCCAGCGTGGTGAGTTATGGCCAAACCCCTCCAAAATGATTCCACAACTTAAATCTTGGCCCTCAGTCTCCGGCAGCTGGAATGTACCTGGCCAAGGCAGCGGCCAGTGCGACATGAAGGCAGAGGGTGCTAAGAATCCCCGGAGGACCGGACTAGGCTGCCATCTGATGCTGACCTTGGCTACGTATAATGGACGCTCCCTATCTTCTGATTCAAGGCTTCTTGAATTGGAAGAGGAACACAACGGATCAAGTGGGACATCGTGGGGCTAAGTGAGGTAAGGAGAAAAGGAGAAGATCTCATCGAATTGAAAAGTGGACATCTCTTCTACTATCGTGGGACAGATACTGGCAGAATTAGTGGTGTTGGATTTATAATAAACAAGAAACTGAAGGATAAAGTTGTAGAAGTTGAAAGTTCCTCTGACAGAGCTGCACGACTTGTTATCCAACTCTCGAAAAGATACCAGGCTCAGATTATTCAAACTTATGCACCCACCACAAGTCATCCTGAAGAAGAAATTGAAGAATTTTATGAGGAAATTTGTCATCTAAATAATAAAGGTAAGCAGCACTTGAAAATAATTATGGGAGATTTCAATGCAAAAATAGGGCAACGGCAACAGAATGAAACTTCAGTAGGTAAATTTGGTCACGGCAACAGAAACCAGCGTGGAAATACTCTCGTTGAGTTTGCAGAGGCAGAAGGGTTTTTCATCTTGAACTCCTTCTTCAAGAAAAAGCCACACAGGAAATGCACATGGAGACATCCAAATGGGACGACAAGTGAAATTGATTTTATTATGTGTAACAAAAAATTCGTCATAGAAGACTGCAGTGGGCTAAACAAGTTCAACACAGGTAGTGACCATAGATTGGTGAGATGTAAGATGCACCTCAACACTAAACTTGAACGTGGCAAGCTCATAAGACAAACAAAATGTATTGACATAACCAACCTTAAAAAACACCATAATACCTTCAAATTGGAACTGAAGAACAGGTTCTCTGCTTTAAAAGTTAACATCGGAAGAAGTGGACATCTCTGAAGTTAACAGAAAAGTAACCAAAGTTCTTATGGAAACAGCAACAAAATTAGCTGGGTCTAAGAACAAGTTGCATGTAAACAAATTATGAGGAAAACGAAAATGTTGATGCAAAAAAGAAGAGATGAGGACAACTAAAGAAGATGTGACTTCCAAAGTGGAATATATAGAGCTATGCAAGACAGTAAGAAAAAGTATCACTGAAGACGTAAGAAAATTCAACTGTGAACTAGTGAGGAAAGCAATTGAAAACAACCAAAGCCTGAAGATAGCAAATGGACATCTCAGTAAGGAAGAAAACAGATTATGGCACTGAGAAAAGAAGATGGTTCTGTAACAAGAAATAGAGGCAAAATTTTGACAAGAGTGAAAGATTTCTACTCCAAATTATATGAAAGGGATGATACATGCACTCCAGACATCATGAAAGGTACCAGTACCAGAGTTTCTCCAGTCCTTCCAGCAGAAGTTGCACATGCAATCAAGAACATGAAGCGGGGAAAAGCTCCAGGAGAAGATGGAATTACTGTAGGCATCATACAAGAAGCAGAGTGGAGAAATCGAAACAGTACTCGCCCCCAAATTTTCACTCGATGCCTTAATGAAGGAAAGATTCCTGAGGATTGGAACACCGCTACAATGATCCTGCTACATAAGAAAGGTGACATTGAGGATCTTGGAAACTACAGACCTATCAGCCTCCTATAAGTAGTTTATAAAGTCTTCACTAAAGTTCTTTCACAACGCTTGAAGGTAACACTGGACATGGCTCAACCGAGAGAACAAGCTGGATTCAGGAGTGGCTACAGCACAATAGATCATATCCACGTACTGAGAGAACTAATTGAAAGAGCGAGGGAATATGAACTCCCATTGTGCATGGCTTTTATCGATTATGAAAAAGGCTTTGATTCGGTGAAACCATCAGCAGTTACAATGGCTCTGAAAACCTGCGGTATTTAAGATGCATACATTAATATTATTAATAACATCTATGAAAATGCAAGTGCAAAGATTCGGCTGTTTGAAAATACAACACACGTAAAAATTGGAAAGGGGGAGTGAGACAAGGTGACACCATATCTCAAAAGCTCTTTAATGCCACATTGGAGGGTGTTTTTCAGTCGCTGAGCTGCGAAAACAAGGGGATAAAGATTAATGGAGATTATCTAACCCACCTTCGTTTTGCTGATGACGTAGTCATTTTTGCAACTACCCCATCAGAGCTGCAGAGTATGATCCAGGAACTTGCTGACAAGAGTAAAGAAGTGGGATTAAAAATGAACTTTCAGAAGACAAAAGTGATGTTCAATGCTTTTACAGGAAATGAAGATTTATCGATTTATGGAGAAAAGCTGGAGATAACAGACACATACATTTATCTTGGACAGCAGATATCAAGTGAGGGTCACATTGATGAAGAAATTAATCGGGCGTACAAAACTTGCCTGGAGAGCTTTTGGAAGAAACAGCATAATTTTCAAGAGCAATATGCCATTATGTCTTAAAAGAAAAGTGTTTGATCAATGCATCCTTCCAGTGCTTACGTATGGTGCAGAGACGTGGACTTTAACTAAAAGAGACATACAAAGGCTGCAGACAACTCAAAAAAGCATGGAGAGGTGCATGCTTGGTGTAACCAGGAGAGATAAGAAGACAAACTCGTGGATCCGAAAAATGACAAGAGTGGAAGACATCATGATCAGAGTTAAATCCCTGAAATGGCAATGGGCTGGACATACTGCCAGAAGGACAGACCATCGATGGACAGCCGAAATTTTAGACTGGATTCCAAGGGACAGGAAAAGACCCAGAAGAAGACCACATGGGAGATGGGTGGATGAAATTCGAAAGTATGCGGGGGTGACATGGAGGAGACTGGCACAAGACAGACCGTTGTGGAGGAAACTTGGGGAGACCTTCGTCCAGCAGTGGATTGATAATGGTTGACGATGATGATGATTATATATATATATATATATATATATATATATATATATATTGTTATCCAACTCTCGAAAAGATACCAGGCTCAGATTATTCAAACTTATGCACCCACCACAAGTCATCCTGAAGAAGAAATTGAAGAATTTTATGAGGAAATTTGTCATCTAAATAATAAAGGTAAGCAACACTTGAAAATTAATTATGGGTGATTTCAATGCAAAAATAGGGCAACGGCAACAGAATGAAACTTCAGTAGGTAAATTCGGTCACGGCAACAGAAACCAGCGTGGAAATACTCTCATTGAGTTTGCAGAGGCAGAAGGGTTTTTCATCTTGAACTCCTTCTTCAAGAAAAAGCCACACAGGAAATGGACATGGAGACATACAAATGGGACGACAAGTGAAATTGATTTTATTATGTGTAACAAAAAATTCGTCATAGAAGACTGCAGTGTGCTAAACAAGTTCAACACAGGTAGTGACCATAGATTGGTGAGATGTAAGATGCACCTCAACACTAAACTTGAACGTGGCAAGCTCATAAGACAAACAAAATGTATTGACATAACCAACCTTAAAAAACACCATAATACCTTCAAGTTGGAACTGAAGAACAGGTTCTCTGCTTTAGAAGGCCTAACATCGGAAGAAGTGAACATCTCTGAAGTTAACAGAAAAGTAACCAAAGCTCTTATGGAAACAGCAACAAAATTAGCTGGGTCTAAGAACAAGTTGCATGTAAATAAATTATCAGAAAAAACGAAAATGTTGATGCAAAAAGAAGAGAGATGAGGACAACTAAAGAAGATGTGACTTCCAAAGTGGAATATATAGAGCTATGCAAGACAGTAAGAAAAAGTATCACTGAAGACGTAAGAAAATTCAACTGTGAACTAGTGAGGAAAGCAATTGAAAACAACCAAAGCCTAAAGATAGCAAAGGGACATCTCAGTAAGGGAAGAAAACAGATTATGGCACTGAGAAAAGAAGATGGTTCTGTAACAAGAAATAGAGGGAAATTTTGACAAGAGTGAAAGATTTCTACTCCAAATTATATGAAAGGGATGATACATGCACTCCAGACATCATGAAAGATACCAGTACCAGAGTTCCTCCAGTCCTTCCAGCAGAAGTTGCACATGCGATCAAGAACATGAAGCGGGGAAAAGCTCCAGGAGAAGATGGAATTACTGTAGACATCATACAAGAAGCAAGTGGAGAAATCGAAACAGTACTCGCCCAAATTTTCACTCGATGCCTTAATGAAGGAAAGATTCCTGAGGATTGGAACACCGCTACAATGATCCTGCTACATAAGAAAGGTGACATTGAGGATCTCGAAACTACAGACCTATCAGCCTCCTTTCAGTAGTTTATAAAATCTTCACTAAAGTTCTTTCACACCGCTTGAAGGTAACACTGGACATGGCTCAACCGAGAGAACAAGCTGGATTCAGGAGTGGCTACAGCACAATAGATCATATCCACGTGCTGAGAGAACTAATTGAAAGAGCGAGGGAATATGAACTTCCATTGTGCATGGCTTTTATCGATTATGAAAAAGCCTTTGATTCGGTGAAACCATCAGCAGTTACAATGGCTCTGAAAACCTGCGGTATTGAAGATGCATACATTAATATTATTAACAACATCTATGAAAATGCAAGTGCAAAGATTCGGCTGTTTGAAAATACAACACACGTAAAAATTGGAAAGGGGAGTGAGACAAGGTGACACCATATCTCGAAGCTCTTTAATGCCACATTGGAGGGTGTTTTTCAGTCGCTGAGCTGGGAAAACAAGGGGATAAAGATTAATGGAGATTATCTAACCCACCTACGTTTTTGCTGATGAGCGTAGTCATTTTTGCAAATACCGCATCAGAGCTGCAGAGTATGATCCAGGAACTTGCTGACAAGAGTAAAGAAGTGGGATTAAAAATGAACTTTCAGAAGACAAAAGTGATGTTCAATGCTTTTACAAGAAATGAAGATTTATCGATTGATGGAGAAAAGCTGGAGATAACAGACACGTACGTTTATCTTGGACAGCAGATATCAAGTGAGGGTCACATTGGTGAAGAAATTAATCGGGCGTACAAAACTTGCCTGGAGAGCTTTTGGAAGAAACAGCATAATTTTCAAGAGCAATATGCCATTATGTCTTAAAAGAAAAGTGTTTGATCAATGCATCCTTCCAGTACTTACATATGGTGCAGAGGCGTGGACCTTAACTAAAAGAGACATACAAAGGCTGCAGACAACTCAAAGAAGCATGGAGAGGTGCATACTTGGTGTAACCAGGAGAGATAAGAAGAGGAACTCGTGGATCCGAAAAATGACAAGAGTGGAAGACATCATGATCAGAGTTAAATCCCTGAAATGGCAATGGGCTGGACATACTGCCAGAAGGACAGATCATTGATGGACAGCCGAAATTTTAGATTGGATTCCAAGGGACAGGAAAAGACCCAGAAGAAGACCACATGGGAGATGGGTGGATGAAATTCGAAAGTATGCAGGGGTGACATGGAGGAGACTGGCACAAGACAGACCGTTGTGGAGGAAACTTGGGGAGACCTTCGTCCAGCAGTGGATTGATAATGGTTGACAATGATGATGATATCATACACTGCTGGACAATTGCTAAGGACGGAACACAAACGGCTATATAGCGCATAAAAAAGTAAGTGTGGTTGGATGCCAAGTGAAATAAAATAATGTCAGAATGCCAGGACATTACAAGAAAGACAATTTATTGTGCTCTGAAATCCAGAAGGTTTTGGAACGTGTTCAAGGGACAAACAGGCCATTTTGTGCATAATACGTAAACGTGAAAAAAATGCAATTACCGTCGGCAGGCGTTCCGGCGTAAGATGTCAATACCGGATATGGCCACCATGGAGGGCGATGCAAGATTCCACACGTCGTGTCATGCTTTGCACAACATTATCAAGCAGCTGTTGGGGTAATTTATCCCATTCTTCTGTCAGTGCACAGATGAGGGTGTCCTTGTTTATTGGAGGGCATTGGCGACCAGCAAGACTCCTCCCCAAAGCATCCCACACATTTTCAATGGGATTCAGATCTAGAGAACGTGCTGGCCATACGAGGCGTTGAATATCCTCGCTCTCAAGACACTCCTGGACAGCGACTGTTCGATGACATGTTGCGTTGTCGTCCATGAAAATGAATCCATCACCGACAGCACCACGGAACATGCGAACATGAGGTAGCAGAACATCATTAATGTATCGTTGGCCAGTCATAGTCCCAGTTGGAAGCACATAGAGGGACGTACGGCCATTGACCAGGATGCCAGCCCATACCACGACACTACATGTTGGATATCGGTCCCTTTCCTGTATGTTTGCTGGACAATATGCAGTACCACTATCACGCCAGATCAGTTGTCGTCGACAATCAGACGATAGACTGTATCTACTCTCATCTGAGAAGAGGACAGCAGACCAGTCGTTATCAGTCCAATTGCGATGTTGATGGCACCATTGCAAACGGGCGGTACAGTGACGTCTGGACAATGGGATGCACACAACAGGACGGCGGGTGTATAGTCCTCCTTCATGCAAACGTCTGGCGACAGTTTTTCGGGAAATCCGCTTGCCAGTAGCAGCCATAAACTGATTTGCTACCTCACTAGCTGTGCTACGCCGGTGTCTTTTTGTTGATAGCACTATGTACCGATCTTCTGCAGGTGTCGTACTGCGAACACGACCTCCCCTGTGACGTTTGCTACACTCTCCATTTGTTTGAAATGATTTCCAAAGCCTTGAAACAACACTGTGGCTGACGTCGAACTCCCTGGCAACATCTGTTATTTTTCGCCCTTCTTCAATCTTGCCAATAATACGGCCACGTGTAAAATCATCTAGGTGATGTCGGGAAGACATACTGAAAATTGCAAGTTTGTCAATTGATTCTTTCGTTTTCAACTTTGCATTTGAACAACAACGGTCAATACGCATCAAATCCCTTATATCTCTTATCAGCGCTATGACGTCACGAACAAGTTCGGCAATCCAAAATTTGCATAAGCACAACACGTCTTACTGTATCCCGCACTTATGCTAATTTCCACATTTTTCTGCCTTCCATTTTATGGTTGCTATCGTTGCTATTGTCATCCGTCCTTAGCAATTGTCCGGCAGTGTATTACTCCATGTCAAATCAACAATAGCTCATAACCTTACAAACCAGTACTTTCATAGAAGTTGATGGACTCTATATGACAACTGAAAATATATTGATACTAAAATTAAAAAAACCCCAAAGAAATTCACTCACAGACTTTACTTAAACTAAAACGATTAAATTCTATTTTAACTTGAAAAGCTTTCAAATACTCTTCACACCTTTTGAATTATTTTGTATTTTCAGGTGTTTCTGAAAATACTAGATTTAATCTTTATTGAGGCCTAATATCACAGACTGTATCAAAGGCTTTGTTTACAAAGGAAGTATCATATATTATGATCAGTTAAAATCTTCTTATGTATTTGGTAAGTCTATTCTTTTTTAATTAAATTGTTGAAAACCTTATTTATAAGTTTTGTAGGTTCATTAAAGGAACAGTTTTTCTGAATGTAGAAACTTTCTTTAATTAGCCTCTTATATTTTATGTACTTTATAAACCAATATTTCAATTTTGTGCCACCAAGGTTCACATTTGTATAATTTGTTGCAGATATTTTTTTTATACAATTCCTAATTATTGAGAACAGGCCTTGATAAAGATCTAAAGGTCAGAATAATCTGAATCATCAAAAGAACTCAGAAGATATGAAGAGGATTTGAAAGCTCTTCAAGTTAAAATAGAATAATTATTTTTATCTCAATAAAGTCCAAGTATTTTTAATTTTAGAAATTTGTTCTTCATATATTAGATATATGGTGTTTGTATTCAATTCTCATCCTCATTTTTAAAACAAAAAACTGCTTGACATTAATTCATTTTAAACCCTGCTGGCTCTTATGGCAACCGCATCAATCAAATGGCAGAAATAATCTTCAGAAACTACTTTTGGTTGCAATCCTTCTCAGCTACAGCTTTTAAATGTATCATTAGATTAGCATTATCACATGCAAATTTTTCCTAAGAATATTCCTTTTCTCAAATTCAGAATTTAAACTGGTCAGGCTCTTTTGAAGCTCTATGTTTAAACAAACTGACTGTGCCATTGTTGGCACTCTCCAACATAAATTTGCACTGAGCAAAAATTGAATTGATCCTGTTTTTCCAACATTTTGCTTCATGGTAAAATAAGGGAAGTGTGAATAATAAATGTATGATATCAAACAAAACAACATGGCAAGTGATGTGAAAATAAACAGGCTCAACTTGCTTCCAATTTGTAGATCTAATAGTTGAGAGATCCTGGGCACACATTTCAAAAGTTCAACAAATCTTATTTTGAGAAAATTTACAGATGAATCTTGTTATTTCTGGTAATTGCAAGTACTTCCTTGCATTGGTGACTAAGAAATCAATGCTGTTGCCAGTGGGAAAAGAGTTTTATTTTACACTAATGCTCAGCATGTTGTGATACTTCACACAAAGCCATGTAACACTTCCTGCCTTGGATTTGAAGTCTGTTGTCCCAGGAGCAGTTGCAGCAAATCTGGTTGCTTTCGAGATCAAACTCCCGATCTCGAAAATTGTTGCTTACATGCTGAAATGCAAACATTTAAGCAATAAAAAGATATTTAACACCAATACTAGACAGAGGCAACATCGCGAGAAAAAATTATGATTACAGGAAAATTTTCCACTCTGTTTAACTTCAGTTTTTGGACGTTTTGAGACACAAAATACCATTCCCAGGCGGAAAATGACTCACCCCCCTCCCCCAAAGAAAATCACTTCAGTTTTGCATCGATCTCGAGCACGACCCAAATGAGGGAGAGAGAGAAAAAAACGGAATTCCGTGAATCCACGAAAAAATCTTATGTATGATGTTGCTGCTGTCAGTCTAAAAATTCATGTCAGGGAGTCAGTTATATGCCCCACACTGTTCTGTATAAACTGATCCGTTTAAATTAGTGACGAGGGTGACTGATTACAGTCAATGGAGCAACCAGTGCAACATGCACAGGACAATTCAGCATCATATACTGTATACATATCATTGTCAACCATTATCGATCCACTGCTGGACGAAGGTCTCCCCAAGTTTCCTCCACAACGGTCTGTCTTGTGCCAGTCTCCTCCATGTCACTCCCGCATACTTTCAAATTTTATTCACCCATCGCCCATGTGGTCTTCTTCTGGGTCTTTTCCTGTCCCTTGGAATCCAGTCTAAAATTTCGGCTGTCCATCGATGGTCTGTCCTTCTGGCAGTATGTCCAGCCCATTGCCATTTCAGGGATTTAACTCTGACCATGATGTCTTCCACTCTTCCGACGAAAATATATATACCCCTATATTGGGAATGAGTGTCAGTGCTAAATATAAATACTTTTCCTAAGCCTACAAAATTAATTTCATAGTAACTATATGTAGCAAATTAAAAAAAATGAAAAAACAATGAAGCAAGAGAAATTAATCACAAGTTTCATCAAAATCTGATGTGTCTAATTTTCAAAAGATTACCAGACAGAATTTTTTTTTTTTAATCCAGGGTTTAACAACTACTATAAGCAACTCTATATGCAATCTCATCCCTGATTTAGGGCCACTGGTTCCAGGGAAAGAAGACAGCCAGTGCCGTAAGACAAACACATCATCCATACCTCGAACCTGGGTCCATCTCCAACAAATGGTCAAAGCCAGCATTTAAACCACTGTACCTATCGGATAACCCAAGCTCAGAATTCCTTTTTGTCATTACGTAAGAAATGTCGAGAAAACAAGAACTCCAACATTCAGTCAAACAAAGAGGAAACAACACTTGTGTGTGTGTGTGTGTGTGTGAGAGAGAGAGAGAGAGAGAGAGAGAGAGAGAGAGAGAGAGAGAGAGAGAGAGAGAGAGAGAGAGTTTGCTTTTGTAAACTGCACATAATTGCTGCCGCAAAGTCTCTGAAAGGAAGAACAGTAAAGACTCAGCAGCCATTTCAGCCTTGCAGTGACCATGGGAGGTGTGAAGTGCTTCACTTGAAAATGCTATCTTATTCCCTCGTTGCCACTGCCTTAGCCAGTTGAAGGTGGTGCGTCAACCATGAGGTAAGCTGTTGGCAAAGCAACGCTGAGCGCAAGAAGATGGTCATGCACTGAGATGAATAATAATTAAAGTTCCTGTGCCTTTGATCATGTGATGCAAAAAAGTTGTTGCTCAGGAGTAAAAGATGACAAATTCATGCATCATGTTAGCAGATAAATCAGCGAGTGATTTTTTATAATATTTTGAGTATTGCCCATAATGTAGTATAGTCAACAAAAAAATCTGTAATTGTTGGCAGCTCTGGAAACTGTAAAATTTAAATACTAAAGAATGGAATAATACTAGAACTTATTATTTTACTCGTGCACAGTATGTATCTAGGACGCAATCAATATCTGTCTTGAGCACGATTACAAAGATACTCTACAACTGCACATACCCGTCCTTAATGAACAAACACTTTATTCGAAATTAAAAACAATGAAGCCTTATTTATTCTATGGTACGATAATTCATGCTGTAACGAGGATTTACCATGTTATGTACCAAACCCATGGCGACAATACATTCGAACACTTAGACTACCTAAGAACACTTAACTTAACCTAAAGACTTTAAGATATAAAAACTATATATGTTTTACCATGTTGTTATTGCTACTTTGCATTGCTATGGTAACTACACATGACTAACCCTGTATGAATTGTGAGGTTCCACTCACAGGAAATCTGAGCTCACTTGTTGGCTTGATAATGGCTCCTTGGGGGGACCAAAAGTGCTTGCCTTTTAACTTTTCAATATGCTCTTAGCTGTACATAGATGTTTTTAATTTCGAATAAAGTGTTTGTTCATTGAGGACGGGTATGCACAGTTGTAGAGTATCTTTGTAATCGTGCTTAAGACAGATATTGATTGCGTCCTAGATGGAATAATACTTTCTTATTATGCTGGCAAACAGCAGTTCTGACTTTAAGTCTAGTAAGAGAAGAAAACCTTTGTGATTAATGAAATATGGTGTTAGAATTCTCCAGTGGTCCGCTGGCCATTAGCCTGCAAAACTTGCGTCGGACCACTGAACAATTGATTGTATTACTGGCCCGGATGGCTATCTTTTATTTATTTATTTTTTTTCCTAATTTGTCACAAGTTAAAAAAATTATTTCTATTTCTTTTACCTTGCTGTATGGTTTTCTTTTTAGGCTGCAAACTAGTGATAGGTTCATGAAATACTATTGGATAACAGCTTTTTTTTTTTCTGTCTTACCCCTCATGATTTGCAAAGAGTGGAAGAAACAGCAAATACAGAACGGCAGTTCCCAGTCCTTGTCTCGTAATGGCAACAGCAGTTTTTTGTTACCATTCGTAATGAGGTTCCCCACCATTCGTAATGAGCAGAAGTAAACAAAATAAACGTCCTGCTCTTCCTTGGATTCGCCCATCCTAGTGAATGCAGCAGATACTGACACCAGACACAAACCAGCTTTTGTTTCTGCCTAAGAAAACACACTAGTGGAGGAGGCCAATTGAATGCGTGAAGGTAATTTTTGCAAAAGAGCAATTCACATGAAACAGTGTTCAATGGGGGACTAAAACTAACTTCATAGGAAAGTAGAAGGATGAGCAATAAGACTAAAATAATGAAAAGGAAGCTAAACCCTAAACAATAAAACATACATATAAAAAAAAAAGGCACCGTAAGTATTAAAAAAAAAAAAAAGGCTGCTAATGTATGAATTTTTGTACCCTTAAAGTCTCCTCATTTCCTTCTTACTTAAAAACAGATTGGGAAAGCACTCTTACTCTGCTATATCACCAATCCATCGGAATCTTTTTCTGGAAACATTCTTTGTCCTGTGAGTTGCACTTTCAAATTAGATGTTTTAAACATGAATATTGGAGATATGTAATTCCATTGAAATGATACGTTATTTTCTACATATGTTGTAGATGTCTAAGCTGTTGTTTTTTTACAGACCAGTGGACATTTTGGTGGACCAGTAGCCAGCGAATTTTAGTGGTCCGCTCGGCCAGTAAAGTGTTTATTTATAATTCTAACACTGAGATAACTACTAAAAAGTTCTGACAAAAACTGCCGGAAAGGATTATGATTTAAAATACATAGATAAGCATTAGTAGTTATGTTTACCTACTAATTAAAAAAAGTGAATATATTCTTTTTTCAAAGAAAACAGAATCCTATTAACAGTTAAAAAATATTACTGAACAAGAGATTTAACTGTGTTTAGAAATGCCAGTGATTCACAAGCTTAAGGAAGATAAAATATCAAGTAATGGATGAAAGCTGAATGCAGCACTTTAAAAAAGATGATGCTGCTAAGTGCAATTTTTTTGAGATGGATATTGAAGATACAATTGTGGAGTTCTACACAAAACTTTATATATGGGAGAACACATCTGCCAGCAACACACGAATAACAAACTGCTCCTACTTCTTTCACAGGAAAATCTCTTCTTAATTACAAGAGATTGCATTCCATGCCCAGTTCATCAATGGCATCTGTCCATCTCTGATTTTGATGAAAATTAGTGTACAGAACTACACATATGTGCAAAATATAAATCCTGTGAAGGCTTATGTCAATTGAATTTGCCAGATCCTCATTACTGCCAAACTTAAAATTTGGAGTGGCTGTCTCATCTCTAACTGAGAATGCACGACTTCAGAACTCCTCTGCCAAACAAAAAATATCGTAACTTGGAGCCTAACCAAGCACTTCATTAAAATGATCTGTTTGGTAATAAAAAAAAAAAAAAATCTTTATCATGATGTTTTTTATTACATCACAACATTATATTTTAAGATTTATAGCAAGATAACAAATAAAAAAATGGACAAAAATTAGAAGCCATGCTGATTGGGTGGAAAGGATTGCTCAAAACACCAAAATATGGAGTCGTGGAGATCAACATTCAGGAGTAGTCTAAGAATGGTGATTGAATATACAAATTCATTAACCATACTACAAAATCTTTGCTAACACAAAATTAAATAAAAGATTTGCCTGCTGGTCTCTACTTCCCCTTGAAAAAAAATCTTAGAATGATTGTGCTCGTTTTATTTTCTCTCATAAACAGATATTAACAGCAAAAAATATTACTGGCCCAAAATTTACTATATTATATTAAGATAGCACTGAGTAATTAATTTAAAAAATCAACTGCTTTACTATAACTGAGTAAGGGATTAAGGTATGACTAAATAACAGGTTAAGACACAAAAACTACATGGAAAATCTGACTGCAGGATGAAAGCACAAATTTAAACTGCTTGTTTACATTCAGAAATATCTTCATCTTTTCAGTCCCTTGATGCAACAGCAGCACAAGGACACCATCTAGATCATGTGATAGCAATTTGGCAGAACAGCTGTAGGCAAATGGCAGTGTGCCATTTCAACAAAATGTGAGTTAAAAAGAAAAACAGCTCATGAACACAACTATTTTAAGCTTTCCTGCTCTTGAAGTCAAAGTGAAGTTCATTGTTTAGGGTGACAAAAGGAAGTTCACAACTTTAGACATTTAAAATGCTCTAAAAAAGGGCTTGAAAGAGCAGGCTCAAAAAGACAATCCTGAAAATGATTGAAATTTCAAACCTGAACCACAGATAACAAATATCAAATAAAGTTTGGATTATACATATTCCTTCAACTTCTGAAGAAAGAAGAATAGAATTTACTAACTCCAAAAGTTATACTCTCAAAAAAAAAAAAAAAAATCTAAAAATTTGTAAGGTCTACAAAACTTATTTTAAAATGTAGTTTGCTGTGTTGGGAGAATTGCAGTCTAAACATCTGTGTTACAAAGATTGCTTTAAAAGCTAAAACTAAGTTTTAAGATACCTACTTTGTGGGAAAATATTAATTAGCAAATGCTGTGGCAAAAGAGATGTGTTGACCTGTTGATTCAAAAAAAAAAGAAGAAGAAGAAGAAGACAAAAAAAGTGGAAGTGTAACATTAAGTAGATACAAGCTTTTTATTTTATTTTATTTTTATATAAAAGGAATTAATTTTCCATGTAAGGGGTAGAAGTGATTTTACCACTACTTTTTTTTTTTTTTTTTTTAATATTCCAGCATGAAGAATTTTAGGGAAGCACACTTCCAAATTTCTGAGAATCATTACTGTTATTGTTGTCACATACCCCAGAACAAAAAAATGTTACAATGTAAATAAATCTAAAAATGAATTCATTGAATTGCAAACCTGAATTCATTGAACGGTAGCACATTTACACTATTAATAATTGCCATGTTATATCTGAACAGTTCGGTGTGCTTTTTATACTTATTTGTGAATGAGCAAGCAAGATGCAGGTAGAATAAAAATGCTGAGTAAATGAAAACAAATATAGCCCAATGCAGAAAACACTGCAGATTACTAATAAGTAGTGTTTGTCACAATATAAAATAAAGTACGGGGTCTTACAAAGCATATAAAGTGTGGGATGTTCAGAGTGGTTTTATGCCAGGTAAAGGCAGCACTAACCAAATTTTTGCATTACGCATGACGATTGAAAAGTATCTGGCTGTTGGTAAGAAAGTTTTTGCTACCTTCATAGATTTAGAGAAAGCTTACAATTGAACAAATAGGACACTTTTGTGGAAATTATTGAATGAATATGGTGTTACTGGGAATCTACTTAATAGTGTAAAAGCTATGTATGCTGGCAGTAGAGCTTGTGTGCGAGTGAATGGTGTTTTCTCAAAATGGTTTTCTATTGGTGCAGGAGTCAGACAAGGTTGTGTAATGTCACCATGGCTGCTGTGTAATATATTTATGGATGTGTGCATGCACGATTCCAAAATAGATAATACTGGTTTATGTCTTGATGATATCCGTGTGTGCAGATTGCTGTATGCTGATGACACTGTCCTGTTGGCAGACAGCAAAAGTGATTTGCAGAGCATGTTGTCTCGGATGTACCAAGTTTGCATGAAATTCAAACTGAGTATAAATAAGGGAAAAACCAAAGTTATGGTTTTTGAGAGAGGAACTGGTAACACTGAATATGTAATGTAAGTCTAAATGGCACAGTGATTGACTAGGTGAGTGAGTTTGTGTATTTAAGAAGCATGTTTGACAGAGAACAAATTGGATGGTGAAATTAGCAGAGTGAATTCTGGGAGGTTTTTACAGGAATGATGGATTCTCAAAAGAGTTCCGCATGGCTGTGTACGAAAGTGTAATTCTTCCTACTCTGATGTATGGTAGTGAAACCTGGGTTCTACAGAAGAAACAGCTTGTTTGTGTGCTGGAGAAATGCATTACTTACGGGGGCGCATTCTGATTGTGTGAGGAATGAAAATGTGTTGCAGTTGTGTGATGTGAAGCAAAATGTTGTTAGCAAGGTGGAGACTAATATGTTTCGGTGATTTGGCCATGTTGAAAGAATGAGTGATGAGGTGCTTACTAAGCAAATCTTTTTAGCCCAAGTGGCAGGAAGGAAAGGCACAGGAAGGCAAAGGAAGTCATGGGAGGGTCAGATTCAGGAGTGTCTGCATGAGAAAAAGATTATGAGTATGAAGTATGGAAGATCTTGTGTATGGCGTGTGATGGATGTGAGTGAAGTCCGAATTGTAAGTCAAGATCATTGTAAATGGAGAAGTTTGATATGGCTACAGTAAGTAAAAATTATCTGGTAGTTTGTATTTCTTTTTGGAGCTAACCTCTGAATCTCAGAGAACAGCTTAGTGATGTGTATGTATGTATGTATGTATAAAATAAAGTACTAATAAACCAAGTCCAAGTAATTTTGAGTTTAAAAAAGCATATGCTCAACCTTCACGATGGGCACTAATTTTAATATTGTTGGACCTGCACAGGAATGCAGCTGGAATTATTTTATGCATTCCAGCTATATTCCTACACAGGAGCAACTTAAGCAATTCTAGAAGAAATGTGTAACAAAGGGGATACTTGAACACATGAGTAAAATGAATGGCACAGCACCAAAACTCTACGTCATTACTCCTCAGAATTGACATTCAGTGACTATTTTACAGGAGGGTACTTAAGACATGTAACCAGAGCATCCCTGATTTTTGGAAGGCTTCCAAAATAGAGATGTTGTCATACTTCACACAACACAGATTATACAATATTATGCAGACAGAGGCATGCATGAGTCTTGTATTACTCATGACTTCAGCACGGTCTGTGAGACTTAAACAAATAAATTTTGCAGCTACCACAAAGAAGTTAAACTCTATGTTACTGATGAAAAATGGACTTCATATATTTGAATTAAGAATTTTAAAATATTCATCTTGAAATCACTGAAAATATTGCTGCATTACACTAAAAGTTAGTGTACTGTTTGTAATTTTGTGTTTTAATTACTGTTATTCATTTACCAGTAAAGTTATCTTTTAGAAGATGGATGCACTCATCCTTACGAATTCTAAGTAACCCAATACATCCATTCTGGCATGTTATTTCGTTTTGTTGCTTTAAACATTCTTGATAGAGCAAAAACCTTTCACATTTTGTATAACTTCATTAACAAAAAATATGAAAGCATGCTCTGCAAAAAAGCCAACATACAGTTTGGTTATATCCAAATATCATAGGCAATGGTTATTATCCATAGCAGTAACTGCTGTGACATAAGGGGAACTACGATATAACAAAATCAGTAAACTATCACATAATTTACATACATGTACTATCACTAAGCAGTTCTCTAATACTGAGAGGTCAGCTCATCAAATAATGACAACCTGCCACGATAAATGTTTACCTGATGGAACTAGAATTTATTTACTGTTGTCGTCTATCGCATAATTTGCAGAGCAAAACCCGGAAACTGTCTACATCTTCAAACATATTATCATGACTCACTAAGCACAACATGGTAACTGATGCAATAAATGATGAAATGAGTCAAAATCTACTCAAAAGCAAACTATATGATAATTTTGTGAACTTTCATCAGTTGTGCTACATCTTTAATCTTTTATACATGCAGGATGGAAAGAAAGACCCCACTGAAGCTCCAGGTCCCAAACTGTCCAAGTTTTTTTTCGTTTGAGGGTTAAACAATCACCGTGAGCAACTCAATGGGCTATAAGCAGTCTCCTGTCCCTAATTTAAGGCCACTGGTTCTAGGGAAGGGAGAGATCCAGAACCGTAAGACAAACACACCATTCATGCCTCATCTGGTATTCAAATCCAGACACATCTCAGATGAATGATTAGAAGCTAAAGCTTCGTACCACTCGCCCACTGGGGTAGCTCATCCAAGTTCATCTGAATTAACATTATCTTAGTAGCGTTTGCTCATGAAACAGTTTTTGCTTCTGAAAGGATAGATAGTTCAAGTATAGTTTCATCAAACTATGAATGTCCATGATTTCATAGTTTTTAATTTAATAAGAAAATATTTACCATACATTGAAAAAAAAAATGGACCAAATGCTCACATGAAAAGGTTTTGTACAAGGGCGGAGAGCCTAATTTTCCTGTTCATTCAGTTATTTTTCATAATCTTCCAGCTTAAAAGTCTCTCTCCTGTAAATACCTGCAGCAACAACAACACACAGCTACTACAAGAGAAGCTGCCCTAAACCATGAAACAGTCATTCTAAACAACTCATCCCACAGGGAATGGTCAATGTGATTTTTAAAATACATTAGTTTTATATGGGTTTTTTTTCTTTGTTTGTAAAGAAGCTTGACAATTTTTAATGTCAACAGTTTGAAAGAACACCATATAAAGGAATCAGGAATAATCATGTAGTTTCTTGAAATGGAAATTAAAATATGAAGAGAGTATTCCCTGATATTTTGACAACTATTGTTAAACTGTTGCAATAAATTGCTTATTAAAAAATCTGACACAAAAGCAATATTTGGCCAAACAGTACAATAACATATACACCGTGTACACTTGTGTGCAAAACTTAAGCAACTTTACTGATTTTGGCGTAATTCCGCGAAAACTCACCTGAGAGACATGAAATTCACACTACAGAAGCACAATGCAGTGCCTAAAGGATGACGAAAGCAGCGTAGCAAACAAATGAATAGAACGCATACACGAAGGCAGGCAGCAGAAAATGGTTTATTGACAGCACAGCATTCGTACACCTAACCGACAGTCCATGAGGGAGAACAACAATCCAAAGTCCCTTAGTACGGGATATGACCTCCCCGAAGTGCACAGGTTGCGTGGCACCGTCTGGCCATACTCAACACCAGATGATCCAACAGTTCTTGAGGTAACAGTTCCCACTCCTCGATGAGCATCTGTGTCAGTTGTCTGGTGTTCTCCGGGGGAAACGATCGTGCCGCCAGGCGTCTCCCCAAAACATCCCACACATGTTCGATGGGATTTAAATCAGGGGAGCACGCTGGCCACTCCATTCTGCGAATATCTTCAGAATATAACAGGTCCTCAACTGCTTGGGGCCTGTGTGGGCGAGCGTTGTCGTCCATAAAAACAAAGTCTGGACCAATGGCACCTCGGAACAGACGCACGTGGGGGCGGATGATCTCATCACAGTAATGCGCTCCGGTTACGGAACCTGTGTCGAAAATGTGGAGCTCCGTCCTACCGTTCAGCATAATGCCACCCCACACAAGTACGCCAACGGTCTCGTTCCCTGATGTTCGTGGGATGAAAGCGTGTCCCTACCTCTCGCCAGATCAACTGGCGCTGAGAATCGTTTGTCCGACTGAAACGAATCTCATCGGTAAAGAGGACGTGACTCCATTGATCAGGTGTCCAGTGTGCATGTTCGCGACACCACTGTAAACGGTGCCGCCGATGGGCTGCTGTCAATGGTATGCAGCGTTCCGGCCGGCGGGCATATAGCCCACCCTTATGAAGGTGTCTGGCCCCAGTACTGCGGAATACCTGTCGTGCGAAATGAACAGGTATTATTAGGAAATAAGAAGCTGCCATTAAAATTGCAGCATACACAGCTCACAGAAAATAACAAAACTGTCAGACTGTGGAATTTGATTGTGTTAACGAATTATGTAGAACACAAAAAGAAGATTGAGAAACTCAAAGCACACAAATTAAAGAACAGGCTCATCACATTTTGACTTATAATTACTAATCATACTACACAGAATGTTGAGCACAGAAGAAATACCATTTCAAAAATTTTATTCAGCAGAATCAGTATATAAATATTTGACTGACAGCACAAAAACAAGTTGGTGAACATATGAGAAAACTTTGCGAACAGTGAGTATTGACACTGCCTAAGTATGAATGTACCCACAGCCAAAAACCAGGACAGTAATTTTTCAAGAAATATTTGCATTAATTTGTAACTAAATTATTTTTAACTGTAATCTGGCACATGTAGCCAATTTACATATGCCTCATCAATCTCACTCACAAAAGCTCATGAGAACAGAGCACATGCCCTCATGAGCTTGTGTGTGCTACAATCAACGGAAATATTTTTAAAGGTAAGAATGGTCCAGGTTTTTCCATTCCTGAAAATATAGCTGCTCAAATATTAAAAAGAAACAAGTTTCTATCTGCTTGTGTGCAACACATAAATGCTTATTGCTACTATATTTTCAGAATAAAAGGGGGCATGGAAAGCTATTTAATCATGTTTATTTTTTACTAGAAACCCAGAAAGGGTAAACTGAAAATACTGATGGAAAATCAAATAGCTCTATGCAGTAACAGAAGTCATTTCACATGAAAATAAAAATATACTTTTCAACCTTGTCTTAATTTTTTTTAAATTTGACATGCAGTTAGACAGATTTACAAACATTTTTTGCTAAAATTTTAATTTAAAGGAATTATTAGTTTTTCTTTCTCTTTTTTTTTTTTTTTTTTTTTTTTTTGCAAAGTGTTTAATTTTTTTTAAAAAAAAAAAAAGAACAATTTCAGGCCCACTATTACATCTTAAAATAAAGCTTTCTAAGCTAGTTTTCAACTTACTGAGTTAAAACTTATGTTTCAAAGCTGGGTTATTTTTGAGCTTTAATTTGATAAGTAACACAGTCTTAATCTAAAAAACAAGTAGTTTCAAGATTATTAAATCTGCCCTCTGAACATATAAAGCCCATTAAAAATCTGAAAAAAAAAAAAAACATTTTTTTTAACAACAGAACTGCTACCAACATACTGTTAAAATTTTATAACTTGGATTTGCAGTTAGTAATTATAAATGTCAAAATGCTGAAATGAATTTTATCCTTAATATATTCCAGCCTCTAACATTCAGATGCTCTTTAAACACATAGCGCAGGCAGGCATTCATGCAGGAATGTTCTTAAGAAAGAGTACACTTGATAGCATACATAATTAATGAACTAGACTATTTTAATATGCATTCTACACTGAACAGACAAAAAATTATGACCAGCACATCTTTATCTCAATGAAAGCACCTGCACGACATAGAGTAAGAAGGTCATGAAATGGTATACAGAGGTGTGCAAAAGTATTGCACCACCTGTAAAAACCGTGAAATTTTAAGTTTAACTTTTTTAACTAACTAATTTTCATAATTACTTCATCGTTTGTGTGTCAAGCAAAATTTAGTGAAGATTTCAAAAATGTCTTAGTTTTTTCTGTAGCTACCTCTGTTCTTAAAATAGGACACAAAATATGGTGTTTCACAAACACATTGAAATTCACGTTAGCTGCATATCAGTTGTTACAGCCAATCACAGACATTCTTTTATCTGATTGGCTGCTTCCTAATGCTATCCTGATCCTACTTCAGCCTTTATAAGGGTTTACACAGAACTATGAGAGCACTGTAGTGGTCGCTTCTTATAGTTATTAGGGTATACTTTTGTGTGCATTCTCAATAATGCAGAATTATGCACAGTGGACAGAGTAAAAATAGTTCTGCATAAAGAGGGATATTATTCAAGGCAAATTGCTGAAAGATTGGGCTGAAATCAATCTACAGTTATTAGACTACTGAAGAAAGTAAAAGACACTGATGATATTAAAAATATGTGTCACAATGGAAGGCCCAGATCCACTATAACCAGGCAGGACAGAGTGTCAGAAAGCTAAGCTTGGCACAAGAGGCTCAAACCAGAGTTGCTTCAAAGGTAGTCTGAAGTTACTGTTAGTACATCTACTGTTAGGAGGAGGCTGCTTCACTATGACTTACGTGGCTGCAAAGGCAGGTGTAAACAACTGTTACCTGCAAATCAAAGACAGCGTAGACTTCAGTGGGCACAACAGCATGTCTCATGGACAGCCAAGCAATAGGAAAATGTTCTTTTCAGTGATGAATCAGACTTTTGCCTTAGTGGGAATCCGAGTAGTGCCTATGTAAGGAGATTCAAGCAAGAAGAATTCTATCTAAGCTGCTTAGTGACTACTGTTAAGCATTTAGTTAAGGCCATGGTTTGGAGCTGCATGTGTCCACATGGTGTTGGGAACCTTCATATTGCCAATGTCATGGTAAATGACCAGAAATACATCTGGATATTAGAAAACAAGATGCTACCATCATTTACAAGACTTTGTAATAGCAATTTTATTTTTCAAGATGACAATGCTCCCTGTCATCATGCTAAAGTAGTGAAAAAGTAGTTTCAGGAAAAAAATTTCAACATCTTAAGTGGCCACCACATCACTGGACCAAAGCCTGGTCGAAAATTTGTGGTTCAAAGTGTCATATGAACTATCAAAAAAGAAGCCAACAACCAAAATTCAACTCATTAAATATACAATTCAAATTTGGAATCATATTGTTCAATCCAATCTTTTATAAAACTTTATTTACAGTATGCCAGCAAGATGCGAAGCTGTGATTAAAGCTAAAGGCTGGGCAACAAAATATTAGGTACATTTTATAATCTTGCTTCATTATATTTCTATGTTATTTAATTCTTTACAAATTACAAAAACGATTTATTGCTGTAAATCTAAATATTGGATCCTTTTCATAAAAATTTTGACTTTGTTGTGATTTTTGTAATGCATCTTAAGAACAGAAGTAGCTACAGGAAAAACAAAGACATTTTTTTACAATCTCCATTAAATTTCACATCTAATGACATATAAATGATAAAATAACTATGAAAATTAGTTAGTTAAAAAAAGAGAAACTTAAAAAGTCACATTTTTTGCAGGTGATGCAATGCTTTTCAACACCTGACACTGAGCTTTGTTAATCAGTGCTATTCTTGTTCTTCAGATGGGAAAGGTAATGGACCTAAGCGAGTTTGATAAAAGTCAAATTTTAATGGCCAGACGACTGGGTCAGATAATTTCCAAGACAGCAAGACTTGTGGGATATTCATGGCCAGCCATAGTTAGTACCTTCAAAAGGTGGTCCGAGGAGGGGAAAACCACAAACCGCCAGAACTGTGTGGGCTGACCATGCAATCATCAACACCGGACCTTCAATGATTCGATGAAGGTCGTCTGGTCTGATAAATCTCGTTTCCTGTTGCACCACGAGCATGGCCAGGCATGTGTCCGTCGTTTGCCTGGGGAAGTGTTGGCACCATGATGAACCATGGCATTAAAAACAAACAAGTGGTGGAAGTGTAATTGCTTTAGGCAATGTTCTGCTGGGAAGCCCTGGGTCCAGTCATTCATGTGCAGAAAATAATGACATCCATCCCCTACCTAAACATCATTGCAGACCAGGTATTCTTTCATGGCAACAGTACTACCCTCTAGTAGTGTTTTCTTTCAACAGGATGAGCTATGCCACATTGTCCAGATTGCTTGAGAATGGTTCGCAGAACATCAGGAAGACTTCCCGGTATAGCCCAGGCCTCCAAATTCCACAGACATCAATCCATTTAAGAATCTGTGATTTGTGTTGGAAAAGCAATAATCTGCGGAGGCTCAACCACATAACTTACAAGAATTAAAGGATTTGCTGGTTCCAGATACTACGAGACACCTTCAGAAATATTGTAGCATTCATGTCTCACTAAGGAATAGCTGTTTTGGTGGCATGTGGGAGACCAACATCACATTAGGCAGGCGGTCATAATGTTTTGACACTTTGATGTATGTAAATTTTGAATTTAGTATATTTCAAAAAATGTGAAAATAGTATATGTGAAATTTAGAATGTTTCAAAAGATATATCTTCTAAAGATAGCAACTTGGTAGCAGCAGAATTTTCTTTAAAAATTCACCCTAACTTTTCATTTATTTTCCTTTCCCTTTAATGTTTTTTTATTGATTTTCCTTCCTCAGCCTTGTTTCCGGTTTGACACGTAACAACTTAAATTCGTGAAACCTATGTTCAATGTTTCAACAAGCCCTACAGATTTGAACAACATGATTTAGTGACTGTATGTCTAGGAGAAATTTTTAGTGTGTTAAAGAAGCAACAGCTTTTTTCTTTGCAATTTATGCTTAGTTCTGTAGTTTAAAATCCCTGGGTGGGTGGTTGCTTTTGCTCTGGTTCAGCAGGCAGGCATGGAGGAGCCTTGCAGTTTCAGTTTTCTTTCTCACAGTCAAGTTTGGAGCAGGCAGTTTTTCTCGTTTGGGGATGCTTTTCGTGGTATGGTGCCAGCCCATTGGTTATCGTGGACAAACCTATTAACCAGCACGTCTACCTCGATATTCTGGAGAATTATGCCCTACCAACTATGTGGCAATACTATGGAAACGAGCATTGTTGGTACCAGCAGGATAATGCACCGAGCCATAAAGCAAGGACTGTTATGGTGCGGTTTGACGATAATTTTGTATTGTGTATGGACTAGCCAGCACAGACCCCTGATCTTAATCCCATAGAACACCAATGGGATGAGTTAGAGCGCCGCATAACAAGTTTGGAACCAAGGCCTATTACTAAGCAACAGTTAGCAGCAGCATTATGTACTGAACGAAAGCGCATATCTATTGCTGTGTTCCAAAACCTTGTTGAAAGCATGTCTCGAAGGGCCAGTGCATGCATTAAGGCCAAAGGTGGACCAACACTGTACTAATTAATGTATGTCAATAAATGCTATGTTGTGCTTCTCTTCTAGGTGTCCAGTGACTTTTGTCAATATAGTGTATTTGCAGTTTAAAAATACTTTTACTGTAGTTTTATGGAGATGCCATTACAGAATTTTTACTGTGAACCCCCAAGAGATTTGCAAACCACCAATTAGGAACTGCTGCTTTAAATCAATACTTGAAAACAAGACTAATTTTAGGGATCTACGAGGTTTGGATATAAAATAGTAACAACATACCTGCATGTCCCAAAAATATTTATTCACACAGCAGAATAAGTTTACATTCCTTCAAAATAATCTCCCCCATACTGATACCCTTCTACCATGCATCTGGAAAGTGCTGAATACTGTCAGCAGAGCAGTTTTTGCTGATGTCAGCACAAGAGCGCTCTAACCACTTGATGGATTTTTTGCGAAAACACTTTCATCAGTGTTTCTTACAGTTTTGTGAAGAGATCAAAGTCACATGGGTATGTGTCCAGGTAATAGGACGGATCTTTGAGAAACTCCCACTACCACTGTACTAATAAATTCTTTAGAGAAACAGCAGTGAGACATTGAGCATTGTCATGCAAGACACTGGGTGCACTTGTTCAGAAACTTGGCAACTTCCATTACACAGCAGGGCAAAGATGATGTTCCAGAAAATGCTAGTACTGAGCATTAACAGTCTGGTGTTGTGCAACTGCATGACAGAGTATCACACCCTAGATATCATACACAACTATCAGCATCACTTTGACATTCCTGGAAAACTTTTTTGGCCGTGGAGACAGTGGATGCCACCATTCATTGAAGTGCCATTTCAGTTCTTGTTCGTATGCCCTCTTCCACATTTCATACAGAGCAATGATCCTCTCCAGGAACACACCTTCTTTTCTGGTGTAACGTTCCAAATACTCACTGGCAAGGGCATAACATTGCCATTTCTGAACTTCCGTATAATGATGAGGCATCCATCGAACTGCTATTTTGCAGTGACCAAGCATGTCCTTCAACACTTTCAAAACTATTTTGTGGCATATTCCTACCTCTACGGCTAACTGTCTTGATGGCCATCGTCGATCCACCCCCATCAATGCTTGCATCAACTCCATGTGATGGTCTTGGATTCCAGGTTGACTTGAATATGCCACGTCCTCCACCCTGCGGCGACCTCGGCAGAATGCTGTCACCAATTATGCCATCATTTCATATGATACTGTGCTTGGTTACCACATGTTTCCCAAAGACCTTGAAAACATTTCGTAATGTTCCTTCCACGTGCCACATCGACTTTGATCCGTAAACGTTGTTCTAACTTTTAAAACATCTCTTTACAGCAGTCCTGTTTGACAACCATACTTCAACATTGCATACACTTCCCTTCATAAGCCTTTCACTGGTGAATCAATCTGTGAGAATTAAACAGAAACACACTCACGCTACAAATGCTTGGAACAGCAACACCCTCACGTGTGCATCAGAAAGTGGGGACAGTATTGCCACTATTTTATATCCAACCCTCATATGTTAATACAAAATCAGATATTAATATGAAAAGGAAAAGAGTGTGTGCATAAATTTTTTTAGATTTTTTATAACTGTTATGTCCATAATACTGCAAAAGAATTGTACAATTGTTCCCAGCCTTATGCAGAACTTTTACATACACAGATCTGGCACTGGCATGAAATGATCCAAAATCACAACAGAAACTCTGGCATTTTACGCTAGTTTCAAGATCATTACACTTTAACATAATGTCCCCATGAACTTAAATGAAATTCCATGGATACCATACAAATTCTCATATCGGAAAGAGCATTTTTACAACCAGTAAGTAGACCCTCATTTTCTACCATCACAAAATGATAATTAATACCTTACTAGTACTTGATACCTTACTAGTACTACACCTCTCCTTCCCCACAAAATGAATATGGAAAATAAAGTTTCAGCTATTCTGACAGTTCAATTTTCCTTCTTCTAAATTCAAAGGGAAAATTAAAAAAAAAAAAATTGTCACATCACAGCTATTCTACAACCATTAAAATTAAAATCAGTCTATCCCATTACTTGAATAATGTATAAAAGTTGCCCAAATGAAAGTGAGACTTGTGCAATAGTGTCGTATAATTACACAGAGCCGTGGATTTTGCGCCAGTAGACGGCATGTCATGTTAGAAAGCACGGTGTTATCGGCAGCATGTGCGGTGGCAAGTTGACTATGTAGGGTCATAACATGGATTCATCCGAACAGGCCTAGCGGGCAGTTATGCAATTTTTGATAGCGGAAAGTGTTACTGGAGCTGAAATTTATCGTCATATGAAGGATGTGTATGGGAATGAGTGTCGGTCATGGTGTACAGTGTTCCGCTGGTGTAGTGAATTTCATAAAGGATGCGTGAGCATGGAGGACATGTGAAGACCCAGGAAAGCACACGTGACCATCACCATGGAATCGATTACTGCCGTGGACAACATGGTTCGTACTCTTCCAAGCAAAATAAATTCAAGCACTTTTCAAGGACTCTTTAAGCCGGAATTATATGTATGTACTGTCAGTCAGTCCGTCGGTAGGTATTTTAGTAAGTTCAGACCATTAATCTTAGCTTGGGCTGGCACACCTTCAATGACCTGCCATTACCCCTTGCCCACAGTTCGTTTATTTTATTAACTTTGAATTGCCCCTCTATTTTGGTATTTTTCGAAATCATTTTATCATTACAAAATATTTTGAAAGGGTACACTATTTCCGTATTCATTTGCTGGTATAACACTTTTGTTTTAAACTTTTATTTTGGATTCATTTTTTTGATGCAGTCAGGAAAAGAAGGGTCCATGCATGAATGAAGCACAAACAATTCCTCGAAGTTCCACCCTCTGGCAAGAATGCATCCCTAATCCCAGTAAACAGAAGCCCATCACAATTTGTGAATGCATCATTCCACTTATTTTACTCCCATGGCTGATGCTATACCCTGTACTGATATCATTGCCAAGGCATCAGCTGTCCACACACTCCCCTAGGTTAATGCAAGTTCTGTGGTATTTCAACAGCTTGGTGTTTTTATTGGAACTACACAGAAATCTCCTATTTAACTTTCTAGCACAAACAATTATTTTACACATGCTCTTTCATATCATTACTCTTTCATATCAAGTACTATTTACAGTCAAACTTTTTCAAGTTTTTTCAAGGACTTGAAAATGACCTTTTTTTTCAAGGACTTTTCAAGGTTTTCAAGGAGTGTACGAACCATTGCCAAAAGCTTGCTGGCGGTGATTAGGTGAATCGCCAAATCACCACCAGCAAGCTTTTGGCTACATTGTCCGCGAGTAAGGAAACTGTTAACAACGTTCTCCATCGCCGACTGGGATACAGCAAGGTTTGAGCATGGGTCCCCAAGCATCTCCAGGAGAAGCAGAAGACTCGGCGAATAGGTACTTTCCTGAAGCATCTGCATCATTACCACGCAGAGGGGGACAGTTTCCAAGATTGTAGTCGCAGATGAAACTTGGTGCCACCACATCAATCCGGCCACAAAACGTACGAGTATGGAATGCGTATCCCAACTCTCCATGCCCAAAAAAGCTCAGTCCTCCTTAAGAGCTAGAAAAATGATGTTCACATTTTTCCTCTATCAGAATGGCTCATTGCTTGGCTGGACGCAGGCAGTACGGTCAAGGCAACAACATACGGCAATATGTTACGCAACCTCCAAACAGCCATCAAGCGTAAGCGACCTGGTATGGTGTCAAATGGGGTTATTCTGCTACACAACAACGCACACCCGCATGTGGTGACAGTGTGCTAAAATTTGCTATGGAGCTTCCGCTGGGAGGTCACTGACCATCTCCCCTATATACTCTATCTGTCGCACTGTGACTACCACATCTTTGGGCCACTGAGAAAAGCTCGCAAGAGCTGCCAGTTTGCTAACGACGCTGAGGTCCGGGACGCAGCTGAAGACTGGTTCCACAGGCTACCACGGACGCTCTTCACTCAGGGTTATCCACAATCTTGTGCCGCACTGGCACACTTACTTGAACTGACAAGGCGACTATGTGTAGCTGGTTTTTACCCATGTATCACTCTTATTTTCTGTATGTTTGCATATTCCAACCTATAAACCCTTACGGCAAAAAAAACGACAGTCTCAGTTTCATTTGGGTGAGCCTTATATAAACTAAAAACATGTTTTTGCTTTTATATCCGGCACAACACATTCAAAGATCATTCCACAAAAACAACAGCTTATGTGCTGCAGTGCATAGTACATACTTGATTAATTCTGCTTTAAACATTCACTCCATTTCATCTGAATCAAACTCCAATTAAGTTTTACAGTTTTTACACGATAAGCATGGCACTGGTAACTACAAGGTCTACCAAGCATACCAAAACTAATTTCCCAGGTGGCCACAAATTAGTTCAAGGATGTTCAGGTATCTATCTCAAGACTGTTCTAAACTCTGGAATTCCCCCCCCCCACCCCTTCTGATTCAAAGTGCAAGTTGTCACACCATGCAATATGCATTGCCCCACAGGCTTCAACTGAATTCTTGTTTAGGTACTACATAATTTATAAAGTAAAATAGCAAAAGGGAAAAAATATAGGGGAAAAGAAAAACAAAAACACTTAGCACTGTACACTTGCAATGATTCTATGTGTTGAATTATACCAACAGATGATCAATATCAAACACACATCAAATTAAAAATTGTATTACTATCACAGCAAAGTTTGTATGTTTCCACTCTTCACATAAAGGGGGGGGGGAGAATTCCACAATCAACTTCTATGATCACTAAAGAAAAATGTTAAAATACCAGTGCTTGTTGGAAAAGTATTCTTGATGGAGAAAAGCTTGAGACAACCGATACCTACATTTATCTTGGGCAGCAGATATTAAGTGAGGGTCACATTGATGAAGAAATTAATCGGCGTATAAAACTTGCCTGGAGAGAGTTTGGGAGAAACATTACAATTTTCAAGAGCAATATGCCATTATGTCTTAAAGGAAAAGTGTTTAATCAATGCATTCTGCCAGTGCTTACGTATGGAGCAGAGACATGGACCTTAACTAAAAAATGCATACAAAGACTGCAGACAACTCAAAGAGCATGGAGAGATGCATGCTTGGTGTAACCAGGAAAGATAGGAAGAGGAACTTGTAGATAAGGAAAATGACATGAGTGGACGACATCATGACCAGAGTGAAATCACTGTGTATGTATATACTGTATATATATATATATATATATATATATATATATATATATATATATATATATATATATATATATATATACAGGGTTCAAAGAAAAGTCCTTATTTAGGGCAATAACTGTGGAAGAAAGGGTCCCAGTGGTACACAAGTTAGGTCTAAGTATAGGAAAGGGACAATGGCCAATCAAATGAAAACAATTGGAGCGTCCCTAGCGGCAAAGGTAAGAAGTTAGGGAACCTAACTCGCGAACAACGCAAGATAGAAACAAAATTCCAATTACAAAGTTGTAGCACATCATCTAATTAGTAGGAAACGACACATGGTGTGCACGAATTATGTACATGGACGGGTCAAAATGCTGTTAATTCAAAATCGGTAAAGAGGGTGAAACAGACACAAAAATAATGACACCAGACAGAAGCTGTGCAGGCTTATTTATAAAACTGAAAAATGTTTACAGGAGATATGCCTACTTACAGACACAACGCACATCTGCGCGAAGTTAATATACAGCCAGTTCGAAGTGGCTGTAGGCGTGTAAGAATAGCTTCTCGTGCACTATCTAGCATGGCAGGTATCACTGTGTTACAGGCGCACACAATGAGGTATCATAAATCTTCCAGACTAGTAGGTTCTGAAGCATACACCTATTCCTTCAAGTAACCCGACAGGAAGAAGTCCAAAGTTGTTCAGTCCGGTGACCGTGGAGGCCATTCAACCATACTGCCATAACCAATTACCTGGTGTCTGAATGTTTCAGCCAGGAAACTCCATATGCTGGCTGCCATGTGAGGTGGTGCACCATCATGTTCGTACCACATGCACAGCAGATCTCTGAGGGGAAGATCATCCAGAAAGTCAGATATCGGGCCCTGTAACAGCTGAAGGTACCGTTGACCTGTTAATGTCTCATCATAGAAAATGGGTTCAACTAGTATGTTTCGCCAAATACCGCACCAAACGTTCGTTGCCCAACATCGTTGATGTCGAGCAGCTCGTCCCATAGATGGGTTGCTCAGAGCCCAGTAATGGGTGTTATGCCAATTGACCATTCCGTCCCGTGTAAAATGGGACTCATCTATCCACAAGATATTGGCCAAGAAGTTTGGATTAACCTCCAATGTGTTATGTACAAAGTTGCAAAAATCGAAACGCCTTCCCTGGTCTCCATCGATCAAACCTTGCACTAGCTGAACGTGGTACGGGTGAGCTCCATGCTCGTTCAGGATTTGCTAAATACGTTGTGCTGTTAATCCGCATGCTTCGGCGACTGCTGTGGTACTAATGTTGGGATTGGCAAGGACATATTCCAGGACAGCCTCAGGATGCACTGTAACACCCGAACCCGTAGGTCTGCCTGATCGTGGACATGCCTGTATTCTTCCGGCCTCTCGGAGGCGGCAAACACAGTTATTAATAGTTGCTGCAGTTGGATGTTGACCAGTTGGAAAACGCTCGGCATACCGTCTTGCAGCTTCGTGGGCATTGCGATGATATTCACCATAAAGCACGACCATTTCACAGTACTCAGCGTCCGAGTAGTCCGCCATCAGTGTTTGCAACGTATACATTGACTGACGTTCAAATCCCCAGCCTTGGTACTTTATCTCACCGACCAGCTTCTACATCACTATCAATATTTACAAATGCATTTGAATCGTTCTCCATCGTGGGCCGGTATTTTGCATTGTCTAACCATCCAGCAACAGTGTGCACTTTATCAGCATTTTGACCCTTCTATGTACATAGTTCGTGCGCACCATATATGTCATTTCCTACTAATTAGATGATGCGCTACAACTTTGTAATTGTAATTTTGTTTCTATCTCACGTTGTTCGCGAGTTAGGTTTCCTAACTTCTTACCTTTGCCGCTAGGTGCGCTCCAATTGCTTTCATTTGATTGGCCATCGTCCCTTTCCTATACATAGACCTAACTTGTGTACCACTCGGACCCTTCCTTCCGCAGTTATTGCCCTGAATAAGGATTTTCCTTTGAACCCTGTATATTTTGGTCCGCTGGCCATTGGCTAGTAAAACTTCCACCGAACAACTGAATTATTGGTTTTACTGGCCCGGATGGCCAGTAAGTTTTTTTTTTTTTTCCTAAGTTGTCACAAGTCAAAAATGAATTTCTATTTCTTTTATCTTGCCATACAGTTTTCTTTTTAGGCGGCAAACTAATGAAAGGTTTGTGAAATGCTATTGGAAAACAGTTATTTTTTTATCCTTGGGGTGCAAAAACAAGAAATACAGAAAGGCAGTTTCTCAATCCTTGTCTTGTAACGGTAACAGCCACTTTTGGTTACCTCCGTCCCAACCATTCACAATGAGCAGAATTAAGCACAATAAATATCCTGCTCTCCCTTGGATTTGCCCACCCTAGTGAATGCAGTAGAAATGGACACCAGACTTTGTTTCTGCCCCAAGAAAACACACTAATGGAAGACGTCCATTGCATGCGTGAAGGTAATTTTTGTTAAAGAGCAATTTACACGAGACAGTGTTGAGTGGGGGATTGAAACTAACTTCATAGGAAAGTAGGAGGGATAAGCAATAAGACTAAAATAAGGAAAAAGAAGCTAAACCCTCCACAATAAAACAAGAAAGGTTGTGAATGTTTGTACCCTTGAAATCTTCTCATTCCCTTCTTACTTAAAAACAGATTGAGAATGCACTCTTACTCTGCTATATCACCAATCTATTCAAATTTTTGTTCTGCAAAAGTTGCACTTTCAAATTAGATGTTTTAAAAACAAAAATGTAGGAGATAATTTCATTGAAATGATACATTATTTTCTGCATATACTGTAAATGTCTAAGGTTGTTGAAGGGGGGGGATACGGGCCAGTGGGCATTTTGGTCGCCCAATGGTTTGCAAATTCTAGTGGTCCGCTGGGCCAGTAAAGGCTTTATTTCTAATTCTAGCCCAGAATTAGAAATAAAGCTTTATCAAGCCCTGTGTGTATATACACTGACAGAAAAAAAAAATCCCAACACCACGAAAAAATAGTTGTAGAGGAATGAAATGGCGGCAATACATTTGTATGGGTAACATATTTAATCAGTTAAGGTTTTAAGATCACAGCTTAATGTAAGCGCTAGAAGACCCATTTTAAATGTGAAATGCTGGTACATTAATAACCGATGTAACCACCAGAATGTTGAATGCAAGCACGCAAGCGTTCATGCATTGTGTCGTACAGGTGCTGGAGGTCAGTTTGTGGGATGGAGTTCCATGCCTGTTGCACTTGGTCGGTCAATACAGGGACGGTTAATGCTGGTTGGGGGTGACGCTGGAGTTGTCGTCCAATGATGTCCCATACGTGCTCGATTGGTGAAAGATCTCGTAATCTAGCAGGCCACGGCAACATGTCGACACTCTGTAGAGCATGTTGGGTTACAACAGCGGTATGCGGACGACCGTTATCCTGTTGGAAAACACCCCCTGGAATGCTGTTCATGAATGACAGCACAACAGGTTGAGTCACCAGACCGACGTACAACTGTGCCGTCAGGGTGCGTGAGATAACCACGAGAGTGCTCCTGCCGTCATAGGAAATTGCTCCCCAGACCACAACTCCAGGTGTAAGTCCAGTGTGTCTTGGCCGCAGACAGGTTGGTTGTAGGCGCTCACCTGGCCTCCTTCTAACCAACACACGGCCATCACTGGCACCCAGGCAGAACCGGCTTTCATCAGAAAACACAACAGATCTCCACTCCGTCCTCCAATGAGCTCTAGCTTGACACCACTGACGTCGCAAACGGCAGTGGTTTGGAGTAAGTGGAATGCACGCTACAGGGCATCTGGCTCGGAGCTGTCCTTCAAGTAACCGATTTGTAACAGTTCGTTGTGTCACTGTGGTGGCAACTGCAGCTCAAATTGCTGCCGCAGACGCAGTACGATGCGCCACGGCCATACGCGGCGGTCTTCCCTCTCAGTAGTGCCACGTGGCCGGCCGGAATCCGGTCTTCTTGAGGCAGTACCTTCCCTTGACCATCGCTGCCAACAATCATGCACAGTGGCTACATTCCTGCCAAGTCGTTCTGCAATATTGCGGAACGAAAATCCACCTTCTCATAGCCCTATTACACGACCTCGTTCTAACTCCGTGAGCTGTTGATAATGGCTTGTTCGTCTTCTTAAAGGCATTCTTGAATAACATCAACACACTACGTCGAATCTCGACGATAACTAACGCTCACAAACATTACAGCGCATATTTACAGCAAACCTGCTTTGCATGTTCCGAGGCGCTACTAGCGCCACACGTATGCGCCGAGCGCAAAATTTGCATAGACGTCATCTTACAGATGTACTCGCACCGCCTACCAACTGTCGTTTATCTAACACAACCCCTTCTTGGTGTTGGGATTTTTTTTCCGTCAGTGTATATACATACAAGGCTTGAAAAATGTAGTCATCCGCTCATCTGCGACGAGTGAGAAGTTTTAGTTGACAAGCTAAGAAATTCAGTAGAGCTGTTTAAATTCAATCAGCAATTATTTATATGCAATTATGCCAATTGTTGGATAAGTAAAAATATCAGTTTTTTAATAAAGCATATTTTAATTCACAGAACTGATGCCTGATTATGTGCCAGCATGGGAAACAGCTTTCTCCAGGAAATAATTTAGACAGCAAATGCCGTGAGCAGAGTAACAGAATGTAGACGTACACGCATAGTACATGAATAGATTCCAAATTATTAGCAAATTTTGCAAATAGTTTTGGCTTGTAGATTTTTGAAAAATGTTATTTACAGCAATTATAACACTTACTCAAGACTTTACTCCGATTACCAACTTAATTCAATTTTAACTTGAAGAACTTTCAATTATTTTTTACATCTTCTGAGTTCTTTTTGTTTTTACAGACGTTTCTGGCCTCTAGATTTTATCAACGCTAGTTTTCAATGTACAGAAACTGAATCAAGTCTTGTTTACACAGAAAGAATTTAAATTTTATTGCCAGGTTCCTTTTCTAGTAATTAAATAAAAAAAAATCCGTATGTATTTTCTAAGTCTACTAGTGTTACAACTTGTCTAATTCAAACATTTTTAATTCGAATTCTTGGTTAATTCACATTTTTCATATGGTCCCTTGAATTTTCTATATAAATAATGTTAAAAAAAAAAAAAACCTTTTAATTCGAAGTTTTTTTTTTGTTTAATTCGAAAAAAAAAAAAAAACATTTTTGTATTCTCGTATTTTCAACAATTACTTTTTTAAATGGGTACGTACTGTTCTGGATGAAGCAACAAGTTAAACCTGAAACTATAGCCAACTGATTCGGGAAAGCACGCTTCCAGCACCCCGATGACGAGTCTCAACTACATCAAGGTAAGAGTGGTGAGGAGATCATACCCACTGTGGAGTACTGGGAAGACGTAGGCCGTGATGTACAGTATGAGGCTTTTGTGAGAGTTGATGACAATTTAGCTGTTTGTGGTGAGCTCACAGATGATGAGATCTTGGCTGATATTATGAATAAGAAGACCTGCTGAGTATCTTCAGATGAAGAACTGGAATGGCCAGAATTTCCTGAAGAGTGCCTCTTTTTTTTTTTTTTTTTTTTTTTTTTTTGGATTGGAGGTTTAATGACCACCGTGAGCAACTCAATGGGCTATAAGCAGTCGCCCATCCCTAATTTAGGGTCACTGGTTCCAGGGAAGGGAGAGAGCCATTGCCGTAAGACAAACACAACATCCATGCCTCACCGGGAATCGAACCCGGACCCCGTTCGGACGAATGATCAGAGGCCATCGCTTAGACCACTGCGCCACCGGGGCGGCGAAGAGTGCCTTCCAAATTCAGTAGAGGCTTTGGTTCACCTCCAGCAGTTAAGGAAGTTTGTTGAGGGACAGCAGAATGTTAGTGACTCTCTATTTCATTCACTCAATAAACTTGAAAATTTTACACTTACCCATAACATAAATTCTAAGAAGCAGGCCAAAATTTCATGGTTTTTTTTTTACAAAAAATATGTACCATAATTTCGGGTAGATAAGTCGCGGCGTACATGAGTTAAAAATTAAATTTTCGGTCCGTGCGACTTATACGTGCAGCACGGCGGCGTATACAGCTTTTTTTTTTTTTTTTTTTTGCAGAGCGAAATTATGTAACAAAAAACGTTTTTGGTTTTTCCATTCTTTTTTCCGCGGGAAGATATCTCAATAGAGAGGGAATGGAATAACTATGTTACAGCCACGTGCAATAAATTCCACCCATCCCCTCTTAAAACAAGACATGAAAATAATAGGTTATAGGATTGAGGTGGGACAGGCAGGAGAGAGGTGATTGATACCACTCGGAAAAATCCATGGCTGGGGGAAACTTCGCAGGGAATCGATCTTGTTAGCAAGGATCGCCCTTGTTTCATGCTCTTAGCAACTAACTCTCTTTGAACTCGTGACGTCATCAGTTTCGCTCCGAGGATCTGGGCTAACAACTCTCTCTCCCCCTCTTTAAAACAGTGCAGTGTGTGTTCGCTGCATTCAGTTCGCCAAATCGCATTTTCTGGAGTTCGCTATGCGTAGTTCTACGTTATCATGAAAAGTAAAATGACGAAACGCAGAAGTTATACTTCTAGTTTTAAGCTAATGGTAAATAAATGTTTTTCCGAATCCTGGAAAAACATCAGAACTTCGACGATTATTTCGGACTTCACTGAAGCAAACATTATTTCTAAAAACTGCGGTGAAACGCCAGAAGACAGCGAAAGTGATGCGGACAACCCCAAAGTTTTTTTAGATGATGAGCTTTTAAAACTTTTTAATTCGAACAGTGAAGTTTCCGATTTTAACGGATTTGATTGAAAAACTATGTGTACCAGGTATTTTCAGAATGTTGTGCGTGTATTTTTAAATTCTTGAGGTACAAATGTTTTATAATTGGTTTGAGCGCCCTTATGAATTCTTCGAGTAAATTTTTATAAAATAGGTAGTAGGGTAAGTGTTATCCTTAAGATTGAATCTTGTTTAATTGATATTTTTATTTATTATTTGAAAGTCAGGTACTATATTTTTATCTATGCAATGTTTTCAAGACTCCACCGTGGTACTAACCCACCCTACTGCGAAGGTGAGGCGTATACAGAGGTGCGCCGTTTCTGGTTATTTTTTTTTTCATTCCGCCCTTTTTTTTTTTTTTATCGCTGTGGCGTATATGCTGGTGCAGATTTTTTTACCCGAAATTACGGTACATTTACCGTACTGTACTTTTTTTTTGCATGTTATGAATAAATATGTTGTTTTTTACAGTACTTGAATGTGCCCATATTCAAACTTGCCTAATTCGAATTTGTCGATAATTCGAATTATTTTTGTGGTCCCTTCAGCTTTGAATTATCCAAGTTACACTGTATTTTTGAATTAAGTTGTTAAAAATGCCCTTTATAATTTTGAAGGTTTATTAATGGAACTGTTTTTCTGGATATAAAAACTTTCTTGAATTAGCCTCTTGTTTTTGTGAGGTTCATAATTCAATATTTTAATATTTTGCCATAAAGATCCATTTCACACACATTGCTGCACATTAATTGTAATGCACTCACTAGAATATGCAATGTTCTAATAATCATTTAAAATTCTTATTAATTTTTCTACAAGTTATTTTATTCTATTGTTATTCTATTGTGCTTCATGGTTTTGCAGCAAGTTTTCTGTTTCAATGGATGTGTACGCAGATAGATCTTATTTTTATACAACTCTAGCAGCGAGTCAAAACATCCGGGCACAGTGCGCTTAACAAATGACACAAGGCAAGATGCCTCAAGCCCGGCAGAATAATTTCTTCAAACGCTGTGTGAAAAGAAAAGCAGTGTAAGGAGTCACATGCACCTCGCGAGCTGCCACTTAGCCAATTGTTGTCATAGGTCAAAAAGGCGATCACAGGAATCTATGTTTCCGCGGAGCTGTTAGGAAAGTTCTAAACCACTGAAGGATTCTTGCATCACCTACCCTAGAGGAAGAAACAGCACAAAAGAAACTGTTTGACTATTTTAACAAAACTGACTCAACAAGAGACACTAATAGTGTTACAAGTCAAAGTTTGTGAAGGTTATTTAAACATTCCTCTAACTCTATCTTCAAAAGCTTTAGTGCAAGGTAGCTGTAGGTCTGCTGGGTCATGTTCATCTAATGATTTACCACTTCCAACGAAGGTTACGCATTGCATGTTGAAAACTGGGAAAAGGAATTTTCTTATATATTGGTTATCTTCAGTTAGTGAAAATATTAGCATTCGCTTTTACCACGTTATGTTCTGGACGTCGGAAGCAAAAATTGTTTCTTGCATTTACAAATGATATTATTGTAATATACAATAAAAAAGGATGTACTCACAACGTTTTTTGTGGTCCTCTTCCTTTTATTAAGTTCAATTTTTGAAGTTAAAATAAAATGTCCTTTTCTTTCATGGCAAAATTTTTGGTGACGTATTCACGACTGCAGATACTTTGTTGACTACTTTTTTTTTTGTCAAAATTTTGGCATGAAAAAAAATGACATTTTATTTTAACTTCAAAAATTTAATGCAATAAAAGGAAGAGGACCACAAACAATGTTGTGAGAATAACCTTTTTTATTCTACACTGCTTGGCCACCCAAAATGCAACGCCAAGAAGGACACGAGATAGCAAAGCCAGATATACTGGACACATAACAACAGATACAAAGATGAAACGACTGAGCTTACAGGCCCGTGCGACTTGTGGAACACAGACATCAATAGTTCGTGTGGCCCCCATGGCTGGCAATAACGGCCGCTACACGCCGCGATATCGAACGAAAGAGGCTTTGGATGTGGGCTTGGGGTATGTTGGTCCAGGCTGCTTCCACACGTTGCCACAGTTCATCAGGCGTAGCAGCGGGTGATGCTTGCCGGGTCACTCGGTAGCCGATCAGCGACCAGACGTGTTCGATGGGCGACATATCGGGAGAACTGGCGGGCCGTGAAGAATTGTTGCACGATGCGTGCCACGTGCGGGTCGCACATTGTCCTGTTGAAACGTGGCCGCTGGCAGGTCCTGCAGGTAAGGGAGGACTACAGGCTCCAAAATGTCGGAGATGTAGCGGTGGCTGTTGAGTGTACCTGCGATGCGTACCAGAGGGGTGCGGGTGTCATATCCAATTGCGCCCCAAACCATAACAGCAGGCGACGGACCAGTATGGCGATGCATAATGCAGGGGTCATACAGTCTCTCGCCGCGGAACCGCCACACGCGAATCCGACCATCGTGGTGTTGCAGGAAGAAGCGGGATTCGTCGGAGAAGACAATGTCGTGCTATTCCATAGTCCAGGTGCAGCGTTCAACAGCCCACTGCCACCGCATTTGCCGGTGGTGTAACGTCAATGGTAATCGGAGCAATGGGCGCCGTGTGACAAGTCTCCGCTCCTGCAGACGATGTCGAACGGTACGTGATGACACAGGTTGTTGCGCAACACACCTTAATTCCTGCACTAACGTTCGTGATGTGGCGGTACGAGCCGTCAATGCCCGCCGCACAACATGCCGGTCCTCTCGTTTGGTGGTGTCCTGCGGCTGCAGCAATCACTCACATCGGTGCGTCCGTACCTCAGGCACTTACCAAATCCATACTCACCTCACTGTGACTAGATGTCATCCCACACGGGCACCGATGTCTCGGTACGATAAACCGCTGTCGCGATAAACCACTATTCGCCCTCTGTCGAACTCCGAAATGTGCTGGAATGACTGCCGTATTCTGCGACAAGGCATCAGGAAGCTTCCCACGCACAGGTCCGGCAGCACAACACACTTCCACTACTTACACCCCGCCTTCTGTGCACCCTTCTTATAGTGCTTCTAGGTGGCGCACATGATTTGCATATGACCTGCAATGCTAATCGTCTGCATGTCCTCTCTCAGGCGACGCATGTTGCGAACTTCAGGCCAATCGGATGCTTCCTTCTTGGCGTTGCATTTTGGGTGGCCAGCAGTGTATATTACTGTATCATTTTTAAATACAAGAAATTATTTTTTGCTTCCAATGTCCAGAATATAACGTGGTAAAAGCAAATGCTAATATTTTTACTAATTGAAGATAACCAATATATGTTACAAGCAACACGTTTAATTTCAATTTGTTCCCATCATAAGGAATAAAATATATGAGGAATTTTCTTGTTAAGAGGAATTTCCTTGGCTTCAAGACAAAAGTGGTGTGGCAAGGTGTTCTGTTTGTCCACAATTTAACATTTTATACGACAGTTCTTCTTGTGTAGTTGTTGGCTTCACAGAACCATTTAAATACTTAACTTTTAAGTTTCATAATGTTTTTGGACCTCGTATCAGGTATTTGGAAACATTAAATGCTCAAGAACATCCTGAAAACACTGCACGGGAAAAGTGTGTGAAAAAATGGATGACAGAATATTTTGTAATAGGAGTATGTTTCAACATATCTTACAATATTGCAAAAAACAAAAAAACATCTTTCAGTGATATGAAAGGTCTTGTTGACTTAGCAAATAAATTGAAGGTTGGAAATTTGGATGAATACATGAACAACAAAGAGTATAAAGAATTTATTATATCACATAGCCCACTGTATAAAAGAAAGCATTGTTGCAGATATCAGAGCATCTGAATTTTTCTTTTATTGTTACATGGTTCAGCTGATTGATCAGAAACAGAATAAATCATAATTTATGTAAGATACATAAATGGCGGTGGTCTTAAAAAAGTCTTTCTTGGCTACTGTTACCTTGGAAAATAGTACTCTCTGCTTCTGGTACCTAAACAACACTGACAAAGAACTAAACAAGATACACTTGGACTCCAGGAGAAATGAAAAATGTCTTGTTGGACTGGGAACAGATGGAGCATCTTCCATGATCAGAGCAGTTAGTGGTTTGGCAACAAAAATGAAAGCATGTGCAGGGCATATTACACCTGTACATTGTGTTGCACACAAGCTACAATTAAGTATGCTAAAGTCACTGAAAGGAGCCCATATATTGAGACAATTGACCACTGTCTGATTGCAATTTTTAAGTTTTATAATAATTCAAGTAAAAAACAAATAGTTGGCTGAATCTGCAGAAATTTTGTCAACGAAACTGTTAAAGCTACAAAAAATACACACTGTACAGTAGGTAGCCAGCAAAGTTAGGAACAATCAAAACAGTCATTGCAGACTGGATTTCCTTAGTAACACATTTGGGAAATTCATACTTTTGCTGTTGAGTTACTAAAGAACTCATATCCATTAACACATCATACTATTTAAAAGTATCAATTGTTAAAAAACATGCTGAAAACTTCCCTCGAAAAACCTCTAGCTTTTCGCACATTCCACAAAGTATATGCAATATCAGAGTTTCAAAACTGCATGCCGTCACCATCTACAGCAATATCAGCACTGAACGACTAAGGGGTTCTTCTCACACAACAGCTGGCTCAACACATCATAGAAAGATATCTCACCATATGCTTCCCTTTATGAAACAGGAAGGTACCTAAAGTCGCTTTCTTTTTCTTATGTTTTTATATACTGCTTCCATTTTTATTAATGTTTTCCAAACTTCAAGAATACAATGTGGTTCCTGGATGTTTGAAACCCCTTTAGCAAGTCACACCTTCAAATAATGTGGATTTCACCAACACTAATAAGGTACGAGGACTTTTTTTTTTTTTTCTATATCATTATGGCATGATATAATGATACATCTAGACGATGTGAGCTGCGCTGAAACCCATGGCAATGACAAGGCAAGAGGTACATTAAAAACAGTGAAAAATTACCCATTCATTACAACTCTGTACTTCCTTTATGATTTCTTGTTTCTTTTGAAGCTGTCTTTGATATTCTAAATGATAGATCTACTGCTTCATCAAGTGCAAATTCATGTTAATAAGACCCTAACCAATCTTAAGAGCTAAAAGATAATCCAGGAGCATTAGGAGAACAATTTCTGAAATTTACATCTATGAAAGGCTTATTTCATGAGTTCAGCTGATGAAAATTAAAAAAAAAAAATATGAACAGCTTGTCGCAGATAGGATAAAAAGTAATTGAGGATGGCACTGAAGCAGAGATTATGAAAATGGCTTCAGATGACAAATTGAAAGCCATTTCAGTATTTGATACATTTAGTTGGCCCAAAACCTCCTTAAAAGGGTTTGGCAATAAAGAAATAACTACTCTTGAGGCTCATTACACGGAGCTTCTGCAAAACGGTACAAAAGAAAACAAATTAATGTATAACTGAGAAAGTATTACATGAATGATGAGCTCAATTTGTGCTCAAGATTTATGTTTAAAGGATTTATTGACAAAAGCAATGTCACAAATTGATCGCTTTCCTGTTCTGCCAAAACTGCTCAAAATATTTGTCTGAGTTTTACCTACATTCACAGCTAACTGTTAAAGTGGCTTCAGCCAAATGAACTTAACATAATTTCAGATCATCATAAAACATAACTTCAGATCATCAATAGAAAGTCAAAGTTTGGGTGATTTCATGATGGTCAATCTAAATGGTACCCCCACCCTGTCACAATTTAAACCTAATAAGGTGATAGACAAGTTGTATTTCAGTCTTTTAGACATTGTCAAGGTCATAATGCCATGCCTCTGGAAGTGATATGTTTACACCTACGAAGAAATGAATAGTAAGTTTCATTGAACTATTGTTTGCTCATGGCTTCTTTGCATTATTGTTAATATGTGCGAGTTTTTTATATTACCATATATACTCGCGTATAAGTCGAGAAATTTGGGACAAAATGAGAGCTTCAAAGTAATGGGGTCGACTTATACGCGGGGTCTAAAAAATCGTAAGTCCAAAAGTTCTTCCCGCGAGGCAAAAGGCAATCCATCCCAAAAGAAATAAAAATGCTGATGCAGTATTAATTACGAAATCGCAACCCTCCGAAAGAAAGAAAGAACACCGATGTGGTAGAATTACGAAATCGTGACCCTCCGAATTTCTCAGAGCTTTGAAAAGTCTCCTCTCTCCTGGCTTTGCGTATCCACAGCGCAGTCACAGCCGCTCATAGAAAGCTCCGCCCTTCCGACTACCAGTTGAGTTGATTGCGCTGACCTTTGATGTAACGGAGCCATGCAACAGCCAGTGTTAGGTGTTTCTTGTTCTTAATCGCACGTGTTTTTCTTGTTCTTAATCGCACGTGTCTCGCTTCTCCAATTATGGGTGACACGGATTGTGTAAAGAAACGGATGTCCTATAACGCAGGATTCAAGTTGAAAGTGGTTTCTTTTGCAGAAAATACTAACAACTGTGCTGCTTCACGTCAATTTGGCATTAACGAAAAACTGATTCGAGATTGGCGTAAAAAAAAAAACTGACTTGGTGAAAATCCCAAAATCGCAAAAGGCGCTGCTTCGTGGAACGACATCTTTCCCAGAGCTGGAAAGTGTCTTGAATGATTGGATTGTGGGCTGCAGACAAAATGGTTACATTGTAACGCAAACTGGTATACGTTTGCGAGCAATGAAGCTCGCAAAAGATGAAAAGTTTGCAGCCGCAAATAACACTTTTCGTGCCTCACCAGGTTGGTGCACAAGGTTCATGAACCGCTATGGGTTGTGTCTATGCCAGCGCACCAAAATTGCACAAAAGTTACCTCGTGACCTCGAAGCAAAGATAATGGAATTTCAAAAGTATGTACCATAATTTTTGGGCTAAGAGCCGCGGCTCTTACGTTACTAAGAGTGAAATTTTTCGGGTGTGCAGCCGTTATGCCGAAGCGGCTCTTATGCCGAATTTGTTTTCGATAAGACTTTCTTCCCTCACTTTTTTTTTTTTCATGCAGATGCTTAGTAAATTTTTTCAAACGTCTTTTTTTGTTCACGAACTCGACTGTGATCATGTCCCCCCCCTTCTACTCATACGTTAGACAATAACTCCGCTGTCCTGATATTGGTTTAGGAGGGAAAGTGGGGGAGAACAGGAATGCCTGACTCAAACTCCCTTTGCATGGGGGATGGAATGGGGACATAAGCACACAGACGAGTAGCGTGACGTCCGAGGCTTCTGTGGATAGCGCGCCCAGCGGTAACGGCTCAGTGCGCAGTAAATGAAAGTAGGTCAAACCACTTGAAAGAGAGAAAGCGCACCGCCGTTTCGAAGTGTTAGCGGCAGATCAGCGAACACGTGCGAAGCAGCTGGTAAAAGGAAACGTCTCTACATGAGAAAAAAAGCATAACATAGAAGGAACATATTAAAGAAAACATTAATCGAAAGCATAACAAGCGATAATTTATAAGTTAATTACTTCTAAGACGGATTCTATTGCGGTGAACAGAGAACCATCCTGTAGCAGACATCCACATTGAATGGAATTTAGACAATTGTGCGGTTTTACGAGCAATGTGATATTCTAACGGGAGTCTCAAGATTAACTGTGATTTATATTGATTATATAAATGGTTCTGAGCATTTAATAAAGGCAAAGAAATAACATCATTAGCATGATTAATAAAAAATGTATAAATAAAACTGTTTGCCAGTATGAAAAAATGTGTATAAAGCAGATCGACACTGAGTTGCAGAATTAGCATTTGAAGTATACATATAATCACGTTGGGCGTGAGTTAATTCATGAAAATAAGGAAGATAATTTAGCTTTCTGAGCAGCACCACGACTTCATAGGTGCGTCCCTTACAGCAACTTTTGCTTCCAAGATTGCAAAAATTCTCACCTGCGGCTCTTAGTCCGAAAATTACGGTAATTCAAAAGAGAAAAGAGACTGCTTTTGAACTTTCCCAAATAGGGAACATGGATGAAACCACCATGTGTTTCAACCTTCCTGGATATAAGAAGGTGAACCAAAAGGGCGAAAAAATATCTTGATCAAAACGACTGGGCACGAAAAATCCAGTTTCATGGCTGTTCTTTCCTGTTTGGCCGACGGCAGTAAGCTACCTCCGGTAATTATTTTCAAATGCAAAACTCTGCCGAAAAGCGTTGTCTTTCCGTCTGGTGTGCTCGTTCGTGCCCATGAAAAAGGATGGATGAACGAATCCGGAACAATTGACTGGTTAAAGAATGTGTAGAACAAAAGGCCAGGTGCACTTTTGAGGAAACCTTCTCTTTTGGTGTGGGATATGTTTGTTGCGCACCGTTGTGCAGAAGTGAAAAAAACTGCAGAAAATTAAAAAACAACTCTTGCTGTCATCCCAGGTGGGTTGAGATCTGTTCTTCAACCACTAGATGTCTGCCTTAATAAGCCCTTCAAGGACAATGTGTGGAGGTATTGGGCAGATTGGATAAGTTCCGATTTGCCGACTGAAACCAAGGGCGGAAATCTAAAGAAGCCGGATATTGTTTTGATTGCGCGAAGGGTCAAGGATTCTTGGGATGCGATACCTGCGGAAATGGTCGTAAAATCATTCAAGAAATGTAGCATTAGTAACAAACTTGATGGCACAGAGGATGATGAGATTTTTATGAGTGATGATGACAGATTGACAGTGATTCTGATGACACAGGCATAGATGGGAATACTGATGTTTATGATGACGCGCCGATGACGGAGAAAAACTTTTTGAACTATTTGGAGAGTCTGACTCGGAATCGGATTTTGAAGGGTTCCGATGAAGTTTTTGGGTATGCAAATTAAATTTAGTATTATATATATATTTTTTTTTTTTTCGTTTTCAAATGTTTTTGAATAAATTCATTGAAATTTTTTTTTTTTCTCATTCCGGGATCGACTTATACGCGACTTTCCGATTTCTTACGACTTTTTCCTCTGAAAGTGGGGAATTCGACTTATACGCGAGTATATACGGTAATTGTCGCAGACTGACACACATACGAATATACTGCATTTTTTGCAACATATTTGTTGCATATAGATAGTTGTACCTGGCAAAGATGAAAATAATAAAGACATAGTAGGTCAATAAAAATGTAAACAATGAGCTTTTCTCAGATAAATAAAAATCAAGGAGCACAAATACAACAAATTGATAAACTTTGGTATAACATGCATTGACTTTATTGGCATAAAACAAACTGATATTGCCGAACAAGGCAGACTGATACTAACCTATGCAGGGAGAACTAATCATAAACTTAACATTTGAAAATAGATGTTTGCTATGAGTTAACTCCAATTAACATTTCTTTTTTTTTTTTTTTTTTTGATTGAAGGTTTAACAACCACTGTGAGCAACTCAATGGGCTATAAGTAGTTGCCCGTCCCTAATTTAAGGTCACTGGTTCCAGGGAAGGGAGAGAGCTAGTGCCGTAAGACAAACACAACATCCATGCCTCACCGGGATTCGAACCCGGACCCCTTTCGGACGAATGATCAGAGGCCATCGCTTAGACCACTGCGCCACCGGGGCAGCCCAATTAACATTTCTCAATGTGCGCATGAACAAAACATCAACGATCAAAACAAAAGTCAAGATACAAATGTCTGGCACCATATACTGCCCGAATTGAGACTGCCATCAGAGAGACGATCGAAATACTAACTAACAATACTTTTGTGTGATAAAAATTCATGTAATATGTTCGTGATGTCACCCACGTTATTTTCAAAAATCATCTTCGTTCTTAGCATGTTCCAATTCTCTGAATTTTTATGTCTACCATTTCCTTGAAAAAGCCTCCCGGTGGAGTGCAAAAGCTTGGCGAATCTTTGTGCTGACTACACCACAAAAATAAATGGATTTAATAAGCTATATGCATTTCATTATAACACAATCTTGTGAGACTTGCACCCCTATGGATAGATTTCCTAAAATATTAAGACTTTTGATTTGTTGGTTGATGTTTTGTTCACATGCACATTTCCTAATTTGCACAATTTCAAGTTAAAGCAAGTATCTATTTTCAAATGTTAACATTTACTATTAGTTCTCTCCACATAGGTTAGTATCAGTCTGCCTTGAAATGGCCACCCGTTCGTGAGTGAAAGCTTGGCAATATCAGTTTGTTTTACGCCAAATGTCGCCAATCGAAAGTCAATGGATGTTATACCAAAATTTATTAATTAGCTTTTCATGTTCAGTACTGAGGTAGAAGGGGGTCTTGCGAGCCCTGAGGGACTGTTGATTTTCATCCGGTGAGTGAGATATTTGCATGACTGGTGAGCCATCATGAAATTTTCTAAGCCCTGTGTGTGTATATATAGCCTATACATAAACTGGTGTCCAAAATTAGCATGAAAAATACAAATTTGAGAATATGTCCAAAACAAGACTACTGACTGTAAAGATTTTTCACAGACGTGCACGGGTAAACACCAAGCCGACATACCCAAGTGACATTGTGCATACATCATTGAAGTTGGCAGGCATGTGACCTTGATAAACGTTCTGCATGGGGTGCAGCAATTGAAAGATATAAAACCTTATATGTATTAGGTCTGCAAATAAGTTTTAAAGCATTTTAAGACAACACAAAAAGTAATTTGAGAGAAAACAACAATACTTTTACAAATCAAAATATGCGCCGTCATTATCTATCACCTTCCGTCATCGGTTAGGCAGCTGATGGATTCCAGCCATGAAGAATGCTTCGTCGTGTGACACAATGAAGTCATCAACCCATTTTTGCACTTCGTCACATGTCTGGAACCGTACAGCAGACAAACCACATTGCATCGATCGGAACAAATGATAGTCTGAAGGAGCTATGCCGGGACTATACACCAGGTGCTCCAAAACTTCGCAGCCAATCGTCAATAACGTTTCCTTGACCGATTTCGCGACATGTGGCCTAGTGTTGTCATTCAGTAATTTCACGGGACACAATCCTTTGCCTGTGGATGGATGTTTCAGACAGATTTCCTGGTTCAATCACAGCAAGCAGCAGTAACAGTTTGACCCTATTCCAATATTTCATAATAGAGCACACCCTTCATATCCCACTAGATGCACAGCAGAAAGAACTTTCTTGGAGTGAATATTGCATTTGGGTGTCTAAGTCCTTGCTTCACTGGGGTCTACCCAGTGTTTTTGGCATTTGGGATTGTCGTACCATATCCCCTTTTCATCACCCGTAACGATTTTTCACAGGAAAGACTTTCTGTGTTGTTTATTCAACAGATTCAAACACTTCATGGCACGCTAATCCTTGTTCCTCTGGCTCAGGTCATGTGGCACTCATTTTCCTTCTTTCTGAATCTTTCCCATTGTGCGTAAATGATTGGAAATGGTTTATTGAGTTACTCCCAGTTGTTCAACTAGTTCCTATAGCGTTTGAAACAAATCTTCATCCAGCAATGTTTACATTTCCTCATGTGCCACCTTCAGCAGGGCGCCACTACGTTCTCTATCGCTAACATCAAAATCACCTGCTTTAAACCGTGTAAACCAAAACTCGCACATGCTTTTTGATGCAATATTCTCCTCCAGAACAGATCATTGCACATGCTTTTGCAGCACTTTTTCCTTGATGAAATTCGTAACGAATGCAGTGTTGAATAAATACAGTATCGCTTGCCATCTTTCACCTAACGATGTGCAAGTGGGTTTGACTGTTGGACAAACTTCTGTGTCACATTTTACACTCTGGACCAATTACGGTCACATGACAACAATGTGGGGGAATGTCGGATTTGTAAATTAGCGGTATGGGTCACACAAAAAATGCTTTATAACTTATTTGTACAACAAATATATGTTCACAAAACATCCATGAAAAAATTTGGAAAAACGATGGACAGAAAAGCACGCACATTTTTAAATGAGAAGTTAAAAATGGAATACATTCCAAGGTGGCATTTTCAACTTTTTTTTTCTTCTTTGTTTTAAAACATTTTGGTATGAAGAATGCCCACAGGGTATAAGGAGTAGCTCACTCTAATTAATAGAAATTGGTTTCAGGAAGATAAAGAACCAACATCAAAATGATAAACGTAACATCAATAGTTACAGAAGCTCCTAAATTAAAAAAAAAAAAAAAAAAACTTTTAGTAGTATACACTCAGTAGACAAAACATTAGAGATAGGAGTGATGGGCATCCCCAGCTCAGAGTGGAACAGATCCAAACTAAACACTGGCAATTAATAGGCAGACAGCAGGGCTTCCCAAAAGTATCAATCAATGAACATGGGCAAACATGGTGATCTGAGCAACTTCCAATCGTGGGCACAAAGTCGGCACAAGACAGATTGGTCACTTTATCGCCCAAGTGGAAGAAGAACCCTAGGTTCTTTATCTTAAAGACTACAGTCTTGTGACAATTATATATAGATTGAGATAATACAACGTAGTTGTCACAAACGTTTATTTTTTCAAGCCGACCCTGGTTTCGCTTGGTATTGACCTAGCTTCATCAGGACGAATGGCACGTAAATATTCAAATTGTATTGACATCATAAAGGTGTTTACAGGCATGTGTTTTGGTTAGATGCTTCCACGCGATTAATAGAAATGGTGTGGATGCCATGTCATTAACAAGTTGCGAAGACTTCTGATATATATGGAAAGCTTCCAAAATATCAAGTTTGGTGGTTGAATCTGGCTTGTCAATTAGTTTTGCTTCTTCAAAGAGAAATTTGTGGTCCTTTTCGTAAGAGTGTTTAGCCATCAATGACTTCTTTAGGTCACAGTTCCGAATAAAGGTCTTGTGCTCCTTCAATCAAAAACGCAAGGCTCTACGGGTCTGTCCTATATATGAAGCGCCAAATTCACATGGAATTTGATAAATTCCCCACGAGTTTTTGTCTTCAACATAGTCCTTTGATCCTAAAAATCTCAATCTGTTCAAGGGTTTAAAAATCACTTTAAAATTAAAGGTTTTCAGAATTTTTGAAATTTTGAAAGCAATGTTACGGGAAAATGGAATACTGGCAAAATTTCCTCGCAATGGGCGCATCACAGGAGTTAATGTGGAGATAGACTTCGGTTTCCGGAATTTTGTTAGAGCCTTGTCTATAATGGAAGGGTTGCATCCACGTTGTACTGCAACACGTTTAAGAAAATAAGGTTCTTTTTCCAAACTGTCTTTATCTGAACATATGTGTAACGCACGATATACACAACTGTAAAAGGCGCTGAGTTTTTGTTGCCAAGGGTGATTGGACTGGGCATGTGGAGGTGAGGAAACAGCCAAAGGCTTCCGATAAATTGTGGTTGCGAGAAATCCATTTGAGTGAGTTACCAGGACGCCAAGGAATGGTAGGCATCCATTATTTTCAGTTTCATAGCTGAATTGAATGTGAGGGTCAATGGAATTTATATTACATATCTCTAAGCTGTTCTCCGAGATTCAGAGATTAGCTCCAAAACGAAATACAAACTACCAGATATTTTTACTTACTGTTGTTGTATCAAACTTCTCCATTTACAGCGATCTTGACATACAACTCAGGCTTCATTGATATTCATTACACGCCATACACAAAACTTTTTATACTTCATACTCATGCAGACACTCCTGAATCTGATCCACCCATGTCTTCCTTGGCCTTCCTCTGCCTTTCCTTCCTGCCATTTGGGCTAAAAAGATTTTCTTAGTAAGCATCTCATCACTCATTCTTTCAACATGGCCAAACCACCAAAGCATATTGGTCTCCACCTTGCTAACAACATTTTGCTTCACATCACACAACTGCAACACAACTTCATTCCTCACACAATCAGACCGTGTCTCGCCACCCACCCCCCGTAAGTAATGCATTTCTCCAGCACACGAACGACTCCTATGTTTCTTCTGCAGTACCCCGGTTTCACTGCCATACATCAGAGTAGGAACAATTACACTTTCATACACAGCCATGCGGGACTCTCTAGAGAACCCATCATTCCTGTGAAAACCTCCCAGAGCAGCTATGACTTTCAATGAAGAATTCACTCGCCTACAAATTTCACCATCCCATTTGTTCTCTCTGTAAAACATGCTTCCTCAATACACAAACTCACTCACCTGGTCAATCACACTGCCATTTAGGCTTACATTACATTCAGTGCTACTAGTTCCTCTTTCAAAAACCATAACTTTGGTTTTTCCCTTATTTATACTCAGTTTGAATTTCATGCAAACTTCGTACATCCGAGACAACATACTCTGCAAATCACTTTTGCTCTCTGCCAACAGGACAGTGTCGTCAGCATACAGCAATCTGCACACACGGATATCACCAAGACATAAACAACTATCTTCTATTTTGGCATCACACATGCATGCGTCCATAAATATATTAAACAGCCATGGTGACATTGCACAACCTTGTCTAACTCCTGCACCAATAGAAAACCATTTTGATAAAACACCATTCACTTGTACACAAGCTCTACTACCAGCATACATGGCTTTTACACTATTTTCCTTCCACAAAAGTGTCCTATTTACTTGGTCGTAAGCTTTCTCTAAATCTATAAAGGCAGCAAAACTTTCTTACCAACAGCCAGATACTTTTCAATCATCGTGCGTAATGCAAAAATCTGGTTAGTGCAGCCTTTACCAGGCATAAAACCACTCTGAACATCCCACACTTTCAATGATTTAAGACTCCGTACTTTTTCAATAACAACCTTACCAAACACTTTCCCTGGCACACTTAGTAGGCTAATACCACGATAGTTCTTGCATTCAGTCTGATCACCTTTTCCCTTATGCAAGGGAACAATAATTGCATCCTTCCAATCCCGAGGGGCCATTCCTAACTCCCAGCACAACTGGCAAATTTCAGTTAACCAGTCAATTAGAGTCACCGCCATATAACAACATCTCGGCAGTTATGCCATCAACTCCTAGAGCCTTACCATTCTGAAGAGTTTTTAGAGCTTTACACACTTCTTCTCTTGAGATCCCTCCTGTGCTTTCATCCCTCACTGTGACAGCATCTGCATTTGTCTCAGACTCATCTTTGCTATCCTGATCTAATAACTCACAGAAGTAATCACCCCATCTTTCACTTAACTCTTTGGGCTCCCATATCATTTCCCCAATCTCATTCTTCACACAACTTACAACTTTGTTTCCCCTATTTTTCCTGATTTTCATGTACTTCCAGAAAGTATTTCTATCTTTCCAAAAAGCCAATTCATACTTTTCCACCTTCTCCTTCCTATCTTTTGCCTTACTCTGGCGAACCAGCCTAGTGGCTTTACGCTTCTTACAGTGATATTCATCCACAGAAACTCTACCTTACAACATCCTCAAATAGGCTTCCCTTTTTTTCTTTACTGCCTCTTCAATCTCACTATTCCACCAAGCATCACCTCTATTGTTACCCACTATTGTGGTGCCACAGACCACTTTAGCAGCAGTGACAACACAGTTCTTAAAACATTCCCACTTCTTTTCTACATCCCTCTCACCAGACTTCAGCTCCTTCAGTCGTTCTCTCAGTAAGTCAGAATAACGCTGATGGTTTTCAAGGAGCCTATCAACCTTTATTCTTTCTATCCTGGGTCTCTTCCTATTCCTTTTCCTCCAACCAACATTAAGTTTCACTCATTGACACTACCAAGTAATGATCAGAACCAACATCTGCATCTCTCATCACACGGGTGTCAACAACGACACTTAAGTATTTCAGACGCTGATCGTAGACAACAAAATCTATCACACTCTTTTGACCAAGAGTACGATTTTCCCAAGTATATGTGTGGATATACTTGTGGTTGAAAAATGTATTAGATACACACAAACCATTCCCAATACAGAGTTCAATTACTCTTTCACCATTATCATTCACACAGGGATCATTAAACTTACCCAGGACATTGTCAAAATTTGCATTCTTCACACTTACTTGAGCATTGAAATCCCCTGCTATTATAACTTTTTCTTTAGCACCAAACTGGCTCAAAACAGCTTTTAGCTCACTCCAGAAATCTTCCTTCTTATCAGGATGTTCAAAGTCACAAGGAGCATACACTACAACAATTACGATTCTCTGAGGTTTCACTTTCAAACGAATCCAGAGAATTCTCTCACTTACACAACATAGTGAATCAAGTTGTTCATCTTTTCACTTAAAATCACACCTACACCAGCCTGACCTCTCACATTATCCAATACTCCAGACTACACACTCACTGTGCCATTCACTTCTTCTACTCTAATTTCCTTCTTTTTGGTTTCACTTACACACAGCACATCCAGTCTATACTTATTCATCTTCTCAATCACCTCATTAATCTTGCCATTTATACCTCTAGTATTCCATACACCAATCTTACATTCACTCAGCCGACATCTCTTTCTCATACGTCGTTTAGTAAGTCCAGGTCAATTCTGTGGTGGACCGTCCTTCTCAAGTGTGGTAGGTCCACCACATACCACACTTGAGTCCAGATATTGATTTCTTTTTGTCTTTTTAATCAGGTAAGTACATCAGTGTGGGGGATTAGCCCACAGCTGAGGATTCCAGTTGGTCATTCAACCTAAGGATTCTGGAACAAAACCCAGTGAGTTGGGGTCTTTTTGCCAATGTCACATAGAACTAGCTGGCACCGCTCCAAGATTCACAGAAGCTCTAGTTGCTGTTGTGTGTGCCACTGTTACCACGGAGCGCTCCGAGGAGGCAAACCCATCGTGACTGATTTCGGAATTTCAGAATGTTTTCACTTCCATAGAACGAAAGTATCGTCTACATATCGTATCCATAAGTCAAATTTCACGAGTTTGAAAAGTTTTTCTTCAAATCGACGCATGTAAATTTCACATAATATAGGTGACAGTGGACTGCCCATGACAGTGGAATACCCAGCGAAACCATGGTCGGCTTGAAAAGATAAACATTTGTGACAACTAGGTTGTATTATCTTAATCCATATAAGAAACCTAGGGTTCCCAAGGACAACTATATCAAGGGTGTATTGAGAGTATATCATCGACGGACATACCAGCACCCAGAGAGCTAGCGGTAGCCGATCACATGCCATTGATGACCAGAATCGACGTAGACTATCAAGGCTCACACAGAATGATTGCTAGGCAACAGCAGCACAAATTACATTCAGGTTAAATGTTGGAAGTCCAAGCAGCGTCAGTGCGTGAACACTAAGGCGCAGGTTGCGTACAATGGGCTACACGAGCCGACGCACTACTCACATGCCAGTGTCGTCTGCTCATCATCGGAAGTTAAGCCTCACCTGGTGCCGAGAACATTGAAACTGGACCCCTGTAGAGTGGCGCTGTGTCGTGTGGTCAGATGAATCCCGTTTTCAGCTGTACCGAGCTGACGAGAGGGTGAGGGGTGTGGCGTCCACAGCATGAGGCCACGGCCCCGTCATTAAAGATTAAAATTAGCGGTCGCCACTCGCAGCGTGGCAACTGGATGAAATAAAATATCCAGTAGAAAAAGGTACTTTAGCCACCATGCTCGAATATTTGCCTGTCCGCACAGACTGGAGGCCAGCCAGATTTCTTCATTGCTAAAAAAATGTATCTGCATTTTTTTAAAACACTCCTGTTATAGGAAATGCAATTTCAAATTATTCAACTCATGTGCGGTGAAAAACAGCCCTTTCCTTCGCAAATAAATGGGTACGATCTATTTATAGATTCACTCTTCAGGAAAGGAGGCAGCAATTTTTGTTTTCCCACTTAATTTGGGGCATAAGTAACCATGTCGGAAATGGTCACCTATGGCTTTAGATGGAACTGTGGCATCACAAACCGTCTTCAGCAGCTCATTGAAAATCGGGAATTCATTTCCTGTCGCCGTCTTTCAATCCACGCAGAGTCGCGCTTCCTTTGCACGTGTGAATTTCACTTTAAACAAAATTACAAAAAAAAATCTCTTGCTCTGCCCCTCAATACAGTAAAATGTTACTAAGGAATGGGTAAACACAAGCTCTACAGCGAAATTAAATATAAAAAATCAGTACTGTATTCAAGATTCACATTATGGAATTTAAACAAATCGTGAAGTAATACGTGGAATATAAACATGGTGTATGAAATAATCATCAGGTATTTTTAAATGTTTCTGTTTCACATGTTAAATTGCTAAGAAAGTTCGACTGGCCGACATATAATGTTCTACGGTGAAAATTTATGTATGTCAAAAAACTTCTATAGATAAAAATTACGAACTCAACGTGTTTTTGCTCACCTCTTCAAATCCAATTCCCCATAAATCGACATGTCCAGGGCTCGACAAATTCCGCGCGCCAGGTCGCCCAGGCGCCTAAAATTCGGGCTGTGGCGCCTAATTTTTTTCTTAGTTGAGATTATGTAATATATTGCAATAAATGCCGTAATTTCTGTTGTGTAATCCACAGATTATCTATTAAAAGGTTATAAATTTAGGTGCTGCGGACACCGGTAAAAAAAACAAAAACAAAAAACGGTACGTCGTTTTAAAAAGTCAGCGAGGTAATTGACAGGAGATGTGGTGTTATTGGGAAAGTACCGAAAATGCGGTAACAGAAAAGAATGCAACGTAACAGCGAGATAGAAGACTGCAAAGAGATTGTAAGAATATATATTTTTTCTTTTACTTAGAGAAGTATTTTGATAGAAAATATGATGCAAGGAAGGCGTTACTATTTGCGCGTGTGGAAGCCTACGCGGTGTGACAATCCGCGACTCTCAGGAATCTCACAGAGCTATTCCGTAGCGTGTTGCTGCAAATCGCATCGCCTAGTTTTGGTGCGCTGATTGTATTAGTTAAGGTTTTTTTGGTATTCAGTTGAAACGTATTCAGAAATAAGAAAATGCTATGGACTGTCTGCAATTTCAACGATTTTTTTAGTCTAACTAATGAACTGCAATAATGCGGCAACAGCTAACAATTTTAGCTCTTTTTTTACTTAAAAGTAACACAAAAGTACTTCAAAATGACAGTTACTCTTTCAATAAGACGATCATTTTTTTTTCTTGCATCTTTGGATTTCTGAGACGGTCCTGTGAATCGCAATTTTCTGTCAGAAATTACGATTCACGATTAACATGATAGGTGCGGATCACATGGTGCCGATTATACGACTGTTATGCATGCCAATTACCACGGAATGTTAGTATTTTCTACCAATTTAGTTGTCTAACTACGAATTTTCATTTTGTTTAAAAAAAAATATTTTGCTATTATTTTATGATATACGATTTTAAAGCAGATTCGAGGAATTCTCCAAGTTTTTTTTGTTTTTTTTAGTCCATTTAGATCGCTATCATGATTGATGCAAAACTGAAGAGAATTTGGGGGTTGCGTCATTTTCCGTCTGGGGACGGTATTTCGTGTTTTAAAGCTTTTGAAAACAGTAGTTAAATGGAGTAAACAGAATTTTCCATAATGGTAATTTTTTCTCCGGATGTTGCGTTTGTGTCTAGTATTCTTGTTAAATATCATTTTATGGCATACATGTTCGTATTTCAGCTTGAAACTGTAGGCAAGAATTTGTGGAAACGGAAGTTAGACGCCGCGAAAATTGCCTCCTAATCTTCAGGCTTGAGGTTCTACCGCGAATTCGAGAAATTCCGCCTTTTTCGTTATGTTGGCCACTCTCAGGAGATCGATGCACAAGTAAACAGAATTGTGTGTGTGGGGGAGGGTGTAGGTGTTCATTAGAGGACGGAATTCCATCTTTACAAAACTTTTGAAAACGGAAAGTCGACGGAGTTCAGATTTTTTCCGTAATCGCAATTTCTTTTTTCTCGCGATGTTGCCTGTGCCCAGTATTTTTAAGTAATATTTTACTGCATAAATTTTTGCATTTCACCTTGAAAATAGGAGAAAAATGTCAAAACCGGAAGCCGGACGAAATTCCCGTACTTGCTATGCCCCCCACCCCCATGTTCCCACTCTCCAGCATTGTTAAATATCCCCTACCCCGTAAGTTTTTGCATTTAATCTTCATAAGGGAAGAAGGAAATTCCCAAAAACAGAAATGACAAAGTTGGAAAATTTGTAAAAATTGAAGCATGGCGTTCAAAAGTATTAATATTCCATAAGTTACACCATTTATCTGAAATAGTTGAAGCTTTGATATCATGCGCTCATGGTCCTCGGGCTGATGGTTATCAGAGGGCACAAAAATCAAGAAAAGAAAGAAAAGTGACAATGAAGAGGTAGGGAGAGAATGATAGCAGCAGAAAGAAAAATTATGCAATCGACGCTGTGCAGTTGTAGAGTCAACAAAAGACAGGCTAACAGTAATCTGCATTCTTGCTGTCCGTTTTGATTTTTCACCAGTTAAAATGTTCAGCTTTTTTTCCCCCTTCTTTGGTCTCATCTTGTCTTAAACTGCAATTTTAGAGCCAGTATAATCATATGGTAAGTGGAGGTTCGTGCACTTCGCATTCACTTGCTTGGATTTCCTGTCTGTCAGGCATTGTGGAATTCTGAACACATCTTACTGATTTTTACTAGTGGAAGTTTCGAACTTAAATCTTGCGATCATGCCCTCGCTGGGGAATCAATTTTGTGTTTCTCACATGCTAAGTTTGTTTCATTAGAGTCCTTGTTTGTTGTAATGTTTTGTTGAGGCACATATTTGTTTTTTACAAAGAGATGGATCATTTCGTAAAATAGAGTCTATGTATGCCTCACAATACAAGTTATTAGTAACAAGGCTATTGCCAATGTTGGCAGGTAAACTGTTTTTTTGGGGTTGTTTTTTAATAGCATGGTCTGAGACATGCCGCAGATTATGCGAAGGAAGAAATTGTTTTTCTCAGAATTTTCCGATCTATGAATCATATGCTGCTGGGGATTATGTGTAGGATTTTTTTTTGTTTTCAGCCTTTGGATTTTATGCCCTTGCAGATCTTATGAAGGAAAAAAAATATGGTACTTTGAATTAATATGTACAAAATATGACATCCACAAGTAGTATTTTAATAAAATCAAAATCTGAAATTTTAATTTTTTTTTAGATCATCTACTGAAAGAATGGAAAAAGAAAATTGTGAAGCAAATTGGAACTTTATTTTGCAATAAGTGGTTTGGGTAGAAAGAAAAAAAAATAACAAATATGGTTTACCACTTTTCATTTCAGTGTCATAACCAAACATGTTTTTGTTCATGCGTTATTGACTTCGTTTCACCTGGCACCTAAATTTTGGAGCTGGCTCCTAGATCTAGAACATATTTGTCAAGCCCTGGACATGTCGATAGAATTTTCAGTTTACACTGGTTCTTAGTTTTTCACAAAAGATCAGGATTGTGTGGTTAGCTACTATCAATACAAAGTTGACATACATAAATTTTCACCGTTGAACGTTATAAGCTGGCCAGTCAAACTTTCTCAGCAATTTAAATGAAACAGAAACATTACGAAATATCTGATTATTATTTCATATGCCATACAGTACTGTATTGTTCACTCTGCCATGATAGTAATTTTATGGGTCGTGGAAAAGGCCGATTCCATCACAGGCGGAATAAGTACCAATTTTGAAATTTAATGTAGCTTTAAAAAACCGGAAAAGGAAAAATACTTTTTATAATGATTGATTTTGAAGAACTGACTGTTAGAAATAACAAAAACTGTGCTTCACTAGAAAAAAAAATTCTAAATACAAAGTTGTTCTTTTTCACTATTACTGAAGATATTAAAAACGAGAAACAATCAGAAAAAATTAACAAATAAGAATATAACCAGAAAGTGAAAAAAAAAATGCATCTTGGGGTAAGAAAAATTCGAAATTTAGAAAACTACGGAACATTTTTATCCATGCTAAAACAATCATTTTCAGGTGACGGACGTCATGAAGACGCCCAAATTATATCCAATTAACAGTCCCAAAAATGTTTAATGAATGTTAGAATTTTGAAAACACAAATGTTGAATAACATTATTTTATAGAGATTTTTTTTATTTCCAATGCATATTCAATGTTTCCTGTACTCCTTAGTGATCAGCGGTTTTCGTAGTGACTCTGGAGAATTTGTAACATTTTGAAGGTCTGAGGTGTGCAAACAGGAAAAAATGGCAAATCGTTAAAATTCTACTAAAACTGAACATTTTCTGAAGTAAAAAAAAAAAAAAAGACAACCAGATTTTTATTTCTGTAGTATATTTGATGTTTCCTGTACTCCGTAGCGACTGTGGTTTTCGTAGTGATTATGGGGAATTCGTAGCATTTGGAAGGTCTGTATTGGGCAAATTGGAAAAAATGACAAATCATTAAAATTCAACAAAAACTGAAAATTTTCTGGAAAAAAAAAAAAAAAATACTGACACTGGGTTTAAAAACTGGACAGAATCGGATGCAACAATCAGGATACTATGCATGTGTTCTTATTTTGTCATGACTTTTTTTCAACACTTTTGAAGGTTTATCAATGTTTTTAATGTAATATTTATTAAAATCCAGGAAATTACTGAACTTTTATTTTCTGTTAGTGGTTCGGAATCATTGCAAATCTGTAAAATAAAGTGACTAGGTTGGTATCCCATTTCTCCTAACCTCAGCTATGGTAGATGTATGGCTATGATTCAGTACTGACAACCACACAGTACCACAAAATAATTATTCTATATGATATGAAATTCATTATTGAAAGCTTACAGCCAATTTTCATTTTGACACCAGAAAAAAAGAAATTAGCCAAAAATAAATGAAATGAAACAAAACATTTAGCAGAATGGAAGCAGCTTCAAAACATGTCTGAACATTTTTGACAATCAATAACTCACCAAAAACTGCTAGAGAAACCAAAAACAAGCAATTTTTAGTACATGAAGGTCATAGCACAAACTGTTGAAATACTGCTGACCGTTATATGCCAAGCAATGCAGAAGTTAAGAGAACGCGAGCATTGTGGGCAACGTTCTTGATGACAAGACAATGCTCAAGCAAAAAATGACTTTAGAAAATAGACAGCAAATAAAGTAAGCCAAAGTAAGTATTGCTTGAAAATTTTGGCTTATCCACTGCTTTCAATTTGTGGTGGAGAGATTGAGAGATCTTATTTGTGAACATAGCGAGAGACCAAATAAAAATTATTAAATTATCTTGCCAATAAAAATTGTCTAGAAAATTTGGTTGATGTGGTTAAAGAAATAACTTTTAAGATTATATTTATTCTTTTAACTGCACTGGACAATAATAGACAGTGGGCCCTTGTAACTACTAAGCTTAAATTTAACTATGTCTAAATAAATGAACGGTATACAGTGCAGTGATGAAATTTGTATACAACACGAAATAGCCGTAAGTAAAGTGGCCACTAGGTTTTGTCCACCCAATGGCAACTTGAAAAAATCACCAATTTTAATCTTTACCCATCATGCCAGGTTGGCACTGTTCAAGGCAGTGGTGATTCTGTGATGGTTTGGGGAGCCTTCTCATGGGACACATTAGGTCCCTTGGTGTGTCTGAAGGGCACTACTACCATGTGCTGGCTCATCACCTACACACTTTTGTGGCTGATGGTCTGTTTCAGAAGGACAATGTGTCACCCCACCAGGCCGCAAATACCCAGGCATGGCTTGAAGAACACTCATCTGAGTTTGGAATCATCGAGTGACCCTCAAGGTCCCCAGATTTAAACCCTGTGGAAGTTCTCTGGGATGTTGTTGCCAAGAACATCAGATGCATGGATCCTAGACTGAAGTCTTGGGCAGAGTTGTGTACAATGCTGCAATAGGCATGGCTGGCATTACCTCCAAAAACCCTCAGACATTTGGTGGAGTTGATGCCTTGGCATGCAAGTAAGCCTGTTGTTCGCACTAGAGGCTATTAGGTAGATATCCAACATGCTATTAGGTAGATATCTCTAATGTTTTGTTCATTGAATGTACATGCATGCTTGTGTATGCTTATAAACTAACACCAGAACATGAAGTCTTAATACTTTACAGAAAAATTTTGTTTTTGCAGTTATTGTATTTCCTGTTGCCAGCTCCTTATTTCCATATTTTTTTTTTATGATCTCTGGAAAATGCTGCTAGCAGAAGGCACACTCACACACTCTCTCTCTCTCTCTCTCTCTCTCTCTCTCTCTCTCTCTCTCTCTCTCTCTCTCTCTCTCTCTCTCTCTCTCTTTCTTTCTCTCTCTCTCTCTCTCTCTCTCTCTCTCTCTCTCTCTCTTTTCTTTCTCTCTCTCTCTCTCTCTCTCTCTCTCTCTCTTTCCTTATGGTTTTACAATGTTCACGAGCATCAAATCTAAAGCAAATGAGCACATTATTCATCCCCTAAATTTTTCATTTAGTTGTTTCATTCTCTGTCAACCCTAACACATCTAAGGTTATCAGGTGTTAGCAGTCCTCAATTTGGGGCCCATGGTTTCAGGAAAGGGACAGAAACAAATACACTGTCCACATCTCAAACATGATTTGAAAATTGGCCCGACCAGATGATCAGCCTGAATATGAATTACTGCTGACCACTCAAGACACTGGAGCCTCATCCCAGAATTAAGATTACTGACCACCTAAAACACTGCAGGCCATTACAGAAGAGAGCGGGGGGGGGGGGGTATGTTTCTTCACGATTCTCAAAATGCATACCTGCTTTTAAGATTTAAGTATGCTAACCACTTAGCCAATGTTTGAACTAGTACAACTCAAAAACACACAGGAACTAGTATCAAAATTTACAAATTTATTTTCAGACTCTGCCTGCATAAAATAAATACATAAACTACAAGCAAGGAAATTTTCAGAATATACTAGTACAATAACCAATAATCATTATTAGGTATGTTACTATGCGTTTTCAACATGAAAACATACTGTTTTTCCATTTTTTTTCATTTTGGTTTTAAAACTTGGTATGGTAAATAGAACTGTATAAAAAAATACAACCACCTATATACAACCATCAAAATGGAAAACTTGCAGCAAACCATGATAATAGAATAAGATACTTTAAAGAAAAATAAATAAACCAATAGATAATTATTAGAACATCAGAAATTGCAATGATGGATGGCAATATGCATGTTATGATTGAATGTGCACACTAAAATGGCAAGATTCATATTTTGCCTTTTAACACAGATGTAAAGATTAAATGAAATATAATTGTCACTTAAAATGCACATTTTTTCATTGCTTGGTCACTTCTTGCTATGTCAAAAAACAAAAAGAGCAACTATTTTTCTTTTTGCCCGAAAAAAATCAAAGTTCAAAATCTGAACCATCTGTCGAAGTCTTTCAATCCCCATAGTCATTTTCTCTGCGAGTGGGCAGAACTGTTTTTTTTTTTTTTTTTTTTATGTTGTTGATGTTATTGTTTATTTTCACTTTAAACAAAAGGGAAAATGTTTGTCCCATTCCATGATATTGAAGGAAGGAACTAAGGAATATAAAAACATGGATTTTTAGCAAAACTAAATTTAAAAAATTGGTAGTACTTACTCAGCTAGGGGAAAAATGTGCAGGTCACAGCAGAAATAGCTCAGAATTCTTTCAAAATATTTGGAAATCACTCTTTGGCACTTTTACCAAAGGGAAAAAAAAAAAAAAAAGCACAGCTTTGTTACAAAACAAGAACATTCACTTCTTGGACTGTGACCTATTCCTCATCATTTTGCAACCTTTGCATAATGAAAATTTATAGCAGAGAGAGAGAGAGAGAATTGTAAATAACATTTTTCTTACTTTTTTTAAAAATCTACAGACAAAAACCTTTTGTCAAAATCGGCTATTAATTTGGCATATTGTGTGTATGTCTACACTCTATAACACTGATTGTGAAGCTTCAGTTAGTTTGATGGATCTAGTCTGGTTTAAATTCAGCAAAATACCACTTTTATCATGCACATTGAATTTAATGCCAGGAACACTAAGTTTCACAAAAGAGAAAAAAAAATAATGCATAATATTTCTACTTGGCAACACAGTTAAAACTGAATGCCAGCACACCATTTAGCAAAATTAAATGTTTAAAATACCACAGCACCCTGCATTACTATTTTGCAAACAATACAGAAAGATCAGATGCAACTACAGAATGACAAGTAAAACATTGTGATTTTTTCCTTTGATTCTTCGTTTAAATTTAATACTGATTTATACCAACCATTGTTTCTTTCTAATGATACTTCAGTAAAACAATAAATACCTAGGAAGGGCACATTTGTCACAATAATTTGAATGAGTTAATACTTATAGCAAAAGATTAAAGCAAATTTGCTAATGGTCTTTTCATATGCATACTGTTTATAAATCAATTGATTACACTTTTAAATGCCAAAAAAAGGTACCAATTGGTACAATGGTTTCAGCCACTTGTGCTCTCATCAGCTATTACACCATGTTCGTTATACTGTTCTTTGAGTAGTCTTTGAATCTCCAAACTAATGGGTTGCTGTCTTGTGCTGCCATCTTTCCGCTCGATTCTGCTCAAATTTCCGAATATTTTGATTGGTTGCATTGATTATGGTAAAACTTTGCAGGGAAAAATTCCCAGGCGCTGTTAATTTTGAAAGAAAGATCCCTGTTACAAGCTTGATAATTGATTGAAATTTAAATGGATTCATGGATGAGAAAACATTTCCATCCAGTGAAATTCGAAATGATTTTTCTTTAATTCCAAATAGCTGTAAAACAATCAATAAATGCAAATATTTCAAAATTATGGGTTTTTAATAAGGAATAAAAGGTTATTTACATGTCAAATTCTTAGTAAAGCCCCTTAATAAAAATCCATAATTTTGAAATATTTGTAGTTCATTAAGTCTAGGAATAGCCATGTCATCACATTTATTACCAACATCATTAACTGTTTTTACCAGAATTTCATTTACGCTCTTTTAGGAGGGTTGATAAAGCTTTTGGTCATTCCCCTATGTACTTTTTCTTTCTTCGCTTACTTTTTCCTACTTTTTCTTCCTTTTCATTTCCTTACTTTTTTCTTACCTGGTGATAAAGAACAAAATAAACTCCCCTTTTTTTCTCAGGTTTCAATGGGGTTTCTTAATTAATGTGCAATTGAAGCTGGTACACCAGGTATCTCCAACTGGATTCAAAAGGAATTTAAAACAGAAAATATCAACATTACTAGCATCAGATAAGGCCATTCAGTTGCACAGCAGTTAAAATACAATATGGGCCCGTCGAAACTTGAGGACAAAAGTGGAGTTCATTTTGTACCACTTTATTTACGAGGTGGGTGCACTAACAAAAAATACATAGGAAAGACCAAAATAACTTTAACAACCTGCCTAAAAGAGAATAAACAAAATTCAGGTAAAAACAGTAACTGGTGATGAGTTTATACCTGTTTTGAATGAAGCAAAAGTAATTTTGAATTACACAGGATGGAAACATTCTGTCATCTGTGAATCCAAGGATCCTTTCATTCAAAATTAGAAAATTTTTCCTTGCAAAGTTTTACTGTAATCAATGCAACCAATTGAAATATTCCAAAATTTGAACAAAATTCAGCCAAAAGATGCACAAGGCAAGCAACCTTTTATTGCGAGATTGAAAGACTACTCCAGAACCGTATAATGAGCGCACCGCAATGGCTGACAAGGGCCCAGGTAAGCTGAAATCATGGTACCATAGTACTTTTTTTTTTTTTTTTTTTGGCATTTAAAAGTGTAGTCATTTTGATTTATAAATGATCTATGGGTTAAAATGTATTACCAATAATTTTCACATTCATGATTTTTACATTATATTACAAATTTTCAAACTTTTGTTGTGTTCCAACACAGTTTGAATTATTTTATCACATTTTTCCATACGTGGTAACACAAACAAACATGAAGACAAAAGCCTAACCATGAAAATAATTTCAACAACCTTTGCTTGGAACACCTGCACAGTAAAAAAAAAAAAAAATAAAAAAAATTAAGCATTCAGGCACATGAAAAGATAAAAACATTTAACTTATTTCACCTTCCTATTTCTTTGGTTCCCACAGCCTACTTCATGCAAAACAAGATCTGAGATTTATATGATTAACAAAAAATTCACTTCACACTTTTAGCATTTTAAGGGAAATTCATTTGTACTCACCCAAATATAACAGCATTCCATATCATTATATTATTATCTGTAGGAGCTCCACTAACACCAGCTGGTGGATCTTCTTGAAGCCTAGATATTAAATAAACATCCTTAATCATCCTATTCAATTTTTGTTATAAAACACACAAAATTCCTCCCCCAACCCTACCAGTAAAGAAACTTTTAAAGGACTGTTAAAAAGAAGGAAAAAACAAAAACAGACACATGCTAAAAAAACCTAAAAGAAATCTGGAAATATATATAGAAGATATCACTCCTAGGCACATAACAACAAACATATGTTCAGGACACAGCTGAAATAGCACAAACCCTGAATAGCATTAGAAGATACAGTAAGGCAGGGCTGGAAAAATAAGCTCCAGATCTAGGAGCCAGGTGAAACGAAAGCAAATTTCAAAGTATCATGCACAAACGTAATGCATGGTGATGTCGGAACAAAAAGTAATAATATAAGTGTATTAAGCACTGCCTATTTACCCAAACTACTTAATGCTAAATGAAATTCAAATTTTGTCTATGAATCTCAGGGTTCTATAGTTTTGATAAAAATCTAAACATAAAAAAGAATGTGAAAAAAGAAAACTTTTAACCTCATCAATATCTGAGATGAAACTATTTGGAAGAAAATAATAGCTAAAAAACAATTGCGACCGTCAGCTTCCGGAATACTGCATAATACGGCTTTGGAAACGAAGCAGGGGGAATTACAAAATACGTAAAGATGTGGTTTTAGAAAAAAAATTGAGATAAGGATATCTGGAAGTAAAAAAGGTAAAATAAAATGAGACCGTCAACTTCCGAGAGTCGCATGGCCGCAGAAACGGAAGGGAATGTTGCACACGCTTAACAAATATGGATTTTGTAAAAATTATTAAAAACAACAGCAAAAATAACTGAAATGAAGCTTATCTGAAGCCAAAAAACGCAAATCTACTATCAACTTCCAGAATGGCTTGTAATGCGACCGTAAAAAACGGAAGACGGACCATAAAAATGTGTAAAAATATGGTTTAAAAAAATAAAGAACAAAAAAAAAACCTTATCAATCTAACTGAATACTGAAGTGAAGCTATCTGGAAGCAAAAGGGGAAAAAAAGTTGTGACGTCAACTTACGGAAAGCTGACGGCCACAGAAACAGAGAAAACGCTTTAAAAATATGGTACGGCTCTCGTAAAAAAGAAAGAAATTGCCTTAATTTAACTTTCAGTTAGATTAAAATTTAGGCCTCCATGTAAAGAAAAGAAAAAAAAAAGGATTTTTTTTTTTTTTTGGAGGTTTAACGACTACCGTGAGCAACTCAATGGGCTATAAGCAGTTGCCCGTCCCTAATTTAGGGTCAAAGAAAGGTAACTTGATCACGCTAGTTACGTTAACTAAAACTTTTACAAAAGTTCATAAGTTGGAAGCTTTCGACCTTATCTTAGGTCTTCATCACGCCAATGGAGGACTAAAATTGTTGCCAGATTCTACATTTGAATTTTTCCTATTTTTGTTGCCAAAACTTAGAATTGATCTCCAGATCAACGGAATGTAGAGAGGAGATTCGGAGTTGCAAGTCATTGAGTTGAAAATAATTTCTATGCTTTCACGGTAACGGAGGGCAAAACGATTGTCAAACGAAGCAATTCGTTTTGCTTCGTTCCAGTGGGGAACTGCAGATGTGTCTTCCATTGTCAAAATAGACAAGGCAGTGTTGGGATTGCCTTTCGAAACATCTTTTCTGTGTTCTAAAATTCTATGGCTAATGCTCCTGTATGTGCTTCCAATGTATAAGTTATCCCCAGTAGAAGAAGAGATAGGAATGCAGTAAACTCCTGGGAGGTTCAGGCTTTCAACTTTGTCCCTATCCCTTTGTAGAAGTTTCAAGATGTTTGGGGTAGATTTAATGGCAAGATGGTAACCAAAACTTCTAAAAGGATCTGTAACTTATAAGCATAGGAAGGATGGTAAGGAACAGAACCACAGAATTTCAGGTCTTCTTTCTTGTGAGGAAGGAGGAAAACCATTCGAAAATCGAATGCCTCCTTCTTCTTCAGGAAAACCATTCGAAAATCGAATGCCTCCTTCCTCACAAGAAAGAAGACCTGAAATTCTGTGGTTCTGTTCCTTACCATCCTTCCTATGCTTATAAGTTACAGATCCTTTTTAGAAGTTTTGGTTACCATCTTGCCATTAAATCTACCCCAAACATCTTGAAACTTCTACAAAGGGATAGGGACAAAGTTGAAAGCCTGAACCTCCCAGGAGTTTACTGCATTCCTATCTCTTCTTCTACTGGGGATAACTTATACATTGGAAGCACATACAGGAGCATTAGCCATAGAATTTTAGAACACAGAAAAGATGTTTCGAAAGGCAATCCCAACACTGCCTTGTCTATTTTGACAATGGAAGACACATCTGCAGTTCCCCACTGGAACGAAGCAAAACGAATTGCTTCGTTTGACAATCGTTTTGCCCTCCGTTACCGTGAAAGCATAGAAATTATTTTCAACTCAATGACTTGCAACTCCGAATCTCCTCTCTACATTCCGTTGATCTGGAGATCAATTCTAAGTTTTGGCAACAAAAATAGGAAAAATTCAAATGTAGAATCTGGCAACAATTTTAGTCCTCCATTGGCGTGATGAAGACCTAAGATAAGGTCGAAAGCTTCAACTTACGAACTTTTTGTAAAAGTTTTAGTTAACGTAACTAGCGTGATCAAGTTACCTTTCTTTGTTAATATTGTTACGTGTTTTGCCCATAATCGTCATAATTTAGGGTCACTGGTTCCAGGGAAAGGAGAGAACCAGTGCCGTAAGACAAACACAACGACCATGCCTCATCGGGATTTGAACCCGGACCCCTTTCGGACGAATGATCAGAAACCATCGCTTAGACCATTAGACCACTGCGCCTCCGGGCGGCAAAGGAGGAATTGCGATCATTAGCTTCCAAAATGTTTTTATGCCCTTTTAACCACCACGCACCTCAAACGTGCATGGTGCGTCAAAAGTACATAAAAATATCGCTTCCGAGATTCAAAGCTCAAGAAAAGCAATTATATCTTATCAAGTTGAAGTTATCTGTTTGAAAAATGTGGAAAAATGAAAGCTAAAATAAAATGAGGGCGGGGGCATCTATCAATTATAGTTGTCTGTGTGATCTATCGATTACGGCTTTACATCTTAAACGGGAGCCAACGTTAAAAATGAGTGAAAATTTCTCTTCCTTTGTTTTAAAATTTAAAGAAATCTTAAGAAATCTTAAAAAGAATTATTGTTAAAAAAAATAGAAAAACAGTCGGCAGACCTTCCCAAGAATCTGCAAAGGGCATCACCGCGTCTCGCTGTTTCTGCTCCCAGGCCGGCAGCTTAAACCGAACAGTGTGATGATCTTCAATGCTTTCACGACCTGACAGGTTAGTCACATGACTCAGAGGATTTCATCGCGTTTCTCTGCTTCAAACACATGGGTTCAGGATAAAAAGCTGACAGAATTTACACATGCGATCAAAGCAGAAAATTTCAGAGTTTGATTTTCTTAAATTACAATTTGTTGAAGTTACATTTTGCATCTATGAACTCAAAGTAATGACTGCAAATTACGAAATTTGAAGAAGAAAAAAGTTGGACACCAGAACGAAATTTCTAGGCGCAGGGGTGACCGGTAATTTTCCAGCCCTGCAGTATGGTATGTGTCTACTATGCCAATTATTCAAGACAGTAACTGATATTTACCAGCAGAGCTTTCGAAAGTTACGTTGATGACCTGTCTGTCTTTCAATCTTTTACACAGGGTCCTTACACATTTACAAAAAATAAATTTCGGGACTTTTCCCAGGGCTTTTCTGAAGTTCATCAAAAAATTCCGGGAGACGAAATATTTGCTACAAAAACAGTGATTTGTCTCATATTTTGCAAATTGGAATGAAATTTACTAAGCCTTTAGAATTCTTAAGAAGTCCTACGGATTCCAGAGTGTGCTACATCTTCAATGAAGTGGCGAAATTTCCCTGCATGAAACTTACATGAAGCAGTCTAGAACCTAGCACAACATTAGTAACACAAAACAATTTTGCCATGGCACTGAAGATTCCCTATTCCAGAGTCATTTATTCCCATGCACACTGGCAGTAGGAAGGGCAGATATCAATCTCCTTCAGTGAGGAAAGTGCATGCTAGGAAGAACAGCCATCTTGGACTTGCTGGAAGGTCTCCACATGCTGTTGAGACTGACTGCTATGCCACAAACAGGGCTCGATTTCGACCGGTAGTTAGTAGCCAATTGCTAGCAAGCAAATGCATTTTGCTAGTGATAAAAAGTGGTTCTAGCAAAAGTTGCTAGTGGAAAAATTTTAAATGTTTTAGTGTGAACTGTAAAGTGCCACTGCACTTTGAGCATGTGGAATATTTTAAACACATGCAAAAAGGAACAACTGCTTTCTGGAAATGAATGTTTCTTGAAAAGTACAAACATTATAAAAACATTTTGGCACTAGGAGAAATTTCCAGAATGTTTCCCTTGTCTACTTCTGCATGTGAGATTGGGTTCAGTTTCACGAAGTGAATCCAAGGTGATTGGAGAGGCAGTTTAAACTTACAAACATTGAATGCGGCCATTAGTATTGAGTTTGAATGCCTGTCCAAATACAAGTTTGACCCCAAGCTTGCTGTTTTAAAGTGGTATGATGAAAAGACCCGAAACCCAGATCGTAAACCATATTAAAAAATAACTTAAGATTTTAAATAGTGTTCTTGAATTTTGTGAATAAAGTTAAATAAATTTTTTTTTTAAATATTCGCACTCGAATTAAATTGCAAGAATTAATCTATCAGGTTATGAAAAGGTGAGTTATATCTAAATATTTGTAATCTTTTCAACATTACAATGTGACATTTATAGGGGTGAAATCAAAATTTGTCCTGATTGACTAATGGGGGGGGTATGTTAAAGTTTCTTTTGTATAATGTTAATGAACTTTCACTAGTAGATAATGCAATTTGCTAGTAAAAAATAATGCCACTAGTAAGTGTTGCTACTGCTGAACGAAAAACGAAATCAAGGCCTGGACACAAACCAAGGTGGCTGGAAATATGGCACTCAAACGTCTTGCACTACAGTGCAACCTGAGATAACATCCTGTCCCCACACTCCACAGAAAGTGATATCATCATAAGCAGCTACATCACAGGGAGTGAGAACAAAATGAGATAATCAATCCAAAAATTTCGAACAATTCTATTTTTTCTCACAAGAAAAAAAATTCCAGGACCTTTCACAAAAACACAAAAAATCAAGGATTTTTCAGGCCTGGAAAAAAGGGAAATCAAATTCCAGGACTTTTCCAAGATTCCAGGGGCCGTGTTAATACTGTTTATACACGGTATCGCACTTCATAAAATCACAAAGGTCAATTTCTCATATGAATACATACCATTATGAAGAAAAAAAGTCCACAGAGTTGAATATATGCCATTGTCACCAAAGCTGCTTTGCCTCCTTTTTAAAGGAAATGAAAGAGAGAGAAAAGTGTAAACAAAGATAATTTAATGGTTAATAGTGTTCTTCCACCAGAATCCTTTCGCTGGATGACCAACCCAGCTGTTTATCTTCACCAGCTAAGAGCAATCTTTCTATGTAAAGTCCCTAAATAAATGCTTTACTTTTTATAATTCTGTTAGTCTGATTTAATGATTTGCAATTAAATGTGGGATTTCAACAAAACGTTTTTCCTAAAGTTAGTTTTATCTCAAGGTTGGGAAGGCAAACGTAATGTCCAGTTAAAATTTCTTACCACCAAACTAGTACAGTCTTTCAGGGAGAACATTACCTTATTAGTCACTCGATAATTCACAGCAAACAGATTGTGTTACTGAATTGCTTTTAAATTACTGGTCACCATGTAACATCTCTCAGGAAACTTGCACCTCTCTAGAGTGGAAACTGAACTGGCATCTCCCAATTTCCATTTGAGCGTGCAACTCATTACACCACCCAAGACAACAAAGTTCCAAGTAACTCAATCTTTTTTCCAACAAAGTTCCAAGTAACTCATCCATATTTCTTTTTTCCAACAAAGTTCCAAGTAACTCATCCATATCTCCAAAAAGGAGATCTCATTGAACTGAAAAGTGGACATCTCTTCTACTATCGTGGGACAGATACTGGCAGAACTAGTGGTGTTGGATTTATAATAAACAAGAAGCTGAAGGATAAAGTTGTAGAAGTTTAAAGTTCCTCTGACAGAGCTGCACGACTCGTTATCCAACTCTCAAGAAGATACCAGGCTCAGATTATTCAAACTTATGCACCCACCACAAGTCATCCTGAAGAAGAAATTGAAGAATTTTATGAGGAAATTCGTGATCTAAATAATAAAGGTAAGCAGCACTTGAAGATAATTATGGGAGATTTCAATGCAAAAATAGGGCAACGGCAACAGAATGAAACTTCAGTAGGTAAATTCGATCACGGCAACAGAAACCAGCATGGAAATACTCTCGTAGAGTTTGCAGAGGCAGAATGGTTTTTCATTGTGAACTCCTTTTTCAAGAAAAAGCCACACAGGAAATGGACATGGAGACATCCAAATGGGTCGACAAGTGAAATTGATTTTATTATGTGTAACAAAAAATTTGTCATCGAAGACTGCAGTGTGCTAAACAAGTTCAACACAGGTAGTGACCACAGATTGGCGAAATGTAAGATGCACCTCAATACTAAACTCGAACGTGGCAAGCTCATAAGACAAACAATATGTATTGACATAACCAACCTTAAAAAACACCATAATACCTTCAAGTTGGAACTGAAGAACAGATTCTCTGCTTTGGAAGGCCTAACATTGGAAGAAGTGGATATTTCTGAAGTTAACAGAAAAGTAACCAAAGCTCTTATGGAAACAGCAACAAAATTAGCTGGGTCTAAGAAAAAGTTTCATCTGAACAAATTATCAGGAAAAACCAAAATGTTGATACAAAAAAGAGAGATGAGGACAACTAAAAAAGATGCGACTTCCAAAGTGGAATATATAGAGCTATGCAAGACAGTACGAAAAAGTATCACTGAAGACGTAAGGAAATTCAATTGTGAACTAGTGAGGAAAGCATTTGAAAACAACCAAAGCCTAAAGATAGCAAAGGGACATCTCAGTAAGGAAAGAAAACAGATTATGGCACTGAGAAAAGAAGATGGTTCTGTAACAAGAAATAGAGGCGAAATTTTGATAAGAGTGAAAGATTTCTACTCCAAATTATATGAAAGGGATGATACATGTACTCCAGACATCATGAAAGGTACCAGTACCAGAGTTCTTCCAGTCCTCCCAGCAGAAGTTGCACATGCAATCAAGAACATGAAGCAGGGAAAAGCTCCAGGAGAAGATGGAATTACTGTAGACATCATACAGGAAGCAAGTGGAGAAATTGAAACAGTACTCGCCCAAATTTTCACTCGATGCCTTAATGAAGGGAAGATTCCTGAGGATTGGAACAATGCTACAATGATCCTGCTACATAAAAAAGGTTACATTGAGGATTTCAGGAACTACAGACCTATCAGCCTCCTATCAGTGGTTTATAAAATCTTCACTAAAGTTCTTTCACACCGGTTGAAGGTAACACTGGACATGGCTCAACCAAGAGAACAAGCTGGATTCAGGAGTGGCTACAGCACAATAGATCACATCCACGTACTGAGAGAACTAATTGAAAGAGCGAGGGAATATGAACTTCCATTGTGCATGGCTTTTATCGATTATGAAAAGGCCTTTGATTCAGTGAAACCATCAGCAGTTACAATGGCTTTGAAATCCTGCGGTATTGAAGATGCATACATTATTATTAATAATAACATCTATGAAAATGCAAGTGCAAAGATTTGGCGGCTTGAAAATACAACACACATAAAAATTGGAAAGGGAGTGAGACAAGGTGACACCATATCTCGGAAGCTCTTTAATGCCACATTAGAAAATGTCTTTCAATCACTGAACTGGGAAAACAAAGGGATAAAGATTAATGGAGATTATCTAACTCACCTTCATTTTGCTGATGACGTAGTCATTTTTGCAACTACCCCATCAGAGCTGCAGAGTATGATCCAGGAACTTGCTGACAAGAGTAAAGAAGTGGGATTAAAAATGAACTTTCAGAAGACAAAAGTGATGTTTAATGCTTCTACAAGAAATGAAAATCTATCGATTGATGGAGAAAAGCTGGAGATTACAGATACATACGTTTATCTTGGACAGCAGATATCAAGTGAGGGTCACATTGATGAAGAAATTAATCGGCGTACAAAACTTGCCTGGAGAGCTTTTGGAAGAAACAGCATACTTTTCAAGAGCAATATGCTATTATTATGTCTTAAAAGAAAAGTGTTTGATCGATGCATCCTTCCAGTGCTTACGTATGGTGCAGAGACATGGACCTTAACTAAAAGAGACATACAAAGGCTGCAGACAACTCAAAGCAGCATGAGAGGTGCATGCTTGGTATAACCAGGAGAGATAAGAAGAGGAACTCGTGGATCCGAAAAATGACAAGAGTGGAAGACATCATGATCAGAGTTAAATCCCTGGAATGGCAATGGGCTGGACATACTGCCAGAAGGACAGACCATCGATGGACAGCCGAAATTTTAGATTGAATTCCAAGGGACAAGAAAAGACCCAGAAGAAGACCACATGGGAGATGGGTGGATGAAATTCGAAAGTATGCAGGAGTAACATGGAGGAGACTGGCACAAGACAGACCGTTGTGGAAGAAACTTGGGGTGACCTTCATCCAGCAGTGGATTGATAATGGTTGACGATGACAATGATACATCTAAAGATGCAGCCTCTGGGAAAGTATCCACAAACATTAAATTTTGTGTTTTCTCTTTTAAGTTGCCGCTGTGAACAGGACGACATCATCGGTCATAGGAATAAAGGAAAATAAACGAAGTCAGAATTACGCACAAAGACACTATATTCATTTATAAAAATTGCTGCAATGCGAAAATAATGAGTTAAGCATAAAATAAAAAGACGCCGGCTTACGGTGGGAAACACTAAGTGACAAAATCCACATGATGAAAATTTTCTGCAGCCTTTGATGACTAGCAATAACGTTGTATATCATACACAAGGGTCTGTGTCGGCGAGTAGAAAAGCAACACAGGGAACCCAATGTAAGGTGTCGGCGTGTCGTTTGAAAGCAAAGAAGAAATGAAAAACGTGATGTGGAGAGTTAGTTTGCTTTGCCACAGGTAACCCACGCATGTGTTGCAGTTAGCCTAGGAACTCAACTAACATTGTAACACTTTGTTTTTGTTTTATTTAAAGCAAGTTTTGAATTTATTACATTTTTTTCATTTATGACATAAATTACGCATTTTTAAATGTATTTTACGCGTCACATAGAAAAAAAAATTTTACACGTAACTTCCCAACCCTGGTGGTAAAGCTTGAAAAATATTCGGACACCATAAAATAATTAGAAAAAAATTACTTTAGAAACAGGCTCTGGGCCTCGGTGCTACAGCACTGCCTCCCCTACCCTCTCGTCAGGCCTGCTTCCTGGTAAATTTCTTGATATTGGGGTAAAAAAAAAAAGTAAAAAAAAAAAAAAAAAACTCCAAAAATACAGCAGCTTTAGAACTTGATAAGGATTCTATCGTAGTGGTTGGTCTTTCTTCTTGTCTTATTGTTCAGCAATGCAAGTACATAAAGATGCACCAATGAAACAAATTCAAAGGGATTTGAAAAAATCTGTGACTTCGTTAGAAAAAAATATATAATTTGAGTCACTTATTTTGTCGGTTTTTCAAATTTACCTTGATCTTTTTAATGAATAAGATTTAAAATTTGGTTTTAAGAGAAAAAGAAATCATGTGATTCGGCATCCAGGAGAAAAATGTGCCTTGATATCCAATGGGAGGCCCCGAGTCCCAGGGCCCTTTCCTACGCCAGTGCCTGCAGAGGAAAAACATTCTGTGCTTGACTGGCCCGGTAATAGTCCCATCCTTAACCCCATCGAAAATGTGTGGACCATTTTAAAAGACAAGGTAGCAGAAAAACAGCCCTCAAATTCCTAAGCTTTGATTGACGTGATAAAGTACATGCGGTGCAAAGGCATTTTAAGTGACTACTGCAAATCCTTCACTGAGAGTATGTACATCGTATTCTTTTTTTTTTTTTTTATTGGAGGTTTAACGACCACCATGAGCAACTCAATGGGCTATAAGCAGTCGCCCGTCCCTAAATTAGGGTCACTGGTTCCAGGGAAGGGAAAGAGCCAGTGCCGTAAGACAAACACAACATCCATGCCTCACCGGGATTCGAACCTGGACCCCTTTCGGACGAATGATCAGAGGCCATCGCTTAGACCACTGCGCCACCGGGGCGGCCATCGTATTCTGTCTATTATAGAAAACAAAGGTGACTACACAAAGTACTGATTTCGGCCTTTTTGTGTTCTAAAGAATGTAAGGATTCATCTGTGGTGTCATTTTTTCAATTATCTCTGACTAGTAATTAGTTGTTTCTTTGAAAATCTTAATTTTCAGTAAATTGACAGGTGGTCTTAAACTTTTCCAAATGACTGTACATTTACATAATATATCTATGTCTAAATATATAAAAAAAAAAGGTACATCACAGAATTATTATGTATATACAGCATAAAATAACCATAAGCAAGGTGGTCACTAGATTTTGACCCTCCACTGGCAAGTTAGAAAAATCACCTATTTTGATCTTTATCTTAAGCTCTTCAAAGCCACATATTGCAGAATGTCTTTCAATCACTACACTGGGAACACATGAGAAAAAAGATTAATGGAGGTTGTTTAATCCACTTTTGTTTTTCTGACTATAATTTTTGCAACTACCGCAGAGTATGATCCACGAACTTGCTGATAAGAGTGCCAACATGGGATTACAGATGAACTTAATAGAAAACAAGACTGAAGGACAATAATTTTACAGGAACTGAACATTTTGAGAAGTTGATGGAGCAATCTTTGAAGTAACTGATGCCTACATTCACCTTGTACAATAGTTTTCAAATGAGGGCCATGTTGAAGAACAAATAAATTGGCATATAAAACTTAGTCGGAAAGTTTTTGGAAGAAAGAATACAATTGCAAGAACAATTTACCATTATGTCTTGAAAGGGTTGTATTTAATCAATGCATTACTTCCAGTTCTTATTTATTATGGACATTAACAACAACAACAACAACAAACATACAGAAGCTGCAAACAACTGAAAGAAGCCTGACAAGACGCACACTTAATGTAACTAGGAAAGAGCAAGAGAAAATTGTGGATCAAGAAAATCAGAATAGTTGACAGCGCCACGATCAAAGTGAAAACCCTCAAGGCAAAGACGACATGGGAAATGAGTGGACGAAATTTGAAAGCATGTCCAAGTGACATGAAGACTAGCTCAAGATAGACCATTGTGGAAGAAACTTGGGGAGACCTTCATCCAGCAATGAACTGATAATAGTTGATGAGGTAGTTAGCTAGATAGGACAGACAGACATAGATAATGTGACAATTCATTATTAACAGCACCTCGAGAGTGAATTTCAGAATGTTCAAATCCTGTTTTCACAACTGGTTTCTCTGGTCACAAAATGAACTCAGATTTTGTTTTTAAATCCTTAGACATAAAAGGAAAATTAAAAGGAATCCATTATCAACAATCACATAGGTTGTTCGGCAATTACGCTTGCCGACAACTACTGCCTTTGTTCGGCAGATTGAATTTTACATCAATTTTTTTTTCTTCGGATTTTGTATGTTGCAACAGAACTTTTAAGCTTCAAAGTTGCTGAAATTCAGTTGTGCAGGAAGAGTCTTGACCAGGCCCATAGCCAGGCATGGAAATTAGGGGAGGGGGCGGCAGGTCATTGAGGTCGGGCGGCTCTCCTCTGGCTATGACCCTGGTTTTGACCTTTGTCCGTCCGGTTTCTTTTGCAGCCTTCCTCTCGCGCGTGCTGCAAGTCGGCAAAACAAAGCTTGTGACTAACCATTGACCTGGGGCGAGTTGCAGCGAAAAACATTCCATTTATTTCTCTGGCTCCACTTTCATTGTTCCCTTTCCACCTTACTCTCCCTAAGATAGCGTCACGAAAGGTAGCGTACCTGCAAACTGGTTGTCATTAACAGAGAACCCTTCTGTGGTGATAGCTCAACTTTAGTCGCATGCTTACGCATTTTATTTTATTTTGGTTTCAAGATTCTGTTGTGTTTTTTAACCTCAGCTTTGTGTGTTTTATTCATTTCAAAAAATTAAACGAGCAGCTCCAAGCAGAGATTTGGAAAATGGGAAGCAATCCTGTTTAACAAGTTTTTTTGTGATTCCACAAAAAGGAAAGATCCTGAGCCTTCCATTTCATTAGAAGAAACTGAGGTGGAAGTTAGTACAAAAGATCTGAACCTCCATTCCCCTTCACTGAGTCAGGCATACAGTGGAAAAAGGAGGAAATTTCAAACAACATGGTTAAAGGATTTACTGTGGCTTACTTTTAATGAAAGAACAGGTATAGCACAATGTGAAATATGTGCTGCATTTCCTGGGATAGCGGATGTCAGTTCTAAAGTGGTGAAGGGTTTTGTTGGACCTTTCAAACTGGAAACATTTAAAAAACATGAGACGTCATATCAGCATCAGAAATGCATGGTAACACAAAATGCAGAATTACATCCAGAAACTACCCCTATTGCAGTGTGTAAAAAAAATGGATGAAAAAATGTTTGAGCAGATGAAATCTGTTTTTAATATAGCCTATTTCATTGCTAAAAATAATAAACCTTTTAGCGACTTGGAAGGGCAATTGTTATTGGCAAAAAAATTAGGTATTGAAGTCAGAAAAGAATATAACAATGACAAAAGATGTAAAGAATTTGTGTCTTATATTGCAGCAGAGATAAGAAATGAGCTGATTTGTGAACTAAAAGATCAGAATTTTGTAAGTTTATTGCTGGATGGATCAACAGACAAAGGAGGTGTAGAAGAACTTATATTATATGCAAGATATCTGAAAGACAAAGGAATAAAAGAAGTATTTTTATCCATCATTCCGCTTGAAAGTGCAACTGCAGATGGATACATGAAAACAATTTATAGTGGACTTGAAGGACTAGAGCTGTCAGAATGGTTAAGTTCCAGTCATCTGATTGGTATTGGGACTGATGGAGCAGCCAGTATGATTGCTGAGAATGGTGTAGTTCAGAAGATTCGTCAAACATCGAGCCATGTGGTAGGTGTTCACTGTATTGCACACAGATTCATTGATGACATTGATACAGTTCTTAAGAAACTGTACAAAATTTTATCGGTCATCACCAAAGAGAATGCGTCAACTGAAGCAGGTATCTGATATTTTGCAGGGCCAACTTTTAAAATTTCAATTTCTCTGCAAAGTAAGATGGGTTGCCAGTAAAGTTGGTGCACTTGCTGCTTTGGTAAAAGATTGGAAATGTGTGGTGGTACATCTTGAAGATATTTCTAATGAGAAAGGGGATGCTTCTGCAGTTGCAAAGGGTCTGTTGAAGAAACTGAAGGATTTCAGGTTTGCCCATATGCTACACTTTCTGTTAGATTATCTTACTGTATTTAAGAACCTGTCTCTCATATTTCAAAGGCAAGAACTTTTCATGAGTGCTGTTGAACTGCACATAAAAAGTACTGTAACAACACTCACTGCATTGATCGATGTTCCTGGTCATTATGAAGACATGTTCACCAGTAGCACAACACTGAAAGGCATTTATCAAGAAGTGCAACTGCATGGACTGAATGCCAGTTCAAGTACTTATTTTGAAGTTGACAAAAAAAAACTGGTGCAATGTGGAGCACAATATTTACAGGAAAGATTTCTGAACAATCACATCATTCAACATTGCAGGGTTTTTTATACCTTCACGTGGCCAACAGGAAAGGATCTGAAGAAGTTTGGAGTTGATTAGATAAGAGCCCTAGCTCAACATTTCAAAAAACAACTATCATCTCCAGATATGAATAGCAAAACATGCATAAATCTTCTCCAGAACGAATGGTATGAGTTTAAGGTGCTTGGACAAGGGATGAAGCTCAGCGAATTGTTGAACAAAGTGATGTCTAACAGTGACAGATTTCCAGTTTTAGGGAAACTCTTATCAATAGTGTCAGTATTGCCTGTTTCCACTGTAAGTTGTGAAAGAGGTTTCAGCTTGATGAACCTTATTAAAAACAAATTTCGATCATCAATGGAAGCGGAGAGCTTAAATGATTTAATGATGATCAACTTTAATGGCCCCTCCTTATCTGAATTTGACCCTTCAAAGGCTATTGACAGGTGGTATTTTGGTGCTAAAACCACAAGACATATTCATGGCCATAATAGGGCATCTGGGATTTAGTTTTCTTACAATGCTCTTTTTTTTTTTTTTAATTTTTTTTTTTTGCTTTAACTCAGTAATTTAATTCTATCTCATTTGTTTAAAAAAAGTTTCCACATTTCAATCCTTCAATTGCTGCACAATATCAGCTAATATTAATATAATTTAATTGAAAGCAATATCATAAAGTCTCCATATTATAGGAATTGTGAAAAATCACCTGCTTTATGTTCATAAGTAAATTGAAAGACAAATTCAAAGACATAATTCTAAAGAAATTATGAGTCATGCAGCAAACTTACTGCACATTGTGGTTCTGGAACTGAAATATCTTTGTGATTTCAACAAGCACCTAGATGTAAGGTATGTTTCTTATCGATATGTTTCATGTTATTTTTTTTTGATTGATTGGAGGTTTAACGACCACCGTGAGCAACTCAATGGGCTATAAGCAGTCGCCCGTCCCTAATTTAGGGTCACTGGTTCTAGGGAAGGGAGAGAGCCAGTGCCGTAAGACAAACACAACATCCATGCCTCACCGGGATTCGAACCCGGACGAATGATCAGAGGCCATCGCTTAGACCACTGCGCCACCGGGGCGGCTCATGTTATTTTTGTCAATGGTATGTGAAATACATTCTACTCGATTATATATTTTTATGCTGCCCAGATTTCTTAAAATTGAGAGTAAAGAGGTTAAAACAATAAACCTTAAGTCTTCCCCTTTCTGTTTATTGATATTTTATCAACTTTAAAGAAAACGAATACCCCCCCTACACAACCCTGGCTCCTAAATTTTACAGGTGGCTCCTAAATCTGAATCATATTTGTCAAGGCCTGACTTTGCTACAAGTATGGTTCTGCATGATCAACTATAATCAATGTGGAGACAAACTGTAGTTAAGAAAACCTAATGAATATGTGATTTCTTTGAAAACTAGCAAGTTAAAAAATTACACAATAGTAAAACAGCCATAAAAAGCAATGAAAATTACTTTTAAGGCAATCTGTCACTCAAGTAAGGCTAATTTTGTTAAATTAATTCCAGAAATTCCTGTTTTTGATTATATACTGTGAGAGATCCAACTATTCTTCCTGTAATGAATGGTGCCAGAAAAGACTGACCAAAGTGGCATTTCCTAATAACCCCTGGTTCAAATTTTTTTTTCAAATTGTGGCAAAATCTGCTGTACTAAAAACCTGAAATTTCTCTTTTTATTCTATATTCATTTATTTACTTCACTCTGAGCTGTAATCAACAACTTAAAAAGTACAACAAACTCACACCACCATCTGACTAAATTTAGGAACATCTCTTTCAAAATACTCAGGTGCTCAAAATTAAAAGCATGGTAACACAAGCATTGAGAGCATTGCAGCAATCGAAATTTCCCCTGAATGGCCTAAGAATTGAAAGAATTATTCACAATGATTTAACCATTTAAACTTCATCTCTCCTGATAAAGCTGAGTTAAACACTCAGTAAAATTATAGTACACCTTAAAATAAAGTGTAACTGAATACTAAATTTTGTTGGTGTGATCTATTAGTGTCCTACTATTCCTGATTTCACAAAGACAAATCTAACAAAATTTAGCCCTTTGGAGTACAGCATCATTTCTCAAGTTGTTACAAGGAACCAATAACAGGCCAGTTACAAACTGGAAAACAAGTCTCCCTTATGAAAGAAATACGGGATTACGCCATATAATACAAATTTTGAAGATGACATTTTTGGCGTTAAGAAGACTTGTTTCCCCCTCCTGTTTGTTGTAATGGGAACATTTTAAATCAACATAAGTTTTGGTGATATTCACCAGCAGAATCCATCAACACAAATATCAAAATTATTGAGTCACTTTTAAAGCACATTAATAAGGGCATAATTTGCACCTGATCCTTTTCTGTGGCAATTCACCACAATTAATCCAAAAAAAAAAAAAAAAAGGTCTGACATCTGACTGACAACATGAAGCTCCTCTTTACTTTCAGTAGGTAGCTTTCACAAAAGTGGAAAATGACCAGAACTTATGATGAAAAATCAAAATAAATCAATAAAAAGTCTGCTCTCTGACTGGATACATGCCACCACTCTTTATTTTTAGTAGCTCACACAAAGTGGAAAGTAACAGCTTATGAATCTTTAAACTGGAGTACCATAGGCAACTTCTACATTTTCTGTTATACTAAAATGAACACTAAAAGCTACATAATTTCTACGCGAGAGGGAAGTAGCGTAGCCAGAAATTTCTTAAGGGGGGTCCATTGATTGGGTTCACTGGTCAAGCCTCATATATAAACATATATATCACTTGAAATTCGTACCCCTCAAAAGCGGTCTGTACCCGAGGACCTCCATATATACACATCCTTCCTTGGCTACGCCTCTGTGAGAGAGTAGCTTACAGGTGGCAACTTTGTAAGAAGAGGAATGCAAAGCCACAAGTGTCTCGAAGCTGCCTTAGCATAGCCAGGGCTCAATGGAGGTCTAAAAGCTCTCAAGGAACCCCTAGGCATTGTCATAGATGAACAAGGCTACTTGATGCTCGTGCTATTAGACAAGGTAAGAATCACATTGAATGCTTCAATTCATTCCTTTCTCCCTACTTGATTCCATAGAAACATTACAATACACACTGAATTATTTAAATGGTTATTGATAGCTATTTCCAAATAAATTAGCACTATGCTGTGAACTGTAGAGATGAATACCAGAATGGGGAACTCTATAGGCTATAAGCAGTTGCCTATCACTAATTTAGGGCCATGTTCATGTCATCAGACAAACACACCACATGTCTCATCCAGGACTCGAACCTGGGCCCATCTCAGATGAACAGTCTGAAGCCAATGCTTCAGAACACTTGGCCACCTAATTGGATAAAAGCAAATTCTAGAAAATGGCTAAACTAACTTTAAGAGATCAGCCCTAAAACACGTTATTACTTGAGGCCATCTTATTTATAATATTTAAAATCATTTATGTAGAGAACACAAGTCTTACAAAAAGTTGGAAAATACAGCAAACCTTGAATGCTATTGTTCTGTGTGAGTTTTTAAAGCTAAAATCATGTAAAATTTGTTGAAATACACTGAGATTCAAAGCTCTACTTTTTCGCGATGATGACATATCAGGCCACTAATACAATTCGTCATAGGGCACAGCTTTCAACACAAGTATTAGTCACTCACGCTAGCATAAAAACATCAGTTTCGGGACAGTTTTCCAGAAATTGACATTCAGATTTACTTCACTGCACAAAAGACAAATAACATTTAACACATAAATGACGTGCATATCGACAAAAATAAGCTACTTTTAAACGCTCTTCACCCTGGGACTTAAAAGTAGTAAACAACACGGTGATCTGCTATTTTTAAACAATATTTTTAACTCCACACTACAGTTTCATCATGCTTTATGCCAGTCATCAATGATGACGAGCAATCTTCCACATAAACACCGTTCACGAATGCTAAGATAAAACACTTCTTAATTAATACTGATTTTAAAATTGGATAAGGAGTTATGCTCTTGTAACTAAGCCTTGCTGTTTCAGCTAAGTTTACCTTTTAAAATCCCTCATCAGTCTTCTCCTAGCTGGTGTTGACATTGTTGTGTAGAGTCAACCAAGGTTTTACTTTCTCAAACAAAGACTTTTTCGAATAAATAAAACACGTAGTACAAAACGGAATTCCTTATTTAATAAATAAATTCAGATTTACACAATAATTTTATTGAGTACCCTCTGTCACCTTTCCACAAGACAGATTCAGTTTGAATGACGTCATACTACGGGAATTAAAAGAGGTAAACAATCGTTGCCATTCTAGATCAACTTCATATATTTTCTGACGATTTGGTGTCGTCTTATAAATGCGTCACATGACGTCATTATCGAGAATGTTCTACTTGGATAGTGTACGATATCACCGCCATCTATCTCTATAATAGCGTGTTAAAATCACGACATGTGGGTACGAAATACACAAGTCAGAAGATTAATTCTGATGTATGAACTTTAATTTCGTGAGCAGACTGGAACACTTTAATCACGACACCTTTCAGACTAATTGTGAAACCGTTGCGATTTTGCACATTACTTTTTCCAGAAATCCTACGAAATATATATTCACAACAAGTATGCTGACCAATCTTAAAGGTCTTTGATGCTGACATAGGGTTCTCACATTTTTGTGGCGTCAAGATGGAAATCGCAAAGGTCCAAACCGCTCAGATGGAAATACATAATATAGTCATTATGGACCCTGGATAAGGACGTATGAAAGGGCACTAAGCCATACTGAGTCGTAAGAGTAGAATATGTAGCAAAGCTGTTATTACACCAAATTTTTCCAAAAAACCAACGAAATATAAATCGCTCATCAGTCTTCTCAATTTTTTTATTGGAGTCTTAATGACCGCCATGAGCAACTCAGTGGGCAATGAGCTGCTGCTGCTGCAGTATGAGTCATTTTCTTGTAGGACTTCCGTCCACAGTGAGTAGATTTTAGGTCCCAGCAACCTACAGCGATTTCGCCTTTTGGGCAGGACGCAGAAACGGAAGAAATGAGAGCAAGTCTAGCGACTTTGACAGAACAGTTTGTAGTGAGATTAGAGTAGAGTAGATGGCGCCACCATACAAGTACGATGCTGCACATAGAGGGGTGAGAGAATTTCAGGGGAGGGCTAGGAAAGGATACCCATTTTGTTAGAAATTATTATTAGAAATATGACTGTCAGAGTTCTTTGAACCAGACTCCTCAGAGAACATTTAACAGAATTGCAGGTGGCGCTGCTCGAAAACGTTTTAATTTGTTTACTCTAGCGAGCGTTGCCTGAGAAGAAGATCCCCTTCTGCTGCTCACGGCGGTTAGTAATCTAAGTGGTTGATCTTTGACTGAACAACAACAATGTCGGTGATATGTAGAGGGTGTGCGTGTTGGAATAGTGAGTTATTACCTTTTTGTGGAGATGTACAATAAATATTAGTGTGTTGTCATTTGAAGCGTTTTTGTGTGTAGAAACCCCTTTTTTCGCTGTGTGATTACTAAGGATAGATCTTCCTGCAGCTGGTAAGTGGCTTACTGCGTTAATTAAAAGAATTATAGATTTTAATTGTTTAGAAATATTTAACAATCTTGATTATGAGACTGAAATTTCACTGCTGTCAGGAAGATTAAAAGCAAAGTTCGTCAAATTCATCAAGTATTTGAGTCGAGTGGATTGAAGGCGTATTTGTTACTGCGTAGTTCCTCATTCGAAAATCGAAAGCGGAACAAAATGGCATCATTCATATGAAGCGGCATGTACAGTATAACAAAGTTAGATAATTTTAATTATCAAATTTGGAAAGTAAGAATGGAAATGATTCTTATTAAAGATAATTTATGGAAGGTTGTTTCAGAGCCAATTCCAGAAGAAAAGAGTGATGCATGGTTGAGAAATGACGAACTGGCTAAAGCTACAATAACACTTTGCGTGTCTGATGATCAAATTATTCACGTACGAGATAAGAGAACAAGTTCTGAAATGTGGAATGCTTTGAAAATGGTTTACGAAAGAGAACGTTTGAGCAGTAAATTGTATTTGCTTAGAAAACTGTATAGTTTACGTTTTCAACAAAATTGATCAACTATACAAGAGTATGTAAATAGAATGCTGGAAATAGTTCACAAGCTTAAAGCATACGGAGAGGAATTCAAAGACACACATTTGGGGGCTATCTTGCTAAATAGTTTACCAAGTACCTATGAAAATTTAGTTACTGCATTAGAAGCAAGACAGGAAGAAGATTTAACACTTGAGTTTATCAAATGTAAAGTAATGGATGAATCTAATTGAAGGAAAGAAAACTCACAGGCACACATCGATCACACAACTGTTTTGAAAACAAGTTATAAAAAGAAAAATTACAGCTCTAAACAAGAAAGATTTTGCACTTTTTGTAAAACAAAGAATCATGTCAAAGATGACTGTTGGCATTACAAAAGGAATCAAAATAAAGGTAACATTGGTAAGTTTCACAAAACAAACTGACATGCAGAGTTTCACAATAATATTGCCGTGAAGACAAGAAAACCAAAATTAGATTGTGAACAAAATGACATAAAAAGAGAAAATGAAAATTTCTCATTAGAAACGAAGTCAAAACCCAACAAAATATCCAAAGGTTGGTCAATTGATTCCAGTGCAACGTGTCACGTGACAAATGATGCAACACTGTTTAAAGAACTTTCAAAAGGTGAATCAGAGCTGATCACTACTGCCGACGGTTCTCAGATAAAGTCAGAAGGCAAGGGAAATATAACCTTAAACTGCAAAATCGAAAAAGGAAAAGTTCGAAAAGTGGAAGTAAAGGATGTGTTATATGTTCCATATTTATACACTAATTTGTTATCTGTTAGAAAAGCCACAGAAAAAGGATTTGAAGTTTTATTCAAGAACAAAAAATGCACAATTAAGTATGGGGATACTATTGTAGCTATAGGATTAATATATGCCTCAGATAATTTGTACAAACTACAAATATTAGATGAAAAGGCAAATTTGGCCACTACATGTGAAAATAAGAATTGTTTGAATTTATGGCACAGAAGGCTAGGTCATAAGGATATTGAAATGATAAAACAAATAAAGAAAAAGGAGTTAGCAAGAGGAATAACTCTTTCCAATTGTAAAAAGGAAGAAAATTGTGAGTTTTGCATAAAAGGCAAACTTACACAGAAGCCATTCTCGCCGCCCCGGTGGCGCAGTTGTCTAAGGCGCTGGCCTCTGATCATTCGTCCGTAAGGGGTCCGGGTTCGAATCCCGGTCCGGCATGGATGTTGTGTTTGTCTTACGGCACTGGCTCTCTCCCTTCCCTGGAACCAGTGACCCTAAATTAGGGACGGGCAACTGCTTATAGCCCATTGAGTTGCTCACGGTGGTCGTTAAACCTCCAATCAAAAAAAAAAAAAAAAGAAGCCATTCTCCAAACAAAGTAGTTTTAAGGCCAAAGCTGTATTAGAATTAGTACACACAGATATTTGTGGTCCCATGGTTGAGGCCAGTCCTAGTGGTTACAAGTATTTTATCACATTTATAGATGACTATAGCAGATACTGTTACATCTATTTGCTTAAAAGTAAAGATGAAGCATTAGTAAAATTTAAGCAATATGTAGCTTCAGTGAAAACCAAATTTGGAAAAATGCCAAAATCAATAAAAACAGATAATGGAGGAGAGTATTGTGTGTGGAAGAGATTTTGAAAATTATTTAGTGGAACAAGATATAGAACATAAAACAACTGTTCCATACTGTCCTCAGATGAATGGAATGGCTGAAAGAAAAAACAGATTTTTGACAGAAATGACAAAAACTATGATGTTAGATGCTAATATGGAAGGTAAATACTGGGCAGAAGCTGTAATAACAGCAGCTTACATACAAAATAGAGTTCCAACACAAGCAACAGGAAAAACTCCTTTTGAATTATGGAATGGATTTAAACCATATCTTGGTCATATTAAAGTATTTGGATCAAAAGCTCATGTATATGTACCAAAGCAACAAGGAAGACAATTTGGCAATAGAGCACAAGAGGGAATCTTATTATGATATGATCAAAGATCTAATGGATACAGAGTATTAAATAAAGAAACAAACAAAATAATCATTACCAGATCAGTAAAATTTGATAAACGTCAGCAAGCTATAATAAAAAGTAAACCTGCTGAAAGGAAAGAAGATGAACAAGAAATGTTCGTTCAAAATGAAGTAATGTCATCAGAAACTGTGGAAGAAAATAATGATAGAGAAGAACCTGAAAATTTTCAAAGAAAGTCTTCAAGAATAAACAAAGGAAAACCACCAGAAAGATTAGCATATGTTGCAAAAGTTCAGTATAAAAAGGATCCTCAAAATTTAAAAGAAATCCAGAACATGAACGAAGTAGAAAAAGGAAACTGGTTGAATTCCATAAAGGAAGAACTAGATGCATTGAAGGAAAATGAAACATGGACTTTGGTAGATCTTCCAGAAGGAAAGAAAGCCATTAAAAATAAATGGATTTTCAAAACAAAATACAATGCAAGTGGAAAAGTCGAAAGCTATAAAGCAAGATTTGTTACAAAGGGGTATACACAACAACTGGGATTAGACTTTGAAGAAACTTTTTCACCCGTAGTAAAACATACCACTTTAAGAACTCTTTTAACAGTAGCAGCAAATAGAAAATGAAATGTTCATCATCTTGATATAAAATCTGCTTTCCTGTATGGAAAATTAGAAGAAGATGTATTTATGGAACAACCAGAAGGCTTCAGAGAATCAGGAAAAGAAGAAAAAGTTTGTAAATTGCATAAGAGCATATATGGTCTCAAACAAAGTGCCAGAAATTGGAATAAAACAATAACAGAATATTTGTTCAACAAGGGCTTCAAACAAAGTACAACAGATCCTTGCTTACTATCACTATAGCGTCTACTATCACTAAAGGATGGAAAACAAACAACTTATTTAGCTATTTATGTAGATGATATATTAATTGCATCGAATAACACAGAAAATATAAAGAAAACTGCAAATTTGTTGAAAAATCAATTTGAAGTCAAACATTTAGGCCACATAACATATTATCTTGGAATTCAAATAGAAAGAGGTGAAGATGGAAGTTTTCTTCTGAGTCAAAGTAATAAAATAAAGGAAATTATACAAAGTTATGCTACAGATCAAAATAAGGAAAGTAAAACACCAATTAGTACAGACTACAGAAAGAACATTCAAGAAGAAGAAGAACTTCTAAAAGATAATGGACTTTATAGAGAAATAGTGAGAGCTGTCATGTATTTATCTACAGTAACAAGACCAGACATTTCAACTGCCATAAGCATCTTAAGCAGAAAAGTAGAAAAACCAAGTAAACAAGATTGGTTAGCCATTATGAAGTTAATTTATTATTTGAAATCAACAGTAAACCTTAAATTAAGACTATTTTCACAAGGCCCACTAATTTTAAAAGGCTATGCAGACGCTGACTGGGCAGGAGACCGGACTGACTGGAAATCAACATCTGGATTTGTTTTCATGCTTGGAAAGAGTGCCATATGTTGGACCAGCCGTAAGCAGTCAACAACAGCCTTATCGACAACCGAAACAGAGTTCATCGCCACGGCAGAATCAAGCAAAGAACTATTGTGGTTGCGAGAGTTACTCAAGGACTTTGATTGTGAACAGACTGGAACCACTACAATATTTCAGGATAACAAATCAACTATACATCTTATAGAAAATCAAAAGATCAATTCCAGATCTAAACACATTATGGTGCGGTATCAGTTTGTGAAAGAATTGAGTGGAACTGTTCTTCAGTTAAACTACTGTAATACTTCTCAAATGGTTGCGGACATTTCCACCAAGCCATTGGCTGGACCCCAGTTTGAAAAACTTTGACTGACACTAGGCATGATAAAATGAACTCCTCCAGCCAAGTGGGAGACTGTTAGAAATTATCATTAGAAATATGACTGTCAGAGTTCTTCGAACCAGACTCCTCAGAGAACATTTAACAGAATTGCAGGTGGCGCTGCTCGAAAACGTTTTAATTTGTTTACTCTAGCGAGCGTTGCCTGAGAAGAAGATCCCCTTCTGCTGCTCACGGCGGTTAGTAATCTAAGTGGTTGATCTTTGACTGAACAACAACAATGTCGGTGATATGTAGAGGGTGTGCGTGTTGGAATAGTGAGTTTATTACCTTTTTGTGGAGATGTGCAATAAATATTAGTGTGTTGTCATTTGAAGCGTTTTTGTGTGTGGAAACCCCATTTTTTCGCTGTGTGATTACTAAGGATAGATCTTCCTGCAGCTGGTAAGTGGCTTACTGCGTTACTTAAAGGAATTATAGATTTTAATTGTTTAGAAATATTTAACACATTTAACCAGTGGGTTCAACCTGGAGGCCGTCACTTAACGTGCTCGTCCGATGCACGACGAATATTCAGTGATTGTTGGCAATTCACACCACCTCCGTAAGATCAGCCCGAGATCGAACCTGAGGACCCTGCATTGGTAGTCTGAACTGCTAACCACTCAGCCATTTGCGGCAGTGGACAATGAGCAGTCGCCCCGTCCCTAATTTAAAGCCACTGGATCCAGGGAAGAAAGAGAGCCAGCGCCGTAAGACAAACACAACATCCATGCCTCACCAGGATTCGAATCCGGACCCATCTCCGACGAATGATCAGAAGCCATCGCTTAGACCACTGCGGCTTTTTCAAATTTTCCCAGAAAAACAAAGTAGAAAGTAATTATTCGTTTATCAGCGTAAGAATTTAAATAGACAATTTGCCGAGCTTGTGCCCGTCAACGGATGCCTTTTTCATGACCAATAGCACAGAACCAACTGAATACTATTACCACAGTGTGTGACTATTACAATTTAAATGAGTGTGATTTAATAAAACAAATAAAAAATTATCAAATGCAGAGCACGTTCTGAATTTGAAATCACGAGGTATGTTGGTTGAGCATGTGATAATTTACAGGGTGAAATTCAATCAAGGCATTGGATCTAAATTTTTTGCAACTCCACGAAGATGCTGTCGTTACATGTGCTTCAGCTAGTGCTGATTTCTAGGGTTTGGGAAGACCGTTGCTTTTGGGTTGTAAATTCTAGGGGAGGTTACTAGTAACGTAGCGGAGGCTAGAGAGGTTTTTGTTAGTTCAGTCAATTAAAATATATATAGACCCAAGTAGGTTAGAATAAGAGGAGGTGAAGGGACCCGTTTTGAGTGAAGCCAAAACAGATCAGTTGTTTCTGTCCTCTCTCTGAGGTGTGGGAGTCTGCGCTGCGAGAGTTCTGGAACGCGACGCCACTTCCTGTGGCTTAAGCGGTTTTGCTTAGCGCATGCAAACCAAGGATGAAAAGAAGGAATATTTCGGACTTCTTATTTCTTAACATTCGGCTTTTGGTTATATTTTAAACATGGTTACTTGCACATGGGCAGTAAGTAACCATGAGCACTATGCCCTTCCGCTCAAAAAAATCATTATTTTGTTCAATTTTTTAAAGAAATACCAACACATATTTTCCTGTTTTTTTCTGGAAATTTTGTATTATGGGAATGAATATTTCAGCCTCAATTTTTTTCATGCCTGTATGGGTAGATTAAAGGTCCGAAAAACTCGTTCAAAATCACGATTCCCCCATAGAGATATACAGGATATTCTCAGGTTGGGCGCATTGGCGTAGTCAGCTGATAAAAAGTGGCGTCACGCCAGAAGCACAGGGAGAGGGGCTGTTGCCACCTCCTTTTACTTCTAACCTCCTTGTATAGACCGTATGCATTGACGTCACGAAACCGCGGTTCACGTCGCTTTTTCATCTACTGCTTTGTTGCATAACAACTGGTGTACAAGTGAGATCAAAGATGCATTACATGGGCTACGTAAGTGGGTTATCTGGAGATCAAAAAAGCTTTATTCTGATAAATTAAAGTTAATGGGCAATTGTGGTGACCCATATGTAATTCCATACTCATTTTTCCTGAACAGTATTGAGGTCTTGCCACGAATAGAACACGGCGATATTGTTAGTTATTTCATTTTTTGCCGAACGCCTTCACTCCTGAGCAAATCAAATCGTGCAAATCATTCATAAAGAAAGTTTAATTCCAGTCTATAGATCTTCATAGAGTTTTTGTAGATAACGCATCAGTAAATTTATGAACATACCTGTTACAAAATGTAAATGCCGCCCCGGTGGCGCAGTGGTCTAAGCGATGGCCTCTGATCAATCGTCCGAACGGGGTCCGGGTTCGAATCCCGGTGAGGCATGGATGTTGCGTTTGTCTTACGGCACTGGCTCTCTCCCTTCCCTGGAACCAGTGACCCTAAATTAGGGACGGGCGACTGCTTATAGCCCATTGAGTTGCTCACGGTGGTCGTTAAACCTTCAATCAAAAAAAAATTTAACTACACACTCTAATGTTCCTTCGTTTCCGGTCATCAATGTCACCTCTGCTTATACGCGATAACCACAAATTTTGGCGCTTCTGAATAATTTTTTTTATAATTCTGATCTTACTTCGTTCACTCAGATGGTAATCTATAACAGGACATATCGTTATCTCTCCCACTTCGGTTACCACAGCCGAAAATAGCACATAACACCATCTTCCTTAACGCTCCACAATGCAAATCCAAGCAATGTTTGTACACCAGTTGATCACCAGGTCTGTTACAAGGAGCTGCTATGATGGTTTACCTTGCTGTGACGTCATATGCATACGGTCTATAGCTAAGGTGACCAGACATCGGGACACCGATTTGAGGACAAAAGGACGTGGCGTCCCCAAATCGGTAGTTCATTTGGGGACACATACGTACTCAAAATAAATATGCAAATCTTTTTGTCACAAAACTGCATTACTTCAATAAGTGTGATATTACACATTAAAATCTGTGTCTTAAAAGGATGTATCTTGTAGAATGTTGGTAATTTGTATTGACAAAGCAGAACTATGATGGCCAGAACATATTAGCAAAAGTGAAATGTTCTACATGCGCTGAATTAAAATTAGGCTACACACCATAGTAATTGCATGGCGAATTTTTCATTTTGCCAAAGTTTTTGAAGAAACTCAGAACAAGTACAGTTGAAATTTGACAGCGCCAGTGGTGCATTGACCTAGTGCTGGCTACTGACCATTCGTGCAAGGAGAGTCGCAGAATATAGACGTAACGCGTACGCCGTACGCCGATAGTTTCCAAATTATTAGCAAATTTTGCAGATAGTTTTGGCTTGTAGATTAAAAAAATAAAAATGTTATTTACAGCGATTAAAACACTTACTCAAGGCTTTACTCAGATTAATGTATTTAATTCTATCTTAACTTGAGAATGTTCAACTAATTTTCACATCTTTCCGGTAGTGAGTTCTTTTGTTTTTACAGACGTTTCTGGCCATTTGATTTTATCAAGGCCTGTTCTCAATATATATGAGCCTCTGATCATTCGTCCGAACGGGGTCCGGGTTTGAATCCCGGTGAGGCATGGATGTTGTGTTTGTCTTACGGCACTGGCTCTCTCCCTTCCCTGGAACCAGTGACCCTAAATTAGGGACGGGCGACTGCTTATAGCCCGTTGAGTTGCTCACGGTGGTCGTTAAACCTCCAATAAAAAAATCAATATATATGAACTGTAACAAAAGTTCCGTTTACACAGAAAGAATTAGGGTCACTGGTTCCAGGGAAGGGAGAGAGCCAGTGCCGTAAGACAAACACAAAATCCATGCCTAACCGGGATTCAAACCCGGACCCCGTTCGGACGAATAATCAGAGGCCATCGCTTAGACCACTGCGCCACCGGGGCGGCGCGTACAAGTTTTTACGGATTCCAGTCTCGAATGAGGCACGGGTGGTGTGTTTGTCTTGCAGCACTTGCTCTCTCTCTCTCTCTCTTCCCTAGAACGAATGTCTCCGAATTAGAGACAGGTGACTGCTTATAGTCCTTAGAGTTGCTCGTAATAGTCGATAAACCCAGAAAGAAGAAAAAAAAGTCAAAATTTGTTTTCACAAGAAGCATGTTGGAAAATTAGTACAACGGAAACTACTTTTAAGAATACTTTTCATTGGGAATCTAAAGGGTTAATGAGGAAGTGTAAATTCGAGGACAAACATTAAAATTTGAGGACAATTTGCGTCCCCAAAGGCTTCAGACGTTTTTGGAGACAGTATACTAAATTCGAAGACTGTCCTCAAGAATTGGGGACAGTAAACTAAATTCGAGGACTGTCCTCAAGAATTGGCGACGTCTGGTCAGCTTATCTATAGCGAGACCACCTCCTCTTTTTGTGCTCTTAGTAGCACCAAATCTGGAGTTACAATCCGAATGTTGTTGTTGTTTTTCTTTTAGAATGAAATGACTCAACACTGTCTAACTAAGGTGAACAGATATCGGAACACTGATTTGAAGACAAAAGGGCGTGGCGTCCCCAAATCGGCAGTTCATTTGGGGATATATACGGACTCAAAGTAAATATGCAAATCTTTTTGTCACAAAACTCCATCGCTTCAATAAGTTTGATATTACACATGCAAATTTTTGTGTCTTAAAAGGACATATCTAGTAGAATGTTGGTATTTTGTATTGACAAAGTAGAATTATGATGGCCAGAACATATTAGCAAAAGTGAAATGCTTTACCAACCTTGTACTGTATATGTGCCGAATTAAAATCAAGCTGCACACCAAAGTAATTGCATGGCGAATTTTTCATTTTGCCAAAGTTTTTGGAGAAACTTAGGCCGCCCCGGTGGCGCAGTGGTCTAAGCGATGGCCTCTGATCATTCATCCGAACGGGGTCCGGGTTCGAATCCCGGTGACGCATGGATGTTGTGTTTGTCTTACGGCACTGGCTCTCTCCCTTCCCTGGAGCCGGGCGACTGCTTATAGCCCATTGAGTTGCTCACGGTGGTCGTTAAACCTCCAATCAAAAAAAAAAACTTAGATCAAGTACATTTGAAATTTGACCGCGCCAGTAGTTCAGTGTCCTGGTGCTGTTCACTGACCATCCGTATAAGTGGGTATGGGTTCGAATCCCGACTGAGACATGGATGGTGTGTTTGTCTACAGCACTTGCTCTCTCTCTCTCTTCCCTAGAACGAATGTCTCCAAAGTAGGGGCAGATGACTGCTTATAGTCCTCAGAGTTGCTCGCGGTGGTCGTTAAACTCGGAAAGAAGAAAAAAAAGTCAAAATTTGTTTTCACAAGAAGCATGTCTGAAAATTAGTACAACGAAAACTACTTTTAAAAACATTTTTCATTAGAAATCTAACAAGCTAATGAGGAAGTGTAACTTCGAGGACATTTGAGGACAAACATCAAAATTTGAGGATAATTTGCTTCCACAAAGGCATCAGACTTTTTGCGGACAGTAAACTGAATTCGAGGACTGTCCTCAAGAATTGGGGACTTCTGGTCGACTTAGTTTAACCAATGACGACAAAATTTCGAAATTTGATATTTCCAAGCTCTGTTTTGAAAAAACATTAATAGCCGATTTGGTTGAAATTCGACAAAAACGCTCTGTATATAAAGCGATATATTTGTTTGTTTCCTCTAAGTTAGGCGATTAAAAAAAATGGACGAAATGGATTTTAGCAATCAGTTATGCCTGAATCGCCAATTTTACTGTTCAATACGTACCATTATCACATCAGAAAACTACATTATCACATCCGGGCTACACGACGAAAAACACGAAACTTATTATTACCCGGCAAAGTTCAAATTGTACTTTAAAGTTAAAAAAAGACTGAAAATGGCACATCGTGAACTGGGTGAGTAGGAGGGACGGCTCACCCCTCTCACTTCTTTGGCGACGTCCCTGCGGAGCAATCAGAAGAGAAGCTTGCGTGTGTTCACACTCAGTGTTGGAGCCAAACTGTTGTGCAGCGTTGCGCGATGCAGATATGTTTGTTGTTATGATGTGTTAAGTATCAGATGTTGTGGCTTAGGATATCAATTTAATTCTTTCCTGAATTTAAAGTGGTTCCACCTAAAATCTCTGCCTTGTGTTTCCAATGGTAAAACTTCTTTACATATTTTCTTTGCAAATAATGTATTCCCAGGGATGAAAATTTGCACATCGATAAAACTAACTTTAAGTTAAAGCATGGGATACCTAATACTAGCTAAAACATAACCATAAGTAAGCAATCCAACATTTGTTTGTCTACTGACGTCATCAATGTACAGCTCGCGCCATCTACACTGGCGGAAAGTGAAAAAAGAACACCAAGAAGGAAACGCCTGATGCCAACAAAATTTATACAGCATAATAAAGGAATACAGACGATAACGTGATCAAAATATTATGGCAAAATACAGCTGTATTTGCTGGTAAACTGCAAAATAACATTTCCATGTAACATGGTTAGTACGAGGTTGAACCGCCATGAACTGCGTCACACTGTGCAATTCTGGCATATAGTCTGTCGTACAGATGTTGGATGTAAGTTTGAGATATTGAGTTCCAAGCATCCTCAACCTGGACGCGTAAATCGGGGATGGTCGTGGCTGGCCGTGGAGACCGGATAAGTCGTTGTCCCGTAAAATCCCACACGTGCTCAATGGGGGACAAATCCGGTGAATGTGCAGGCCATGGAAGTTGTCTCACACCCTGAAGTGAATGTTGCGTTGCACGTGCCGTGTGTGGGCGTGCGTTACAGTGGCGGCCCGTCAGATGAGGCAAGTGAGGCGCCGCCTCACCTGAAATTCCGCAAAGTGAAAGAAAAAAAAAACCTTCTGTCCGTAACAAAGGTATAAGAACTTTGCAGGATAAATGAAACACTGAAATTCACATTGTGATTCATGAATTAGGTTAAAGAAAGGCTTTCGAGAAGAGGAATGAATCATTATTTTTGCAAAGCAGCTGCATGTTTTAAGCGCTGAGAGGCGACCGGCTGAATCGTCTCGATGAGAAGTCGGTTTTGGGAACTGGGGATCAGAGAAGAGCCCTACAGACTGAACCCCCACCCCCACGGTCCGAGGTCTACCTAAAGAGGTGCCGGACTTCCAGTAAGAGAAAGGAAATTTCTGAGGCGACCCTCCATTTCGCTTAAACTGGAATCGCATCTCCGCTGTTATTGGAGAACCCAAGGATTGTGTATCCAATGGGCGCGGGAAAATGAGCAGATGACCCTTGTGAAAAGTGGTTTCACAGGCGATGACGCCGTTCGCCTCTATAAGCTTTGGAGTACGAAGATTTCTACGTAGCTTTAACTATTCGTCAGAGTGTATTTGAATCTAACTTTTTGTAGTGTGTTTTCAATCCTCTCTTCTGCGGGTGTTTGCTAGTTCATAGTAATGTTGAGTTTTTCTTTTTTTATTTTGTTATTGTTACTAAACAGCATATTTTGATTTTTGTTGGAAAATATGAATGGCCCAACAAACGACGTGATTTGTGTTCTGGAAGAAATTCCTTTTAAACACTGGAAAGATTATGATAACAAGGATGTTCTCATATCTGGAAGACCGACACCTATAATAAGTTCAATATCTAAAGATAAGAAGTGCGGCAAATCGTTTTTTAGGTCTTTCAATAAATCATAGTACGAGATTTTTCCCTGGCTTTCTGGTGCTATTACAAGCAAACTCTCTTTTGCTGGCCATGTTTACTTTTGAGCAATAAGAAAAATGTGTGGAATACAACGGGTTATTTTGATCTAAAAACTTTTCTCGTAGTGCAAAATTGCACGAAAGCTCTAAAGAGCATAGAACTAACCACGTAGGTCTAAAACGAATGGAAAAAAACAAACACTATTTCTGATATGCTCAAAGAAAATTGCTGCTCTTCGTGAAGTCAAGTTTAATGAAAAGGTCAGACTAAATAGGCTTTTTATGGAACATATAATCGATTTAGTTGTCGTTCTAAGCAAGCAAGAACTGCCTTTTCGAGGACATGATGAAACTATTTCCTCATTAAATAAAGGCAATTTCAAGGAAATGTTCCAAATGTTACTTCGTAGGAGCATCCGAGAATTAAAAGCACATTTTGAAGAAATACGAAGCTTCTTTTCTGGACAATCTAAAACGATACAGAATGATTTAATGGAGTGTATTCATGAATATATAAAAGTCCAAATAAATACCAGATTTGAAGATATGGGAAAGCTCGAGTTTCTGCAGCTAGTTGACAGCTCAAAATACCATAGTTATTCAGAGTCATTTCCATCCAGTGCCCTTAACACTCAAAAAAAATTTATCCAAACATTTTTACAGACACACAACGACTAAAAAACGAATTAGATTTTTTATATAATGATCACAACTTCAGGGAACTCAGTTTTCAGAAAACCTTGAAAACAATGAAAGAAAACGAGCTGAAAGATGTGTTACCAGAAGCCTACAAATGATTTTCTCTTGTATTGACACTGGCGTCAACAAGTTCTTCTGCTGAAAGGAATTTTTCTTGTTTGAAGAGAATTAAGACTTACCTCCGTAATACAACGGCACAAGATCGTTTGTCTTCACTCGCTAAAATTTCAATCGAGAAAGAATTGCTGAACCATCTAATGTCTACTCAACCATTTTATGATCTGATCATAGACAAATTTGCAGCCAAAAAGGATCGCAGAATTGAACTTATTTATAAAAAATAAACTGAAAGCATTCTGTTCGAGCCCAAAGCAAATTAATTTCGTATTCCTCTGTTTTTAATTCCAGGTTTAAATTATTTTATACTTTTTTTATATAGAAATGTACTTCCTTAGCTTGACTTCTCCTGTACATAGTTATCACGAGCCTGGACTTCAGTTTGTGACCCGTGCTAAATGCACCTTCACTAATATGCCAATCGAACTGTGACTTTTATTCAAGCTCAAGAAACACTTCGTGAGAAAAAAAATTATATTCAAATGATTTACTTTGAATTTTTCAAGAAGTGGATCTCCGATTGGCGTTGGGATGTGAGTGACGCATTGACTAGCTAAAGAAACCGCGCAAATTGCGTATTTTCGCTCAAGTGTATTACATAAAAGAATACTGGTGAAATATTTCTTTCTTTGTTGTAAAATTATCGAATAATTGTCTTCATAAAAATATTGTTGCAAAAGTAGCGTATATTACACACACACATATATAGAGAGGTATATGTACATTTTTTCTCTAAAATTTTTGGATTTTTTCGTGAAGAAAGACTCCCCACGCCGTGTTTCATATATTTCTATAATTTTATTCCATTACTGTTGAATAATATTTGTATATAAGGGCTAAATTCCGAATCTCAGCGGATTTTAATGATTCAGCCGACTCGAACCCAGGACTTCAAAGATATCTAATGGGGGATACTGCCTTTGACATGAAACTTTTTGAAGGGGGGGGGGGTTCTGCGCTTCTGCTGTATAACTGTGCATAAGTGCATATAACAATTTGGGGGGGGCGCTTCAACAAATATTTTCCTATTGGTACGTACGCACATCTTGAATATTAATACAAAATGAAGCTAATTTAATAAAATGAAGAAAATGCAATAAATTATAGTTGTTTTAATAAAAATTTAATAAAGCAACTTCTTTGGCCGCTTTGCTTTACTTTCTCTTCTATTATCAAGAAATTATATTGCTTTCCGAGTTATATAAAAATCAAAGAATTTAAATAGGGAAATTATCTATAAAACGTACTTAGAAAAAGCTGTCTCGCCTAATAAGGGGGGTGCAAACCACGACCCCCCCCCCCTACTACGCCACTGATATATATATATATATATATATATATATATATATATATATATATATATATATATATTCGTATAACGTTATACGAATTTATATATTTTTCAATAACATATGTTTTACTGTTTTACATTTACATCAAGACCGTTCGCCTCACCAGCATTTTACACCACGAGCCGCCACTGGTGCGTTATCTTGCTGGAAAACACCACGATGGACCGACCTTACAAATGGCACAACAACGGGCTGAATGATGTTGTTGATGTAGGAGGTGCTGTTTAACGTACCGGGTAAAAACACTAGTTGTGTACGGGAGTGATAGCTGATAGCTCCCCACGCCGGGAGACCAGGTGTAGGCCCTGTGTGTCGCTGGCGGATACAAGAAGGGTGGAGACGCTCCCCTGTGCGTCTGCGAACACGCATACGGCCATCGGAGGCTCCCAAGCAGAATCTGCTTTCATCGCTGAACACGACAGATCGCCATTGCGTTCTCCAGTGCAGACGTTGGCGACACCACTGCAGCCGTTCCTGACGGTGGGCTGGAGTCATAGGTACACATGCCAGAGGCACACGTGCACGTAGTCCTGCATCCAGTAGACGGTTGCGGATTTTTCGCACAGTCATTTCGGGGCAACGGCAGCTCGGATTTGCGTCGCAGTGGATGTTCTGCTTGACAACACCGCTCTTCTTATGCGTCGATCGGTCCGCTCATCAGTCCGTCTGTGACTCCCGGTTCCACGTCTTCTCGTGTGGGAATGTTCCTCGAACCATCTACACCACCATCGTACCACCACCGATACTTCCCGTCCAATTCACTCCGCAATACGACGATACGACCACCCGGCCTCGCGGAGTCCGACTAGACGACCTCGCTCAAAGTCCGATAACTGCTGAAATCGTACACGACTTCCATGTCCAGGCATTGCAGCTTCTTCAGGGCCTTCGAACGTGTCCGTACGCCGACGACTGATTACATTTACTTCGCCGTACTCCTTAAATGCCACCGACGGTAATTTACATATTATGCCGTGCTGTGGCGTAAGCGCTCACCGGTTGGTCCCGAAATTAACATCACACCTACGTAATCTTGACCCCATTAACATATGTAAATTTCATGATCGTCCGCCAATTCCTTCTTCTTTTTTTCACTTTCCGACAGTGTCTTAACAGGTCTGAACATTACTCAAAATAAAATGATTGATTTTTAACATAATTATGGTTATGTTTTAGCAAGTATTGAGTATCCCATCTTATAACTTAAAGTTAGTTTTATCGATGTGCAAATTTTCATCCTTTGAAATACCTTAATTGCAAAGAAAATATGCAAAGAAATTTTACCATTGGAAACATCAGGCAGAGATTTCAAGTGGAACCACCTTAAAAGCCTTTACTTTTAATTTTATTATTTTTTTATTGGAGGTTTAGCCACCACCGTGAGAAACTCAATGGGCTATAAGCAATCGCTCATACTTAATTTAGGGCCACTGGTCGCCCTTTACTTTTTAATTTACGCTCGTATAATCACCTTATTTTCTTTGAAAAACTAGAACACAAACTGAGAGAAAAAGATAATTGAAATTTTGGTACGGCAACTCTTTCAAATGACGCTTCTAAGCACTAGCGGATCCAGCGGCGGTGACCGCCGCTAAAACAGACTTTTCCTTTTTAAGTGGCCAAAATTGTATATAATGAATGTATTCAATTTTGTAAAATTATAGTAATAAATGCAGATTTTAGTAAAAAGTTTTTTATAAAGATCAGAATTCCCTGTGAATTGGAGATTAAGTGTTCTATTTTAACTTTAGAAAGAGAAAAGAAAAAACCCCCAACAGTTTCAGAAAGAGAGGAAGCTAAGAGCGGAAGGGAAAAAATATTTCGGATTCCGGCTAATCATGAAAATCTCTGGGTGTACTTTTTTTAATGTAATGTTATAACGATATTGCTTATAACGATAAACCTGTCCATAAAGATCATTCCCGCGGTCCTGGCAGATTTCGTATAGCAGTAATGTGCACTGCTGGCCATTAAAACGAAAGACAAGAAATATCAAAGCCGTATTTATTGTACAGAAAGCAGTTGATACAAGGGTGCATCGATTACAAATACAGCACGGTGAGACGAAGGGAACACACATCAATCAGTATTTGGCGTAGCAACCATGGGTGGCAACTACAGCTGCTACATGGCCCGGCACCGAGAGGAAGAGACGCTGGATGTGTGTTTGCGGAATGTCCGTCCATGCAGCTTCGAAACGACGCCACAGTTCCTCCGCTGTAGCCACCGGTGGTCACTGGCGTACCAGTCGTGCGGTGATCATGGACCACACGTGTTCAATAGGCGACATATCCGGGACCGTACGGGCCAAGGAAGATGTGGCACGTGGTGGCGTTCTAGGAAGTCTTGGACGTTGCGTGCTGCATGCGGTCGCGCATTATACTGTTGGTAAATGGCACCAGACAGTCCCTGAAGGTATGGTACAACAACGGCCCCAACACCTCAGTGATGTAACGATGACTGTTCAAGGTACCGGTAATGCGGACGAGGTAAGTGCGAAAGTGGAATCCAATGGCACCCCATACCATAACGTCGGGTGCCGGACCGGTATGCAGAGACATCACGAAATGTGTGTGAGGGTGGCCTTTAGCCCACCCTGAAATTTGTCTTCCCCGCCGAGTTCAAAATGTGCCATTTTTTAATATATTTAACTTTAAAATATAATCTGGACTCACTAAGTTGTAATAAGTTTCATGCTTTACTGCATGTAACCCTACGTATTTCCCCCTTTTCCCTTAGGAAGTGCTTTGTTTACTATTTCGTAGAAAGGTTATCAAAATAGCATCCCCAGGGCCATGAAAATTCAATTGTTCTCCACTCTTCCAATTCCTTAGTTTAAGCCTCTTTTTCATGTTTGTTTGGCTATGGGGCAGTGGCGTATCTTGGGTTCGAGACCTGGGCTATCTCCCCCCCCCCCCCCTTTAGTACTGTTTTTGTTTTTTAATTGCGGTTTATTTTTCAGTTGTTAAGGTAATAGAAGTAACTTTTTTCTAAATTTTAGGTACATGCTATTGCTAACATGATACCAAATAATTATAAGAATTAGGATTTGAACACTTATTTGCACATGAACTCCATTCTTCTTCTGAATACTTTATTTGTACGTGAACTCCATTCTTCTTTCCTTTTGTGTGGACTTGAGTGTAACATTTCCATAAAAAGTTTCTTCCGAGTACTTCATATTTAAAAAGAATGTTTTTCTCTATTGACAAAACAGCCAAGTTGCTCAAATGTACTTACATGTCCTTGTGTGGTTCTAAGATATATCTTGATTCTTTTTAATGCAGAAAAACTTCTTCCGGCAGTTGTAGTTGTTGATGGAAACTTTAATATTAGGTCTGTTGATTTATACACCTCACTAAACACAGTGTCCAACAATTTATTCAACTTTATGTAACAAGTAATGTCTTTTACTGATTTCCTTTTGTATTCATCAAGGGAATCAAACACCTTTAGTTCATTTTTTAGTCAAGCTGTATCAAAATTTGAAGCATAAAGTTTTTTAAGTTCTGATAGTAGATGCTCAGGAAAGCTTTAACAAAATTTATCAAAAAAGTTCGAATCCAACAAAGCCACGAATTTAAGATACAATATAACTGATTTTAATTTATTGACACTCCACACAAACTGAAACAACTCTCGCGAAGCACATACTGTTACCGGTGGGAGCATGCGATTGACGAATGTAGTCCAAGTCTTCTCTTTTCTGAGCTAACAGTTGCCCGAAGCAATGGCCCATTCACCTCTACCAGCTGATTCATGTTGTCATGGAAACGCTAGCTGGCGTTCGTATCGAATGTCTTCGGATCAGAACAGCGAAGACTGACTGGTAGAAATGTTTGAGTTACGATGACAATATAGGAGACCCGTTGGTCTACACTCGCCAGACTGATTCTTTTAGTCAAAAGAAGCTAATCCGCACGTGTTTTTTTCGCAGCGAAAGCATCGACATATTTTAATACCGTTGCTAATTTGCTTTTATTTGTGTGTATTTAATTGACTTTTATTTGTGTATATTTAACTGACTTTTATTTGTGTATATTTAATTGACTTTTATTTGTGCATTCTATGGGTTTCGCGGCTAGCACCGTATATACGCCACTGCACAGTGGCATAACACAAAACCTCTGGGTCCCCCGCGAAATTTTTCCTAACAGGCCCCCAACATAGTAAAAATTAACGCAAAAATTGAGGGTAAATATTTTACTTCGCCGTAGTAAAATTATATTTTCCAGATATTGATTCTGTGATTACTTATGTATTGCTTTTAAATATGTGGGCACTTTTTCCAGTAAGTATCCTCGATAAATTTAGTACTCAGGGAAAAAAGTGCAAAATCTTCAAATGACAAATGTTCACGATATCAAATCAAGTAAAAACAAATACTGATCTTCGAGTGTCTGGGTTCGAACTTCCTTTAAAGTTGTTTAATTCCTTAATACAATAATTTTTCAGAAAGAGGAAAATCAAGTGTGTTTACATTTTTCTACTTTTAAATACTGCAGCGATATTGTTTTTTTTTAGTGTCTTGTCTTTTAAATTCAAGAAGCAAGCATACTTTACAAAATATAGAAAACTTACGTTACTAAAATCTGGATGCCCTTCTAACGTTCTTCTTAGCGAATATTTCAATCAGTTTCCTAGCTCGGTCATTTTCGATGCTTATCATCGCAAGTCCATCAAGCCTACTTTGAGTGTGCGATGACCGAAGGTAGAAATCTCAGGTTCGATCCCAGGCAGGTACGAATGCTCGAACCACTAAATATCCGCCGTGTGTCGGATGGGCACGTTGAGCAGTCGGGTCCCGGGTACTGGCCCCCGGTAATAAATAAGGGCGTCTTCTCCCTTTCTACCTCGCTTCCGTGTCACTTTCCTATCGCCCACTCTAGCCCAAATCTCCAAGTTTCCTATTTCTAAGAGTTGTTTAAGACCTGGGGTCAGATACTCCCTTCCTAAAATCCTCTACATATGATCTGATCTGATCTCTAATCCGCGCGCATATCAAAGTCTGTGTCAATGGGGCCCTATAGTTCAAAAACTTTCGTGATTCCAAAAGACAGAAATTTTAAAACAAAATTTTTTAGAGCAAGCAGAAAACCTCTTGTCTAAAATTAAATTGCTAAAATTAAAAAAAAAAAAAATAAAATATATATATATATATATATATATATATATATATATATATATATATATATATATATATAATTACATTATGCTAAATTAAAAAAAATATATATATATATATATATACATACATATATACATAAGAGCAAAACTGAAGACTAAGGAAAAAATTTTAGAATTTAGAACGTAAGGGTGCAAAATAACCTACAAAGAAAATCAAAAGCCGCGCAACGCAGCAGTTTTGAAAATTCAGAATTCACATTCCTATAAAGACAACCTAAGCAAAAAAAAAAAATATACAAATATAATTTTGACTCACACCTAGTACAGCATAGAAAAGGTTATGTATCTACCTGTGTGAGTTAAAAGGAGAAAAAGAAAAAAAAAAATAAAAATAAAACAACTGAATGTAGAAGGTGCCGAGAATACTGAGCCTTGGCTTTATCAAGGACCAGCAAAAAAACTCCTGCATTTTCCTCACTTCCACAAAGACATCTAAAAGTTGGAAATGGGTTTCTGCAAGGCTCATAGATGCAAAAAACATTCCCACCTAAAATAGTTTTTTTAAAAATATATATATATAGTGTCATGTCCCTCTCGTAGAGAGTAAGCATGACCTAGCACTAGTTAACAATTTCGCTTGCATCCATTAAACCTTCATGGTCTGCCCATGCTCTTCATCTGTTACTATTAATGACAGAGAGAAGAAGATTAAAGAGAACTCACAGCTGTGAGAGTGACATAATAAATAGAAAATGATTTTCAGCTATAACGAAATTCCAAGTTCTGTTTGAGAGAATTTAAACCTGAAAAACAAATTTTACATTGGTACAATTAAAAAGGAAATGTTAATTTATAACGAACAGATTTTGAAAGAAAACTTGAGTCTAAACCCCCTTACTCTACAACTTATGACAGCACGAAAACGTAGCATAAGTTAAAGATAAAAATTAACTAAAGAAAACTTTGCTGAAAGTTATACCTTAAACAGTTAGTTGCAATATGTACAAAGTATTTGGCAGTGCTTTAAGTGCATAATTAATTAGTTATTAAGAACTTAACTACTTTGAAAAAACAGCGCATAGACAGCGCATAGAAAGGAACAAGCTTAGCCATCTTCTGTTCCTTGTAAGGTACCACAAAAGACGCTCAAAGTTACAAAGAAAAGTAAGAGTTAAAAACCCTGCATAAATAGTTAACAGACAAACCAATGCTTAAAAGCTGAAAAGCTAAAAAACTACAGAGAAAAGGTACATTTGAAGTACTAACAATTGAACTTATATATAGAGCCCAAAAACAAGGAAGAAGCCACTTACAAAAACTTTTCTCCTCACAAGAGGTGAGAACATGGGCTGACCTCTTCCGCCACCTCCCTAGGCAGCTGGGGGCAGTGAGGGTGGGGCTGATGGCCTCCTCATACAGCAAGAAACCAACGCGCGGATGATTTTAACCAGAGAAAAAAATATAAACTTAAGACTGTGGATCTGTATGATCAGAATGAGCAGAATTAACTCTCCAGAATACATGAGAAATATTATAAAATACACATGAGCAGTTTATTTAATAATCTTTGCATGTATTAAATCACCTTAGTGAGCTTCTATAGATTAATCAGAATCTTATTAATTTTAATGTTGGTTTTACTATTTTTTTTAGTATAGCTATCCTAGTGATGAATAACTAGTTTTTTCTTTTTTATTTGTTTTTATTTTCTTTTATAAACAGATTTTTAAGCTTTTTTGTGATTTTGTTTTATATTATTTATTTTTTTGTTTTAATAGAGACCGTCATATCCTATAGCACTAAGGTTCCTTTAGGTAGTTAATAGGCATCCTCTAAGCCAACTTGCCTTACGGCTTTGAGATTGGTCAGAATCATATTATTAACTGTGTAGAAAATTAAAGCAGATCTGCCAACCTTACTCTATTATTCAGAATAATTTTTTCTTAAAGTTCTTTTGATGAAAAGAAGAAGGAGAATTTCGTTCTCTAGAAAACTTTCTAATAGTAGTATTAATGTGGTAGTGAAGTCCAAATTATTTGCTCGCAAATTCCTTGAAATTCTTAGGACCTGAGAAATTAGTACATTCTCAATTATGACTTTGGTTGAAATGTTATTATTCCCCAGTGTAGATATTTAAATTACTTTGAAAGGAAAATTAGCTCTTTTATCAAAGAGGCTAATAGATGGGTTACTCTCTGTTGAGCTTAATGCTTAAAAGTCTAGGAACTCCAAGTTCCTGATTACTGTTGCGGTTGGTTTTACATAAGTTAAGAGAGCTAGGGAGTAGATATTATCAAAATCACTCTCTATAACTTCGGAATTATTGATACACAGCAGATCATCACATATATCTAAAAGTGTAAAGGTAGTTATCTGAGCAGGTGGGGTGATTTTTAATGAATTTATATTCCCTTAAAGAACAAGGAATAGATTAAGCGATATTCGTGGACGTTGATGTTCCCCATTGGAATACCGTTCAATTTTGCTTAGAGAGTATATTATTATATAAGATATGGTTATTTTTTATGCAGCAATTGAGATAAGCAGTTCCAAGTTCCATACATCAACAAATTGGTTAAGTTTAAATTCTGCATAGCAGCTCTTTAAAGGTATTGATTATATCTGATAGAGGCAGATTGGTATAGGTTTTTCAAAATCATAACTATTAATATCTAGGGGACAAACTTTGAGTATAGTAGAACATTACTTCTGCATTATTATTAATTATCCAAAAATCTCCTGCCATCAAGTTAGAACAAGTTTCTAATGCAGTTTGTTTCAAAACCTTCTTTAAGACATCTTCAAAAGCAAGGCTCTATTTTCTTTTTATGACTCCCTTACTCCACTAGCTATTAAGGAATCCTGAACTTCACAGGATTTCAATCTCTTATGAAACTTAACCGTTGCAAAAAGAAATGGAAATTCAGGCCCATATCTTCTAGCTTTGCGGAATTTTAAGGTTTCTTGAAGAGATACCTTAAACCCGATTTTCTAACTGCTTGGTAGAATAACTTACGGGCTCAGTATGTTACTATATTATTGAGTTCCATAGTTAACAATTCAAAATAGAACTTCTTTACAGATAATTGCAAAATTATTGTTGCTTTATCCGTAGTGGTAAAAATAAATTGGTCTTGTAGTTTGGAGAGTGACCTTTGTAGCTTCTCCAGTTAAAAAAAGAGATTTCTGTCGAAGCAAAAGTCCAGACCTGCCAACTCACCGGTGAAGCTATTGATTATATTATAATATAATCAATAGCTTCACCAGTGAGTTGGCAGGTCTGGGCCTTTTTGCTTCGACAGAAATCTCTTTTTCTCTGGAGAAGCTAAAAGGTCACTCTCCAAACTACAAGACCAATTTATTTTTACCACTACGGAATAAAAGCTAGCAATAATTTTGCAATTATCTGTAAGAAGTTCTAATAGACTATGGAACTCAATAATATAGTAACATACGAGCCCGTAAGTTATTCTACCAAGCAGTTAAAAAAATCAGTTTAAGGCATTCTTCAAAGAAACTTAAAATTCCGCAAACTAGAAGATATGGGCCTGAATTTCCATTTCTTTTTGCAACAGTCATTTCATAAAGGATCCTATGAAGTTCAGGTTCATAGCTAGTCATTAAGGAGTCATAAAAAGAAAATAGAGCTTGCTTTTGAAGATGTCTTAAAGAAGGTTTTGAAACACATTAGAAACTGTTCTAACTTGATGTACAGAGATTTTTGGATAATTAATAATAATGCAGAAGTAATTTCTACTATACTCCAAAGTTTGTCCCCTAAGATCTATTAATAGTTATGATTTTAGTATATACTAATCTGCCTCTGTAGATATAATCACTACCTTTAAAGAGCTGTATGCAGAATTTAAACTTAACCAATTTGTTGGATGTAGAAACTTGGAACTCTTATCTCAATTGCTGCATAAAAAATAACAACCATATCTTATATAATAATACTCTCTATAAGCAAGTGAGACAGTATTCCAATGGGAAAAATTTTATCCAACGTCCAGCAATGTCGCTGTTCCTGTTTCAAGGAATATAAATTCATTAAAAATCACCCCACCTGCTCAGATAACTACCTTTACACTTTTTAGATATATTGATGATCTACTGTATCCAATAATTCCCGAAGTTATAGAGAGTGATTTTGATAATATCTATCCTAGGAGCAAGGAACTTGAGTTCCTAGACCAAGCATTAAGCTCAACAGAAACAGCCCATCTATTAACCTCTTTGGCAATAAAAGAGCTAATTTCTTTCTCCTTTCAAAGTAGTAAATATCTGCACTGGAATAATAACGACCAAAGTAGTGAAGAATGTACTAATTTCTCGGGTCCCCTAAGAATTTCAAGAATTTGCAGCAACAATTTGGAACTTCAATTACCACATTAATATACTATTAGAAAGTTTTCTAGAAAACGAGAATTCCTGTATACCTAAAGAAACTTTAAGAAAAAATTATTCCGAATAATAGAGTAAGGTTGGCAGATCTACTTTAATTTTCTACACAGTTAATGTATTCCTGACCAGTAAGCCGTAAGGAAGTATACAACTACCTAAAGGAACCTTAGTGATATGGATATGGGTCTGTGATCCCTATTAAAACAAAAAAATTAAATAGCCTATAAACAAAATCACAAAAAAAGCTTAAAAATCTGTTTATAAAAGAAAATAAAAACAAATAAAAAAGAAAACTAATTATTCATCACTAGGATAGCTATACTAAAAATAGTAAAACCAACATTAAAACAATAAGATTCTGATTAATCTATAGAAGCTCACTAAGATGATTTAATACATGCAAAGATTATTAAATAAACTGCTCGTATAATTTATAATATTTCTCATGCTTATTCTGGAGAGTTAATTCTGCTCATTCCTGATCATACAGATCCACAGTCTGGATTTATATTTTTCTCTGGTTAAAATCTCAGCACTGATAATTTCTTGCTATCCATGAGGAGAAAATAAATACAGCCCCACCCTCACTGCCCTCAGCGTCTAGGAAGAGGTCAGCCATGTTCTCTCTTTTGTGAGGAGAAAAGTATATACAAGAGGTAAGCTATAGCTCACTCTAGGTTTTATAAGTTTTCAATGTTAGTACTTCATGTACCTTTTCTCTGTAGTTTTTTAGCTTTTCAGCTTTTAAGCTGCATTGGTTTGTCTGTTAACATTTATGCGGGTTTTAACTCTTACTTTTCTTTGTAACTTTGAGCATCCCCCATGTACCTAGGAACAGAAGATATGGCTAAAGCTTGTTCATGAAAACAGCTGTCTATGCGCTGAACTTTTCAAAGTAAAGTTAAGTTCTTAATAACTAATTAATTATGCACTTAAAGCACTGCTGAAAATACTTTGTACATGTGCAACTAACTGTTTAAGGTATATAGCTTTCACAAAAAGTTTTCTTTAGTTAATTTTTATCTTTAACTTATATCATAAGTTGTAGAGTAGGGGGTTTTTTTAGGCCTCAAGTTTTCTTTTTCAAAAATCTGTTAAGATAAATTAACATTTCCTTTTAATTGCAATGTAAAATTTGTTTTTCAGGTTTAAATTACTTCTCTCAAACAGAACTTGGAATTTCGTTATAGCTGAAAATCATTTCTATTGTGTCACTCTCACAGCTTGAGTTCTTTAATCTTCTTCTCTCTGTTTAATAGTAACAGATGAAGAGCATGTGGGTCGGGCCATGAAGGTATAAATGGGATCACAAGCAATTGTATTAACTAGATGCTAGGTCATGCTACTCTACGTTTTGACTTATATATATACTTTTAAACTATTTTAGGTGGGAATGTTACTTGCATCTATGGCCTTGCAAAGAAACCCATTTCCAACTAGACTCTTTGTGGAAATGAGAAAATGCAGAGTTTTTGCTGGTCCTTGATAAAGCCAAGGCTCGAGTATTCTCGACACCTATACATTCAGTTGTTTTATTTTTTTCTTTTTCTCCTTTTACTCACACAAGGTAGATACATAACCTTTTCTATGTTGTACTAGGTGTGAGTCAAAATTATATTTGTATATTTTTTTTTGCTTAGGTATCTTTATAGAATACATATATACACATATATATATGTATATATATATATATATATATATACATACATATATATATATATATATATATATATATATATATATATATATATATATATATATATAAATGTAAAACATAAAAGCAAATTTTGAACATAGAAAAAACAAAAAAAACAAAAAAAGGGAACGAGAAAAAAGAACAACAATCACCACTTTCTAACCACCCGAAGCAAGGCGAGCTTCTAAGAGATGTAAATTTAACGAACAGAAAGAATGCAGGGAAACGCATATTAATGACTGACTCCTTGTCGGCTTCTGTCAAAGGAGACGAAAGCAATAAGAAAATCACTCATTAATCTACTGAGACCAGATAATTGTGGGGTTTCTGCTATTTTAGTTTGCTATAGGGACCGATTAAATTTAGGGGGAAAATGTCAAAATAAAAGGGATTTCTAATAAAAACCCAAACCCAGCAAACTAAAACACTTTGCCCACCGCACAACAGCAAAGACAATCACACAAAGAAATAAAAAGAAAGGGGGCCGAGCTCCTTAAAAACACAAATCCAGGTGAAAAAAATCCAACCAATAAATGGCATTTAAACTTGTCACAGAAAAAGTGAAACCTTAATCCTGCCAGCCAAAAAAAAAAATAATAAACAGGAAACACCAAAAATTAAAAAGAATAAACAAAAATTTAATTAAAACCAGAAAAAGCAACATTACAAAATTGAAACAGAAAGCAAGCAACAAATTTAGAAAAAAGGAGGCAAAAATTTCCCAAAGAGCAATTACCAGTTGCAATTCCCGAGATTAAATCAAAATAACTAAGTTGCATGTCACAGAATTGCAAGGAAATGCCCAATACCCACAGCAAAAAACTCTAAAAATAAAATAAATTATTTAGCAAAATAAAAATTTTAATACCAAAGGGCAAGGAATCAAGCACCAGTAAAGCAATTTTTAAGCCCAAGATATACAAGAAAACATTGAAATTAAGCTTAGTGCAAATTCACTAATTCCTACAAGAAAAATAAAAATGACTTACATACAGTTTAAAGATGAGATTACATGTGAGGCGTTGCTTTGCTGTTATAAGTTCACATATTTACAATATATTGTACTAATCTTTTGGCTCACAGGAAGGCTCAGAACCACTAAATTGAACATTTGCAAAACAACAGAGGGACCCGCCATGCTACACTAAATTTTGCAGGAAACTTAAATCGTGGCCAAAGCTCATAACCTGCTTTCAAGGAGTGAAAACAGCCCCCAAAAAATTAATTCCAGTAAGAATAGTTAAATTAGAAGAATGAGCAAACAAAACACAAAACTGACCTACCATGCCTGAGAGCGGCAATGCACAGACTACTACATCTATGGGGGGGGAGAAACTAAAAGCAAAGGCAGGTCTTTGCAGCGCCATCTAGCCCCCACAAACTTTAGAACCTTCCTGGTGGGTAAGTTCCTTGACCAGATTTCAAAAAACAGATTTAATGCTCTGAAAAAACCCTTACGAATTATCATTGCAAGCAGGGAAATATTTCTCTGCTCCAAAGAGTTCAAAGAGTATTTATTATAAACCCTAATTAGCATTATTTCTCCCAAACCTTTGAACTTTAAGTATTAATATTTTTTTTATCTTTTATTTTTATAAATATTTTTAAGAAATTTTTTCTATGGGTTTCATGCTTTTTTTGTGTAAATTTTTTTAAATTATAATCTTTTTTTGACTATCAAAGGAGAGGAAAAGAATTTGGCATTATAGGTTCCTCAATTGATTGCTAACTACATAATTGCCTAAACCTCTAGAAATTAGCTTTAATTTAGACAATTCATTCAGTCAACAAGATTTAAATTAAATTAAGCCTTCCATCCTAATTCTATGTTTGAGAACTGTTTTTCTTAATACGATTTTTAAGAAGTTTCTAGGTACTTGGTTTTCGAGAAACTGTTTGATTAAAATAATAACATGATTTTGAAGATGACAATCCGATTTTTGGCGTAAATGTGACAAGGATGGTAAGTCAGATAATATTTGAAAACTTGAAAAAAAAATTTTTTTTTTTTTTCTTCGTCCTGGAGCGGGACTCGAACCCGCGTCTCCCAGAAAACGCCTAGGTATGCTAACCACCTTTCTGGGAGACGCGGGTTCGAGTCCCGCTCCAGGACGATGAAAAAAAAAAAAAAATTTTTTTCAAGTTTTCAAATATTATCTGACTTACCATCCTTGTCACAATTACGGCAAAAATCGGATTGTCATCTTCAAAATTTGTATTATATGGCGTAATCCCGTATTTCTTTCATAATAACATGTTTTTCTAGTTCAGAGTTTAAGCTACATATTCTAGAAAGCCTTAGTACTTGTGATATAAATACATTTTCAATTACTTTATTGGAAATATTACCCCACCACATACCATATTTACCAATTTTAAATTTAAATTAATTTCTCTTATCATAAAGACTTATGATTGGGTTACCTGCATTGAGATTTATAGTTAAATCAAAAAAATCAAGGATTTGGTTATTATCATTGGTTTTATTAAGTTTAAGGCTTATAGGATAAATAGCAGCAAAATCTTTTATACATTTCCTGAATCATTAAAGCAAAGTAGGCCATCTATATATCTGTAGGTATGAGAGTAACTTTCCTGATTGGATGAATTTAACTTCATTAATTGAAATTCTTTGAAGAACAAGAACAAGTTGCATATGCTCGTTGAATGTGAACTTCCCATTGGTATTCCATTAACCTGTTTGAAAAACTTGTTATTGTAGAGGATAAAGTTATTTTTTAGTGGAATGTAAAATTAACTTTTTTTTTCTTTTTTTTTACATGTCTTATAGAGGTTATTATTCAAAAAATTTGACCACCAACTTTTTTGAATAGTAACCTCTATAAGACACGTAAAAAAAGTTAATTTCACAGTACAATATGAATAGAGGTGCCATAAATTCATTTACAACTAGTTATTTTTAATACACCAATTTAGAGCGTATGCCAAGAATTTTCCGAAATTATGTTGGAGATTTGAAATTCATTGAGAGTAACTTGAGGGTACTGACAATGTCTTCTAGCGGAAGGCTGGTATACAGGTTTTCAAAGTCATAGCAATTAGCTTCTGCTGGCGTGTTATCAACAATTTCCGAAATGAATGACCTCAGCATTGCTTTTAATAATTCAGAAGTTCTTACATGTTAGGTTTACTTTGGATTTAATAATGTTTAATACTTGTTTCAAAACTGATTCAAAATGCTGATCTATTACTTTTTTAGGACTTTTAGTACCACTAGCTATGAATCTAAATTTCACCGGTTCCTTATGAAATTTTGCAGTAGCAAAAAGATAAGGAAATTCAGGCTCATAACTATATGCAGTTCTAAGCCCCAACTGTTTGTGAAAAGCTTTAAATTTATTGTTGAGTTCCTTACTGGAAGCTGAAATAGGCTTATGGGTAATTTTATTATGAAGTTCTTTCGAAATTAATTCAAAATAGAATTTTTTGCATATAATGGCAAAATTATTATTTGTTTGTCTGTCGAAGTAAAGATGAAATTTTCTTGTAATTTAGAAAATGATTTTTTTAATTCAGGAGAAAACACAAGACTGTTATTATAAAAAATATTTTGAATTGCAAGATTCTGTTTAAATTCTTGAAAATTTTGCATTTCCATTCAGCAATGGCTTCGATTGGCATATTGTAGGCTAAGCTAGTTTTAATAATATATTTACTTAAATCTTGATAAAAATCATGCTTGATTCTATCTTTTGAGAGGTAGAAAGTAGGCCTGAACTTGGCCCCAAAACCTAAGATCCTTCTTAAATCAGGATTTTCAATGAAATCTAAATTAGCAGTAATAATGTGCTTATGAAATTTATCATAAAAAACTGTATCTTGAAATTCACAACACTTACATTTGAAATCTGCCAATGCGTTAATGTTGGATAGAGACTTGTAATTATTAACATAAGATCCTAAGACCTTGACATATTTGAAACTTACTACTGTTTGGTGATAGGGAATGTGCTAGAACCATTGTAGAACAATTTTCTGATTTTGAGAGAGTCATAACATTTATTAAGGAACCTAATGGTAATATAGTTTTTGGACTCAGAGCTAATTTTATCTTTAAGAATAAATTTCAAAATATCTAACACAAGAGAGAAAACGTGTGAATCTATATTACCAGCTTGATAATTCCAAAATCTTATGAAGGCCTTAAGCACATTGTGCTTAAAAGTTTTAAGAATGGATACAGAGTTTTTCCCAAAATTGTTGCTCTTTTTGAATTCCAGAAGAGTCTGTTTTAAAATATCAAAGTTAACTATTTTGGAAGATTTAACTAACCTGTTCTCTCTATTTCCTCTGCTGCATGCTTGTTGTGGATACAAGGAGAAAAGCTCTCTAACGGCCACCTTAAACCGAGAGTGTTTGTTATCTGCAATGGTAGAATTCAACCCATATGGGTACAAGGCCTGCTGTTTAAGAATCTCAACTGATTCCGTGGCCAGCCTGTCTTGCAAGTTAGGAATAAAGTGCAGCACCTCAATGCGTACATTATCAAAATTATGAAAGTGGAAGTGTTCTAGTTCATGGGTGGAAATTCTCGAATCACTGCAATCCCCACCTTCACTATCAGGCTTAAATTTACTAACCAGTGACCTGTGCCCATTAATTCTAAGATGCAAGGGGTTCTTGGACTGCCCAATGTACACCAAATCACAAATGGGGCAAGTAAGGTTATAGATGGAATTAAAAACTTTTCAAAACTTATGACCTGTTTCATGTTGAAAATTCTCAAATAGCTTAGGATTCGCCCACTTTCAGGTGAGTCACCTTTTATCTTTGTATAAAATAAGATTCTTTTTGCCAGCTTCTGAGTACACATAGGGTTAGGGATCTAGCCTGCCCAAGTGGGAGTATTAAGATATCTGACACGGACTTCACTCCTATCATTGTCAAAAGCCAAGAACACATTCAGCCAGCAAAAGGTCCAGCCAAGTGATGTTCCCTATATTTAACCCCCACCACAGGTAACTGCAGTTCCAAAAAACAAACAAAAAAATTAAAACTTTAGCTTTTGGAAAAACAAAAACAAAAAAATAAATACACACACACAAAAAAAAAAAACACACACACACACACAAAAGAGGAATAAAACCAAACAAACCTAGCTGAACTAATTTCCAATTAAAATTGCGCAGAGCTGCAAATGATAAATTGAAAAGACATAGCAAAAGCATATAAAGGGAAAAACAAAAAACTAAGAAAAAAATTATTCCAAAGTGCTAGAGGCTGCATAGAAGAAAGATCAAATATAATAAAAATGTAACACATAAAAGCAAATTTTGAACACAGAAAAAACAAAAAACAAAAAAAGGGGAACGAGAAAAAGAACAACAATCACCACTTTCTAACCACCCGAAGCAGGTGAGCTTCAAGCAATGTAAATTTAACGAAGAGAAGATTGCAGGGAAGCATATTAATGACTGACTCCTTGGCAGCTTCGTCAAGGGCAAGCAATAAGAAAATCACTCATTAATCTACTGAGACCAGATAATTGTGGGTTTCTGCTATTTTAGTTTGCTATAGGGACCGATTAAATTTAGGGGAAAAAATGTCAAAATAAAAGGGATTTCTAATAAAAACCCAAACCCAGCAAACTAAAACACTTTGCCCGACAGCACAACAGCAAAGACAATCACACAAAGAAATAAAAATAAAATAAAAATAAAAAGAAAGGGATCTACAGATATATAGATGACCTACTTTGCTTTAATGATTCGGGAAATATAGAAAAAGACTTTGCTGCTATTTATCCTATAAGCCTTAAACTTAATAAAACCAATGATAATACCCAAGTCCTTGATTTTTTGGATTTAACTGTAAATCTTAATGCAGGTAACCCAATCATAAGTCTTTATGGTAAGAGAAATCAATTTAAATTTAAAATTGTCAAATATGGTACGTGGTGGAGCAATATTTCCAATGAAGTAATTGAAAATGTATTTATATCACAAGTACTAAGGCTTTCTAGAATATGTAGCTTAAACTCTGAACTAGAAAAACATGGTATTATTTTAATCAAACAGTTTCTCGAAAACCAAGTACCTAGAAACTTCTTAAAAATCGCATTAAGAAAAATAGTTCTCAAACATAGAATTAGGATGGAAGGCTCAATTTAATTTAAATCTTGTTGACTGAATGAATTGTCTAAATTAAAGCTAATTTCTAGAGGTTTAGGCAATGATGTAGTTAGCAATCAATTGAGGAACCTATAACGCAAAATTCTTTTTCTCTCCTTTGATAATCAAAAAAAGGTTATAATTTTAAAAAAAATTACACACAAAAAAAAAAAAAGCATAAAACCCATAGAAAAAAATTCTTAGAAATATCTATAAAAATAAAAGATAAAAAAAAATATTAATACTTAAAGTTCAGAGGTTTGGGAGGAATAATGCTAATTAGGGTTTATAATACTCTTTGAACTCTTCAGAGCAGAGAAATATTTCCCTGCTACCGGGAAGAGCATTTAAGTATTTTGGTCTGCAGTGATAACTGGTAAGGGGTTTTTCAGAGCATTAAATCTGTTTTTTGAAATCTGGTCAAGGAACTTCACTTATTACCCACCAGGAAAGTTCTAAAGTTGGAAGCTAGATGGCGCTGCAAAGACCTGCCCTTGCATTTAGTTCTTTACAGCCCATAGTTGTAGTAGTCTGTGCATTGCTGCTCTCAGGCATGGTAGGTCAGTTTTGTGTTTTGTTTGCTCATTCTTCTAATTTAACTATTCTTACTGGAATTAATTTTTTGGGAGCTGTTTTCACTCCTTGAAAGCAGGTTATGAGCTTTGGCCACGATTTAAGTTTCCTGCAAAATTTAGTGTAGCATGGCGGATCCCTTTGTTGTTTTGCAAATGTTCAATTTAGTGGTTCTGAGCCTTCCTGTGAGCCAAAAGATTAGTACAATATATTGTAAATATGTGAACTTATAACAGCAAAGCAACGCCTCACATGTAATCTCATCTGTAAACTGTATGTAAGTCATTTTTATTTTTCTTGTAGGAATTAGTGAATTTGCACTAAGCTTAATTTTAATGTTTTCTTGTGTATCTTGGGCTTAAAAATTGCTTTACTGGTGCCTGATTCCTTGCCCTTTGGTATTAAAATTTTTATTTTGCTAAATAATTTTTTTTTTAGAGTTCTGTTGCTGTGGGTATTGGGCATTTCCTTGCAATTCTGTGACATTGAACTTAGTTATTTTGACTTAATCTCGGGAATTGCAACTGTTAATTGCTCCTTGGGCAATTTTTGCCTCCATTTTCCTAAATTTGTTGCTTGTTTTCTGTTTCAATTTTGTAATGTTGCTTTTTCTGGTTTTAATTATTTTTTTTGTTTATTTTTTAAAATTTTTGGTGTTTCCTGTTTATTATTTTTTTGGCTGGCAGGATTAAGGTTTCACTTTTTCTGTGACAAGTTTGAAGATATCCCTTCAGTGCCATTTATTGGTTGGATTTTTCTTACCTGGATTTGTGCTTTTGGGGAGCTCGGCTCCCTTTCTTTTTATTTTTATTTTATTTTTATTTCTTTGTGTGATTATCTTTGCTGTTGTGCGGTCGGGCAAAGTGTTTTAGTTTGCTGGGTTTGAGTTTTTATTAGAAATCATTTTTATTTTGACATTTTTTCCCCTAAATTTAATCGGTCCCTATAGCAAACTAAAATAGCAGAAACCCACAATTATCTGGTCTCAGTAGATTAATGAGTGATTTTCTTATTGCTTGCCCTTGACGAAGCCGCCAAGGAGTCAGTCATTAATATGCTTCCCTGCAATCTTCTGTTCCTTAAATTTACATTGCTTGAAGCTCGCCTGCTTCGGGTGGTTGGAAAGTGGTGATTGTTGTTCCTTTTCTCGTTCCCCTGTTTTTGTTTTTTGTTTTTTCTATGTTCAAAATTTGCTTTTATGTGTTACATTTTTATTATATTTGATCTTTCTTCTATGCAGCCTCTGGCGCTTTGGAATTTCAAATTTGTTCTTGGTTTTTTGTTTTTCCCTTTATATGCTTTTACTATATATATATACACGTAGATCTGGTCCCCCTGAAATTCACGGGCGCCCCCGCGGGGCGGGTTTTCGGGGGTTATCTTTACGCCCCGGCCACTTCTGTCTGGCGAATGAGGTGGGTGGATAAGAATTCACTGAGGGAGGTCATTACTAATTGCTCTGCAGTTTGTTTTCTTTACAAAGTTGGGGATTCCAACACGGAAAGTGGAGTTTAAAGTTACTCTAACGCTCTTAAGACTGCCCCGAGATAGTGAGAGTGCAGGAAGTGGCTGACGACTACTTTGCAGGGGAGGAGTGCAAGGCAAATTCGCTGGCTTGAAGGAAAGGAATTAATGAGGGGGTAGTATTGTGTCTGCGTGGCACGAACTACGTTAAAATATGATTTATATAAACAAAAACGCAATTTCCCTTTAAATAAATTGTTCATGTACTATTTCATAATCAAAAATGAAATATTTTGAAAAGTAATTCAGACAATGCATTTAGAGCAAGCAAAACGTTGAAGGCCACATTCTAGAAGCACTTGTATACACCAGTGGCGTAACTAGTCAGATCCGTGTATGTGGCTATATGTCCAGATTAAAGGGGTGGGGATTGCACGAATTCCTTTGTAGCCGGTAGGGAAAAGCGTTAAAAATTATTTCTCTCAGTGTTTCGTAAATATAGTTGCTATCAAACTTGCCCCACCAAAAATAATGCTCGCCCACCCGTCGCTTATCCTGATTTCGAAGTCTAGTGACGTCCCTGCGAGTATGGTCCTGCGTAATGCAGGACTCACTAAGCCGATCGCCATGGTATCACCAGACAACGGATTCGTCCATCATGGTGCTGCAAACTCAAGCGGGATTGGTCGGAAAACACGCCTTGCCATTCGCTCCTCTATGCGCGATGTTCTTGGCACCATTAGAATCGCAGATGCTGCTGTTGTATAGTCAGAAGTAGCCGAAGCAATGAGCGCCGTGCAAAAATGTCCCGCTGCAGACGACGTCGAATCGTCCGTGCGAAGACTGGGTTTTGCGCCACACACCCGAACTGTTGAGACACCGTGGTCGTTGTGGCTGCGCGATTCGTCAGGACCATGCGCACCAGATGTCGGTTCTTTCGTTGGGTGATGTGACGGGGCCGTTGGGATCCCGCACGTCGGTGTTTTCGTTCCTCAGCTACCCACTGACGCCATATTCTGCCTACCGTGGCCACATGCCGTCCCACATGAGCACCGATGTCTCGGACTGATAATCCGCAATGCCGATATGTCACAATTCTCACGCGATCGAAGTCGGAGACCTGCTGCCGTTGTCTTCGACGGGGCACGATGGAGTTGTCCGTTTCCAGAAACGGCGAGCAAACACACTTCGAGGGCTTAACACAGGCTCCTTGTTCACCCCTTGTATACAACTTCCTGGGGGTGTTATTGTCCCACATGACTTCCATATGTACTGCCGGGTTAATTTACATGTCCGCTCGTGTTCTGCCCTTCTGTCAGCTTTCGAGACCCTGGGATGCGATCTTCCTGGGGTTGCACTTTTAATGGCCAGGAGTGTACTTCGAATTTGTCTATAACGATAATTTGTTTTTGAATCAACCTGTATAAAAAGATAATTTTGCGCTTTTCAAACTTTGGCCATGTGTTGGGTCCCAGACTTTTCAAAACAAAACGCCTTTCTTCTACAAATACAGAGGATTATTTGAATTTGAATAAAGAGTTAGTGTTCAGTGGGGTCATCGATGAGGATATCATAGCGAAACTGAAACAAAATTATGAAAGCGAAGAAGAAGAGGCGGAGTGTTCGACGGAATTATCTCCTAACTTGGCATCTGTAGATATGTTAAATTAATTGAAACATTACAGAATTTCATTCCAACGGCACCAAATGTCCCAGACGTATATCTGAATTCGGTGGATGGTTGGAAAAATATATGTATGGAAAGACTGAATTAAAAATATTTGTTTTGCTATGCAGGTAAGCGAAGTGGCCAAGATAGGGCAATCTTTATATGGTCTTCTAAAGTGTATGTGGTTTCTTGAATTGCACTGCAATTTTGGAAAGTCACAGCTACAGCAAAAATGCATTTTTTTTTTCATTTGAAAATACTGCAGTTAAATATACATTAATTTTCAAGCACTTGAATTTTCTGACCTTGTAAATTTGCTTTTAAATTCTCTCACTGCGAACATTTTTTCATTTGTTAAGGTGGACGTGAAGTAATTTTGCTTCCTATACTTCCAATCGAAAAACTTTTGTACATATTTCCTTCACAATTAGTGTGTTCCCAAGGATGAAATTTGAACATCGATTGAAATAACTTCATATTATAACTTGGAACACTTATTATTTTCTAAAACATAACTATAATTATATTAAAAATCAATAACTTTTCCTTCGGTGGTGTTGAAACCAGAAAAAAGATGACGCGACCTGTACTTTGATGACGTCAGTAAACAAACAAATGTTGGATTGCATAATTATGGTTATGTTTTAGAAAATATTAAGTATTCCAAGGTATAAAATGAAGCTATTTTAATCGATGTTAAAAAATTTTCATCCTTGGAAACGCATTAATTGTGAAGAAAATGTGTACAGAAGTTTTTCCATTGGAAGTATAGGAAGCAAAATTACTTGACGTCCACCTTAAAGAGATGCTTTTCGCAATAATTTTGTTTATGATAGACAAGTCTCGTAAAGGCCTAATTCGCCTCAGATGAATTTTCCTCTTCACTAAAGTCGAAGGAACTTTTACAGTTGTGAATTCCAGCGGTTGCAGGAAAATTCACAACAACGGAACAAAATTTTCGACAATCTCTCTTAGATAATTCTATGTCTATTGCTTCATCAACATAAATAAGGTATTATTTTTTAATATTACAGTTTACTAGGGATACATAATAAATACTGTATTCCAGAAAAATGGTCAAATGTTATTAACTAATTATTGCTTGATGAACACTAACGCTATAGTAATTCGTAGACTTTTGTTGAAAAGAATCTAAACACGAAATGACGATGGCGATATATCGTTAACTTTAGGATTTGGGTACCTTGATAGTTCTCCTCAATAGTGGGCCGCAAAAAACCTCTTCTAAGGTCATTTAGGGATCGCCAGTCAGCCACGCCTGAATCAAATTTTACGGTCGATAAATTAATATCAGTGACGTGAGAGAAGTTAAGAAAACGTTTTACTGTGAGAGATTGTGATGGTACGGGAGACTTTTATTTTTTAGTAAAATAATTCATTATATAATTCAGTGGAAAACGTTTTACTGTGAGAGATCGTGATGGTACGCGAGACGTTTATTTTTTAGTAAAATAATTCATTATATAATTCAAGGGAAAACGATTTGAATGAGAGTTTTTATTGTTTTGTTCAGTAACGGATACCGCGGAGTAAGAATTTTTCTTTTAATCTTGAAGATTTCAGCATTCATGATATGCATGGCCAGTGGTATGACAATGGGGCCGATATGAAGGAAAAACACAATGGACTTCAAAAACATAATCTTTCGTCCTAAAACTCTTATGCAATTTATGTACTTTGAGCTGCTCATACTTTACATCTGGTCGTAAATAACGACGAAAAAATTTCTCTAAAAATTGCGAACATTTTCAGCATTCATGAAAGAAATACGGAATTGCACCGCATAATACAAATTTTGAAGATGACAATCTGATTTTTTGTTTAAATGTGACAAGGATGAGTCAGATAATATACGAAAACTTGAAAAATTTCATCGTCTAGGAGTGGGACCCGAACCTGCGTCTTCCACATAGCGCCCGGGTATGCTAGTCACTGCACCATCCAGAACAACCAATTCTTAAGTTTCCGATTACTTTGAATATAATCATCACAGGATTCGCTAGTTGAAGCAACCGGCATTCATGTTTAGCGAATCTGGAGGTTAAGAATCCTATCCCGTGATTGCCCGGAGGAGCAGATAAATCATGAAAGAAATACGGAATTACACCATATAATACAAATTTTGAAGATGACAATCCGATTTTTGGTGTTGATGATGCACTTCTCTCCGACCCGGCATTCTGCTCTTCGGTCCGGTCATTCCTGATTGACAGACGACCGCAGCTTCAATCTGCACTCTGCGGATTAAATTCTTGGTTGGAGATCAAGCAACAGCTCGTTCTGCATGTCCGAAACTACTCTTTCCAATTAAAGACACTCCAGAACATGCGCCTAGACTATGTTCGTTCAATGCTATCCATGCTCAGTCTCAGTGATCCTCTCTTCTCCTCCTTTCAAGAAGAGCTTCGATCTCTTCTCACTCCTCTGGCGCAACAAGCTCTCCGCCGACTTCGTTTCAAAAACCTGACGCCGGATGCTCACAACTATGAGTTCCTGACGTCGGTGGAAAACACCCGACGAGCTTCGTCCATACTTCATCATCTACGCCTTTCTTCTGGAGGGGTATCAGATGAGCCGATTGCGCTTTGTTCCCATGTCCGTCAGTACTTTTCCATGAAGTTCAGTGAACCTCCTCAACCATCCTCTGCAGCAATAGATTCTCTCATTTCTAATGTACCTCAGGTTCTCCCCCCCATCTCGCTTCTTCTCTTCTCCTTTCCCCCACGCCCTCTGAACTAAACACTACATTCTTTTCTCTGAATTCTAGTGCCGCTCCGGGTCCGGACGGCCTAACCTTTATCTTTTATAAAACTTTTCTGCCTCTTCTTCTTCCGTTTCTCCTATCCGCTTTCTCTGCTGCCTTTACTTACTCTCCTCTCCCGAGGGGATTCACAAATGCATATGTTGTCCTTTTCCCCAAGAAAGGTGATCTCCTTGACTTGGTGAACTGGCGCCCAATCTCCCTACTGAATCTCGATTACAAACTTTATACCAAGATTCTTTCACAACGACTAAATCCCATCCTCACTTACATCCTCTCCCCTAACCAGACTTACACAGTTCCCGGCCGTTCCTTATCTCACAACATCCATCTCCTGACTGATCTAATTCACCTTGCGCGTTCCCGCTCTGAACCTCTCACCCTCCTCTCTTTAGACCAACAGTCCGCCTTTGATAATATCTCCCACACTTATCTCTCCGCCACACTTCTCCGATTTGGATTTCCATCTCCGTTTATTTCTCTCCTTACCTCCCTCTACCAGGACGCCAGTTTCCAGGTCAAGTTGCCCACCTTTCTTACAGCACCAATCCTCTTCCGCCGTGGAGTGAGGCAAGGCTGCCCACTCTCCGGTCAACTTTTCGCTATAGCCTTAGAACCTTTTCTCCGCTCCGTTCAACGCTCCTTTCAAGCCACCCTGCCGCCACTCATCGCCCGCACGAGACACCATGTCACCACTTCCGTGGCGTATGCAGACGACGTTACCTTCTGTATACGCCTGGATTCACAGTTCTCTTTGCTCCAAAGTCTTTTCGCCGATTACGCCTCCTGCTCCGGAGCTGCGATTAATACAACCAAAAGCACAGGCCTGTGGTGCGGCTCATGGGTTGACCGCTTGGTTTCCCCATGGGGAGCGCACTGGTCTTCAGCCTCTCAACGTTTCCTTGGCGTACATCTTGGCGTCCCAGGTGAAGCCTCCTGCACAACGTGGAATACCATCCAGCCACGTCTTCATCGGTCAACTGCGTTTTGGCGAAAAGCGCAGTTCTGCACCTCATATTTTCAACGTGCACGTCTTGCGCAAACCTATCTTCTCTCCATGTGCACACATTCCTGGCTTGCTACTAAATTCCCACTTCTTCGTCTCAATGATATCACTCGCTGCTTCACCTCAGTTATCTGGACCGGACACCACTGGCTCAGTGCCCCCAAGCTCAGCCTTCCTCCTGACCAAGGTGGCATTGGCCTAATTGATACACGACTGTACTATCAAGCTCTCCGGATTACTTCGTTCCTCCGTCTTCATACCTCACCTTTTGCCGACGCCGTTACCGCAAGAAATGTCATCACCTCTTCGAGCAACACTAATTTCACTTTCACTTCTTTCATTTTAATGGACCTCCGTACTACCACTCACTCTCGCCTTCCTCCTGCCTCACGGAAGACTCTTACCTTTCTCCGCTCTCTCCCGCTCACTCGATCCCCACCCGATTCCACCACTGAACTCCTTGCAGATCCCCTGTTCTTCTCCTCTCTTCTTCACCCCCTCATCTTTCATGCTTCGCCTATCCTTCTTGGCTCCGAGTCGGAGTTGTAACCGTCAAAGACCTTGTAACCTCAGATCTGTCTTGGCGACCCTACGCCAGCCCCCCCCGTTCTACTTTCACCCTCCTCTCGCTCTGTCTATGACTCCCTACTCTCTACCATCATTGCTAAGTTCCCCTCATCTCGCAACCACCACCGGGCTGACCTTTGTTCCTTCCGCCTCCCTCTCCCTTCCTTTCTTTCTTTCAGTCGGCAGATCTACACTTCCACTCTCCTCTCTTTCAACCTCAGTTCTCTATCGGTTAATTTTAAAATCCCACTCTCCTTCTCCCCTTCACATCCCTGATGTCTCCCAATCCTCTCTCACCGCTGTCTGGTCTGCCACCCTTTCTCCTCTTTCAGCTCCTCTTGAAATAAACACTCACTGGCTTTTTCTCCACCGCCGTCTTCCCGTTCCATCCATCCTCCACCGCATGACCATTCTTGACTCACCTCTTTGCCCCTTCTGTGCTCAAGAAGCTGATGTCTCTCACGTTTATCTACATTGTGTCATCCTCCTTCCACTACTACATCTTGCATTTTCCATTGCTCAACGTTCAGCCACAACTGATCTTCCTTTCGATGCCTATAAGACACTCCTCCTGCAGGTCTCTCCGCCAGTCAAGCTTCCACCCATCTGCTCATATATTTTCATCCTGGTGAAACACGTCATCTACGTATTTCATCAGCGCTGCCGAGATATCTCATCTCCTTATACCATCCATCCAGCTTCTGTGGAACTACTCTGCCACTTTCGGGAGCGTCTCCTCTCAAGACTTCGTCTAGAGAACCTTGTGGTCGTTGCCCAACAGAGAGAACAACATTTCCGTTCCAACTGGTCTCCGGCCGCTTCCTGGTTCGCCGGCATGCCAGCGACGTTGCAACTGACTGTCGGTAATTTATATATAACCTCGTTGTTCCTAGCTCTGTTGAACTTCAGTTCAACGTGCATGCTCACCATTGGTTTTCGGAATCAAACTTCAACATAAAGCTTATATCTTCTAACAAATGTGAATATAATATGCACCATACTGTACAAATGTATATAGTCCTTCTTGTTTTTTCTCTTTGATTATCATTTTTTCTATCAGTGCTAAGACATCGTTATTCTGTTTGCCTTAGGTTTCACATTGTCTACTTTGTCATCTACATTTCTCCTTTAGCATAGTGCTTCAGTATAATATTCTTGTTCTGTTATTTTTCAGCACTATAATATACTTATGCTTCGAGACGAAATGTTTCGACAATCTCTGTTATTGTTCTTGTGCAAAATGCCTGCACCTCTTACCACGAGGCTCCTTTGTGAATCAATACATCGTGCTGTATATAATGTACATAGAATTTTAGAGTTTGTATATTTTACCGTACAATATATGTATCAGGACGCCCATGTTCGCCTCCTGAACCCAACCTTGTTAATAAAATTGTGTTGAACTGAAGTAGTGTATATGCTCCAGCCTTGTCCGTCCGTGCGTCCGCACGATAACTCACGTGAAAATGGTTCGATTTCGACAAAATTTTAGTATGTGGTAGGGGACTACCTGGGGACGAACCCTATTGAAAATGGGTGAAGCAGGGTCAAAGGTCAGGACATAGGAGCGGGATCCATTCCATTGTTCTTATGCGTCATAACTTGCTTAAGAATTGTTCGATTTCGATGAAATTTTAGTATGTGGTAGGGAAACACCTGGGGACGATTCCAATTGAAAATGGGTGAAATTGGGTCAAAGGTCAGAACATAGCAGCTGGATCCATTCCATTGCCTTTATGCGTCATAACTTGCGTAAAAATGGTTCGATTTCGATGAAATTTTAGTATGTGGTAGGGAACCACCTGGGCACGAACCCTATTGAAAATGGGCGAAATGGGGTCAAAGGTCAGGCAGGGCATAAGAACGGGATATATTCCATTGCCCTTATGCGTCATAACTTGCGTAAAAATGGTTCGATTTCGATCAAATTTTAGTATGTGGTAAGGAACCATCTGAGCTCGAACCCTATTGAAAATGGGCGAAATGGGGTCAAAGGTCAGGCAGGGCATAAGAGCGGGATATATTTCATTGCCCTTATGCGTCATTACTCGCGTAAAAATGGTTCGATTTCGATGAAATTTTAGTATGTGGTAGGGAGCCACTGGGGACGAACCCTATTGAAAATGGGCGAAATGGGGTCAAAGGTCAGGACACTGGAGTGTGATCCATTCCATTGCCCTTGTGCATCATAACGTACCTAAAATGCTTGGATTGTGACAAAACTTTATCATGTTGTTCCGGAGGTATAGTGAACCGGTTCTGTTGAATATCAACGAAATGGGGTCAAAGGTCATTGCCCAAAAGCCAGATTTATTCTACAGCCATTATTCTCATAACTTGCGTAAAACTGCTTCTATTGCAACAAAACTTTATCTTGTTGTTCCGGAGGTATAGTGAACCGGTTCTGTTGAATATAATCGAAATGGGGTCAAAGGCCAGGACACAGGAGTGAGATTTATTACACAGCCATTATCCACATAACTTGAGTAATAATTTCTGGTATGTTGGAAAGCGTGTCATAATCAATGCTTTGCATCATTTTACTAACTTGTTTTTGTTTTTTGTTTTTTTTTGTTACAAACTTTTTATCAACGTCTGAATTGTCTGTCTGTAGCAATTTCGTTTTCAATACTAACGATACTTGTATTTGAAAGTCGTTCCTGTTTCATATTTAATCAAAAGTAACTTTTCAAGATTTTAAGTTTGGAAAACGATCTTTTCCCGTAAGCCACTGTTACATACAATAAAAATTTGAAAAGAGGGTTTCGTGCATTTTATTACCGCTATCAATTTTATTTAATGGAAAAGGGGCATTGTAATTTTAAAGTCCTTTTTGTATTTCAGGCTTAATAATAAGAAAAAGAAAGATGTTTGTTTTTAGGCAGTGTAAAAATCCACAAAATCCAAAAAATTAAAATTCCTTTAACTTAACATCGGACACCTGTCCTCCACCCACCCCATTTGAACTGTATTTTGCTACAGGCATCATCAAAAATATTCTTAAAACTACTGAATTGTTTGGAAAACATTAATGAGACATTTGAAAATGTGCATTCTAAAGCATTTTATGGGTTCATGTGATGCTTAACATAAGTCCAAATAAATTTCTGTCTAAATAAATAACGATACAAGAAAGACACATAAGAAAACTGAGAAATATCATTGCTGACAAGGTTGAATCTCAACAAGAACCGTCGAATATGAGCAAGAATACAGATGGTCTATATCAGACAGAATTCTTAAACTTGAGTAACCTAGTCCTTAACCCCACACAGTTCCAGGCTGTAAAACGAGGACTAAAGTTCGCTTACCCAATAAACAAAGTTAATAAATGCCACCTTATTACGCCGATGGAAAATATCGTTGAAACAATTCCTCAAACCGAAAGAGAACATGTACGATATAAACTGGCTAAATCCGTGCAAAAGTTAGCCGATAAGCCTCTAACACCGGATGACCGTAAATTTTGTGATGAGATTAAACATCTAAAGTTATTGAAGCCTGATAACAATATCTCCATTTTAAAAGCTGACAAAACGCAACAAATTGTCATCTTAAACAGAGCAGGCTATGTTGATAAGATGAATGATGCCATTGCTAGTATACCGCACAAAACCCTGTCTTTGGATCCAACCTCATCTACAGTAGGAGCAGTGGCAAAACCCAGAAAACATGGAGGCTTACCTGCAAATGTTGCTATGGATGTATTGCTATTTGGCTAAGTAAAGACTCATAAGGAGGGTTTTCCTGTACGCCCGCTTCTATCAGGATATGCAAGCCCAACCCGCCAGCTCGAAAGTGTTCTAGCAAAATTCCTTAAACCGTTAACTACAGGTTCCTCTTATTCAGTTAATAACTCTGTTAAGGCTATTGACAACATTAAGCCATTCTTACGAAAGAGAAAGCCGTTTGTTATGGCATCATTCGACGTTGTTTCTTTATACCCCAATGTGCCGATTGGAGATGTACACTCCATTCTTGGACATCTTACTAAAAAGACACCCCGATACAAATTGTTTATCCTATACAGTGTACCGAAAGCCTCAACACAATCTACTATCATTCCGCATAATTCAGCGCACCCAAGAAAACAAAAACTAGCAGCTATAGAGTACATGGTCCGAAGAGCGTTTACCAACTCGTCCAATATTCAGGCTAGGAGAAATGAGTTAAATCATATCCTGATGATTACGATGGCGCATGGCTACCATAAAGCGATCGTTGAAAAAATTGCTCGATGAGTGAAATATCTAGTCAAAATTTCCTTACAAAGGGAAACCAGTTACAAAATACACTATCTACCAACAAGTAATTGGACACCCCTGCAATCGACGATATCTGCAGTCCTGATACACGTCACGGCCACCGCCGTTAAATATCATGTGGGAAACAACAACGCAACCAGTCGCATGCAAGATGCCACGCAGTTCGGAGCTCTCTGATTTTGAGAAAGGTGTAATCGTCGGGTATCACAGAAACGGCCGATCCATACGTGACATATCCAGCGAGTTGAAGTACCCAAAATCGACAGTGGCCTACGTGATTGGCAAGTGGAAGATGAGAGGTGACTGACGGAATGTGTCCCTGACCCGGCAGACCCACAAAACTTGGAGTTAGAGACCGACGGGTGCTGTCCAGAGAAATTCAGAAGAACCGCACCAAATCGATTGGCCACACCCGCGAGTTTCAACAGGCATCCGGGAGTGTTCTTTCGGTGAATACCATCCGTAAGGAAGCCCATATGCTCGGTTATCATGGACATGCTGCCTCCCACAAGCCTTTGATCACCAAGTCCAATAGCGCTGCTCGGCTAACGTGGTGCAAATAACGTCCACAGTGGACCGTTGAACAGTGGAAACAGGTTCTCTGGAGCGACGAATCAAGGTTCACCCTCTACCGTTCGATTGGCAGGGTCTGGGTTAGGCGTTTGCCTGGATAACGCCTCCTGCCGGAATGTATTGTGCCAACTGTGAAGTTTGGCGGCAGTGGAATTTTGCTATGGGGGTGTTTCTCCTGGTATGGCACGGGACCCTTGTCGCAATTCCTGGTAAACTCAACGCCGAGACCTACTGCACCATTTCGGATGACCATGCGCTTCCTACTTTGTGGCAGTTTTACGGGGTGGACCCATGTTACTTTCAGGATGACAATGCCATCTGTCATGTTGCGAGGTCCACCATGGCTTGGTATGGTGACAATGGGGTTAATCGAATGGACTGGCTTACGCAGAGCCCGGATTTTAACCCTGTCGAGCACCTCTGGGACGAGTTGGAGCGTCGACTTAAGGGGTGCACCCACCGTCCGAAATCGGTGAAGGAACTGACCTGTCTTCTCCAAGCCGAGTGGAAGAAAATACCGCTAGCCGTCGTACAACGCCTGGTTGAGAGTATGCCCCGGAGGGTCGCAGCTGCAATCGCCGCTCGAGGAGGCTACACCAACTATTGAAGGTGAATAAACTTCGTTTTCCTTTGCTATCATCACAGGTGTCCAATTACTTGTTGGTAGATAGTGTATTATGTTGGCACTGTGGAGTACATACCTGAAGTCACTACAATACTAAAGAACATATGTAAAAAACACCACATTGCCTTTGGAGAAAGTACGAAAAGCATTCGAGCCATCGTGCAAAACGACCGTCACCAAGTTTCCACACTCAACAGACATGGGGTTTACAAAATACCCTTAATTCCTGTTGACCCAGCAAGAGCACATATAGGATCCACTGCACGCCCATTGCGCACAAGACAGTATGAGCACAAGTACTCAATTACTAATAACTCTGATGCTACCTCTCTTGCGCGATTAGTTAATAGAGGTACCTACCGATCAGACTGGACCAATGCCAGTGTGCTGAGCTCAAATCGTACAAGGCGATCCCTCCGATTCTCTGAAAGTTTATGTATTTTATTGCACAGCTCTGACTGCTGTAATGAAGAAACCCCACGTTTTGTTCCAGTGCCTTGGGCCATGTTAATGAAGTCAGAAAAGCATGTTCCTCTCCAACAACACTTAACTCCTAATAATTCACTTATAGTTTGACGATAATTATTAACTTATTAATTATCCTCTGTGTAAATATTTCTTCGCATATGTAATAGCGATTCATAGTATTATTATTTATTGAATCCTTTTACCGCATGACCAAGGTTCCACTATATTTATTGTAAACCTCGTTATTGTTATCACGTGCACGCGTAATTTGAAAATGCTTCTTGCATTTATCCGTTGTTTTGTTTATGTTTATTGAAATACTCGACGATGGAGCACCCGGTTTTCGGTTTTTTGAAAGATCTTGTAAGTTGCCGTACCTTAAAAATGTCTATTTTAAGTACAGACAGTATTAATAAATACTTTATCGTGCTGAGAAGGCTTTTCTAATTAAAATAATCCCAAATGGGAGAACTAGCGTTTTAAACGATAAAGTGGGACAATGTTCGTGAAGTGCCAAGATACCGAGAGCATTGGTAAATCGTATCCTTCGAGGTATGTGAAATACCTTGTGGATACAATTTACCAATTGTATCTTACAACAGGGAGAATTTGCCAAATGGACTCTGGCAATCTAGAAGCTCATCCAGAGGAAGGGAAGTTGCTCCGGTCTAAAAAAAAAAACTTTGTGGAGGGCCCACACACGCTGGCTTTTCCTTGCATTGCAAAGCTTTTTAAAATTTCCCATTGAAAAATTGTTCTAAACTTTTAAATCACAAACTGCGAACGAGAACTGAAAAATCAGCACTATTTTCATGGTGTTTTATTTTAATAGAAAAATTTCCAGCTTGGAAATTTGTTTTGAGTGTTTGTTTATGGCCCAATCGAGGTACGTACTTTGGTCTGTCACCCACTCTATCTCACGTACACTTCAAAGTCTACCCCCCACACGGTGACTTTTCTTGCTTCCAATTACTAATGACGCAAGACAATATTAAAAAAAAAAAAAAACTAGAGCAAAGCACACTCATTGCTTTTTTAATGATCAGTCAAAATCTCTTTTCACTTCCGCTCTCATCTTTTCTGTTTCTGAACCTCTAGTTTTTTGGGTTTTTTTATTAGTGCTTTTCTGCTGAAGTTAGAACAGAACATCTTTTTTCCACATAAAGAGCAAAGTTTAGTTGTTATGACATCTTGTGCAAAAACCTGTGGATTTATTACCATTTTACAAAAACAAATGCATTACTTATTTAGATATTGGCCATTTAAAAAGAATAAACCTGCTTTAGCGAGGAAGGCGATCGCCCCCCCGCTACTGATCCCCAGTGGTTATTAAATGTGTTGTAGGCAGACGAAGTTCATTTTTCGTTACATGGGTTTGTCAACACAGAATTGCCGAAGAAGGGCACAAGATAATGTACATGCGTACACGGAGAAACTACTGCATTCACCGCGAGTTACAGTGCGGTGTGGATTTACTGCATCCGTCATTCTTGGGGCTTTTTGTTGTTGTTGTTGTTGTTGTTGTTGTTGGGGAACCGTGTCCCAAAAACGGCTGAAAAACTTGCTCAGTAAATACCGAACCTTCTTGAAACCGCTGTGTGAACACGTGATGCCATGTTAGCAAGAACTAGATGTCTGCATGGGCTTTAATTTGGAAAGCCCGGTGAGTTTCAAATTTTTAAATTAAAGCCCGGCCCGTAAAGTTTCAAGAATTACTAAAACACGAATTTAACACCTGGTGCACTCGGTCATTCGACACCTGAAGAGTTTTCGTTTTCTTAATTGCTACACGTATTCTATGACAATAAACGTTTAATTCGGAATATTTCTGTGACTATCAGTCACGTGACGTCCGAGGAGGGAGGGGGTAATGATAATTTGAAAGGCATGGAAATTATGTAAACCATAATTTCCATGCCTTTCAAATTATCATTGCCTACCGCCGGACCCGGAATATCCTTGGGGATAAGGAGGGGGTGTTTAATTCGAAAAGTACGAAATATCCAGAATTAAGAGTCCCATCGTTCTACTTTACATTCCCTACAAGCACATGTTCTCCGAAAGCGATTTTTTCGCGAAAATCTTTCACTTTCTTAAACTCCATAATAAGCATGGAAGAGTATTTAACAGCAACACTGAACTGAGCATATGCTAGGGTAAACGACGACAGACTGCCCAGCTAACCAGTGTCACAGAAGTTTTGAAAACGGCCGGGCTGGGATACCTAAGGGTTCATTTACTATCTGCTGACTCCCTGAGAATACAAATGGGGAAAATGCAGCACAGATTTATACACAAAAGTTCCTCCCAGCCCATTTCTCCCGTGCCATTTAAGACAACTTAAAAAGTTTTTCACATAGCTAGAGAACAAAAAAGTGCCGCCTACCAGAACAATACAAAAGATCATCTGCGAGCGGGTGGCTCGGTTTATAAATGCTGCAGTTAATAGCATGCCCTGAAGTATGAGAGGTGGGTGAAAGTTAGAGAGAGAGAGAGAGAGAGAGAGAGAGAAGGGACCACAATCACACTGAAAAACTAAGGGAGCTGACCCACTCCAATTTTTTTTATGAGGGGAGGATGTCGTACAACTTCTATTTTTTCCAACAGCGGAAATTATTCAATCTTATCCTGTTGCTGTATATTGTGAGATTTCCAAACGAGAACGGCACCGTACAGAGATTGCTTTGCTCATAAAAAAAAAAACCCTGCTCGGCCAGTGTCTGTTTTACATTAAATATTGAAGGCCCGGGCCCGACCCGTTTTCCCAACTTAGACATGAGCAAAGGCCCGAAACGGCCCGTGCAGACCTCTAGCAAGAACATCTGCTGCACACAGTCATGTTCATGCAGGATTGTGCTCCATCTCACATCCGATAAAGAACTTTCCTTTAATTACATTCAGTGCAGATAGACTAATCGACAGCATCCCGTGGCCACCTCGATCTCCAGAGGTTTGGGGGCCCCGAGCAAGAACCATGTTATGGGCCCTCTGTTCCTGTTAACCAGTCTTTTCAAAAAAATTCGGAAAATATTTAGCTCCGAAGCTAAAGGAAAAAATATTTATAAGGCACGAAAATTAGAACGAGCTGTAAAACTGTGGAGAAGGGTGCATTTGCATTTTTTTACCTTTTAAAGGAAGTTTCCCACCCCTTGCATGTAGTAGAAAAAATATCCATAAAGTACCTGAAAATGTTATGCGTACATCGTGATACAGCAGTATTTATCATATAAACGAGGGGCGTTCAACAACTCGTATTGCAACTAAAAAAACAAAAAAAAAAAAACCCGCCAGCAGTCAGTCACTAGAAATATACACTGCTGGCCACCCAAAATGCAACACCAAGAAGGAAGCATCCGATTAGCCTGAAATTCGCAGCATGCGTCGCCCGCGAGAGGACATGCAAACGATTAGCATTGCAGGGCATATGCGCCCGGCACGCCACCGAGAAGCACTATAAGGGTGCACAGAATGCGGGGTGTAAGTAGTGGAAGTGTGTTGTGCTGCCGGACCTGTGCGTGGGAAGCTTCCTGATGCCTCGTCGCAGAATACGGCAGTCATTCCAGCACGTTTCGGAATTCGACAGAGGACGAATAGTGGCTTATCGCGACAGCGGTTTATCGTACCGAGACATCGGCACCCGTGTGGGACATCCAGCCACAGTGAGGCGAGTATGGATTCGGTGGGTGCAGGAGGGACGGACGGAACGACGTGAGCTATTGTCGCAGCCACCACATCACGAACGTTAGCGCAGGAATTAGGGTGTGTTGCACAACAACCTGTGTCAGCGCGTACAGTTCGACGTCGTCTGAAGGAGCAGGGACTTATCGTACGGCGCCCGTTGCTCCGATTACCATTGACGTTACACTACTGGCGAGTGCAACAGCAGTGGGCCGTTGAACGCCACTCCTGGACTACACGGAATGGCACATTGTCTTCTCCGAAGAATCCCGCTTCTGCCTGAACTCTACGATGGTCGGATCCGCGTGTGGCGGCAAGACTGTACGACGCCTGCGTTATACATCGCCATACCAGTCCGTCGCCTGGCGTTATGGTTTGGGGCGCTATTGGATATGACACCCGCACTCCTCTGGTACGCATCGCCGATACACTCAACAGCCACAGCTACATCTCCGACGTTTTGGAGCCAGTAGCCCTCCCTTACCTGCCAACGGCCACGTTTCAACAGGACAATGCGCACCCGCACGCATCGTGCAACAATTCTTCACGGCCCACCAGGTGCCACTGCTGCCGTGGCTCGGCAAGCACTACCCGCGGCTACGCCTGAACTGTGGCAACATGTGGAAGCAGCCTGGACCGACATACCCAACCCCACATCCAAAGCCTCTTATCATTCGATGCCGCGGTGTGTAGCGGCCGTTATTGCCAGCCATGGGGGCCACACGAACTATTGATGTCTGCGTCTTCCGCAAGTCGCACTGGCGTGTAAGCTCAATCGTTTCACCTTTGTATCTGTTATGTGTCCAGTAAATCTGGCTTTGCTGTCTCGTGTCCATCTTGGGTGGCCAGCAGTGTATATGCATAATTTTTAAGGATATCAGTGGAAGCGCCTCAAAGCCCCCCCCTCAATCCCTCTGAGCACGAGTTTGAATCTCGTGGAGCCCTGGGTAAGCAGCATTGCGATTTCTCAGGATTGGATTGGATTGGAGGTTTAACGACCACCGTGAGCAACTCAATGGGCTATAAGCAGTCGCCCGTCCCTAATTTAGGGTCACTGGTTCCAGGGAAGGGATAGAGCCAGTGCCGTAAGACAAACACAACATCCATGCCTCACCGGGATTCGAACCCGGACCCCTTTCGGACGAATGATCAGAGGCCATCGCTTAGACCACTGCGCCCGATTTCTCAGGGAGGGACAACATATTTACGCACTTTACTCATATTTTTTTTTTTTTTTTTGATTGCAGGTTCAACGACCACCGTGAGCAACTCAATGGGCTATAAGCAGTCGCCCGTCCCTAATTTAGGGTCACTGGTTCCAGGGAAGGGAGAGAGCCAGTGCCGTAAGACAAACACAACATCCATGCCTCACCGGGATTCGAACCCGGACCCCTTACAGACGAATGATCAGAGGCCAGCGCCTTAGACCACTGCGCCACCGGGCGGCACTCATATTTTGAATGATTTCAAAAATAATCAGTGATGAAATAACAAAAATTAACGTATACACAACGAAAAGAAAAACTTCGATTAAATAAATCAAACCTTGGGGACCCCTTCATGAACCGGGGTCCCGGCACGACTGATACCCGTGGAGTTCTGGTTGTGTTGTTTTTTAAAATACAGAGTGTGAGTGTACCAGACAAGGCCTTTCACACTGCTACAACTGAAGGATTCACCGTGAAGTCTGTTGCATTCATCCGGACATGGTACAATAGGGAGTCACAGGAGTTTTAACAAGCTTCAATGTTGTAATACCTTGTAGTAGAAGACATGTTGAGCAATTACTGTTGTGACAGTGTCACAAATTATGGTACATGCTTTTCAGTGATTTTTCGTGGTGTCCCGGACAATTTTTTTGGTCGCCTCAGGCGACCGCATTTTTCGACCCATTTATAAGTATGCCATATACATATTAAATTTAATCAATCCGTTTGATGAAGTATTTGCATACTTTTTTCTATTCTTTATGTATATTAATATACATGAAGAACAGAGCAAAGAAAGTATGCAAATGCTTCAAAACTCAAATAATAAAACCATATAATTACTGCATAGCAGGTAAAAATCTTAAATGCAAAATTCGAATAATTAATCAATCAGAATATGTAAGGATAATAGTTCCATCTAACTGTGTGTGAGCTTCAGCACACAAATTGAAATTCTTCCATGCACAGTTTAAAAGGGTTGCAGAACAAATATATGAAAACTAAAGCTTAATGTCAGATCATTAAAAAAAAAAATCTACCAAAGCAGAAAAGCAAAAAAAGTTGAAAAGTAATAAAAATATCTATTTCCTGAGAAAAAATGTAAGAACTACAAGTGCCATTTCAAATGTTACAGAAGCCGCGCCACAGCTACCCGGACCTCATCATCCATTTGAAAATTTCAACTTTCTGATTTCTTTTCCTTTTCAAAGGTCAAAGATATGTAGTTACATGGAGAAATATCCAGACTATACTGTACACCAGATGCTTTGGCTTCTACTTGTACCAACACTGCAATTACACAATTAATCTTCAGTAAGGTTGAAGTGATGATGTTGCTCTGTCTAGTGAGTATACAGTCTGATGTGGACTGTAACCTTTGCTCTAACGCTTTGCATGACTTCAACACTGCTCTTTTCAAATACTCATTGATGGACATAGTTACAACATAGAAAAATTTCTGCTGCCTGTTAATGTATTCAAAAACTACAAGTGTGTGCATACCTGCCAACTTTCAGAAACCGGAATCAGTAAAAAAAAAAAAAATCGATATATTCGATTAAATTACTTGTCCCTCATATCGATTAAATGCACCAAAATTATCAATTACAAAACTATGTTACCCAAATCAAGTATCAAACTTTTAATTGATACTACAGATGTTTGAATTTATCAGCAAAATTTATAGCGATTAAAATAGAATCTATAGACGATTTCTCATTACTGTGCTATCATTGTGATTTACAAAGATATTAAATTTTATTTCTATGGAAGTTTGCATCTAAAGGAAAGGATGTTCTACCTTTTCTTCAAATTCAATAGGATCGTATCCCACACCGCCATGGAACATACTAATACGTTTTCAAAAACAAACCATTTTCATGCTAGGTTTATCTTACGGAGAAACGGACGATGAGACAGTCAAATTAAAAAAAATGAAATAAATAAGAGTGACTGAGGGACACCAATTGGTAAATTATATTCAACTAAAAACGAAGTGAACAAACATTTTGCACAAATCGCATTCAGTTCATTATAACTTTTAACAAAGGAAGTTAATTTCATACTTTTTTCCCATGCAGCCAACATTAGATTTATGCTTGGCACTAGAATTATGATTAGTAACATCATTTTTTTCACCATGCGAAACACTGAAATTACATCAATACATAGTGCAAAATGCATTTTTCATTTTTTGCAATGCACGGGAACTCCGCATCACGGAATGTTTGATAGTACTGTTTTACTCCTTCTATATTTGCTGCTCATAGCGAATCACTAATACTGAATTTACTGACACTTGGGGAAATAAAAAAAAAAAAAAAAAAAAACGCAAGTAAAACAGTAACAGATAAAAGAGCTGCAATCCGCAGAGGAAAAATTAACGATTAGAGTTATCCGATCTAGCTGGTCAGCTGGGAAAGCAGAGACCAACTGAAAGGCTCTTTCATCTAGAAAAAAAAAAAAAAAAAAAAAAAAGGGTTTAGTTTAAGTTACGAACGTCATCCTCCCCCCAACCATCATTCCTTACAGGCCGATCAATGCCTTGCAGCAGCGTTAAAAGTTTTACCAAATCCGACCCCTTTAGCGGCATCATCTGGGCCTATCACCCTCTCGATCTCCCCTTCTCCTGCAGGAAACTAACACTATATGTGTCACCTGAACAAAACCAATGCTGTCTTTTACACCAGGCGCCCCATCCTCCCTTTGAGGTTTAGTCACAGCACGAAACGTTGGAACTGTTGTTTTAATTTAATCTTACTACATCTTTGCGAAAAAAAAATTAAATTAAATAAAATAAAAAAATGGCCTAACATAACAAAATTTAGAATGCACATATTGGTTTTAGAAAACGAAAATCTCTAAATAGCAAATAGCAAGCAATTCGGTTTGATAGAAGTTACGAAACCAATCAATGGTGTATTTTTTTCAAACAGATAAGGGGGGAGTCTACTCCCTTCCTAAATTAAGCTCATGCTGTCAATATCCGGATATTTTAAAATTCAGTCGTTTTCTAAAAGCCCAAAATTTCATGCCAACAAAAAGCGTGGGTTTGCAAAAGCAACAGTGTTCTCTATGATACTTTGTTTTCATTACGAATGAATTCCTTACTATGAACTAATTGATAGGCTGTATATTTTGTGTGTTTTTGCTTTATTATAGAATTTTTTTCTTTTGTGCCTGTTAATTTCTAAAAAAGTTACCACACACGCGTTATTTTATAATTAAGAATTCCATCCAAATCGGTTAATTTCCATGTAAGTTATTGTGCGAACATTCTGACGAACAAACCTTGTGCATTTATGCACTGCCCCGTGAATGCTGATAAAAACCATTTTCAATAGGGTAGGTCCAGTATGGGTGCTGAACAGCGTAGCAAAACTTCATCGCAATTGTGTTTTGTTTTTACGTGTCATCACCAACAAGTGGTCATCATGCAAAAGGGGTGAAGAATGAATCCCGCTCCCATGTCCTGACCTTTGACCATTTTCAATAGGGATTTGACGAATTAGTGTGGACCCCAACATAATAATTTCGTCGAATCAAGCCAAAAGATTTTCATGCGTTATCGTGCTGACATAGCACAGTCGGAAAGTGTAGAAAACTTACTAACCGACCAGCAAAATAAATCATTGCTGGAGAAGCACTGGATCGAATGAACATTGGACTTTTTTCTTTTGTTTTTAACTTCCTATTATACCGCATTTTTTCGTTAGGTCAAATTTATTGCCAGAGAAGAGAAGTTACGAAACCATACCCAAATGCATTTTTAATTTCACAAAACTGGCAGCTTTTGATTAATTTCGTCATGTTGGGTATCGATCTGGGCTTAAAAATTCCACAGATTTAAAAATCCGTTTGAATTTTTTTTCTACGATAACTACTTTTTGAGATAGCATTTCGAACTGGGAGTAATATAGACGCGTGCTCTGTACTCCAATGCAAGACAATCCCACGCTGGCCTACTGAGAAGAGGAGGGGGACTTGCAAGAGATAAACAGGCTCAGCTGGGGAGGTTCAGTTTACGTGCAAGAAAGCTTTAGCATTTGAAACAATGCAAAATAAACAAACAAACAAAAAAATGTGGGAAAACTGCAGACAAATGTTCCCACATAAACACGTTTAACTGAAAAGTTTATTCCTAACTAACATCGGCGCTTCATTTTAAATGGATTAAGTAAAATAAATAATTTTAATGGTGGTGCAAATTCATCAGAAAAAAAAAAAAAAAAGACTGGGAGAATCAACAAATCCGTAAAATTAACATTTTGCCCGTAAAACCAGTCGCATTCCGTAAAACCTGGCAGGTATGTGTGTGTGTTTAAGGCACCTCTTACTGTTATGTTTGCAAATAAATTGACAAAATTAAAAAGTCAATATTTTATTAGTAACAATATCAGAGTGCAACAACATTCTTTCAGTACTAGCACTAATCGTACACATATTTACATGAATATGATTCAGCACATATAGATGTGTATTACAAAAGTATCAAATAAAATGGAACACACGTGAAACAGCTTCATATCACACATACAACCCATATCAGACATGAATTCCTATGATCACACAACTGCATAAATAACTATGAACAACAGTTTCATACTGTACAGAAATGAACACCAAGAAGTTTGCATTCATCTAATTCCTCTTTCCTTTAATACATCAACAGCCATGAAACTGACTGATCATACATTCAAGGAATGCATCTGAGTAGCCAGTGTCCATTCTGCACAGGCTTTCATGTTCCACAACACTTGACAATGCTGGTGGTGCTGGAGCAATGGCAAAATTAAAGCTTCCACTGATGACTGATGGGAACTCTTCATGAACTACATCTGCAAAACAGATAATGAAATTTATTTCAGCGTCTCCTGAATAAAAAACATTTACATGCCAAAATATACTATACTGTGAAGAATTGTAACACTGACAATCAGAACATAAATAACTTATGAAGGTAATACATTAATCAGAGAATGAAATAATAATGACAATACAATTCCATGGGAGTCTTTTATTGACCACACTTCTGGTCAGTTTTGGATTTCAGGTGGCTGATAATTCCAAAATACCACTTGTCAGATTTTTAAATAATTGGAAATCAAAGTCAATATACTTTAAATTTGGTAGTTTTAAATATAGATTGCCCTGCATATGGAGCAGTGCCTTATAATGAGAAAAATGCTTTTAAACACAACTTACATTAAAACAGTATTACTTTATTTTAACACATTTTAGCATATATTTTGTAAAACAGTACATGCTTATAGTATCACTTTGTCAGTCTGTCTGTCTGTCAGCCTGTGGATATCATATCTCTGCAACTATTAGTCTGATTTGAACATTTTTTTCCTATTGGAAAGCTTGAAATATGAGAACAGCGATTCCTGTTTTCCAGTTTTCTGATGCATAACTTTGTCGCTAGAGGGCATAAATGTATATCGAATTCAAAATACATATTATTCCATATTTTAGCTTATACTAAAAATATTCTTTCTTCCTGTTGATGCCATTTATAATAAAGACTAGTTTGGGTACAATTTCTTTTTCAACCAATGCACTGATTATAATTTGGCCACCAGGGGGCGTAAGAGTGCATTTCTGTTGTATTAATAATGTATAATTTCACTGCTAGGAACATAAATGTTTTTCTTGATATCTTTGCTTCTAAACATTTGACTTAAATACTTTTAACAGTGGATGCCATTTACCTTATGGAACACTTTAGGTTTGCATTTGAGTTCACAGTTCTGTTGCTAGGTGGTATGTCTGCACTTCTGTTTGAAGCTGTATCTCCGCTTTAACCCCTATTGAGAATTTTTTTTTTACTGTACGGCATTCACAACAATAAGGACGCAGAACATTGCCCTCTTATAATAATGGGGCGTATAGTTCAAAACCTTTACCTCACTACCTCTGCTTCCAGGAAACATACTTGAAAAGTTTTTTTCCTTACCATAGCTTTTGCCACGAGATACCTTTCACATATTTTCAACTTTTCCATTAAAATTAGTTTGTTTCCTTCTATATTTCTTCTTTTAACTGTTCGATTTGAAAATATCTTTGTCTGATACCTCTGATATGAGAAACATTTTTTGCACTGTTTGTTAACTTTCCTAACATATTTTTTAGCCATTGGCAAAGAAGTAAGTAGGGGTTTCTATTTCTGGACGTGTTACTGATTGTAGAAATCTGGTTGACTTTTTTTTTACTAACTGGTTCCACGAATAACTGATAAATTTTATTCGCATCAGAAAGGATTCAAAAGATGTGTTCATTACAACCGAAAATTTGGATTCATTGTTCTTGTTTGTTTACACAGAATTATTGGACACATTACAAAATTTTGTACAAAAAGAACTATAAGCATTGCCTGTTTTTCTATGTCACGTGTTACTAACACGATTTCTATATTTTTTGTTTTGCATAATTGTTATTCCCAGAATCCAATAGATGGCGCTAGGTGTGTGGCCTGATGAGGAAGGTATGAGAAATGCGCAATCAGTAGTCATGTCACCCGTACAGCAGAAGACGATGTGTGTGTTATGGCTTGCAGAATTAAAGCCTGTCATTAAAGTTAAAAGACGGTACCCGTTTAGAGAGTATGGCTGTACCCCCCCCCCCCTCCTCCCCCGTCAACGAATTCAATTAAGCGGTGGGTGAAACAGTTAACCGGCAATGTGGAACATCGTGGAGGAGCCAGTAGGCCTAGCATCAGCGGTGAGACGGTTGACCAAGTTAATGAAAGTTTCGGACAAAGCCCCAGGAAATCCATTCGTAAAGCAAGCAGAGAACTGTGCATTCCAAAAACGACAGTTCATGATATCTTGCACAAGAAATTAAAGTTTCATGCTTATAAAATTAAAATAGTGCAAAAGATGCATGTAAATTATCACACTGTGCGATACGATTTCGCTGTGGATATGCTGAATCGAGTGGAAAATGACGAAAACTTTCTCAGTATTGTAATTTTTAGCGATGAATCCACATTTAATGTATCAGGTATTGTGAATCGTCACAACTGTAGGATATGGGGCAGTGAACCGCCTCATCCTGCTAATGAACTGGAACGTGATTCTTCGAAAGTTAAGGTGCGGTGCGCCCTATCAAAAAGAGAAGTGATTGGCCCTTTCTTCTTCTGTGAAAAAACCATAAATGGCGACATTTACTTGGATATGCTAGAAAATTTCGCTATACCCCAGATCAAAAGACATGACGTCGTTTTCCATGGTCCTCAGCATTGGTCAATGTGTGTACGTAAGTGCCTAAATGAGCATTTCCCCAACAGATGGATTCGGCGTGGTGGTCCCATTCCATGGCCTTCTCGCTCTCCAGATCTAACTCCATTGGATTATTTCATGTGGGGTTATGTGAAGGATCATGTCTATTGGACGCCTTGTACTGATTTGCAAGAACTGAAGCAGCGTATCACAGCGGCTATTTAATTCCATAACTCCTTAGATGCTTGCCAATACATAGCATGAAATCGAGTATCGCTTGGACGTACTACGAGCAACCAAAGGATCTCGCATCAAAATTTATTAACTTGTGTAGTTACATTGTAAGTTAGTACAGTCAGTTTCTTCCTCTGCTTAATGTTTTGTTTTATATAATTTTGTAATGTGTCCAATAATTCTCGGACACCTTGTATTACGAAATAAAGATTTCATTATATTATGCATAATAATGCCTCTGACAAAATATTGCTTCGTGCAAGACCAGTAGGTGTGGAATACATATACCATAATTTTGTTTTTACTAAGTAAAACATAGTTCAGTCTGAGGCAGTGCTGCTCCAAATATGAGAAAGAAAGTTAAAAAAAAAGAAAGGTTAATGTGAAGCTGCTACACTGTACCCCACAGTGTACCTTGAAAGAATATTAACAGGAGCTTGCCTACAAGCATAAACTCCAAGTTAATTTGAAAAATAAGAGCACTATAAATACATAGAACTGCTTCAAAAAATTTGTGTGCCACTAAATAACATTTCAAATTAATGGGAAGTTGTTTATGCATGTCACTTACCAGTTTCTTCATTAACATTCCTAGCATAATGGCTTGGCAGTTTAAACAAATGTTCTGCAGCAGATGTACTTGAAAGCCAAGCACAAGAATAAAAAGAAACATTACAAATTATATTAAAAATATTTCGTCCCCATAGCAGAACTGCGGTGATGGGCAACATATATCACAGATTGTATTTTCATCCTGCAGACAAAAACGATACCCTCCGGAATCTTTTTCTTGCAGACTCCCAATCGTGGGGGCAAGTTTTTCAAAAATGGAAGTTAAAAGTAAAGATTTTTCTGGTAATCATAAGTTTTATTCTTCTTACTATGTTCCCACTGTCCATATTGTCATTAAATATCATTCTATTGCATAAATGTTTGTTTCAACTCGAAAATGGAAGCAACAATTTCCGAAAACTGACGCTAGGCTGTGCGTTGTAATCATTAATTCTTTCTCCGCCTTGTTCTCCCTGCCCTGTACATTGTTGTTAAATATAATTTTATTCCGTAAATATTTGTATTTTGGCTTGAAACTGGAGGGAAAATTTCTGAAAACAGAAGTTGTGCTGAGCAAAAAACTCTCCTGTAATTGTAACTTGTTTTCCAAGACGTCTCTTTGTCCAGAATTGTTAAATATCATTTTGTTGGAGAAATGTTTGTATTTCAGTTTGAAAATGGAGACAAAAAATTCTGACAACAGAAACTAAAGGCAGAGAAGATTTCTTTCGTGATTGTAATTTTTGTGTGTGTGGTGTTATCCCCTGTCCTATATTGTTAACTACATACTTTTTAAATTAGATAAATGTTTACAGTCCGTGTAAAAATAATAAGACCACACAGATTTCTGCGCTATACCTATGAAGATGCAACACAGCAGCATATGAGCATCGCTTGAATTTGCATATATGTCGGAGACATATAAAACTAATAGCGGCAGGACAGCATCTGAAGAAGGTAGTTAATATAAGCAAAAAACAGAAATTTTAGGTGTGTAATACGTATAAGACCGCTACTGTAAACAAGAAGACATGTCGAGTTAGTTATGCAAAATAGTTCGGGATGTTAACAGCAGTGCGACAGCACCGCCGACATGAAGCAAACACAGAGGAAGTCATAATGCCATTACGGACGAAACTGTCAGAAAGTGAAATCCCCAAAATTTATTTACTGCATGCAAAAGAGATGTCACAGTGGAAAATTGCAGCTGCAGTGAGAAGGTCGAAAACAGCCATTGCCAATGTTCTGAGGAAAGGTGAATCTTATCGTTCTAAACGACGGCCTGGGTGACCATTGAAACTGTCTATGAGAGCACAGAGATGACTGCATCGCTTTGTTTCAAATCATTCTGTGACAGCACGAGATGTAATGGCTGCAACGTCTACTCCCATATGTAGCAAAACGGCGTACTATTATATTTAACAACATCCTTGTCTTGTCCGACGTAAATTCCAACGTAACCTTCAACTGAAGCCAAGGCATAAAATAGAACGGATAGAATGGGCGAAAAACACATGTCCTGGGACCGAGAATGGCAACCAGTGGTGTTTTCCGACGAAAAGAAGCTCAACCTCGACGGACCAGATGGCTATGCATACTATTTGCACGGATTACGTAGGGAGAAGCAACATTTATTTAATCGTCATGCAAGTGGTGGTTCAGTGATGGTGTGGGCTGCATTTTGTGCATTAGGTAAAACTGCTGTTGCTTTCGCAAACCATCGGTTAAATTCTCAGCGCTATCAGTCTCTTCTTGAAACGTATTTGATACCATTTGTCAGCCATTTCAGGGGACAAGAATGGATCTTTCAACAAGACAATGCGTCTTGTCATATCTCCTGAGATACAGTAGACTGGTTTAATCACAAGCAAAAACAATTAATGCACTGGCCAGCCCTCAGTCCGAATTTGAACTGCGTCTTCTCTGATAGCTTCCATGACTGAAAGAATATTTTATGTCATAACCGCAAAGGGCAGCCATACTAAAATATTAGTTTATTCTATTTCGTTTGTTTTGTCACGTGGTCTTATAATTTTACACACCCTGTTTTCGGTTTTTCCTATGCTGCTCAGTGCAGCAGTGATCTGTTCAAACTATGTTTATACCCTATCCCAACATCTCCATGTCCCCAGTATTGCCTGGACAAATGATTTGAGATATTAAATGACCCTCAGTTATATGATCGTGCTGTGGTCTTATAATTCTTACACACACTGTATATTTAAGGTTGAAAAATTTTCTGCAAATGGAAGTAGGACAAGCAAAGGTTTCTTCCATAATATACTTTTCCCTTGTGATGCTCCAGATATCCTGTGTTGTTGTTAAATATCATTTTATTCTATAAATCTTTTGAGTTTCAGCTCGAAAATTTCTTATAACAGAAGTTGGGTGGAGTGATAATTTCTCATGAGATTGTATTTCCTCTCCCTTTTTGCGTCATGTACTGTCGTTAAATTTGATTTTGTTACAATAAAAGTTGGTATTTCAGCATAGTGGTAAGTCAAAAGTTCTTACTTTGCTTTAAAAGTCGCGAATAACATCGTGCTGATAACTCTGTTTCCGCACGATATTGAACACTGGCTTGAGTAAAAGTGAATGATATTGGTTAAAACATTACACAAGATCTTTCGTGCCAACAATTGGCACATCATCAGGTTAAAGTTAAAATCCTATGATAGTGTAAAAAAACTTTTCGTAATCTGCTGCTGCTTCTCTTTATATATACAACACCAATGATTCTTAAATGAAGTGGGCACGCAGCTTGATACTGATGCAACTCACTGGGTCTTTTCAAGAATGACACCAGTGGGGTGGGGGTGGGGGTGGGGGACAGTTATGTATTTTATTTCTTTAAAAATTGATTTCCAAGGCAAGGGAATAATTTTTGGCAAGTCTTCATTACTGCACACTGAAGAGTTGTTCAAGATGTACAAACTTTCTGCAAATAAAGTTGCATTTTTAGTATGACTGGATAAAACACAGGATCCATCCCATAGAGGTATGCGTGTTCCTCGTTTCAAGAAGCGTGACAGGGCAGTTGAGTCTGAGAATATAACGCATGAACTTTCTCAGATTCAACTGCCCTTTTACATTTCTTGAAACGAGGAGCACACATACCTCTATGGGATGAATCCTGTGTTATATCCAGCCATAATACTAAAAACACAACTTTATTTGCAGAAAGTTTGAACATCTTGAACAACTCTTCAGTGTGCTGTAATGAAGACTTGCCAAAAATGATTCTCTTACCTTGGAAACAATTTTTAAAGAAAATACAACAACCACAAAAGACCTTTTATTTCATTAAATACATAACTGTCTCGATCCACCACTGGTATCATTCTTTAAAAGACTCGTGAATTGCATCAGTATCAAGGCGTATGCCCACTGCCTTTAAGAACCATTGGTGTTGTATATATAAAGAGCAGCAGCAGATTACAAAACCTTTTTTTAGAAGTTTTTTACATTATCATAGGATTTTAACTTGAACCTGATGATGTGCCAGTTGCTGGCACAAAAGATATTGTGTGATGTTTTCACCAATATTTATACTTTTATTATTTTTTCATAGTGTAATTAAAGTGATTCTATTATTCACTTTGACTCAAGCCTATGTGCGGGGACGGCATTATCAAAGCACATTCAGTTCTTACTTTGCTGTTAAAGCTTTGAAAAGTGTACCAAGGAATTTACATGCTGCTGTCAGTCACTTTGAAGCCTGGCTGAATTCTACAGATTCTAACTTTTGTGGAGTGATGTACTATGTAATACTCACAGCGATAACTACTACATTAAAATTTGATGGTGCAGTGAAAACTCAAAACATTTGTTTAATATGTTGAAAATTTTCACATTTGTATACATTATGGTAAGGAACAAATTTGGGGGTAAGACTGGAAAATATTTTAAATTATTTTTTTTTCCTTATATCAGAGTAACACTAATTTACAGTGTATTTACATACGTTAACACATTTATAACTAGATGACCTTACATTCAAAATTGAACATAAAAGAGATGATTGTGAGCATAGTGCCTAATCCAATTTTTTACAGTTTGAAGTGGAAGGGTATTGTAGAATGAAAAATGTTGTCTTTGGCAGTGCCTCCTAGCTTTTTACCCATAGTTACATCAAAAGTTGTTTCAAAAATTTGTTTGTTCTGATTTTAAAATTATTCACCACAGGAGAAAACTGAGTTGGATTGCATTTTGGATTTCTTTAGAAGTACTTTTTATTATCCAGATAAAGGATAATAATAAAATGTCAGAATAACACTGTTATGGAACTTGAACTGTCCACAATTTTTGTGCACTTGAGTCCTGATGATTAATGACAAAAAGCATTTCTTGAACATGGTTTTAGAAACAATGCCTCTCTAACACAATTTTACACAGAGTCTAGCTTCTTTCTGGAAGAATTATAATTTTAGTTGTGTGCTTTGCAGTATTGGCTCTTATCACAATTTATTTGCAGGACGAATGGGGTAAAATTAAAACTACCTTCTGCACGACAGAAGCATGGACCCCCCCCCCATACTATCCATTCTCCCCAATCCAACAAAGAAGTTCTAGTTTCAGAGGGAGTTGAGTATTCTTGATCCTAGTTATCACAAATTTTCAACTAGTCTTTTTTTCCCCCCTCTTTTTTTCTCTTTATACCTGCGCATTTTTTTTTTTTTTTTTTGCACCCAGTTAGTTGTGCCCAGGGACCACTCCACAGATTATTTTGTGGCATCATGATATTTGTCGTAGACTGATCAGGAGCTTACTGCAGCACACACAGAAAATTTTTTCTTCACTAAAACAATAAAAAACATAAACTGTCAAAGCTTCAGTCAGCAGATTTGTCATTGCAATTCTTCCCAAAGGCCTTATTAAAAACACCTTTGAATTAAAATGAAGAAAATCAGATGCAGAACAAATACTAAAGAAAAAAAAAAAAAAAACACCAGTGCATGTAAGCTTTTTGATAGGGCTGTGTAGATTTTGTCAAAAACTGTATTAGTTGTGCAGAAGTTTATGAGTGGTATAATCTTCCTGATTAGACAATTAAGTTGCCCTAAGACATTAGTCTTTTTTTTCTGTTTCTCACATATAGTTTAGTTCTGGGGCACGACTGTAATACCATATAACATTAAAAGCTAACTGTAGGTGACATACAGAAATGGCTTTACCTCATTCACTTGCTTAATCCTTCTAATGAGCTGTTAATTAATTCTTTACGTACGTGGAAGAACAGAAAATAAAATTTAACAGCAGACTGAAACAGGGTGAAGCAAGATTGAATAACAAAGCAGATAAAATATGAAAGAAGTTTAAAAACCTGAATGTAAACATACGAAAGCAATTACCAAATATCGATAAAACCCACGAAGTTGATTAAAAACTTCAGCCAGAAAACTATCTACCACGTAATATGATAATCAAGTTAATCAATATAACTTGGCCAAAATCATATAGTGGTAGAAACGTTTTAAAGATGGTCATGAAAGTGTTGAGGGGCAGTCTTAGTGAGAGATGGGTTTGCCTCCAAGGGGCGCTCCGTGGAAACAATGGCACACACAACAGCAACTAAGGCCTTTGTGAATATTGGAGGTGCCAGCTAGTTCTGTGTGACATTGACGAAAAGATCCCAACTCACTGGGGTTTGTTCCAGAATCCTTAGGTTGAATGACCAACGGGAACCGCCAGCTGTAGGCTGATCCCCCACACACTGATCTATTTACCTGATTAAAAAGACAAAAAGAAGTATTAAAAATGACTCAAGTGTGTGATATGGTGGACCTACCACACTTGAGAAGGACGGTCCACCACGGAATCGACCTGGACTTCCTAAACGGCGTATCAGGAAGAGATCTCAGCTGAGTGAGTGTGAGATTGGTGTATGGAATACTAGACGTATAAATGGCAACATGAATGAGGTGATTGAAGAGATGAAATAAGTATAGATTGGATGTGCTGTGTGTAAGTGAAACCAAAAAGAAGAAAATTGGTATAGAAGTGAATGGAACGGTGAGTGTGTGGTCTGGAGTATTGGATAATGTGAGAGGACAGGCTGGTGTAGGTGATTTTAAGTGAAAAGATGAAGAACAACTTGATTCACTATAGTTGCATAAGTGAGAGAATTCTTCGGATTCGTTTGAAAGTGAAACTTCAGAGAAAATGGCACCGTGATTGGCCAGGTGAGTGAGTTTGTGTATTTAGGAAGCATGTTTGACAGAGAGAACAAATTGGATGGTGAAATTAGTAGGCGAGTGAATTCTTCATTGAAAGTCATGGCTACTCTGGGAGGTTTTCACAGGAATGATGGGCTCTCAAGAGAGTCGCACATGGCTGTGTATGAGATGAGAGTGTAATAGTTCCTACTCTGATGTATGGCAGTGAAACCTGGGTACTGCAGAAGAAACATAGGAGTCATTTGTGTGCTGGAGAAATGTGTTACTTGGGGGGGGGGGGTGGCAAGACATGTTCTGATTGTGTGAGGAATGAAGATTTGTTGCAGTTGTGTGATGTGAAGCAAAATGTTGTTAGCAAGATGGAGACTAATATGCTTTGGTGGTTTAGCCATGTTGAAAGAATGAATGATGAGATGCTTACTAAGAAAATCTTTTTAGCCCAAGTGGCAGAAAAAAAAGGCACACGGAGGCCAAGGAAGTCATGGGAGGATCAGATTCAGGAGTTCCTGCATGAGAAACAAATTATGAGTATGAAGTATAGAAGATTTTGTGTATGGCGTGTAATGAATGTCAGTGAAGCCCAAGCTGTATGTCAAGATCGCTGTAACTGGAGGTTTGATACGGCAACAATAAGTAAAAACTATCTGGTAGTTTGTATTTTTTTTTGGAGCTAACCTCTGAATCTCAGAGAACAGCTTAGTGATATGTATGCATGTATAAAGTGTTGAGGGTGACGAATGGTCAGGGAGGCACGCAACCAGCAAAGGTGAAAACAGTACTGAACTTGTGCACACAACTGCGTGGAAAAATTGCCGAATCACTAATCATGAGTTACCTGAAAACTTCAACATTAGTTTTGGTTCAGTTGATTCTTACGAACGATTTGGGTATGTGATGAGTCTCAGCCAAATTTGCTTTCTGCCGTGCAAAAACAGGCTCGTGTTTCAGCCACTACAGACCTGCTTGAATGAGTCAAAAACTTTTTAAAAACCATCATAACTGGTGATGAATTAGGGGTTTATGGGCATGACCCCAAAATTAAGGCCCAATCTTCACAGTGGAAGACCTGCAACTCTCCCACACACACAAAAGCACGACAGAGCCACAGCAATGCTGACTGTTTATTTCAATCATGAGGGAATTGTGCGTCACGAATACGCTCCATCAAGCTAGACAACAGGGAGTACTACTGTCAAGTTTTGGTGGTATGTGAGGGACACAGTTCATTGCAAGAGTGGCAACTCCACCATGACAATGCACCTGCCCATGCATCGTAACTTGTGCAGCAGTTTCTTGCTAAGCACTGCTCTGACAGCCACCCTATTTGCCAGAACTCATCCCCTGTGACTTTTTTCTCTTCCCAAAATCAAATACACCTTGAAAAGAAAAAAATACTTCAAGATATTGAGGAGATACAAGAGAATACTTCAAAGCAGCTGTTCACTATTTCAGAAGATGTCAAAAAAAATGCTTTGAGCTATAAAAACAAAGCTGGGCTATGTGTGTGGCTTCAGAAGGGGACTACTTTGAAGGCAATTAAGTTTCAAATCTGTAAGACTTGTGTACTTTTTAAAAATAAATCTAGTTGGATACTTTTTGATCTCACCTTGTATAAATACTCATTTTGCACGCACAAACACATTTTGACTCTAAACTGAAGATTATGGAAGAGTTCATAATCATTAATGGTGCCTCCATTATGTTCCAGATCTCACCACATCAATTAGAGAGCTGCTCTTGTTTGTTACACACAGTAAGTTAGGGCTCAGTATCCTTTTCATAATCACCATCTTCATTTCCAATATACTGTATTATCATTGGCCTCTTCAACAATGGACAAGTTTGCATAATTATCCACCCACTGTTGAAAAACATTAACATCTTGCTCATCCCCTTCATCTTGTTACTTCTCCCTGAAAGTGCTTATTTTGACTTCTCACTCACATTGAAACTGTTTCTGTTCATGGAAACAGTTTCTTATTGTGTTAGAAGATATGGATTTCTAAGATGCCAATATATGCTGTGCACAGAGAACAACACTTTTCAGGCCCTAATTTGGGTTGCAGATAGATTTCCTATTCCTTCGTCTATAACTTCAATAACTTTTTTACTCTTTTTTATTTATATAGAAAGTTTATTTAAAATTCTGACTATTTTGATAATGGCATAGTCAAAAGGCCAGTTATGGACACGTCATTAGTAATGACCAAGATAATTTCTTCTTTTGTTGTTAAAACTCTCTCCATACTGTTAAAATATCTGTAAAAATTATGCAGTTATCCAAGCATTAAAATTTACCAGATAGTGAACAGGTAAGTGTTTGATTCCTTTAAAGCATCTTAGTGCTTTGCTTTTCCAACAGTCATCTTTTTATCTCTGTCTGTCACATTGTAAGTTAAGATAACTGTTATTCTGCTTTTTCCTGAAGAATTTGAGGCATTTATAAAAGTCTGGTTTGGTAGTAGCCTATAATATAGTCCAGTTTTGTTCTTAACTGTAGATGTTTTCTGGTGAAAATTTCTCCAGTAAATTTCCTTCCCTCCAGAATAATTATCAGGTAAATGAGGATCATTTGGGGAGGGTGGGTGAAGAATTTGTAAGCTTTTACTAAAAAACTTGAAAATAAAATTGAAAACGTGAAAATGATAGGTTTATTGATAACGATTACCAAAATTCCTAATCACAATATCGGCGGATATATACTAAGATACATTTTGTTCATCCATGTCTGATAAAATCTGCAATTACAGTAAACAGCGATCACTGTACCTGATTTAAGGTGACTGTACAGTTTACTGTACCTGCAAATGCAGTTTTATTTCCTGAAAATTTTTCTCAGTGCGAATGCAAAAATTCTGTGTGTAATTCTTGTCGAAATTCTGTAGGAAGTGCTTATTCTAAAGTCTCACTGGACACATACATGTACTGATACTTCTTAACTCAAATAAACATACCTTCAGAACGCATTTTCTTTGCGCCAATGTCATCCGAGTCCAGGCTTCGTTTCCTACAGCCATTCAATACACTTTGTTGCGATACGTATGCGTTGACAGCATTCTGAAATTGGTAGAAACCATTTCTGTGCCCGTTGGTACCATTTCCTGTAAACCTACTTCCTAGTTCATTCATCATTTCGTACTTGGTGATGTAATGGGCCAGGACTGGAAAGCCAGAAACTAAAGCTACAGCACTTGGTATTTGACCAGCATTGTTTGGCACCCTGCACAAAGGACAGATGCACTTATAAGTATTAGTCAAATTCTACTGTGCAAAATATACATTGATTTTAGCTTAATAAACAAATGCAAATTACTCAAAATGTAAACAGTTCCTTTATAGCACAACTGATATGCAAGTCAAACACTGCACACAATGTCTATGCTGTTAATTATACAAGAATGAGAGGCTAAGCAAATAATGACCAAGGAATGTTTAGGCAATGGATTTTTAATTAACTACACAATGCACAAATGTACCCATAAATTTACTCAGTGGCAAGAGGCTAGAAATTGGGAAAGTAACCGTTTACACCACAGTGGAAAGGCCTTGAAAAATGTAATTAAAAATTGCAGTTTTCAGATCGAACACAGGTAATTTTTTAGCAGCATCTACTTTAAAAAATAGTTTTCCAGTAATTAGCAACAACCAGCATCTACTTTAAAAAATAGTTTTCCAATATTTTTTCACTGGGGTAAAAAGTAACAGTCCTGAAACCCATTACAAGCCTGTACACCAACAAGGTCCAGAACTTTTTCTATGACTATTTAAGGTATTTCCAGGACTAATGTACACCATTTTCCAGGTTTGTGTCCTTTTTTTTCATCATCATACATAATGTAAATATATTAGTTCATTAAAATAATTAATATAGAAAGAAAAAATACCTCAATAACTGTGAAATTGATTCTTCATCACCTCATTTTTTCACTGTAGAGTATGATTATTACTGTTGCATTCTTATTTTACTTAGTAGATATTATACATATATAAAAAAAACATTACAGTTAGGTTGCATGACTTTTAGTTAACATTTTAGATTCATATTATTACCTCTCATCATGTGGCTTTTCAATCCAGATACACCCATGTTGGAAATGTCAAAGTTTTTTATGTACAATTTGCAAAGAGCTCCAGGTTTGATACTGGTATCCGGTAACAGCCAACCTAAAAACAAACTATTCCCTGACCCAACTTCTTGAAATACACATTTTTCAGTCATACTCCAAAAGAAGGAAAAATAAATTGTACCCAATGATCGAACAACAAACCATAATTTCATTGTTACATGAACAAAGTAACAAATGCGAGCAATGGTATGGAAAACATACAGGTGAACACAAACAAACAATAAAATAAATGGTGCTCAGGCAAAGATTGAAGTATCCAATGACTAGTGTAGCCCACAAGAATTTCCCCGGACATGTGACACAGTATGCGCTGGGCAGGGATTGGTCACTAAGCCCAGATCGCCACTGCTTGATGCTTTGGCTTCAGCAATAAAGGCATGACATTTTTAACGGAGAGTGCTCCCCCCCCCAATCACTGTTTTCACCTTCAAATACTTTTGTAGACAGTCAGTGAGTGCAAGCCTGTTGCATGCTACACGATCCTCCCTTGAAGGTCACTTCATATCGTGGCACATGCAGCAATTCAATTCTGGCGTGACAGCCTGGTTTCATCGGACCTTTAATCACCCAGTTTAAGACAGAAAGAGAAGGTAGCCAAGATGACTGGAGTTACCTATTGAGTTTTACGAGGAGGGGGGGAGGATCTGTATTAAAAAAAAAGTATCCAGATTTTAAGGACTTTACACCCAAAAATACAATTTTCCACGACTCTATAAGGGCAAATCTACTGTTTTCAAGGATTTGCAGGCCTAGAAATTAACATTTTTAGTCTCCAGGACTTTCCAGGTCCTGTGCAAACCCCAGTGGTAAGTGGTTTGTGAAAATCAGTTCTGGAGTGAGACAGGGATGTAGGTTGTCCTCAGATTTGTTTGTAGTCTACATCGATAAACTAATGAAAGAGTAAATTAGTTTTAGATGTTGAAGCAGGAGGTTTCTAACATCAGTAGCTTGCTGATGACTAAGTGCTAATTGCCAAGACTGTAAACAAGTTACAGCAGCGCAATCAAATTGAGCACGAGTGAAAAATTCTGAGATGAGATTGAGTGCCAGCAAATTTTAAACCAGAGATTCCACATCAAAACTATTGGAAGAGTATAGAACAGGCAATATTTTAATCACCTGGGCACAATAATGAATGAAAATGGAAAACTTGACAACAAACTAGATAACAGAATCAGAAAAGCAAGGAAATTATCTTACCAAACTGAAAAAATATCTTTCCTTCTGTAAAGAAATAGATCAGGACTAAACCTGTATCATTTATCACCATTATCAATCCACTGCTGGATGAAGCTCTCACCAAAATCTTCCACAACAGTCTGTCTTGAGCCAGTCTCCTCCATGTCACTCCTGCGTGCTTACGAATTTCATCCACCCATCTCCCAGGTGGTCTCATTTTGGGTTTTTTCCTGTCCCTTGGAATCGAGAGTAAAATTTCATTTGTCCATCGATGGTCCATTTTCCTGGCAATATGTGCAGCCCATTGCCATTTTCCTTATCCAGAAGTTCCTCTTCTTATCTTTCCTGGTTAATATGTATCTTTCTGGTTACACCAAGCATGCCTCTCTCTAGGCTACTTTCAGTTGTTCGTAGTCTTCATATGTCTTTTTTAGTTAAGGTCCACGTCTCTGCTCCATATGTAAGCACTGGAAGGATGCATTGATTTAACACTTTTCTTTTAAGACGTAATGGCATATTGTTCTTAAAAATTGTACTGTTTCTTTCAAAAGCTCTCCATCCAAGTTTTATATGCCGATTAATTTGTTCATCAATGTGACTATTGCTTAACATTAGTCTGCTGCCCAAGGTAAATTGTTTCTTTCAAAAGCTCTCCATCCAAGTTTTATACGCCAATTAATTCCTTCATCAATGTGACCCTCGCTAAATGTCTGCTGCCCAAGGTAAATGTAGGTATCGGTTATCTCCAGCCCCCCCCTCAATTGATAAATCTTCATTTTTTGCAAAAGCATTGTACAACAGTTTTGTCTATGAAGGTTCATTTTTAACCCAACTTCTTTTCTCTCTTTTATTATAAATCTAACACCACTAGTTCTGCCAGTATCTGTCCCATGACAGTAGAAAAGATGTTGATTTCTAAAAGTTCAATGAGATCTCCTTTTCTTCAAACTGAAAAGTGGACATCTCTTCTATTATCACAGGACAGATACTGGCAGAACTAGTGGTGTTAGAGTTATAATAAAAGAGAAAAGAAGTGGGACTAGAAATAAACTTTAAGAAAAATCTGATATACAATGCTTTTACAATAAATGCAGAATTATCAAACCTGCATAGAAGGTACTATTTACAACTACTGTCTTTTAACAGCACTGAGATTTGGGTGTGAAGCAAAAAATTCTGTAGGAAGTTAGAAGCAGCAGACACAAGAGTGGCAAGAGGAATATCTGGAGGGGGTAGGTGAATTCACTAGCAAAACAGAATTAGCAATGCAAACATAACAACTAAGATGGGTGTTTCTTCACTCGAAGAAAAGGGATATATAAATGAGTACATACTTGAAATTATTTAAGCAGGTGTGTTGAATTGAAGATAAAAGATTGACTTAGACCAGGGCTAGGACAGATACGTTCCAGATCTAGGAGCCAGGCAAAACAAATGAAAATTTCAAAGAATAATGCATACACAATGTGTGGGAATGATGCTGAAATGAAAAGTAACATAGCATATATTTGGTGCCATTTTTTTTTTCACCCAAACCAATTGTGGCTAAAAAAAACCCCCAATTTGTACCCATACTTTTCTTTTCCCATTCTTCCACACATACAGTCACTGCTCTCAAAAAATTAAAATGTTAGGTTTTGATCTTATTAAAATCCCATTTGCTTAAGTTTCAGCAAATGGGATTTTAATAAGATCAAAAACCTAAAACTTTAATAAAACTAGCAATCTGCAAAGTGATTACTGATGACAATTACATGAAGTGAAATAGCTCAGTGGGTTCCCCATGCATAAAGTCTTCTGCAAGCGTAAACAGTACCACCTTCTTCACTGCATTGTATTTCTGTTGAATTGCTCATAATATATATATATATATATATATATATATATACCAACCCGCTTGGCCAGCGTGGTGAGTTATGGCCAAACCCCTCCAAAATGATTCCACAACTTAAATCTTGGCCCTCAGTCTCCGGCAGCTGGAATGTACCTGGCCAAGGCAGCGGCCAGTGCGACATGAAGGCAGAGGGTGCTAAGAATCCCCGGAGGACCGGACTAGGCTGCCATCTGATGCTGACCTTGGCTACTTACAATGGACGCTCCCTATCTTCTGATTCAAGGCTTCTTGAATTGGAAGAGGAACTACAAAGGATCAAGTGGGACATCGTGGGGCTAAGTGAGGTAAGGAGAAAAGGAGAAGATCTCATCGAACTGAAAAGTGGACATCTCTTCTACTATCGTGGGACAGATACTGGCAGAACTAGTGGTGTTGGATTTATAATAAACAAGAAACTGAAGGACAAAGTTGTAGAAGTTGAAAGTTCCTCTGACAGAGCTGCACGACTTGTTATCCAACTCTCGAAAAGATACCAGGCTCAGATTATTCAAACTTATGCACCCACCACAAGTCATCCTGAAGAAGAAATTGAAGAATTTTATGAGGAAATTTGTCATTTAAATAATAAAGGTAAGCAGCATTTGAAGATAATTATGGGAGATTTCAATGCAAAAATAGGGCAACGGCAACAGAATGAAACTTCAGTAGGTAAATTCGGTCATGGCAACAGAAACCAGCGTGGAAATACTCTCGTTGAGTTTGCAGAGGCAGAAGGGTTTTTCATCTTGAACTCCTTTTTCAAGAAAAAGCCACACAGGAAATGGACATGGAGACATCCAAATGGGACGACAAGTGAAATTGATTTTATTATGTGTAACAAAAATTCGTCATAGAAGACTGCAGTGTGCTAAACAAGTTCAACACAGGTAGTGACCATAGATTGGTGAGATGTAAGATGCACCTCAACACTAAACTTGAACGTGGCAAGCTCATAGGACAAACAAAATCTATTGACATAACCAACCTTAAAAAACACCATAATACCTTCAAGTTAGAACTGAAGAACAGGTTCTCTGCTTTAGAAGGCCTAACATCGGAAGAAGTGGACATCTCTGAAGTTAACAGAAAAGTAACCAAAGCTCTTATGGAAACAGCAACAAAATTAGCTGGGTCTAAGAACAAGTTGCATGTGAACAAATTATCAGGAAAAACCAAAATGTTGATACAAAAAAGAAGAGAGATGAGGACAACTAAAGAAGATGTGACTTCCAAAGTGGAATATATAGAGCTATGCAAGACAGTAAGAAAAAGTATCACTGAAGACGTAAGGAAATTCAACTGTGAACTAGTGAGGAAAGCAATTGAAAACAACCAAAGCCTAAAGATAGCAAAGGGACATCTCAGTAAGGGAAGAAAACAGATTATGGCACTGAGAAAAGAAGATGGTTCTGTAACAAGAAATAGAGGCGAAATTTTGACAAGAGTGAAAGATTTCTACTCCAAATTATATGAAAGGGATGATATATGCACTCCAGACATCATGAAAGATACCAGTACCAGAGTTCCTCCAGTCCTTCCAGCAGAAGTTGCACATGCAATCAAGAACATGAAGCGAGGAAAAGCTCCAGGAGAAGATGGAATTACTGTAGACATCATACAAGAAGCAAGTGGAGAAATCGAAACAGTACTCGCCCAAATTTTCACTCGATGCCTTAATGAAGGAAAGATTCCTGAGGATTGGAACACCGCTACAATGATCCTGCTACATAAGAAAGGTGACATTAAGGATCTCGGAAACTACAGACCTATCAGCCTCCTATCAGTAGTTTATAAAATCTTCACTAAAGTTCTTTCACACCGCTTGAAGGTAACACTGGACATGGCTCAACCGAGAGAACAAGCTGGATTCAGGAGTGGCTACAGCACAATAGATCATATCCACGTGTTGAGAGAACTAATTGAAAGAGCGAGGGAATATGAACTTCCATTGTGCATGGCTTTTATCGATTATGAAAAAGCCTTTGATTCGGTGAAACCATCAGCAGTTACAATGGCTCTGAAAACCTGCGGTATTGAAGATGCATACATTAATATTATTAATAACATCTATGAAAATGCAAGTGCAAAGATTAGGCTGTTTGAAAATACAACACACGTAAAAATTGGGAAGGGAGTGAGACAAGGTGACACCATATCTCCGAAGCTCTTTAATGCCACATTGGAGGGTGTTTTTCAGTCACTGAGCTGGGAAAACAAGGGGATAAAGATTAATGGAGATTATCTAACCCACCTTCGTTTTGCTGATGACGTAGTCATTTTTGCAACTACCCCATCAGAGCTGCAGAGTATGATCCAGGAACTTGCTGACAAGAGTAAAGAAGTGGGATTAAAAATGAACTTTCAGAAGACAAAAGTGATGTTCAATGCTTTTACAAGAAATGAAGATTTATCGATTGATGGAGAAAAGCTGGAGATAACAGACACGTACGTTTATCTTGGACAGCAGATATCAAGTGAGGGTCACATTGATGAAGAAATTAATCGGCGTACAAAACTTGCCTGGAGAGCTTTTGGAAGAAACAGCATAATTTTCAAGAGCAATATGCCATTATGTCTTAAAAGAAAAGTGTTTGATCAATGCATCCTTCCAGTGCTTACGTATGGTGCGGAGACGTGGACCTTACCTAAAAGAGACATACAAAGGCTGCAGACAACTCAAAGAAGCATGGAGAGGTGCATGCTTGGTGTAACCAGGAGAGATAAGAAGAGGAACTCGTGGATCCGAAAAATGACAAGAGTGGAAGACATCATGATCAGAGTTAAATCCCTGAAATGGCAATGGGCTGGACATACTGCCAGAAGGACAGATCATCGATGGACAGCCGAAATTTTAGATTGGATTCCAAGGGACAGGAAAAGACCCAGAAGAAGACCACATGGGAGATGGGTGGATGAAATTCGAAAGTATGCAGGGGTGACATGGAGGAGACTGGCACAAGACAGACCGTTGTGGAGGAAACTTGGGGAGACCTTCGTCCAGCAGTGGATTGATAATGGTTGACAATGATGATGATGATGATATATATATATATATATATATATATATATATATATATATATATATATATATAAACTTTCCATCTCCTTATGGCACTCATTCCATATTGCATTAAATTTTTTCTGTTGTTTACGCTTTTTTTTTTTTGCACTTTTCCCCAAACCCCTCTCCTGATAAATTACCATGTGGATTTTTTACAAATTAAAGCTCTGCAGTTTTTTTGTTTTTGTTTTTTGAAGCAGTTTATTATCTGCAGAACCTAAACTTAAAACTTTTTAACAGATAATCTGTGGATTACCTGATGGAAATTACAGTATTTACTGCAAATTATGAGATTTGAATTAAAAAGAGGATTGCGCACCAAGATTTATCTAGCTCTGCCTGAGGCAAATGTTAAATCCTGGTATACTGATTAATTTTCTTTGGTGTAAATGTGGTTCTACTCTACAGACCAACAGGCAGACCTAGAACAAAGTGAACTGAAGGTGGGAAATCAGCCACTGGTGACTGACGAAGCAATATGACGAGGCAGAAATTCTTCCAATGGGCAGAAAGAAAGGGGAGAACCTGACTGCAAACTAGGAATATTATTTTTAAAGTGGTATATGCCAGAAATATGCCTGAACATTGTATTGGCACGAGGTGACCCCCCGCCCCTCTCCACCCGAAAATCGTTAAAAATGCTTTGTTGGCTCACATCTTTTACAGCATATTATCGAAAAGTTCTGAATGTAAAAGGAGCCAAATAAACAAGTGTTATGGCAATGGAATTAAAAAAAAACTTCTGTAGACTAACAACATGCAGTCTGCATTCTGATCTTCACATTGCTGCAATTGCTGACCACACCTGTTTCCAATTCTTCACTGACATGAAGGATAGAACAATCACAACTGATAAACAAAATTTATTTAGGCCTAACCAGCGAACAATGGCCACATCCCAACAACAGTCATGTTTTTTGGTCTGATGGATGACTGCTATTCAGTTTTCACTGTACCAATGTTACATAAAAATGGGTGTGCAACATACATTAAGAATGCAAGGGTTGTTGCGTTGCTGATCACATTTTTCGCAATTTGAAAAAAAAAAAAAATGTTTTGGTGATGGATGACTGAAATATTGGCAATTACCTTTTTCAATGATGTCTGAGCAAAAACAATATTTAAAAAGATCCTCAGCAGAAAATCTTTTTTTGCTCGGACATCATGTCAAATTTCGCTTCGGCAATGCCAAGGATACTTTAAAAATCAATATAGAATCTTTTAAATGCAGAGATGCCAACCTGTTTCAGATATTTTCAGTAGTTTTGGAAATTTTTCAGTAGTCATACCAAAAAGAATAATTTTAACCGAGGAAAACAACTCATTTAATTTAATTAGCATTTTTTTACTTACTTATTCATTTATATACATGAAAATCTGTATCAAAATATTCAAAATTTTTCACATGGAAAATAATATACACCATGACTGATACATTTTATTTACACAACAAACAATTGATTAAACAGCTTTCTTTAGTGATTTCGCTGTACAGTGTTTTGCAGATTTGAGTTCCTCAGCAGAAAATCTTTTTTCATAACGCACTTGCGCAGAGGACAACATATTCATTTTTGTAATAAGAAGCGCTTCTATAGTTTCTAAACCTAAATTAGGTTGGAAACGGGCTTGATATTTTCGCACTAAACTAAAATCTCTCTTACTCACAGCATTCAAGTGTGGAACTACAAGTATTGCAAACATTACTTTCAAGAGAATATTATACTTAACCGCTCCATCACAGCCTCTTAATTTTGAGATTTCTGACCAAGTGACATCTATTCTGTCTGTTACTGCTATGTTCTCTAATTTGTCAGCTTGATAACAAGAAATTCCACTTCCAGTATATCAAGTTTATTTTCAGTTATTATAAATGGAAGGCGTTTGACTATGTGTAATACAGAAGTAAATGATGTTATGGCTCTAAGTGAAGGATCTACTACTTCTGCATATTTTAAGAATTCATCATAGATCAGTATCTTTTCTTGAATATAAGAACATTTTTCAATGTGAAATTTTCCGACAAATGTATAGAACTTGGAAAGACAGATGCATAGAACTTAGAAAGTTCATTTTCGTTTAAAATGATTTCACTTTAATACATTCTTGTTTTTACTCCAATTCCCAGTTGTGTCCTTTCTGATTTTTCTTTTTTGAAAAAATGTTATTTGAAAAATTAAGCTCAACATCACCATCAGCTACGACAGTAGGCTTCACAAACCCCTTGGATGCCATGACAATTTTATCCATCATGCTGAAAGAACTTTCAGTTTGAGGACCATGAATGCATAATAGCTTTCACTATTTTAGATAAAAGGTACGGTAACTTGGAGAATATGAATGCTTTTGAATATCATGCATCAATTCTTACAAATTTTTCAGCTTTGTCACTTTCATTTTCGGACTCTTCCCCCTTTATCAAGCTGAAATGCAAACCTTTTTTGGGGGGAATATGTAAGAACACAGGATGCACGTTTGGAACATCGTTGGGGAAAAATTACAGTTCCGGGAGAAACCTTTGTTACGTCCGATTTCCGTTTTCGGACATTTCCCTTCCATATTCAAGGTGAAATACAAATATTTTTGAAAGAAAATGAAATTTAACAACAATACTAGGCAGAGGAAACATTGCGCGAAAAATAAAATTATGATTACGGGAGAAATCTTCACTCTTTCCAAAAGTTTTGAAAGACGAAATTTCAGTTTTCGAAAGTTTCAGGCGGAAAGCATCCTTCACCACTACCGATTGCCCCAAAATTTCTGTTCAATTATTCATCGATCTCGAGGATAACCCAAATTACGACAAAAAAGCAGAAATCCCTTGAAGCCGAAGATTACACAGGAATTTTTGTGCCATCGAATTTCCGTTTTCGAAAATTTCCCTCCATTTTCAAAGTGAAATCAAAGATTTCTGGAATAAAATTATGTATAACAACAATACTGGACAGAGGCAACATCACAGAAAACCGAAATTACGATTATGGAAGAAATCTTTATTTCGTTCACTTCCGTTTTTGAAAGGCGAAATGCTGTCCTAATGCGTATTTTTACATGTTGGTAAAATTCTTCGATACATAGTTTTAAGCGTTTCTCTGCGTGTTTTTTCGCGTTATGTGTATTTTACGCGTTTCTCGATGCATATTTTTATGTGTTGATACTTTACGTGCTTCACGACGTGTTGTATTTCAATGCGTTGCGAAAAATTCCTGATGCATATTTTTGCGCGTTGGTAAAATTTCGATGCGTACTAGATGCGTAATTATGCGTTTTGGTGAACTCTGCAACGAAATCCAAGCATACTTTTCTGCAACGCAAGAAAAAGACTCCAAAATATTAATTACTGACATGAATGGTCAACGCATGATTAAAAAAAAAAAAAAAAAAAAACCTACGATGCCAGGCAATGACACTCAAGTTATGCACCAAACGATTTTCAACAGCTTGCCGCTGCACTGCGAAAGAGCTTCAGGCCGAACTCCGCCCACGTCCACTACCAAAGCAAGCTACGCTCAACGTCCCCAGAATGTTGCATGCTGGGGAGGGAGGGTTTTCACTTAGAATGACTTAGCGCAAGGCCACACTCACAGTGCTGGCCACTCGCGCTAAGATCCGAGCAGCTTCAAGAGGCAGAACTGGAAGTGCAGGCAGCATCGCAAGCACGACGGATCGTCAAGTGGCCGCCGTTGCGTTGGGAAGGGAAACAAGCAAAATAAAAATTAACAACTTAAGTTAATTTTCCGTAGAAAAATCGCGGTTTTCCGTATTCCGTAGTACAAGAGCTTTTTCCGTAGGAACTACAGAGATTCCGTAGTTGTTGGCATCTCTGTAAATGTGATAATATTTGTGGATTTCTTATCTTTTGATCAATATTGCACGACTCATATGAAATCACAAGTAGTTATTTAGATGAAAGTTCCATAACTAATATAAAGGGCAATTTTTCAACATCTGTATTATTTTTTATTTTTTTTTACACTGGCCCTTTTAGAACCAAGCTACAGAATAAAAGTAATACCCAATTTTTCATTTAATTTGAAATTTAACCTGCCAATAATTCTTTGTTTAGAAATGTTATAGGCAGTAATAAATTCAAAATTGCAAATAAGTGTCTATATTTTTTTCTATTAGGATTTGAGATTTATAAACAATGTTTTATTGCTTAATTGTAAAGAATCTATAATCTATTGTTTTTGTACTATTATAACACTTTTATGTTTTTTATATTTCTAATGGAGAACGAAAAAAAATTGGTGACTTCAGATTATATTCGGCCAAAAAAAAAAAAAATGAATTTGGTGAATGTGTTTGTGAAAACTTTAAAAAAACCAGAGCAACGGCTGAGCGCGTGATGGGCCGCGGGTGGCCTAGTGGCCAGCGTTCGTGACTGCCATGGATGAAGACCTCAGGTTCGATCCCGGGCAGGTACGAACGCTCGAACCACTAAATACCCGCCGTGCGTCGGATGGGCACGTTAAGCCGTCGGACCCCGGGTACTGGCCCCCCGGTAACAAATAAGGGCGTCTTCCTCCCCCTTTCTATCTCGCTTCCGTGTGACTTTCCTATCGGCCACTCTAGCCCAAATCTCCTAGCTTCCTATTTCTAAGGGTTGTTTAAGACCTGGTGTCAGACACTCCCTTCCTAAAACCCCCTACATATGATCTGATCTGATCTGAGCACGAGATGAAAATTTGTTACATTTGATATGCTTCTGACTGCAGAATTATTTCAGCAAAGTTTAACTAACTGTAATGACAACAAATATGAAAATGGCAAGTGTGATGACTTTTTGAGAAACAATACTTACATTTAAAAAAAAATTGCAGTTTCTTTGAATTTATAGATAATAGTTAATATATAGGCTATATTTGGAAAAAAAAATCCCTCAACAGAGTACTAAGAAAAATAATAATGAAAATCCCGATCTTACAGATATATGTAATATTCTGAAAAACAGTAAATATTATACTCATTTATAATATCTGGTGCAAGCATGGAATTCTGTTATGTGTGAAGGTTTTATGTGATTTAAAAAAAATACAAGTACATAAAGATAAAATGCTTCCAACTTGCATTTGGGATATATTTGAGGTGAAACTCACAGTGTGTAGTATTTATGAAACAACGGAAAATACTTATACAGTTGCATGTGGATTTGAAAGATTTAATTTAATTCGTGTTCAGCTGTTACCCCTTTCAGTTTCAACGATGTGTCTAGCGAGTGCAAATGTTTCTCCAATTCAGTGTCATGCAGCAATGAGTCGAGTGCATGCAAACGTTTAACTCAGTGTCGCTGACACTGGGTCAAGGAAAGCTTTGCAAGCACCAGACGCAGCTGACACTGGGTAAAGGAAAGTTTTGCATCGCTGATACTCAAAAGGTTAAAAACCAGAAATGATTCAATGGGTGGAATATTTCTCAACATTTAACTTTGCAGTTACCTACCCCTTAAGAGAAATCTTACACTGTGGTCTTCCCATAAAGAAAATATAATTAAAGTTACTGATGAACCGTAAAACATACCTGGTGTCTTTAGATGACTCTACGAGCACACGGACACATTCTCCATTACCAATTCTACAGGCTTTGTGCAAAGGAGTTTCACCAGTAGCATCCTGAAATAAATGTTGCACCTTAGTGGAATTCTCTCCAATTTAGATGAAGATTTCACATCATGCTAATATTGATATCACATGATATGAGTCATTCATCATGTAAAATATAACAGTGTCTCATAAAATTGATCACACTGCATATTGAACAAGTAATCCAACTGATAGAATACCAATTTACTGAATGCTTTTCAACAACCTTGCCACTAGTAAAATTACATTTTTCCAGGCCAGTTCCCTAATCTTGTCTGACAGGTCAGATGCACGAGTAGACTAGGATGCAATAAATTCACTGAATTAATCTGACTATTGGCATACGTACATAATTTAATGTATGAATTGCATGTCTAATAAAACCTTAGCCACCAAAAAATGTCAAGTATACTTCTACAATTTTCTTTAGTCTTCCACAAAAAAGCAATATCATATCTTTTCTGCTTACACAAAGAACAAATTTTTATGATAGCTAAGATTCTATAAGGCACACAGGTTTTTATTAAAGCCAGATCTGAGAATGATGGCAATAGAATTGACCAAGAATATAACACAAATACATTTATAGCTGCAACACGAAAGCAAAATCTTCTTTGCTTAAGCTGTAATAAGCAGATGTTAATACCTTGACTGACTAATTCCTATGTCTTCAATATAATGAATACAAAATAAGAAACAATTTCCAATAAATTGAATCTAGAAAGCTCAGTGCATCAGCATTAGAAGCCCAAGCCAAATCCTTGGCAAAATGTTTGTTTTTAAGCAGCAGAACATAAATAAAACGAGCAACAAATTTTATGAAAAAGTAAAAAGATTGCCATCTTGTTGATATCAAGTAAATAAAAACAGAGATCTTGGCAAAGGATATATGCTAAAACTACTTCAGGTAATCACAGAATCTTTCCATCATCCCTGTCATCTGGAGCTATTAAGTTGTTTTCCTTCTAAGCTGCCATTTTTTTTTTTTTTGATTTGGCAATCTTGAGTATTACAAATGCAAAAATCTCAATAATTATGTTCATATTTATTACCCACACACGAAAATTTTATTTTCCTAGTTATCTCGGCTATTTCAAGTTTTTATCTAATATTCTACATAAATACAGAAACTGATGGATGACATGCATGTCCCTTCTTTTTTATTGCCAGAGATAGGCTGTCATGCACACAACAAATCCATCCCAAAACTTGAAAACTACATAATTCCGAACGAAATAGTGCACCAGATTATCCAGCTTCAGCACTGTTTACGATGAGGCAGGCATGTTTGGCAATCAAACACAAACTCAATGAAGACTGTTGATGATGAACAAACATATTCATAGACTTTATCATCATATGCAGAGATTTATCAAAACAATGGAAACACCAACTGCTCCTGGAGTACACACAATGTGCCACATGCAAATCAGAGAGACAATGACACCTGCAATATGAGTTATATAAAGGGGTGCAACACAATGTCAACTATCATTAAACATTGCCACAGTCTCAGAAGAAACAGCTGTCGTGGAGCAATTGTCAACAATGCCAGATCCCAGAAACCTCAAAAAAAGGCATGATTATTTTGGTGTGCATCTTGCAGGAGCTCCAGTAACTAGAACAGCAGAAATAGTAGGTGTAACATGAGGAACTGTATTGAAGATTAGGACTCTCAATCAAAGAGGACATGGCACTGCTTCCAAACATGAAAATTGTGAGTGTCACGCAAAGATGTCAGATAGGGACAGGTGAATGCCGGCAAAGACTGTACAACAGAAGCAAAAGACCATGACACCACAAATAGCAGCAGTTGAACACCAGTTGGAATGATCCAGTTTCCATCATTTAATAGGTCATTTTCCGTCATAATAGGTCACTGTAATCCACAAACCTCTGATTATCAACAGCAATACAACAAAATGTGTAAGGTGATGCAAAGCACATCAATACTGGGATGATAAAGACTGGCAGTGTGTCGGCTGATCTGATGAATCATGCTTCACACTACCTTCCACTGTTTGTAGAGTTTATGTCTGGCAAAAACCTGCAGAAGTGTGCCATCCAGACTGTGAAACATGGAGGTGGATCTCTGATGTTGTGGGGTGCTACATCATGGCATTCCTTGTGACCATTGGTTATCTCTGGGGGTTGTGTCACATCTGCAACATATAAATACATTCTTGGGGACCACCTGCACTCAATGTTGCAGGCATTCTTCCACTACAATTTTGTCCTTGGTTTCAAGCAGATAATGCCTCAGTGAATTGTGCAAAATGTGGTTTACAGAGCATGAGAACAGCAGACACCCTGGCCACCTCAATCTCCAGATCTCAATATTATGAACATTTGTGGGAATATTTGGTGCAAAACATCAGATCACACTTTTCATCTCCAATATTACTGGCACAGTTGGGATATAACTTACAGAAAATGGTTCCCAAAATCCATTACCGTATGTGCATGACTTTTGTAAGTCTATTATTTCAATTTGAACCACTTTTGTTTTGACAGCCCGAGGAGGGCCTACAGCGTATTAATAAAAAGTTCTCCACAGTGTTGCCATTATTTTGATAAACCCCCGTATATACATCTTGTACAAGAAGAAACTGCATGGTCACATTTGCAATACAGGCAGTAAGATTGTGCTATTTCTCCAACATAACCAAGAGGTATCTGGTCACAGCTTCTTCATTTGCAATTAGAAGAGTTACAGTGCATATTCTGTTTGGAGAGTGTGGTTACTGATTTGTTCAGCCTTACAATTTGTGTAGGAGGTTGCTTTACAATATATTATGTACAGCCAGGCCATGATCTATATAGAACCACAGAGGCTGAACTCTGGGCTGGTGTTAGCAATGGAGGATGAGGAAAGGCACCCATCACAATGGTTTTGTCCTGGGCCATATGACAAAACAGCAGCTTTGGTGATCACCAGGTTTTCAATATCATGAAATCAGAATTGATGACAATATCATTCAAAAGCTCTATTAACTAACACATCAGAGACTGAACTGTACTTTTGTTGCTCCCAAAGCATACATCCAGAGAGAAAAATCAGGTTCCATACATTCTGCATTACAGAGTACATCACAGAAATAATAGGAGATTGAGTTTCTTCAAATACACCAGTTTCACATGAACAACCATTATTCAGGAAAATCTGACTGTATAACATGGCTAAATAGAAATGATTCTCCATACAATTTTTTTGCTTATGATATAGGTGTGACAACAGAACATTTTTCAGCTGTGCAATTACTAACTGCATAGCTATACACTATACAAATTTTATTAGCATCTTGATGTGCTTCTATGCACTTCCACTTCACCATACCTTAGCCACGCAAATTGCAGCTGAATTTCGAATGAGTGCAACCAATTTTTGTAGGATGTAACCAATGATCTAACTTACAATGAATAGTTGCTTTTGGAAAAGTTGTTTGGACTGCATATCATGTGAAGCACCCTATATTTTGTTGGCATGGTTATTTCTTTTGCTACTGTATCACAATTACATTTCTCATATTATTTAATACCTTCAGCTTCTATGTTTTTGCTGCTTACCTTAATTTCTTCTGGGTTAAGCAACTCCACTGATGAGAAATGATTATTCTAATGTTTATATCTTGTGACTTGTTATACCAAACACTTTTTCTTGCTCTCTATTTTGACTAGAAAAATCAACAGGAATTAACTTCAGGGTATCATGCTAATACTGCTATTTTGACAACTTTGCTGAACTATTAGAAACCAAGATGTTTTTCTTTTCTTCTTCTTTCTTTTGGAAATCCCTCACATGAAAAAAAAAAAAGTTTCACACTGCTTCTATTGCACAACCATCTAATGCAGCTTATCCTCCTTAATACCCATATTTAAGGTGATGCCCTAAAAACCTTCACAACATGCAGAAAACAGCAGTTCATTCTTGTCCTTCCTTGATTTATTTGGATACTCTAAGTTCATACATTTGGTGCAATTGTTGCTTTTATGTAATCCACATGTTCATTGAGATAAAAAATGAAACAAATACATTTCAAAATAACTTTACTGCATAGGTGGTTCTCGCTACCATTGCATGAAACTTCTTTCAGAAACTCCCATGGTAGATAGTTTTGCTCCCATTATAAGCATCAGTACAATTCAAAGAGACTTAGTAAAAACAGGCTATAGTCCTGAATACCAGGTTATAGGACAAGCATAGGAAACTAGCCCCTAAATGATTCAATTGCTTAAAGCATAAAAATCCTTATTATCACTTAAGTAACAAGGAAACACCCGTCAAAATTCACAGCAACTAGTTTCAGATACAGAACTGAAATACCTTTTGCACCAGAGTACATGCACCCTCATCTAATATATTGCAGGATGATTAACCCACATATTTGTATAAATATGCACAAAACACAAAGGAAACTGGATGCATCAGCTATATAACAGAGTTACTGTATCCAACAACTGATTTTTACAATTCTCATTTGATGCATTAACTGTACTCTGCCTGCTACACTGACAGCATTACCGTTACTATGCAAAAAGCTATTTACAAAGGCTTATTTGGTTGGCTTAATAAATCTCACATTCAGCTTCAATGTGTTACAATAAAAATGTTCCCATAGATACAACCTTAAGAAGAAAATAGTTTACAAGGCTTGTAGCACCTCATGTACATGCTTCTGGTTTTATATTTCATTTGCTTATGCATAAGTTTTTCTTATTCTATTTTATTTCCATTTACCTACTCACATAAGAGAAGTACTATTGAAACTGAGCACACATCTCAATAAACTCATTAGCTATTTTTTTCTACTCAGCACCTTACGTACATCTGCTGCTGTATTACTTACCTATTCCTAAGCAATCACATAAACAATGAGTAGTTGTCAACAAACATCCTATAAACTGCAAAATCAGTGACACATGAAATGCATCCTTCTAAATATGAAATGAAACAACAAGAAAAACAGTTGAAGCTGTAAATTGTGTTATATTCTGGCCAATCACCTTTAATACTAACACTGTTAGATATCTGTTTATATCCTGCTCCTTGCAAAATAGAACACAGCATGAGCAAAAATTGTTCACAATTTAGGCATACCAGAAATACATATATACATAATAAGTACGCAACAAGTGCTACTGAAAGTCTTAATTTTTCATGGAAAGGATAATCATAGCACGTAAAAAATGTTTCCAAAATTCAGGGGAATATTTCTCAATCATCGAAAATTAATGACCATTACTAGAAAAAAAGTTGATCAGGTGGTACACAAGTAAAAGATAATAATAGCCTTTTGCAGAGATCACAAACAATATGCAAATCAGTTGGTTACAAAAGTCAGAGGATATTTTTTTACAAAGACAGTTCTTGTTTTCAGTGCCATGAAAAATGATTGAAGTTCTAAGAACATTGAGAAAATAACAATTACATAAAAATCCTTTAAACATAAATGAATTGCTTGTTTGACTGGTTAAAAATATATATTTCAAGCCTCACGGTGTTACAAGAAAGTAGTCTGCACTTTATCACAGTGGTCCTTTGAAACTTGAGAGCATGAATCCTCAAAAACAATACTTTTTTATGGTGTCTATTTTCAATCAGTAAGTTTTGCAAAAGAATTGGGTGCCATAATTTTAGCAAAAGTTTGTTTGCCTGAACTGTTTTGTTTTATTATAGAATATCTAAAAAACTTCTTTTGAATGCTTATAAAGCTTACTACTGAGCACTGAGAATTCAAAAATCTCAATGTCAAGGGTAAAAGATTTGCTGTTTCTTCTTGGAACTTGTCTGAAAGTCCTTTTGATATTATCACGTACATTATTTCTGTAGAAATATTTTGCAACAAACTTTTTTATACTTGAAAGCACTATTCATTTTATTTAGCAAATTCCTGGTGAAAATATAATCACATATTTCAGTTTCAGGTATAAAGGGACAGCATATCTCATCCTGAAACCATCAATGGTCTCAAAATCAGCCTTTTGCTTAATGTTTAGCCCATCTTTTAAGAAAAAAACAGTCTTCACTTTACGTATCATTTTGTCTATTATTTTGTAGAAAATCACTGTAAGTCAGATTCAAATAATTCTTCCTTGTACCAGATAGCTTTACTCACAAAAATAATTCATGCATTTTTAAACTTCTGCAATATAGAGTTTTCCTGCTATGTGACATCATGATATTATGTTCAGAGAATGATATCTATATTAGTAAACGTCAAGCAGGAAAAATTCTTTTGCATTTAAATAGCTGGAACTATGAACATAAGCTTTCTAAACACTTCTTGCTTTGGAAGAAGTAGAGTTTTACTGCTAGGGTAAGTAAATGTATACTTGCATTTGGCACATTTGGCATGGTAGCTCAGCCTCCAAAAGCATGATTTCAAATTCCTTTTGCATCCAACAACATTAATTGAAACCAAATTCCTTCTTCATTTAGTAGTAGTTCATACATTTTTCGATTTTTCTATGTCCACTGCTTCTGCTAGATAGCATGAACTAGATATTTTTGTTTAATGGTATTTCTACTTCCACATGTCAGATTAAAATTATTTTTCAACAGTATCTATCTACCTATAGCTATGATCAACATAATTCACATACTGCCGGAATTCCAGATACAGCCCCCCCCCCCTTCGGCTCATTACACTACACTTTAATCTTGATCTATACCCACACTTCTAAAAATCCTGTTTAAATTTTTTTTTAAACCACAGCAGTGTTTGCCAACTTTTCTGATGGAAAACTTATCCTCAAGGTTGCATAAAATCAATTTTTTTTTTGTTAGAAAACTGACTGCACTTTTTAGAAAAATATTCCAAATTTCCATTAAAAGGAGAGGTTCGAGACTATCAAAATATATGCACATCACACCTTAGAATTTGGTGGCATCCTAATCGTTACTGTTTGAACATCCTGGAAACAAAATCTGCCCACATGCATTTCTGAAATAAATACATGTGGGCATAATTCTTAAAAGTTTTAGTGACTCTTTCTTTTCCTTTATTTTACCACAACAAACAATGATTTCCATATTTTAAGTTTGAAATATGTTCCTTACTAAAAACAAGAATTGTTGAGCTGAAGGATAGATTAATTGACCAAGAACAAAGCAGTACCAGCAATTCACCATCCAGGCCAACCACTAAGAAGAAAAAAATCTGGAAGAGGAAAGCTCGTTTCAATGACAGCAGTCTGAAGCTCCTTGTCATAAATTTTTTAATTTTGACACTTTGCCAAGCTGCATCCCATGAGGAACAATTTTAGACATAACTGGCAGAAAATAACAGCAATTATTCACTTAGTAAGTGGTTTACAAACGAGATTTGATGAAGATGGGATTTTTTCTTCTCTTTTGTTTGTGGAAGAATCTGCAAGAAAACAGCATTAAAGCCAAACTCAGACGAAACTTCAAAACAGCAAACAGACAATAGAGTGGTTTTCTAGAAAACTTAATTTGGTTTCTGTTACATTAAAATGGAAAAAAGCAGTGAAACTCATACCAGTTGCACATTGGAAGTATATGTTTCCCTCCTAAATATGCTAAAACAGCTATTTTTGAAAAATAATAAATTGCAGCAGGTGCATGGAATTCCAAGTGGTCAGCTTCAGATGCAATAGACTTGAACAATTTAACAAAGACAAACACATACATATTTTTGTAACTGACATATAACTCATGTGTCATTTTAGTTGGGATCAAAGGAAATTCACATACAAGGTCTCATTTCTGATCAATAAAGTAACAACTTCTCATTTTAATTTAACTCTGGCACTTGATCACTCTCTTGTACACTAAATTTACTTAATGCCTGATACTCTGACATATGGCATTCTGAAATAAAACAGCATGGATTTCTTTTGCAGCAGCACATGGTAGTTTGTTTTCAATTTCACGTGAACGTTTAATAAAAATGCATCAAAATTACTTGTAAGCTATTTGCATTCACTGGGACACTATCCACCTACTGCATGAAAGTTCTCTAATTTCTGTAGCTAAAAAATAAATTGTATGTGTGGTAGGAAAGCATTGACTTCTTGCTGCTCTTTTTGTAAACTCTGACCTGAATACCTGATGTTTACTTAATGTTTTGTCATTTGGTATATATAGGAGTTCTCACATCTGGCAAACTTTTCTTTCTTGAGTATTTATGTTAACACCATTGAAGATATAAAAATATTAAATATCTGCCAACTAACAATAGTATTTTTCAAAATAATTGATCTTAAGTTATCAATGTCATCTTTAACAGGAAAATACCAAATCACATGCAGACATATTAAAACATGCTGATCAAAACATATCCATTTTCTTTCATTTTCTAACATCTTAAACACTGCTGATGACTGCTAAACAGATCAGCTGAAGACTGACAAACTATAAATTTTATTGTATAATATTCCTTTTTACATCCTTCATTGAAGAGTATATTTTCTCAGTGAAGAACCTATAGTGTGTAAATTACTTTTAGTTAACAAGCACAAATCAGAACATATCAAAAGTTTTTTTTTTTTTCTTCCTAAATTTTTTTATTAATTATATTTATACATCTACTCTACTGTACCTCTGCAATGAATACTGAGTAATCAGTTTTTAATTTCCTTCTCATTTTTCTGTTTCATTATTTCTTCAGCTATTACTTCCACAAAATACAAACTGTCCTTCATACTTCAGATTCTCATTCACTTCAAAACCACTCTTCTGAATTGGCACCTGTTTAACATTTAAATCTACTTCCTTGTATGACTGATTTTTTTTCCCTTGAATTAAAAATTCCACTAAATGTACTTGAAGATAAACATGCAAAAGCAGTTATATGATAACGCAAGAACACACTTTTGAAAAAGTAATTTTAGGAAGTTTGTTTTGGTCAAGAAGAAAACACACATGAAATAACGCAACAACCATAACAAAACAGAAGAAGAAAAAAATGAAAAACGCTTAAAATGTGAACAAGTTTTGCTTAATATCTTCTGGTTGACAATGCTGGTTTTTGCAAGGTTGAAATTCGTTTATGTTAATAGGTACAATTAAATAAATCACAAATTTATATACTTATTTTATTCAAACTGAAATTTCAATGTTAGTTTTAACAAAAAGCAGCACCTGCCTGTCAGGCTGAAGCTAAAATTAATGCAGATAAGTTGAGCATGAGACTTCTAACACAGTAAATTCTGCAAACATTCAATGCAAGTTCTCTGCTTAATATTTCCTTTAAATGTTAACCATGGCTCAGTTTCACAATATTTCCTTGTTCTGCCCCCCCCCCCTTTTTTTGCTTGTTTTAAGGAACAAAAGAAAATATTCAGGCATAAAAGGTACAGATTACCATGTTAATTTAATGGAAACCTTGTGGGGTGACCATTTTATTTTCATTTAAAAAAAAAGAAGAAAAAATATAACATAAATGCCATCCAGGACATACACATGTTATAGGATAAAATTTAAGAATTTGAGAAGAGGGAAATTCCTAAAATAAAAATGAACAAAGAAACATTATGACAATGAACCATCATTGGCAGCAAAAATGCTATCAGACCAACACCACAAAATGAAAACTTCTCAAAAAACTTACATCAAATGCTGCAGTAAAATATTAAAATTATTATTTTTATTTTTAAATAGCACATATTGCAAGATTGAAGCCTGGAACTTGTTCCGCTGCTACCCACTTCTCAAAAAACAAAAAATAATCCATGTCTAAAATCAAACCTCACAAAATATTACTTGGCTTTGGAATAGAACACTTAAAAATGTTTATGCTTTTAAAGAATATTTGCACATTAATATGCGCTTCCTTTTCATCATCACAGGCAGTTTAATTCTTTCCAAATCTCCTACACTTACTGAAAGTACTGTTACACGCGTAGTCTGTTTAATTTGAAATACTTACTTAATTTTAAATTTGTCGGTTATCTTTTCTGCAACATGCCAGCACAAAAATAAGAATTTGTTTAATCTAATGGTTGGAATTAAAAAACAAAACAAAAACAAAGCTACTTTAGGCTCCTAGGCAATGTAGCTTACAACTTTTACCTCCAACAGTTTCAAGAAATTTTGACATGCTATAATGAAACATGCTACTTTAGGCTTTTAAGCTTAATACCTCAATAACTTCCACCTTCTCTCCTACAGTTTCTGGAAATTTTAATATGCTAACATTAAAAAAAAGTTACAGCAATACTTTTCAAAAATGTTTGTCAAATAACTACTAAGGAAAAATATATATATATATATATATAACTTTTTTTCACACTGCTGCAATCCTTGGTCCCTTACCGGGATGACAAGACGGATGCAAGTACAGATTTTCATTTTCTACCTTAACAGCATTTCTAAAAACAAAAGATGGCTTTAGTAATTACTCTTGTGACGCAAGCAATTTTTGAGCTTGTCCTCCTTTAGAAATTTTGAAGGCATCATCTGGCAATATATCCCGATTCCCATGCATTTAACACTGAAAAATTTACACTGTTAGTAAACATACAAGAAACAAACAAGGAACAACTGAAGAAATAACTCATATATGAAAAAAATATCTCGTTATAAAATTCATGGGTGTCTCTGTAGTGATATTCCAATAGTAACTCAAAATTTGCATTTTAATTTAAACTAAAGTATTGTTTTTTTGTTTTTTTTTTTTCTCCCGAGGAAGGCTTTTCATCTTTATTGGGTAGTTATCACAATGTGTGGTTTTATTTCCCTACCCCCAGCTTTTAGTCAGTAGTTTAAAATCAGCCAGTATAAAAACAATACTTTAGTGAAAAAAACAACAACACAAATTTTGGAAATTACTATAAATTTGCCTAGTTGAAGAGGGAAAAACCTTTTTACCATGGCTTCAATATAAGCTTATCGAAGTCTATTATGTGCAGAAGGTAAAATATGAACACATTAGAAATTGATGGAGGCCAAGAAAAATCCTACAGTAATTTTACAGTCACAATACTACAGTAAAACACAACTTTGTCTTGAATTTGTGGTATGGCACTTCCTTGCCAAAAACTTGTACCTGCACATGCTGTGCGCTTTTCCCTTCACTATCAAATAATGTTTTTTTATATTCCAATAGTTGTAAAATTTAGAGACTCATCTTGAAAGCAAAAATCTTGAAACAACATAAAAAAGCACCCCATTTTTTTTTCAGAGGAAGTTTTTATTCATTAAGGAATACTTAATATAATGAAGTCAGCAAACCAAATGGCTGACATGGAAGAAAATTGTCTGCAAGATGCAATAAGGCAACTCTGGCAGTAGTAGTACCAATAGTGGCAAAAATACTGGTCAGTATTAGCTACCACTGCAATGCATCATATTGCGTACAAACCAAAGGCTATACTATACACCCGTACACAAGAGGGAGATCCATCTCGCCAAAAGCATTTCATGCATGGCAGTCAATCAATATGTAAGTAATGGTTCTGACATTTCACTTTTGGTTTAGTCACCAGTGGGCACATTTAAGCTCAATGTCAATATACATTACTTCTGAAGCCATACGTGTATTCTGCAATAGCGTAAGGAAACCACGAACATGAGACAGTTCAGTTACACTTCCAAAAACATGGAAAAATTGTTTACATGTTATTAATTAAGCTTAGAACTCATTCTTAAAACCCTCCCCCCACCTCCCACATAATAAGGCAACCAATTCCTATAGGTGGGTTAGAGTAGTATAAGCAGTTACTCAACCAAGAATTATTCCGATTTATACAGCACATCTTGCCACACTGTACTTCTTAAAATGAAAATAAAGCAAGAGTTGTCTCACCAGGTAGAGGCAAAAAACAAATCCTGTGGGGAAAGTTTTACTACACTGATCAGACTAGAATCCTTCACATACTAATGCATACCCAAGTTCCAGTATGCATGTCTTAAAAATTACCACACACTGTTTTACAACAAAATAACCAACAAGGAATACTCAGCACAATGTTTGTCATCTCTTTGCAAACCATAAGTACCTTTATTCTTAGCTAATTCAAGGACAACAAAATCTCCCCAACATAACCTGCTAGTTCAGATTAATTAATTTTGCCCATAGAGAAAATGCAGACAAATGTTTATGACACACATACACAGACAAATACCTCCATATCATGACATGCATCTTTTCCTGTGGCTACACACTAAAACACAAATTCCAACGACAAAATTTATTACTTAACCTGAATTATTCCCTTCATATTTTTAAGCTCAAAAATCTTACCAAATATCTCTTCAGCTGATGACTCCAAAATGAAAAAAGGAGTAATTTTTGTAATACTATTTGTCCCTCTTGACTGCAATAATTTCCTTAATCTTGAAAAATAACAAACACACATTTTTATCCATGATATAATTTTAGAGCCCTTCTGTTCATTGCCTCTCATTATTTAAGAAAACCACTCAATCAATGGTCCTTGTTATCACTACTGCTGACAGCGGTAATAAAAAGCAATCACTTAACCTCCATTTTCGTCATTTGCAGAGAAAATTTTCAGAAAATACACTTTATCAACATTGAATCCCTCTTCTTTTGCACAGGACCTGTTTTGCCAGATTTCTGATGTTTCTTTGGGACCACTGACAAAAAAACTTGGCTCATATCAGTCGTAATAGCTGCTGGAAAAATTGGTAGTCCTTTAGACAAATCTTCACGTGGGGTTTGACTTCCTGATGTAGATACAGAAAACTTGAGAAAAAAAATCTGATCTTTCTCTGGACATGATTTGAGCTTTAGGCTCATTCTGCCTAATGATCTTCCTCAATAGGGTTTGCATTTTCCTAAGCTTACATAGACAGGGATCTTTTGTTACATGCTACATAGTTCCAGTTATCTGAAGTCTTGGTTTCATGTTTGGTCAGTTTACTCTTCTGCCCATCAGAAATTTGATTTCCTTTGCTCATCTTCTTTATCAATCTTTATCACTACTTCAGTCGAGCTGTTGTAGTCCAAACTTTGAGAAATTTGTGAATATCTTCCACGGGAATCCATATGCTAGATATTCTTGAAATGTGACCTCTCCACCACAGTAATGCATATTTAACGGATCCAGTTCTGGGTGTTTTGATTCAGTCAATAATTAAGACAGTTCTTAGTGCTCCCATAATATGAAATATTGTCAACATATAAATAAAATTGTGTCTGTCTCTCTACCCCCCCCCTTCTTTTTGTAGAAGTTTTATCTTTTTTTTTTTTAAATTGAAAGATCTTTTTGAGTTTTTGTTTTGATCCCATTCATTTCAGATGCTAGCTACTTTTGTTGTTTGGTTAAAAATGGCTACAAATATCAGCAGCATACCACATTAACACAAGATGCAGAAACCTTCCTATCAACAAAGCTGCAGTACAGCAAACAAGGAAAGTTTGCCACATAACAACTAAGACAATAGCTGTTTGGGAATAAAAATAAAAGCACCAATAACAATGTCAAAACAGCACACCTCCAAAAAAGAAAAAAAAAAAAAAAAACTCTAAAAAAATGTTACACTGCATCTTGTTCAGAGACACCATAAATGCTATTTTGTGTTTACGGCATTTACCTAATTAAACTGGTTACATTTCCAAGTTGAAATCTTTGCTTTCCATTTTCTAGAAATTCCATATCCAAGAAAATTCTAAAGCATCCACAGATAATATCTTCAGGATAAATCACAGCCTCCTTGTAATTTGTTCCTACAGAACGTATAATGTATATCTGCATTCTTCTTAATCACCTTACAGCAACTTTCACTTTTTTTTCACTGATGTTGAAGATGGCTCACATCAGTTATTAAAAAGAATCTTCATCTGCCTGAGCAGCTGTCTCACTGTCTGCACTTATGCAAATGTGTTCCACTCAAAAAACATTGCTGCATGTACCTATTTGTTGGAAACAACGATTTGTTATATATACTTCAAATTCAAGTGGAAATTGGATGCTTCAGGCAAATTGTATGTTTTTGTCTTGACTACAAATAGTACAATAACATGGATCTTGTGGCAGACTATTTTGGTATAATCTGACATTTTTAGTTCATTTCTTCCAAAACAATGCAATATTTTCCATTCAATTTAACAGATGATTTCTTTTAAATTCGATAAAGTTTACACACTTTCTGTTCTGTTCACTTGACAACATGTTTAAACAACTGTTTATCAATATATGCCACAAATGCATTTTAAGGCTAACAAGATGTGTTCAGCTACATTTGATGAGCTGTAAAAATGTGGACTGCTTCAGCTTTTTGCACTGTCTACTTAACATGTTTACCAAAGTTATGCCACAAAGGCACTCCAGAATAATATATGTCTGTTGACTCATTCTCAAACAGTGTTCCATTAACATCTGACACATCTTAGCTACCAGTACAAATGACATGCATGAAAAATAACGAAATATCTTCTTAGTTAAGAAGAAAATTTCAGGACTTGTGCCACCTGTACAAAACAACAGAACATATGATTTCTTTTGCAGCTAACACAGCTGCCATTTGTTATATTAATTACTATACCGATTTACACTAGATGCAACTATGCTCAACTTAATAATCTGGCTATTTCTCTGGCTGAACACTTTTTCTGGTAGTTAATTTTCAGACCTTTTTCAGAAGGTTGAACTGGCATTTTTTTTTTTTAAACTGTCTCGCGTGTGACACTTCCTGAATGGTATTATCTTAGCGATCAGACAACTCAAATAATACAATTACAGTAGCATGTCCTAAACACCAAAACTAGGAAACTTTCAGTTAAATATTCTGAAGTGAATGGGCATTATTAATAACCTACTTCATTTCCCCTTTGCCCCTTCACTTAACCATTCATTCAATATTATCATAAAAGGAATTTGTTTTCTTTAGTGTGGCCACAGGGTTAAAAACACTGCTTGCTTTGCTTTTCGTATTGTTCCTTTGATATTTCTGAAAAAAATTACTGATATACCCAAGAAAGAGATCAGACTGCACATAATAGAATATGTACAAACTAAGTGTATATCACCACCAGCTATTTTACATTCTGTCTAACCTGACTTAAGGGTATCACAAGTTCCAAAAGCTGAAGTTTTTGCAATATCTTTAAAGTGAAGGCTACATCATTATTAGTTAAAAAAAAAATGCCTTTAAAATTGTATGTTTGCCTTTGAAGTTGGAAATTTTGGAATACAAGAAAGGCTTACATCTTCAGACTATTTTTCTAACCCAAGACTTCACTTTTTACGATGTGAAGACATTTTACTTACCTTCCTGAATACTTCTGTCTACTGAGGGCAATTCATGAAGTTTGTACTTTAATTAGAAGCCAATATGTATTATTATCCCTTTTCTTAAAAGTTTATGGTTGAATAAAGAATGTTCATTGAGAATTTGATTTTTTTTTCCAGTATACATTTGTGAGTATGTACAATATAATTCAAGTAATTATTGAGGGATATTTAAACTAATTAATTTATACTGTGCCCATGGCACAAAGCTCATTTTATGCAACATTTCATGAATATCTTTGCAGGAGCAATGAACCATTCTGTGAGAACCACTTGCATGGATTTTAGAATGCTGCAAAAAGAAAAAAAAGTTTATTATATATCTTTTTTTTGTGTTTACTATACTTTACTGTACATGTAACAACTTTTAACGCAGAACTGTGCAACTTCTTTTATTTGGGGGGGGGTGCATAGATGCACAACATTAATCTACACTATAAAAATACCCTGTGGATTAAAGTGACGCTTTTTTCCCTCATGGGTACTGAAGGTTTGCCTGTGACAGATATAATTTGTAGGATCCTAAATTGAGTGAACATTAAGATAATCCAACTATCATCCCATACTGGTGTAGAACACACTGCTCCTGTAAGTCACAGTTTAGAAACATAACATGAAAGAGAAACAAGCTTGCAAAGCTTCACCTCATAGAAAAATTATGAGGACACTGTTATCCACAAAATTTTAAGACATTTAACTCATCTGATTTAAGGGAACTAGTTTTCAAGTTATAAAATGCTTCTACATAAATATAAATTTACCACCCTTGGTAACTTAATCTTTTATCTTGTTAAAGAAATAACCATATTCAATTTTGTCTTCAATTGGATAATTTTGTAATTTTATAACTCTCATAAGAATCTGTTAGAATGAAAACAATGTAGTCATAGCAGCTATAGGAATGCAATGAATGATCATCTGGAGCTTTCCTATATATATATATATATGTTGGCTGACTACAAGACAGATGAAGAAAAGAAAATTAACTTCACACTAGTGAGACCCTGCTTAATAAAGTGAAAAATGCTTTACAAAAGGCACTAATGAAATTAGTAACAATTTTTCTTGAACAAATGAAAAAACTTATAATACTGAATCCCTATAAATAGGCATGGGACAAGCACTCTACACTAAAAAAAAAAAAAAAGTACTTTGACAATCAACTTGTTATTCTGTCACTACCTTCAAACTTAGCTAATTTTTATATATATATATATATATATAAAAAAAAAAAAACCATCAGCACAGCCTTAAGTACATAGAATGCACATGCTATGATGCTATTTCAGAAATGAAAGAAAGCAAGGGTTTTTTGATAACGGGGGTTTTGTTAAATATTAACTACTTTTTGTTAAACATTTACTACTTGTAAAGTGACAGCCAATTTCTTTCAGACAGCCCACAAACCAAACAAAGAAAACACTGTTTTTCAATGTTCTGGAAATTCCCACCCCTAAAAAACCCTACTCCAGTCTAAGAACTAACAGTGCTTTCAGCTCTTCTTGTCAGTTTGTTAAAATCTGAAGCAACAACTCTCACAAATTATACAGAAACACCATTAAAAGTTGTTACACGAAAAGGCACATAAACAGCAACTGAATTTGTGCTGTTAATTTTCTTTGATCCCTTCTTTTTACACTTTTAAATAGTTGTTCATCAGAAATTGTCCACAATGCTAGTAATTCTAGACAGACTGGCTCTGAGGTCTGAAAAAAGTATCAGCATATAAAAACCTCTGGGAAGGTCACAAAATATGAATTTTTATAACACACTGCTACTATAGGTGCAAAGCAAATGAATTTGGTGTCAGTAAAATTAGTCACGGGGATGTTTACCAACATTTTACAGACCTGTATGCTCCCTTAACCAATGCATAACTAATGATTTTTCACATGAAGTTACAGAACACACACAATGAAAGCACAAAATACACTACATTTTATTACTAATGAACATGTAAAAAAAATGGGAAATCAAACAATATTTTCAAGAATTACTTCAAAATAAATTTGCTTTTTGACTTATTCTGTGAACTAGAATTTCCATATTTTAACACACCATCTTACTCTATCTGGCGACGGTTCTAGCACTTGTGGACTGCTTAATGCAAAAGGCAATCCACAGATGCATGCAGGAAATGACATGTAACAATGACAAAGAAATCTGTGTAGAAAAATCATCACACACTGTGATACAGAATTGTAATTTAATGTTAACATTTAGTCATCAAGTTTAATATACACCTAAAGAAAATAATGAAATCATATATAAAGCTGGTTTTTTCTTTTTATTACTGTTCTATTGAGGAAGAAAAATCATGATGTGTTAAACAAGATTTAATTTTTGAGTTGTCTATCACTGCATTGTTTGACAAAGAAGGGGTAAAGTTCAGAAACACCTGACTACACTATTTCTCAGCATAATCTAATGCACTTAAAATGGCAAGTCCACATAAAACAATGCTAAAAAAGATATCTCATAGGCACAGCCTTCAAGCCATCTTTTCAGTTAGCCGATTTAGCCTGGTACTCATACTGAAATGAAACTATCTCACCAACTGAGAGTGAGAAAGGGGGTGATAAATGATAATGCAACAAATTTACTGAATATCACAACAATTTACGAACAGGGCTGTTCTGATTAATACAGACATTTGACATGGACTAGAAACATCAAACGGAAGTCATCGCTCTTTCCATGTTTATAAGTGAGTCACTGAAAAATTTTCATTGGCCGCCACCAGGAATCGAACCACACTTCTAACCGTGGAAAGAGCTATGACTTCTGTTTGATGTTCTTAGTCCATGTCAAATGTCTGTATTAATTATTCATTCGCCTTCTAATTATTTGTTCAGTTGCTGCTTACCATCTTTGGTGAATCCTTAGCATTGTGCGGGGCTCCAAGAAGCAATCTGCCAATTGGCTTGGCAGTTAGTGTATGTGAGTCTGGAGGAATTCGATGCCGCTGTGGTGCAGTGGAAGCATATTCGGCGCATAACTGGAAGACCCTGGGTCCGATTCCCGGTGGCGGCCAATAACAATTTTTCCCACAACTCACTTATAAACGTGGAAAGAGCGATGACTTCTGTTTGATGAGGGCTGTTCTGTATTGACACAATCAAACTGTTGAGCTATTATTATATGGGCCAGGACTAATATTTCTGTATCACCATGACAAAAAAAAAAAAAAAAAAAAAACTTGATATCACTAGCTTACTGAAAAATTTAACTAGTAGTACAAAACTGAAAAACAAGTCACTTCAGATGGCAAGAAGTACACAACATTTAAGAAATCCGCAAGCCTGAAATATTTTGAGAATGCTTTCCCACACGTCAACCCTCACATCTGATTATGCACTAATACTAAAAATTACCAACTACCCCCTTAATTCCAGAATTGTGGGACAGAGTGGCCAGATTCAATCAAATTTTTGTGCATGAAAACACAAAAAAATTTACAGATTGGACATAACAAATTTTTACCATAACCTTACTATAGCTCAAAACCTATTTTAAAGACAGTTGTAATGATCTTATTTTAATGACGAAAGTAGCCTATTGAACCATACCATAGACATGGCATGGTTTGCATGTTATTATATCATCAAGCATTATTGATCCACAGCTGGACAGTCTCAAGTCTCTTCCACAACTTTCTATCATGAGCGAGTCTCTTTGAAGTCACTCCAGCATGTTTTTGAATTTTATCCTTTATCTATCAAGTGATCTGGGTTTTTCCCTGTCCCTTGGTATCCAGTCTAGTATTTTAGTTGTCCAACAGTATGTCTTACCCATTGCCATTTGAGGGTCTTCACTTTGACCAGCTCTTGTTATTTCCCTAATCTATGGATTACTCTTTTTATCTTTCCTGGTTGCACTAAGCATGCATCTCTGAATTGTTTGCAGCCTCTACATGTCTTTTTTAAATTCTATTTTAACATGAAGAGCTTTTCATTGATCTTCATATTTTCTCAGTATTTCTAGACATTTCTGGTGTCTAGATTTTTATCAAGACCTCTAGATCATCATTAAAAAACAGCCCTTGATAAATATCTAGAGGGGAACATCTGAAAATAAAAAAAGAACTCAGAAAAGATAAAGATTAATGCAAAGCTTTTTAAGTTAAAAATAGAATTTAATTATTTTAATCTGGGTAAATTAAAATTAAAATAATTAAATTCTATTTTATCTTGTAAGTCAGTCATTTTAGTCAAGGTCCATGTCTGATCCATCAAATAAGAACTGAAGGTATGCATCGATCAAACACTTTTCTTTTAAGACATAATGGTAAACTGCTCTTGAAAATTTTACCGTTTCTTCCAAAACCTCTCAACCAATATTTTTATACAGGGTGATTCAGAAATGTTGGTCATAAATGAAAATATAGGTAGTACTCGTCGAAACAAACAAAAAAGTCTTAGTCAACATAGGTCCGGGAACGAACCGTTTCAGAGATAATTGACATTTTATTGCAGGGTTTCCAGAGGTAAAGTAAAGTTGTTTTTTCCCCCAGCTGTCAGCTATTTTGATTGTTTTTGCACTTCTGAGGAAGAAGTTGGGAGGGCTGAATTGTGTGAGGGAATAAAACTCGCTCACTCAACTTCCCCCCAAGGTAAAAAACAAACCATCCCAGTTCTTGGAGTAAAACATCACGCACGGGGAATACTTTGAGCTCTAGGGGGATAGTGAAGGGGATGATTTTTGGGAGGGGGTGGGTTGAGGGTCCTAACTTTCAGCCCAAGAACAAATGACTCTGAGATGTCTCCCGCAGGAGCTTCCCAAATACAACATAAATAAACAGTGGGAAGAAACCAACGTTACATTTGGTAACAATGTGTGATGTTAAAGCGCCAAACAAAAAATAAATGCCTCAGATGTCTCCCGTGGGAGCTTGACAAATCAATGGGACACCCAGGTGAACGGAAGTCGGGGGGGGGATGCACAGACAGCGACCTGTTGAATGCTACTAACCAAGTTCACGCAAAAATCTCCTCATCAGTACAGTGAGCACCTCCTAACACATGACAGAAGACATGCAAATGCTGCCGTGACGGCATCACGGTTTGGCAAACGCACGTCTGCATGGCATCAATTAGCACGTGAAGGCTCAAACGTGTACATTACAGGCAATATAAGTGTGTTCCATACTGTTATTATTAAAGGCAGTTATGGCTAGTGCTTTCACAAATGCAGAGTTAGCTGACATGCACTTAATGTATGGTCGGGCAAATGGAAATGCAGCACTTGAGCACATATGTACACCGAAGCCTATCTAAACCGAAGGCATCCCGATTGTCACATATTTGTGTGGATCCATCAGCGCCTAACAGAGAATGGGTCATTTCGGTTTGCTGCACCAACGGGGATGCCAAAAACTGCCCGAGACCCTGGATTGGACGAGCGACTGTTACGAAGAATAGAACAAGACCCGACAACAAACATTAGAAGGATTGCTTTCGCGAAGAATAAAAGTCAAAGTACCATCTGGAGAGTTCTGCATGACAATCGCCTACACGCTTACCATATCCAGCAAGTGCAAGCCCTAGGTGTGAAGGGCTTTCCACAGAGAGTTACATTCTGTTGGTGGCTGCTACATCGATGAACGCATAATCCATGCTTTCTCGCTAATGTTTTATTCACTGATGAGGCCTCGTTCACCAGACATGGCATTTTCAACTTCCATAACTGCCACCAGTGGGCAGCCGAAAATCCCCATGCCATCCAGCAATCATATCACCAGGTTCGATTTGCAATTAACGTGTGGGCTGGTGTTTTAGGCGATAGTCTCATAGGGCCATTTGTGCTTCCCAACAGGCTTACAGGTGATTTGTATCTGCACTTTCTGCAGCATGACCTCCCGCAGCTACTGGAAGATGTCCCCCTTCGTACATGCGTAACAATGTGGTTCATGCACAATGGTTTACCAATGCATTTTCGTTGCACAGTGAGGCAGCATCTCAATGCAACGTTTGGGGAGTGATGGATAGGTTGGGGCAGGCCCTGCTCACCTGACCTTAATCCATTGTATTTCTGCATCTGGGGCTATTTGAAAGGACGAGTGTATGCAGTTCCCATGGGCAACATCGACGAATTGCAGATAAAGAGTGGAAAACTGCATGTGCAGAAATCGGGCACAACCCAGGCATGTTTGAACGAATGCGGGTCTCGCCGAGAAGTAAACTGGAGACCTGTATCGAAGCAAACAGAGGACATTTTGGATATTTGTTGTGAAGGTACTTGACACTTCTGTCCATATTTGTACGTGTTGTTTGCCGTTTTAACATTATGCAGGGTTACCAGATGTAACATGGATTTCTCCCCACAGTTTATCTGTGTTGTATTCGGGGAGCTCCTCAGAATCATTTGTTCTTGGGCTGAAAGTTGGGATCCTCAACCCACCCCATCCCAAAAATTACCCCCTGCACTGTTTCCCAGGAGCTCAAAGTATTTCCCGTATGTGGTGTTTTACTCCAAGAACTGGTGTGGTTTGTTTTTTACCGGGGGTGGGGGGGGGGGGGACGGGGCACTTTCAAGCAGGGGCAAGTTTGGGGTCTAACCATTCCTCAAACAGTTCAGCCCTCCCGATTTCTTCCTCAGAAGTGCAAAAACTGTGGAAATAGCTGACAGCTGGGGAAAAACAACTTTACTTCTGGAAACCCTGCAATAAAATGTCAATTATCTCGGAAACGGTTCGTTTCTGGACCTATATGTTGACTAGACTTGTTTCGATGAGCACTACCTATATTTTCATTTATGACCAACATTCTGAATCACCCTGTATATAGGTCACTTAACATTTTCAAGTAGTAAATGAATTTCTTTCAACAGATAAAGATAACAAAATCAGGGTATCACACACACACACACACACACACACACACACACGAGTCACATTATTGTGACCACCTTCTACTTTTGATGTCAACAGTGCGTAGCCAATGAAAGAAGGCATGTGTTGTAAGCTTGTTGCTGTCATGGATAAAAGCAGCGATTTATCAGATTTGCAGAAAGGGATGATTATAGTCTTTCGGTCCAAGGGTGGCAGTATTTCTGAAACAGAGCAGTTTGTGAACTGTTCACATGCTGCTGTGGTTAAAGTGTATCGTGATTGGAGAAATCGCACCATTGCAAATAAGAAATGTGGAAACTGCGAAGCACCACATGCCATTGACGCAAGAGGTGAACGTCGGCTGCGAAAGTGCACGAGGGCCGAACGACATACTACCGTGAAGCAACTCACTGGCTGATTGAATCAGGGGTTACCGGAAGTGTGTCTAAAACGACAGTTCAGCGAACTCTGTGGCATATGGGGCTCCAATGCAGACGGATGGTCACTGCACTTATGCTAATGAAGGCACATCAGCAGAAAAGGCTTACATTTGCACTGCAGTATCGGAATTGGACTTCTGCTGATTGGCAAAGGATTGCCTTCGCCGATGAGTCACACTTTCTGCTTCATCGAATGGATGGGCGTTGGTGTATAAGGCGAGAAACATTGAAGAACAAATACTCTTCAACCATTGCTGGAAGAACACAAGTTGGTGGGGGCAGCGTTATGGTCTGGGGAATGTTTTCGTGGCATTCTCTGGTTTCACTCATACCTGTGGAAGGCACTATGAACCGAATTTGTTATGAATCCATCCTTGCAGACCATGCACACACCATACATGCTGATTGTTTTCCCTGGGGCAGATGGGATATTCCAGCACGAGAATGTGATGTGTCACACAGCTAGAAATGTCAGAGAGTGGTTGGAAAAGCATGAAGACTTCAAAATGCTTCGCTGGCCCCCTAATATCCCAGACTAAACCCAATTGGACATCTGTGGGACCATCTGGATGGTGTTGTTCACTCTATGGATCCTCCACCACGCACCCCCCCCCCCCAGCAGCTGTCAGATGCACTGCTGTCAGTATGGCTCCACATACCTGTGAACACGTTCCAGCACCTTACTGCTTACTGAGTCACTCTCAGTCCATCTAGCTGCTGTCCACGCTGCACACGGTGGTTACTCTGGATATTAGCTGGTCACAATAATGTGACTAGACCGTGCCTATGTAAAAGAATTTCTCAAACCTCTAAAATCCGTGTGTCCATCTAGTTTAAGAAACCACATTTAAATTGAAAAACTGTTACTTAGGATCAAAATCCATGACATAATGCACAACTGTCACTTAATTTTTTCAGGTGCCAATTAAGTTTATCCTAAAAAAATATAATTTATCTATAATTTTATAAATGGTTAATGATTCAAACCTTGGTGACTATATGGCATATAAGCTATATAGAATTACATTTCATGCTTTAATAACAGTTTTGTTCTTTGAAACAGGCAAAACTGTCTTCTCTCCACCTGTCCTGCTCAGGGATAAGAAAATCATATTTCCTAGTCAAGCTCCACCGGACTAATTAGCAGAAGAGCCTGACATCTTTGTTTGAAACTTTCAGCTTGGCATTCACAAAGACACTACAGAATTCTCACCAGATGTATCAAACCAAATTAATTAAAACTGCATTTACTACTTAAACATCTAATACTTCCATATGCAGTCGAATCATGATCTAACATTCTTGGAGGGAACACCAAAAATGAATGTTAAATCTGTAAAAACTTTTAAATGTGGAAATTTGTTTTGAATTTTAAATGCTTTTTGATGACAATCAGATTCTTTCTCATTGCACAAAATCACGAGAGCAAATAAAAAGAGTGAGATAAAACAAATATTACACTGCAAATATCCACAAGAACGTATGTACATAGAAATGAGTACATTAAAACTATATGTAGTTAGTATATGTATGTACATACACTCTACTGCACTACTTGAAAAAGTCAGTAATGGTTGCTTGCTGGCATCTAACTAAAAGTATATCTGTTTCAATTCCACTCTAATCTGACATATCACTCTCATTTATATCAAATGAAGTGAAATATATCTTTTTTTTTTCATTTTTCTAAACTTGCGACTGCTTCACTGAAAGGTGCGTGCTCTTTTTCCTTACTATCCTCAAAGCTTGTAATGCCACTCATTTAAAAACAAAAACAAATTTGAGATGAAAAACGCAGACATACCAACCTTCAAAATCTGAAAATCGGGAGATTTTTACAGCTCATAAAATCACATGAACACTCTTTTTTATTGACATTCTCCAGACGTAGGAACAATTTTCCAGAAGTAGTATTATTGGTCCACTAAAAGTTTTGTAGGAAAAAGAAAAACAACGCCTCTTCCCCTTACTGAAATTCGTTTTCAGGTACGCCGATTCTGCAAGATAATGAAAATGTACATGTAAAATGGCCCGCATGTTGCTGGTTTTTTTTTTTTATGAATAAAATAGCAGCCAACTGTTTTTAGCTTCTTCTTTAGGTTGTGCACGAAGGCGAAGACGACAAAAAGCATTGTACTAACATTGGCTTTGGTTACAAGGCGAAAACAGCTGTAACTATTCCCTTTTATCGTTAAGTGAATTCGCCGCAAAACAACTGTTTATCATCACTTAGAATGCGAGCGGCTGTGTTGAGGCGAGAAGTTGAAAAGACTGAAATGCAAGAAGGAAGGGCAACTTTCATCTTTCAGTCAATTACTGTCCCTCCCCAGCATTCTAGTGCCAGAGTGGGTGAGCTCTTTGCTGAAGGCGTCATATGACAATCGGACTGGGAGAAAAAATTTTTAAGGCAAATTTTTTTCCGACTCATCTCGGACGACTGGTCAGAAGCCAGCGTTTAGACCACTGCGCCACCTGGGCGGCTTTTTTTGTGCAGATAGGAGGAGAGGAATAGCATGGAACTGATGACTTTAATGCCACCTTGCATCGACCCAGAAAAAAAAAAAAAAATTCACAGGTGGTTCGAAATCATGGTGGTTGATGGAATTTTGACCATCCTCGGCTGATTCTCGGTGAAAATCAGGAGAATTTGACATTCATCGGGAGGGCGGGAGGAAGGGCTGAAAATCCGGAGAGTTAGCACATCTGAAAACGTCTTAGGGCTGATAAATAGAAACATAAGATGCAGGAAAAATAACTTCGAAATGTAAGGCATGCAGGATTTTTTTAATCATGTACATAGGAGAAAGTCTGGGGATTTCAAAATGTAGCGTTAAATGCGAGATATTGTTATATCGAGATTCGACTGCATATATACAAGGTTCTTAGGAAAGTCTGTTTACCCCCATCTAACTTTTAAACCACGTATCGTACCGCCTCGGAAGTGACGTGTATCTACAGGAAAGTGACCATGCTCAATCGATTGGACATGCTTGTAGTGCTCCTAGTGGCGAAATACGGAACTTAGCAAAACTAACTCAGAAACCAAGAGAAATATGCAAAAAGTCCCTTATAAAAATGAAAGAGCAGTGTTTAATTAGTACAAAATGACCCTTGGTTCAACAGAAACACTTTACTGAAAAGACAAGACAAGGTAAAATAGTAAACTTTAAATTACACACAAAACAACACAGACGCAACACACAGTTCGTGTAGTACAGGTGCAACTAACCTGGCGAGTAGTCTACCATATACATTGTTCGAAGTGTGCACCATCAGCGACAATGCACATCTGGACTCTGGACAGAAATGCATCTCAAACAGCATGCAGCATCACAAGGACTACAGAATTACAGGCCTTGACGATGTGTTCCTTTAAATCTGCCACACTGGAAGGTTCCGTAGAGTACATTTGATCTTTCAGGTATCCCCAAAAGAAGAAGTCCATTGGTATTAGGTTGGGTGACCGTGGCGGCCATTCTGTACAACCACCATACCCAATAATATTGTTGCCAAACGTGTGAGATAAGAACGAACGAAATGAAAAGGTTTTGTGGGAAGGACAGCCATCATGTTGAAACCACATGTGTGGTAACGTATTCAAAAGGAACATCATCCAAGCAATCGCTTACTGGACCACATAACAGCTGCAAGTAACGCTGACCTATTAAATTTCTCTCGATGAACACCGGTCCAATAACGGATGTTTGCCACATTCCACACCATAAGTGACCAGCATATTTCATGGCATGCTTGTCTTGTCATGTGTGCATTTCTCACATCCCAGTAATGGGAGTTCTGGTGATTAATAATCCCACCCCTTGTAAATGTTGACTCGTCAGTCCATAGGATGTTGTCCACAAACCACGGCTTTTCCTTACGGTGTTCAAGACGAAGTTACAAAAGTCATACTGCCTTTGAACGTTTCCAGGCATCAGGTTTCGCATGACAGTAGCACGGTAGGGATACGCACCATGTTTGTTCAAGATCTGCCACACTTGTGATGGCGATAATCCACACGCACGGCTCACTGCCGTCGTACTACTTCGAGGATTTGCAAGAACATAGCCCAAAACATCCGTAGGATGTACTCTTACACCGGCACCAATGGGACGACTGGAATGATTACACTCAGTAATGCTTCCTGTTTTTCACAGGCACCGAACAACTTTGGCAATTGCCTGTGCAGCTGGATGCTGAAGAGTAGGAAACCGTACTCTATACAACCTCGCAGCCTTTTTTGCATTCTGCTAATATTCGCCGTACAGCAAGACCATATCACAGTACTTGTCATTTGTGAAGATCGCCATCTACCTGACCACCTCACACTCTGATTCACTCTCAATTCCCAAACATCATTTATAGCCCTTCGGCTGTCTGACATTATTTTACGTCAAACTTGAAATTAGCATAACTACGTGTTATATCACGTAACCACTCTTTTGTTGCTATAGTGTGCTAACAGACGGACATTTGACACTTGTTCGCACTTTCTTGTCTTTTCTGTAAGTGTTTCTGCTGAACCAAATGTTGTCTTGTACTAATTAAACACCGCCTTTTCATTTTGTAATTGGACTTTTTGCGTATCTCTACAAGGTCCGTACTCTTCCATGCAAAATAAATTCAAGCACTTTTCAAACCCAAATTATCATATGTATGTACTGTCGGTTGATCAGTAGGTAAGTATTTAGTAAGTTCAGACCATTAATCTTAGCTGGAGTGGGCACATCTTCAATGACCTTCCTGTTACCCCTTGCCCCCAGTAGGTTTATTTTATTAACTTTGAATTGCCCCTCTGTTTAGGTGCTTTTCGAAATCATTTTATTTTGTGGAATATTTTTAAAGGGTACGTTATTTTCATATTCATCTGCTGGTATTAACACTAATTGTTTGCTTTAACTTTTTATTTTTGATGCATTTTTTGATGCATGACTTTAATGCACTTTTTGATGCAGCCAGGAGATGAAGGGTCCACGCATGAAGCACAAGCAATTCCTGGATGTTCCACCTCTCCCGCAAGAAGGCATCCCTAACCCCAACAAACGGAAGCCCATCACAATTTGCGAATACATCATTCCACTTACTCTACACATGACTGATGCTTTACTCTATAGTGATATCATAGCTAAGGCACTATAGCTGTCCACACACTCCCCTGGGTTGAATGAAAGTTCTGCGCTATTTGATCAGCTTGGTGTTTTTATTACAACTATGCAGAAATCTCCTATACATCTTTTTAGCACAAACAATTATTTAACACATGCTTTTTCATATCATTAATTTAAAAAAATCAAGTACTATTTACAGAGCCTTAAACTTTTTCAAGTATTTTCAAGGACTTGAAAATGAACTTTTTTTATTCAAGGGTTTTCAAGGAGCATACGAACCATGCTTTCTTGGTTTCTGAGTTAGTTTAGCTAAGTTCCGTATTTTGACACCAGGGGTGCTTATAAGCACGTTATTTCCGTGGCGGTACAATACGCGGTTTAAAAAGTTAGGGGAGTGGGGAGGGGGTAAACGGACTTTCCTAAGAACCCTGTATACGAATAATCCTACGTTATAAAAATGACAAACTGGAAATAAGCTCCGACAAACATAACAGAATACCTTTATAACAGCAAATTCAAAATAACATGTACCATAATGAAATAATGTTTTTGTCCTAAAGGTCAAACTGCTCAAATGTACTATGCTACACAAGCTATTTAAAAGAGTTATTTTCTTTGAAAACTGCATCATGTAAATATCTGCTGTTAAAAAACACTGTAAATTGCATATATACAATATCAATGAAACTGAACACTAGTCTTATACTTCCCAGTAAACTGCATGCCATTCTGCATTGCCTACACAATCATTCTCATTTTAGCCTATTACAACATATTTCTAAAACCGCCTTCTTGCAAGATGCATCAGTTTTTCAACTAATGTAAACAAACGTTGTGATGTACGACAGAGGTGAATGAAGTCTATGTCAAGATGACAAATCTGCAGCAATACATTCCACCAGTCAGTTGGAACAACTGGCTTCAGAGCAAGGAGGTGCGTGCAGTTGCAATCTCTGTCACCGACAAATTTGTGAATTTCACAACATTCACAAAGTACGTTGAAAAATTTCGTATTTCAAAATGGATTTCTTGCAGAGACAAAAGGTCTTCACCAAGCCTTACTTTTAACATACACACTAAGAAATATTTCGATACATTTTCATTTCACAATGAAAATAACTCACTTTTGTAATCAGATAAAAGAAAATCTGGCTTGAACACAGAAGTCAGTTGCTATTTAATTTTTCCTAAGCTTGTCTGAAAAATAGTGCAACAATTGTGTGACTAAACACACCACTTCTAGGAAAGTGCAAAAAAAAAAAAAAAAAAAAAAAATTGTATGGAAGGCGATTTCAACTGTATTATTTTAATAAAACTACATTTATACACTTCCAATGGAATTCCAAGCAAACTTTATAACAGAACAATACATAAAGAAAAAACCAGCTTTTTAAACTTGAATTAGCGGAAAAAGTTCTAAGCAGTAAAAAAATTTAGCTAGTGCATTTATAAAGATATGAAATGTTAAATACAATCCTCTCATCCAAACACTTAAGCAGTGTAATAACCAACAAACAGTACACATTTTTTGTTCTTCGTCTTAAGGTATGTTAAAAAAATAACCGGATTTCCTTCAATGAAAACACAGTAACTCTTAATTAAAAGATCAAATGTGAAGAGGGGGAGTTGGGGGTGGGGGAGGAAGCAGCAGCTGCAATTTATAACCTTTGCAAAATATACAAATCTTTCAATTTCCCTACTGCTTAACACTTGACAACTAAAATTTTCATACTGTGGTTTGTTTTGTTTTCAACTACTGATGAAATACGTGAACAAATTTAGGGTTACTTTTTTAAAGTTATGATGCATACACGAAGTCATACTATAGATAAGAAAGAAAAAAAACAAAAAAAACAACTAATTATCCTTCACCTCAATATGCTTCCAATTCCTGTGAAAGGCAGAATTTGCACAGTATAAAAAATGCCTTTAAGGCTGTCTTTTTATTTTTTTTAATTGGAGGTTTAACTATTACCGTGAGCAACTCAATGGGCTATAAGCAGTCGCCCGTCCCCAATTTAGGGCCACTGGTTCCAGAGAAGGGAGAGAGTCAGTGCTGTAAGACAAACACAACATCCATGCCTCACCGGGATTCAAACCCATACCCTTTTCAGACGAATGATCAGAAGCCATCGCTTAGACCACTGCGCCACCGGGGCGGCAAGGCTGTCTTTGCACGAGTGTTAGAGTTCATCTTCTACCCTATATCTGCAATGTATATTCTTTTGTATACATTTCCTGGAAGACCATTACTTTGCAGCGCTTGAAATTTTGAGCACAAATAAAAGCGACCCATAGCTAATATATGCCACAATTATTATTCCAAAAAATTTGTTAGATTTTTTTTTTCAATTTATCTGACTTGAAAGCATTCCAATTTGGCGCTAGATGGCACAATAAGTTAGCATAGAAACAAAATCTTTTATTTCCGCCTGATTTTTCTAATTATCTAATAAGCCAATGAATAGGGGCAAAAGTGAGATTGGAATCTTGTCTTTGATATATAATCTCAAATCCTACTGTATGTTCATTTTTTGAAGAGAAAATGCGTACAATAGCAGAGAACCCTTGAATTTGAGCTATAAAAACGCTGCCTACTTACTGAGCTTCACCCCCAAATAACGTCATTGGTTAGGAAAAATGTAACAGCATGTACTTTATCTTTCATTGTAGATGCAACAAGAGACTGCTTCCATTTTGAATATGGTGAGGTCTGCAGTAATTCACTGATGCCAACTTCTGGAACAGTCACTCACGATGTAAAAGCCACGCCCAAGGAGAGTTTTTTTGCGCCATCTATCACAGAAGGTGAACCCTAACACTCATTAAAAGACAGCCTTAGAAAGACTTCAGAATGTATATCACACTTATATTTTAATGTGTAAATATGGCAATGCTATGCTGCAAATAAGGTAAAAACCTTAAGTAATGCCAATTTATCCACTAAAACATTATGTGCACATTCACTCATTTGTTGTTGTTTGTTTTACAAATATTTTCTTCTTTAAACATAACAGTAGGTTTAAAACATCTGGTTTACTGCCTGCTCCCCACCCTAGGTGGTGTCACTGCCACGTAGGAGATTATTTCATGCACCACTAAATTCATATAAAGTGGAACAGAACACTGGCAGTGGGATATTAGATTAGACTAAAAATGAGGCATGACTAAGGTGTGGAAATAAAAATTGTTCATCTGAGGTCAAATTTGTTCAAAAAGATGCTGTAAATCTATGCATCTAATCATGCAGAAAAAACTTAGGAAGGGATTGAAAATTATACACACGGGTAAACAGTCAATTACTTACAACAAAGAATATCAGAAATGACCCATATAACAAAAAAGCGTACAAAGCAGTGCACTAAGAGCTATAAAAACGTAAATTTTAAACTTAAAAAATCACTACAAAAAAAAACAAAAAAAAAAAAAACAAGAAGAAATGAAGGGGAAATGTAAAATATCAAGAACATAGAAATTGTATGTGGGTACCACAACCCTAAGGTAAAATCTAGTACATGGCTGCAACACAAATTAATTACCAAGCAATAATAACTGGTGTGTTTTGTTTATTCTTTATTCAGAGTACATGCAGATAATATTCATGCAATTTCTTTAATTTCCAAATTCAGATTTGGTGTGAACACTAAAAATTGGCATACTGATAAAACAACTTTAGGTTTTAGAGTGAGAAAAGGAGTTCCTCACACAAACACAGGAATGCCTTCAGTGGATAAAATGTGAATTATTCTTATAATTAATGGGAAGCATACCATTCCTCCTACAGACAATAATCTAAATTTTAAAAGTTGTTTCTCTAACTTTAATGTACTTGAAAAAAGTGTGTGGGTTGGGGGTGTAAGCTTTTACATTTAAACCACGGCTAAAATATATACATTGCTGCAAATCATACTAGCCTAAAGTGATTTCATGAAACAAAATATAAACCACAGTATGAAGATACAGAGCACTGGTCATTTCATGAAACCTCTTCCCATTTAAGTGCAATCAATGAAGAAAAATGTGCTAAGTCAGAATCTGACAGACTAATTATTGCTAACTACTGCAATTCCTAGAAGTATTAACCCTAACCAGTTATATAAAGTAAAACCAATGTCATTTCAAATACTGTGAATACTTAATCATTTTCTGTTTTTGTAACAAAATGATAAACAAACTCTAAAAGTCCTCCTAATGGCCAAAAGCAGTGGCAAACTGCAATATTTTTTCATGGATTAATGGTCCGCTGACTGGGAACGGTCATCTTGGAACCACATGAGCATTGCTAAGTCGACATCTTAAAACTGCGCCAGCCATATTATCTTCTTTTCTGGCCCAAACACATGTTTTTGTAATTAATGTTTGTTTTCTTCTCTTGATTTTTTTTTAAAAAGTAGATAACGTTGATGGAGTGGTGCCATATTCTTTAGCTAAGCACCTCTTTTTGTACCAGAATAAATTTTTCTTGCTTTCTTTTCACAAATTCATTTCAAAAGTTCAGCAAGGAACAGTATAAGGAACACAAATGCATGTAGAAAGAGACTGAGCTCCACCAACAAGCACCAGAGGTGTGGCTCCACAACCTTGAATTTGCCCTCAAACTGGTTGAAGTCCCTTTTTTGACAAAATGGGAGGCTGGAAATGACTTACCTGAGTAAGGTGTTAAGTTTCTTTTAACAAAAGAGTGTGAGAATCAAAATTCAGCATTTTTACTGAAGTTGTAAATATTGTTCTAAATAAGTTTTATTGATTTTTTTGTTGTTGTTGTAACAAAAAATTAACTTAAAATACATTACCTCAATGGGATTTTTGACAGGGATTGGCCTTATTTTCATTCTAACGCAAATAGACTGTACTGCAATATTATGAATGAAACTTGTATTGGTTTTTTTTTTTGTTTTTTCATTAAATTCTTACTAAGTGGACATAAGAGTTTGACAGACAAGTCTGGTGTTTTTTTTTTGTTTTAAGAATTTAACAACCACTAGGTAAAAAAACTCTTAAGGGCTACAAATGCAGTCTCCATACCAAATTTTGGGCCACTGGTTTCAGGTAAGGGAGAGAGCCAAGACTATAGGACAAACATACTACTCATGCATCATCTGGGATTTGAACTAAGGTTCCACTTGGATGACTAGCCAGAAGGCAGTGCCTCTGACTACTCTGCCTCAGGGACAGTCCAGTGTGTTTTGTGCGGGAAAAATTATGAAACACGGGAAAATCACCTTTCAGCTGCAAAAGTACCTTAGAACATAAACTATATCACAAATTGCCAGCAAATCTGCCATAAGTGTGAAAGGTGTGAGGAAAACAATATATTAGTGAACTAGTTCTGTACCCTATAATTTAAGTTTAAATGACAAATCACAATTTTTATGTCTTTTGCTGTAATCAGAAGTATTTGCAAAGATAGATTTTCATCATCACAGATGTTTTTGCTTTTCAGAAATGAAGTAACTACTGATCTCGGCCTAACTTTTCATCTGACAAATAATTAATATAAAATGCATAAGTCATCCAGAGATTCACATGCAACAAAGCATGACCTATATTACATTTGTTGTTTGCACTGAACAAAAAGATGAAGAAAGCAAACAAAATATTCACTGTAGTTGCTTTCTATAAGAAAATGCAACAATCTGCACTTCAAATAGATAGTGACCATTTCATCTCCTAGATCTGCATGGCTAAATGAATAACTGTTGAAACAAAACAGAGCAGTGCTGAGTCCATATGTACATGGCATTACAGGGAAACAACATGCAAAAAGCTATTTGGGCAGGATTGGTTTCAGATGTAAATGGGGATTTTTAATTGGCTAGGAAACAAGCCACTTGAATGTAATAGAAGGAGGATGAGATAATATTGCTAAGAGACTAAAGTACTGTTTTTACTTTTTACAGTGGGATTTGCTTTGCAGTGAGAGTAGCTAAAATTAACAAAGCCACAGCATAGCCACTTACTCAAGATTCAGATGTTAATAAATATATACCCAGATAAATAATGAGTTCAGATAAAATGCTTTCTTTTCCTTTATAACTTCAATACCTTTGGCTATACTTATGAAATGTAGACTAATTACGGGTGTGTGGCTGTGAAACTGTATCTACATAACTCTAACAACACCTCAGCTTGAAGTTCATTATTAAAAATTTTCTTACCACAACAGCTTTTACTATTATTACAAGAAATTTAACAATGATTACAGAATATAAGGTACATAGTTTTTGATTAACTATTCACAGCAAACAACGAAATGACAACTGTATTTATTAATAAAAAACATAATTTACCAAGTATCACGGCTACACACAAGAACTTTTTAGTCAAACTCCTAAAGGTCTAGGCTGGTAATCTATAGAAGTGTATAATTTGTAGTCTAAACAACATCTATTCTCTAAGCTAAGTGACATGAAATTGAACAGTAAGTTATTTGCTGCTTAATGTGTTGATGAGAGGACTGCAAAGATGTAATAAGCAAACTAGGAAGAATTATTTAGCATGCATGGAAAAAAAAAAAAAAGCACACAGAGTGCACCTGTTTTAGCCCATTATCTGGACATTTAGTGAAATATCAAATCGCAATATTGATAAAGAACACAAAAGCAATGTAAATTTTACCACATACTTTACCTGGTCCTAAAGAAATGTGTTGAACTATAGTGCAAGTGAAGAATCTAGTCCTAATATTTATCACTCAAAACATTGGTGATGCATTGAAATATATTTACACATACCTCAACTGCAACCACAAAACAAATATGGTTTTGGACTGTATCCATGATTAATATGCTTCATTTCTTACATGAACAGCACATTCTAAAAAATTGCTTTTAACCCTTGAACTTAATAATGCACTATCAAAATGCTTTTCTTCTTTCAATCTTTAAAAAACCTACTCTAAGAAAGGGCACTTCTAGATTGGAAATACATTGTGCAACACATTGTGTAATAAATGTTTGGCTTCATTTTATTCATGAACTTGCTGCTCCTCTTTGAATAAATATTTGGGTTTCAGCCTGCCAGTTAATTAAATGCTTTTAAAATGACAAATGAAAGAAATGCTGGTCCAATGAAATTTCCACGATACAGATAATCAATCAACATGTCCTTTTTTTTTTCTCGAATCACTAATGTTCTTGCTTTTCAACACTTGACGTGTTCGTGATTTTTTGAAGTCTTATCATTATTATAAAAGAATAATCATGATATGAAAGCATTTCAAAACATGTTTTTAATAAGTGATAAACTGTAGGATATTTCTTACTAAAAAAAAAGCACCTCAGATATAATTCCTTTGATGAATTTTATATGTAAATAGATCCTGTTCTTATTTAAAAGACACTGTTTATTTGATGAACTTATTTTAGAACTTAAATGGCTTCAAGACAAATGGACACTTGAACAATAAAAACCCCAGGCCATGGGGGAATATTTCTTCCTTTCTTCACAGAAATTTTAAAACAATACAGTATCTTCCAATGGTAAATTCACAATGAAAATCTAGGATGATTTAAATTTTTGCAGATTTCTTTTGACTTGACTTAAAAATCTATAACCTACAGCTACTAATCACTAGAAGGTAAGGCCTACTATGATAACATTTCTGAGCAGCTTGGGCTGAAACTTAATTCGATGCTCTTGAATTCTTCACATCCCTTTGTCAGAACAAATGCATCACCGTCAATAAAAGAATTCCATGATTTCATCAATCACAAGGTACAATAGAAGTGGTTGCACTTTTTTTCTTTCTTAAAAACAAAACAACACAAATACATTATGATTATTTTGAATTTGTTGACTTAATTCAATGAAAAATTTCATGGGTTTAAAAGCAAAGGAAATATAAGGTGCCCAGTTCAATTAAAAATTTCAGTGTTCCAAAGACAAACTTCTCTTGAAGTCATACATCATCATCTTCTTTGTCTTTTTAATGACAACTTGATTTACACAACACACTTTTCCAAAAGTTGAAGACAGCAACAAGATAATTCTTCAAGTTTAGAACTATAAACACAGTTTTAACATTTCCTCAAAATGTGCATGGATATGAATGAAGCTCTTGTACAGTGCGAACTTGACTTATGCAGTAAATACGTATGAAACAAAGCAACTATAGATTTCCAGTTGTTCAGTGTAAAAATTATTCATCACAAAAATGAAGTAAAAACTACCTGGTAGTTTGTATTTTTTTTTATTATTTTTTTCCTGGAGCTAACCTCTGAATCTCAGAGAACAGCTTAGTCATAGTGATATATGTGCAAAAATGAAGTCATGGGAACCACTGCAAACACATTCCTAACTTCTTACTCTTAGCCTGTTGCTAATAATAAAAAATAGCATGAACACAATGCTATTTTTTTCTTTTTGGCAGTAAAAGATCAAATGCTTGGCATGATATTGGCAAAAGTAGTGATGAAGATTTACATGATACTATTGTTAGTCCAAGCACAATGTAAAAGCAATCTGCATGTATTATTTCTTCCTTTAGTAATTATAATGCATTTTACTTTGAGAGAAAAACAATATTTCTGCTTCAAAAGATGGACAATAATTTATAAACTTACAATGACTTAATGTTGGAAGCATATTAATCACATCTGTTATTGAACTTCAAAAATGCATGTACAAACACAACTGCTGTCAGTAGCTCTAATGATAGAGAGAGAAGCCACAAATTTCTACGATTCCTCAACAGTACCACAAATCCACAAATAAATAACGTGCAGCTGCAAGTATTCTGAAGACTCACATGTAACTATGATACAACAATAATCCAACAAGATTTTGGAAATGATATGATTCAGTACACATTTCCTTGGCCAGAAGGTTTCAGTGAAAAGAATTCACAACATTCAGAATATGTAAAAGTTATCAGCTACTCTTAAATGCCAGCTATGAGTAGCAAATATCTAGTTGTGACTATGTTCAAAATGCTAAGCATGTATTTCATGATTTGCTGCATGTAACTTGATACTTTTTTTTTTATTTCAAACAAGTTTGATTAAAATGGGATGAACAGAAGCAAGGAAATGCAGGTGACTAACTACCAAATATGCTGTGTTGTAAGCCACATGGTGTTAAATAAAATATTTCACCAAGTATATATCTCTGGTTACTTTATGTACCACTGCCAAGGATATGATGTGTACAGTTACAATAACCAACAGAATTATCTCACATGACAAAAGGTGACAGCTTAAGATGACTGACCTTGTCCTGTCATTGGAACCTACACAACTTGCATACTTCATAAGTAGAAACAATAAAGTTTTGATTGCTGGCTATCAGATGACATAACAGCTTTTGATTTGAGTACATGAAGTACAGATAAAATCTTGCTTTGACCATCAAAAAAAAAAAAAAAAAAGATATTGTCCTATGTATTTCCTGATGAAAGCAAAAGGTACATTTATTTGCTTGCTTGCTTGTTCCTTTTTTTCTCCCCTTGATGGCACTTTAGTAAAATATCTTCAGTTATTATGATCATCCAAATGTCAAAGAATACATTACTGACTTGATTTACTCTACCATGGATTGACTTTCCTGCCAAATCTCAAATAACCATTTCTTTCTTTATATTTAGTTATCCTAGCAGGCATCCATTTTGCATGTCTCATCCAATTGAGCACTTGTGTTTCCCTTTTATTTACATTAACATGAACAAATTTTTTATTCTTATTTCAATCAAGTTCAAATTTTCTAACTCATGCATCTAATTTCATTTTGTATGTTTTGCTTCTTCAAAAAGTGTGCACAAAACATGAAATACTACTCAGGTATATAATTCTTATATTTTTCTTTCTTTCATTTCACCTGATAATAGCCACACTGAAGCACAACAAATGATATAAACATAAATGCAGACATGTTTTCTTCACTTATTTAGATTATACATCAGTTACTCTCTTACAAAACTTTCAAAATTGTTAAATATTTAGTGGCATATTTGCTTTCCTTTTTCTAACATCTTCAAACCATGTAAAATTTGATTCTCTGTAACTCTTTTAATCACTGCATCATTTTATTTTTTGTCCATAGCTTTTTGACACTTATTTTTCAGAATTACGTTTTTCAGCTGTAATGAAAATCTTTCTTAAAGCATTAGATATTCATACTGTTTTCCACTGTCACGCAAGCATCACAGCTATTTCCTAATTCTGAATATAAAACTGCATTTTTTTTTCTAATGGGGAAAAAAATCTTTTTTTTTTTTGCATTTCATTAAAGCAAGCTAAAAATTTACAAAATCTCAAAACATGTAGAAAAATAAATTCACTGAAATACTCGTCAATAAACAACATTAACCTATCTTATGCCTACAATATTACCTAAGCTTTGTAAATCAAAAGCGATAAAAACAGACAACCTCAAAACTCAGAGATACTCTGTTTCATTATCAATAAATACAACTATACAAATGTACAAAAATAAATGCAGAGAAAACAAAGCCTGGTATAGTATTACCGTTTTCCTCATATAATAAATAGCAGTTTTGTTAATATAACTAAAAAAAAAAAGAAGTAAAGCCTGTTAAATGGCAATGCAATTGAGAATATAATACTGTACTGACAGTATATCTCTGGCATGAGTTAAGAGATCTGTGTATATAATTACTAATCACCATGGGGGGGGGGGAAAAATACATAGGCATTCAACCTTTCAGAACCACTGCACAAAATTCAGTGCTGAAAAATTAAATCTCTATATATCATTGGCATGAGGAGAGGGAAATTTTACATGCTGTTTTCTGGAAACAATTTGAGAATGCATTTCTGTATGTGCCACTCACAGCAGGTTACATCATTGAAACACACTGCAACACAAGTGCTTTAATGTGTGAAAATATTGCAGTGACCATAGATGGCATTTACCCTTTCATAATAAGTCTAGGTTCAAAACCCATTAACATTGTAAACCATGAACAGCCTATTTTTTTTTATTTTTTTTTTTTCTGTTAATGCACTCACTTTTCTAACACTTGAAAGAACTTATTTTGGTTCAGTCTGCTTTCAGGAAGCACATGATCTATGGAAATTGAAGACCCGCTTTACAACCCTTTTCGTTTCACTTCATTTTTTCTTAATATTATATGTTATAAAATTAATATTGAAATATAACACGGTAAAATGTAACCCCATAACAAAAAATAAATTAAATGAAACCCTTTTTAATAAATGAATTATTTTCATATTCATTGAGAACATTGGAAACCAAAGATTCTATATCAGACATTGGCAAAGCTATGGCAGTTTACTAAACAGTTATTTAGCCACCTGTTTTACAGCTGCATAAAACACTGACATTTACTGGTCATACATAACCAGTTTAACTTACATTTAACTAGTGAGTCTCTTTTCCATTTATTTATTTCATGTTAAACAAAACAACTTGTGCCCCACCCAAGACATATGGCCCATTATTTTTTTTTTCAGAAGTTACACAATTTCCACAAAAGTATATAACACAAAAATTAAGATCCATACACAGTGCTTTATTAACTAAAAATGATGGTTAGAAAATTTTGTTGATTTACATATCCTTCCCAGCTACTTTTAAAACACTGTATGATGGCCTACGCAAAATGTGGAGTCTTGTTTATTTATTCTGGTCTCTTAAATTTGATTCCCACTACTCTAAATATCAAAGGAAAGCCACCCCAGTGATTTTGTCATTTTATTTTATCGTATGGCTGAAACTAAGGGGGAAATTCTTCAAAAACACAGAAGCATACTTTGTATAAGTGCTTGACTGTGTATGCTAAAAAAAATTCATTCTAAAATGACAGAAGTAATTGCTCACATAAAAATATTTCTGTACAAGTAAATTATTTTTGACAAAATTTCACCGCTACTTTGTTGGAATGAAAATTAAATTTAGGATGTATGCATAGAATAAAATACCAGTAACTGGCATTGGTGCAGTGATATTTTTCTGTTGCCAACCCTGGCATCTCAGCAAGAGCATAGTTAAAGACAAAACTTTGCCACAGTGTTACACGAGCAAATCCATGCTCAAAAGAAGATATGACTATATAAAAAAAAAAAAAAAAAAAAAAAAAAGAATTGCATTATTTCCCCTTGAAATTAGTAAAACTTTCCTTCAGAACACAGTTTGCCTACTCTTGTCTAAGTTGTGAATGTTGTGATGTTTGGTGGATAATGACAAGAGGAATTCTATACTATGCTTTTTAAAATGTGTCAACACAGTGCTTTCCCGATATATGTTGTGACACTATACGCAAACTATCATAATGCACTACTTTCCTCTGCTGGAACAAAATCTTGAAGTAGATAATGGTAATGTATCCTTCTGTCATGTTAAGGAGAAAAATTTAGGTGCTGGAAAACGTCTACAGAAACATCAGGAATATTGTTGTTGCGATTACAAAATTATATAGACAAGACAAAGCCCTAAACAATCACTTTTGAATGCTTTCCTTTACATAGCAGGGAGGCAGTAGCTGGCAGAGACCTCCGATAAGTGAGGGAAGTAGTATGGTCTGACCCAGGCTGAAGATTCAAAGTGAAATAAAGTATCTAAGTACCAGGTGTCTATAATTCATGTTCAGATTTCCAAGGGCGCTACAGGTGGGATTATTGCTCGGAATGACTTCAAATGTGGTATGACAACTCCACAGATGATAGAATTTTGTTTGACAGGAAAACAAAAATTAGTTTCAAAACTCACCTCCAGGTGATAAGTGGGGATGCAATCACATGCAACAATGAAGAGATATGGTTCAACATTTTGCTACCATCCAAATATGGAAATTAGAAGTGCTGCAATGTTGCAAGCTTAGAGAGAATCTGCTATAAAGGCAAACATTTGCGAAATGCATCGTTTCACTGCAGGTGAGTAGTCCGTGTTTCAAAGAGCAATGGCAGTGTCACCAAAAGATCATGCACTTCCTGTAAAGTTGTTTTACTGGAATAACAGCTGTGACTTAACAGCACTGCACATGTTCAGAATATTAAAGGGCTTAAACACCAGGTCAATGTCTGCAAATGGTTTACATAAAATGCTCTGGAATTTTAATGAGACAGGTTCCTTGGGAGTCAAACCTGGCTGACGAAAGTCAGTCAACCAGCAGACCGTAGAGAATGTGGCCACAACATTAGAGAACAGGATGTCAAATGTTGTTGGAAGGAGTAGTGGTGCATGCTGTATTGCTTAGTCTTTAGGCAAGCCCTCAACACAGTGCACAGAGTTCTAAGAGGAATACTGCACTGTTATCCTTACAGGAATTCTCATGTTCAGCACTTGCTTCCCTCTGACTGGGGTGCACGAAAAGCATTTGCACTGCAGTTTCTTGCTCAGGTTGAACTGGATGACGAATGGCCATGAAACATTTTGTGGACAGACGAAGCCCATTTCCATCTGTATGGTTCTTTTAACATGCACAACTATAGTTTGGGAAAGAGAAAATTTTACACAACATATGTGTGTGAAATCTCATTCCATTCCCCAAGTCACCATTTGGTATGGTTTTACAGCAGAATTTATCATTGAACCCCTTTTTTTTCTTCTTTGAGGAACCAGTGGGTCTTATTACATGGACAATGATATGAATCTCTTTGGCCTGGAGAACTAGGTGGTTCCAACATTTCAACAGTGTCAGGCTTCAATTCAAAAGTTTTATGCAGGTTGGTGCTCCTCACATAGCAATGACTCAAGCAGTTGCAGAAGGCACATTTCACCAAAGACAAAATAATTAGCTGTCAGCTTTCAACAACTGGATCAGTGCACTCAATCTAAACTCGTGTGACTTTTGACTTTGGGGCATCTAAAGAACTCGTCTGTCACGGCCACATAGAAAACTTGGTGGATCTCAAGGCAAGCATTAAGCACCATATACACAACATTTCTAGTGAAACACTTCGACCTGTGGTTGAGGATGCTATTCTGTGATTTTAGCATGCTGCAGAAAATGGAGGGCAGCATATCAAACATGTTGTGTGACTACAAAATGTGTTTTCTGTAGAGTTTTGTGTATTTTTCTCTGCTGCAATAAAGAGCCACTTATCCCCCTGGAGGCCAGTTTTGGAAATAATTTTTCTGTCGAACAAAATTCCATCACCTGAGGAATCATATCAAATTTGAAGTTATTTTGAGCAATAGTTATACCTTGGAAATGTAATTTTTTTTTATTATAGATACCCAGTAGTTTATGGAAGAAGTTATTATTGTTGTTGTTTTTTTGCATTTATTACTATATGAATTACACTGCACAATCTAAAATGTGCTTACATTAAAAGGTGCAATGATAAAAACTAATGGTTTTTTTTGTAAAGGTTGGAGAATACAACATATAGATGACCTTTTCTAATTTCTTATGTAAATAGTTTTACCTGATGTGGTTACCCGAAACTTCAACCCACATCAAATAAACACTACTATATCTGTACACATGCTTTGCATAACACGACAACTACATCAATTGTTTGAATATTTCTACTCCATGCACTTTTGTTTTTCAAACTACATTTATTTAAGACACTTCCTGCCCTGTTTTGTTTAGAGGCCCTTAATTACATTCAGCTTAAATTACTGTAAAAATTCAATTAACTTCCATTAGCTCACTGTTTTAAAAGGTTTTTTTTTTCAGTTATGTCACAGTGATTTGGTAATTATTAGCATCCACAATCCACATTTATAATTATTTCATTTAGTAAAGATCCGAGTATTCTGTTTTCTTTTTTTCACATAGAAAATATATTTTGCTGGAAACTAAAAAAGTATGCTAAACTTGCAGTTGATTTTGATATTTTTAGTCTCAAAAAAAAAAAAAAAAAAAAACTGCTTACACAAAACAAAACTTAGACTTTAATGAAGCATTGTGAAGGCAGATTGTGGATGCTAAATTTTAATACAACCTAACATTACATTAACTGAAGATATGTTTAATAAAGATGAGGTAGTGCAAATTATTACAGTGGAAGCCAGACATAATGCAGTTGGTTATACTGTGGAATCGGATATAACGTGGGTCTGATCATGTCCCCCAAGCAAAACACATGCACAAATACATATGCAGATTCAGATATACAGTGGGTATCTCCATAACGTGTTGTCGCCTTGTCCCTGCATAGTGTATACCCATGTTATAACAGACTTTCACCATATGCACCTAATTGATACAGCTGAAGAACTAATGCATTAATGAATATAACACGAGGAAATGTATGAAAGTAGAAATGTTCAAACAATTGATAGACTTTGAACTATATAATTACAGAAGCTATTTTCACCCTTATAAATTTGAGCTAATGTATAAAGAAGGGCACAATTTCCTGAGCTAGGTGGCAAATTCATAATGCCCTTTCTCACAGTATCTCTTTCTTGAAGTTGAATTGGCAAAATGCTTATGGAATGCGTAGTGTAAAACCATGTTTAAAACTCTCCAGTTTCTGTTGCATGATTTTCTTTTCATTTCATACAAAACAGCACAATGAAGATTTCCCTCACTCTTGACACAGAATTTTTATACTAAGTGGCTAAAGGTGTCCACATGACACATAAATTTTGTGGAAAATCAATTTTAATGTTTTTAACCAGAAAGATAGTTATGGCACATTATGTCCAGCACTTGAAAACCAAACTCAAAAGCTTTTCTGTTATTAGTGAAATTGCCAATTCCTGTTTTGCACACATAAATTATTTCTCTGATATATATTGGGTAAGGAGAAAACAATATTCGGAACATTTAGCTCGGAGATGCAGAGCAATCATCCACCATGAAAAAGGCACATTAATTCATTTGTTACTAGGGCATTCAAAAGGACTTCGACACTTGTCAGTTGATTTGCAATGATTCCTCTCAAGTTAATGAACTATACCTTATTTGAAAGCTTGTCTAATTTTGTCACTACATGTTAAAAACAGACACTTCTCCTGAAATAAAAACAATTATTTCTCTTTTTGCTGGCAGCACTTCAGTACAGTCTGTGAATGCTGTGCATTTTGCCTATGGAGTCTACTACAGACAGGGAAAGATTTTACATTTTCACAAAGATGCAGCTTGGGAATGGGGAGAAAACAAAATCATGCTGATTTACCATAAGTACATGGAGATCATACAAGACATGTAAATTCAGACAAGAACAGCACCGCTTCGGAGACCTCACTTGTGAAGGAAGACCAAAGGAAGCCATGAATGGGAGAACCAAGCTGCTTTTCTTGAACTCATTAAGGAAAACCCACACACTACCATTCAGGTATTACATTTACATGTTGGTGTATTAACTGGCAGTGTGGAAACAATTACACATCAACATTTGAAGTTTCAAAAGATCTGTGCCAAATGGGTGCCCTGCAAACTGACAGAACAGCAAAAGAAGGCTAGAGTCAATTCTTGAAAAGAGATGTTGGCAATGTTTGAACCTAGTGGCCCTGAACAGTTAACAGACATTGTCACAGTTGATGAGACATGAATGTGAATACACATAACTTGTGGCAAAGCTAACCTGATTATGGAGTTGAAGGTACAGAGTGTGTACTTTCACTGCATAAGACAGTTCCAGTCTGAAAGCTCATTTTCAAGCTTGAACTGTGGCTAAAAAATACATAGTTGCTTTGCTTTAAATGTTGTGCATACGTACATTAGGAAGCTGCAACCAAAAGATATTTACTGCTGGTGGAAAAGAAGCGAGCACTCGAATATATTGTTGGGGGGGGGGGGGGGTTGCTAATAGCATAATGAGCACTAAGTTTACTTTTGTTTTGAATCCCGTCATGGTGGTATACTGCACCTCATTAGTGTGGACAAATACTGAGAAAACATGGCATCAAAAGCTTCCAGCCCATAGTCAAGTTAAGTTTGTCCGAAGTACAGACAGCTCACAGAAAGATAGACAACTGGGTTTGGGTTGCGTAAGACAAACAACATTCCCAAATCCTCTGACAAGGCTGCCGCTCAAGGAAACGGATGCTCTTTTTTTCTTCTAATTACCAAGGAATGGTAGCTGTGGACACCTTACCTGAAAAAATTACTACAAATGGCCAATAAATACTATTCCAACACTGTTTTGCCCAAATGGCTAAGTGGATGAAGGAGCAACGTCCAACAACAGGCAGGTCAATGGTTCTTATTCACTACAATGGCACTACTCACAAAACTTGGAAAATTATGATCTGGAGCACAAAAAAAAAAAAAAACTACTACCCCATCCTGCATATTGGAAAAACCTTGCACCATGTGATTTCTGATTGTTTCCAAAATTTAGATAGGAACTTGCTGGTAAGCCTTTTACAAACTGATGCAAGAACTTGGAAAATACATTAATTTATTCACAGTTACAGAGTATTCCCAACAAGAGTACCAACAAGTGTTCCAGAATTGGCAAAGATGCTGAAGGAGAGTCTTCTGAAGGACAGTAAAAGTTTTGTTTATATTTTGTTCTGTAGATGCATGTCAGGAACCTTTTGAACACTCCTTGTACCTGGGGCTTCTTCTGGCTGTGAGGAGCAAACTCCCTCACAGATGGCTGACAAGAAAGTTTTAGTATGGGCAAGAACAGGTTTCAGGTTAAACATTGCATTTTTCCGAGAACTGTGTTACAGACGCTGCAAAGCCCATTCCATGAAACTCAGTTTACATAGCAGATCAGCCAATGGCCAAATAGTTTGAGTGAAAATCTTTTTTATAATACAGAGATTCATACTTGTCCTGAATTTTAATCCTAGCAAATCACAACACATTTTATAACTTGATATGGTAACTTATGAAATCTAGGAACATACCTTCCTACTGGGTAGTGTTGTGAAATGACTTCACAGACAAAGGCATCATCTTAACTGTGTCAATGTGCATAGTTCTTAAACTTTGGCAATAATTCAATGTACATAATCAGTACACTGTCGTTTCACTTGATTGATACTCATAAACGAACATTCACAGCCAATCTATTTCAATACTGTATGGTATTAAAATGACTAATAAAATCTGCATCGGGGCAGTAGAAATACTAAACTGAATATTAAGTCATGAAGATATAGGAAACAATGAGTAATGTATCTTTACTTGGTGAATAGCATCACTTTCTGCATCCACTTTCAATATTTGCTCAATTTCTTTTTCTGGCTTATTTTAGCCAATTAGTTTGGCTAATCTTTCAATATTTATTTAGCCACAGATTAAAAATTTAAGGATCATATTTAAAATTTATCAGAAAATGTGGTAGTAAGCAGCATGTGCATTGCCCACATCCTGTTCAACACAAGATATTTCCCTTTCACATAACTGGCATATATTCATATTCAAATGTTCCCATTATCTCAACAAAAAAAATTGTGGTACCTAAACATGTTAAATGATATTACTGTTTGTTTACTTTACTTTTGGAAATATTATAAATTTCCCCCTACATATTTAGACCCTTATCATGCACGTTTCTGCTGGGGTAAGTCCTTCACTGCACTAACGAAGTTCTGACAGAAGTGTTCCACTGTGAGATTTCTTTATCTGTACATTACTTTTTGCAAGAATCCTATAGACTTTTTCTTTCCAAAACTTCAATTAAAATTTACATGATTACAAGCAATTAAAATGGAAGGCAAACAAATAAAACTCATTAAAAATGGGCAAGATCATGTTTCTTTTTGACATCTGCCAAATTTATGAGGCATGCAGTGTATGCTTACACAAAGAAGCAGATGTTAACTGAGAACTGACGGTCTACCGGTCTACCGATGGACTCCCCTGCCCAGTTAGAAGTTCAGAATACCTAAGATATCAATATTTCCAAATATTACGTAAACAAACACTAAGCTCATATTCTAGTTTTGCCAATCAGTGGTTTTCAACATAAGTTACCTGCCACTTGTTAGCACAGATTCAGTGAAAAGACAAAACAAAACTGGATGACCAGTAGATTCCATAAGTCAGTGTGTATGAGAGAGACCAAGGGATGTGGTGACAATTGGGGAAACAGTTCCCAAACCTATTAGATCTACAACTGATACTAAAAAGGTAAAACAATATAAATATAAATGCAGTCTTTCTCTCTCTTCTTTATTTTTCTTTTTATTTCCCAACACAGTTGAACCAATTTTGTGGCACATTTACAGAAATGCATTTAGAAATTCAAATAATGACTAATTACTATTTAAAGGGTTAATTCTTAATTCATACCATAGTTGCAAAGCCAGGAAATATATAGCAATTAAATCATTTTATACATTCATATGGAATATCAAAACTACTACTAAATAATAATATACACCTTATCGATACCATGAATCACTCATTGTGAACATAAAGTAAGCATACACACAGACACAGCTGTTTTTAAAGCAATAATATGACCAACAGAAAAGCAAGAACCTCAATCAAGTTATTTAGTAACTGATTTTTTTTGTCAAGTTTTTGCACATATTAATACAGAGTGTTGTTAATGAAGAAAAGAAAATGTTTACTAGGAGAACACTCAAAATTTCTAAATGTCATGTGATTAAGAAAGAAATTAGTCATGAATTGACAAAAAATGTGCTTCAGCACTAACGAAACATTCAAGAAAACTAATAATTGTAGCAACTTAACACCAACAGGATACACAACACCCTCTACCCTATAAAAAAAACAAAAAAATCAAAACAGAAAAAAAAACAAAAAAACACATGGTAATCAAAACCACTAAACTGCACAACTATGTGCTGGCAGGGGCACAGCCATTTTCAAAAGCTAATGATCATTCTTAAACAGTTAATTTTGCTCTTACAGTTTATTGGGGCATGATACAAATCTTTTTTGCTTCACTCAATATTTATGTGCATTCAATTCTTTGTATCTTCTAATCTAGAGAAAGTAGTTTTGGGAATACAGTGTAAGTTCAGAGCCACATCATTCTCATACAGTGTCGTAATAATACGCATAAAATATGGTTGCCAGCATTAGTTCTGTGTACTATGATTTTCATTTCAACATTTTCATTATAATGCTATCATAGCAAGAATAATTGGAAGTGAAACACGTAACACCCAAACATTAGAATAATTCTTGATGTCGACCTATCACACATAAGTTACGTAAAAATTACAAGTGGTGGGACGTTTCGGTAGTGACTTTTACCTGCATCACCCACGGAATGAAACACATGGTATATAAGCATCAGTTGTTGCCAGATTTCAAAATAGCTTGCCAAATGATAAGTATGCTAAAAGGTAAAAACGCACCTTTAACATACCTATCATTTGGAAAGCTATTTTGAAATCTGGCAACAACTTATGCTTATACCACGTGTTTCATTCCGTGGGTGATGAAGGTAGAAGTCACTACCGAAACGTCCCACCACTTGTAATTTTTACATAACTTAGATTTTCCCCTTTCAGCTTTGTTAAATTTTTTACTGCTATGGCAGCTTTAAACCATTGTTCTCCAAGTAATGTCACAATAGAACCAATATCCCAAACTTTGTAGCCACTGTATTTGACCACGGTACAAGTTCAATGTGCGGGTTGCGACGTGTGCTCCTTGCCTCGTTTGATTTTCCACAGCAGTGCCGAGACGGGCCAAGCCCGAAGTAGAGCTTGAGCCCGAACCGGGCTGCGTAATACTTACTGGAGTTCGGGCTCGGGCTCTGAGAGAGGGAGATAATTGTCTTCCTTTTTCTTTTGATGTGATTTTATATGATTTATCACACGATACTTTTTTACACTTTTCTAGTTGTTAAAGATAATTCTTCGGCAACTGGATCTATTGGGTTGTCGTCGGAAAAGTCATGACGTATTTTGGAACCCGATGGCGGTTGGGCAGTTTTGGAAGTACTAGAGGCATGTTATCTCTCTCTCTCTCTGTTATTGCTATGGCATTCGACAGGTGCCAGTTCTAGCTGCAGTCTAAAAGGAATAGTGAGTGATTTGGTTGATTTGCGGAGATTTGACATCAAGTTGAAGATGGAAGACCAAACCGTGCATTTCCACCATATTTTACTGTTTTACTTCCGTAAAGGGAAGAATGCACGTCAAGCTTGTGAAAAGTTGCGTAAAGTGTACGATGATGATGTTCTACAAGAACGTCAGTGCCAGCGGTGGTTCGCAAAATTTTATGCTGGTGATTTTGACCTCAACGATGCTCCTCGGTCTGGGAGGCCAACCGAGGTTGATGACGACCAAATCAGGGCATTGATCGAGTCAAACCCACGTTACACGACACGAAAGATTGCAGACACATTGCAATCTTTCGATCATTCAAGCGTTCACGACCACCTGAAGAAGCTGTGATATGTAAACAAGCTCGATGTATGGGTTCCTCATGAACTCAAAGAAGCTCAATTGACGGCGCATATAAACATCTGCGATATGCTCATTAAACGTGAGGAAGACGATCCTTTTTTGAAGCAACTGATAACTGGTGACGAAAAGTGGATTGTGTACAACAATGTGCTGTGCAAATGGTCTTGGTCCTGACGTGCTGCTTCACCTCAAACAATGTCCAAAGCAGACATTCATCAGCGGAAGGTTCTGGTCTCAGTGTGGTAGGATTTTAAAGGTGTTGTGTTTTTCGAGCTCCTACAACGGAACTAAACAATCAATTCGAATGTGTACTGTTGGCAATTGGACAGTTTGAACGAATCCATCATCCAGAAATGTCCAGAGCTCATTCATCGTAAAGGTGTTGTGTTCCATCACGACAACGCGAGACCACACACAAGTTTGATCACCCACCAAAAATTATTTGAGCTTGGGTGGGATGGGTTGCCACACCCAGCATACTCGCCTGACCTTGCGCCATCAGACTTCTACTTGTTTTGCTCTCTTCAACAGTCCTTGCGTGGTATAATGTTCAATTCAGATGAGGCTGTAAATCAGCACCTTGTACGGTTTTTTGCCACGAAAGACAGGTCCTTTTATAAACGAGGCATTCTGCAGCTCACTGCAAGATTGCAAAAGGTTATCGAACAAAACGGGCATTATATCATTGATTGATCTTTGTTCTTTCTATTAATAAATGACCTTTGCAAAACATGGTTAAAATACGTCATTAGTTTTCTGACAACCCAATAGATGGGGAGTAGGAATTTGGCAGAGCAACCCATTTCGGGCTTGGGTAACAAAATACCATAGGCCATGAATTACAGGATTTCTGCGAAGGAAAAGTTTCTTTAAAAACTATAAACAGTAGATAGCAAGCTGAAGAAATTTTGCTCCCTACTTCAAAGGGGCAGCTTCTTGCTAATTCTATTGAGCAACATACAACTTAGATTTTTGTGCCTCCCGATTTTTCCTGATATCCTGATACAACCCCCTCCCCAAAAACATTTCAGAAAGAAATGAATGGTCAAAGAAACTATAGAATCCCTTTCCCATTCCGCAGTTGAGAAAGACGTCGGTTAATTGCATGGGTAAGAAAGAGTGGAAGTCTGGACGAGATGACTTTTTTTTTTAATGCCTAAACAGGTTAATGATAGTTTTCAGGCTCGTTCGGGCCCAGACTCTATCTTGCAATATAAAATTCAGGCTCGGGCTCTTAAAATTGAGCCCGAACTCAGCTCTGTTCCACAGTACGTGCTTTCAGTTGTCTGCAGCAGTGCTGAGACGGGCCGAGCCCAGGCCAGAACCAGGCTCTGAGAGAGGGAAAGAATTTTCTTCCATTTCTTAAATGTTATTTTGTACAATTTAGCACACAAGACTTTTTTACACTTTCTAGTTGTTAAATAGAATTCTTTGGCAACTGGGGAGTGGGAACTCGGCAGGGCAGCAGGCTATTCATTCCGGGCTTGGGTAACAAATACCAGAGGCCATGAATTACTGAATTTCTACGAAGGAAAATTTTCTCTAAGAACTACAGATAGTAGATAGGGAGTGGGAACTCGGCAGGGCTATTCATTCCAGGATTGGGTAACAAATACCATAGGCCATGAATTACTGGATTTCTGCGAAGGAAAAGTTTCTCTAAGAACTATAGATGGGGAGTGGGGACTCGGCAGGACTATTCATTCTGGGCTTGGGTAACAAATACCATAGGCCATGAATTACTAGATTTCTGCAAAGGAAAAGTTTCTCTAAGAACTATAGATAGTAGATGGGGAGTGGGAACTCGGCAGGGCAATTCATTCCGGGCTTGGGTAACAAATACCATAGGCCATGAATTACTAGATTTCTGCAAAGGAAAAGTTTCTCTAAGAACTATAGATAGTAGATGGGGAGTGGGAACTCGGCAGGGCTATTCATTCCGGGCTTGGGTAACAAATACCATAGGCCATGAATCACTGAATTTCTACGAAGGAAAAGTTTCTTTAAGAACTATAGATAGTAGATAGCAAGCTTACCAAATTTTGCCTCCTACCTCAACATGGCAGCTCCCTGCTGATTCTGTTGAGCAATGTATGAGGTAGATTGTTGTGCCTTCCTATTTTTCCTGATGCCGGCCCCTCAAAGCATTTCAGGAAGAAAATAATTGTCCAAAAAAAAAAAAAAAAAACCCTATAGAAATAAAGAAATAGATAGACATCCTTTCCTCACTCTGAAGTTGAGAAAGACATCGGTTCATCACACAGGGGGAAAGAGTGGAAATCAGGAAGAGGAATTTTTTTAAATGCCTAAACAGGTTAATCATAGTTTTCGGGCTTGTTCGGGTCCCGGGTTCTTAAGGCTCTACGAGACCCGCCATCTTCTATTGTGCCTTCTCTTGTTAACCAACGGGCAAGCGTATTTCACAAATTGCTCGGGCAATTTTGCACATTTTGGAACACTGTTTGTGGCTAACGCAAGATATATGATAAATAAAGAGTTCCCTGGTTTCAGATTTTCATTTTGGACTCTTTTAAGTATTTTTTATTAATTAATAAAACTGTGGAAGACGCCTTGCTACGACTTTTGCTGCAGATAAAAAATGAAGGGAAAGGTCAATAAAAATTCTGCAACCAGGAAACTCATTATTTATCATATATCTTGCGTTAGCCACAAACGGTGTTCCAAAATGGGCAAAATTTCCCGAGCAATTTGTGAAATACGCTTGCCCGTTGGTTAACAAGAGAAGGCAGCAATACAAGATGGCGGGTCTCGTAGAGCCTTAAAATTGAGCCCGAACTCAGCTCTGGTCTGCAGCACAGGAAAACTGCCCCACAGAAAATATGTACATTTATGTCATGGAACTATCCCATGCAGAAATGCCTGGTCTTTTTTGCCTGACACCCCAATAAAAGGATAGTGACCTGAACCTGTGAACTTACTGAGCAGTGCCTACAAGCAGAAAGCAACAGCAACGTGCATTTTAACCTCGTAGAATTTATATTGTGTATTTCTAAAATTATCAGAAGGGTTTGAAAGATAATTATAAATGAGAAAAATACAATGCTCTGATAAAAAAAGGGGGGACTAATAAATTTGCCCTTCACATGATAATGCTGCTTAAAAGCATACAAGTGGGACGGGAAAGAAAGAGTACAGTGGATGTTAGCTCCTTTCAGTGAACGTTCTGCCACAAAAAGTTTAGTAACACATTTTAAAAGTTGGACAGGAAATAAAAAAAAAAAAAAAAAAAAAATTTTTGCATAACAAAGTAATCTGCCATTGCGGAAACACAGAACATCTATGTAACGACAGAAAGAAAGCATTATTTGCTTCCTGTTAAGACTTTATGCTCCAAGAGCTCTGCTAGTTCTAATAAGTACAATCAGCTCTATAATTAAATGGATGACTGCAACCACCAAAGAAGAGAATGCACGCAAAAATTGAGTGTAAACGTTACCACTGGAGAAACATATGTAGAGACATGGGATGATTATTTTACACGAATTATAAATTTTTTACTCCTACACACTCTTGAATGAAATTTTGCACTTCACTTTTAAATTGTGTAAATATGGCAGTCAAGCCACATTTGAGAACTGCTTCAAAACAAAGTCCAGAAAATCTGGTTATTCAAAAAGTAATTTGTTTGTAAGCTTTATTAAAGTGCTAATATCATTGTATGTGGAACATACTACCCACACTGAATAACATTGTGCTATTTTATTTGTGGAAAATTTTTTCATTCAAGTGCTGTTCCTGAAAGTTAGCTTGTCAAAAATAATGGCCATACAGGTTGTAACCTGGGCAATTTCATATAAAGTTTTAAATCACAGAAGCACTGCTATAAATGCTACACACTTTCTTCGCATAAAAAAAAATTCTTTTGAATATTAGGTCTGACATTGCTGAAAATTTACAACTTCATGGTGCTAAAGAAAAATACTGTGCTTACCCTGCCTGCACACACATTCACCAATGCATTTAAAATAATATATATTGAATGCTGAAAACAAAGTTTCAAATAAAACTGAAGTATCACAAAGATAAACCAAAGATGCAATGAATTCAAATATTCCTTTTCTGTGCATTTCTAAATTTGCTATGAAACAGTTAAATTTTAGAATAATGGTGCTTCCTAAAAGCACACTAAAACTAGCTGAAATAAGAACAATGAATTTTGAAACCATGAACACTTGAAGCAAAGGTAAATATATTGCCAGTACTTAGTTCAAGTCATGTTTGAAATCTGCCCAAGACAATGGGTTCCACTGGACAAAAGGAGACAACAAAAGCAAACACTCAAGAAATGCATATAGCGTATTAAATCCGTTTATTTTTATGGCGTAACAAAGCACAAAGATTTGCCATTCGCATTCCACTGGGAGGCTTTTTAAGGCAATGGTAGACATTTTTATGTCTACCATCACCTTGAAAAAGCTTGGCGAAACTTTGTGCTTTAACGCCATAAAAATAAACGGATTTAATACGCTATATATGTTTCTTGAGTATTCACATTGTGGTGTATTTAAAATAACGTTAAAAGCAAACACATATGCTGGGGCTATCTACATCAAAGACCTCTTATTTATTATAACATCCTTGGAAAATCCTAAACAGCATAATCAATGATGGGTATGAAATTAGCTGTCTACATGCTAATGCTGTGCTACTCTTATACATTATAAGAAAAGTATCCACACGAGTACTTAGTCAACAAAATGCAAAAGCAAATAAGAATATTAACATTCCTTTCATAAAAAAATTTAACTATGGAATTAGCAACTGAATCCATTGAATTCAACAAAAAATTGTAAAAATACTTATTAGAACTGATTTCCAAGAAAAAAGAAAGTGGAGAAAGAGAAAGGGTGCTTCCTATCTGGATACAAGTATTAAAATAAAACTTCCCCTGGACTACATACATATATACACACTGTACACCTGAGATGCTAACTACCCCTTAGTTATATTGTAAAAATCAGATCGCCCTGACAGAGCTTTTTTTTTTTTTTTTTTAATTCAGCAAAAGGAATTAGCATTACGGGAATCTGTATACAACAAAGGTATGTCAGTTGATGAAGAGAGAAAAAGGAAAACAGGTAACCAAAAAATGCAACTAAAAAAAGTAACACCTGACATAAGTGGGTAAAATGTCAGGGTCATTCCATATGAAATCAACCAGCAAAAATTCAACCTGACCATTTTTGATTTTTATGAAACTTGGTATATTTGTAGAATTCGTCAATATAAACATATATGAATTTTTAATGCATCCGTTTTTGAGTTATTGTTTTTTGAAATTTCAAAAAAAAAAAAAAAAAAAACCTGAAATTTCATCATCTGAGCAAACTTTAACTGCCAATTACTTGGGTTCTAGTAGAGCTAGCTAGGGTCATGAATTATGGCTCATTTTAAAGATCTTGAATTGGGATTTCATTTGATATGCCACATGACACTATTAAAAAAAATTAATGTCAATTTTAAAATTGAAATATTAAAAAATGTGTTTTTTTAAAAATCTGAAAAAATATATGTTTAACAAACCATCAGTGACTGAGGAATTGTTTATTTTGTCTGTCTAAAATGTTATCCCTGGTCTTACAACAAACACTGCAAATGTTAATGAATTAATTATAATTAGTTAAAAAGTTAATATATATCCATAAGGGTAACAAATTGTGTTTCTTTCCTAGGTTTTGAAGTAAAAGCAAAGTAAAAGATGGATGCCAGCAGACCATCCACATCAAAAGTTTCAAGTGTGGTTTACTGTTGCAACCCCCTTGGGAAACCAAACCATAAATATATAAAAAAAAAAAAAAATCTGTGACCAGTTTCCAAGAATCTATTGCTACAGAACAAGTTGCTCAAAACTGGAGACAAGATCTGTGACAGTTGTCGTAAAGCAATCCAGAAATTTCACTCTGAAGCTGCTGAACATTCCTCTTCATCTTCTGACAGCTATAATGAACAAGAAGCCGAAGGCCATGCTGTTCCATCTGAAAACATTGAAGTATCAACTCCTGAAAAAGAGCATGCTATAGAAGCATTTAACAGAAGTTTACAATGTCTGGATGAAACACCAATCAAGAAAAAAATGCCTGCAAGAAAAAAATACCCTGAAGAGAAATATTTAAAAAAGCCCAAGAAGCCTTTCGAGCAAAATTATTAAAGTTAAGTCCTGCGTCTGAACTAAAGGATATTTCATCTCCTGAACCAGAAATTATAAGACAGTTGAAAGAAAAATTTCATTCCACAGAAAATAAAAAGCATAAGAATGCAGATATTGAGTACACTGCCTAAATCTTGGTCACAGAAACGAATTGAAACAGAATTTAGAGTTTCAAATTTTATGGCCAGAAAGGCTAAAAAAAGCTAGTAAAAGAAAAAGGTATCATGTGTTCTCCTGATCCAAAGCCAGGAAAGACTTTAGACAACGACACAGCAAATTGTATACAAGAATTTTATGAGAGTGACGATGTAAGCTGCCAAATGCCAGGAAAAAAGACTGTTTCCATTAAAATAGATAATAAGCATCAACAGGCAAAAAAAAAAAAAAAAAAAAAAAAAAAAAAAAAACAAATTGCTTCTGAGTAATTTGCGTAAATTGTATACTCTTTTTAAAGAGAGATTTCAAGAGAAAAAGGTGAGGTTCTCCAAGTTCTGTGAACTTCGCCCTAAGCACTGCGTTCTTGCAGGAGCAAGTGGCACACATTCTGTTTGTGTTTGTACAATGCATCAGAATGTTACTCTGATGATGACACAATGCAAGTTACCTGAATTAACAGGAGACACTGATCAGCCAATAAACTCCTATAAAGATGTCCTTGCAAACATAATTTGTGGAAACCCTACACCTGCATGTTACTTCAGTCAGTGCAACAACTGTCCAGGATTAGAACAGCTCAAACAACGATTTGAAGATTGTTTTGATCTAAATAGTATAGAAAATGTGACATTCAAGCAATGGATGCAATTAGAGATGAGGACGGTACTTGAAACATTATCAAAATCCACACAGGAGTTTTTGGACCTGTTGTTTGGAAAACTTCCAGCCCTGCTTCACCATTCTTTTATAGCAACTCAACAGTCACGTTACTTAAGACATCTTAAAGACACAATAACAGAAAATCAATACATAGTAATTTGTGACTTTGCTGAAAATTATTCTTTTGTATTGCAAGATGCAGCTCAGGGTTTTCACTGGAACAATGCCCAAGCAACTCTGCATCCTATAGTTATATACTATTGAGATGAGAAAACTCAGAACCTAGGATATGCAAGTTTTGTGATTATATCCAACTGCCTAATTCACGACAGTACAGCTGTCCATCTGTTTCAGCGTTACCTAATTAATTTCATGCAGTCACATTTTTCTCAAAAACCTGAAAAGATATTTTATTTTTCGGATGGAGCAGCTTTACAATACAAAAACAAGTTAAACTTCCTCAGCTTGTGCTACCACGAGACTGACTTTAATATAAAAGCAGAATGGAATTTTTTTGCAGCAGCACATGGCAAAAATGCATGTGATCGGATAGGGGGTACTGTGAAGCGATTAGCTGCAAAGGCAAGTTTACAACTTGTTTATAATAATAAAATTATGACCCCATGCCAACTCTTTGAATGGGCCACTGCTAATATTGCCTCCTTCAACTTTCAGTTTGCAACAACAGAAAATTACAAAGAGGAGGAAATTATCCTTAAAAGTAGAATAGCTTCTGCTAAGACAATAAGTGGTACACAGAAACTCCATTGTTTCATTCCTGCAGGAAAACACAAATTACTAGTCAAAACTTACTCACTTTCTGAGCATTTTAAAGAAGAGATATGTGCAACAGATGAAGGGGAAGAAAACATTAGTTTTGAAAATATGGTAGGTTTTGTGATTAGTAAGTACTCAGAGCACTGGTGGTTGGGATGTGTACTTGGTGTGAATGAGGACACAGAAGAGGTAAAAGTGAGCTTCCTGGAGCCGCATGGTCCGTCTCCATCATACAAGTATTCTCAATCACCGGATATACTGTTGGTTCATAAATCTGATGTTTTGTTAAAATATGACCCGACAACAGCTACTGGAAGAGTATATAATTTAACAATGACTGAGACAAAGAAGGCAAATCAAGCACTGGCATACAAGTGCAGCAAAATTTAAAAGAAAGAGAAAAAGCAGGATACATATAGAAGATAAAATAATTTTGTAAGTGTAAATATGCACACAGAACCTTATACTGAATTATGAAATGAATTACTTTGGGACACAGTTTCAAATTACTTAGATGTTTATTTTCATTCTTTAAACATTTCACAATGTTTAAAAGAACAAGTATGACGTTTTACACAAACCACATAAAGAATAATACCCTTCCAGTCATATGTGGAACCGGTAAGTACATCTGGCACATTTCAGCTGCATTGTTCTACGTTGTTTTTTTTTATAGTGATCCCATAGCGATCCCATTATGAAACTTTCAGGATATGTAGAAAAATAATGTTTGTTAAATATAGATTTTTTCAGATTTTTTAAAAAACATGTTTTTTTAATATTTCAATTTTAAAATTTACATTAAATTTTTTAATAGTGTCATGTGGCATATCAAATGAAAGCCCAATTCAAGATCTTTAAAATGAGCCATCATAACTCATGACCCTAGCTCTACTAGAACCCCAGTAATTGGCAGTTAAAGTTTGCTCAGATGATGAAATTTCAGGGTTTTTTTGAAATTTCAAAAATCAATAACTTAAAAATGGATGCATTAAAAATTCTGAAAAAAATCATGTTTGTTTATATTGATGAATCCTACAATAATACCAACTTTCATAAAAATAAAAAAATGTCGGGTTGTGAGCCTTGTTTGATTTGACATGGAACACGTCAGTGAAAGTAGCAACCAAGATGCACTGAGCTTGCCACAGCAAGAAAGAGCCAGCTGCTGTAAGAAAAACTAGATGAAGGTTGAGTTTCATAGTGCAGAAGCTACAAATGACTGACATGCACAACAACAAATCACCACACTATGTCAGATACTGTGGGTCCAGAATCTGTGCAGTTTGTTTCCAGCAAAAGTAGACCAAGAAATGTGTTAAAAAAAACAACATTCACAGCTGTGAACAAATTAATAAGCTCTTTGATATGCTAACTAATTAAAAAAACAGCAATATTTTTACAAACAAACACAATGGCTCACTTACAAAATTGGCAGAAAAGTCGATTTGACAACTAAGTTAATTTGCCAGTGGTTAATACGTTTTACTCAAATTCATTTACATTAGCAAAGGGTGTTGTACTTTTATTAGAGGATTTAGAGCTTGCTCTCTTTACTTCTCTACTACCACTGGTGTTGCTTATAGTGCCATATCACACAAGCCTCTGAATGACAAGAAGAATGGCCATAAAGGGCAACAGAGGACATCAACCATGACATCAGATGCTACCTAAACAACAGTAGCAGAGCACAAGGTAAAGTGGAAAGCCTCTAATAAGATAATGACATCTGCCAATCTGCCATTACAAAATAACCTTACTGAAAACTAGCAGTCCAGAATGTGTTGCCTCCAGAGCTCACAGGCAGTGTCAGACAATGACAGTAATTTAGGTTTAGTTCCCCAAAACCCGGAATTCCAGACTTTCGTGAGGGAGAATGTTGAAATATTGAGAAGTGGGAGGAGAGTAAAAAGAAAAGTAATGAAAAAGTTCGAGTTTTAGATGTTTTTCCATTAACTATGGAAGTTACAAAGCTATAGAGCTCACAAGAAGTTATTTATGGTGTCTTGCTGTTAAGGATAACAGGAAATTGTGCCACATTCAGTAGAAATTCAATTATACACAGACACATTTATACCACTTCAATGCCTGTTGTTGTTCATGAAAAGGCTTTATATTTTTGATTCAACTTTCTCAAATGACTGCCAACATTCTTAGATAACAGAAAAACTAATAAAACAGCATATGATTTTTTGGTGCCAACATCTTTGGCAGCGACAATTTTTAGACAGTAACAATAATGCACAAGCCATTACGTAATAAAGTGGAAAAAGCATGAATTTCCTTAACGTATGCTCACCAGCCATGCCTTTTCATGAAATATGACATAAAATTTCCAGATAACTAAAAGGACTTGCTTAAACTGCAGTTCCCAGGAGGGCTTGAAGATGGTTTGATGATGTATTAGTTACTTACAGCTGAATAATATTCAAATGTTGATCCATATACAGCCCGATGTTGATCAGGTGTTGAATCACATGAGGATCACCTGAAGTGTTTTTATTTCATAAATATTTAATGTTTGCCAAACTACTACACAAAAACACTTTATGAGCTGCAATTTAATGTGAGTGAAATGTGTGCAAGGTTGAATGGCATACCAACCAACCAAACTGATGTGCAAAACAAAAATAAGTTGTGCCTCAGAAATGGAAGTCTATGATCATATCACATGTGAATAGTGGATGGACTTGAAACAAAAACATGCAAACTAAAATCTGTTATTAGATTAAAAGATGCCATAAACAATCCTAACAGTTCGCTATGACTAAGACACTGATTAGTTAGATGATTGACTCAAACCCTTGTCAAGTAGCTCCACTGTTCATACTCTTAAGGAGTGGACTACACACCCCTAAATATTTATAAATGGACTGTAAATAAACAAAACAAAAATTAAATAAAATCTAATGGTTTGTCATTAAGCAATGACATGGAAAACAAGTTCACACATACAGTGAAACCATTACCTGTTAATGAAATAGCAAAAACTGTTCAGTAATAGCGAAGTCAAAAATGCCAACAAATATAATCATAAAAAAAGTGGAAAAAGCCTTTTCTTGTCTTTAAAAATGGTTTCTCAATCAACATTTCAATATATGAATACACTGAAAATTCAGGTATAACCTGACCTTGCCAAATATTCAGCAGTGTTTCAAAACTCTGAAAATGAAAATTTAGCAACACAATTCCAGTTAACTTTCTTAATTTGCATTTTAAACCTCTAGCGTGAGTTCTTCATTGTACAGGAAAAACCTCTTTAAACTGCTGTGTAATGTATTTCAAAATCCTTCCATTCCTGCTCAGAAACTCTTTTTCTAGTCCATGAAAATATGTTTGTTATCTTCTACTGCCAAGTCTTTCCCCAGGAGCAAACCAATGCCATATTCTGACCTTAAAGTTGAAATAATTGTTGTTGTTTTTCTTTTCAGCAAAGGCAGCCTTTGTCATTCTAAGGGTATGTTTATGCTGCAGCCTCGATCGCCGAGCTGTGCACGTATGGATGCATGGCGATGATGAAACAAAACCATAACATTTTACAGGCTGATTTATCGTGGATCAGCAATGCTATTCGCGCTGCTTGCTGCGATCATTGCCACAGCTATATCAAACTGGTTTATTTTTTGAGCCTCGACCATCGACAGGCATCCTCAAACTTACGCTGTGATTGGTTCCTTCAAGGCCACTCTTCCCATCCATTGACCCACTTTCCCAACCGAGTGTAAAACCATGTAGTCATCTCTCTCGTATCTTTAAAAACAGCATTGTGTTTTTATAGAAGCAAGTTTTATTTGTGGAGTTTTCCTGTGATTTGAACTTTTTTTTTTTTGAACTTCTTGGATTGATCAAGAGTTTTCCTAGAATAAGGCTTCATCATGTGCATCGGTAAGGGATAGGCTTCATCACCTATGAACACAAAGGGGGCTTAGATGTCTGTACTTGGTAGGAGGTTATCTTCAGGAATGTTAAGCACACCCTTTTTCATTCTGTCGTACAAGGCAAACTTTCTAAAAGTGCCCCCATCACTTTGTTTTCCATAGGCTCCGATCTCAATGAAAATAAATTTGCAGTGTGCATCACTGACAGCCTGCAGAACTATTGAAAAGTAGCTTTTGTAATTAAAGAACATGGAGCCTGACCATTAAGGTTAAATATTCGGATGTGCTTTTTATCGAAAGAACCTAGACAGTTAGGGAATCCCCATTTTTTTAAAAACATATCAGCGATTTCTTTGAATTCTTCTTTAGTTGGTGGCTTCATATGCAGTGGTTGCAAAACTTGCCATAATACTGATAAAGTCTGTTTGACAATAAGAGATAGTCATATTCCTATAATAATAAAAGCCATGTGAAAAGCTGCAGGGTAAATGCTCCATGGCAAGCATCGCAGCTACATGCAAGCAGCGAGGCTGCAGCATAAACGTACACTTAGTTCCTTTTCAGTTATTTTTATTTATTGCCTTCACATTTTCAACTTATTTTCCCTGCAATACTGAATTCTAAACAAACCTATTTTTGCAGACATGGGCAGATCAACAGAAAACTGAAAAAGAAATTCAGATTGGCAAAGGCTGTTTTCATAATAATAATAATAAAAAAAATAGAAAAATAAACTACATAGTCATATCAAACTGGGTTACTTCTGGAAAAAACTTAAAGAAAATAGTAATGAAAAAAAGATTGGGCACAAAAGAAATCACCCCTAAAAAGGTGCCACGGTTCAGCAAGAAAAGAGAAATAGAAATAACGACACTGAAGATTTGGAGGACACCCAGTGCCATATCGGCAAGGTTTTTCCTGTCTGATAAACTCATAGTACAGGTTTAAAATGTGCACAAGATTTCACTCAATATGTATGGAAGTTACAGCTTAACCTTTCAGAATAAAAAGGGATTTTTAACTTATCACACAGAATTTTGAAACATTGGATCTGTTTCAGTGTTGCAGAAATGCTCGCAGATTCAAACAGCAGGACTACTTTTTTATTAATATGGGGAAAAAATGCATTGGAAGAGGAGTTTAAGACTCACATTTTAAATGGAAAAGCAATGGCAAAGATAAAAAATGAGCACACACCCATTTCCAAAAACACTTCTGATTACTGGACAGCAGCAAGTTTCCCTTAGTATCTAGAAATGTCATCATCATGCCATTTTTTATTGTACTGTTGACTAAAAATGTATGGGCACCAAAAATCACATTTTCTGCAGAAGATGTCAGTGCAATACTACCATTTTTTTTTTATCTGTACATACACTACCCAAAAATACTAACAGAAGTAAGAGTAAATATTACAGAGGTGGGGAGGGAGCACCAAAAATATGTAAATGTATAATGCAAACATCAGCAAATGACAAGATACATGGAAAACAAGTTACATGTAGCAGAAATGAAGATACTGACAGAGCTTTAGGTATCATCAAAAGTGGTAGAATTAGGGATGGAATAATATGAGTAAGAGTGTCTTTGAGTTTCAAAGACACATATTGCAAGATTGCACTGGTATGAATATGAGATTTGAGAGGTATGGGATATGTAGTTATATACATGGGGCTACCGATATAAAAAGGTATAATGAAAAATGTGAGACAGAACTATGTAAACAAAAAACATGAAAGAGAATGATTCAAAGAGTAAGGTAATGCAAAGATTTGTAACAGCAACCTTTCCTAATGGTGGGATTAATCATGCTGAAAGAGGAACACAGGCATTTCAGGTTAACCACAACAGCTGAAACAAAGTTTTAAACTGTAATGAAGACAACATCTAAATCCATACTAACATGGTCTTCACATCTTTGGAAGATCAACATCATGGAATGAAGAGTATGCACATGCCACTTCAAAAGTAGCATGGATTTCAACAATGTACACACATTGGTTCTTTTGCTGAACAGCACATAAAAAAATTACTGCACATACATATTTCAAACAGCTGTATGGTGTGTATGCTTACTTAAAGCTATTTACAAGACCAATAAATTTTCAGAATTACTCAGTAACCACGATACGATGTAACTTAAAAGCTAGTTAAATTACATGAATAAAATTACTTAAATCATAAAAATACTCTAAATAGCCTTATGCATATGATACACTGGCCAAAGCATTGTTTTTGAACTAATAAAAAGTGTTCATGCTGATATAGCAATATTTATATGGAAGCAGATGGGAAGAGGGTCTATTAAACTTTGGCAAATATTAAAATTCAGAGATCTGATGGAAAGTACTTAGAAAAAGAAGTGGTTAACACAAACTGTCAATTTAGCTAAATAAGAAAAGTTATAACTCAAATAATCATTGCATACATAATATTTGTACGAACTGATCATGACTATTTCTCAAGCAGACTACAGTGAAACTATTGATGTACTTACTAGAGCATCCTCAAGTCATTATGCTGCTCTGATTAGGTAATTCTATTCCCCTCCCCTTCTTCCTCCCAATTTTTATTTATTTCATTTTTGCATAAGAATTTCTCAATGAACAAAATTTAATTTTTGAACTTTCAGATTGAAAAACAAGATCCTGTTGGAACAGAAGGCATGGAAAAGTGGTATGTCTGTCAGGTACCTTTGCTCTGACCAGAATACTGGTCACTTTTGGTAGGAACTAAATATATCTGAATACCACACACTACTTTACAGTCAAGGTTTGAATACTTCATAGTTCTGTACATAGTCAAGGGAAAAAAATCATTGTCTTCAATAAGAAACACAACTTGAAAAAAAAAAAAAAAAAAAAAACCTTACAGAAGCATTTCATATGCTCAAGATTTAGGCCAGAAACGAATATTCACTACAGGTTTTGTGCTTCATGACACTTTGAAACTTCCAACAGGCATGTATCTGCCAAACATGGAGTACTGGTGCAGCTACGAAATTTTAATGGGGGGGTTCTGAATGAAAATTTTAAAAGTAGGTTTAAGCAGCTGAAAACAATATCACACAAATTTACTTATTATTTTTATTAGAAAACAATGAAGTCCCAGGTAGATAATAGTTCTTGCCTCAGTAATAAAAATAATGGAGCATACTCACTGGCTATGTATTAAAACTCACTCATATACTGCAGACATATACTAAGAAAAGAATACATCAGCTAGTGAAGTACTTTTCTGCTACAAAAGCCCAGGTTGGTCCTACACAGTATGAAAACCAGGGCAAAGCAGCACTTGGCCAAAGCATTCATAAAGAGAGTCATTGAATGTAACATGAAAACTAGATGTTTAGGCTACATAGGATGCTTATAGGGTAAAACTGCATACCCCCTTCCACCCTACATACATGCACCACCACCCCACACTACTAGCTTATCTGCAACACTAAGTAAAAATTTTAACTAATCTGACATAAAAACAACAATAGAATACTCCATGTACCTGGTTTCTCATACATGAGAATAATCATTAAAATAATAAACTACACTAAGAAGAGATTTTAACTCTGAACAGCAAACAACTTGTAAGTGAAGTAGAATAATTTTAATATGTATATGCTGTTTTCCTGCACTGACCACTTCTTTTTTAAGTACAGACTTCAGATGAGTGGGGATAAAATTATAAAGCTTGCCAGCACGATTTTTTTTAAGTGAAGGTAAATAACAGCTCTCCTGTTGTGTACCTGGATTAAGTTTCTGAAATGTTAACTGGGGATGTAATAACACATTACATGTTTAGAGACCTGACAGTATGTGAAGAATTTTTTTTTTTTTTTTTTGCTTTAGTAAAAGGTGTATGTAAAGTGTATTTTGATTATTCAGTGAATTGATTCGCTTCTATGATGCCTTGTGATCAAAACATTTGCAATAATGACAACATGGAACTGGTATGACATGTGGAAAAATACTGTTTGTTTTTTTGTTGTTTTTTTACAATTACTCAAAGGAAAAATAGAATAGGGAAAAATTCCTTACATAATCTGACCAAAACTGAATGAATGGGTATACAAGACAATGATTTTCTACAAGATGCTAACAAATACACAACTTTTTGAATTCTACTCTGCAAATATCAATAACAAATTAACAATTATGTGGAATGTATTAATACACGGTTCGCTTAAACACCATTCACAAATAAGTCAATATTATTACTCTAAAGATTCATGTTTTACAACAGCATCATACGTGCTGATAAAAAAGTCATTCCACAGAATGCAGTGCTTATTATACTTCCAATCAGAAATGCATACTACTACAAGTTACAGGGCTATAGATGGATGAATAAATCAAGAGAAAATTGGAACAGGCCTCAAACAAGTAAACCATGAAATATTTTAATAGAACAACACAGGCTTAAAAATATAACCCTCACAGGACATGTCTTTATCAACAGCAGTAAATTATATAAGATGGTGGGAAAGCTCCAAGAAGTAGAACCTTGACTGTAACTGGTCTGGCCAAAATCTTGCACACAAGCAATAAATTGTACACACTTATAAAAACCAGCTCACTCTTGAGGAAAGTTTGATGTAACAAACCTTTACTTTGTAATCCAATGAACATTAAGGATTAATTAACTGTACAGTGAACTGCACTGAAAACTATCTTGTTTACAAATCCCACTCTGGTGCACTTAGAAACCAGCATGTACTTCAGAAAAGGAAGCTAATTGATAAGAATAGGGCATTTCAACAGAAGGAGCAATGTCAAGGTCTTTCACAAGTTATTATATTTTAAGTGCAAAATACTTCCACTGTATGCTTTCAAGAACAGTGTGAGTACACACAACATGCAAGTTGCAGCTACAACAGTGAGTCAGTATGAGCCTGACAACATGCATTATAACTAATACGCCACAACAACAGGCCCGAACAGCAACTCGCATTAAACATGGGAGGGACGGGGCTCCATTATCATTCATTTAATTTCTAACCACAAAAGTTGTATCCGGCATGAAGGGCAATCTTAGATGAAAGAACTGAACACCATACAACTACAGATGCACAGTACTTCTCATCATTAGTTGAATTTTTCCCCCTACGTGAACTTGAAATTTAGCAGTAGCCTGCCTATATGCCTCATACACATAACCAGATCAGTACACCTTCCATTTTGGTTGGCACTCACATTGGAAAATCAGTTTGGAATACTCCTCTCAACAAAGCTTTCAACATCACAGCGGTATCTTCACGGATCTGTCGAATTAACACAACCTATTTACCCTTGCATTTCCCTCAACACCATCATTTATATGGACAGCCAATTATCTATTAGGAAAGTATTACAAAATCTTTCACTGATATATTGTGAAATAGTGTAGAAAATGCATTACTTAGCCAACACCAGACTTCAGTTTAAAGGTCATAGTGTTCCAACTTCCTAATGTCTTCACAGATCCTATTACATAAATGCTGATCCTTATTCTATTATTTTCCTTCAATGGGCAGCACCACTACATTAGTCAATGTGTTTAAACATCACAAGCATCCATAAATTTTACATAACCACTAGGCAAAACTTTTATGTAGCACTTTAAAGGACTGAATTACATTTCACCTGCCACTACATACTCCAATGAGTTAAAAGCATTTGTACTTGGGCTTTATAAAATTCATATGAATTTTTTTGACGGAATGACAAATCAAACATGATGTACATTTTTTTTAAATATTCTAGCGGAAAGAAAAAAATTAAAACAGAGGTGATGACTATGGGTAGACAACAGAGGTACAAAAAAAACTTCAGCAAATTGAACAGCTAGTGTAACCTCTATCGCTGAAATCAGATCTCTTTCCTTTTGAAGAGAAAAATTAAACAAACAAACAAACAAATTCAGACCTACTCTTGCCTGCAGTTCAGTGAACTTTAATCATTTTTAATGTTTGGTTTTCTTCCATCTTCAGAGAGAGAAAAACAAAACAAAAAAACTGCCCAGAACTGCACAAAACATTATTTGCAATTTAATATTTATATATCAATTTTAGTCTTACCCTAATGCTACCACAAATCCACCAGATACCTAGTGTGTACACATGACAACAATAATCCTGAATGAGAAAAAAGTTCTGTTTGACTTGAACAGAGAAATATTCACACAAAATGTTAACCAGAAATTTAGCAGTACTACAAGAACAAAAGATTGTCCCCTTCTGTTATTAAACTATTTGCTCTATTCTGTAAAATGAGTAAATGAGATATGCTAAAGTGTGTATACATATATTTCTTGACTGTCTTAAATGAGGAATGTTTAGTTGATAACTGTCTTGTGATAAGGTTTCTACGTATTTTTTAAATTTAATGTCTGAAATTAATGTTAAGGCTGGAAAATATATGAAATTATAATGTAGTTTATCAATGTTTTGGCCAGTACATCATAAATAAATATACATATACTTACATCTAAAAATATTAATGAGATCAAAACGACACATAAAAAAAACCCAGCTTCATTCAAAGCAACACTACCAAATTTTTTCATTCATCAATGCTGCGCACTTGTTCTCGAGTCTTTTCAAGAACACTGGAGTGAGGGATGGATTGCATCATGCCCATCAATAGCTTACCTTGGCATTTGGATTTGCTCCAGTCCCTAAAAGATACCGAAGGCATGCTGAATGTCCTCCTTGTGCTGCACAATGTGCTGGTGTAAGGGAACTCTTTGAAGCCTGAATGTCAACAGTTGAAACAGATGGAACCACATACTGCAAAACTGACATCAAACATTCAGTCTATGGAAGAAGAAAAATTTAGTTAACTATTTTGTTTTACTCTAACACAATTAATGTGAACAAAAACAAGCAATTTTACCAATTTCAGATTTCACAGTAACTAAACTATCTTTTAGTCACTTTAATAATCCACATAAAACTTAACACTTGTTAAATCATTCAAAATTTTTAAGAATACTGCATACTTTTTTCATGATCTGCATTGTACTGATTTGGTTTTTATAAGCACAGGAACAAATATAAAATACATTTTATAAAACCACACTCTAGAAACCTATATTTGGGATGACAAACTGCACATTTACAATTAACAAAAATGGAAAACACCCACTGTGCATTAAAAAAATCTAGGAGGTTTCAAATTAATTCATTTAACGAAGGCAACTGCCAGAGTTGTATACAAATAAAAAGTATCTGCATACACAACCAACGAAACAGAAAACTTGCTGCAAACCCACGAAGTGCAATCCATGGTAACAATAGAATAAGGTAATTTAAGAAAAATTAATAAAACAATAAATAATTATTAGAACATTACAGATTTTAATGAGGACAAAATAAGTATACAACAATTGAATGTGCAGTAATGTTCGTGAAATGGACCTTTATGGCAAAACATTAAAATATTGAACTATAAACTTCATAAAAACAAGAGACTAATTAAAGAAAAAAATTTATATCCAGAAAAACAACAGTTCCATTAATGGACATTCAAAAATTATAAATGGCATTTTAACAACTTAATTCAAAAATAGACTTACAAAATACATAAGGAAAATATTTTAATTTAATAGCTGGCAACTGCACGAGAAACCTAGTAAAAAAATGTAAATTCTTTCTCCGTGTAAATAAAACTTTTGATACAATTCTTATATGTTGAGAATAACAGGCCTTGATAAAAATCTAGAAGCCAGAAACGTTTAAAAACAAAAGGATTAAAAAGATGTAAACAATATAATTGGACGTTTTTTAAGTTAAAATAGAATTAAATATATTCGTCTAAATAAAGCCTTGTGTGAGTGTTTTAATTGCTGTAAATAATTTTTTTTAATTGATAAGCAAAAACTATGTAAAATCTGCTAAAATTTGGAAACTATCTGTGTACATCCTGCTATCTGGCAATTGCTAGTTTGTGAAGTTTTTATTTCAGGATTTCCACGAGCCGACCCTTTATTCATAGGCTCCACATTTTCAACAGTATCTGTTGGAGTAATTATCAGAGGGATGAATTTGCACTGGATGATCACTAACACTCAAGCATTAGTACAGTTTTCCCTTACCCCTGACTCTTTTCAGTACACAGAGGGAGCTGTCGTTAAACAACAGATGGAGCTAGAGAAGCTAGCCAGAGGAGGAATGAAAAAATTTGCAGACCAAAAAGGTTTTGTGCATACTCGAAATCAAACTTTGACGTGTAACCCCCAGACTGCTCATTGCACGGTTTGCACCAATACACTAGGTTTCTGAAACTGACTGCAGGGTTTGTACATATTTTTGGAAGTCCATATAAGGGGTTTTCCAGGCATTGACATTAGAACTTTTTAGTTTCATTTTTCTAAAAAAAAAAAAAAACATCATTTCCCATAACTCAGTCACTTCTTGCTATACCAACAGACAGAGAACATTTTCCCTTTTGTTAATAAAAAATTAAAGTTGAAAAATCGGAAATTCAACTTTCTGTTCCTTGTTAAGTCATTTTCTCTACATAGTGAGCATGAAGTGGCATTTCTAAACATAATTTTGCTTCAAACAAAAGAAAACATGCTTGCCCACACATTTTATGAGAAATTAAATATCAAGAACAAGGTGCTGTACTGTCATTAAAAACAACTTTACAGGTCACAGAAATGGCTCAGATTCCAACATGGACAGATTTTAAGTACCAATTTTGAAATTTAGTTTTGCTTCAAAAAGGAAGAGGGGGGGGGGCAAAAAGCTTGCTCTACTAATTGGTTTTGAGGAAGCGATGTTACAAACAAGAAAACATGCATTTCATTAGGAAAAATTCCATGCATTTCATTAGGAAAAATTCGTAAAGAAAAACGAAGGTGCACTTTTTCATTACCAATCATAATAAAAACGAGGAACATGATCAGAAAAATAAAAAAATATGAATATAATCAAGAGAGAGGGTGGGTGGACACAGCACGTTCAGATTAAGCAGCCCGTTTTGGTCTCTTGCCTACTGACTAGAACAGGCTGCTCAACATGGAGCTTTTTGTACAACTGTTGCATTTCAGCACAATAGAGGTCTGAATTGATGGTCTCTCCTCGTCAGAGAAATGAACGATGCATCAAGCCAGCAGCTCACCACCCTGTGAGAACCAGCCCTTTTTGTTATTGGTGCAGTGGTTTTGGACTGTGTTTAGGTGGCTTTGTGGTATCCAGCCACTGTGGTGATCACTTACCGATTGTTGTGGGAGATCCACTTTTTGCAAGTTACAATCCGATGAAGAAATCCTTCCTGTCTGTACCTGGCAAGGAAGGAAATCACACTTCCAGATGATGTGTCTTACTGGCTGCTGTCGATTTGTGTGGCACCCAGAAGATGGCACACTCTTTGATGTTTTCCATTGCTCATATACTGTAGTAGGCACAAAGCATTTTTTTTTTTTTTTTCGAAATGTGCAATTTCTCTTTATCTGCTGGAAGCTATTTCGAGTTTACTTTTTCCCAGTGATATGCACTTCATCCTGGTCTGCTGATGGAGTGCACCACAAGAATGATTGAATAAACTTTGCTACATGTCTTTGCATTGTTGCACAGAAGACCAGTGCTTTGAGTGGTGTGGATTATGTAGTCAGTCCTTAAACATTTTTGGGATTGTCTATCAGATGTTTTTAATATTGTCACAACTGACATCTTGATGGGGTCTACTAGGTAAAAATATTTAGAATCCACAGAAATTATTGTTCTAGCAAGGATAAGAATGTTCCCTGATTTTCTGTTCTGGTCTCCTGTCTTCTACTGCATGGCAATGTTGACCCATGTCTCCCTAAAGACCAAACAAATCCACCAGTTGGACTATGAAACTCAGTGACATCATACATATTCTCCAAACGTTGACCTACAGATCATCATCTCTTCTGATATCTGGACCATTTCCTGGGGAGAAGAATTATCCAAACAACTACATTGTTTATCAGATTATTACCCAAATCCACAGCATCATAATCCATTGGAGAAGGGTGTCAATACAGAGAGGAACTACTTTGACTTAGCAGATATGCATTTCTTACCTTCTTTCTTTTCAATGAGGATTTACAGGTGGCATTCTCATTTTGGCATATGATCTGCACCAACCTAATACTTAGAAAGTACCCTCTCAATAATTTTCATTAAAATCTGGGATGTCAAGGTTGAGTGCTTGTACATATCGAAAATTAACAGTTCCATGAAAATTTATCATGTTATATATGTGCATATATTAGACACACACAGAGACTGCAGACAACCCAAAGAAGCATTGGGGAGATGCAGGCTTGGTATATACGTATCATAAAAGTCATTAATTTAAAAAAACTCATGTTAAACATACTTTTATGACTTTTATTCAAATTTATGGTAATAAATCTTACCTTCATATCATCAACATATGTTGCACATTTCAAGCTCTGCAGAGGTGGGAGCACATTTTGCAGAGCTTGAAATGTACAACGTATGTTTCATGCTTGGTGTTAGCAGAAAAGATAAGATGAGAAACTCATGGATCAGAATAATGGCACAAGTTGATCACATCATAATCAAAAACTGTAAAATGGCAATCGGTTGGACATACTGCTAGAAGATCTGACTATCTACACAAATGAAATACTAGATTGGATACTAAGGGGCAGGAAAAAAACAAAAACAAAAAAAAACACCACGTGGGAGATGGATGGCTGAAATTTGAAAGCATGTCGGATTGACGTGGAAGAGAACTGCTCAAGACAGACAGTTGTGGAAGAGATCTTCATCCAGCAGTGTACAGATAATATTCAGAGTTGAATATTATCTGTACACTGCTGGATGAAGATCTCTTGAATATTATCTGTACACTGCTGGATGAAGATCTCTTCCACATCAGAAAACTTACGAAAATTTCTGATGTGATTTAATTCACGTGTGAAACAGTAATTACAGTCAATTCAGCGATGTCCAATTGCTGTGTTAATTATCATGTACAGATAATAGTTGGTGTTGATATGCATGCATTCCGCTTTTGTTTTGATTAGTACATTTCTAATATATAAAGTGAAAAAAATCTAACTATCTGCTGGTAGTCAAAATCATGACTTTTTGCCTGTTTAGAAAACTGCTTTTATAATACCAGATCATTTCACCAAGTTTGTTAAAATGCTAAAAGGTGGAAATATAATATACAGAACTTTAGTGGATTAGGAGAAGAAATCCCAGATTTTCAATACATCTCAGATTAAATGCAATAACATTTGATGAAGTCATTTTGTTATTCTACAAAATATATCTCTTACCTGCATAATAATTTGTTCAGCAAAATAAAGTGGTCATGTCTTAAAACATTTTGTTATCTGTTCTGCATGCATCAAAATATATAAATTTATTTAGGGTATGCTACAAATATGAAGTTGAAAATTTTAAAATACACACTATTAGATAATTAAAAAGTTTTTATAGATTATACAATCTCTGTATTATTTTCATCACCTTCTGCATAAACAAAAATTTGAAAATATGACACTAAACCAAAGAAATTAGCAAATCAAAAAAGGATGATCATGTTTTGCAAATTTATTGAAATAAACAATCTCTGTATTAGAAATTTCCTGTTGCACAACAGAAAAATGTGCATCTCTGCATTTTCAGAAGTGGGAGTGCTGCCCCCTCTGTCCACGTATTTTTTTTTTTTTTTCAAATATTTCAAGGTTTCTGAATTAAATAGCCTGCCAGAAAGTGTAAAATTACATATAATTTCTCATATTTGGTTGTGAGCCAGGTAGAATTTTTTAAGTACTGGTTTAGTAGACCATGGGAAAAATCAAGCCCTAAGAGCTTATTTTTAGCCATGCTTAGGCTTGATTCAATTGTAACATTTATGAGCGTAGTATCTACTTCATGTGTAGTGCATTTGCACCGATTTCCATTACAACGCATATGTATAAATTTCAGAATGTTAAATTTTTGTCTGTCTACTTCGTGTGCTGTGCATTTGAACCAATTACCATGGCAAAATACCATCCACAAATGCCTGATCTTGCCCTATCCAAGGCCTGAATAAAACTTTTGAGAATGTAGCACTGTTGTGTTTATTCACTTTACATACGTAGAACATTTGTATCAATTTTCAAAGTGAAATTTCATTTTAGAAATACCCAAGCCTGCTGTTAGACTTGGGGGTGGGGGGTCTAGCCTAGGCCTGATTAAAAACTTTCAAGATGTAACATTAATTTTTCAATAGACCTGTCTACTTCATGAGTAGCGTAATTTGTGCCAATTTTCATGGCAAAATTCCATCGGGAAGTATCTAAACCTGCTATTATGCCTTTATGCCTAGCTTACACCTGTTTTTCTTTTTAGAATATAACATTGTGTTGTCAGCTTCACGTTTAGTACAATTGTACCGGTTTTCATGGCATAATTAAATGGAAAAATGCCTACGCCTGCAGTTGAGCTTTTTTTTTTTTTTTGTGAGTGCCTACCCTAGAACTGAATAAAATTTTTGAAAATGTAACATTACTGTATTCATCTACTTCACACTTAGTATTATTTGTACCGACTTTCCTGGCGAAATTTCACCGGGAAGTATCCAAGCCTGCTATTAGGCTGTTAGTGTGTAGCCTTGGCCTGATTAAAACTTTTGAGAATGTAACATCACTGTATCTGTCTACTGCACAATTAGTACATTTGAAGCGATTTTCAGAGCAAAATTCCATGGGGAAAGTACCAAAGCCTGCAACTACAATTTTTTTGTTTGTTTGTTCCTGCCTAGACCTGATTAAAACTTTTGAGAATGTAACGTTATTGTGTCTAATTCACACTCAGTATATTATTTGTACCGATTTTTGGGGGTACGTCTTTTGTAAAAAAAGATCGTGCTTATGTTATTGGTTTGTCCGTCTGTCTGTACCCACGATATCTCTACAACTATTAGTCTGATTTGAAACATTCTTTTTGCATTGGGAAGCTTAAAATATGCAAATCATGATCCTTCATATAGTTTTTTTTTTTTTACGATGCACAATTTCGCCAATAGAGGGCGTAAATGCTGATGATGTCGAATTCAAAAATACGTTTTATTCCACATATTTGCTTCTAAACATCCGATTTGAAAAAATTCTTTTATCTTTCGATTCCATTTATGTCGAAGAGCATTTTAGATATAGTTACTTTTTCAAATTACGCATAGATTTTTCGCTAGGGGGCGTCAAGTAAATTACATTTTTCCCGACAACTCTTCTTCTAAAACTCTGATTTGAAAATTTTTTTCTTTAGTGGATACATCTCCTGATGGAAAATCTTTTGCACATAATTTCAAATTTTTGGTAAAAAATACTTTGGCCAACAGGGGGCATAAGGGTTAATTTTTGCTTCTGATGTATTTGCCATAAAATCTGAGCTTCTAAAATATTGATTGAAAAAATTCTTTTGTGGACTGATGCCACTCACATCGATAAACCTTTTAGGAATATTTTTTTCCTAAAATATTCTAGTTTCTCCGCCAGGGAGCGTAGATGCAGATCTTATTTTTGTCAATATCTCTACTTCTAGAAGTCTGATTTGAAAAATTCCTTCTTTGTTGGATAGTGTTTTCCGTGTGACATGTTTTTCATATAATTTCAAAATTTTCAAGTAATTCATAGATTTTCCGCTAGGGGCGTAGCAGTAAATTGCGTTTCCCCCTATATCTCTGCTTCTAAATCTCAGAGTTGAAAAATTCTTTCTGTACCGGATACTGCTCCTGATGGGAAATCGTTTGCACATAATTTCTAATTTTGAAAAAAAAAAAAAATGGTTTGGCCACCAGGGGGCATAAATCTTAATTTCCGCTTCTGATGTATTTGCAGCAAAATATGAGCTTCTAAATTCTTGATTGAAAAAAACTTTGTTTGTTGACCGATACTACTCGTGTCGACAAACCTTTTAGGTACATTTTCTTCTTGAAATAATGCATGGTTTATACACCAGGGGGCGTAGATGTATATCTTATTTTTGTCAATATCTCTACTTCTAGGAGTCCGATTTAAAAATTCCTTCGTTGTTGAATGTGTTTCTAGTGTAACATGTGTTTCATATAATTTCAAAATTTTCTAAGTAATTCATATACTTTCTGCTAGGGGGCATAAATGTAAATTGCGTTTCCCCCTATATCTCTGCTTCTAAATCTCTGATTTTAAAAATTCTTTCTGCACCGCATACAGCTCCTGATGGGAAATCCTTTGCACATAATTTCTAATTTTTGTAAAAAATGGTTTGGCCACCAGGTGGCGTAAGTCTTAATTTCCGCTTCTGATGTATTTGCAGCAAAATAAGAGCTTCTAAAATCTCGATTGAAAAAAAAAGTCGTTTGTTGACCGATACTACTCCTGCGACAAACCTTTAAGGAAAATTTTCTTGAAATAATGCATGGTTTCTACGCCAGGGGCGTAGATGTATATCTTATTTTTGTCAATATCTCTACTTCTAAGAGTCCGACTTGAAAAATTCCTTCTTTGTTGCATAGTGTTTCCGATGCGAAATGTTTTTCCTATAAATTCAAAATTTACAAGTATATCATAGACTTTCCGCTAGGGGGCACAAAGATAAATTGCGTTTTCTGCGTTATTTCGGCTCCGATTTGAAAAATTCTTCCTGTATCGCATACAAGATCTTCAAGGATGGAAAATATTTTTCACATAATTTCTAATGTTTGGTAAAGAATGGTTTGGCCACCACGGGTCATAAGTGGTAATTTCTGCTTCTGATGTATTTGTAGCAAAATCTGGGCTCCTGAAAACTAGACTAATTTTTTTTTCCTGGACTGATACCGCTTATATGGATAAACCTTTTGAGAATACTTTCTTCCTAAAATAATGCATGGTTTTCCCACGAAGGGACGTAAAGTCACATCTTATTTTTGTCGATATCTCTGTTTCTAAGAGTTCGTAAGCTCACGATTCCGTTTGTAACAGCAATATCTGAGGGAATAAAAACCTGATTGAAAATCTTCCTTCTTTCTTCCATCAGATACTGTTGTTTTCCATACCGGTTCCATTGACTTTGAATAGCTTTGATAAATTTAATTTGCATCAGAACGGATTCAAAAGACGTGCTTATTACACTCGAAAATTCAGTGTCATCTTTCTTGTTTTCTTTTCTTTTTCCTTTTTTTTTTTTTTTTTGCAAAGCGTAGGCCTGATTTATATTTTTGGGAATTTAACATTTTTGTAGCTGTGTACTTCACATATACTGATTCATTCAAGAAGTGTGGAAATTGGCAGTCAGTTGCAGGAAACATTCAAGTCCCCCCCCTGCAAATTAATAATTGTTTCTTCAGATCTGGACTTGACTGGTACTGTACTAGTTTTTTTATGCCTACATTTTATGGGCAATTCTCTGAAAGGGCAAAAGTGCATCGACGGACACTCTAAGAATTAAAGATATAATTTTAAATACCCAATAAATCTCTTTGTACTGTTTTGCACAAAAAACAACAACAACCTGCCACCTACTTTTTTTCTATAATCGTCGACGCACGGTGGCGCGGTGGTCTAAGCGACGGCCACTGATCATTCGTCCGAAAGGGTCCGGGTTCGAATCCCGTGAGGCATGGATGTTGTGTTTGTCTTACAGCGCTGGCTCTCTCCCTTTCCTGGAGCCAGTGACCCTAAATTAGGGACGGGCGACTGCTTATAGCCCAATTGAGTTGCTCAGGGTGTTCGTTAAACCTTAAATCTCAAAAAAAAAAAAAACATGTCTGCTTCCTGCTTTGACATTGATTCCCTCGCGCGCAAAGCTCTGATGCCAGCAATGCCATCGTGTCGTGACATCGTACTTCACACGATGCATAGCGAAAGCCCGATGCAACGCCTAGCCTACCCATCATGCACGACACAACGCGAGATCAACAGATGTTCACAGATCTGTGCGTACCAACCGCTAATAGCAGCGAATGTATCATTGGACTGGAAAGACCGGTTTAAACATCTGTGCTTGGTGGTAGCACCATGATTACATCGCGCATAGTAAATCACGATAGCGATGAATCGTAGTTTCGTCAGTCGAAACACTATAACATCGATATTAAATTCACGCCGGTTTTTAGCGATGTATCCATACATCGCCCAGCCCTACTGATGGTAGCTCATATTTTCTGTAGTTCATCATTTACCCCACTTTTCTACTGTCACGGCATGTATTACTGTGAGCTGACTCACCAAATAACGTCTTGTACATAAAAGCCCACATCGGCTTTTAAATCTATTAATTAATTCAACCTGAAGATACCGTGAACTGTCTGTGGGAGACCGGACGAAACAAAGCAAAGCATCACGTTACACGCCAACTAAAACGAGCTCTTAGGGGATGTCCATAAAGTACGTCAGAGATTACAGGAAAGGGGGGGGGAGTTCATGACAACAGGACTAAATGTGACATGGGGAGGGGTGAGGTTTAGTAATTCGGACGTCCAGCGGCAAAAATGTAGGGGATGGTATTTCTTCGTTTTGTTTTCTCTTCTTTTCATAGTTAAAAAAAAAAGGATGAAATATTTCTGATGATATTTAGCTAAATCAGAATATTAAGTTCTCGTATTTGTACTACCAAATCTATAATGTTTTGTAGATGGTATAATCGGGAGTGTTGCAAGCTTGAATGCGTGCGTTCATTTGTAGATCTTTATTTCAGAATGGATAAAGTTCCGGTAGCATTTGGGAATAAATTAATGCCTAAATAAGGACTATTTTCTGAAGCAAACGTGTAAATATATGGAAAATTCCTTTAAATAATTACATGTTTTCTTTCTGTTTCTCAACGGACTTCTAAAAGCAATCGTCAAAAATAAAGGGGGTTGCGGGAATAAGGACATACTTTCTAGGGGGGTGTCAACAATCGGACAAAATGTGACATGGGGGAAGGGGAGTCTAAAAATAGTAAAAAATCACGGACGTACTTTACGGACGGGCCTTAATCATGTGACATTTTAGTAGTTCTCTGGAAAATCGCTGCGCTTATGTGTGAGCCTGAGAAATAAAGCTTGCGAAGTCGAAAATGTTGCTAAACAACCCATTTCATTTCCTTTCCTCCCTCTGATGGGAAAAGGAGGAAACAGTAAATACACACGAGGTCTTGATAGTTTACGCCAGTCTGGTCCAAACTGCAAAGGAAAAGACACTAAATTCGGATAGAAAAAAACTCGGGCTGACAAATCGCAACGCAAAATGCGGGAAAACGTTCTCATCAAAACGCAAGATGAGGTATTTTTAGAATCATAAATACAGGGGAAATTTTGGGGATTTCAGAATGTATGGTTAATACGGAAATTCGCTAGATATGGGAAACGTTAGATTACAATTCCACTACGTGTGCGTACGGGTGCGAAACGATAAAAGGAATTCATGTGTCTTTTTAAAAAACGTTAAGGAAAAATGATATACGAAACAGGCTAGTTGGCTTTTCGTTTTCCTCAAAAAAAAAAAAAAAAAAACACGCTCTGCGTCATTTTTTTTGCTTTTGTTTTTCCTGTTTATGTTTCAAAATTAAAACGAATAATTATTTTTTTAGCAAAAAATGTCCGACTCATTAATGCATTCTTGACAAGTTGTTCAACTAGTATATATCGAAAAAAAAAACCCGAAATGATGTCAAATTATTTTTTCCTTTATTAAATTAAAAACCGAATTCCGTTTTTTTTTTATAAATTGCCAGTAAGTCATGAAAACAGTGAACAGCAAGAGAAAACGGGTCATCGCCTCTGTTCATCCACTTTTTAGATGAGTAATAGATGATTCCGACTCCTACGTGTGTTAACTGAATCGTGCATTTTCTTCCCCTCCCCCACTCAGTTAATGCATTGCAGTTGCACTAATACACAGCTAGGGACGGGAGGAATTTTTACATTCCAAAAATCCTTAAGATTTTTAAAGATTTCAAATGCCAGGAAATAAAATTTTTAAGTGAATTTGTAAGTACCTGGAGCTTCCCACTAACTACATTAGTATATAATCGACGATGGTCGAACAGCAAGCACTTTTTCGTTTTTCTTTTGGAAAGCTCAAACCTGGAACGCGATTAGTGAAAGCCGCAAACACATGCTGCAATTAAAGAACCTTACAGGAGACTACAGTAATTAAAGAGAATTTTATAGGAGCAAGTTTTTAAACAGCGAGTTTTTGGTTATTATGACGCTTTTACACGTATTTACCGCCCACAGAAACGAGCTTCATACGATTTTAATCTTCTTTTAGCGATTGAATTGACGTAGACGCGGATTTGGTATGATGTCTGTAGGCGCTGCGCTGAGCCAATATCTAATATTGTTTATTAGCTGAGCTCCCTCTCGGCTTTGGCGCACGGCACTCTCATTCAAATGGCTGTACCGAGAATCACGTGACATTAACGTCGGACCGAAAACGGATCCCGCACAACAGAACCGGGAGGTGTGTGTGTGTGGGGGGGGGGGGGTTTGATCCATAAAGGAAACATGAAAGCTAAATGAAAAAAAATATGTAAATACACCTATATAGCTTTGTATTTTTAGAACACACTAGTTTTCTTTTTTTAATATTTTGTTAATAAAAGTACGTTTCACTTGATTTTTATTAGGAAAATCAAATATTTTACCTACATATATTTGTAAAAAGAATTTCAGGTCTGTGAACGGAGGGGAGACAATTGGCCACTGCTTTGGACAAAGAACGTTATTTAACTTTCCATGCAAATGGCTCTAACTCTTTTGTTCGGCAAATAAAATCTTACGACTTTCAACTGTGAAAATACATTTAAAATTTTCATAAACGTTTCTATAGCTTCAGATTATAATGTTAACTGACTACATAAATTTCACCAGTGATTTGCAAAGCTACTTTTAAAAAGTAGCTTTGAAAAGTAGCTACCTACTGCTAATTTTTTCCCCTGAAATGTAGCTACTTTTTCTTTTTTGTACTTTTAAGCTTAAATTAAGAGTCAAATTCTTATCTTTGCATTTGCCTCAGCTCTATTTGTAGCGATGCTACATACCACGTTACGTAAACGTAGCGTACTACGGAGAACTCGATTTATTTAAACAGCGCACCTTAGTTATGCTATGACGATCTCTGTCGTTAAAATTACATAATTCAGTTAACTTATACCGCTGCCAGAAATAGCTTTAAAATTACATATAAAAACTGGGATATTACGTGTCTGACCTTGTATATAGATGGATCTACAATGGCAAACACGTGGGGGCTTATTTTCGTTCGAAATAATCACTATCGTCAAAATGTAACAAATATAACATTTGCCATAAAAAAAAAACCAGATAAAGAAAAAGCTTTTATAATTGCATTGCCTTCGAAAAGGCTACTAGAACAAGGCTACCATTTTCTGAAACTTAATTTTGATGCCCATCGCAAAGGAGAATCCCTTAGAAATGTATTTCAATACTGCCGTGGTCTTAACGATGCGTCATTAGCGCATGCTACCAGATTTCTTACACAGCGTCGACGACCACGTACGAAGCGGAAGCAAACGGCAACGCACTGCAAATAACTCTCTCGCGTCTACGAGAACCCATGAATCACATACAGACGTTGTTGGAATTCCCCGCACTATAAATATATAACAGGTAAATGAATCAACACAAGATGAACAAACACCATTCAAGGAACGGCACTGTCACAGGGTGAAACAACCATAATAGTTGTTTTTCATTAGTAATTAAGTTAAGAAACTAGGAAGCCATTTCTCAACATGAGCTTTATTCAAAGAAAAATATATATTCAAGAGTACTGTTCTGCGATTTTCTATCGGACACAAAGGAAAATGTCTCACATCCCCTACTGTCCATTACTTCTAAATCAGCGGCTCAAAGTCATCCGCTTCCACTCGACCCTTTTGCTCATAACAATGACAGTATCTACGGGATAGGGGACTAACTCACCTTCTCCACTTTAGTTTAGGAAAAGCTTGAGTACGAATCCCCCCCCCCCCCCGTTTGGCCACATATAAAACCAGTTTTCCTCCCTAGAGTTAAGTGGGCAAACAATAGTTCGGAGTCTCGATCGCAGGCGACGCTACAGATAGGAGATAATGAAAAATTACAAAACCTCCTTTCCCCCCATAAGAAAAATGCATAGAGAATATGAAATGAGTATAAAACAAAATGTAAATAATCCATCCAAAAAACATAACAGTAAACATGTCATTGTCATCCCATAAAATACAAATTATCAGTACAGCACTCAAATATCCCTTGTAAATTGGGCTTTTATACATCCCGTCCAAAAGACATAAATAAAATGGACTTGACACTGTCCTAAAAAATTAATACAAGTAAAAAAATTCATGAAGCAAAGATAGAATAAAAAAAAAGGCAGAATTAAAGACAGAAAAGCATTTAAAACCACAATACTGTGATTAAAACAAAAATATGTTCATTAATGAAAAACTTAGAAAGGGAATTAGGAGAGGATACATTTTTCCAGGTTTGGTCACCAGATCTGTGAAAGAAGACAAAAACTCCTGACTATGATCTAGTGCAGTGTAATGCAACCGGTGTGCCCACAAGGTGAAAAGTGTGACACAAACTTTTACCTATTATCCTATTGTAAGAAATTAATTGTAGAGTTTTATTTTTTTAATTTCATCCCAGTTACTGTGTTCCATATCATATGCTTGCGTTTCATTCTCTACTGCTGCACTAATTAAATAAGATGATGCTAGTTTATTCTTTATTACATGCCGCCCAAATTTTTATGTATTCTAAGAAATTAAATGTAAATTATTTACTCACAGCATGTTGTTATATCGTAGTTTTGCTTATTGATATATTTGTATTTCTCGCCTCTACCGCCACGCTATGCAGCATCTTTGTTACACTTGCCGCATGTTCTGTGTACTCTTTTTCCTAAAAGTGCGGGGATTAGCAAAACTTTCCTTGGTCTTTTATTATTTTATTACATTGTTTTGGTATTTGCCCCTGTTTGTTAGTGTTTCTTCAAATTTATTACTTTTCTCCTGTACCAATGCACCCACCCATTGTGACTTTATTTTAAATAAGTCGGTATATGTGTTTCTTCTTCCCTTTGAAGAGTATAGGTCCCGCGTCTTACAATTATTTCACTTCTATCACAGCTGTGCTCTGAAGTAGTCCAAAAATTGTGATTGCTAATCAGTCTCATTATTTTCTATTGCTATTAAACTATTTTATTTTTTCAAGATGGACAAGTTCCCTGTACGGAGTGTTCTGTCCTAATAATAATAGATTGATTACATTAGTGTCATATCATACGTTTTTAAGGGGATTAACATTTTGGTGTGCCGTGCTGAGTAGAAAAACATTGCGGAACACTGATCTAGTGTATAGATTTTAAGAGGTAATGTACCTAAAAATTTACCCTTTTTAATTCCCATTACTAAGTTTTTTGTTATTGACAGTAATTGGAGAAAGTCAATAATTGCTAAAAATATATGGTTGTTTTTAAATAAACTTCCTCTACTGCTGATATGACAAGCTAAGGCAGTAATTTAAATAGATATTCACACAACACTGATGAACTTAAGGTTGCAGCAACTTGTTTACTGAAAAATTATTTTATTAATTTTAAATTAATGTACAGACCTAATCATTCATATCAAACAGATGTGAATATGAATGTGTGGCATTTTGCCCAAAATAACAGCAGACACATGACAAGGCCGTGATTTCTTTTTTTTTTTTTTTTTTTTTTTTTTTTTTCAGCAACATTTGCTAGTGGCTTAATTTTTTACTAGCAAATTGCATTATCTACAAGCAGTTTATTAACATTATACAAAAGAAACTTTAACATGTCCCTCTCCATTAGTCAATCATAACAAATTTTGATTTCACCCCTGTAACTGTCACATTGTAATGCTGAAAAGATTACAAATATTTAGATATAACTCACCTTTTCATTACAGAACGTGTAAAACAGAAATTACAGACGTCAAAGCGTCTACCTGAAGAACCTTGTGGTCACATAATGGCATGTGAACTTTATGATAGAATCACATGAGATATAATCACCTTTTCATGACCTGACAGATTAAATTCTAACAGTTTAATTCGAATGCAAATATTACAAAAAAAAATTTTGTTTATTTAACCTAGTCACAAAATTCAAAATCTTTATTTTCCGTATGGTTTATGATCCGGGTTTCGGGTCTTTTCATCATACCATTTTAAAACACCAGGCCTGGGGTCAAACTTGTCTTTGGACAGACCTTCAACCTCAGTACTCATGAGAGCATTCAATGTTTGTAAGTTTAAATTGCCTGTCCAATCACGCTGGATTTTCTTCATGAAACTGAATGCAACCTCACATGCAGAAGTAGATAAGGGAAATATACTGGATATTTCTACTAGTACCAAAATGTTTTCATAATGTTTGTACTTTTCAAGAAACATTCGTTTCCAGAAAGCAGTTGTTCCTTTTTGTATGTCAGACTGATGATTATCTTTAGCATCGCTTTTCAGTTCAATGAATTCTCCAAGCACATTTTCCAGTTCAACCTTGGCCCGTGTTAAGGTGGACGTCAAGTAATTTTTCTTCCTATACTTCCAATGGAAAAACTTCTGTACACATTTTCTTCACAATTAATGCGTTCCCAAGGATGAAAATTTGAACATCGATTAAAATAGCTTCATTTCATAACTTGGAATACTTAATATTTTTAAAAACATAACCATAATTATGCAATCCAACATTTATTTGTCTACTGACGTCATCAAAGTACAGGTCGCGCCATCTTTTTTCTGGTTTCAACACCACGAAAGGAAACGTTATTGTTTTTTTAATATAATTATGCTTCTGTTTTAGAAAATGTTAAGTATTCCAAGTTATAATATGAAGTTATTTTAATCAATGTTCAAATTTCCGTCCTTGGGAACACACTAATTGTGAAGGAAATGTGTACAAAAGTTTTTCCATTGGAAGTATAGGAAGCAAAATTACTTGACGTCCACCTTAAAAGCATTTGAAAATTCTCTATCAAGGATTTATCATCTTGAATATCGTAAATTTGAAACGTGTCTGCATCAGCGTTGAATGGCCAGTTCGTGACTTAGCAATGGCGTTTTTAATTAGTGTTTCAAAACGCAAGTCAATATTGCTGATAAGTGCATCTATATAATTTGATTTAACAAACAAAGGCACTGCATCTCCTTTAGTTTTTAAATTTATATCTTTAAATTCAAATTGCCCAGTTCCACTGTCTAGTTGGACCTCATTTGTGAAATCCTCCAGGTTTGAACAGTCATTACATTTCATGTTTAATTAGTTTTCTTTCACACTACTGATATGATTCATCACAGTTAGCAAGTTAACATCATGTTCCTGCAGACACAGCTTGCTGAATTTTTTTTTTGAAGTAGTATTTTTACTTCTGTGAAAAAATTTAGAGAGTAATTTTCAAAAGTTGGGAGTATTTTAGAAAAATCAATCCAGATTTTTTCATATAAAAAAATATTTCACTGCTGCTCAATGTATTTAGAATTTCTATCAGTTTTGTTTCTTGTTTTAGAAATAAATATAACATTCATATTTTAAAACAATAACATTAATTTTATTATATTTTGTAATGACCACATGGAACAGCAATGTGTTCAAGAAGTGAATACATTGAACTTTTGAGGTTCTTATATAGACATCTAAAAATTTCTAATAAACTTCTCAGCAAGTTTCACAGCCACATTTGTTTTTCTGCAGCTGCACAGCATCCAGTGCTTAAATTTTCATTTTGCTGATATCTTTGTTTTCCTTCCCATTTCTTTATTGTTTTTTTATTGCCTGGGATGACAATTTTATGCATCATGAATGCATGATAGCTTTTACTGTTTTAGATAAAACATGAATAGTGTAAATTTGAAAATATAAATACTTTTGAACACTATGCATCAATTCTTACAAATTTTTCAGCTTAGTTTTTGGACCCTTCCCCTTTATCAATCTGAAATGCAAACCTTGGGGGGGTTAAGAATACATGTTCTGATCATCGTTGGGGAAAAAAATTACTGTTACAAGGGAAATCTTTGCAATGTCCAATTTTCGTTTTCGGACATTTCCCCTCCATTTTAAAGTTGAAATACAAATATCTATGAAATAAAATTATATTTAACAAAAATACTAGGCGGAGGAAAAGTGAAAAAATTAAGATTACGGGAGAAATCTTCACTGCGTCTAACTTCTGTTTTTAAAAGACGAAACTTCCACTTTCGAAAGTTTTAGGCGGAGAACATACTTTACCAGAACCAACTGCCCCAAAATTTCTGTTCAGTTATGCGTCGATCTCGAGGATAACCCAAATTATGACGGAAAAGGAGAAATTTCTTGAAGCCATCACACTCTCATGCCTAAAGATAACAGAGAAATTTTTTCGAGATCGAATTTCTGTGTTTAGAAGTTTTTCTTCCATTTCAAACTGGGGAAATACAAATATTTATGGAATAAAATGATACGTAACAACAATACTGGACCGAGGCAACATCACAGGAAAGCGAAATTACAATTAAGAAAAAAAATCTTTATTTTGTGTACTTCCCTTCCTGAAAGACAAAATATCATGTCGATGCATATTTTTACGCATTGGTAAAATTCTTCGATGCATAGTTTTACACGCTGAGAAAAATTCCTGATGCATATTTTTACGCGTTGGTAAAATTTCGATGTGTACTAGACGTGTAATTATGCATTTTGGCAAACTCTGTGCAAACTTAAGGAAAGACTAGACAATTCTCTTCAAACATCGGCAAAAAACAAATTCAGAAGAAAATTGTAGGTTACACAAGACCTCACAGCATTCTTAGCAATTTTTTTTCATCTGAAGAAGACTCAGAAGAACATGCAGAATTGTCTAAATGAAATACAATTGCTTTCCAGTTTTTAATAACGCCTTTACAAGCACGGAAATGATATGAGGAATCTACCGTGTTCCATCAAGTCGTGGAGGGGAGACAACCATTTCTTCATATAGAGCAGCAAAGTATCGGAATGGTAATTGGGAGATGCTGGTTTTGTTTTTCGTTCCAGGGCGCATCTCAGCATGCTCGAATGGTAATTGGGAGGTGCAGGTTTCGTTTCCCCCTCCAGGTCGATTTAATTAATTACATCGAAATGGTAATCAGGAGATGCTGGTTTTGTTTTCCGTTTCAGGGCGATGTAATTAATTACATAATAATAATTCACAACTGTAATACTCTTAATTAATCACATTGCTCCAGGGCGATGTAATTAAGGAGTGGAAAACGAAACCTGCGTCTCCCAATTACCATTCGAGCATGCTGAGATGCGCCCTGGAACAGAAAACGAAACCAGCATCTCCCAATTACCATTCTGATAAAATTAATTACATCACCCTGAAGGGGAAAACGAAACCCACATCTCCCGATTACCATCCGAGCGTGCTGAGATGTGGGTTTGATTTCCACTCCAGGGCAATGAAATTTTCAAGTTTTCTGATGTGATTGATAATGATATTACATTGATGAAGAACAGAAAATAAAGTCAATTCAGAGACATCTGATTGCTGTGTTAATTATCATGGCATATTTTCTACATATTATAAGAATATTTCTTCCACACTATATATTTAATTGCAACAGTTATCCCTCTCACACTCTTATCATATATCTGAACAAATATTGAGACTGCAATGACTTAGAAATACAAGTGTTAGATTTTCCCCTTCATTCAAAATCTGGGAAAACAGGACTTAAAATTTACAACTGTACTACTCTTTCACATAACTGTGGCCATACATTGATGCTTTGGGTAGGTTATGGAGGATTTATTTCCCACAGACCTAATCAGAGTATAGTCCCAATACAAAGGCCTGGCAGGAATCATAGATGGATTCTACAGAAGAATTGTTCTGGGTGGTGGAACGGATAGTATGCTTAAATGAAAATTGAGAGATATGGGTTTGTTTCCTGCTCCAGGGCAACATAGATTTCAGATAGTCCACACACTGAACCACTGAACAGTAAAACTGGCAATTCAGGCATATATCTAATTACCATAATACTGATCGTGGATGCAATTCATTTTTTTCATTTAAATGGGATAATTCAAATTTTTTTTTTAAAAACTGTACCAAGATTATGCAAAAAAAAAAAAGGAATGTACATATTTTATATATCTGAGCATTTATATAAAAAAACAATCCAAATATTACTGAGAGGGCGAGACACACATCTTGGCTTCACAAATAAATTATTAGCAATGAAGAAATTCATATCTTAAAATTCTATGAGTTAATTTTTGTCAGATGTTTTTCCTCATTGCCTTAATTTTTAAAGCTTGTTTTCAATTTCAAACAGTAAAAAAATGGCCTCAAAATGTTTGCCAAAAACTAAACACAGTATAAAGCTCATAACCATTCATTCAGCCTGAATTAGCACTTAAGAAAATTTTTGCTCACATACTGCACGAATCTCAACACTTGCTTCAGTGCTAGTCAACTTCAACTGTGTAAAAATTAATTTCGAATTACTGAAAACTTTCCATATTTGCAGTTCAAAACTTTTACTCATTTTCAGAGGCTAAAAAATTTACATATTCATGGTCTGTGAATATATCCTGGAATCAAATTCCAACTAAAGTGAATCACGAACAGATTCCTACTGCTTATTATATCTGTCTATTTCATGCATAACAGTTGGCAAAGAGACTGACATTAAGGATAAATTCACACCAAAAACTAGCGATTACGCTGCTATTTAGAGACAACTGAAATGCTTTCTACTCATGTCTAGTTTTGCTTGGCATCGGAATCTAACTTTTACAGCAACTGCATTAGAGAAATCCTGGTCTTTTCCTTTTTAAAAACTTCCTGTACACAGCATTAAGATCCTTAAAGATTTATGGCATCACAGATAATGATTCCTTATAGGGATGAGACTCAAATTCTATGATAGATAGGATCAGTGAGTCTTAGGAATACCACAAAGTTTTACACAGTTAAAAATGCTGAAAGAATTCTTATCTTGTTTTATATGAAAACCACTTGATAAAAATTGATATATTTACATTCCTTCCTTTTGGTAATATTTAATCAATTGTGTCCCTCTGCTACCAGAAAAAAAAGGAAAGGGGGAGGGGGAGAGACCTACTCATCCACTGAGCATATATGACTGAGTTCAACCATATTTCTTCTTTTCCTTTTTAAAAACTTCCTGTACACAGCATTAAGATCCTTAAAGATTTATGGCATCACAGATAATGATTCCTTATAGGGATGAGACTCAAATTCTATGATAGATAGGATCAGTGAGTCTTAGGAATACCACAAAGTTTTACACAGTTAAAAATGCTGAAAGAATTCTTATCTTGTTTTATATGAAAACCACTTGATAAAAATTGATATATTTACATTCCTTCCTTTTGGTAATATTTAATCAATTGTGTCCCTCTGCTACCAGAAAAAAAAGGAAAGGGGGAGGGGAGAGACCTACTCATCCACTGAGCATATATGACTGAGTTCAACCATATTTCTTCTTTTCCTTTTTAAAAACTTCCTGTACACAGCATTAAGATCCTTAAAGATTTATGGCATCACAGATAATGATTCCTTATAGGGATGAGACTCAAATTCTATGATAGATAGGATCAGTGAGTCTTAGGAATACCACAAAGTTTTACACAGTTAAAAATGCTGAAAGAATTCTTATCTTGTTTTATATGAAAACCACTTGATAAAAATTGATATATTTACATTCCTTCCTTTTGGTAATATTTAATCAATTGTGTCCCTCTGCTACCAGAAAAAAAAAGGAAAGGGGGAGGGGGAGAGACCTACTCATCCACTGAGCATATATGACTGAGTTCAACCATATTTCTTCTAGGATATCTTTATTTATAGAATTAGTTATTACACACTTCTCAATACCTATTTCTAGCCTTGAAACTTTTTTCAAACATGTGCTTATTACATCAAATAATTTGCAGGAAATTTTACTTGTACCACTTTCAAATTCAAGATGAATTCAGTTTTTTGAGATAAGGTTAATTCCAAGTTTAGGGACACACTTTTTGTTTTAGAGTGGGGAAACAATATTTATCCTGCTTTTCAACTTGCTTATGGGCATTTTATAGATTAAGGGAGGTTTATAAAGTAGATAGGCAAGCTTCAGTGCACTCCACAGTAATATTGTTAGCATATCTATAATTAGCTGTAGTTTGTTTCATAATACATGGACATTATTTATCTTGATTAACTTTGCTATGCTATATTTTAACAGCTTTCAGCCTGTTTCCTATTTTGACTAGTTGCTTTGATGCATTTGGGCAAATCTACACAGTTAGACATATTTTATTATAATTTTAAATTTGATTACACTGTAACTCATTTATAATTACTTAAAATGCACTAGACACAGAAATGGGTCAAAATCATATTAGAAAATGAAAAAAAGGAAAAACTGCCAACATACCTGAACTTAATATTAAGCACTATATTGTTTTTAATTTTAACAAGCTAATTACACAATAAGTACATTAAAATATCTTCATGTCTTAGAAGCAGAATTAACCATTAAAAGTATTTGCAATTAACTTTACATACCACATACACACAGTGACATTTACTTGAAACAGTAACTAATGATCTAATCCAACTCAATTATTTCATAACTGTGCCATGACCTAGAAGGGCTATTTGGAATGGGATGGGCAAGGATTGAGACTCACTCACTGGCTTTCCCTTATTTCGTTGTTGTTTTAGGCAGTTTGAATGTTCAATTTTTATACAAGAATAGTGATGCAGATTTTCACAATGGTTTGGACCAGGCAAATTTTTAGTGGAGGTTCGAAAATAAGACAAAAATAATTTTTGGTTAGTCTTCCGGGTATCCGCGCTTCCGTTAATGGGGCAAAGAAACTTCGTCATAGTTTAAATAATTATATATATACATATTTATTATTCAACATTTTATTTCTATAAAACAACAAATGTTATATTTCTTTACAAAAATGCAACTTTTAGAGTCCCAGTTCAAACAAAAATTCGCATGAAGTGTACGTAAATTATCAGCGCCTCAAGTACTCCCGTTAACGAGGCCCAGAAACTAGAAATATTTATATTACTTATTCTTCAATCGATAAAACAAATATTGTTTTTCTTTATAAAATTGGTATTTCAATTACAAAAAAATACGCACGAATTTTTTTTTTTGATTGGAGGTTTAAAGACCACCGTGAGCAACTCAATGGGCTATAAGCAGTCGCCCGTCCCTAATTTAGGGCCACTGGTTCCAGGGAAGGGAGAGAGCCAGTGCCGTAAGACAAACACAACATCCATGCCTCACGGGATTCGAACCCGGACGCTGTTAGGACGAATGATCAGAGGCCATCGCTTAGACCACTGCGCCACCGCAATGTAAGGAACTACTTGATGCGATAATCGGAAAGGTAGCCAGCCTAATTTTTAATTCATAACGAACTCACCCCTACTAATTCTCATGCATATAAAACGTAATTTTGCAACCGTAAGAAACATAATTACCGTAACATAAAAGGAAATGGTTCTTACAGCTCACACAAACACCTTAAAACGCTTGGTAACTGTAACATGAATACCCAAATCAGTATAAAACTGTAATACTCTGTTTTTCCAACTGTCTGTATACCACGGAAGCAGTTTAGCGCTCTAAAAAATATTTATTTGTACTGAACCAAATGTTTTTTTTTCCAGTAAGGACAAAGAGACTGCATCGGTTGAAAAAGTTATCTGTGGCGGGCACAACGTAACATGATTATCACAGAATTTAAAACTTGTTTTTTAATGGACTTACCTGACCAAAATAGGCCGCCCAGTGAGCAGGAGTCCAACCCAAATAACAGTCTTCTAATCTGGCCAGAAGTGCATTGTTTTCTAATAACAACGGAATATTGTGGTAGTCTCCGTCTTTGCAAGCTTTATGGAGGGGAAAATTCAAAGCCAACTCATGCTCATTCCACGCCATTTGAGACTCTATGTGGTTTCCAAAAGACATGATTTGGATTTATTCAGACTACCTCGCACAAATAGAAGTACCGGTACGTTAGATTTGCGGAAAGCTATCACAAACCACTGTGCTGGATCTCGATTAACGCCAACTGCCGCTTTTTCATTTGTCTTAGCATCCGGGCAAGTGACCTGCGCCTGTACACTGAGCTTGAAACGATCTCATTGGCTTCAACAGATCACGTGCCACAGCTCCCACTTTCACCCACCCACCTACTGTAGATGTTCTTCCGCCACCCAGATAAGCAATGTCCCCATAAAGTGATCTAAGTTGCCCTCTAGAAATGTAGCTGACAGGTGACTGATAGCCAAATCGCAGACATGGGTACGGGTAAAAGGAAGAGAGTAGATGTAGCGTTTTCTTTGTTTGGTTCCTAGATTTAGTTGCTTAGCTGAAAGGTAAATGGCACGTGTCTCTAGACTCATTTATCGTAGTGGCTCCCCGTGTTTTTTATGTCTTTTTTTTACCGATTTTCAACCAAACCGTTATTAGAAAAAATTTACGGAAACACTGATTCAAGTCCATGTAATAATATATGTTTCCTTTTAAGTTTTCTCCCGAATTTCGTTTTTTTTTTTTTTGCCCTACATACTACTTTTTCTTCTGATTTAATAATGTAGCTCCTATTGACTGTCGCACAATTTTTTTTTTCTAAAACAACTACATAGAAAAAACCCAAGAATATTTAACTTGGTCTGAAAGTATTCTGCATATTTGCATAAACAGCATATTGCATATCTTGTCATAAGCACTTCCGTTCACTATGTAATATTTATTTCACTGTTTGAATATTTTTTTTTATATATTTTTCGTGCTCCTGTAATGTATCTCATGGAAAAACTCGAATATTTTCAAATAAGCACATTTTCTCCATTGCCTAGCAATCTTTCTCAACAAATTTATAAATAGTTTTACAATTCGCACAAACACTATGGGGGCTGGGGGATAATAAGCAACTGTGAACAGCGTACAACGGGGATGCAACTGAATTGATTTCGATTCCGTTACAAAATTCGCGTATTCCTGAAATTCTAGTGGCTCGCAGGGCCGCTAGATTTTCGAAACTGCTTGTTGCTTTCAGCGTCTGTGAAGCAAATTAGAAGATAAACATTATTTTGATTTTCCATGTATGTGAACTGAAAATCTGAAACCCACGTCAAATCAAAACAGATGAGACAGTTTCAAATCTCTCCTGATAAGTAATTAAGATATTACTGGACGCGAGATCTGCTATCGTTTTTATAGTATGCTTGTTTTTTGTGTCCAAAAATATTAAACCGAAAAATTACATCACTATGTAAGAACAAAAACTATTGAGACATCACAATCAGGGCTTAGCCGCCCCGGTGGCGCAGTGGTCTAAGCGATGGCCTCTGATCATTCGTCCGAACGGGGTCCGGGTTCGAATCCCGGTGAGGCATGGATGTTGTGTTTGTCTTACGGCACTGGCTCTCTCCCTTCCCTGGAACAAGTGACCCTAAATTAAGGACGGGCGACTGCTTATAGCCCATGGAGTTGCTCACGGTGGTCGTTAAACCTCCAAAAAAAAAAAAAAAAAAAAAAACAATCAGGGCTTACGGACCAACATGGCTGGTGATTCAATGTTGCCATTATTATATTTCCCACTAATTGTTGACCAATTTTGAGAAGCTAGCCTTGGAGTGGGTTCATACCCAATCTGCTTTATTTCTTTTCTCGTTTATATTGGGGTCATTTGCGATTATTAGTGGTGTAAAGCTAGGAGAGGGAATTTAAGTCACCAGCAATTCCCAATCGACTTTATTCTCATACGGCTTTACATTGCGCCCATAAAACGGGGAAAACTACATGCTAGGAAAGAGAAGTTGTACCCACCTTTTAAAGGGAATTCACCTGGTTTCATAGCAGTTATGGGCGTGCAAATATGTGAAAGAATTGATCCAGCTCACGCGCACTGCGTATTAATCAGGTTTCTGCCATTTTCAAAACATTCCTTCGATATGCACCATTTTTCCCCATCGAATTTTTAAGTAAAAGCCTCCTCAGGCTCCCTAAGAAAAAAATTAAATTTCGACGGAATTGAAGGCTTTTGTCTGCGTATTATCATGCGTAAGTTTCGAAGAACATAACTGAAACCAAATGAAAATTTCCGGAAGAAAATGGCAAATTTCCCGGAAAACCGCGAAATCAAGAAACATAGTTTTGGGCTCTCCGAGCATTGCTTTTTCTTAGCTTTCAAAATAGTTAGACATATACAAAGTGCGTTCAAAAAGTTGTTTCTGGATTGGTGGCAACATGGCGCTACAGCCGTTACTGCAGAAATATTTCCACTATGTGCTTTTATATTTGAATATATAAATCAAAGTTTCCCCTAAGAAACTGATAGGGTAACATTCTATGCTGTAATGTATATATATATATATAATATTTGAATCATCATCATCAACCATCACTGCTGGATGAAGGTCTTCCCAAGTTTCTTCCACAAAGGTCTGCCTTGCCCCATTCTCCTCCATGTCACTCCCGCATGCTTTCGAATTTCATCTGCACATATCCCACGTGGTCTTCTTCTGGGTCTTTTCCTGTCCCTTAGAATCCAGTCTAGAATTTCGGTTGTCCATCGGTGATCCGTTCTTCTGGCAACATGTCCAGTCCAGTGCCATTTCAGGGATTTTACTCTGATCGTGATGCCTTCCACTTTTGTCATTTTTCTGGTCCACGAGTTCCTCTTCTTATCTCTCCTGGTTACACCAAGCATGCACCTCTCCATGTTACTTAGAGTTGTCTGCAGCCTTTGTATATCTCTTTTAGTTAAGGTCCACGTCTCTGCACCATACGCACTGGAAGGATGCATTGATCAAACACTTTTCTTTTAAGACATAATAGCATATTGCTCTTGAAAATTATACTGTTTCTTCCTAAAGCTCTCCAGGCAAGTTTTATACGCCGATTAATTTCTTCATCAATGTGACCCTCACTTGATATCTGCTGCCCAAGATAAATGTAGGTATTGGTGATCTGCAGCTTTTCCTCATTAATCGATAAATCTTCATTTTTTGTAAAAGCATTGTACATCACTTTTGTCTTCTGAAAGTTCATTTTTAATCCCACTTCTTTACTCTTGTCAGCAAGTTACTGGGTCATACTCTGCAGCTCTGACGGGGTAGTTGCAAAAATGACCACGTCATCAGCAAAACGAAGGTGAGTTAGATAATCTCCATTAATCTTTATCCCTTTGTTTTCCCAGTTCAGTGATTGAAAGACGTTTTCCAATGTGGCATTAAAGAGTTTGGAAGATATAGTGTCACCTTCTCTCACTCCCTTTCCAATTTTTATGGGTGCTGTATTCTCAAATAGCCGAATTTTTGCACTTGCATTTTCATATATATTATAAATAATATTAATGAATGCATCTTCAATACCGCAGGACTTCAAAGCCATTGTAACTGCTGATGGTTTCACTGAATCAAAGGACTTTTCATAATCAATAAAAGCCATGCATAATGGAAGTTCATATTCCCTGCACATCTGGGATGCCATCGTGAGAGATGTTCGAGGCTCTGATCCCCCTCCATCAAATCTTCGTGAACTGTGGGAGCTCGTTTAGGGGTCGTGGATCAGCAGAATGGGAAGACACGTTGGAGTGTCCCGCCAAATCAGTAGAACTTCAACTTCAAGACGGAAAAGACGAAATGAGTAACAAATCAAGGTTGCAAAAATCTATCGGAACAATTTTGTATTCCATAATGTCTTCGTAAGATTCTTGTTGAGCAGAACGAGATCCCCGTAAGTTGAGATGGAGAAGATTCTGGGGAAATTTTCCGGTTACCTGGAAATGTTAAAGCTGAAATGAAAAGAAGAATAATCTAAGCAGTACTATTTTTCTGGAAATTAAATATTGCGGGAACGTTGTCAGGTTTCAACTACCTTGATTCGTAGCAGTGGCGCTCTCAACAATTTCTTTATGGGGTGGCCCAAAAAATTGAAGATACAAATTAAAATACCCCGGCGAAAACATCTAACAAAATAATGCGAAGCGATATAAAAATATATCTGCTGTATTAAAGTGCGTTTCCAATGATTCCTAAAATATATATTTTAAAAACAAATACATTTAAGAATAAGCAACGAATAACAAAGTAAGGTCAGGTGATGCGTAACATCACAGCCTCTCCTTGACAAATGTCAACCCCGCCTTCTCGTGGTGCATCCTGTTCCCACTAAAGGGGCTCTGACGACCGCAAATAGCGGTATAACTATACCATCGGGATCAGAGGAAATGCTATCCCACACTCACCAACCCGCTTGGCCAGCGTGGAGAGTTATGGCCAAACACCTCCAAAATGACTCTACAACTTAAATCTTGGCCCTCAGTCTCCGGCAGCTGAATGTACCTGGCCAAGGCAGCGGCCAGTGCGACATGAAGGCAGAGGGTGCTAAGAATCCCCGGAGGACCGGACTAGGCTGCCATTTGATTCTGACCTTGGCTACCTACAACGCACGCTCCCTATCTTCTGATTCAAGGCTTCTTGAATTGGAAGAGGAACTACAAAGGATCAAGTGGGACATCGTCGGGCTGAGTGAGGTAAGGAGAAAAGGAGAAGATCTCATTGAACTGAAAAGTGGACATCTCTTCTATTATCGTGGGACAGATACTGGCAGAACTAGTGGTGTTGGATTTATAATAAACAAGAAACTGAAGGATAAAGTTGTAGAAGTTGAAAGTTCCTCGGACAGAGCTGCACGACTCGTTATCCAACTATCGAGAAGATACCAGGCTCAGATTATTCAAACTTATGCACCCACCACAAGTCATCCTGAAGAAGAAATTGAAGAATTTTATGAGGAAATTCGTCATCTAAATAATAAAGGTAAGCAGCACTTGAAGATAATTATGGGAGATTTCAATGCAAAAATAGGGCACCGGCAACAGAATGAAACTTCAGTAGGTAAATTCGGTCACGGCAACAGAAACCAGCGTGGAAATACTCTCGTTGAGTTTGCAGAGGCAGAAGGATTTTTCATCTTGAATTCCTTTTCAAGAAAAAGCCACACAGGAAATGGACATGGAGACATCCAATTGGGACGACAAGTGAAATTGATTTTATTATGTGTAACAAAAAATTCGTCATCGAAGACTGCAGTGTGCTAAACAAGTTCAACACAGGTAGTGACCATAGATTGGTGAGATGTAAGATGCACCTCAACACTAAACTGGAACGTGGCAAGCTCATAAGACAAACAAAATGTATTGACATAACCAACCTTAAAAAACACCATAATACTTTCAAGTTGGAACTGAAGAACAGATTCTCTGCTTTAGAAGGCCTAACATCGGAAGAAGTGGATATTTCTGAAGTTAACAGAAAAGTAACCAAAGCTCTTATGGAAACAGCAACAAAATTAGCTGGGTCTAAGAACAAGTTGCATGTAAACAAATTATCAGGAAAAACCAAAATGTTGATGCAAAAAAGAAGAGAGATGAGGACAACTAAAGAAGATGTGACTTCCAAAGTGGAATATATAGAGCTATGCAAGACAGCACGAAAAAGTATCACTGAAGACGTAAGGAAATTCAACTGTGAGCTAGTGAGGAAAGCAATTGAAAACAACCAAAGCCTAAAGATAGCAAAGGGACATCTCAGTAAGGAAGAAAACAGATTATGGCTCTGAGAAAAGAAGATGGTTCTATAACAAGAAATAGAGGTGAAATTTTGACAAGAGTGAAAGATTTCTACTCCAAATTATATGAAAGGGATGATACATGTACTCCAGACATCATGAAAGGTACCAGAGTTCTTCCAGTCCTCCCAGCAGAAGTTGCACATGCAATCAAGAACATGAAGCGGGGGAAAGCTCCAGGAGAAGATGGAATTACTATAGACATCATACAAGAAGCAAGTGGAGAAATTGAAACAGTACTCGCCCAAATTTTCACTCGATGCCTTAATGAAGGGAAGATTCCTGAGGATTGGAACAATGCTACAATGATCCTGCTACATAAAAAAGGTGACATTGAGGATCTCAGGAACTACAGACCTATCAGCCTCCTATCAGTGGTTTATAAAATCTTCACTAAAGTTCTTTCACACCGCTTGAAGGTAACACTGGACATGGCTCAACCGAGAGAACAAGCTGGATTCAGGAGTGGCTACAGCACAATAGATCATATCCACGTACTGAGAGAACTAATTGAAAGAGCGAGGGAATATGAACTTCCATTGTGCATGGCTTTTATCGATTATGAAAAAGCCTTTGATTCGGTGAAACCATCAGCAGTTACCACGGCTCTGAAATCCTGCGGTATTGAAGATGCATACATTAATATTATTAATAACATCTATGAAAATGCAAGTGCAAAGATTCGGCTGTTTGAAAATACAACACACATAAAAATTGGAAAGGGAGTGAGACAAGGGGACACCATATCTCCGAAGCTCTTTAATGCCACATTGGAAAATGTCTTTCAATCACTGAACTGGGAAAACAAAGCGATAAAGATTAATGGAGATTATCTAACCCACCTTCGTTTTGCTGATGACGTAGTCATTTTTGAAACTACCCCATCAGAGCTGCAGAGTATGATCCAGGAACTTGCTGACAAGAGTAAAGAAGTGGGATTAAAAATGAACTTTCAGAAGACAAAAGTGATGTTCAATGCTTTTACAAGAAATGAAGATTTATCGATTGATGGAGAAAAAAACTGGAGATAACAGATACGTATGTTTATCTTGGACAGCAGATATCAAGTGAGGGTCACATTGATGAAGAAATTAATCGGCGTACAAAACTTGCCTGGAGAGCTTTTGGAAGAAACAGCATAATTTTCAAGAGCAATATGCCATTATGTCTTAAAAGAAAAGTGTTTGATCAATGCATCCTTCCAGTGCTTACGTATGGTGCAGAGACGTGGACCTTAACTAAAAGAGACATACAAAGGCTGCAGACAACTCAAAGAAGCATGGAGAGGTGCATGCTTGGTATAACCAGGAGAGATAAGAAGAGGAACTCGTGGATCCGAAAAATGACAAGAGTGGAAGACATCATGATCAGAGTTAAATCCCTGAAATGGCAATGGGCTGGACATACTGCCAGAAGGACAGACCATAGATGGACAGCCGAAATTTTAGATTGGATTCCAAGGGACAGGAAAAGACCCAGAAAAAGACCACATGGGAGATGGGTGGATGAAATTCGTAAATATGCGGGAGTGACATGGAGGAGACTGGCACAAGACAGACCGTTGTGGAGGAAACTTGGGGAGACCTTCGTCCAGCAGTGGATTGATAATGGTTGACAATGATGATGATGATGAACAAAGAAGACCAATTGATACCTTGTGGGGAGGGCTCGGGCCCCTTGGGCGCCGGCACTGAGTGCGCCATTGATTCGTAATGTCATGACATATAAAATCTTCCTCTGAAAAGTGAGAGGAACATATCTTGGAGCACAGGCGCAGCTTGAGAAGAAAGAAGGGGCAACTCTCCCTCCAATATTTCTCACTTTTCCAAGCATATAATGTTACTTTTAAGTAATACTTTAAAAAAAATAATAACTCGAGTCTCAACTGTATTGTGTTTAAATTGCGGAAAAAATTCACTGTATTAAACAGTGAACCCGTAAAAAAACAAAAAACAAAAACAGAATCACTATTTTTGAAACTCCTGGGCAAATATAATTTGAAATATTACATGTTAGGACTTAGTAGTTTGTCCCAAAAAAAGAATAACTCATGTTACGCTTATGGCAGGGGCGCCAACTACGTGTGTGGTCGAGCGAATTTTTGCCCCTCCGTTAAATTTAAGGAGCGGGAGGGGGGTTGTGTTTATCTAATATTTTTATTTCTGTTTAATAAAGTAGTTCGTTTGTGAATGTGATTTTCGAAATGCGTAAATAGAATTTTTTTGAAAAAGAGTTTTTCCGTGTTATTTACGCTTTCCAACCGTAGGTTGAAGAAGCGTATGTGCTTCAGCTTTGTCCGTCCGTCTGTCTGTCTGTCTGTCTGGCAGTCCGTAACTCGCGTAAAAATGGTTCGATTTCGACGAAATTTTAGTATGTGGTAATGGACCACCTCGGCACGAATTCTATTGAAAATGGGCGAAATGGGGTTAAAGATCAGGACATAATAGCGGGATCCATTCCATTGCCCTTATGCGTCATAACTTGCGTAAAAACGGTTCAATTTCGATGATATTTTAGTATGCGGTAGGGAACCACCTGGGGACAAACCCTATTAAAAATGGGCGAAATGGGGTCAAAGATCAGGACAAAGGAGCAGGATCCATTTCATTTCACTTATGCGTCATAACTTGCGTAAAAATGCTTTGATTGCGACAAATCTTTATCATGTTGTTTCGGAGATATACTGAACCGGTCCTGTTGAATATCATCGAAATGGGGTCAAAGGTCAGGGCACAGAAGCGAGATTTATTCCACAGCCATTATCCTCATAACTTGAGTAATAACTTGAGTAATGATTTCTGGTATGTTGAAAAGCGTATCATAATCAATGCATTGCATGATTTTACTAACTTATTTAATTATATTTTCCAATCGTAGGTTGAAGAAGCGTATATATGCTCCAGCTTTGTCCGTCTGTCTGTCCGCACGATAACTCGCGTAATCGATGAAATTTTAGTATGTAGAAAGAGACAACCTGGGGACGAATCCTATTGAAAATGGGTGAAATATAGGCTCAAAGGTCAAAACATATGAGCGGGATCTATTTCATCGCCCTTATGCGCCATAACTTACGTAAAAATGCTTCGATTGCGACAAAACTTTATCATGTTGTTCCGGAGGTATACTGAACCAGTTCTGTTTAATATAATCGAAATGGGGTCAAAGTTTAGGGCACAGGAGCGAGATTTATTCCACAGCAATTGTCCTCATAACTTGACTAAAAAGGTTTCTATTGCGACAAAACTTTAGTATGTTGTTTCGGAGGTATACTGAACCAATTCTGTTAAATATAATCGAAATGGGGTCAAAGGTCAGGGCGCAGGAGCGAGATTTATTCCACAGCGATTATCGTCATAACTTGAGTAATAACTTGAGTACTGACTTTTGGTATGTTGGAAAACGTATCATAATAATCAATGCATTTCATGATCTTATGGACTTGTTTTATTTTTCATTTTGTTTGTACTTCAGTTCTTTGTTTGAGTTAACGTGTTAATTTCCCATACTTTCTACAAACGTTTGTAAATAAAATCTCTGGATATTTTTACTAAATCTCAAGGTGAATTTTCGTTTTTTTTTTTTTTTAATATACCAGTGTTCTGGGAAAATATTTGTTCTTTCTTGCTTGTAAGCAAATATGCGTTTTCAGGTTTTAAAAACATGCACAGAATCTCGTAGTTTACATTTTCCCATTTTATTTTTATTTTCATCCTGAGAGCAGGACAGAGGTAAGTGACATCCCCACGTTTGGTCTCTTCAAGCCTGACTCCTCAGTGATTTGAAGTCGGTGCTCTCGGAATACGCGTAGGTGGGCGCGCGCGCACACGCACACACACACGCACGCATGCACATTATGATAGAAATCCTCTAGTTTCTTTTTCTTCAGCCATTCCTTTAAAGTTCCAGCCTTCCAAGAGGAATCTTCTAAAACGTGTTCCTTCTACAAAATTCAAACAGCACGATTTATTCTCAATACCATAAGTTGAAAAAAAGAATTAGGCTCGTTTCAGTGAACATACTGTAATAACGATCATAATTTTCAAAGCAACTACAACGGAAAGACGACGGAACCCTATGTTTAATAGTGTTAAGATAAACGTGAACGAGCTTATTATCGCGTCGGTCCTCAATAACGGAACTTCCTTCCCATGACGCAATGCAAAGCGAAACAAGGACCATTATCTAAAACATATTTTGTACAAATTTTCATTATGAATATGCATGCTTTTAATCACGATTTTTAAACGGTTACTAAGTTTGGAAATTAAGCTGCCATCGACCCCACAGGAGAATGTCGCCTCCGTTGGCTGGTAAAGGGCAATCGAGGCGCAACAGTGCAGCAATTGACCACGCAAATGAACGCTGGGGCACCCAGGTACGTGTCCCCGGTAACAGTAGAACGAACCCTGTTACGCATGGGTCTCCGAAGTCGAAGCTGCGTCAACACGCCCATGTTAACCCAGGTCCATCGGCAACGACGCATGCAGTTCTCATGGGATTACCGTCATTGAACAGGGAAAGAGAGAGGGAAAAGGTTGTCTTCTCCGAAGAGTCGAGGTTCCTACTCCACAGAAGTGACGGGCGGTGGCGGATACGGCGTCAGACACAAGAGAACCAACACCCGGACGCGCTTGTCGGTTCAGTACATGCCGACTTTGGCAGTCAGTGTACAATGTGTGGGGAATGTTTTCCTGGTATGACCTGGGACCGCTGGTACCACTGGATTGGTCCTTGAACGCTATTGGCTACCTGTCCATCTTCGCTGACTACATGTATCCCTTCATGCTGGACGTTTATCCTAGTGGTGATGATGTCTACCAACAGCAATGCGCTCTGCCACGTCGCTAACGGGGTGCTGCGTAACTGATTCCAGAACACGACAGCGATGTCTCCGTTCTCCTGTAAAGTACGAACTTCCACGCACAAAAGTGCGGAAGGATACATTGACATTTAATGACTTGAGCGTGTGGTGAGTGATGAGGAGAGTTGCGAGAGAGATATCGAAGGAGGAGGACATGGCGAGCTTTGGCTAAGACAACAAGTTCAGTTTATACCGCGGAGTGTATTCCAGTTGATGTTTTTTGTGTAAAGTAAGAAATGTTTTGTGTTGTGATCGAGTGTCTGTGATGTTACAGACGAAAGATAGAAATGGAGGCACCGGTGAGATTCGAACTACGAAAGATAGGAAGTGGAGGCGCCGGTGAGACGGGATTGCGCAACTTCAGCGGCGTTTTTTATGACCGTGGGAATCGATGAGTTGGAAGATCTTCAAGCGTGAGAAAGAACCAACGCGACAGGGATATTTTTTTCCTCTTTGTGTTGGGAAGAACAAAGGATGGTGACTGTTGTTTGTTTTTCGAAATTAGTTCGTGAGAAGAAAAAAAAAGTTCCGTATCGGATTTACACCACATTAGATGTTTATGTAAGTACTGGTGTTGTTGTTGTTCTTAGAGAATTATCCAAAGGAATGAAATATCAAAGCAAGTTTTTTAGAAGTTTCCGGGCACCGAATTAAATAGAAGGAAATAATTTCTGTCAAGAAATAGTACATTCAGATCAACTGTTTGAGCCTAGATTATAGGTAAATGTAGAATATTGTTGTAAACAATTTCTGTGAACGTATACACATATACGAAAATAGAAGGAAATAATTTCTGTCAAGAAATAGTACATTCAGATCAACTGTTTGAGCCTAGATTATAGGTAAATGTAGAATTGTGTTGTGAACAATTTCTGTGAACGTATACACATATACGAAAATAGAAGGAAATAATTTCTGTCAAGAAATAGTACATTCAGATCAACTGTTTGAGGCTAGAGTATAGGTAAATGTAGAATATTGTTGTAAACAATTTCTGTGAACGTATACACATATACGAAAATAGAAGGAAATAATTTCTGTCAAGAAATAGTACATTCAGATCAACTGTTTGAGCCTAGATTATAGGTAAATGTGAACGTATAGGATTATAGGTAAATGTGAACAATTTCTGTGAACGTATACACATATACGATAATAAATAAACATTGGGTACACGTAGAGCTTGTTGAAATGGCTTTCTTAGGAAGAGCTCGCAAAGAAGAGCTTATGCAGTTGGCGGAAGAATTGGGTATAGAAGTTATGCCAAATCTCAAAATTCTGGAATTAAAAAATAGAATTGTCAACTTTGAAGGTTATGAAGAGGATTTCGTGAAAGAATTTTTGTCAGGTATAAAAGATCGTAGAGAAACAGAAAGACAAATGGAATTGGAGCTTGAAAAACGTAGACAAACAGAAAGACAAATGGAATTTGAGCTTGAAAAACTCAGAATAGAAGCAGGACGTCAGCCGCTGGGAGGTAGTTTGGAGCAAAATGGAAATTCTCAAAAACCGAGATTAGAACTTTGTCATTTGATGAAAACATTTGAGAAAAGACCAAAAGACAGTGATATAAGTATTTACTTAGTTTTATTTGAAAGGCAAGCACAACAAGCAGAAATAAAAAGGGAAGATTGGGTCACGAATTTGATAGGACTTTTGCCCTACGAAATATCACAATTGATTGCCAGAGAAAATGTGGAAGATGCTAAAAACTATGAATATGTTAAAAGGTTACTTCTTAAAAGATATAAGTTAAGTCCAGAGAAATTTAGATTGAAATTTGTACAACACATGCGTACATCAGAGAAGACCTGGAGAGATTTCGCCTTCGAGTTAGAAAATTATTTTAATGAATGGATTTCAGGACTTAAAATAGGCGATTTTGAAGCGCTAAAAAAATTAATGATCACAGATCAAATTGAAGCGGAGAGTGCCTATAGAAATAAGGGAGCATTTTATTGATAAATGGTCAAATATTGTCTCACCTTCAGATTTGGCTGATATGGTGGACAATTATGAAAGTGTAAGAGGAGGAATCAAGAAAAATTCGTCGAATGAATTTTGTGCTTCAAAGAAAATGCAAGGCAGTGAGAAAAAAACTAGAGATAACTATGATCGGGGAAATTTTATGAAAAATGGATTTTATGACAAAAATTATGTTAAGTCAGATGTAGGACAAGGGTGGTCAAAACGGAATGTATCTCAGAATGAAGAAAAGTATGATCGCAGACGGAAGATTCAATGTTACGAGTGTGCATCTTATGATCACATTCGACCTCAGTGTCCTAAGCTAAAATCACAGAACTCAGGAAGCGTAAATAGAATCAGAGAGGAAACTGAAGGGGATCTCTTGGCACCCTATACCTTTGAAGGAAAAATAAATGGAGTTACCATGCCTATTCTCCGGGATACAGGTTCATCAGTTGATATCATTTGTCAAGAGTATGTGTCGCCAGGTGAGTTTACTGGAGAACACGTGTGGGTACAGCATCTTCTGGATGAACAAAAGGTTTGTTTACCATTGGCAGAAGTTCAACTAGAATGTGAATTAGGTCATATTGTAACTAAGGCTGCAGTGATTAGAAAGTCGCTAGATCAAGACTGCCGCTAGATATTTACTTGGAAATAAGACTGCCGCTTTGTTAAAAAAATTGATATGGAGTGGCCACTTAATTCAGAACAAGTAAATGTTGTGGTTACTAGGTATCAAGAAAAACAGAAACGAAACAACGAAGAGAGAAATTCAGTAAAGAATGATTCAGGTAAGAAAGAAAAACAAGCCCTTGAAGGAGAGGCTGTGGGTTCTGAAGAATCAGATGAATTAGAAGAAGAAATTCTGCCATTGAGGCATGATGAAGATAAAGCCATGTTATAGAGTTGGTAAAAATGGATTCAAAAAGTTTCATGGAAGATCAACGGCAAAGTTTGGAATTGAAAAAATTCTCAAAGAAATAGAGAAAACAGATTTTAATAAGGCAAATGGTTATGCTGTACTACGAAATGGGATGTTGGTGAAGAAGAAGATCAACAAGATTGGCGAAGAGGAAGATCTTATTGTTGTTTCAAAACAATATAGAGAACAAATAAAAAATATGTGTCATGAGGGAACTTCGGGGCATTTAGGAGTGACAAAAACCAAAGACAGACTAGCGAAGTATTTTTATTGGCCTAACTGTTATAAAGGCATTGAAGAATTTGTAAAATCTTGTGATTCATGCCAACGTGCTGGAAAAGCTGGGGACAAAAAGAAAGCACCTTTAAAAATAGTTCCAATTATTCCTGAAATTTTTACAAAAATCAACGTTGATGCCTGTGGGACTTTGCCCGAGACTTCAAGCGGAAATAGATACATAATTAGAGCTATGTGTTTGTCGTCCAAATATCCAGATGCAGTACCAGTACCAGACATAGGATCCAAGTCGGTAGTTGACGCTTTGTTACACATTTTTAGCCGCATGGGATTTCCGAAAGAAATTCAAACTGATCAAGGAGCCAGTTTTGTAAGCATTTTGACACTAGAATTTCTGGAGCGGTTTGGAATAAAAGTTACTCATAGTTCTGTATATCATCCCCAAAGTAATCCGGTAGAACGATTCCATCGAACTATTAAAAGGATGTTGAGAGTTTTATGTCTTGAGTCTGCTCCGGATTGGGAGAAACAGTTACCGGCGGCGCTGTTTGCTTTGAGAACTGTGACACATGAAAGCACAGGGTTTACGCCTGCTGAATTGGTGCATGGAAAAAATTTGAGGACGCCAATGACACTATTGTATGAAAAATGGATGGGTCATCCTGAAGAAGAAAATTATGTCACTGAATATGTATTTGAGTTAATAAATAGGATGAAAAGATGTCAAGAACTTGCCATTAAAAATATGGAAGTGGCTCAATTGAAAAGAAAATATTGGTATGACAGAAATGCGGTAAAACGTGAATTTCAAGAAGGAGATTTAGTATTGGTTTTTGTTACCTGCAGGCCAAATAAGTTAGCGGAACAGTGGAAAGGACAAGGGAAAATTGAGAAAAAAATTTCAGAGACTAATTATGTAGTAAGCTTTGAAGGTAAAAATGTAAAGCATCAAGTATATCACATTAACATGCTGAAACCATACCATAAACGACCAGAATTTGTGAACTTATTGCCTGGTTGTGAAAATGGTGAAATGGATTTAGAGATTAAATTTCCGCAAGTTGACAAAAATCCCAATATATTTAACTTCTCTGATATCGAGGAGAACAATAAACTTCGAAATCGCCTAAGTGGCCAACAAATTCAGGATCTGAAAAAACTATTATGCCATTACTTGAAAATGTTTTCTAATATTCCAGGAAAGACTCATTTGGTCGAACATGATATCGAGCTAGCTAGTAATGCTATTGTAAGAGTTAAGCCTTATAGAATGTCACCCAGGCAGATAAATATTCTTAAAGCCGAGATAGATAAAATGCTGCAGTACAAGATTATAGAAGTTGGTGAATCAGACTATACATCACGCATGATTTTGGTAGAAGTAACCGGAAGAGATCCACGCCCATGTATTGACTACAGGCGATTGAATGAAGTGACAAGGACCCAGTTCTATCCATTGCCCTAACATAGAAGAAAGAGTCGAAAAGGTTTACTGGCGCGAAGTATATTACAGTATTAGATTTAACAAAAGGGTACTGGCAAATTCCATTAAGTGCTAGAGCTCAACGATTGGCAGCGTTTGTGACTACTTTTGGAACGTATCGGCCCTTAAAGATGCCATTTGGCCTTAAGAACGCACCTTATTTCTTTAGCAAAATGATGTCGGAACTTTTGAGAGGCTGCGAAGAGTTTGGCGTACCATATCTAGATGATGTTGCCATTTTTTCCGAAAACTTGGGGGATCATTTGATACATCTTGAAGAAGTGCTACAGAGGTTGCAGAGGGCTTCCTTGACCATAAAACCTTCCAAATGTAAGTTTGCTCAAGATCACGTCTTGTATTTGGGTCATTTTGTTGGACAAGGATATCGAAAACCAGCGGAACGAAAGGTTCAGGCCATACAAAATTTTCCTACGCCAAAGAACAAGACGCAAGTAAGATCTTCTTAGGCTTGGCGGGATATTACAGCAGATATATTCCAATGTTTTCTTCGATAGCAGCTCCCTTGACAGACATCTTGAAGGGTAAAAATCGTAAAGAGGAAATTATATTATCAGAACAATGTGAGAAAGCTTTTGTGGAATTAAAAAAATCTTTGTGTAGTTTTCCTGTTCTGTATGCCCCTGACTATTAACGTAGATTTATTCTACAAACTGATGCTTCAGATCAAGGAATGGGAGTCGTCCTCTCGCAAGAACAAGAAGATGGCGCTGAACATCCTGTACTCTATCTAAGCAGAAAACTTTCGACAGCAGAGAAGACATACAGCACCAGTGAAAAAGAATGTGCCGCCATTATATTTGCGGTACAGAAACTGAAATGCTACCTGGATGGTCAAAATTTTCCTCATACAAACTGATCATAACCCTCTCGTTTGGTTACGCACCAACGCAAGTTCAAATGCTCGTCTGATGAGATGGGCCCTTGCTTTACAAGCATATGATTTTGTTATAATTCATCGATCGGGAACTATGCACAAAAATGCAGATGGACTGAGCAGAGTTCCAACTTTAGATGATCCACCTTGATCATGCTATGTGTCTGCTAGTGAAAACATTTTTTTTTTTTTTTTTTTTTTTTTTTTGGTTGTTATATATAATACATATAAATTGTTGGAAAACACGTAAAGATGATTGTTAAATTAACTCATATATTTCTCTTTGTAAATGGATTATGACTCATTATGTGAACTATGACTATTGTATTGTAAAATGACAAGAACTTTTTACCACTGGAAAAAGTTCCTCTGGAGTGAGGAGGGGTTGTAAAATACGAACTTCCACACACCAAAGTGCGGAATGATACATTGACATTTAATTACTTGAGCGTGTGGTGAGTGATGAAGAGAGTTGCGTGAGAGATATCGAAGGAGGAGGACATGCCGAGCTTTGGCTAAGGCAACAAGTTCAGTTTATACTGCGGAGTGTATTCCAGTTTGATGTTTTTGTGTAAAGTAAGAAATGTTTTGTGTTGTGATCGAGTGTCTCTGATGTTACAACGGGCGGTAGCGGATATGGCGTCAGACACAAGAGAACCAACACCCGGACGCGCTTGTCGGTTCAGTACATGCCGACTTTGGCAGTCAGTGTACGATGTGTGGGAAATGTTTTCCTGGTATGATCTGGGACCGCTGGATCGGTCCTTGAACGCTATTGGCTAGCTGTCCATCTTTGCTGACTACATGTATCCCTTCATGCTGGACGTTTATCCTAGTGGTGATGGTGTCTACCAACAGCAATGCGCTCTGCCACGTCGCTAAGGGGGTGCTGCGTAACTGGTTCCAGAACACGACAGCGATGTCTCCGTTCTCCCTTGGCCGGCGAAATCACCCGACCTCGATCCCATAGAGCACTTGTGGGACTATTTGGATCGACAGGTTCGACGTGCCGACCCACAACCACGTCATCTCTGGGACTTCCGTGCTCTGCTGCAGTCCGAATGGTCACGTGTGCCTCGGGCAACCTTCTAGGGCCTCATTGCATCCATGCCACGCCGTCTCGCCGCTGTCATCCGGGCCAAGGGTGGTTATTGCATTATTAGGTAGGTGGTCATATTATTCTGATACGACCGTGTGTCTTACGTATTTCATCCTAAATCTCTTATTATTGGCTCGAACCTTTCCGGTTTAGTTACTGAATAAAAATTGGTATAATTTGTTCTAAATAAAAGTGAAAGAAGCGGATTTCAGTTCTTCCTCATCCTTAAAAATCGCATTTCATTCCACCTAGAGAAATTTCATTTAATTAGAAAGTTATGAAGGCACTAAGCTAGGCACGTATTCAGGATTTCTGTTGGGTAGGTGGGGGGAGGGGGTTCAGAAGAATTGCATGTATGTGGGTGTGGGTGGGTATGTATTTCTCGGCGCCTTTAAAGAGTTGTTTAAAATTTGTGAGCTATTTCTTCACGCCTTTTAAGGTGGACGTCAAGCTATTTTGCTTCCTATACTTCCAATGGAAAAACTTGTGTACACATTTTCTTCACAATTACTGCGTTCCCAAGGATGAAAATTTGAACATCGATTAAAATAGCTTCATTTTATAACTTGGAATACTTAATATTTTCCAAAACATAACCATAATTACGCAATCCAACATTTGTTTGTCTACTGACGTCATCAAAGTACAGGTCGCGCCATCTGTTTTCTGGTTTCAACACCACCGAAGGAAAAGTCATTGATTTTTAATATAATTATGGTTATGTTTTATAACATATTAAGTTTTCCAAGTTATAATACGAAGTTATTTTAATCGATGTTCAAATTTTCATTCTTGGGAACACACTAATTGTGAAGGAAATGTGTACAAAAGTTTTTCCATTGGAAGTATAGGAAGAAAAATTACTTGACGTCCACCTTAAGAGTTGTTTAAAATTTTACAAAATGACTTCTTGCGCGATGGTCACTTAGACACTAAAACAGGTATTTCGTCGGAAGTCTCCCATCAAAAATGTCTCTCCTTCCCATTCCCTATCTCCCCATAGAGGTTCTATGAAGAAGTCTCCCTCTTTCTGGATGTCTTCTCCTGTCATAAAATAAAATGTAGAACAAGTTACCAGAAGTGTACCGCTAATTGCTCACACAAATCAGTGGCGTATATTCAAGGCTAGCTAGGCTAGCTGCGAAGCCCAGAGAATGCACAAATAAAAAGCCAATTAAATATACACAAATAAAAGTCAATTAAATATACACAAATAAAAGTCAATTAAATATACACAAATAAAAGTCAATTAAATATACACAAATAAAAGTCAATTAAATATACACAAATAAAAGTCAATTAAATATACACAAATAAAAGTCAATAATTAACGGTATTAAGATATGCCGATGCTTTCGCTGCGAAAAAAAAAAAAAAACCACACACTTGCGGATTCGCTTCTTTTGACTGAATCAGTCTGGCGAGCGAGAATCACCAACGGTTTCTAACGCAAACAGCTGTCATCGTAACGCAAACCGCTCTCTGCCTGAGTCTTCGCTGTTCTGCTTCGATACGTTCGTCTGCTAGCGTTTCCATGACAACATGAATGCGCTGGTGAAAAGTGAATGGGCCATTACTTTGGGCAACGGTTCGCTCAGAAAAGAGAAGACTTCGGACTACCTTAGTCACGCGCATGCTCCCGCTCGTAACAGCACATATTTTGCGATTGTTGTTTCAATTTGTGTGAAGTGTCAATGAATTAAAATCAGTGGTATTATATCTTAAATTCGTGGCTTTGTTGGATTCGAACTGTTTTGGTAAATTTTGTGGAAGCTTTTCTGAACACCTACTGTCAGAACCTTTAAGAACTCTATTCTTCAAATTTTGATACAGCTCGACTAAAAAATGAACTGAAGGTTATTTATTCATTTGATGAATACAAAAATAAATCAGTAAGAGACATTACTTGTTACACAAAGTTGAATAAATTGGACATTGGGTTTAGTGAGGTGTACATATTAGCAGACCTAATATTAAAGTTTCCATTAATAACTGCGCAACTGCAGAAATAAATTTTTCTGTATTAAAAAGAATCAAGATATACTGTATCTTAGGGCCACATAAGGACATGTACATTTGAGCAACTTGGCTGTTTTGTCAATAGAGAAAAATATTCTTTTTAAATATGAAAAAGCACTCGGAAGAAAATTTTTATGAAAATGTAACACTCAAGTTCACACAAAAGGAAAGAAGAATGAAGTTCATGTACAAATCAGTGGCGTCGCGTACCCATTTAGGTTGGGTGTGCACTATTACGGGAAAAAACACGCGAAAATGTTATGTATCTCGAGTTGCAAAATTTGCCCATTGATTTTCAACATACGAAAAGCATTTCTTTTATTTAGCTGTCGTCTAATAACTTATGGTAATAAAGATTTTTCTTACACTCCATGGTAAGAAAAATCTGAATTTCCTGTGCAAATATTAGAGTGATGAACGAATTTTCGGTATCTTTTTCTTTATATATAAGTTTTAAATACATCACGAGGCTTACTTTCTTTAACCCGCTTTACACAATCTGCAAAATCTCTGGCAAAAATGGGACCCTTAGTACATCGTCAACCTAAATGGATGTCAAAATTCAAATTGTATATGGATGCCAAAATTCAAATTGTATATGGATGTCAAAATTCAATTGTATCTGTGCTGATAAACAAACAGATTCACACAGCGACGAAAAGATAGAAAACTCGTAGCACAACGATGAAGTGTGTTTATGATTCCATGCTATTCGAAACGCAAACAAATATGACCAGTGGTGCTTTTTAAGCGCGCACACCCTATGAATTTAAACATCTGCGTTGGATACACGAGGAAATAAAAACATGACCTGTAGCGCCATCTGGACAGCTTTGAATTACATTTGCTTTAACGACTTAGGGTGTCCGCTATTAAAATAGCACACCTGCAGCTGCAAATATTGTTTAATACGTTTTGTTTACTGCACGAAGCAACGAACCTTCGCTTCACGAAAATATTACACAGGGGAATTAAGTTTAGCGCACAAACTTCAGGGAGTCTTACTGGAAATACATATAAAGAAAAAAAACAACAACAATATAACAGCAACTGGCTGCTCCGTGAGACTCAAGCGGTGCTGATTTTGGGTAGCACACCTTGAGAGTTCCGCTGGTACGTTTGAAACCACAGAGAAATAAGAGCGTAACCTGCAGCGCCGTCTGGAGAGCGCTTGTACCACAGCTGCTTTAAGGACATATCCCGGGGTGAATCCCGATGTGTGCTGTTTTGCGCGGACGTGCGCGCGCAAAACAGCACACCCCGGGATTCTAGCGCGAATGCGATATCCTTTCTGAACGAACCTAAGAACCTTCTCTTATTAATGAAAACATTATGTGGGAAAATGCATTTTAACCACCACTAAAAGCCTTAGGACGAACTCTGACGAGTTTTTTTAGGAACAAATCAGAAAAAATGATATCAATAATAGGTTGAATTGCGACTCTGTTTGGGTGTGCGCCGCACACCTAGCACACCCCGAATATTCACCCCTGGTACAAATAAAGTATTCAGAAGAAGAATGGAGTTCATGTACAAATAAGTGTTCAAATCCTAATCCTCATAATTATTTGGTATCATGTCAGCAATAGCACGTACCTAAAATTTAGAAGAAAAAAAAAATAGTTACTTCTGTTACTTAACAACTGAAAAACAAACTTCGCGATTAAAAAAAAAAACAGTACGGGGAGAAGGGACGGGTGAGATAGCCCAGATCTCGTACCCAAGATACACCACTGACCCAAATCATTAACTCGCCTCCATTATCGCGCGTGAGGGGCTACGAAAAATATACTTGGACACTAAGAATAAAAACAGAAAGAAAGAAGAAAGGTGACACCGAATTTTCGGGTGTAATAAGCATGTCTTTTGAAACTGTTCTGACGCAAATTAAATTCTTCAAAGCTATTCAGAGTCTATGGAATCGGTATGGAAAACAATAGTATCTGACGGAAGAAAGAAGTTTTTCAATAGGGTTTTTAATCCCTCAGATAATGCCATGCTGTAAACAGAATCGTGAGCTTACGCCCTCTGGTTGCAGACTTGTGCGTTAAGAAAAATAGGAATTTATGTGAGAAATATTTCGCACAAGAAACGAACGCTCTCCAACACAGAAAGAATTTTTCAAATCGGACTCTTTAGAAACAGAAATATCGACAAAAATAAGATGTGACTTTACGTCCCCTGGTGGGAAAACCATGCATTATTTTAGGAAGAAAGTATTCTCAAAATGTTTTCCATATGAGCGGTATCGGTCCCAGAAAAAAAAAAATTAATCGAGTTTTCAGGAGCCCAGATTTTGCTGCAAATACACCAGAAGCAGAAATTAACACTTATGCCCCCTGGTGACCAAACCATTCTTTACCAAACATTAGAAAATATATGAAACATATTTTCCATCAGGTGTTGTATGCGATACAGGAATAATTTTTCAAATCGGAGTTTTAGAAGCAGAAATAACGCAGAAAACGCAATTTACCTTTGTGCTCCCTAGCGGAAAGTCTATGATTTACTTGAAAATTTTGAATTTATAGGAAAAACATTTCGCATCGGAAACACTATCCAACAAAGAAGGAATTTTTCAAATCGGACTCCTAGAAGTAGAGGTATTGACAAAAATAAGATATACATCTACGCCTCCCTGGCGTAGAAACCATGCATTATTTTAAGAAGAAAATGTTCCTAAAAGGTTTGCCGACATGAGTAGTATCGGTCTACGAACGACTTTTTTTTCAATCGACATTTTAGAAGCTCATATTTTGCTAGGAATATATTAGAAGCGGAAATTAAGACTTACGCCACCTGGCCAAACCACTTTTTACAAAAATTAAAAATTATGTGCAAAGGATTTCCCGTCAGGAGCTGTATCCGGTGCAGAAAGAATTTTTCAAATCGGAGACTCAGAAGCAGAGATAATGGGGTAAAAGCAATTTACCTTTACGCCGCCTAACGGAAAGTCTATGAATAACTTGAAAATTTTGAATTCATAGGAAAAACATTTCGCATCGGAAACACTATCCAACAAAGAAGGAATTTTTCAAATCAGACTCCTAGAAGTAGAGATATTGACAAAAATAAGATATACATCTACGCCCCCTGGCGGAGAAACCATGGAATATTTTAAGAAGAAAATATTCGGAAAACGTTTATCGAAGTGAGTGACATCAGTCCACGAAAGAATTTTTTCAATCGAGAATTTAGAAGCTCAGATTTTATGGCAAAAACATCAGAAGCAAAAAGTAACACTTACGGTGGCCAAAGTATTCTTTACCAAAAATTAGAAATTACATGCAAAATATTTTCCATCAGTAGCTGTATCCGCTGAAGAAAAAATTTTTCGAATCGGAGTCTTAGAAGAAGAGTTATCGGAGAAAATGTAATTTACTTTTACGCCCCCTAGCGGAAAATCTATGCGTAATTTGAAAAAGTTACTATATCTAAATTACTCTTCAGCATAAATGGAAGTAAAAGATAAAATAATTTTTTCAATCGGATGTTTAGTAGCAAATATGTGAAATAAAACGTATTTTTGAATTCGACATCATCTGCATTTACGCCCTCTAGTGGCGAAATTGTACATCGTAAAGAAAAACGAAATGAAGGATCAACATTCACATATTTCAAGCTTCCCAATGCAAAATGAATTTTTCAAATCGGACTAATAGTAGCGGAGATATCGTGTCTACAGAGGGACGGACGGACGGACGGACAAACCGATAACATAAGCACGATCTTTTTTGCAAAAGACGGGCTAAAAAAAGCAACACAGAACCATATTGATTTTAAATAATAACGACTTAAAGTACGATTTTTAGAATAAAACGGTTAAAAAGCTGGCCCGTAAAGCTACTTTTCATTTTCCACCCCGATTCATGACGTTTCACCTTCTTCTTACCGAAACCCAGCCCATTCAATGCAACCCTCTACATCAAACCATAAATATTTGCATCAATTTAATAATTTGGAAAAGCTCATGTTTAAATGCATTGATTTTGCGATTATTCAGGAGTAATGATTGTGTTACTGCAAAAAGCTATCTGTCTGTAGGACGCGTATTTAAGCATTTCGGAGGGATGTGTTCTGACTCACAGGTCCAGGGCCGTAACTAGTGTTTAGTTTTCGAAGGGGCTGGGGCGTTAAAAATATTCCACAGCAAAAATCTATCTATCTAATCAATTAACAAAATATAAACTCTTTAGTTTTTAGTATTTTAGTATTAGCGAGTAACGACACATGAGCTTACTCAGTGTTAACAGAAAAACAAACTGAACTATATGAGACAGAGATCACATGAAAACAACAAGATTACACAAGAGACAGCATGAAAGCAAGTACAGTCTGAAAAATGGAAATTATAAAAAAAAAAAAAAAAAAAATTGAAATCTCCTTCAGAGGAAGTGAATTTTAAAAATTGCGATAACGATAGATGAAGGGACACCATACCAAGGCACTTTGACGTTGAATTGGCAGTTACCATCATAGCAACGATGGTCATTTTCGTGCACTTCTGAGGTACCGAGTTTCTTCTGGGGATTCTGTGTTTGCAAAGCATTTCAAATTAGGCGCAGCAAACGCGCAATGTACCAGTCCTTTAATTCAAAACCAACTTATCAATATTTGCGGAAACATTATTCAGGATACTATAGTAAAAAAAAGTAAATGCTGCAAAATGTTTCGCCGTGATTTCGGATGAAACGACGGTCATTTCGCTGATCGAACAACTATCAGTATGCCTACGGAATGCAATCGTTCACTGCGCTCTCACATTTCTAAACACAACCCATCCCATCCTGGCATCTTGATGTTATAAAGAAACAATAAACTACGATTCCAACTGCCATTTTTTTTTACGTCTCTCTTAAGACGATAAAGAAATAAAGAAATAAGCGATCTAAAAAATACCTTATAATAGAACAATTCCGATTAATAAAATGCCAGACACAGGGTTTCCTGTACTTCTATAAAGTTGCTACTGCTGAATATAGTTGGTATGGTGAGAAAAGTCTTTCTGAAGCAAGGTTTAACAAAGGAAATAACAGAAACAATTTGTAAAAAAAAAAAGAAGGTGATGACGACTGCTATTGATCTAACAATTTACGATAAACAAGCAAAAAAAAAATAATAATAATGATTTCCCCCAAAATGGGTGGTGGTGGATACTACCCCCCCCCCCCCCCCACCACCACCACCAGATACGGCCATGCCTCGATTACCTCTCTGTGATGCAAAAAAAGACGTTTCACTATTGTCTTCAAGAATTAATTAGTACTCAGAACAGGAAAGACAAGCGGACGAAATGCTTTTTTTCTTCTAAAGACGTGATAAAATGAAAAAAAAAAAACCTTCTGGGGGCACTCGAACGTTGTAGATAATGTTTTACCGAAACCTTACTTGATTAAATTAACGTGTGGTATTTATTTAGTGTACCGGTTATACTTGGTGGATAATTCACCACAGGCTTAGTGGTTTCATTCTATGACGTCATTCGTACTTCGCAGCTGCTTTCTTTATTGACGAAGTCTACTTCTACCTCTCTGCTTTTGGAACACATCCATAGCTTTCTCGAACAATAATATTAACTACTGTGCTTTCTTTCTTTCTTTCCAGTCGTGAGGTTTCCAACGTATCCAGCTGCCGCTTCTATTACGTACCCCTACATTATACCAGTTTCAAAAGTTTTCCATCAGCCACGTAATCCATTCTTGTAAATGCAACCTTCGAAAAGCAGACTGATTGGCAACCAGACGTAATGAATTATCCTTCTTTAGCGAATAAATAAAGTGCGCTTAGGTGCAGCAGCCGACGCCGGGCAGCTGCAGACGTCCTTCCTCTACATGTTTTTCATTTTTCGTTTCCTTTCCGTTGTTATCGGCTTTCGCAGTAACTCGCAGTTTCAAGGCAGCTTAAAAATAAAATTTTACATCTACGGCGAGAGAAAAGCATATTTATTCTAAGAAAAGCTTGAAGTCACGCCGCATTTGTCACTGCGTAAAGTTCGAGAATTTCTTCGAGATGATTTTTTCAACGAATGCCTCGATTACCGAGTGACGTCCTTCCTCTGCATGTTTTTCACGGCCCTGAAGACGCATACTTACCGAGAGAAGCCATTTACATTGAAGCAAATTAAGTGCGTTGCTGGAACACTTATCTTTTATTTAATGAATTTGCGTAATAGATATTTAAAAATAAATCACTTGAGCTGATTTGGTTGAAAAATGTGCGTTTCTTATATAAGAATTCGCATAGCTCGTTAGTTACTTGTAAAATCATTCCGACTGGCTACTTAAAGTGTGGAATTTCTTTTTACAGTGGGAAATTTTTACCACGTTTCTTGGCGTTACATGTACATAAATAGCGCTATTATTATCGAAATATCAGTTCGTCTGTCTGTGGGCACAGTATCTCTGCGCCTGTCAGCTGGGTTTTAAAAATTATTTTTCCGTTGGGTAATCTGAACTATAAAAACGATTATCCACGCTTTTGGTTATTTTTCCGGTGCCCAATTTTGATGATAGACGCGCAAATGCACATGGCTATTTATCTCAATATTTGTTATATTCCATAACACTGCTTTTAAAAATCGACTGGAAATTTTATTTTCCATATAAGAGGCTCTTCACTATGACAAGCCTTTCACTATGCGCAGTTATTTGTATTATGAATAGATATTTTGCTTTCTCATATTAGTAACGCATTCCACATTTTTTTTTCTGCTGTTGTTGAGTTGATACTCTAAATTTTTGAGTTCTTATCGATGCACTTGTTGAAAGGAGAAGCTAAAAATATTTAACCTTCCTTTTAGTTGAATAGTTTCTTCACAGCAGAACTTCAATTTGAATTTTTGACTTTGACAGCCTTTGGGTAAATTCATGAAGTATGTGGGATATTTAAATTGCCAAACTTAATATCCTTTGATTCCTTATTAGCCGCAAAAATAATTTTTGAAATACCACTGAAAACAAAAAGTTTGGTGTGCACGGACAGACAAAGTGATTACGTTAGTACTGTTTCTTACAAAACGTTCTAATAATAGAAAGATAGAATGCCATTTTAAAAAAGGTAAAAACTTTTATCTTGACTTTATTTTTTTTTTAATCTGACGGATGAAAATTTCTGATGCGAAAAGCAGGGGCGGAGGGGGGCTGAATCTTTTAGCGCCTAGGCCCCCAAAAGATGAAAAGTCGCTTCTGTCCCCCCCCCCCCATTATCTACACTGGTGTCCAAAATTAAAGTCCGGAAGGCACTCGCAGGGATGAAAGGATAAAAAGAAAAACATATAACAACAGGAAGATGCCGCCCCGGTGGCGCAGTGGTCTAAGCGATGGCTTCTGACCATTCATCCGGAAGGGGTCCGGGTTCGAATCCCAGTGAGGCATGGATGTTGTGTTTGTCTTACGGCACTAGCTCTCTCTCTTCCCTGGAACCAGTGACCCTAAATTAGGGACGGGCGACTGCTTATAGCCCATTGAGTTGCTCACGGTGGTCGTTAAACCTCCAATCAAAAACAAAATAAAACTGGAAGACCCGTTTTGAATGTAGAGACACAACCATAAGGATAGTAAACATTTTATAACAACAGTTGATCACATTTTGCGTATACAGGGTCGTATTCGTAAATGTCGCCAAGGCGAGATGTAAGAGTGTAACCTAAAAACGTTTTAATAGGTAATGTGATCACCTCGTACAGACAGACAACTCTCACAACGACCAACGACCAGGTTGTTGATGCACTCTGGAGCCAAAGAATTCCATTCCTCGATGAGGGAGGTGCGCAGCTAAAAGATTCCGGGACAGAGCTTACGAGCTTGTACGTGTCGTCTCAGAGCATACCACGCATGCTCTATAGAATTCAGATCCGCAGACCTGGCTGGCCAGTCCGTATGCCGAATATGCTCGCTCCGCAGGAAATCATCGACAAGCTGAGCCCTGTGCGAGAGAGTGTTATTATCCATTAAAAGGAACGGAGGGTCAACGGCTTCCTGAAAAAGCCTGATTCACGCATTCACACTGCGTCCTGCGAACACATGGAGTGGTGTGCAGCCCAGTGTTTCTTTCCAGGCATACTTCCAAGGGGGCGAAGCCCTCCCGGGAATCGACCATCCCCCCCCCCGGAGACATTTTAGGTTACCGAACCAAATTTTAATAAATTCAGGCTGTGATGAAAAAGGAAGTTTCGTTTCATTTTATGCTACAAATATTTCTCCAATTATATATTTTTTAATATTTATTTAAATGGTACTAGTTATAGTTTATTTTATTGAAACGTGTATTACGACGCATGATATTCTTCAAAATATAATAAGTAGACTAATCATACCTAATTGTCTGGGAATCGTGATTCAGGATCAAGAGTGCGTTGAGTGCATTTTAATAGAACAAAAGCTGGAAAAAGTTCGTTATTCCTGAAATGTTTGAAGAAGTAATTACGATAACAGGGATGTATATAGAATTTTTCTTCGGGGGTGGGGGTGGGGACGAAAAAAGGAAGTTTTTGAAATCCACCATCTGGAACAAAATTAAAGCATTTTTTTTTAAAATGTAAGTTGATACATTTTTATAAAATTAAGGCATTTTTTAACTAGTGGTGTTGGATTTATAATAAACAAGAAACTGAAGGATAAAGTGGTAGAAGTTGAAAGTTCCTCTGACAGAGCTGCACGACTCGTTATCCAACTATCGAGAAGATACCAGGCTCAGATTATTCAAACTTATGCACCCACCACAAGCCATCCTGAAGAAGAAATTGAAGAATTTTATGAGGAAATTTATCATCTAAATAATAAAGGTAAGCAGCACTTGAAAATAATTATGGGAGATTTCAATGCAAAAATAGGGCAACGGCAACAGAATGAAACTTCAGTAGGTAAATTCGGTCACGGCAACAGAAACCAGCGTGGAAATACTCTCGTTGAGTTTGCAGAGGCAGAAGGGTTTTTCATCTTGAACTCCTTCTTCAAGAAAAAGCCACACAGGAAATGGACATGGAGACATCCAAATGGGACGACAAGTGAAATTGATTTTATTATGTGTAACAAAAAATTCGTCATAGAAGACTGCAGTGTGCTAAACAAGTTCAACACAGGTAGTGACCATAGATTGGTGAGATGTAAGATGCACCTCAACACTAAACTTGAACGTGGCAAGCTCATAAGACAAACAAAATCTATTGACATAACCAACCATAAAAAACACCATAATACCTTCAAGTTGGAACTGAAGAACAGGTTCTCTGCTTTAGAAGGCCTAACATCGGAAGAAGTGGATATTTCTGAAGTTAACAGAAAAGTAACCAAAGCTGTTATGGAAACAGCAACAAAATTAGCTGGGTCTAAGAACAAGTTGCATGTAAATAAATTATCAGGAAAAACGAAAATGTTGATGCAAAAAAGAAGAGAGATGAGGACAACTAAAGAAGATGTGACTTCCAAAGTGGAATATATAGAGCTATGCAAGACAGTAAGAAAAAGTATCACTGAAGACGTAAGAAAATTCAACTGTGAACTAGTGAGGAAAGCAATTGAAAACAACCAAAGCCTAAAGATAGCAAAGGGACATCTCAGTAAGGGAAGAAAACAGATTATGGCACTGAGAAAAGAAGATGGTTCTGTAACAAGAAATAGAGGCGAAATTTTGACAAGAGTGAAAGATTTCAACTCCAAATTATATGAAAGGGATGATACATGCACTCCTGACATCATGAAAGATACCAGTACCAGAGTTCCTCCAGTCCTTCCAGCAGAAGTTGCACATGCAATCAAGAACATGAAGCGGGGAAAAGCTCCAGGAGAAGATGGAATTACTGTAGACATCATACAAGAAGCAAGTGGAGAAATCGAAACAGTACTCGCCCAAATTTTCACTCGATGCCTTAATGAAGGAAAGATTCCTGAGGATTGGAACACCACTACAATGATCCTGCTACATAAGAAAGGTGATATTGAGGATCTCGGAAACTACAGACCTATCAGCCTCCTATCAGTAGTTTATAAAATCTTCACTAAAGTTCTTTCACACCGCTTGAAGGTAACACTGGACATGGCTCAACCGAGAGAACAAGCTGGATTCAGGAGTGGCTACAGCACAATAGATCATATCCATGTGCTGAGAGAACTAATTGAAAGAGCGAGGGAATATGAACTTCCATTGTGCATGGCTTTTATCGATTATGAAAAAGCCTTTGATTCGGTGAAACCATCAGCAGTTACAATGGCTCTGAAAACCTGCGGTATTGAAGATGCATACATTAATATTATTAATAACATCTATGAAAATGCAAGTGCAAAGATTAGGCTGTTTGAAAATACAACACACATAAAAATTGGAAAGGGAGTGAGACAAGGTGACACCATATCTCCGAAGCTCTTTAATGCCACATTGGGGGGTGTTTTTCAGTCACTGAGCTGGGAAAACAAGGGGATAAAGATTAATGGAGATTATCTAACCCACCTTCGTTTTGCTGATGACGTAGTCATTTTTGCAACTAGCCCATCAGAGCTGCAGAGTATGATCCAGGAACTTGCTGACAAGAGTAAAGAAGTGGGATTAAAAATGAACTTTCAGAAGACAAAAGTGATGTTCAATGCTTTTACAAGAAATGAAGATTTATCGATTGATGGAGAAAAGCTGGAGATAACAGACACGTACGTTTATCTTGGACAGCAGATATCAAGTGAGGGTCACATTGATGAAGAAATTAATCGGCGTACAAAACTTGCCTGGAGAGCTTTTGGAAGAAACAGCATAATTTTCAAGAGCAATATGCCATTATGTCTTAAAAGAAAAGTGTTTGATCAATGCATCCTTCCAGTGCTTACGTATGGTGCAGAGACGTGGACCTTAACTAAAAGAGACATACAAAGGCTGCAGACAACTCAAAGGAGCATGGAGAGGTGCATACTTGGTGTAACCAGGAGAGATAAGAAGAGGAACTCGTGGATCCGAAAAATGACAAGAGTGGAAGACATCATGATCAGAGTTAAATCCCTGAAATGGCAATGGGCTGGACATACTGCCAGAAGGACAGACCATCGATGGACAGCCGAAATTTTAGATTGGATTCCAAGGGACAGGAAAAGACCCAGAAGAAAACCACATGGGAGATGGGTGGATGAAATTCGAAAGTATGCAGGGGTGACATGGAGGAGACTGGCACAAGACAGACCGTTGTGGAGGAAACTTGGGGAGACCTTCGTCCAGCAGTGGATTGATAATGGTTGACAATGATGATGATGATGATGATATAAATATAGTAGTTAAAATTATGTATATATATATTGTAAATATATATCAAATGGAAAACTTGCCCCCTCTAAGGTTCCATTTGCCTCCCCCCGGCCAAAAAGCCCTGAAAGAAACACTGGTGCAGCCGTTAAACATAATGCCACACCACACGAGCAGACCACTGCCTCCAAAGGAGTCTCGTGCGCTGACGTTTGCAGAATCATTACGAGTTCCTTGTTCATTCCAGATGAAATGCATACGATAATCCATTTGTGGACTGAATCTGGATTCTTCTGTAAAAAGAACACCGGCCCACTCGTCTGGGCTGCAGGAATAATGTTGCCTGCACCAGTTCAAGCGAGCTCTCCTATATGGGATGCAGATAGCAGGGCACCAACCATGGGTCTCTTGGCATAACGGCCAATTGCATAAGTCTTCGATATATTGTTTGCTTTGATACCGTAGTCCCAGTGGCTGCGGAGGGTTCCAGAGACAATTTCCGAGTTGTATGGAAGCTATGACGCAGTGCGGTTAAAGCGACATAACGGCTGTGCCGTACCAAAGCCATGTCGCCGCCCCGGAGGCGCAGTGGTCTAAGCGATGGCCTCTGATCATTCGTCCGAAAGAGGTCCGGGTTCGAATCCCCGTGAGACATGGATGTTGTGTTTGTCTTACGGCACTGGCTCTCTCTCCCTTCCCTGAAACCACTGACCCTAAATTAGGGACGGGCAACTGCTTATAGCCCATTGAGTTGCTCACGGTGATCGTTAAACCTTCAGTCAAAAAAAAAAAAAAAATAAGCCGTGCCGAGTAGTAGAGGCCTAAGCCTACGCGATTTTGCCGTTTGTGACGTCAGCAACTGGGTCATAACACACCATATCCGTTGCGGCTGAAACCAAGAAATAGTCTGTTTGCTCTGCGTGTATCTTGTACTGAGAGTGCTGAAGACTTAATGTGCGATATGAGGATTAGAAGAGAAATTAGTATTTTTATTAATTTAGATTACATATTTCTTATCCCGGCAAACACACAAGTGTTGGGAAACTACTGGCCACCAGCTAGAAGTAATGGGTCACTGATGGCTGAATTCTGCCGCTCACGGCACGGTAGCGGTCCGTTGGTTACAGCCATTGATCGCCCTGCTGCATCGCCGTGAATTGCGGGCCACCAAGCAAGTGCCACTAGCGGCCCGTAGCTGGCAACCGATTCAACCCCAACACGAGGTGGAAACAACGGGACTGCGCGTGCGCAGAAGTAACACGTGCGGTGTCTCTCGGGATACAAGTTGAGGCAACGGCTCAGTCGGCTCAATGCGTCACCAAGGAAACGCAAATACGGAATAAATTCACTCCTGCTGTATCCGTGCTGTTGTACCTTATTCCCGCACTGACGTCGCCCTTCCACTTACGTCGGTACTTCGAAGAAACGTTTCACCTACGGCCTCTTAAGTAACCCTCCTCCCGCTTTTCTTCTAATCTATTGTCTCTGTGTTAGGAATGCTGAGAGAAGGAAGTCTTTTTTTCTATCCCTTCCACCACGTCGCTTTCCCCTCAAAGTTAGTTTCTTAGCTGGACAGTCAGCGGCCGAAAATACGAGGTACTTTTGATTGAGTAACCTCTCATGTCTAATCTCTTTTTAAAAAGCTCTGCCGTTTTGAAAAAAAAAAAATATATCTTAAATATCTGATAAAGTGCTCTGGTGAACAGGGCTGGAGCCAGGGAGGAGTTTTGAGGGTCTAAACACTCCCCGAAATGTTTAAAATGTCTCAAAAGTAAAAAAATAATTATTCATAAATTTTTCCTAGCAAATTGACAGCGCTCTTTATTTTACACGCACACGCGTCCAATCACCAAAATCACCGAATGAACTTCCTAGTATAGCCACTGAAGCATTATCTCATTGTAGCAAAAATCTTTTCCCGAATGTTAATTTCCTGTTGAAGGTATACTTAGTACTCTTCCTGTTTCAACTAGTACTCCGGAACGAACCTTTTCATTCCTCAGGCGCTTGAAAATATACTTACGAAACTCTATAGGACAAGAGAGGTTAACTGGCCAGGTTCTTATGAGCATCCATAAGGATATAATCATCAGTCCCGAAGATGTCGTCAGTGGATTTGTTGAACAAAAAGAACGACGGTTAGACATGTACTACTTTGAACTTTGTGCTATACTGCATTTCTTGACAAGCAGCTGTATTATGTGCAAGTAGAGAAAACAAAAATAATTTAATACATATAATTGTTACGTATATTCTAAATTAACTTTCCTTTTTAGTTTCTTTCCCTATGTAAATTTTGAGTTTGTTCTCAATTATACTTCACACTTAACGTGATATCTTCTCTCCCCAACACAATTGAGGTAGAATGAACGTGACGTATGCCTGTTATGAGATAAGAACCAGAGATATAAACTACGAGTGAACAGTTGTTAATGTGGAGTGTTTAATGTGGGGTGTTGATTTGTGTGAGAGAAGTGGTATGTGATTTCTATGCTATCCTGAAGTGCAATGATGTATTGATGAAAACATCTGGAATAAAGCCAATTTCCGTAAGTTTGACTTCTGTTTAAATGTTTCGTCTGGCCGTTAAGGTTTAATTTAGGAACTATTTCATCGTATGGTTATGTTTTTAAAATAACGTAAGCAGAGCGACAAAGAATCAGTACGAAAAGACATTACGTTATATAATGCTGTAATTCTTTACCTAGTTTATACCCGTATCAATTTAATACTAATAATAAAAAGATATTGGGGCATACGCCGTACTTAAATAAAGGGACGGTAGATAGATCCATATACACTCATTGTCATACAAATCCGCCCACTAAGAAGGAGGTGTTGGGTTGAAATGATATTTTAGTGGTGAGATGGTACATACAGAGAACAGAAGTGATTACAATATCACAGCAGCAGGAAGATTTCCCGCGGACATGCGGTACACATTCCGGTCAGCGTTAATACCGCGTCGGACAGCCTCGTGCGGTGATACGGTCCGGCATGGAGTCAAAGAGACGCCGTATGTTATCCTATAGAACAGATTGGCTCACACTTCTTGCAACTGCCGTTCTAAATCACGAACACTGGGACATGGAGAAAGCTGGCGTCCCATCTGGTCCCACACGTGCTCGATGAGCGAGGGATCAGGCGATCTGGCAGGCCAAGGAAGCGTCGGAGCATGACGTAGACAGTCCTGTGAAACCCGAGCCGTGTGCGGACGGGCGTTATCTTGTTGGAAAATGTCTCCGGGTTGCCCCGCCAGGAAAGGCGGCACATGGGGCTGCAGGATCTCCTGTATGTAGCGCTGGGCTGTCAACTGTCCCTCGGATCACTGCGAGAGAAGTACGGCTGTCATACACGATGGCTCCCCAGACCATCACGCTTGCAGTTTGGGACGCGTGCCGCTGTCCATTGAGGTTGGGATGGTAGCGTTCACCTGTGGTCCTCCACACTCTGACACGGTGGTCGTGCGTCCCCATACAGAAGCGGGATTCGTCGCGGAACACTATACGTCACCAGTCCGTAGCATTCCACGTTGCTCGCTGCTGACACCACTGCAATCGACTCCGACGATGGTCAGGTGTTAATGGCAGAAAACGTAAGGGCCGTCGAGAGTGCTGATTCGCCTCTGCCAGGCGTCTGGAAATGGTTCTGGAGTCCCTTTTACAGCCGCCACATGTCTCTTAATATTGGACAAGGACGTCGTTGTATCTGTGCGTGCCGCTCTCACGATCCTACAGTCCTCTTTGCTTGTTGTGCGTCTGGGTCTCCCAGAACCAGTCCGCCGTGTCTGAGGACCTTCTCGTGTCCATTGCTTCCAACACTATCGCAACGTAATGTCCGACAGGCCCAAATGGCGACCGATCCGGCGCGCCGGCCACCCTTTCTCTCTCATCCCGACGACATGGTCACGTTCAAACTCCGTCAGTTGCCCGTACGCACATCTGCGGCGGCTCCCCGGCATGTCCATCGCTCAGTGATCTCACCTGATTTTTACCGCGCAGTTCGGCACGCACGTGGAGTCATTTTCTTCTAGGACTTCCGTCCACAGTGAGTAGAGTTTAGGTCCCAGCCACCTACAGCGAGATCGCCTTTGGGGCAGGACACAGAAACGAAAGGAATCAGAGCAAGTCTAGCGACTTTGACAGAACAGTTTGTAGTGAGATTAGAGTACAGTAGATGGCGCCGCCGTACAAGTACGATATTGCACTTAGAGGGGTGAGAGAATTTCAGGGGGGCATAAGAAAGGATACCTATTTAACCAGTGGTCCAGCCTGGGGGCCGTCACTTAACGTGCTCGTCCGATGCACGGCGGATATTCAGCGATTGTTAGTAAATCACACCATCTCCGAAAGATCAGCCCAGGCTTGAACCTGGGGACCTTGCATCGATAGTCTGAACTGCTAACCACTAAGCCATCCGCGGCTCTACGCACGTGGGGTCTCCTGCGTGGCGCCTTAGAAGCCCAAAGGATTGCGATTGCAGCGCCGCTCTTGGACGCCCGGGCATGCGGAATCGCACGAAACTTTAATCATTTGCATGTCTGCCCTCCTCGTAGCTATTCGCCAAGTTTCGCGTTAATCGCACGGTTTTTTCTTGGTGCACGGATTTTTATGACAATCAGTGTATACTTGTGGAAGTTGTAACTAGTATAGCATATAAGTCAGTATTTGAAAAATGGGGAGTATTAAATAGAAGAATTCCGTGTCCAAAAAAAAAAAAAAAAAAAAAGAGTGACAGAGAAAAAACTCGTCGTACAGTAAGTATAACGTCGGGTGAAAATTAATTTTCAAATTCAGAAACCCTCTCCGGAAATTCTTTCTGGCTACGGCCATGCTGTTGAGCAAACAAAAATAATGATTCTGAGAAATAATTAGGTTGCTTTTCGCTCTAAATGCTGGGGCTGCTTTTCGTAGTGGTGGTAGCTGTTCCGTACCTTCCATAGTACACTCGTAAGATGACTTCGATTATAAACATCCGAAGATAGTATCAGGCAGGACTCATTACCCTTCAGTGACTGTAACGCGAGAGAGATGATATCCGTTATTCTGGTTTTAATGGATTTTTATGGTCACTTCTGAGAATTCGGTTCCTTTCGTGCTGGCTAAGAAGTCGGCCTTCACTACACATGCGTGCAGAACAACTTTACGATGCTTTGTAAGGAATAAAACAAGTTTCGGCTGGGAACTTATGACTATTGTTTCGTTCTTTGGGTGCTGTCTGTTGACTGCTGTGAGAGCAGGTCTCTCCCTAGGCAAAGCATATACTGTATAAAGAGATATTCTTTGCCCTAGGTAAGTTCTGGACGCCTCTAGATAATCAGATCCACGGTTAGAGACAAAAATACGGGGGAAATAGAAGAGTTTTTCCCATGTTACTTGGTGGTTTGTGAGCCACACTGCACGAGAGACTCGCAACTCAATCACCGGAGCAGCCCGCATTATGGAACAGTATCCCGAGTACATGGAATTTGAATTTAGCGCTACGTTCAGTATTAAACTGAAGGAATAATGGAAAAGAAAAATTAGTGCAAGAGATAGTGGTGAGCATCGTTGGTTAGAAACGCAAGTGCAGAGGCGTAATTAGGGCGGGGTAGGAGGGGGGGGCTGCTCCGGGCGCAGCTCAAATATCAATGCTTGCAACCTGATTAAAACAATAATTGAAACTTTTGCACCAATTTCTGGTACATTTTTTAGCACCATACTTTATCATTTGTCCATTTACAGAATTTGTTGATAGTATGGTTCGCCAGTTTCGGTAGCATTTACAGCGTAAAATCTGCATTTCTTCAAAATATTTAGGCGATGTTAGTTGCTTATATTGAGGAATGAAGATGCGGTTGTATAGTCCGTTCAATCAAAGAAGATCCACGGCCTTAGTCGACAACAATGGAGCCTGCGGATTTTATTTAGTTGGGTATACGTTGAAAGATATGATGTAGTTCACATTGTTGAAGATTCCCTGGAGACTATTCGATAACTGCCATGGCTTTTTTTTTTTTTTTTTTTTGATTCGAGGTTTAACGACCACCGTGAGCAACACAATCACCCGTCCTTAATTTAGAGCCACTGGTTCCGTGGAAGTGAGAGAGCCAGTGCCATAAGACAAACACAACATCCATGCTTCACCGGGATTCGAACCCGGACCCATCTCGGACGGATGATCAGAAGCCATCGCTTAGACCTCTGCGCCACCGGGGCGGCGCCATGGCTTTTGAGCCTCGACTGAAAGATGCAATAGGTTCATTTGATGTGGTAGCGAAGGTCTGAACTCCGAAGCATTCAGCAAAAGTTGTTTGATATGACGTCAATTTTGACTTCAGAGAAAGAGTTTGATATGACGTAAATTTTGATTTGAGAGCGAGAGAAAGAACTGTAAAATTGGTGATATATTTACCTAAGATGGAAATGCAGGTGGGAACGCAATATTTTATGGTTTCCTCGGGCGTAGAAATGCCTAGCTACGCTACTGCGCAAGTGCTGCCGAGTAAAGCCAAGTAGCATCATTAAGATAAGGGAACGACGCAGAACCAAATCCTCCTGTATTCCACTGAATCATTTGGTAGAAGTATCTAAAACAACTTGGCACAGAAAACCGAACCCAGATGTTGGAAGTATGTCTCCTGTTTGCGTTAAGTCTTAAAAGGAAATACTCCCGTTTAAATTGTTTTCTCTTTTTCCTTCCATACCAATAATGTTAAACAAGGAGCTCCTGTACTGGTAAAAGCTAATACTAACTTTTGTAGCAAAAAAAAAAAAAAAAAAAAACGAAAGAGAAAGAAAATTAAACCTAAAGAGAAAGAAAATTAAGCATGTGAAGATACTAAAATAACTGCATCTCTATTGTACACTTTTTTTTTACACAAGACCGAATTTTATTCCTGAGATTCCGTAGCTTCTATTATCGAGTCCAGAAATGATTTGCTGTTCAATTACATAAATATTTACCCTGCATTCGGTTGATGATGAGCGCAAAGGTTGTCATTATTGCTGACACAGTTTTTTAATTGCGGGAAGCACTTTCCTGGTTCCCGTAATTTATCCCCGAATTCCTGATATGTATCTTATACGTCCGTTCAGTGCAGAAACATTACCTACTGTAGAATTTGTGCCATTAATTTTGGTGACTCGGCACAAAACCAAGTTACATTAAAGTTTTTCCTTCCTCCACTGTGAAAGCATATTTATGAGACGTACTAAACGAGAAAAACATCCGAACGGAGCTTCACAAAACGCACGACATTTTCACGTGGTGGAAAAGAAAATGTGAATTCCTTCTTCTTCAGTGGTATGACAGCTGAAAGAATATTGTAGAGCTGTCATTTTAAGATATTTCTACATCCCTTCCAACTTGCAGCCCTTTCACAAGACTTTTCATTAAGACCTGCGTATGTATTAGTTGTAGAAGATCTGTCAGTGAGACTACTATTTACTTTGTCACAACAAACACTGTCTACCGTATCAAAAAGGGAGAGGGCTATCCTTGCCAATACTCGGGTAGCTGCTTTTACCTCATTTCTTTCGAGATATCTCTATCCAGTGACTGGCAAACTACTCTTTAAAAGTATGCTATACTGCTACAACTACATTCTTGGAAAAGTAGCTTACTACAGCTACAACTATTTTTTCTAGCTACACTACATTTTTTAAAAAGTAGCGAGCTTTGGTACTTTTCAGATACTTTTTTACGTTTAGAATTAAATTAAAAGTGCAAATTCTGAGGATGATATTTACATCTACATTTTTGCATATGGTATTCAGAGTTAAAAACCAAGGTAAATTACACAATTAATTTATCTTTGTGCATGTAGCATATTTTGGCACATTTAGTGGTGCATATTTCAAGGTAGACAAACTAGCGTAGAAGCCCAAGGAATTCAGTTAAAAGTCATATACACTGCTGGCCACCCAAAATGCAACACCAAGAAGGAAGCATCCGATTGGTCTGAAATTCGCAGCATGCGTCGCCCGCGAGAGAGAGGACATGCAAACGATTAGCATTGCCGGACATATGCAAATCATGTGCGCCCGGCACGCCACCGAGAAGCACTATAAGAATGGTGTACACAAGGCGGGGTGTAAGTAGTGAAAGTGTGTTGTGCTGCCGGACCTGTGCGTGGGAAGCTTCCTGATGCCTCGTCGCAGAATACAGCTGTCATTTCAGCACGTTTCGGAGTTCGACAGAGGACGAATAGTGGCTTATCGCGACAGCGGTTTATCGTACCGAGACATTGGCGCCCGTGTGGGACGAAATCCAGACACAGTGAGGCGAGTGTGGATTCGGCGGGTGCAGGAGGGACGGACGGACCGACGTGAGTGATTGCCGCAGCCGCGGCACACCACTGAATGAGAGGACCGGCATGTTGTGCAGCGGGCATTGACTGCTCGCACCGCCACATCACGAACGTTAGCGCGGGAATTAGGGTGTGTTGCGCAACAACCTGTGTCAGCACGTACCGTTCGACGTCGTCTGCAGGAGCGGGGACTTGTCGCACGGTGCCCATTGCTCCGATTACCATTAACATTACACCACCGGCGAGTGGGGCGGCAGTGTGCCGTTGAACGCCGCACCTGGACTACGGAATGACACGACATTGTCTTCTCCGACGAATCCCGCTTCTGCCTGCAACACCACGATGGTCGAATCCGCGTGTGGCGGCACCGCGGCGAGAAACTGTATGACACCTGCATTATGCATCGCCATACCGGTCCGTCGCCTGGCGTTATGGTGTGGGGCGCAATTGGATATGTCACCCGCACCCCTCTGGTTCATATCGCCGGTATACTCAATAGCCATTGCTACATCTCCGACGTTTTGGAGCCTGTAGTCCTCCCTTACCTGCAGGACCTGCCAGTGGCCACGTTTCAACAGGACAATGCGCGCCCGCACGTGGCACGCATCGTGCAACAATTCTTCACGGCCCACCAGGTGTCACTGCTGCCGTGGCCTACCTGTTCTCCCGATATGTCGCCCAGGGAACACGTCTAGTCGCTGATCGGCAACCTACTGGCCCGGCAAGCACCACCCGCGGCTACGCCTGATGAACTGTGGCAACGTGTGGAAGCGGCCTGGACTGACATACACGAAGCCCAAATCCAAAGTCTCTTTCGTTCGATGCCGCGGCGTGTATTGCGGCCGTTATTGCCATCCATGGGGTCCACGCGAACTATTGATGTTTGCGTGTTCCGCAAGTCGCACGGGCCTGCAAGCTCAATCGTTTCATCTTTGTATCTGTTGTTATGTGTCCAGTAAAATTCTATATCTGCGAATTCATTTTTTTTTTTTGACTAAAAGAATCGAATCTTGCAATCAAGGAACGGTCTTCAATAAAGCCACAAGTGGAGTAAGTACCCCGTGGGAAGTTGCCTGTTCAGTGATTTCTGACCATTCGTCTGAGATCGGTCCTGGTTCGAATCCCCGTGAAGCATGGATTTCGTGTTTGCCTTACGGCATTAGCTTCTTCCTTTCCTGGGACCAGTGGTCAGTGGTCCTAATTTAGGGACGGGCGATTACTTGTTGCTCATTGTAGTCGTTAACCCCCAACCAACAAAAAAAAAAAAAAAAAAGAAAAAGAAAAGAAAAGCCGCTGGCGTGATTGACCGGTACTCGCTGTCTTCACAGACTAATTGAGATTTTTTAGTTAACAATTTGGCGAGCTTTCACAGTGTAAGTTAAGTCAGATACATTACTGTAAGCAGAACGCAATCAGACCCTCTGTTACAGACAATTACACTTCAGGATGTCTGGAAATGTTACGTGATTCGAAGAATACAATTTTTATCCACTTTTAAAAGATATGTAGCACGATTAGTAGCGTAATTTTCTGCTACAGGCTACTTTATTTTGTAGCGTGCTACTGCAACAACTACTCTTTCTTATTTGTAGCGATGCTACATGCCACGTTACTCTGAAAATAGCGTACTACTTCTGTGAAAACACAAATTTGTCCGTGACGAAAATCGAAACCACGCCCCCCTCACTCCGAAGTAAGTTGCTCTCCCAACTAAGCTACACTGAAGGAATATATCGCTGCAGATCTGTCACCTTGACACGTGCTTTACCTCTGCATGTAGTACGTCACCCTGCCATTCACTGCCTCTATCTATGTACCCATAGCCGGTATTTTGTGGTTCGCGGGGTTTGCTGGGATGAAGTACACATACAGTACAATCCATTGCCCTCACTTTGTGCTCTCATTCTTGGCAACGCTTGCATGGTTCTGCTTTCTTGCTTTTCCATGTGTGTGAAGTGTAACGATATTCCTAGGAGCGTAGAGGTGTAGCGTAACAGCAATATTTGACAATCGGAGTACGCAGTAGTGCCATTGGAATGTTGCAAACCCGGCTCAAACAGGCAGATGCTGCAGAAGCTATTCACGAATTCCAAAATGTGACAAATCTTCACCATGCGTTTTGTACGGAGCAAAGCGGTTTTTCACGACGATAGAGAAGTGGTCGTCCGAGAATAACTCCGGCCCTGACAAAATCGGTATCTCACAATAAACGGCATCAGTTTCTGAAACGGCATCAACCTCGGCAACACAATAAACGGCATCAACCTCTGCATCAGTTTCGCTGCATTTCAGTTTTGGTGAGGGGAGGGATCTGCTTCAATGGGCGTACAAATATGTAAGATTGTCGAGGGCGCATGAGCGCTAGGGTGTACCGACCCTACAACATCAGGAGTACCGCGACTCTTTTCCACGAAGCGATAGGCCACAGTTTCCTCTTTGTACATGATAAAGAATACTTTAGCCACCAGAGGGCGTAAGTATTAATTTTTGCTTTTGATGTATTTGCCATAAATTCTGAGCTTCTAAAATATCGATTGAAAAAATTCTTTCGTGGACTGATGCCACTCACATCGATAAATATTTTCGGAATATTTTCTTCTTAAAATATTCCACAGTTTCTTCCGCCAGGGGCGAACATGTATTTCTTATTTTTGTCAATATCTCTACTTCTAGGAGTCCGATTTGAAAAATTCCTTCTTTGTAGCACAATGTTTTCAGTGTGACATGTTATTCATATAATTTCAAAATTTTCAAGTAATTCATAGACTTTCCATTAGGGGGTGTAGAGGTAAATTGCGTTCCCCCCTATATTTCTGCTTCTAAATCTCCGATTAGAAAAATTCTTTCTGCACCGGATACAGCTCCTGATGGGAAATCGTTTGCACATAATTTCAAATTTTTGTAAAAATGGTTTGGCCACCAGGGGGCGTAAGTCTTAATTTCTGCTTCTGATGTATTTGCAGCATAATATGGAGCTTCTAAAATCTCGATTGAAAAAAAGTGATTTGTTGACCGATACAACTCATGTCGACAAACCTTTTAGGAACATTTTCTTGAAATAATGCATGGTTTCAACGCCAAGAGGCGTAAATGTATACCTTATTTTTGTCAATATCTCTACTTCTAGGAGTCCGATTTGAAAAAATCCTTCTTTGTTAAATAGTGTTTCCGATGCGAAATGTTTTCCCTTTAAATTCAAAAAATTTAAGTAAATCATAGCCTTTCCGCTAGGGGACACAAAGGAAAATTGTGTTTTCTGCGTTATTTCTGCTTCTAAAACTCCGATTTGAAAAATTCTTCCTGTATCGCATACAAGACCTGATGTAAAATATTTTTCGCATAATTTCTAATGTTTGGTAAAGAATGGTTTGGCCACCAGGGGGCATAAGTGTTAATTTCTGCTTCTGATGTATTTGTAGCAAAATCTGGGCACGTGAAAACTCGACTAATTTTTCTTTTTTTCTTAAATCGATAGTGCTCATATGGAAAAACCTTTTAAGAATACTTTCTTCCTAAAATAGTGCATGGTTTTCTCACCAGGGGACGTAAAGTCACATTTTATTTTTGTCGCTATCTCTGTTTCTAAGAGTCCGATTTGAAAAATTCTTTCTATGTTGGAGAGCGTTTCCGGTGCGAAATGTTTCTCATATAAATTCATGTTTTTCTTAACGCACAAGTCTGCAACCAAAGGGAGTCAGCTCACGATTCCGTTTACAGCAATATCTGAGGGACCCGATTGAAAAACTTCTTTCTTCCTTCAGATACTATTGTTTTCCATACCGGTTCTATTGACTTTGAATAGCTTTGATAAATTTAATTTGCGTCGGAACGGATTCAAAAGACGTGCTTATTACACCCGGAAATTCGGTGTCATCTTTCTTGTTTCGATTTGGAAGGTTTAATGGCCATCGTTTACAACTCAATGGACTATAAGTAAGCAGTCATCCGTCCGTAATTTGGGGCCACTGGCTCCAGGGAAGGGCGAGAGCCAGTGCCTTAAGACAAAAACAAAATCCATGCCTTCCCAGAATTCGAACCGGGACCCATCTCGGACGAATGCTCAGAAGCCATCGTTTTGACCACTGCGCCACAAAGGCGGTTTTGCTTATTTCCACGGAGTATCCACGGCCTGTAACTTGATTTTTACTGCCATTAAGACAAAGGAGTTCACATGCTGTCTTTGTATTAGAATTCTTATGATTCTTGAGACACCCTAGTGTGTGATCCCAGTGCATCGTCTCATCTCTACATTATATATTCGTATACATTTAGTTTCTGAGTTTAACGGGCGCCATGAGTAACTTGTAAGACTATACACAGCCGCCTATTCCTAGTTTCGGGACACTGGTTCCAGGGAAGGGACAGATCCTGCACCACCAGACAAACATGTCACCTATACCTCAAGCCGGGGCCAAGCTCAGACAAAAGGTCAGAGTACAGCGTCTCAGACCACTCGACCACCGTGGCGGCCTTATAAACATTCGGTTAAGGTACTGGTATGCTTGCATACAGAACACAGTGTTCCCTATTTTGGCATACCTGATCATCAAAATAATTACTGCTTTTTATTTATTCATTTTTTTTTATTGGAGGTTTAACGACCACCGTGAGCAACTCAATGGGATATGAACAGTCGCTCGTCCCGAATTTAGGGTCACTGGTTCCAAGGAAGGAAGAGAGCCAGCGCCGTAAGACAAACACAACATGCATGCCTCACCGGGATTCGAACCCGGACCCCTTTCGGACGAATGATCAGAGGCCATCGCTTAGACCACTGCGCCACTGGAGCCGCAAATGCTTTTTCTTTCCAGCTAACCACCAAAAGTGCCTTAGCGCTGCTAAGCATAAAAAAATAGTGCCTTAGTGCCGCTAAGGCGCGCTAAGCCCCTTCTAAATACATCACTGTGAGTCAGTGAGGTATTATCTCGTTTGAATGCTGAAAGTACAGCTCATTTTGTCTGACCATTCCATGTGCGTTTTGTGTTCTTCATCTTATAATGTCTATAGTTAAACTCATACAGTTGCTTCACATGTTGTCGAACTTCTTTTGTGTTTCCTGTTAACTTTTTTTAAGCAGTTAACTTTTGGACACCCAGACGTACAGATCAAGCATTCACACTTTCACATGCTTCTTAAGTTTTTGCAGCAGCACATGTAAGAAAGAGAGAGAGAGAGAGAGAGAGAGAGAGAGATCCTTGACAATATTTTTTTGCCTGGAGTGTTATGATTGTTTACAGTTTTATGATTGGCACAGAGTTTTATGACAGTTTACAGTTTTATGATTGGCACACAGTCTTTTGATTGTTTCAGAAAACAAAAATTAGAGATGAATCTACAATGTGTTTTGTTCGCTGAAACTTAGCAGTGTTATCGAGCAACACTTATCATGGAACATTGTTCGGAAAGCATACAAAATGATATCACTGACAACCACATCCTCAGAATAACGGTTAGGTTCTTTAAACGGACGAGTCGACGGCTTAACCCCACACAAACGAGTCTTAACATCTCAGACTTAACAGAGTAGCATAGCAATATAAATATCAAAGTCGTACCACTACGAATATAGCACATTAGAAGACGCAGTAAAAACATTGACAAACAAAGAGCGTATAATCAGACCGACCTTTCGTAACGCATCATGTAGTTATAGTAAGGTAGTGATCAGTCTCCAGCATTAAAACTGCCCTTTTAATAAATGGAAGGTAGCAGAGTTGAGTAAGTGAACTCGATAGGAAAGAAAAATAAAACAAGTTAGTAAAATCATACAATGCATTGATTATGATGCGCTTTCCAACATACCAGAAATCATTACTCAAGTTAAATGATAATGGCTGTGGAATAAATCTCGTTCCTGTGGCCTGACCTTTGACCTCATTTCAATAATATTAAACAGAATTGGTTCAGTATATACCTCCGGAACAACACATTAAAGTTTTGTCGCAATAGAAGCATTTTTAGTCAAGTTATGAGGAAAATGGCTGTGGAATAAATTTCGCTCCTGTGCCCTGACCTTTGACTCCATTTCGATGATATTAAACAGAACTGGTTCAGTACATCTCCGGAACAACATGACAAATGTTGTCTCAATCGAAGACTTTGACCCCATTTCGGCCATTTTCAATAGGGTTTGTCCCCAGTTGTCCCCTACCACATACTAAAATTTCATCGAAATGGAACCATTTTTACGCGAGTTATCGTGCGGACAGACAGACAGGAGGACAAAGCTGGAGCATATACCTTCTTCAACTTACGGTTGGAAAGCGTAAAAAAGTGGACACAGGAAGAACGGTTATCTCTACTTGAAAACTTTCTGCCTGAACTGGCCAACGGAAGAGAGGCAAAACACTCAAAACACTCAGCAGGGGAACCAAAACTTCCAGGAACCACTATGCCAACCACCACCATCACCACTATACCCTCCGGAAGACGTAAGAGGAGGGGGCGTGAAACTAATGAAAACTGCGAAAGGTGGCACAGCATCAAGTACTCACCGGCCCCCACTAACATGAAAAAGAACAGAACAACCGTCTTGTCTATACACTTGTCTGGTGGTCTGTCTATCACCTCTATTACTTCCTAAGGACTTACTCTCTGATCCAATGCTCTATCCGGTTCAAATCGATCTCCGACTCTAAAACAGTGCTCAACAGCGCCACTCGTTCTATGTTCCTATTAGAAGAGAAGAATGACCACCACCTTAGCTCTCACTCGGTCAAAGTAAGGACTACACTGGGGTCAATGTCAACGGTCTCCTAACAAGTTTACATGTTCATTAGGATAAGCAGCCGTGTTCATGAAGAACCTTTTGGTGAGTCTGATGGTAAACTCTCGTACCGTCTTGAAATTGAATCGGTCTCTCAAATTTCAAGTAAGGGTCCACGCCGGAGCCTCACTGATCATTCGAAGTGCCCTGTTCTGCACCACCTTGAATCTTGTTCTGAGAGCCTTACTGACTCTTTCTAATGTGAGAGTAGCGTATGTGAACACTGGCCTGACGACCGCCTTATATGACAGTATTTTGAGGCGTTGTAAAAGAGCTTATCTTGCAGAGGAGTGGAGCTAGTTACTCAATGCTCTGACTAGCTCTTTTGTGAGCTAGTTAGTGTTGGCTACCCACGAAAGCCAACTATATATTTGCAATCCCACAGGTACTTAGAATGAGTAAACAAGGGTATAGTCTCTTGGAACATAGCCAGCTCCGGCACTCCTTGTAGAAATCCAAAAAACAACAGCGCACTGCTCTTCAATGGATTGAGTTTGTTCCGCCAGTCAGTGTAGTAAGTCTTCAGCTCAGAAAGAAAGTTCTGGGAAGCATCACAACTCTGAGGTTTTTCAGAGACCATATGGTAACAGCTGTATCATCTATGCACACCAGTATTTGGGCTTGGGAAAATCGTACAGACTGCATATGGAGAACAGCGTTGATCCAAGAACCGAATTCTTAGGGACACCAGCTCGCATCTTTCTTTCAGAAGAAAATTCGCTGTTAACCTTAATAGGGAAGCTGCTGCCACGTGAGTACGATCCAATGGATTCAACAGGTGGGAGGTGACACTGGAGCTCCTGCAACTTAAGATGGAGTTTTTCGTGCTGTATCAAGGCGAAGGCCTTGCTAATGTCCAGTAGGGCAGCAGTGGAATGGGGGAGCCGTATCTTATGGACTTCTCCTTGCCATCGCGCACGAATTTGGTTAACACAAATTTTCAGGAAATTTTCTTCAGGCACTACACCAGAGTTAGCCCCCGTCATAAAGCAATTAGTCGCAGATTAGCTGCATGTCAGCTCTGAACGCCGGCGTCACCACGGAATTCCTGTATTCAAATGTACGGAGTAGGATACAAAAGTTCCCGGACTGCACCTGTATGGCAAAGTACCTACGTGTATCGCATACCACTGTGGTTATTGGATTACATTACGACATTAGCCCCCCCCCCCTCACAGGGATATTAGTTTCGTCCATCTACGTCAAGCGCTCGCTGCGGTACGTCCGGGTATTGTGAGGCAGTGTTCGGCGATTGATGAAAAATGGCGTTTTTTGAGCAGCGCGTTAACATTAAATATTGCGTTCGTTTGGGCAAAAGCCCAACAGAAACTTATGAGATGTTGAAACACGTTTATGGCGAAAACACCCTGTCCCAGTTACGAACATTCGATTGGCATCGACGCTTCTGAGAAGGCAGACAGGAGCGCCAACAGACAACAGACGATCAAGCAAATGATAGAGGTTGCTGGGAGATCGGAAACTACGTGTCAACGGATACTAACAGATGATCTGAAGATGCACTGGGTGTGTCAACACATCGTTCCACGCATGTTAACTGAAGATCAGTTGGCCATAAGGATGGAAATGGCGGGAGATCTCGTAACCGCCGCCGACCAAAACCCACATTTTCTCCGAAGAATCATAACGGGGGATGAAAATGGTGCTTTCTCTTCGACCCACAGACTAAGCGGACATCAGCTATTCGAGGAAATCTCCATCGTCTCCACGCAAGCAGAAATTCCGCCGAGATCATAGCAAAGAAAAGATCATGCTAGAGGTCTTCTTCGACATCCAGGGTATTGTTCATCTTGAATTTATCCGTGAAGGGCGCACTGTCAACAAGGATCTATCTGGACACCATGCGACATCTACGTGCGTCGGTCCGCAAGAAGAGACCTCAGCTGTGGAGCGATCAATTGTGGGTGCTGTGGAGCGATCAATTGTGGGTGCTGTGGAGCGATCAATTGTGGGTGCTGTGGAGCGATCAATTGTGGGTGCTGTTGCACGACAATGCGTCGACACCCAGGTCACTCCTCGTTTCTCGCCAAACAAGAACTGTTTTCCTCCCACACCACCGTACTCACTTGACCTCACCCCCCTACCCCCGCGACTTCCACTTTTTTCCTGAACTAACTCGTCTACTTAAAGGTCGTCAGTTTTCGAGCGCAGAAGAAGTGAAAAACGCATCGCTGGTTGCACTGAAGGACATTGCAAAAAATGAGTTCAAGAAGTGCTTCGACGAAATCTACAGCACCTGGCAGAAGTGTGTTGTTGGAAGAGGAAGGATGTGCTTCAGCTTTGTAACTCTAACTATCTATGGACCCAGTCGGGAAATGTTTGGATCCTACCTCGTATTTCAAGCCCATAACACTTCCCTGAAGAAATCCCAAGCTTCTCCCCCTCTTCCCCTTCCAATCATGAGGTGTTTGTAAATGTGTATATTTTTGATGTAGCGCATATACTAACAATTGATCTGACGTAGGGAAGAGGGGAATTGAAAGAAATAAAAACAGAAAAGAAACTCTATGCAAATATTTGACTTCAATACTTTCCATCCGAACGTTTATTTTAACAAAAGATTCCAGAAAGCCGTACGGATTTTAGCAAATGTTTCGCTCGAACCCGACTGAACCAGCAGCATATCGCCCCTGGTCTCTTGTATCAACATAGGTTTTCAACAACAATACATATTTGAAAGATTGAAGCCAATACATATTTGAAAGATTGAATGTTTATATCTACGTGAATCATATTCGTCGATTCATGTAGATATATAACAGGCTTCAATCTATTCGCCATATCTGTCTCTCTACACACTTCACTTTTGCTCTGACTCACTGTCAACGTTTCCAAAATTCTCAAGCTATTCCGGAAAGTAATGTGCTGTTCAGTAGAAAATGTTTAACGAAGAAACAGCATACTTAACATTAAAAAAAAAAAAAAAAAAGAAAGAAACTCAAATGGAGGGTTAAATAAGTCACAGGTGATAAAATATTTACTTACAACATAACTTGCTCATAGAGGCTTTTCCAGCTCGGAATAATTTTTCACGTTTCCAGAAATATTTAGTGACTCATGCGTATTTTTCTCGTTGAAACAGGAATTTTCGTATCTGTCTTCTGCAAACAAAAATTTCATGTCGAATATAAGTAGCAACTGTAGAGAATAGTGCGAATGTTGTGCACATGAAAACAGGGAAATAAATGGAAAATAGTGGACACATTTTCGTTCCTTTAAAAAAAAAAAAATTTCTGACCATTTTCCAGAAAAAAAAAACAAGTACAAATACTAAATTTGGCGAAGAAAAGCTGAAAATATGTTTAAAATCTTGAACTTACTGTTTTTTCCGTTCTGACTTCCAGCAGGAGAGCAAAATGTCTAAAACAGCACTGCATGACTGGAAATCAGGTCAGGACAAATAAGAGAAATAAATCTAGTTCCTTTGCGCAACTTCAATCCACAATAAACACTGCATCTATAGTTCAAAATTCTTTCCACTATGTTATTCGCATAGTTCAGCGTATTCCATTGTTTACGACATATCCTGCTTCCTTGATATTCGATTACACTTTTCGATCTGTATTGGCGTCTACTGCTCCCCTAATTTCTGATTCTTATAAGGGTTGCTTTGCTGAAACGTCGGAATATTTGTTGCATTAAGTGAAAATTTGATATTGTAGTCATTCGATTTCCCAAATCAGGGCAAAGGTTTTTTTGGCAATATGTTGAGTGCTTCAGCATGCATCATAGGTTAACGATAGCAAATTATTTCACTTTCAATAAAGAACTGAGCAAAATTATATCTGCCGGTTCAACATAAAATTTACCGATTTCTAGCTATGCAGGACAAATAATATTGTATCGGTCACACATATATTTCCTCCATGTTGCATCTTATCTATCTGCTCACCCACAGAAAAATTTAATCATCCTAACCTTTATTCCAGCAAACAGATCGTTTCCGGTCATAATATTCTTCCTCACTTATACAATATATTTAAATATACACTGCTGGCCACCCAAATCGCAACACCAAGAGGAAAGCATCCGATTGGCCTGAAATTCGCAACAAGCGTCGCCCGCGAGAGGACATGTAGACGATTAGCATTGCAGGGCATATGCAAATCATGTGCGCCCGGCACGCCACCGAGAAGCACTATAAGAAGGGTACACAGAAGGCGGGGTGTAAGTAGTGGAAGTATGTTGTGCTGCCGGACCTGTGCGTTGGAAGCTATTGCGACAGCGGTTTATCGTGCCGAGACATTGGCGCCTGTGTGGGACGACATCCAGACACAGTGAGGCGAGTATGGATTCGGTGGGTGCAGGAGGGACGGACGGACCGACGTGAGCGATTGCCGAGGCACACCACCGAACGAGAGGACCGGCATGTTGTGCGGCGCGCATTGACCGCAGCTCAGGCACACCACCGAACGAGAGGACCGGCATGTTGTGCGGCGCGCATTGACCGCTCGCACCGTCACATCACGAACGTTAGCGCAGGAATTAGGGTGTGTTGCGCAACACGCAACATCCTGTGTCAGGAGCGGGGACTTGTCGCACGGCGCCCATTGCTCCGATTACCACTGACGTTACACCACCGGCGTGTGCGGCGGCAGTGGGCCGTTGAACGCCGCACCTGGACAACGGAATGGCACGACATTGTCTTCTCCGACGAATCCCGCTTCTGCCTGCAACACTACGATGGTCGGATCCGCGTGTTGAGGCACCGTGGCGAGAGACTGTATGACGCCTGCATTATGCATCACCATACCGGTCCGTCGCCTGGCGTTATGGTTTGGGAGGCAATTGGATATGACACCCGCACCCATCTGGTACGCATCGCCGGTACACTCAACAGTCACCGCTACATCTCCGACGTTTTGAAGCCTGTAGTCCTCCCTTACCTGCAGGACCTGCCAGCGGCCACGTTTCAACAGGACAATGCGCGGCCGCACGTGGCACGCATCGTGCAACAATTCTTCACGGCCCACCAGGTGTCACTGCTGCCGTGGCCCACCTGTTCTCTCGATATGTCGCCAATCGAACACGTCTGGTCGGTGATCGGCAACCGAGTGGCCCGGCAAGAACCACCCGCGGCTATGCCTGATGAACTGTGTCAACATGTGGAAGCAGCCTGGACCGCCCCCATCCAAAGCCTCTTTCGTTCCGTGCCGCGGCGTGTATATTCCGTTAATGCCAGCCATGAGGGCCACACGAACTATTGATGTGTGCGTGTTCCGCAAGTCGCACGGGCCTGTAAGCTCAATCGTTTCATCTTTGTATGTGTTGTTATGTGTCCAGTAAATCTGGCTTTGCTATCTCGTGTCCTTCTTGGTGTTGCATTTCGGGTGGCCAGCAGTGTATTATACGAGTATTATAATATCATTTTGCTCACTAACGAATTTATTCTTATCTTCCTGAAAGTCTGTGACGTACTACGGAGGTAAAGCATGTGCCAAGACGGCAGATTTGCAACAAGACATTCTGTCCGTGTAGCTTAGTTGGGAGAGTAACTTACTCCGGAGTGAGAGGGGCAGGTTCGATCCCTGTCACGGACAAATCTGTGTTTTCACATTGGCGCTCGAACTTAAAAATGGATCTACTAGGCGTTGGGTTCTTCGAAAAATGTGTGATGTTTGTTCCACGCATCGTCTGGAATTAATGAAACTTCGTTCTTCGCTTCAAAAAAATAAATAAATAAAAAATAACAGGGAGATGATGTGACGTACTGCGGAGGTAAAGCACGTCTTGCGTCCGTGTAGCTTGTTGGGAGAGCAACTTACTCCGGAGTGAGGGGGCGCGATTCCGATCACCGTCACGCGGACAAATTTATGTTTTCACAAGATTTTCTTGTAAGTATTAAATTTAATATTCTGTGTAGTACCTTACTTTTCTTACTTCATTTATGTTCTTAATAACTGAAACTTATCCGACGCGGTGTCTGAGGATAACGTGTAAGATACAAAGTGTGTTTTCACCTTTTTACAACACACTGTAAAAAAATGAATTTCAAGGAATTTTCATACTAAAATTGACAGAAATGCTCCTGTTCATCTTTATCCGGTTTATAACAAAAAATTGCCGTTTTTAAGACGTGTTATCGGAAAATCCTGAATTTCCGGGGGACCTTTCCTTGATTCTATTCGTATATAAACGAAAAAAAATCTGTTCATACTTTCTTAGTATCCATATGACCGAAAATTACCGGTAATAAGAGGGGGTTTGCGGGAATAACTGAGAATTAATAAAGTATCAATTTCAAATCGTTTGTTGGCTGATTAGATATTAGGGATAGATTATCGCATAATGTGAAGGTTATTGTGACAACGGATACCCCTCCCCCTCCAGATGGTGCACCTTCTATTGTATATTGTGTTACCATAAGAAAGTAGATACTTAAAGTGTCGTACGGGTGATTGCATGGTACCTATGTATATCAGTCTGCGTACCTCTAGAACAAAAGCTACTATACTGCTGCAGCTGTCAAGAGTAAATTTTATATTAGGTGTACAAAAAAGTTTAAAGCGTTTTAAGACAACGCAACAAGTAATTTAAGAGAAAACAACAATACCTTTACGAATCAAAATATGCGCCATCATTATCTATCACCTTCCGCCATCAATCGACCAGCTGACGGATTCCAGCCATGAAGAATATTTCGTCGTGCGACGCGATGAAGTCGTCAACATATTTTTGCACTTTGTCACATGTCCGGAACCGTACAGCAGACAAACCATGTTACATCGATCGGAACAAATGATAGTCTGAAGGGGCTATGTCGGGACTATACGCCAGGTGCTCCAAAACTTCCCAGCCAAGCATCAATAACGTTTCCTTGGCCGATTTCGCGACATACGGCCTAGGGTTGTCATGCAGTAATTTCATTGGCCGTGAATGGACGTTTCCGACAGATTTCCTCATTCAATATCAGCAATTGTTGCTTGTAGCGATCAGCAGTAACAGTTTGACTCTGTTCCAATAGTTCATAATAGAGCACACCCTTCATATCCCACCAGATGCACAGTAGAACTTTCTTGAAGTGAATATTGCGTTTCGGTGTCGAAGTCATTGCTTCACCGGGGTCTACCCAGTGTTTTTTGCTTTTGGGATTGTCGTACTATATCCACTTTTCATCACCCGTAACAATTTTCCACAGGAAAGACTTTCTGTGTTGTTTATTCAACAAATTTAAACACTTCATGACACGCTCATCCTTGTTCCTCTGGCTCAAGTCATGTCGCACCCATTTTCCTTCCTTCTGAATCTTTCCCATTGCGCGTAAAACGATTGGAAATGGTTTGTTGACTTACCCCCAGTTGTTCAGCTAGTTCTTTTTGTGTTTGAGATAAATCTTCATCCAGCAATGCTTGCAGTTCCTCACGTGCAACCTTTTGCGGGGTGCCGCTACGTTCTCGATCGCTAACATCAAAATCACATGCTTTAAACCATCTAAAACAAAACTCACACGTGCTTTTCGATACAATATTCTCCCCCAGAACAGAACAGATCGATGCACACGCTTTTGCAGCATTTTTTCCACGATGAAATTTGTAACGAATGCAGTGTCGAATAAATGCAGTATCGTTTGCCATCTTTCACCTACCGATGTGCAAGTGCGTTTGACTGTTGGGCAGCAAGCATGAGTCATTTTCTTGTAGGACTTCCGTCCACAGTGAGTGGATTTTAGGTCCCAGCCACCTACAGCGAGTTCGCCTTTTGGACAGGACACAGAAACGGAAGGAATGAGAGCAAGTCTAGCGACTTTGACAGAACAGTTTGTAGTGAGATTAGAGTACAGTAGGTGGCGCCACCGTACAAGTACGATGTTGCACATAGAGGGGTGAGAGAATTTCAGGGGGGGCATAGGAAAGGATACCCATTTAACCAGTGGGTCCAACCTGGGGGCCGTCACTTAACGTGCTCGTCCGATGCACGGCGAATATTCAGTGATTGTTAGCAAATCACACCACCTCCGATCAGCCAGGAACGAACCTGAGGATCTTGCATTGGTAATCTGAACTGCTAACCACTCAGCCATTCGCGGCTCTTTGACTGTTGGGCAAACTTCTGTGTCACATTTTATACTCTGGACCAGTTACGGTCACATGACAACAACGCGGGGGAATGTCGGATATGTAAATTAGCGGTATACGTCACACAAAAAACGCTTTAAAACTGATTTGTACACCTAATATTTATAAAATACTATGAAGTACTAGAAGTATTACATTTCACCTTTTCTTAAACATAAGTGAAAGTCATTGCTAGTTTAAAAAAAGGTGGTGTAAGTTAAAAAAACAACAACTAAGAAATGATTTGCAACGGTAACTATGTTCATAATCGACAGACTCTTGAAATAATTTATCGTTATTTATTCTAGACTAACCACAACAACTGAAACGCTCATGAAAGTTGACTGATAATACTAAACATAAGACGAATGAGTTATTAATCAACAACGACTCCTCACTTTACGGTTATTTCGTACTTTGATTTCTATTTAGTCTGTTATAAACAGTTTTACCATAAACTGAATATCCATTTGGCACTTCACGGAAAAACACTTTGTATACTCCCTCGAGAATCCTTTTAGGTAATGGTAATGCTCTTTTAGAGCACTTTTGTAAGAACAACAAACACAGCGTGTTCACACACATCAAAACGACGCCATTTCCGCTTGCCAGGGTCGTGATCCAATTACTCTCCACAACGAACCGCTGATGGCTGTTCGGCACCCCCGCAACTGAAACTCACAAACGTAAACTTGACGCAAGTGTTCGACGAAAATAAAAGAAACAAGCAAAGGACGTTAACATCCATCAAAAAAAAAAAAAAATCTCGAGTTCCAAAACATTCTGTTTCTTTTAAAAATCATGAGGAAAACAATAATGAAATTTGTAATAAGTCCTCCTATAGAAAAAATAAAATCATTATAGACCTATTCAGAAAAATAATAGACTCCTACATTGAAAAAATTAAATCATGTGAATTCACGGAAAATTTCTGAAAATAACGTGCAGTAAATTTGCCGGTAAGTGTCCATCTTTTAGAGGAATCTCCGTTTTTAAAAGTTTTCTTTTTTTCTAACTTCTGTATTTTCACAGATTTTCCGTAGTTAGTAATTCCGTTTATTCCAGAAAAATGCGTATCAAGTTTTTTCCGTATTTAGACAAAAATCCAACATTTCAGTCCTCACTCGAGAGAATCCTTTTGCGCCGGTGATCGAGTCCAGGTCGCTTGAGTTGAAGCCGCGCGTCTTAACAACTTAAGTCAGAAAGTCATAGGAATCACACTCACGTTCAAGTAAGACTAATTGAGCGATGATGAATTTTTTTTCATTAATGCGAGTGATTTAGTCTTTTTATTTTCTATTAGAGCTTATTATTTTTTGAATATGTTTGTAATAATTTCATTTTTTTTAGGAGGTCTTATTACAAATTACGTATTCTTTTCATCGGGATTTTTTCGAAGCAACGGAATGATTTGGAGTTTGAGATATTTTTTTCAACTGAAAATAACTTTCAAATATCTTTAAGAGAACAGAAGGTGCAGTGTACTGTTTTATAATGTTATTTGATAAAACTTCTAAATATAAAACTTACTTTTGACAGCTGTATAGCTTTTGTCTTAAGGTGGATCCACCTAAAATCTTTGCCTTGTATTTCCAATGGGAAAACTGTAGACCATTTACTTCACAATTAATGCGTTCCCAAGGATGAAATTTTTAACATCGATAAAAATAACGTCATATTATAGCCTAGTACAGTGGTTCTCAAACTTTTTATCCTGTGGAACCCTTTTTTCTACAATGTCTAGCAACGGAACCCCTCTATAAATACCATTAAAAATTAATATACTTATATGCCAATTATGTATCACTGATTTGAAATAAAAATGAAACGAAAAAAAATAAGCAGTCAATAAAAAAGATAATACTTACAAAAAGGTAATGTAGAGCCAATAACATTTCTTATGCCAATGATGCTAGTAATCATTAATGAAAAATATTAATGTGTTGAATGGCTTTCATTTTTATTGCCACATAGTTCTTTAAAATTTGGTTCTATCGAAGAAAGTTGTAATCTCATACTGGGCTTTGCATCCAGCTTATAGGCGTACACATAAAAGCCCGTTTCACAAAGAAGGTTGTCGCAAATGGTAAGAACACTAACACAGCTTTTTGCGATAATAATGGATATTTCCCTTTCAAACTGCACCAAAATTTTGCCAATGGCACTGTTTTATAAAGGGATGTCACTGAGAAATCCGAAATCAGATCAATAAATTTTTCATACCCATCAGATGAAAAGCATGGAGCTTTTTCATTAATAACAAATGGATTTTTAATTCATAATTGACTTTTTAATTTTTCGTGCTGCTCATCAGGAAAATAGTGCCTCATTGAATCACGGAAAGCTTCCAGATTCTGGGTGATTTCATCACATTGTTTGTTTTATATTTATGAGCCATTGCTTGTTTTATATTTATCACAGGGATGCGAATCCGGACCCCTCTTGGAAAAATGATCAGAAGTCATCCCTTTGACCACTGCGCCTCCGGGGCTGTGCTATTTCCTTCACTCGGAGAGACACTGTATCGCTTGATAACGGAATTTTCGCCATTTCTTTGGCCGATTTTTCACCAAGCATGCACTTAACCATGTCAATAGTACATGGCTTGATAAGATTCTCAGCTATTGTATAAGGTTCACCTGCTTGTACTATTTAATAACTTACTGAAAGGGAAACCTCAGTAGCTTTCTCATCCAATCATTTTGCTGCATGAAAAAAACTTTTTCACTTTTAAATGTTCATCATGCTTGCGTACAAAAAAATCAACATTTTTATCTTTGAGCGCTAGATGCGTACTCCCTAAATGGCGGGGAAGTTTAGCAGGGACCATTGAGCTATTATGAAAAACTTTGCTGCATATGACACACTGCGGATTATCATCAGCGTTCATAAATCCGAAACTAATATAGCTCTGATCGTACTTTCTTCTTTTCGCAAATTAGACAGTTTTATCTTGATCCCACCTTCCAGAACGTGTATAATTTTTTTGAACTGTTTTTTATTGGCTGTGGGAAATTGGTTAGTTAAGGCTGTTATAACGAAGTAAATTTCTCCGTCATTTTTATCCACGCCGGGGCTCGAACCCGGGTCCCCTCATTCCGGAATAAGTCACTCTACCAACTGAGCTACGCGGACGTTTTTTCTGACTACTATCTGCCTTTATGTCGTGTGCGTCCTGCTGGCAGCTACGTCACATCCCCCCCCGAAAGAGGGCCGGGGTGCATGGCCCACGGGTCAGCCGTGACCATGAATCGTTGCAGGCAGCCATCCGCTGTAGAACGTACACTCGAGAACTCCTAGTCAATCTTGTGTGTGGAATGCAGCATCACACATTTTTATTTTTCGAAGCGCTGGAGAAGGGATTCTCTGAATTTTCCTATCTCGCGGTGTGGAAATAACATCACACCATTGCGAGATTTTGAACGGTCGGGTCATCCGCATAGTTCGGGCGCCATTATAACGAAATAAATTTCTCCGTCATTTCTGTCCACGCCAGGATTCGAACCCGGATCCCCTCATTCCGGAATAAGTCACTCTACCAATTGAGCAACGCGGACGTTTGTTCTGACTACTATCTGCCTTTATGTCGTGTGCGTCCTGCTGGCAGGTACGTCACATCGTCCCTGTTCGGGCGCCATTATAACGAAGTAAATTTCTCAGTCATTTTTATCCACGCCGGGGCTCGAACCCGGGTCCCCTCATTCCGGAATAAGTCACTCTACCAACTGAGCTACGCGGACGTATGTTCTGACTACTATCTGCCTTTATGTCGTGTGCGTCCTGCTGGCAGGTACGTCACACTGTCATCGGGAAAAATATGGAATTCACAGATTTTCTGGAAAATTTCGGAGCTGTTTTACGAATTGCTTGTGGAACCCCTGGAGAACCGTCGCGGAACCCCTGGGTTCCACGGAACACACTTTGAGAAACACTGGCCTAGTATACTTAACATTTTCAAAAATTTAACTATCATTAAGCAATCCAACATTTGTTTGTCTACTGACGTCATCAATGTACAGGTCGCGCCATTTATTTTATGGTCTCAACACCACCAAAGAAAAAGTAATTGATTTTTAATATAATTACGGTTAAGTTTTAGAAAATATTAAGTATACTAGGCTATAATATGAAGACCCTGGAAGAGGACATCCTACATTCAGCTCCGGTAGAACCCTTGTTGTATCTCCGATACGTTGACGACATTTTGGTTTTTTGGACTGTCCCCTTTCACAATTCAATAGTTTTGTTGATTGCCTTTTAACCAAATATCCGTCCATTTCCTTCACTGTTGAACATGAAAAGGATTTACCTTTACTTGGATTTCCTGCTTCGACGGGACCCCGACACCAATGCACTATCGTATTCTGTATTCTCAAAACCGTCATCTGAAACTACGTTGATCCCTTTCAGTTCGTCTCACCTTAATAGTCAGAAAATTTCGTCTTTACATTTTCTGATCCGAAGAGCTGTTACCCATTCTTCGTCACTACAATTTCGTCATGCTGAATTCTGCAGGATCAGACAACTGGCTGCCCTGTATGATTACCCCTCTTTAGAGGTTGACAGGCTATTTAACAGTTTATTGACTCCCTGTGGTCCAACCTTAGTTAGGGAACGCAGTTCGATTAGGTATGTCACTTCCTTACAGTACATCCCATGTGTATCAACATTTTGAAGAATATTTGTAAAAAACACGGAGTTGGTTTTGATGTTAAGGCCAACAATATTTTGTCTATTATCAAAACCGACAGAGACACAACGCCTTTGGAATCCTGTTATGGGGTGTATTCCATTCCTCTAAAAGCCCTTGAACCAGGTGAAAGCGATTTGATTTATGTGGGCTCTACATCCCGCAATCTTGGTTGCAGGATTACTGAACATAAGTGCAATGTGAAGTCTTGTTCTGCAACTACAGCTTTGTCAGCATTATGGCTAAGCGGCACGCATTTGCCGCTTTGGAACGAGGCCAAGATCCTTAGTGCACCTAGATTTAAATTGTGTTTGCTGTTTGCGGAGAGCCTTATGATACATAAATTCAAACCCATATTCTGTAATGACGATTACCCTTCGGTAATCCCTCTCCCCTGGAAGTGTTTGGTAAAAGAGGGAGTCTGGCAATCTGAACATTGATTATGATTAGGATAAACTTCTTTTAATTTTGTGTCACCGTTTGTGGATCTTTGTGAATTCATTGGTCAGTCTGTTCCATACACTGCTTACATCACGCTGTGTTTTGTTTTGTATTTATACTTGTGGGCTTCTTGCCCTTGCGTCATATGTGATTACATCTGAAAACGAATTGGTAGCCGATTCGAAAGATCTCATGCTCAAAGTATATTTCAGCCTATGTGTTTTTTAGCTAGTGAAGATTTTATCGTGCATCATCATTCATCATTGTCAACCATTATCAATCCACTGCTGGACGAAGGTCTCCCCAAGTTTTCTCCACAACGGTCTGTCTTGTGCCAGTCTCCTCCATGTCACTCCCGCATACTTTCGAATTTCATCCACCCATCTCCCATGTGGTCTTCTTCTGGGTTTTTTTCCTGTCCCTTGGAATCCAATCTAAAATTTCGGCTGTCCATCGATGGTCTGTCCTTCTGGCAGTATGTCCAGCGCATTGCCATTTCAGGGATTTAACTCTGATCATGATGTCTTCCACTCTTGTCATTTTTCGGATCCACGAGTTCCTCTTCTTATCTCTCCTGGTTACCCCAAGCATGCACCTCTCCATGCTTTTTTGAGTTGTCTGTAGCCTTTGTATGTCTCTTTTAGTTAAGGTCTAAGTCTCTGCACCATACGTAAGCACTGGAAGGATGCATTGATCAAACACTTTTCTTTTAAGACATAATGGCATATTGCTCTTGAAAATTATGCTGTTTCTTCCAAAAGCTCTCCAGGCAAGTTTTTTATGCCGATTAATTTCTTCATCAATGTAACCCTCACTTGATATCTGCTGTCCAAGATAAACGTACGTGTCTGTTATCTCCAGCTTTTCTCCATCAATCGATAAATCTTCATTTCTTGTAAAAGCATTGGACATCACTTTTGTCTTCTGAAAGTTCATTTTTAATCCCACTTCTTTACTCTTGTCAGCAAGTTCCTGGATCATACTCTGTAGCTCTGATGGGGTAGTTGCAAAAATGACTACATCATCAGCAAAACGAAGGTGAGTTAGATAATCTCCATTAATCTTTATCCCTTTGTTTTCCCAGTTCAGTGATTGAAAGACATTTTCCAATGTGGCATTAAAGAGCTTCGGAGATATGGTGTCACCTTGTCTCACTCCCTTTCCAATTTTTATCTGTGTTGTATTTTCAAACAGCCGAATCTTTGCACTTGCATTTTCATAGATGTTATTAATAATATTAATGTATGCATCTTCAATACCGCATGATTTTAGAGCCATTGTAACTGTTGATGGTTTCACGGAATCAAAGGCTTTTTCATAATCGATAAAAGCCATGCACACTGGAAGTTCATATTCCCTCGCTCTTTCAATTAGTTCTCTCAGTACGTGATATGATCTATTGTGCTGTAGCCACTCCTCAATCCAGCGCCATGTCTAGTGTTACCTTCAAGCGGTGTGAAAGAACTTTAGTGAAGATTTTATAAACCACTGATAGGAGGCTGATAGGTCTGTAGTTCCTGAGATAATCAATGTCACCTTTTTTATGTAGCAGGATCATTGTAGCATTGTTCCAATAATCAAAAATCTTCTCTTCATTAAGGCAACGAGTGAAAATTTGGGCGAGCACTGTTTCGATTTCTCCACTTGCTTCTTGTATGATGTCTACAGTAATTCCATCTTCTCCTGGAGCTTTTGCCCGCTTCATGTTCTTGATGACATGTGCAACTTCTGCTGGGAGGAATGGAAGAACTCTGGTACTGATACATTTCATGATGTCTGGAGTACATGTATCATCCCTTTCATATAATTTGGAGTAGAAATCTTTCACTCTTGTCAAAATTTCGCCTCTATTTCTGTAACGTACCAGGAGATGTGACGAACCTGCCAGAAGGACCCACACGACATAAAGGCAGATAGGAATCAGAATAAAACATCCGCGTAGCTCAATTGGTAGAGTGACTTATTCCGGAATGAGGGGACCCGGGTTCGAATCCTGGCGCGGATAAAAATGACGGAGAAATTTACTTCGTTATATTTCTTGTTAGAGAACCATCTTCTTTTCTCAGTGCCATAATCTGTTTCCTTCACTTACGGAGATGTCCCTTTGCTATTTTTAGGCTTTAGTTGTTTTCAATTGCTTTCCTGACTAGTTCACAGTTGGATTTCCTTACGTATTCAGTGATACTTTTTCGTACTGTCTTGCATAGCTCTATATATTCCACTTTGGAAGTCACATCTTCTATAGTTGTCCTCATCTCTCTTCTTTTTTGCATCAGAATTTTGGTTTTTCCTGATAATTTGTTCACATGCAATTTGTTCTTAGACCCAGCTAATTTTGTAGCTGTTTCCATAAGAGCTTTAGTTACTTTTCTGTTAACTTCAGAAATATCAACTTCTTCCGATGTTAGGCCTTCTAAAGCAGAGAATCTGTTCTTCAATTTCAACTTGAAGGTATTATAGTGTTTTTTAAGGTTTGTCTTATGAGCTTGCCACGTTCGAGTTTAGTGTTGAGGTGCATCTTACATCTCACCAATCTATGGTCACTACTTGTGTTGAAATTTTTTAGCACACTGCAGTCTTCTATGACGAATTTTTTGTTACACGTAATAAAACCAATTTCACTTGTCGTCCCATTTGGATGTCTTCATCTCCATTTCCTGTGTGGTTTTTTCTTGAAAAAGGAGTTCAAGATGAAAAACCATTCTGCCTCTGCAAACCCAACGAAAGTATTTCCTCGCTGGTTTCTGTTGCCCTGACCGAATTTACCTAATGAAGTTTCATTCTGTTGCTGTTGCCATTTTTTTGCATTAAAATCTCCCATAATTATTTTCAAGTGCTGCTTACCTTTATTATTTAGATGACGAATTTCCTCATAAAATTCTCCAATTTCTTCTTCAGGATGACTTGTGGTGGCTGCATAAGTTTGAATAATCTGAGCCTGGTATCTTCTCGAGAGTTGGATAACGAGTCGTGCAGCTCTGTCAGAGGAACTTTCAACTTCTACAACTTTATCCTTCAGTTTCTTGTTTATTATAAATCCAACACCACTAGTTCTGCCAGTATCTGTCCAATGAGATCTTCTCCTTTTCTCCTTACCTCACTTAGCCCGACGATGTCCCACTTGATCCTTTGTAGTTCCTCTTCCAATTCAAGAAGCCTTGAATCAGAAGATAGGAGCGTCCATTATACGTAGCCAAGGTCAGCATCAAATTGCAGCCTAGTCCGATCCTCCGGGGATTCTTAGCACCCTCTGCCTTCATGTCGCACTGGCAGCTGCCTTGGCCAGGTACATTCCAGCTGCCGGAGACTGAGGGCCAAGATTTAAGTTGTAGAGTCATTTTGGAGGTGTTTGGTCATACCTCACCACGCTGGCCAAGCGGGTTGGTGAGTGTGGGATAGCATTTCCTTTGATCCCGATGGTATAGTTATACCACTATTGGCGGTCGTCAGAGCCCCATTAGTGGGAACAGGATGCACCACGAGAAGACGGGGTTGACATTTGTCAAGGAGAGGCTGTGATGTTACGCATCACCTGACCTTACATCCCTTATCGTGCATAAGATGGCTTTTTTACGCTTTCCAACCGTAGGTTGAAGAAGCGTATATGTTCCAGCTTTGTCCGTCTGTCCGCACGATAACTCACGTAAAAATGGTTCGATTTCGATGAAATTTTAGTATGTTGTAGGGAACCACCTGGGGACGAACCCTATTGAAAATGGACGAAATGGGTTCAAAGGTCACGACATCGGAGCGGGATCCATTCCATTGCCCTTATGCATCATAACTTGCGTTAAAATGGTTCGATATCGATGAAATTTTAGTATGGGGTAATGGATCAACTGGGGACGAACCCTATTCAAAATGGACGAAATGGGGTCCAAGGTCACGACATAGGAGCAGGATAAAGCCATTGTTCTTATGCATCATAACTTGCGTAAAAATGGTTCGATATCGATGAAATTTTAGTATGGGATAGGGGATCAGCTGGGAACGAACCCTGTTAAAAATGGACGAAATGGGGTCAAAGGTCACGACATAGGAGCAGAATCCAGTCCATAGTTTTATGCATCATAACTTGCGTAAAAATGATTCAATTCCAATACAATTTCAATATGCGCTAGGGGACCACCTGGGAACACACCCAATTGAAAATGGATGAAATGGGGTCAAAAGTCACGGCATAGGAGCGGGATTTATTCCATTGCCCTTATGCATCATAACTTGCGTAATAATGGTTCGATTTCGATGAAATATTAGTATGTGCTAGCGGACCACCTGGGGACGAATCCAATTTAAAATGGGAGAAATGAGGTCAAAAGTCACGACATAGGAGCGGGATTCATTTTATTGCCCTTATGTTTCATAACTTGCGTAAAAATGGTTCGATTTCGAAGAAAGTTTAGTATGTTGTAGAGGACCACCTGGGGATGAAACCTATTGAAAATGGGCGAAATCGGGTTAAAGGTCAGGGCATAGGAGTGGAATCCAGTCCACTGCCCTTATGCGTCATAACTTACGCAAAAATGCTTCGATTTCGATGAAATCGTAGTACGTGGTAGGGGACCACCTGGCGACGAAGCCTAGTAAAAATGGGCGAAATGGAGTGAAAGGTAACGACATAGGAGCGGGATCCATTCCATTTCCCTTATGTATCATAACTTAAGTAAAAATGCTTCTATTGCGACAAAACTTTAGTATGTTGTTTTGGAGGTACACAGAACCGGTTCTGTTAAATATCATCGAAATGGCATAAAAGGTCAGGACACAGGTGCCAGATTTATTCTACAGCCATTATCTTCATAACTTGACTAAAAATGCTTCTATTTCGACAAAACTTTAGTATGTTGTTTTGGAGGTACACAGAACCGGTTCTGTTAAATATCATCGAAATGGCATAAAAGGTCAGGACACAGGTGCCAGATTTATTCTACAGCCATTATCCTCATAACTTGACTAAAAATGCTTCTATTGCGACAAAACTAGTATGCTGTTCCGGAGGTATACTGAACCAGTTCTGTTTAATATAATCGAAATGGGGTCAAAGGTAAGGGCACAGGAGCGAGATTTATTCCATAGCCATTATCCTTATAACGTAAGTAATAACTTGAGTAATGATTTCTGGTATGTTGGAAAGCGTATCATAATCAATGCATTGCATGATTTTACTAACTTGTTGTCTAATGGATTAGATTTAGCACGACCTGAGAATCATTATTATAATATGAAGTTTTTTTATGAATGTTCACATTTTTATCCTTGGGAACGCATTAATTGTGAAGAAAATGGCTACATAAGTTTGCTCACCGGAAATACAAGGCAAAAATTTTAGGTGGATCCACCTTAAGGACTCCACAGACTGATACATAGACATCGTACAGTCATCCGTACAATAAATTAAGTACACGATCTCTTACGGTAACACAATATACACTGAAGAGCAATTGAATTAGTGACAGCTGGCGTTATGCAAATGTGGCGCTGTGGGTGGCCGTGTAAACGGAAACGACATGACGTATGCAGCGATCCGTCAATATAAGGAGTGATGCGACGGGAATCAGTAAGAGTCGGACGTAGTATGGGTAAAACGAAGGATCTAAGCGCATTTGATCGTGGGCAAATTGTCGGGGCCCGACGAATGGGTCACTCCATCTCGGAAGTCGTGCAGGCACTGGGATTTTCACGAGCCACTGTGTCACGGGTGCACCGTGAGTACATCGAATCCGGTAAAACCATCCCTGCAAGGTCCAACTGCTGTGGACAACAGCGTGTGGATGAGCGGGGTCATCGTCGGCTAGCTCGCATTGTAACAGCGGATAGACAGGCCACAGTGCAAGAAATCACTCGGCAATTTAACGCTGGTGCACAAAAACGTATAAGCAGCCACACCATCCAGAACCATCCTCGCTATAGTGTACAGAAGCCATCGTCCCACGAGGGTACCGCTGCTGACCGCACATCACAGGGTGCAAAGATTATCATGGGTGCGGGAACATTGCCACTGGACCCTAGATATGTGTAAAAATGCTGCCTGGGCTGATGAGTCGAGATTCACGTTGGTACATGCGGATGGCATGATACTAGTACGGCGCAAACCACATGAAGCGATGGATCCTTCTTGCCAGCAGGGTACTCTTCAAGCTGGTGGGGGTGGCATTCTCGTCTGGGGACTGTTTACGTGGACTGAAATGTAACCCCTGGTACGTGTGACATCGTCCCTCACAGGTCAACGTTGCCGGGGTGACCATTTGCTGCCGTTTGTGCGTCTTCAACATCCCACTGGGGACCTCATCCTGCAACAAGACAATGTACCGTGCCATCGCTCCCGAATTGTATCCGAATGATTGGATGAACACTCCACTGACGTGACCTCCCTTCCTTGTCCAGCTAGGTCACCTGACCTCAATCCCATCGAGAGAGATGTTCGAGGCTCTGACCTCCTCCATCAAATCTTCGTAAACTGTGGGAGTTTGTTCAGGGATCGTGGATCCGTATATGGCTTCCCAACGCTGCCGGTGTCTTGTTGAGTCCATGCCGAGACGAATCGCCGCCGTCATCAGGGCGAAAGGTGGTGCTACACGTTACTAGTCAGGTATCTCTAATTCAATTGCTCTTCCGTGTACAGTAGCAGGTGCACAAAATGGGGAAGAGGAGAAGAAATATCCCGTGTCACAATAACAAAAGTTCATACGATATACTATCCACAATATCCGATCTCGCTACAGAACTTCAAAATCAAATACTTCGACAGACTATTAAAATTTAACAATTAATCAAACCCCCAAGTATTCCAGTGAATCTCTCCTATTACCAGAAATTTTTCGTCATATGAATACGGAAAAAGTGAGAACGGGTTTTTCCGTTAATATAAAAAAAGAATTGAGGAAAAGTTTCTGAAAATTCAGAATTTTCGTTAACACATTTTGAAAACGATAATTCAATGTAAGAAAGGAATTGCGGAAACGTTTCCGCAAATTTAAAATATTTCAGGCTTACGAAAAATCCGTGAAATTCAGAGTTTCCCCCCTCATTTCACGAAAAAAGTTATAACAGAAATATGCTTCGTTGATTCACCAAAGAAATCACGGAAGGTAGCTCGTGAATTTCAGAATTGTTTTTACAGTGTGCTCAGAAAATAAAAAAAACTAAGTAACTCGCATTCACAGCTGAAAACATTTCATCATTGGACAAATGCAGTCCTTTTCGTTTCTACCTTAAGCATGAGCTGGTGGTAAGTGTCGTGCTAGTTCAGTCAGTAGCGTTCTTACTGACGTGCGATCCCCACCGCGGACAAGGGGAAGGATTCCTTCACTTCGTAATCTTACAAATATGAGAACGACGGATTAAAAATTGCTAAACGGGCCCAGGCGTTGGTCTTTATACTGTACTTAATGTTGGAAGTCAGAAGATCGACTTACGGGAAAGTGGACTCCGTGATCAGATCATATCATATCATATCTAGAGGTTTTTAAGAAGGGAGTGTCTGACCCCAGGGCTTAAACAACCCTTAGAAACAGGAAGTTGGTGATTTGGGCTAGAGTGCCCCATAGGAAAGTGACACAAAAGCGAGATAGAAAGGAGGAGGAAGACGCCCTTATTTATTAGCGGGGGCCAGTACCCCGGGTCCGACGGCTTAACGTGCCCTTCTGACGCACGGCCGATATTTAGTGGTTCGAGCGTTCGTACCTGCCTGGGATCGAACCTGAGGTTTCTCTGTGGCAGTCATGAACGTTGACCACTAAGCCACCGCTTCCCGTGGACACCGTGAAATCAAAAGGGCAATTTTTATGGCATCTTTCAACCCCTTTCACGATCAGTTTTCCGTACCCACATTACACTTCAACAGACTACATAACAAAATCCATTTTCGATAAATTGATCCTACAATGAAATGATCTTTCGATGAAATGAACTTTTAGGTGAAGTTATCCATCAGTAAAATGCACCTTTCGATCAAGTAACACTTCGGTGAAATCAGAGTTTCTATCAGGTGATCTTTTAGGGAAATTTTATTTCATTTATTTTCCGTTATGAGGTTACATTTGTCCATATTACATTTCAAAACTGATTTTATAACATATAATACAAGAAGAAAACATATATAAAATACACTATATTGACAAAAGTCACCGGACACCCCTTCAAAAGCAAATGAACGGATCCGTTGCGTTGCGAAGATGCGCGGCACAACTGCAAACGGTATAAAAACAAGCCTGCAGCTGACCGCGATCATATCGCAATGTGAGGTTGAGTGAAAATTTCGCGGCGGGAGAGAACTGACTTTGAAAAAGGAAAGATTGTTGAGTGTTATATTAGTGGGTTGTCCATAAGAAAAACCGAGAAGCGCTTAAACATACCCAAGTCAACTGTTTTAGATGCACTGAATAAGTGGAAGACACATGACGTGCCTGAAGCAACAAAGCGTAACGGCAGACCAAAGAAAATCAGTGATAGAGGACGTCGAAGCCTCAGAAAAGTCGTTACAGCTAATCGACGGAGCACTGCACAAGACTTCAGTGTACAGGTGAGTAACAATACTGGAATCTTGGTATGTACTCGTACCATTCGCAGACAACTTCATTCCATGGGTTACTGTGGTCGTGCGGCTGCTCATAAGCGTTTCATCTCCACTCGGAATGCTACTCGTCGTTTAGAATGGTGTAAAGAACTTTTATCGTAGACCGTAGATCAATGGAAACGGATCCTATGGACTGATGAATCTAGATACACGTTCCATTAGTCTGATGGCCCTGTGGGGGATATGGCGGCAGCCGGGGAATGCTATTTACCACAGTGTACTGATCCTACGGTCAATTTTGGAGTTGGTAGTGTACTCGTATGGGCGGTGTTTTTCGTGGTATGGTCCCTGCCCATTGGTTATCGTGGATAAACCTGTTAACCAGCACGTCTACCTCGTATTCTGTACAATTATGCCCTACCAACTCTGTGACAATACTATGGAACCGAGCCTTGTTGGTACCAGCAGGATAATGCACCGATCCATAAAGCAAGACTGTTACGGCGTGATTTGACGATAATTCCGTATCGCGTGTGCACTGACCAGCACAGAGCCCAGATATTAATCCCATAGAACACCTATGGGATGAATTAGAGCGCCGCATAAGAAGTTTGGAACCAAGGCGTACTACTAAGCAACAATTAGCGGCAGCATTTTGTACTGAATGGAAGTGTGTGGAACAAACATCTCACATTTTTCGAAGAACCCAACAGCCAGTGGATCCATTTTCCACAATCGGGCGCCAATGTGAAAACACATGTTTGTCTGCGACGGGCATCGAACCTGTATCCCCTCACTCAAGAGTAAGTCACTCTCCCAACTAAGCTGCGAGGACAGAATGTCTTGCTGCAGATTTGTCAGCTTGATACACGTGTTCATCTCTGTAGTACGTCACAATAGTTACTAATTGCTATTTATTTAACTATTTTAAACACCGTGCCTACGTTTAATTGGCGCCTATGGCAGCAGCACACACTAGCCATACCCTAATATGGCCCTGGTTCTATGTTAATATGTTTTTGATCAGTTCTTGTACGTATTGAGTTGAGTATTTGTATCCTTCCTAAGCTGCTTAATTGTTTTACGTAGGCTGAAGTCTCTCACTTCTTTTTCTTTTTTGCTTGACGTTACGTGAGACCAAAAGCGCTATAATGCATTGCATTGCCACAACTTTTTCAGTTGCTGGTATCATTGGTCTGTTATTACCGTAGAAGTGCACTCTGCCTCGCCCACTATTTTCCGCTTGTTTAACCGGACGAAGACCGGTATCCGTGAGCAAAGGTTTAGCTCAACGACAGAGAGCACGTTGAAGAAGTTTTGAGTAACGGGTCAGAAATTATTCCCAAAGTGGATTTCAATGCGCACTCAGCAAGTAAACAATAGCTGATTCCTAACGAAATAGGTCAAGCAATGTTTACCTGGTAACTGCGAAACAAGTCCAACTGGAGAGAACAATTTTACATTTCCACCCGCCTGAGTGGTTGTGACTCTTACATTTTCTTAAGCCAACTGCTTAAGATATCGAGACACAATCTCTCAAGCGGTTTTCATTTAGTAACCGTTTTTCTAATGAGTGAATGCTTTCGGGTAGCTCATATTAAAAATTTAAAGCAAATAATAAGCAACAGGGAAAATCTAACCGGTAGCATTAAAGGAAACTGGTCAGCAGTAACTTCTAACCCAGGGCGCCGACTTCTCCAAATTATCGGGGGGGGGCAGGCGTGAAGAGATCAGACTTGGGAAGGGCACGTCACTTCCATTGTCAAGAGGAAAATAAAAAAAAGGGAGCAAAAAGATAAACTATGAGATTCGACGTCTGTTTTAAAACGCAACCGTAATTGCTTATCAGCAAATGAACAACGAAACAGAATATTATTTTGCTGAATATTAATATTTCTAAAAATAAAATTCAGCCTGTGATTTTATAAAACTATCCAGAGAGATTTTATTTCCAAAGTTTAGTAAGAAATATGAAAGATTAGCTGGATTACTCAAACGAAGAACAAGAAGCGCAAAAAATAAATACTCTGCTGGCCACCCAAAATGCAACACCAAGAAGGACACGAGATAGCAAAGCCAGATTTACTGGATACATAACAACAGATACAAAGATGAAACGATTGAGCTAACAGGCCCGTGTGACTTGCGGAACACGCAGACATCAATAGTTCGTGTGGCCCCCATGGCTGGCAATAACGGCCGCTACACGCCGCGGCATCGAACGAAAGAGGCTTTGGATGTGGGCTTGGGGTAAGTCGGTCCAGGCTGTTGCCAAAGTTCATCAGGCGTAGCCGTGAGTGGTGCTTGCCGGGCCACTCGGTTGCCGATCAGCGACCAGACGTGTTCGATGGGCGACATATCGGGAGAACAGGCGGGCAACGGCAGCAGTGACACCTGGTGGGCCGTGAAGAATTGTTGCACGATGCGTGCCACGTGCGGGCGCGCATTGTTCTGTTGAAACGTGGCCGCTGGCAGGTCCTTCAGGTAAGGGAGGACTACAGGCTCCAAAACGTCGGAGATGTAGCAATGGCTGTTGAGTGTACCGGCGATGCGTACCAGAGGGGTGCGGGTGTCATATCCGATTGCGCCCCAAACCATAACGCCAGGCGACGGAACGGTATGGCAATGCATAATGCAGGCGTCATACAGTCCATCGCCGTGGTACCGCCACACGCGGATCCGACCATCGTGGTGTTGTACGAAGAAGCGGGATTTGTCGGAGAAGAAAATGTCGTGCCATTCCGTAGTCCAGGTGCGGCGTTCAACGGCCCACTGCCACCGCACTCGCCGGTGGTGTAACGTCAGCGGTAATCGGAGCAATGGGCGCCGTGCGACAAGTCCCCGCTCCTGCAGACGACGTCGAGCGGTATGTGCTGACACCAGGTTGTTTCGCAACACACCCTAATTCCTGCGCTAACGTTCGTGATGTGGTGGTGCGAACTGTCAATGCCCGCCGCACAACATGCCGGTCCTCTCGTTCGGTCGTGTGCCGCGGCTGAGGCATTCGCTCACGTCGGTCCGTCCGTCCCTCCTGCACCCGCCGAATCCATACTCGCCTCACTGTGGCTGGATGTCGTCCCACACGAGCGCCGATGTCTCGGTACGATAAACCGCTGTCGCGATAAGCCACTATTCGTCCTCTGTCGAACTCCGAAACGTACTGGAATGACTGCCGTATTCTGCGACGAGGCATCAGGAAGCTTCCCACGCACAGGTCCGGCAGCACAACACACTTTCACTACTTACACCCCGCCTTCTGTGCACCCTTCTTATAGTGCTTCACGGTGGCGTGTCGGGCGCACATGATTTGCATATGCCCTGCAATGCTAATCGTTTGCATGTCCTCTCGCGGGCGACGCATGCTGCGAATTTCAGGCTAATCGGATGCTTCCTTCTTGGTGTTGCATTTTGGATGGCCAGCAGTGTAGATAAATAAAGGCTTTATAGATTATACGTTTATGTATTTTTATTTATTTTATATTTGATAATTGTTTTAAACATTTACCACATATTATGAGAACTTGTCAAACACAATACGGGGCCGGTAATCAAGTTTCTTATCAAATTAGAAATGCCGAGAATGGTAAAAAAGTTTTTATTTTTTTGTCACTTATTAATTTTTTGGAAAAAAATCGCTTTGGCTCCATAAGATAGAGAGCTTGGTCCATCTTATGAGGCTAAAGCGATTATTTAATTAAACAGGATGAAAATTAGGTGGGCACTCCCCCCTTCCCACCCAGTAAAATTATTGAAGGGGCAAGATTCACCTTGCCCTCCTATAGTCGGCGCCTATGCCCTAACCCCATTTGAAATGTAATTGGTCGGATTCCTGTTTTGCTCCAAATGATCGAATTTGAAAACGGAAATTTCATATTACAGTAGTTCATCATGATAACATGGTTTTAAATGCTTAACCCTCTTAATGAAATAAGATAATAGTCGATTCATATTTTTTTCTTTAACAAAGTCTGTGAAATACTATTGGAGTTAATTAGTTTTAGACGCAGTAAGTGAACTGAAGTCTAATCAGTAAATAGACGGCTTACGAAGACGATAAAACAGGTTCAGAATCTGTTAATTAAGCAGTTTTTAAATAGTCAGTGAAGTAAAATCTCAATGGGTTAAATACGCACTCAGTAAGATTACCTAATTACCTGTTTCAGAACACTACTTCGTAAGCTTTAATTGGTCGCATTGATGGAAAAGCTGAATTGCTGATTATTTAATTTTTGAAATTTGGGAAGCACTGGAAAAAAAAAAGCCTCAAACATTGGTGTGGTAGGAAAGAAAAGCGAAAGATATTTATTGGGGGCAATATTACACTCAAAACAACTCCAAAGAGAATTTACTAGTCATGCGGAATTAGGTATCTTTGGAGCCAGGAGCGTATTTAGAAGCCGGCCTAGAGGGAACATGCCCCCCCCTCCAAGTGTTTTATTTTTTTATGTTTTATGTTGAAATGAGACTTAGATTAGAAAAAATGCTTTAAATTTATAAAAATGCATCAACTTACATTAGAATAAAATGCTGTAATTTTTATTTTCTATTCTTCATCAGCTTTTTTTTTTTTTTTTTTTTTTTTTTTTTGTCATGGTCGATTTCAGAAACTGCCATTTTTCTTGGAGCTAACTACTACGATTATGGAGGCTGACCTAATCTCGGTGTTGTCACTGTGGTAGCAATGTTACTTAACTCCCTGATTTAAAAGCTCCGTTCACATATCTCAGAGTTGCAGTTGTTGTGGTAGCAGTTCGAATCGTAAAGGTTTCTTTTAAAAGCTCTACGTTAACCCCGTTTACGCTTCATTAAATTTTCAACATGTGTGCGTCCAAGACAGATAATTAATGATTGTACACATGGCTCCTCCCACACTCAGGCCAACGTTTAACAAGTTTTTTAAACCCATCTCTGTAAAAATCTTCAGGTTGTTCTCGGAACCATTTCCTCATAGCAGCTTGAACATTTTCGTCAGAGGTGAACTGAATTCTTTTCAGATGCCTCTCGAGAGCAGAAACAACCGGAAATCAAACGGCGCCAAATCTGGGCTGTAGATAGGGTGTTCAAGAACTTCGAACCCAATTTTCTGTGTGGCCTCTGAAGTGAAAGCACTGGCATGGGGTTTGGCGTTGTCGTATTGCACAGTCATTGCCCCCCCCCCTCCACCCCACACACGGTTTATTGTTGGCTTTAACTTTTTAAGGTACGCACGTAGTTCTCAGGGTTGATAGTCGTACCTTTGACCACGTACTCCTGATGAATAATGTCTCTGTAGTCCCAGAACACAGTGAACATGGACTTACCGGCAGAAATTTGAGTTTTGATTTTTTTTGCCCGAAGAGAAGATGGGTGTCAGTATTCCAGCAATTGATTTTTCATTTCTGGGTCATAATGGTGAACCCAACTCTGCCGCCCCGGTGGCGCACTGGTCTAAACGATGGCTTCTGATCTCTCGTCCGAGATGGGTCCGGGTTCGAATCCCGGTGAGGCACGGATGTTGTGTTTGTTTTACGGCACCGGCTTTCACCCTTCCTTGGAGTCAGTGGCCTCAAATTAGGGACGAGCGACTGTTTATAACCCACTGAGTTGCTCACGTTGGTCGTTAAACCTCAATATATTAAAAAAAAAGAAAAAAAAAAACCCAACTCTCATCATCAGTCATAATGCTTTGGACAAAATCACTTCCATTATTTTCATAACGAGCAAGCCACCTTTGGCATGCTTCAAGTCTTAATTTTGTCATTTAAGTCGTTAGGTGACACGGTATTCAACGAGCATACACTTTGTTATATCCTAAAACACTAGTAATGTCATTGACACTATCTAAACTAATGTTCAGCTTACCATCTGTGGTTCTTTAAGTTATTCTTTTATTTTTCCCGATGAGCTCATCGACTTTTTGCCTGTTCAAATCTCAACCTGAACTAGGAACGCAAGATTCCTTTCTGCTTTTAGGCCTAGTGGTCAGCGTTCGTGACTGCCACGGAGAAGACCCCAGGTTCGATCCCAGCAGGTACGAACGCTCGAACCACCGTCTTGCGTTGGATGGGCACGTTAAGCCGTCGGGCCCCGTATACTGCCCTCCCCCTTCCCCCGGTAATAAATAAGGGCGTCTTCTTCCCCCTTTCTATCTCGCTACCGTATGAGTTTCCTATCTGGCACTGGAGCCAAAATCTCCTAGCTTCCTATTTTTAAGGGTTTTTTTAAGCTCTGGGGTCAGACACTCCCTTCCTAAAATCCTCTGCATATGATCTGGTCTGATCTTTCGGCTTTTAATAATGATGGGAGACGTTAAGTTTTCCAAAAAAGAAGAGGCTCTGTTCTTCGTCGATTTTGCTTCTTTCTTGCTACACAGTTGGATGATTTTATTCTGTAACGTTATTGTTATAAGGTCTTATAGAAACCTGTGGGCTAGCAAACGCTCACTCTGAGGTGAACGATGCAAACTGTTTGCTGGGTCACTTGGTCAGACTAGGCTGCAGACTGTCACTATGCTCGCGTCAAAGACAACTTGATTATGGTGTTGAAGGTACCGAGTGTGTACTTCCACTTCATAAAATAGTTCCACTCTAAAAGCTGATATTCGAGCTTGAACTGTGGCTGAAAAGTGCATAGTTGTTTTAAACATTGTGCGCACGTACATTAAAAAAAAAAAAAATGAAGATCTTAGATTCAGTCGCGCTTCTAAAGATACAGATCTTCGGGTTTTGGTGACGTCATTGTCACTTATGTCCGTAGGTGATGCGCGCAGAGCCCACTTAAGAGGGAGGCAATGGAGGTTGCAGCCCCGGGACCCGCATTTTCAGGGAGCCCTAGAATTATGCAGGGTGTTTGAAGAATTCACAGAGTTCTACAGTTTTTTTTTTTTTTTTTTTGGTTTTCAGATAGCACATTCGGTTATTCGTTTTTAAATGGCCAATATTGTGAATAATTAATATATTTATTGTTCTGAAATTACAGTAACCAGTAGGCACAGATTTTCGCAAACGTTTTCATAACAGCTGAAATTTGCTGTAAATTTGGAGAGTAAATATTGTGTTCTACTTTAGCAGAACAAACAGACGAACAAACAAAAACTGGAGGATCAGAAGCAGAGGAAGATGAAGGCGGAAGTGAAAAAAGATTTTGACTGATCATGAAAGGCAATGGGTGTGCTTTGTTCTGTTCTTTAGTATTGTCTGGGATGTGTAGTATTTGTCTTTCCCCATGTTTGTTGGTTGCGAGGTGCCATTGGCCCACAGTTCGTGTTAACGGACGATGACGTCACACCTTTTTGTACGGTGGCTGTTGATGAACTATTGGAAAGTTAATGGATTGGCCAGCACGTTCTCCAGATCTAAACTCATAGAACGCGTGTAGGGCACTCCAGGAAGATGCATTGCGGCACGTCAACACATACCGGAAACTGTCTAACAGCTGAAGATGGCGCTGACAGAAGAATGGGCGATGATGTGACCGCAAGAACTTATCAACAACCTAGCGCGAAGTATAGACAGACGGTGCAAATCATGCATCGACTATAGTATTGTCAGGGAAAGCCATCGTGTGGGATAGACTTTGGAGTGTGTGTGAGAAAGTGTTTATTTTTCACAGAGGAAATGGTACGCACTTCTACAGAGCGAAGTACGTACCTCGATTGGGTCATAAACAAAAACTGGAAACAAATTTCCAAGATGGAAATTATTAATAAATTAACCCATCGGAATAGAAACGATCAAACTATATTTCTAAATATGCTATCTCGAAGTGAGATTGAAAAAAGCTTCAAGTTGGTTATCAGACCTACCAACTTTTCAAAATCAAAAACCGGGACATCAACGCGCGTATTTACAATTTATAAATAATAAAATTATATATCATAGGTTTTCCTTCCCCATAAATACAGCTTCTCTTGTTTTGCATCGATCTCAAGGTTTACCCAAATGATGCCAGAAAAATAGGAATTTCGCTAATCCACGGAAGGATCTCATGTATGACTGTAAGTGAAAAACACGAATTTGATGGAAAATTAAATGTGAAAAATCGATAGTGCGTTGCTCACTCTGCCGTGAAACGATTTTTATGGGTCACGGAAACGACGCGAATTCCACCACGGACAGATTAAATGCCGAACTAGAATTTTAATTTCTTTTAATAAAAGAGAAAGGGGTGAAAACGATTGCTCTCTATTGATTAGTTTTGAAGAAGTATGTATTAGATAGAAATAGGGAAACATGCATTTCGTTAGAAAAAAGTCTTAAAAAGTACGAAGTCGCTGCTTTTCTCTATTACCGAATGTATTAAAAACGAGGAACTCTCTCTCTCCTCACACAAGTCGCTGCCTCTCTCTCTCTCTCCCTCACACACACACACACACACACACACACACACACATACAACAGAAGACATCAAAAAATAAATATATAATCAGGCAAGAGAGGGGGGGGCAAGCTGGTAAAATTTAATATGCGGAAACAGAAAACAAAGTGACATTCTCATCGCTGCTACAGCAGTCATTTTCGGTGTGATTACGAAAATTTGTGAGATTCGCCGACTTTTTTTCCGTTTTTTTCAATCGAAACATCTTGAAAATACGAAAATAAACTTTATACAGCCATTTAATAAGGTCATTTCACTGAGATTTTCGATTTTCATAGCATACTCGATGTTTTCCGTAGTCCGTAATGGACTGACGTTTTCCATAGTAACTACGTAAAATCCGTAGTACTTGGAGATTCTCAATCTTTCTTCCCACCACATGGTCAAACGGAACTGTGTGAAACGGAACGGTGTGCACGGAGGATTTGCTGCGTCAAAGTTCCAACGATGACGACGGTTCTGGCGCACAATGGCTCGAAATCTGGCTTTTTGTAGCAAGATGGCACAAGATTTTTTGTTGTGCATATTGGCGCAGAATTCCGATCCTAGTGCGGGGCACCGCGTAAACGCCGTGGATGAGACATCATAAACCAGTACTTCAACTTTCCGAGCCACTGTCTTGCTACCATCGCGGGGCTCACGACCTTGGCGCTTGAAGTGCCGTAATTAATAAAAAAAACCCCTTTGTCTCCATTCGCTACCGACTCCGTTGACGCTGGAGAAAAATGATTGCTGATATCATTAATGAGGAGGAAAAAATACCCATGCATAAAAATAAAAGAAAAAAGAAAAAAGGAAAACCACAAAACCGGATTTTTTGTAGATAAAACGGATTTCCGGAAAATATTTTCGAAATCGGACGGAATCCGGGTAAACCGGGACACTTAGCAGCTCTGTCAGGTTTCCTCGAAAGAAAGCGAGCATTGAGCGTCATGAAAATGAGGCTGAATTTTCAGCTTTTGTGTGATTTAAAAATTTAGAAGTTATTTTAATGGAAAATATTTCAAAAGTCTTGTAAGGACAGGAAGGGACGGGTAAGGGCTAACTGCACGCCCATATAATCCCCCTTCTATTTATATGGCAAAAGTCAACTCACTGGAATGGAAAAGTCCGTTAGAAGAAAGATAGGATTATCTGCACGGGCAATAACCAATGTAAAGTATAAAAAGAGGAAAGAAATTGTTGATAGTTTTCTAGAAAATACAAAGAGAAAGAAATTACAGGAACGGACTTGTTAAAATGCGTCTCTTACTATTACAAAAAGCAAAAATGACTACTGCACTGCATGCATGTTTACACTTTGTACTATGTGTTGTTACAAAACTTACTGTATTTCTTGCCGTGCAGTATACCAACACCGGAAGGGGCAACGCTGCAGTTTTATACTGTGTGTGTGCGCGCGCGCCGTCCACAACAAAATCTCTCACCCCTTTTTTTTTTAATTTGTTGGACTGGAGCAACTGCTCCCCCCCCCCCCTTAAGATAAGCTGCTGGATTTGCCTCTAGCCGTTACTGTCTTATCCGGAACCCGAACCCGAACCCTGACCCGGCAGGGTTCAGGGTTGCTGGATTTGCTGCTGGATTTGATAAGCTGCTGGATTTGCCTCTAGTCAGCAGCTGACGTTGCTAACCGCTCGACAACCCTGGCAACGAGTAAATATTTTTCGATGTAAATTTTGCAGCATGATGTATAATGAATTGATACCCTTCGTTTTAACACATTATCAGCCACGTGAGTTGTATTTAACTCACGCTAGTTTTACGCCCGAGGCCTCGTGAAGCATATATAACTCACGTGTCTCTTTACCTTGGGAGCCGCGTGGTGCGTAGGAAAGCAGCCATGCTGTAACATACATGTTACGTAATGGGTAATGGGTGACTCTCTGGGCAAAACCCTGCAGTTCGTTCGTGAAAATTTTACTTGTTGATGTTCTTATTGTTTCAATTAAATTAGACAGGATTGTTTTGTTTTCGAAGTTTTTATTCTATTTTCGTAATAAAACACGGTGGCCCCAAGGGAAAAAAACTTGTTTTTCCAGTGTAGCAGTCAATGTATTAACAAGCTCGAGGATTAAAGGGTTTTTACTTTTCTGCTACTTCCAAAGGAAAAATTCATCTCAAGCTATTCACATTTAACTTCTACAAGGTTTTCCGGGGGAAATATGCATTCGTGATTCAGGTTAGTTAAAATATGCACTATCTACATTAGGTTTCAATTAAAGCCACATTGAAGGCATTTGTCACGTAAATGGAGATTTGCTGTTCTGAGAAGTTCCTGTGAGAGTTTCCGCGTGCATAATTTCGCAGCAAGATGGCGAACAATCAGCGCAAATCTGAAAATTTGAAGTTTCGCTCAGTCAAAGAAGGAAGATCATGCTACACAAGCTGCACGGAGTATGATTCGATTTTCAGATAACTTTGGGAATAAATAAAATAAAATAATGAAAAGAAACACACGCACACACATACACAATGGGATGGTTCTTCATTCAGAACATGAAATGAGTTGCTCGTCACGTATCGCTGCCAGGTAACTAGAGCATTTCGAAGAAGCGTGCAGTTTCCCTTCTGGGGCGCATGCAAATCACTTCTACGCAGGCAGATGAAAAAGTCTGAAAAGAGTAACGAGTGGATGGAAACAAGATTGAAAAGAATGTGTTGCGTTTGATTTTAAGTAGTTCAAGGAAATCCATGTATATATGTAAATATAAAGAACAAACATATAAACACTCCTCACCGTTATCTTCCATTGTTCAGCTTGGATATGACGTTTATTTACGAGATGCATAGAGAAGTACACCTGTATGTTCTATCGGTTACTCAGTATCAGTTGCAAAACAATTTCATTCTAAGGTTTTACCCTGACTCCCTTCAGCGCGCACGAGCCCACGCACTACGCCTACTAAACGCGTTTTTTTTTTTTTTTTTTTTGGATGAATGGCAACAGAGCCTTGTTCCCAAAAAGCAGTTTCCAATCTTCAGAACCCTTTTAAGTGTCCCCTTAAAGAGAAGATTGAATTCAGCTTCCTAGTGGGGCATAGTCCTAAACAACAGCAACAACAACAAATGTTCGGTTATAAAAAATCGCTCCTCGTCTGCGAAATAAATTTTAAGTTACAATTGGTAATTCATGCATCACGATAATACACACTCGCGGGCCAAATCATTATGGTTACAGCTGTCTAAACGAGTGGACGCGTTCAAATTCAAACCCTCTCTTTGCAGGTGGCGGCACTCGGTCCCTCCCTCCCCTGCACACCCTTCTGCTCCGGAGCCGAATGCTTTTTCAATTAAGCTACGCCGGCAAGGGCTACTACTTGCCTTCTTGACATGTGTACCACCTATGTAGTACATCACATATATCTTCCCTGGCTGGGGCGGAATTTTAAGTTTCCGGGTTAGTCGCCAAACCGTACTTGAAGTAGTTGCCGTTGAAGATGGAACTCTCGTTAATTCCTAACGACGTGTGGAAGAAACATCACACATTTTTTCGAAGAACCCAACGGCCGTTAGATCCATTTTTACGTTCGGGCGCCAATGTGTAATTCAAATTTGCCGGTGACAGTATTCGAACCCAAACTTCTGAGCCGAATGCTTTCCCAATTAAGCTGCGCCGGCAGGGGCTTATCACTGCTGCTTGCCGCATTGACGTGTGCGTCATCTCTGTAGTACATCACAACATAGTGATGTAATCAACCCTCTCAAAATATTCATAGACGGCGCTGGTAGGGCGCTTAAGTTAACCAGTACTTAGACAGTGCAATGGGGAAAGGGAAGGTCTTGTCGGAGTTTCAATGGGGAATACTGATCGGGGAGACAAAAGCGGGTGCAAGCATGTTATAAACGGTCGGCATCGTTGGTTGTTCGACAGCGTTTACAGTGAAAATGTGGAGGTCCGAGAGGGACATTTATCCGAGTTTAGGACAATTGGCCACATTCAGTTAGTTTTAGAGCCATGAAATTGCTCTGCATAAAAAATCATAGTTTTCCTATATATCTTTCTACTTGAGTAATTGGCGTGCATAATTCCCCCCCCCTCTCATACTTCATTATCATTAAGAAATTAAGAAAGACCTACGATTTTCTGGCTGAAAGACAGGGTAGACAACTGGCCACAGCAGGACGATCGGCCCCACGGATAACTTGCCACCGGACAACTGGCCACAAAAGTTTAAGGGGCAGTATAAAAATTGCCGTTTCTTGGCCCTGTAATCAGAATCCCGAGAAAACGTTCTATGTAAGCCAAGCGAGAATTGCACTTTAATTTGGGGAAATAAAAGTTCATTCGTGAATACAAAATAAATGACTTAGTATATTTTTTAAAACTACGGTGTTCGACGAAACAAAGGAATTACAGCATGACTCATACTATGCTCGAAAAAGGACGATAAGGTGGAATTTTTTAATAACGCTGCGTTTTTTTACTCAGGCATTAAATATTAATAACAATGCCTTATGCCTATGCCCTTTTAACAGTTTTTATTCTAACGATGTCATATTCATTGCGTTTATGTATCAACTCAAGTTAATATTGCGTTTTTACGTAAGCACTAAATATTAATTCATGGAGTCTTGGCCTAAAGCCTATGAATTAATATTTAGAGCCTAAGTAAAAGCGCAATGTTATTAACTTGACTTGGTATGTAACTGTCATGAATATAACATAGGCAGAGTAAAAACTGTTAAAAGAGCTTAGGCATAAGGCCTAGTAATTAACATTTTTGTGCATAAGTAAAAGAGCAATATTAAAAACATGACATATTATGTAAATACTGTATTTAGTTCCTAAGTAAAAGCGCAGCGTTGTTAAAAAAATCCCACCTTACCGTCCTTTTCCGAACATAGTATGAGTAATGCTGTTATCCCTTTGTTTCCTCGAACACTGTAGTTTTAAAAAAATGTACTAAGTAATTTATTTTGTTTTCACGAATGTACACTTTTATTTCCCCACATTAAAGTACAATTCTCGCGTGGCTTACATAGAACGTTTTCTCGATTCAGTTCTCCTTAGAAGGCCAAGAAAGAGTAATTTTTATTCGGTCCCTTGAACTTTTGGGACTAGATGTTCATGGCCAGTCGTCCGTGTGGCTCATTGTCCCCCCCCATTTATCCACCCAGAGTCCCGCAAAGGAAAGATCGCTTCTTTGTTGACATTTGATATGAACGCGGGTTGGCACGTGTTGTCCGCAACAGTCGACGGCTAAAGTTCTACTGTTGATTCCTCAAGTAACAACGGACTTCAACCAGGGCTAAAACAGAAACGTTACCGAGCACACAGTTCGGTAGACGCTCTTGGGGATGAGCCTAAGGAGTCGGCGGCCAATTCGTATGTTCATGTTGCCCGACCGTTATCGGCAACTATGCCTACATTGGACACGAGAGCACCGTGACTGGACACTGAAGGACTGAAAACGAGTCGTCTGGTCCGATGAGTCCAAGTTCCAGCTTCAACATGCCAACGGACGGGTCCATGTTCAAATCAGCTCGGATGAACAGATTGCACGGTTGCACAAAACAGGCCATCCACCTGTGGTATGGGCAGGGCCGGATTAGGGGGGGTCTATAGGAGCCCACCATTACCAAGGGCCCAGAAGAAGGCGAGAAGGTATGCTTGGGCAAATAATAGGTATCATCATCATCAGCCCACTGCTGGATGAAGGTCACCCCAAGTTTCTTCTACAATTGTCTGTCTTGAGCCTGTCTCCTCCATGTCAGTCCAGCATACTTTCGAATTTAATCCATCCATCTCCCATGTGGACTTCTTCTGGGTCTTTTCCTGTCCCTCGGAATCCAGTCTAAAATTTCGGTTGTCCACCGGTGGTCCGTTCTTCTGGCAACATGTCCAGCCCATTGCCATTTCAGTGACTTCACTCTGCTCATGATTCGTCTACTCCTGTCATTTTCCTTAGCCACAAGTTCCTCTTCTTATCTTTCCTGGTTACACCAAGCATGCGTAAGCATCTTCGGGAGGGGAGGGGCATATAACTCGCCACGCTGGCCAAGCGTGGCGAGTTATATGCGTGGCGAGTTATATGGTGAGTGTGGGATAGCATTTCCTCAAATCCCGATGGTATAGTTATACCGCTATTCATCGGTCGTCAGAGCCCCTTTGGTGGGAACACAGAATGCACCACGAGAAGGTGATGGGGCTGACATTTGTCAAGGAGAGGCTGAGATATGTTACGCATCACCTGACCTTACATCCCTATAAATAATATATATATATATATATATATATATAGATAGATAGATAGATAGATAGATAGAGAGTGAGGTTTATAAAATAATTTTACTTTTGTCTCGTATGATTTCCACTTGGTCGGAAACAGAAGTTGGAAGACGAACAGATTTCGTGGCAGTGACTCACCAAGGATAAAGGTTTCATGTCACTGTGTACAGTGGGGTTGGTGAGACAGTTTCAACTTTTTCACTATCATCCACCCACACTTCCTAATTTGCACTTGGAACCGTTAAAGGTCGAAGTCCCCAGTGGCTTCACATTGCATAACAAAAAAGATGCACTAAGAAAAGTGTACAATGCTAAATCATTAGAAAATCCAAAAGAAGCATCCAGGAATCTTAAGTTTTTTTCTCATGCTCTTATATGAGAACAATGGAAAATACAATGATTTATCATGGAAACTCTGCAGATAATTTATTAGTTTGAAGAATGCGCTACGTATTAATTATCTCAAGCATATTGCTACGGTTTCATGTTTTAACGGACCTATAATGATTCCCCGTCATAAGTTCTTTGGAAGCCCACTCAGATATCATAACCTAGGGGCACACTCATATGTCTTAGCCTGAGGGACCACTAAAGCTTTGATGCGGTCCTGGGTATGGGGATTGTTCTCATGGATGTCACTGGGTCCTCTCATGCTCGTTGAACACATCGCCAATTCTAGATCCTACATAAGCGCTGTTTCTCACCAAGTGTTGCCCCGTATGGTGACAGTGTATGATCCAAATGTCACTTTACTCTTTCAGGAAGAAAACGCCCAGTGCTGCAAGGCTCGCATTGTGCAGAAATGGTTGGAGGATCGTGTCCAAAGATTTCTCTTAGAATCACAGATAGTCTCGCATTGTGTAAAAATAGTTGGATAATCATGTCCAAGCATTTCTCTTACTTTCCTATCTGCCAAATTTCCCTGATTTGTGTCCCATCGGACATTTTGTGGATGCAGTAGGATATCCGCGAAGATGATCATCCACACCACTGCCTATTCTGGGAAGCATTCTGTCCAACTAAGTACAAAGTACCTAAGGACGCCATTCCGCAGGCTGGTGGAGTCGATGCCACTTTGGATGCTGTGACGTACCTGCCAGCAGGACGCACACGACATAAAGGCAGATAGGAATCAGAACAAATGTCTGCGTAGCTCAGTTAGTAGAGCGACTTGTTCCGGATAAGCGGCCTCGGGTTCGAATCCCGGCGTAGACCGAAAATGACGGAGAAATTTACTTCGTTATAATGGCGACCGAACTATCCGGATGACTCGGCCGTTCAAAATCTCGCATTAGTGTGATGTTATTTCCACACCGCGAGACAGGAAAAATCAGAGAATTCCTTCTCCAGCGCTTCGAAAAATAAAAATGTGTGATGTTGCATTCCACACAGCAGATTGACTGGGAGTTCTCAAGTGCACGTTCTACATTGGATGGCTGCCTGCAACGATTCTTGGTCACGGCTGACCCGTGGGCCATGCCCCCGGCCCTCTTTCAGGGGGGAGATGTGACGTACCTGCCAGCAGGACGCACACGACATAAAGGCAGATAGGAATCAGAACAAATGTCTGCGTAGCTCAGTTGGTAGAGCGACTTGTTCCGGAATAAGCGGCCTCGGGTTTGAATCCCGGCGTAGACCAAAAATGACGGAGAAATTTACTTCGTTATAATGCAAGAGATTATCTGGGCGGAAGACTGCCCAACACACTAATACGTAGGTGGTCGAATGTCAAGGCTCATGAGCGTATATATAATCGATCAAATGAATAAGAAAATATGTATATACAGTCGAATCTCTTTAAACCGTCAACGGTTTTTTTTCTGGTTTGCGAGGGGGACGGTAGAAAGAGGCGGTATAAAGTATGACAGTGGTGGTGATTCTTACAAATGATTGATCTATATTTCACTACTGACATTCATCTTTATACCGAATGAATGGTCAAAAGTTTATTATGTAATATAATAAGAATTTTTTTTTTTTTAACAGTAACTTTTACTGTAATTTCCTTAACTAAAGTTTGGAAAAATAAGGAAATCTTGAATTTTCTGAACATTTTAACGAAAACGCGTAACCCGGTTCGGATAGGTGTCGTCGACCATAGCGAGTCGTAATAATAATTTAAAATTTCTTTATGGGTGGCAATAATGCTGCACTCCAAACTGCAGAGAAATTTTCCGAATATTTTCACCTGTAATGAAACCATGTTTGGCGTTTATTTGTTCTATCCGTAATACTAGGGCTTGCTGCAGCTTACCATGATTGCTATTTTTTTCTTTACTGAGCGTAATGATTTTTCGAAGCCCCGTTCACTTCCGTTTTCCAGTCAGGCTATCTCTCACTATCCGCCTGTTAATAGTGCCTTCCTCAAATGTGAAAAATGATTATCAATCAGTTGCGGATTTGAAGGACGATTTTTTTGTCTTGAACTAACAAATTATAATTATTTCTTTGACACTCAAGACAGTTTTCTCCGTTGCTACATATTTAGATAAAAAACCGGGAGTCACATTTGTAATTATTCCCTTCCCGTGTAATAAACCGCTTCGGATGAAAGATATGCACTGATCAGTGAAAAGCTGTTGTCCACTTGGAAAACGCGCTTTGTCCCTTTTACGCAGAAGGTCAATTCGCAGGACAACTTTCCTCTACCGCATCATCAACCTCAAGGCACTAACGGGTGCCGTTGAACCCTCAACAAACAAACACACACACACGTTAATAGTTATGCAGCTTCAAATAATCCGTGTGCTTCAAATACAGTAATCCACTCTTGCAAGGGAAATGAGAAACGAACCAATGAAGGCGTGGCAGGGGTGGGATGGCAAAACACCTGTGGCCGAGTTTCCTAGAAAATCTCGTAACCTAGATATAGTAAGAATGAGAATAGGCTCTTTGAATGGCAAATGAAAGATACATGCAATAAGTTTCTATAATTCTTTTCTGCGCAAACGGTTTAAAAAGGGTCTTTGACAACATTTGGTGCTCTAAGTGTGTGGATGGTTAGCCTACAGCGAAGTGGCGGTTCATGGAGGGAATTTTCAATGTACGAGTATTCCAGAAAATCTGTTCCGGGTTTATAGAAGACAAAAAGTGAGGGTGGCGATTTAAGGAGATTTGATTGCATGTATGTATATAGATATGCATATAGTACATGCACGTGTTCTTGAAAATTTCAACACTCCACAGAAATACCCTGCTGCTCATGGACAAAAATGCTCTAGAAGGAACTATAACGAAGTAAATTTCTCCGTCATCTTTGTCCACGCCGAGAATCGAACCCGAGTCTCCTTATTCCGGAATAAGTCGCTCTACCAACTGAGCTACGCAGACGTATGTTATCGCTGCTATCTGCCTTTATCTCATGTGCGTCCTGCGGTGCAGGTACGTCACAGAACGTCACGTAACTTCGAAGCGTAAACACTTACATGAATACTTGTCGAATATAATGAGCAGCATTTTAGAATATTCATACTGCAGTCAGAATATGACTAAGAATTGCTCTAGTTTACTGTTCACCATGTCACAAAAAAAAAAACAAAAAACAAAAACATGTTACTCAACCGTAAACTAGAGCTATTCAGAGTCATATTCTGATTGCTGTATGAACAATTATGATTATCCCATGCATTTATTTATAAGGAACATTTCTTCCTTGATTTCCGCATTTTAGCATACGATTACTTCAGAGCAGGTGGAAATTGCGTGGATAATTTGGTGGTGGCTTCAGCAACTTGACGCGTATTGTTTTTTTTTTTTTCAAATTAGGCTTTGGAAGCCGAGATGTAGTGCCAAGTACAAACTCGCTGTCGTGTGTATGCGGTTTTTTTTTTGTTTTTTTATACAGTTGTCTTTTTCTTTTCGTCAACTGAATTTTGTACAAGTTTATTGAGTGTTGTTTTTTTCGCATGAGTTTATTAACATTGCGTATCGTGCTACTTAATAATAGATTTAATTTTCTTATTGTGTCATTAAATAATTGTCAACGTACTGGGAAGAAATCGAGAAAATGTTCCCTTCTGTAACTTAATCAGTGTGGATGCACGACTTTCAGAACTACATGTATATTGAATCGTTTACCATGGAATTTTGATTAAAAGCAGACTATATTCCACAAAGAAAACCTGTTTAACCGATAAGATAAGGAACCATATTAATGGCCACAACGGATTAATCTAAAAGTAATGCATATTTTGGACCTCAATGCATATTTTGGAAATCTTTTGTGCATAGCTTCAAGTTAGCGTTTGTTTTCGTCATCTTTTATGTTATTCACAGCTTCAAATTATATTTTGCCGATGAAATGATCGCTGTTTTTCTATGATAATGCAAAAGAGCAGAGAAAAAACAAGTGGTTGAATAATGTATGACAGCTCATGTGTATTTTACCCTACGCTAATAATGTTACCTCTATTAAAAAAAAAGTCAGGTGGTCATAATTCAGTGATCACTCAGTGAAGCAGCAAGCCTAGTTGTCTTGTCTTTCGGCTTTAAACACATTTTACGATTGTCTTCATTATAAAGCATCTCTTTTAAATCTTCTGAGGTCAAATGATACCTTGTTTGCTTTATTTCAGGCTCTCATTAATAGTTTACCATATAACGAAGTAAATTTCTCCGTCATTTCTGTCCACGCCAGGATTCGAACCCGGGTCCCCTCATTCCGGAATAAGTCACTCTACCAATTGAGCTACGCGGACGTTTTATTCTGATTCCTATCTGCCTCTATGTCGTGTGCGTCCTTCTGGCAGGTACGTCACATCTCCTGGTACGTTACATCACCTCCCCTTTATTTTTTTTTATTTTTTTTGTCGAAATGCTGGAGAACGGATTCTCTTATTTTTCCTATCTCGCGGTGTGGAAATAACATCACACCATTGCGAGATTTTGAACAGTCGGGTCATCCGGATAGTTCGGGCGCCATTATAACGAAGTAAATTTCTCCGTCATTTTTGGTCTACGCCGGGATTCGAACCCGGATCCCCTCATTCCGGAATAAGTCACTCTACCAATTAAGCTACGCGGACGTTTTATTCTGATCCCTATCTGCCTCTATGTCGTGTGCGTCCTTCTGGCAGGTACGTCACATCTGGTACGTTACATCACCTCCCCCTTATTTTTATTTTTTTTTTTTTTTTTGTCGAAGTGCTGGAGAACGGATTCTCTTATTTTTCCTATCTCGCGGTGTGGAAATAACATCACACCATTGCGAGATTTTGAACAGTCGGGTCATCCGGATAGTTCGGGCGCCATTATAACGAAGTAAATTTCTCCGTCATTTTTGGTCTACGCCGGGATTCGAACCCGGATCCCCTCATTCCGGAATAAGTCACTCTACCAATTAAGCTACGCGGACGTTTTATTCTGATCCCTATCTGCCTCTATGTCGTGTGCGTCCTTCTGGCAGGTACGTCACATCTCCTGGTACGTTACAACCAATAATGAAAATTGACCCGCATTCAATTTTTTTTTTTTCTCGGGCATTGTGGAGCACAACCCATACATTTTCTAACATATAACTTTGGCGCTCACTAAGAATTACCTCCCCTTCCCCACCCTCATCCTTCTATTTCTGTGCAACTTCTGATCAAAGTCCTTAATTACCTTTAGTTCGAAATTTTTTATTTGGAACTTTTCCTTTGCACTTTTTGTAGTATATATACACCCACCGATTAGCCATTACATTAGGACCACCTACTTAATAAGCTGTCAATGGCGGCTCCTCTATTGGTGCACATGAGCACGTGAACCCCCAAAACAGAAAACGAGAAAACGAAACAAAGAAATTAAAATATAACAAGTTAAATAAAATAAAACAGTAAACACATTCCCAGGTTTTGCCAATTTCGGGACGAGCTCCCCTCTCCTCCCCTCCCCTCTAAATACTTTGGCAAGACGCGACTGTAATGGTATAAAATTCGAAAGTTAGCAGCCCAGATCGGCTGGCCTTACGTCGATCGCACGTGCGATAGAAGAAACTACTTGAAAACCAGTTTGTCCCGGGGGAAGAGGAGGCACGTGTGTGAGGAATCAGGGCTATAAAAGAGAGAGAGTAAGAGCCTTCTATGGCTTAGTAAGTCAGACTGTCATTGCAAGGTCCTCAGGTTCGAACCTGGGCTGATCTTTCAGAGTTGGTGTGTGTTTTACTAACAATCGCTGAATATCGGACGAACACGTTAAGTGACGGACCCCAGGCTGGACCCACTGGTTAAATGGGTACCCTTTCCTAAGCCCCCCTGAAATTCTCTCACCCCTCTGTGTGCAACATCGTACTTGTACAGTGGCGCCATCTACTGTACTCTTATCTCACTACAAACTGTTCTGTCAAAGTCGCTAGACCTGCTCTCATTACATCCGTTTCTGTGTCCTGCCCAAAAGGCGCTGTAGGTGGCTGGGACCTAAACTCTAATCACAGTGGACGGAAGTCCTACAAGAAAATGACAAATAGGGTTATTTATTTATTTCTATAGCCCTGGTCCCGGGTACTGGCCCCCGGTAATTAATAAGGGCGTTTCCCCTCCCCTTCTACTTCGCTTCCGTGTGACTTTCCTATCGGGCACCCTAGCCCAAATCTCCTAGCTTCCTATTTCTAAGGGTTGTTCAAGACCTGGGGTCAGACACTCCCTTCCTAAAATCCTCTACATATGATGATCATTCTATAGCCCTGGTGAGGAATAAGAGCCGCTCATAAGCTTTCAATTGGCACAGTCTTTAGTGTGCGGGGAGTTCACGCAGATGGATTGGCAGTTTGTTATTCGTCCGGATTTTCCCTTGGTTTGCGGCAACAAGTGGTTAGTGTAGTTGTTTATCAGTTATTAATCTGTTTATTAGTTTTTATAGGTTAGTTTTATTGTTGTGTGTAAGAACATGTGCAAACAGTTAAGATGGCACTTAGTAAAATCAGTATTTCTGAGCTAAAGCAATTACATTTTTCAACGTTGCCGCTGGAAAGAAAAATTGAAATTAAAATGTTCAGACAAACACCTACGCTTAAGCTGATCCAGGTGGCAAAATGTAAAACTAGAGATTTCAAAAAGGGAATTCAAACCCGACTTATATGAGAAATATCATTGGATCTGTAGATGTGAATTAACTAACAGGCTCTTTTGTTTTCGCTGTCTCCTGTTTGCAAAACAAACTGGTGGTTCAAGTTGGGTAAGTTACGGTGTTGCTGATTTATCACATCTAACTCAAAAAATAAATAAACATCACTGCTCTCAATCCCATTTAAACTCCACATTGGAGTTTAGTTTGCTGGGAAAGGTTGATATTCGCAAACAGCTTGACAGTGCATTTCGTTCGAATGTTAAAATACACAATGAGCAAGTAACCAAAAATAATTATGTTCTTTCCAAAATTATTGACTGTATTCTGTTTTGCGGCGCATTTGAGCTCGCACTTCGAGGACATGATGAACGCGATGATTCATTAAATCCAGGTGGTTTCAGAGGTCTTATAAACTTCTCAGCAGAACATGATGCATCTCTAAAAGTCCATTTCACTAATGCCACTGTTTTTAAAGGAACATCAAAAGAAATTCAAAACGATTTATTAGACTGTATGCTCACTGTTAAAGCCATGCACAATGGAAGTTCATATTCCCTCGCTCTTTCAATTAGTTCTCTCAGTACGTGGGTATGATCTATTGTGCTGTAGCCACTCCTGAATCCAGCTTGTTCTCTCGGTTGAGCCATGTCCAGTGTTACCTTCAAGCGGTGTGAAAGAACTTTAGTGAAGATTTTATAAACTACTGATAGGAGGCTGATAGGTCTGTAGTTCCTGAAATCCTCAATGTCACCTTTTTTATGTAGCAGGATCATTGTAGCGTTGTTAAAAACCTCAGGAACCTTCCCTTCATTAAGGCATCGAGTGAAAATTTGGGCGAACACTGTTTCGATTTCTCCACTTGCTTCTTGTATGATGTCTACAGTAATTCCATCTTCTCCTGGAGCTTTTCCCCGCTTCATATTCTTTATTGCATGTGCAACTTCTGATGGGAGGACTGGAAGAACTCTGGTACTGGTACCTTTCATGATGTCTGGAGTACATGTATCATCCCTTTCATATAATTTGGAGTAGAAATCTTTCACTCTTGTCAAAATTTCGCCTCTATTTCTTGTTACAGAACCGTCTTCTTTTCTCAGTGCCATAATCTGTTTTCTTCCCTCACTGAGATGTCCCTTTGCTATCTTTAGGCTTTGGTTGTTTTCAATTGCTTTCCTCACTGGTTCACAGTTGAATTTCCTTACGTCTTCAGTGATACTTTTTCGTACTGTCTTGCATAGCTCTATATATTCCACTTTGGAAGTCACATCAGTAGTATAGGAAATGGGGGTTCTGAAACAGTGGAGGAGCCAATGTTATCCTATGGCTCCTCCACCTTCCCAGGTGGAGGAGCGGTGGAGGAGGCGGACGCTTGGGTGGAGGAGCGGTGGAGGAGGCGAACGCTTGGGTGGTGGAGGAGGCAGTCGATCGGTGGTGGAGGAGGAGGAGGAGGAGGAGGAGGATGTGATGGTTACAATTTGGAAAACGCGGCTGGTTGGGTGTATGTGAAGAACGTGTTTTTTTTTTTTTTTTTTTTTCCCACACTTTTGATTTGTTGTCTTAATACAACATAGATTGCCGAGAGCTCTGGTTTCATAAGTAATGTGTTATTTCCCTCTATATATCTTTAAATTTTCGGTTTATAATTATGGTTATTATGACGTAACTATTGTAGCGTTTAAAAGAACATATATATTGTACATTTCACACATTTGAATGGTATTCGCAGGTCTGGAAAGATGAACATTTCATTCAGTGTGAAAAGTGTTGAAATTAATTGCTGTAATGGTAGTCGAGCTGGAGTCAAATTTACCACAATCCGAGACTAAACGGCAGTTTTGGTGGTGTCGATGCTTTATACCGTGCCGTGAAAGGAAAAATAAAGAAGAAAGATGTGATGAAATGGCTGGAAAGTCAGAATGCTTACACTCTTCACAAACCCGTGAAGCGAAATTTTCTGAGAAATAGAGTTTTTGTTTCCAGATTAGATGAACAATGGCAAGCCGATCTCGTAGACATGTCAAATTTACGGAGGTATAATGGTGGCTTTCGCTACATATTAACATGCATCGATATTCTGTCAAAGTTTGCCTGGGCTATTCCGTTGAAACAAAAAGACCGGAACAAGCATAATGGAAGCTTTTACACAGATATTTGGTCAACGACTACCGAAAAAAATACAGACAGATAAAGGAACTGAATTTAAAAACAGCGTATTTCAGAATTTTTTAAAGCAGAAAAATGTTCATTTCTTTACTACGAACAACGAAACAAAAGCTTCCATAATCGAAAGATTCAACCGCACGTTGAAAACTCGTATGTGGAGATATTTCACAAGTCGAAATACGTTTAAGTATATAGATGTACTAGATGATTTAATTCAGGGGTATAACAACACCCTACATAGCAGTATTAAAATGAAACCTGTGGATGTAAACGAGCATAATCAAAAAGAAGCTTGGAAAAATTTATACGGAAATGATGCGAAGAAGATTACCTCATACAAATTCCAGATTGGTGATTCTGTACGCATAGCTGTAAGTAAAATTACATTTGAAAAGGGATATAAATCAAACTGGACAGATGAAATATTCATTATCTCTCAGCGTTTTCCAAGATACCCACCTGTTTATAAAGTGAAGGATTTACTCGACGAAGAAATTGAAGGAACGTTTTATGCGGAGGAATTGCAAAAAGTTAAACAGAACGAGTTTTATGCGGTTGAAAAAGTAGTAAAAAAGCGTCACAGAAGAGGAAAATCCGAGTATTACGTAAAATTCAAAGGCTATCCCACTAAATTCAATGCTTGGATTTCCGCTCAGAATTTAATCTCTCTATAAAAGAACATGAAATTATGATTTTCAATCACTTTCAAGATGAGTTTCTACCTGACACTACCAAGCGACAGTTCAATGGATTATTTCTCGAATAACAAAATATCACACTTTTTCGTACGCTTACCATCTTCAGTTGATTTAAACGGAGAGTGGGAAGTTGGGCTTGCAGAACTGATCTATCCCCACTCCTGGTTTAATATTAATGGTGGATCTAATCATTTTGAGTATGACTTAGGTGGAGGACAGATGAAGCCAGGAAAAATCCATGCGGGGTACTACGAGTCGGTTTCAGATGTTGTCAAAGCCATGTCTCAGCATTTTAATAAAAAAATTTACATGTATTATAATAAAGCTACAAGAAAAATTAAATGTACACTCTTAGCTGGAACTCGTCTCAAAATTCATTCTGGACTTGCTGAAATTTTAGGTGTAGAGTCATTGTTGTTTACAGCAGAAGACGGAGATTTAAACATCAGCGGAAACTTCATAGCTGACATAAATTCTCCATTCTCGTTACTGTATGTTTATTCTGATATCATCGAGCCACAATTAGTTGGAGATATTCACGCTCCATTGTTACGTATTGTGAAAGTGACTGGGGATGATGGAGAGATGGTTAGTGCATTATACGATAGACCTCATTATTTACCTCTCGCTCGAAAAAATTTTCAAACTATCGAAATCCTTATAAGAAGTCACTCGGGTCAGATAGTGCCATTTGAACGTGGGAGAGCAATTGCTAAACTTCATTTTCGTCTCAAACATCTTTGAAAAACATGTATCAACCATATCAGTGTTGTGTGAAATCATTTGAAGAATATTATGTCAATCAGACAGGAAATGGATTAGGATACTACCAAGGAATTCCCTTACAAAAGGGTTATGGTTTAGGAGGGTTATTTCGGTCATTATTTAGAGCTGCGATGCCTTTATTGAAGCAGGGTGCAAAAACTATAGGAAAGCAAGCTTTGCAGGCTGGAACTGATTTCACCAAGGATATTATTAATGGAAAGGACATAAAAATGGCCGCTAAAGAAAGAGCTCGGGAAGCTGGGCAGGTGTTAGCTACAAAAGCTGCTAGCAAGGTGAAGCAAATGTTAGGAGGTCGTATTAAAAGAAAGAAATTACCAAAGAAACGGATCATTCATTCTAAGAAAGCCAAGAGAGTAGCACACGATATTTTCGATTCCTAAATATAAAGAAATTATGGCACTCATTCACCAAAACTCCACTGTATGCTTGAAATCAGAATTAGATCTGTTCGCTTTACCACCAACTCAGACAAGTATAGACAGAGGACAATGGATTGAATTTCACCCGCTTGCCAACATTCGAGATGGGGGACCTTTGGAATTTAACATTTCTGGAAGTGGTGAAGAATATATGGATTTGTCTATGACACAACTATATGTGAAAGTAAAAATCCTAAAAGGTAGCGGAGCAGTACTGCCTGACAAGGAGCCTGTTGCTCCAGTCAATTTATTTCTTCATTCTCTGTTTTCACAGGTCGATGTGAGTTTAAATGAACGTGTAATATCATCTTCCAGTAATACGTATCCTTACAGAGCTTATATTGAAACTCTACTGAATTATGGAGCAGAGGCAAAGAAAACTATCTTATCTTCCGAATGTTTTTACAAAGATACGGCAGGTAATTTACATGAGACAAATCCAACAATTGTCACAACTAACAAAGGTTTGAATCAACGTTACGAACTAGTGAAACATAGTAAAACTTTAGATCTTATTGGAAATCTACACTGTGATGTTTTTTACCAAAACAGGTTAATGTTGAATTTGATGGATTTGAAAATCAAACTTATTCGAAGTAAACCCGAATTTTGTCTCATCTCTTCATCTGCCACTCCTGATTATAAAGTGCGTATAGAACATGCTTCAATCTTTGTGAGAAAAGTTCAAGTCAACCCCGGAATTTTAATCGGTCATGCTAAGGCTCTGGAAAAGGCTTCTGCAAAATACCCAGTTGATCGTATTTTGTGCAAAGTGTATTCCATTTCTCAAGGGAGCATGTCCTTTGTACAGGATAATGTATTCCTAGGTCAAATGCCTAAAAGAGTAATTATCACATGCGTCGATAATGAAGCTTTCAACGGTACATATAAGACCAACCCATTCGAATTTAAACATTATGATGTCAACTTTATGGGTGTGTATGTTGACGGCCAACCAGTACCTCATAAACCTTTTGAACCGGATTTTTCTTCTGAAAACACTATTCGATCCTATCACAGTTTATTCCAGGGAACCGAAAAACTGAACCAAGACAGAGGAATTGATATTTCAAGAGAAGAGTATGGAAAAGGTTATACGATGTATGCTTTCGATCTGTCTCCTGACTTGTGCGATGGAGGTCACATGAATTTAATTCGTCAAGGGAATTTAAGAGTGGAAATAAAATTCAATACTGCTTTATCTGCATCGGTGAGTGTACTAATCTATGCTGAATTTCAGAATATTATAGAAATTACGAAGTCTAGAAGTGTTCTCTGTGACTTTTCCAACTAGATGGGGAAAAAAAAAAAAAGACATGGATAACATTCAAATTCGCAACATACTTAGAAAAGATCCAGTAACTCGTCATGTTTTTATCGACGTGTTTCCGTGCGATAGACTTCCTAAAACAATTTTAAAATACCCTGCCTGTATTGTGGTGAATACAGATCCTCACAACAAACCTGGAAAACATTGGATAGCTATGTATATACAAAGTCCTGTAAGATTAGAATTTTTTGATTCCTATGGACATTCACCTGCGTATTTTGGTGGACATATTGCGAGGTTCACTTCCAAATTCGGTTATGTAAACTATAACGATATATCTCTTCAGAACCCTTTTACTACTGTATGTGGACAATTCTGTGTTTTTTATTTGTATTCTAGATGTCGTGAAAGAAGTCTTAAATCTATTTTAAGATCATTCAATTTCAAAAGCATGTCAAATGACAAACGTGTCTACAATTTTGTCAAAAAAATTTGGAGTAGTGGTAAAATTTAAATAAAAATTATTTCTTTAAATTCTCTTTTCTGTGTCTGTCCTTAAATTGTGTTATACTTCCTTCACTTGCTTAGTTGGAATTATGGAAGCACCAGTATTACACCATCCATTTACGGCAGTCATCAGTGGTCCGACCGGATGTGGAAAAACGCAGTTTGTCTTCAAACTCTTGACTCATATTCACGAAATCATTAAACCTACTCCAACACACGTGGTATGGTTCTACGGTGTTTATCAACCTCTATATGATGAAATTTCTAATGTCACATTTGTTGAAGGAATCCCTAGTAGTTTTCAAGAACATATCAAAGACAAGACTTTGTTTATTTTCGATGATCTTATGTTTGAATGCGCTCGTGATAACAAATTAGCCCATTTATTCACTAGGGGGAGTCATCATTATAATACTTCAGTTGTTTTTATCACGCAAAATATATTTCATAAAGTTAAAGAAATGAGAGAAATTTCACTGAATGCACACTATTTGCTTTTGTTTAAATCTCGAAGAGATATTGCCCAGATTACTCATTTAGGAAGGCAGTTGTATCCTTCTAAAGTAAAATTTTTCAGGAAGCATTTTTAGATGCTACCAAACCCGCATTTTCTTATCTACTAGTTGATCTTCGAAGTGATACACCTGAGGAAATTCGTTTACGAACCAATATCCTTCCAGGAGAAACCCAATATGCTTATTTACCACGATGAAAGCAGTTAAAAGTACACCCAAACCTAACTAATTGATTAGTATCCACAATGACGATGACGAAAGAAGAACTCCAGTTTCTTCACGTAATTCAAGTTTGTCCTAAGAAAGTGTTAAGGGAACTGCTAATGAAATGTTCGAATCGAAATCTACGCTGCATTTGCGAGTGTTGTTTGAATGTATTAAAAGGAAATATACCACTCTCTCCAAATCAAAAAGACAAACTACACCGTCATAGACACACGTTACGGGTTTTGGTACGAAAAAAGACGCCATTATATTTAAAGAGAAAACTCATTGTACAACGTGGAGGGTTTTTAAATATATTAGTACCGGCTGCACTAACTTTACTAACGTCAATCCTTTCAAAATAACCATGGAATATACACGCAAGGTTGTTTTAGTTCCTGAAGAACGAATGCTGCGTCACATTCCAACTGAGAATTTTTATCCAAACTTGATGAGGAAATGAAAAAAATTTTGTTTAGTACACAACCTGATTATGTAAAAGTAATGCTGTATAATCAAGTGTTAAACAAACGACTTCAGATGCCTCTCCTGAACTCAATGGCGAAAGACCCCGAGTTTGAACACGAAAGCCGAACGAGCGGAAAGGAAAAACAGTCTAAGGATGAAGTTGAAGAAACAGAAGTTGATGAAACACAGAAAACTGTGAAGCGTGATTTTGTAGAAGATTTACTAGTGTTAACGGTTCCAAAAAATTCGAAGCGTTCTGCCCAGAATGTTTTGAAAGTTTTTAAAGAAAATTCGAACATTATATCTTGGACACCACAAGCTGAATTCATATACCGCGGCAAAACGTTTAAAAATTCAAACATTGTTGATTTGGTAGATCACATGTTAAATCCTCAAAGTGTTTCTGAGATCCCTGCAATGAATGTATTTGCAAACGCTGTAAACGAAGTTAATTTACCTTTAAGATATCGGAAAAATAAGAAAATGTTTGTAACAGAAAAACCATCGCAATCCGGTAAAAGCACTTCACCGCGGTGGGTTCCTTATTAAAGAATTACATATTTTCTCTCTGTATATAATATGAATTCGGTCTCATTATTTGCTTGTTTTATTTGCATGTGTTTTGCTAAAAATATGTAATTTGACTGTCATGAAAATACAAACGATAATTTTCACACCTACTCCTGGCATAATCATTTTAACACTAGGCTAGAACTGTAATTTATATCATGAAAATTTTACTTAAATCAATAACTTATGGGTAGTATTAAGGTAAGGTTTTGAAGCATAAAAAATTCATATAGTCAATATTGGAGTAGAATATTTTGTTAAGGTGGGTTTTGGAAAGTAAATTTACTCTACGGTTGAAACTCGTGTTTGTGATGACTGTGGTTTGCTGAAAATGTCATAGAATAACATTGGAAGATACGTATGATGTAAGTATGATATTTTGTCTAAACATTTTGTGAAAACGGAAAAATTGATTCTGACAAGTGTAGGGTCGATATTTTGGAGTTAGGTTTTTGTCGAGGTTACTTTTTAAGCATCGTGTGTATGTGTGTGTGTGTGTGTGTGTGTGTGTATGTGTGTGTGTGTGTGTTCTTCTATACTCACTTTGAATCACATCAAGTTATCAATGAAGCACCGGATACTCCAAAGAGAGATATCTGGCTGACCGACTTCTAAACATTGAGAATTTAGAAGACCTTGAAAATGTGATTCTTTACGGTTTCGGTCATAAGCTTCAGACCAAACACCCCACCCACACCCAACCCCAATTTTGATATTTTTTTTTTACCATCTATTTACATAGTGTGCACAGACATCATCTAATACATCCTTTCCTTTAAGGGACTCCAGAAATGCGTCCGGTATAAAGTGTTTTAGCTGATTCGCCTTTTTAGTAAATGCTCTGGCGAGCAGTCGTGATTCTAAAAGTGAAATAGCCTCCGTATTACAGAACACCCACTTGTCTTCATCAGTTGTGGTGATGCACTCGTGTGCTTCTTGATTAGGTAGTTGTTGTTCTAGAGGCTTTCTACATTCACTACATGGGAAGATTTTCCCGATGTGCGATTCCAACACCTCTGTGACTACATCTCGCAAGATGCGGCATGTATCAAGTTCTTTTAAATTCACGCAATCAGACTCGGGGAGTCTACTTTCTTTAACCAGAGCTTTAAACACATTCCCGAAAATCAGATCTTTTATCGAGTTCCAGATGTCGTCACATATCAGTTGAAGTTCTTCGAACTCAATTTTGGTGAGTGTTACGCCGCCACCAGGGGCAAAGTAGAAGAATCCATCACTATCCGAGTATAGCTTTTGGAAGTTAATAACATATCCTCCACCTCTTCCTCCTCTTGAATTCGGTTTACATGCAATGAATAACTCTCTTCCAAAGGTTTGCGTGTGCTCACATCCATTAATTAAAAAAATACCTCGCTTGAGCGAATGGAATGAAGATGCGGTGAAAGTAATGCCATTTTTTGTCGGTAGATAGCCTAATCCGTTGAAGTGATAATTTCTTAGGTGAATTCGTAGTTTGCCTGTATATTCGCTGACAACGATGAATTTTCCACCACCCAGCGAAAAATGATGATCCGGTAAACAATCTTCAAAAATTTCATCAGACGATGCAGAAGTTTTAATTATCTTCAGATCGCTATTAGTCGGGTTGATAGTAGGCTGTGTTGGAGGTAGATCATCATCATCATCATCATCATCCCTAATCGATGTAGTTGAAAACATCTTCTTGCTAACAGTGTTAAAAGATGTAGTAGCCATACGCTTCATCTTCCCAATCTAAGTTCTAAAGAGCAATACGATAAGGTGAATTCTAAGATCCTTCCACCAGGCAAAGCAGCGATAGAATGCCTTCGAAATCAGAGGTGCTCCCTCGTATTGAGAAGCCGGAGAAGAAACGCTCCTCCCCTATTACGTCAGAGTCTGCTGACTGGATTATTCACATAATGTCCCTGCATCTAGTTCTTTTCCACCGACATAAATAGCTTTATTTGTGAGAAAATTTACAACCTCGAATTTCTTAAGCACTTAGCTTTACGATCCAACACCTTCACCAAATGTTTGAGAGCGATAATATCTACTCCAAGAGCGTTAAGAAACGTCATATTTCCCTATTTAAAGACTGGAAATATATGTTTTCTTTTGTTATGATCCTGGGAAACTTTTAAATGTCTTCAGCTATAATGTGAAAATATTTTACAATTGCTATTGATTCTGTGGGAGTTTTATAAATATCTTCACAGACGCCGGTCGGACTACAGCAGACATCTTTTACTTTTATAGTTGAGTGAAAGCGGGGGAGAATGTGTGAATTTCATTATTCACACTCTAAGAAGGATTGACTAGCGGCTGCATGGCACAATGGATACCCTCTCTCCTTCTTCTGTTGGTAAAATCTTACCAGGTGAGTACAACCACGTCGGTTCAGGTCATTGGCATTGTACTTGTTGTGACGAGACTGTTATTGTGACTCCTTTACCTGTATGACCCAGTGAAATTTTACGACGATTGGGGAGAATCCATACCTTTGTGAGATATTTTATGATCGTAAGGGTGAAACCTATTATTGTTCTAGTTTGCTGAAGTTTTATAAATTCTTCTACATACTGAGAAATGTAACTTTAAACGAGAAGACGTTTCTCACCACCTGTGGGCTGTATTTCGAAAGAGCCTTTTGTGTGATGTAACCATTGTTACGAATCAACTCAATATAAGAATTCACAACGGATGAAACTAATAAAAATTTATGATAGAGAAGCAGATGCACACCCGTCTAAGCAATGAAACTTTTCTGTGTGTGTGTGTGTGTGTGTGTGTGTGTGTGTGCGCTGCTTCGTATAGGATACATAGTTATAAGCATTTATAGCTACTGAGAATAACAAGCATTCCCCGTAAATTCCATTCCCACCACTACGATGGTGAATATTTCTTTTATGTTCTCCTCCTCGACACCAGATATTCAGGTTGGGATGGGGTGGGTGGTGGGGGTGAGGGTAGACCCTCCCCGTGTTGAAGTTTTCATTCGTAGATGATTCAGATAGGAGGAGTTAATTTGAGAAATAAGTGTTATATTATTGAAAAACTTCTCATTTTCCTCATCCTTATTGCGGCGAAAACTGCGAATTTCATCTCCAGGATCTTGCAAATAGAAAAGCGACAGCGCCATCACCACCGTTGATATGGATGATGAGGTAAGATATTTCTCTAAACGTTTTTTCAGTGATAGGAATCACCTTCTGTAATGCTTAATTTCGTTTTCGTAAAGACAATAGTTTTGAAACTAGCAGAATGGGAGAACCTCACATTTTTTTTTTTTTTCATAGTGAAAATCAGGTTAAATGGAATAACTGAATAGTAGTTTTCTTTTGCAGTGAATTTTCAGCAATATTCATTTTACAAAAACTTAATAGGGGTCACATTTCTTTTCTTTCTAGATGTTCAATTGGTTTGGTGACGAAATTACCGAGCAAATTTTATTGGGTCAGTTGGAATTTTTTGAAGCCACCGGTGGACTGCCCGGTCCAGATGATATTTCGGATAGTTTCATCCCGGACGGACCCTCAACTTCTGTAGAAAACCTACATCCTCTGCGGAATCGTACATGTGAAAACTGTGGAAAGACTTTCACCCACATGAAAAATCTTTTACGTCATCGTAAGATCAATCATTCAGTTAATAATGAAAATTTTACCTGTGAAGAGTGTGGAGGAACTTTCAACCGCCATGATAATTTAGAACGGCACAAGTCTTCCCATAATACGTCATTGTATCAGTGTCAAGTATGTAATCGGAGTTTCTCCCGTAAGGATGTTCTGCAAAAGCACTTGAATCTGCATAAAAAGCGTTCTCATCCCGATGCTGATTCAGTCGTCACACACCCTGGTAGTTCTGGATATCGGTGTGTTAAAAAACAAAAGACAGAACATCAACCTTCTGCTGATTCTATTGCTGCTGTCGCTGGATGTTCAAGATATCAGCATATTAAAAAGAAACAGACAGAGCGGTTACCATCTGCTAGTTCTAGGGTTACTGCATCTGGAGGTTCGGGATTTCGTAACACAATGAACCGAAGTACAACATGTTGTTCAGAGAACGCTAACGAATCATATAGTAATCGTAATGATAATGATACTGCTACTGCTGCTGCTGCTGCTGCTGATGATGATGATGATGAACCTTGTGGTTTTAACACTGCATTAAACGGAGCTGTTGAGATACACACGCTGAATGGAAATAGTCCTGAAAACCGAGATATTAATATATTTTTAAATACTCATCGGTCTCAGTTAGAACGAATTTTAAGAAAGAAACTTAATGAAGTTAAGGGAATTAAATGGTATATCTCCATTCGTGTGAGATATACTCGTATTAATAGCGATGATGAAGAACAGGAAACTATACCTTGTTTTCGGAGTAAATGTAACATTTCTCTTTCGAATCAAGATATTGATGATGCTATCTCAAGTTCTTTTGCAAAAATAATTGATTCCTCAGAAAATTTTCAAAGAGATGGAAGCGGATGGGTTCTTGATTGTATACAGTTTTTAGAAATTAAAATAGGTAAATATCTCCCTCTCAGAGGATCAAGTTATATTCCGCTGCCTGTGAAGTTAGAATTAAAGCATGCAATAGTAAACATAAAAAATGATGATAAGAAATGTTTTCTTTGGTCTGTGTTAGCATCAATTCACCCTGAAGAGCAGAATCCAAATCGGGTTACTAAATATACACCCTACGAAAATGAGTTAGAGTGTGAGGGTATAAATTTTCCCATGCAAATTGAACAAATAGGAAAATTTGAAAAGTTAAATTCTATTTCAATAAATGTTTTTGGTTATGAAAATGAAATTTTCCCATTACGTATAAGAGAAGTTTACACGACATGTAGACCTCCTGTATATCACAGATGGTGATAAAACTCATTACTGTCTCATAAGAGATTTAAACAGACTTTTATATTCCATAACAAAGCACAAAGAACGAAAACATTTCTGCCCGTATTGTCTCCATGGGTTTACTCGACAGTCTCTGTGTGAAGAACATAAGACTTTATGTAGCATTCACGGTGCACAAAAAGTTAGACTTCCAAAAGAGAATGAAAAATTGTTAAAATTCAAAAACTATTTTTTTCAATTGAGAATTCCTTTTGTCATTTATGCAGACTTCGAATGTTTTGTTCAGAAACTACCAGTGGGTAACAAACTCACGGAAAAGACTGCAAAACATACCCCGTCAGGATACTGCTATGCTGTTATTGGTAATGATGGGGAATGCATTACTAAACCTGTTGTATACCGTGGAAAAAACGTTGTGGAGCATTTTCTAAAATCGTTATTAGTTGAAGAGGAAAAGATCGGTGTTCTTCTAAAAATCAATAAACCTATAGATATGACTGAAGAGGATGAAATTTCTTTCCAAGAATCAGTTTTGTGTCATATTTGTGAGAAACCACTGAATGGTGATAAAGTGCGTGATCACTGTCATTTAACTTCCAAATATCGAGGGGCTGCACATAACAGCTGTAATTTAAATTTTCGTTACTCATCCAAAATCCCAGTAATTTTTCATAATCTTCAAGGTTATGATTCCCACTTAATCATGCAAGAAATAGGAAAAATAAAGGATAAAACCATTGGGTGTATTCCATCCAACACGGAGCAATATATTTCTTTCTCACTGGGTAATCTACACTTTATGGATTCTTTGAAATTTTTAAACACCTCTTTGGAGAAACTAGTCAAAAATTTAGCTCAAGAGGGAAAAGATAGTTTTAAGAATTTAAACCAAAACTTTTCTAGTACTCAGGTAGAACTTCTATTGCGAAAGGGAGTTTATCCCTATGATTACATGGATGGGGAAAAAAATTTGAAGATATTCGTCTCCCCGATAAGTGTTATTTCTATAACACCCTGACAGAGGAAAACATATGTGATGAAGATTACGCACACGCAGAAAATGTGTGGGAGCACTTTCAAATTAGAAATCTCGGAGAGTACCATGATTTATATATGCTAACAGTTGTTTTACTGTTAGCAGACGTTTTCGAGAATTTTAGGGTGCTAACCCTTTCTTATTATGGAATTGACTGTTTGCATACGTACACGGCCCCTGGGATGGCGTTTCAAGCTTGTTTGAAAATGACAGGTGTTGAGCTTGAGCTTTTAACAGACATTGACATGCATCTTTTCATTGAAAAAGGTATCAGGGGTGGTGTATCGATGATCAGCAATAGATATGCTAGATCCAATAATAAATATCTTGAAGAATATAACCCGTCTGAACCCTCTAAATACATAATGTACTTCGACATTAATAATTTATATGGTTATGGACTTAGCCAATTTTTACCAATGAAGGACTTCCGGTGGTTAACAGATGAAGAAGTGCAAAATCTCAATATTTCCCAGGTATCTGATGAAAGCGATGTAGGATACATTTTGGAGGTAGATCTCTCTTATCCTGCAGAGCTTCATGACACGCACAGTGATTATCCATTAGCACCAGAAAAAATGAATATTTCACACGATATGCTCTCCAGTTATTCGAAGCAGCTAATGGAAGATCTTAACCTCATTTCCTACAGTAAAAATGAAAAACTGCTGACTACTTTACACAACAAGAATAATTATATTTTGCACTACAGGAATCTGAAACTTTATTTAGAATTAGGGATGAAGCTGGGAAAAGTTCACAAAGTTCTATCATTCACACAAAGTCCTTGGTTAAGAGAATACATACATTTTAATACAGCAAAACGAGCACAGGCGAAAACCGCTTTTGAAAAGGATTTTTTTAAACTTTTAAATAATGCCGTTTTCGGTAAAACTATTGAAAATATCAGAAAACGTGTAAACTTAAAGTTAGTGCAGACAGAGAAACAAATGCTAAAGTTAATAGCATCACCAGCTTTTGATTCGTTTACCAGATTTAGTGATGGTTTAGTTGCTGTTAATATGAAACGTGTGAATTTGTATTTAAATAGACCTATCTATGCTGGATTTGCGATTTTGGATATTAGTAAAACATTAATGTATAATTTTCATTACACTTATGTAAAACATAAATATGATGATAAGTGTGTTAAACTTTTGTTTACGGACACAGACTCACTGACTTACGAGATCTGTACTGATGATGTCTATGCAGATATGCTAGAAGACATTGAAAAATTTGATACTTCTGAGTATCCAACCAATCACTTTCTACATAGTCAGGTAAATAGAAAAGTGATTGGAAAAATGAAAGATGAGCTGAATGGAAGAGTGATAAAAGAATTTATAGGACTACGATCGAAAATGTATAGTATAGACAGTGAATGTGGAGAAAAATTAACTGCAAAAGGTGTTGTTAAAGCCGCAATTAAAAAAAATCTACGACATGAGTTATATAAAACATCCCTCTTTCAGAAAAAAATATTCTATACCACAATGCAGCAAATTCAAAGTAAAAAGCATAAACTCTATAGCATGAAAATAAGAAAGCGGAGTTTATGTCCTGCTGACGATAAAAGATATATTCTTTCAAATGGAATGGATACTCTAGCTTATGGGCATTATAAAATTCCTAAAAATATATAAAAAAAAAAAAAAAAAAAAAAAAAAAGGGTGTTAAGTATAATTTCCCATTATTCTATAATTAAAGAATGAAAAAAAAATCGCTCGATAATAAGAGCTATGAGAAGATTTTTACCTTTATGTTGGATGAACGTAGAATTGTAACCTTAAAAATTTGCATAAATCGGTGTTAGCGCGGGAGATTCTAGAATGGTATAATTATCTGTAACCCTGAAGTTTGTGTGAGAGATGAGGTTGACACACTTGCTGTTAATGAGACATAATTGCTCTTAAACCCGAAAAGAATGCAAATGATGGGTTCGGATGTGAGACTAAACCCAGATGAAATTTCACTTGAAATTTGGTGAGTTACGGTTTCATTGCATATAGGTAAAAATCTTGATTTTTTTTCCGTTACATTCCTAAAATTAATAATCAAACTAAACATTGAAAAATATTGAAACTTAACATCCTTTCAGGAGTAGAGGCCGAAAAGGAAAAATGGGCGGCTACACAGGGGCGCTCTTAACTGAGTGGGCCTCCGCTGTAAATAATACAGTTTCCTGCTGATGACCCGATGTAGCTTTTCGCCTGACAAATCACTGCTTTCATCGCCGAAAGCAGTGGATGAAAGCAGTGTTGTAAATACACAAGTTAGGAATAAAAATATCAGCTGTAGTTCTTTACATCAACTTTTCATTTCAACACTTTTCACACTGAATGAAATGTTCATCTTTCCAGACCTGCGAATACCATTCAAATGTGTGAAATGTACATATATATATGTTCTTTAAACGCTACAATAGTTACGTCATAATAACCATAATTATAAACCGAAAATTTAAAGATATATAGAGGGAAATAACACATTACTTATGAAACCAGAGCTCTCGGCAATCTATGTTGTATTAAGACAACAAATCAAAAGTGTGGGAAAAAAAAAAAAAAAAAAAAAAAAAAAACACGTTCTTCACATACACCCAACCAGCCGCGTTTTCCAAATTGTAACCATCACATCCTCCTCCTCCTCCTCCTCCACCACCGATCGACTGCCTCCTCCACCACCCAAGCGTTCGCCTCCTCCACCGCTCCTCCACCCAAGCGTCCGCCTCCTCCACCGCTCCTCCACCCAAGCGTCCGCCTCCTCCACCGCTCCTCCACCTGGGAAGGTGGAGGAGCCATAGGATAACATTGGCTCCTCCACTGTTTCAGAACCCCCATTTCCTATACTACTCACATCTTCTTTAGTTGTCCTCATCTCTCTTCTTTTTTGCATCAACATTTTGGTTTTTCCTGATAATTTGTTCACATGCAACTTTTTCTTAGACCCAGCTAGTTTTGTCGCTGTTTCCATAAGAGCTTTGGTTACTTTTCTGTTAACTTCAGAAATATCCACTTCTTCCCATGTTATGCCTTTTAAAGCAGAGAATCTCTTCTTCAGTTCCAACTTGAAGGTATTATGGTGTTTTTTAAGGTTGGTTATACATTTTGTTTGTCTTATGAGCTTGCCACGTTCGAGTTTAGTGTTGAGGTGCATCCTTTGATTCGGTGAAACCACCAGCAGTTACAATGGCTCTGAAATCCTGTGGTATTGAAGACGCATACATTTTTTTTTTTTTTTTTTTTTTTTTTTTTTTTTTTGATTGGAGGTTTAACGACCACCGTGAGCAACTCAATGGGCTATAAGCAGTCGCCCGTCCCTAATTTAGGGTCACTGGTTCCAGGGAAGGGAGAGAACCAGTGCCGTAAGACAAACACAACATCCATGCCTGACGGGATTCGAACCCGGACCCCTTACGGACGAATGATCAGAGGCCAACGCCTTAGACCACTGCGCCACCGGGGCGGCCGCATACATTAATATTATTAATAACATCTATGAAAATGCAAGTGCAAAGATTCGGCTGTTTGAAAATACAACACACATAAAAATTGGAAAGGAAGTGAGACAAGGTGACATCATATCTCCCAAGCTCTTTAATGCCCCATTGGAAAATGTCTTTCAATCACTGAACTGGGAAAACAAAGGAATAAAGATTAATGGAGATTATCTAACCCACCTTCGATTTGCTGATGACGTAGTCATTTTTGCAACTACCCCATCAGAGCTGCAGAGTATGATCCAGGAACTTGCTGATAAGAGCAATGAAGTGTGATTAAAAATGAACTTTCAGAAGACAAAAGTGATGTTCAATGCTTTTACAAGAAATGAAGATTTATCGATTGATGGAGAAAAGCTAGAGATAACAGACACGTATGTTTATCTCGGACAGCAGATATCAAGTGAGGGTCACATTGATGAAGCAATTAATCGGCGTACAAAACTTGCCTGGAGAGCTTTTGGAAGAAACAGCATAATTTTCAAGAGCAATAGGCCATTATGTCTTAAAAGAAAAGTGTTTGATCAATGCATATTTCCAGTGCTTACGTATGGTGCAGAGACGTAGACCTTAACTAAAAGAGACATACAAAGGCTGAAGACAACTCAAAGTAGCATGGAGAGGTGCATGCTTGGTGTAACCAGGAGAGATAAGAAGAGGAACTCGTGGATCAGAAAAATGACAAGAGTGAAAAACATCATGATCAGAGTTAAATCCCTGAAATGGCAATGGGCTGGACATACTGCCAGAAGGACAGACCATCGATGGACAGCCGAAATGTTAGATTGAATTCTAAGGGACAGGAAAAGACCCAGAAGAAGACCACATGGGAGATGGGTGGATGAAATTCGAAAGTATGTGGGAGTGACATGGAGGAGACTGGCACAAGACAGACCGTTGTGGAGGAAACTTGGGGAGACCTTCGTCCAGCAGTGGACTGTTAATGGTTGACAATGATGATGATTATGGCCGCCCCGGTGGCGCAGTGGTCTAAGGCGCTGGCCTATGATCATTCGTCCGTAAGGGGTCCGGGTTCGAATCCCGGTCAGGCATGGATGTTGTGTTTGTCTTACGGCACTGGCTCTCTCCCTTCCCTGGAACCAGTGACCCTAAATTAGGAACGGGCGACTGCTTATAGCCCATTGAGTTGCTCACGGTGGTCGTTAAACCTCCAATAAAAAAAAAAATGATGATTATGATGATGATGATGCTCACTGTTTGCCAGAACCACATAAAAAATGAAATCTCAAAAGCAAGTTTTGTAGCAGTGATAGCAGATGAAACTACTAATGTTTCATCTGCTTGATGAAACTACTAATGTTTCATCTGCTTCCCAATTGGTTGTCATTTTTCGATACATTTTAGGTAACGGACAACCAGTTGAGAGATTCTGGGAATTTACTAATCCCCTTGGACATGATGCAGAATCTATCGCTGGATGTATTCAAGCTAGTTTGGAAAAAGTTGTAGACAAAGCCCAGAAATTGATATCCCAGAGCTACGAATGTATAAACGTGATGAATGGTCACCAGGCAGGTGTAAAGGCTATTTTATATTAAATGTACCTATGAGAATGCACATTTTGTGCATTGCTACGTACGTCAGCTCAATTTGATTGTCGGCCAAGCAACCAGTCAGAATCAACAAGTTCGAGTATTTTTTTCCAACCTAAGTGACATCACTAACTTTTTCAGTAACTCTCCACAGAGGATTGCTATTCTAGATGAAACTGTTAGAAAAAGGATACCTCATGGTTCAGCCACCAGGTGGAATTTCAAGAGTCGAACCATCAATACAGTGTATGAATACAAGGGACAGTTAACTGAATGCATGGAAAAAATAGAGTCATCATCGAAACAAGCTGTAGCAATAAATCAAGCGGGGGCTATTCGGCGTATGTTGGAAGACTCGGTATGTGTGTTTTGGCTTACAGTTTTTCACAATATTATGCCACATGTGGATGTGTTATACAACCAGCTTAAGAAAACACTAACTGATGCAGCACTCATTCGAAAGCATGTAAACACTTTCCAGCAGTCAATGAAAAAAAAAAAAGGAAAAGAATGGACACAGTGACCATGAAGATATCAGAAACAGAGGAAACATCAAAGAAAAGGAAGAGAGAAAATATTCACATAAATAAAACTGTGGCAGCTAAAGAGATATGTGATGTTATCAAGAATCAAGTAAAAGATAGATTTTCTTTTATAACTCACTATTCTGCTGTTTCTCTCCTCCAATCTGAAAAATTTCAGGAGTACGAGAAAAAGTTTCCAAATCAGCTTGTTGAGCAAATAACAGATGTTTATTTCATGTCACAGACGGATCACCTGAAAACTGATTTAGGAGTAATTTACAGAAGATTAGATTTCAGAAATATGAATGGTACCATTAGTCTTCTACAATTCGCTACAGAAAATAACTTGCACACTACGTTCTCGGACACCTACAAACTCTTGCTAATTATTTCTACTATTCCAATGACGAGAGATGCTTCTCAACTTTAAAACGAGATAAGACATTTTTAAGAAGCATCATGAGTGAGGACAGACTGGTCGCTCTAGCCATACTCTCAATTGAAAAAAAAAACATGATAAATGACATACTTAAACTCAACGAAAATGTTATTCATTTGTTTGCCTCAAAAAGAGACTGGGGGATTGACTTAATTTACAAAAATCGCACTTGAGTAATCAACATTCCCTTTGAATGATTACCTATGAAGTAAATTGTAAGCACCATTGTAATAGAATCTTCTTTTGTACAAAGTCGAATGTTACAGTTTCTCTACGCATGAGTGCATGTTTTTTTCTTTTAGTTCCATTGCTTTTTTTTACTTGTAGAAACAGAAATACATTATAACCTGTACGTTATGTCGTAACTGAAAATTTAATTTTTACAACTTATGTATTGTAAACCCCCATTTGAATAACTCATGAGCCGCCACTGTGAGCTGTAGAACCCCATTTACCCCGCAAAACAGCAGCCACTCGGGGACGCATCGATTCGATGAGGTGGCGATAGGTATCCTGGGGTATCTGGTACCATAATGTCAACAGCAGGCCCTCCAGTTTCCGTACATTTCGGGGTGGTGGTGATTTAGCGCGAATCCGCTTTTTCAAGTCGAACCACAAATGTTCGATTGGGTTCACGTCAGGTGAATCTGGAGGCCAGTGCATTAACAGAAAGTCACCAGCATGTTCCTCGAACCACCCCTTGACGATTTTGGCAGTGTGGCATGGCGCATTATCATGTTGGTAATGGCCATCACCAGCAGGGAACACAATTGGCATGAATGGGTTAACTTGGTCTGCAAGGATGTTCAGATGCCTGACAGCTGTCAAGGATTGTGCTATTGGGTTAATAGGGACTAAAGTGTCCCAAGAAGACATCGCTCACAGCATAACACCATCGCCGCCTGCCTGTTTCCGCCCAACAGTGCATCCAGGTGCCATAGCCTCCGTTGGTAATCGGCGTATCCGCGCTCGGCCGTCTACGCGATGCACCAGAAATCTTAATTCGTCAGACCAGGCGACTTTCTTCCAATCATCCACGGTCCGACCCCGATAAATCCGCAGGCAGCTTTTCCATTCTGATTCCGATAAATCGGCAGCTTTTCCCCATTCTGACTCCGAACACTCTACTAACCGAAAGCCGGTTATCGCGTTATATATATACTGATCTGTGAACTTCACCTGCGCCACCGTTCGGTCTCCAGGCGCGCTCATTTGTCTATAGGCTGGGAGTGGTCGTAATGGAATAGCTCATCGGTGTATACAATATAGTATTTACTATCGTTTGAGAAAACTGCTGGGACCTTTCTTTTTTTAAACTTTTTAGTCGCCTTTTTCTTTCGGCCTGGAATTGCCTTTTAGCCAGGAAATTATAGTATAGCTTTAGCTAAATCTTATGACGTGTAGAGGAAGTTTTAGGTCTCTGGACTATTTCGACTTGATGGATCAATAGTTTCGTCGAATAATGCGTATAGTGAAAAAGCGTGACTGATCGGCAGGTGGCAGTTTACCATCTTCTGCTCCAGAACCCCTCGCCACGAAAGAGTAAGTATGTGAAACACATACGAATTGATGCAAAACATCTGTTGTTCACAGGTGCTGTTTACCGGTAATGTCTTGTCAGAATTAAACAAACTTAGATTCAGTTAAACAAAACTGAACGTTCTAGAAAAGAGAGAGAGAGAGAGAGAAAAGGAGGGCACTTTATCGTCTTTAACGAGGCCACGGCCACGAACGTTGTGGAGTGTGAAGAAGTTTATCCACTGTGACAATAAGAGAGGAAATTATTTATTTTCCGTTAAGTATTGCGATACTGGTTTTATCAACAAACAAACAGCCTTCGGTTTCAGACTGCCATATTTGCGTTGACGTAAAAGGGGTAGGATGAGCAAGGACAGAAATTTAAACTCCGGCATCAGACTGAAGATTAGGCCGTTAGAAGGCTGCAGTCAAGTACGCGATAAGTTTCTACAAATCAAGTAGCTTGCACAAAACAATTTAAATGATATCTTATGAAAAACTGAAAATCCATTCAAAGTGCAATAACATTTATGATATGACCTCCGAAAAAATAAAAAAAGAAGGAACTGTATGGAGTAAAAGAAGGAGTTAAAAGGAGTACAAGCAAATGAAAAATACTGTTCAACTTCAGCATCTTATTTACGGAGTTACAAAGATAATGAAAATAAAACTTGAAGGTAACATTTTCTGACTCAAATTGTACCACAAACATTTCTCACAATGAACGAAACCTTCTAGTAACTATGCTGCTTCTTTTTAAATTCATTATCATACCTTAGAAAAAGTTTTGGTAAACTACCACTTATGACAAATGAAAATAATATTTTCTGCTGTGTCAGTGGTATGGCTACCTTGAAATAACTTTCATGATAAAAACTGACAACAGGTTGGAGTGATACATTTTAACATATTTTTTTATTAATTAAATTACAAAAAACAGAAAGCTTAAAGATGAGATTTTGTCAATTTTTAGGCTGTTTACTTACAATTTAATTTTATCGACTATGGATCCGAATTCATTAAAAATAGAAAACAGAAGGCAAAATTTTTCTAAGAGATTCTACTCTCCCCACTATAGCACACGCATGGCAAGTTGGTCCAACATATGCAGAATTGCATAGGATCAACGACAGAAAGGTTCAGTGGCCGTCATTCTGCCAGGGAGTTGAACATTATAGCAATGAACAAGCGAATTTTGCCCCAGATTTCCGTCGGTGGTTTTTAAATACTTCAGGAAGATCTTAATTTTCTTAAATTTGCTACAGTACACTTCAATGCTTTTAGCACAGCTTAATTATTAATGATATACATATGACAATAAATCTCATTAGGAATATAATCAATCATTAACAAATTCCTAGATGGAGGTTAGATAAGTGAAAGAACCAGAGGCGTAACAAGGGCGGAGCAGGAGGGGCGGCTGCTCAAGAAAGGGCGCAAAAATCACTGCCTATAATACAGTGGTGTACCCAGAAATTAATTGGGGGGTGGGGTTACATATCGTCGACGCAATGTCAAAACCACGAATGCAAATTTTTGTAGTTTGAATTATCGCTATTTAAAAATTAAATTTGATCAAAGAATCACAATTACATCAGACTGTTCAAGCATTATACATAACATTTACATCAAGTTGCATCTGTATTATGCATCAGTGAGTTAAATTTTATATGATGTAAAGTCAACAATCGAAAAATTCTTACGTTCTTGGTTATATCACTGCACCTACGATATCATCAAGGGCTTCGAAACCGCGGGGGCAGAGGGGCAGATGCCCCCGCACATAAATGAGCGTGAAGGCAAAACATCACATTTGCCCCCTCAGTTTTCTTCCTTTTCAAATTACATATGTTCGTGATTGGAAATGCCAAACATTCGTTTTTTGTTTTTTTTTAAGTTCATTTTGATAAAAATTGAGTATTGCTCTTCACTTTTTACTATGAACTATCTATAAATCTGAATATTTTTCTTTATTGCCACCTACTCCTGAGTCTCCAAAAAATGCAAGCCCCAATAAACAGTCCAGAGGACTGGTTCCCGTTTGAAGACCAGCAATGCTTTGTATCTCATTAGGTGTAAAAAATGAGTCTAAAAAAATGAGTAAAAAGAAATAGGGAAATGGAAGTATAGGGTGAGGAATGAGATATAAGTTCCTTTAATGTTGAATTATAGCATCTACGGCTCCAGAAGTATCAAAATCTATACTTTAACGCCGTTTATGTGTTCAGTTAGTTTACACTGAGAAACCATATGGATATGAAAGCGTTTTTTTTTTTTTTTTTTAGATGGATGTTTAATCGTAAAAAGAAATTTTGTTCAGCAAATTTTCCTAATGAAGTCAGCACGTCTACAGTAATACGATAAATTTTATGCCATGATAAAATATTTTGTTCTCCGACATCTTGCCCCGCTGTCAAAGAAGTGTTTCGACGCCACTGGATATCATTCCTTCCTAAAGTGATAAAAAAAAAAAGGGGGCATGAGAACAGGCATTTTTATTTTTCTCAAATACTATTAATTACAAAGTAATGTTCATTCTATACGTTTTTGTTTTCCTGTTATGGTATGTAGTCAAGATAAAAGGCTCATCTGCTCCTTCCTTCAGGCTCCAGCTCCCACCATTCATTAGACTGACGCCCTGAACCAAGGTCCTAAACTACAACACACAACACCAGTTCGATCTCTTCTTTCTTTGGTGGCATACAAAGGCGAAATGCGCGCCGGGGAGAGGGGAGAGGGAGGGGGGGTATAGGCATTAACAATAGGTATATGTGACCTCGTCTGACCATTCCAAATAAAGAAGTAACTAAGGGCAATTTAAGAAATACCAGAATGGCGACACTAGCATAATAACGTCACCGACAATTTCTATCAATATTTAATAAAATTATTTTGGGGGTGCATATGGCCCTTTGCACCCCCCCCCCCTCCCTGGGTACGGCATTGCTATAATATGACTAAAATCCGAATTGATGCCTTCTGGTACAATTTTTTCGCACTATTCTTTGTCGTTTATCCATTTACAAAATTTGTTTATAATATCTTTCACCAGTTTTGGTAACCTTGGCAGCCTGAAATTTGCATTTCTTCCTCAAAAGGTGCAGGGGATGTTAGACGTTCGCATTCATATGTGAAGGTGCTTTTGTATGTACATTGCAAGATAAAGATATCGTTCACATTGTTGAAGCTTCTCTAGGAGCATTTCGATAATTACTGCCACTACTGCAAGCTGCATTCCGTCCGTTTAAGGTGGACATCAAGCTATTTTGCTTCCTATACTTCCAATGGAAAAACTTCTGTACACATTTTCTTCACAATTGATGCGTAAGGAAGAAAATTTGAACATCGATTAAAATAGCTTCATTTTATATCTTGGAATACTTAATATTTTCCCAAACATAACCATAATTACGCAATCCAACATTTGTTTGTCTACTGACGTCATCAAAGTACAGGTCGCGCCATCTGTTTTCTGGTTTCAACACCACCGAAGGAAAAGTTATTGATTTTTAAGGTAATTATGGTTATGTTTTAGAACATATTAAGTATTCCAAGTTATAATATGAAGTTATTTTAATCGATGTTCAAATTTTCATCCTTGGGAACACACTAATTGTGAAGGAAATGTGTACAAAAGTTTTTCCACTGGAAAGTATAGGAAGAAAAATTACTTGACGTCCACCTTAATGAGGTACCAAAGGTCTGAACTCCGCAGCAGTTGGGCAACTCACTCGCCCTCATCACCTTCTGTATTTTACAGCCACGATGGCGTGGCGTTCCGAGTCCAGTTCGTCTTCACTACTCAGAACATTCTTGATGTAAGGGTAACAGAAATGCTCGAAACCCTTCTGCTGAGAGTGCTGGCCTTCGTTTCCGAATTTCTTCCGACGCAATCAAACAGGACAAAATGCCGTTCCCCTTTGGGATAAGAAACGGCATCTACAGTAGCTCTATAATATACCCCGTTTACTGTATCATACCCAATAAAAATACTTAAACGTTAGTTTGTTAAACTGCGATGAAAATGGAAATGAGGGCAGTGGTAAATTCACAAATATGGGGCTTCCTTTGGTCCGCCAAAAAAGTAGCTGGTTCTCAAAATCTGTTGCACAACCGTTGATGATTATTAGTCATCAATTAATCACAAGAGAATATGACAAAAAAAAAATATTCAGTCTGAAGCGATTTCAGAGACAACTGCCAATGGCTAGTGTTAGTTATTTTGAAAAATTGCAATTGCATATGGCTACTAAATAAAGCGAACTTGTGTGCAATCAACACAGAAGACTAGTTTTACCTAAAAACGCATGCAACTAGTATCATTAAAATACTTTAAACACCAGGCGCTAACCATATTTCGTCTTAACGACTTCGGTGGGGGCTGCAATATTTTGTGTTTGCCCACGGCTCAGAAATGTCTAGTTACGCCCCTGGAAATAACTAAAAGTTTGCATTTTGCCAGCGAATCACTCATTATATTGTATTGATCTAACGTTTGACAACTATTTATGTGCCTTGCTGGTTTTTTTTTTTTTTATTGTTGTTTGTTTTGATTGGGGGTTTTGCAACCACAGTGAGCAACTCAATGGGCTATATATTCCGTGACTGCCACGGATAAGACCTCGGGTTCGATTCCAGCAGGTACGAATGCTCAAACCACTAAATATCCGCCGTGCGTCGGATGGACCCGTTAAGCCGTCGGCCCCCGGGTAATGCCCCCCCCGATAATAAATAAGGGCGTCTTCCTCTTCCTTTCTACCTCACTTCCGTGTCACTTTCCTATCGGGCACTCTAGCCCAAATCTCCTAGTTTCCTATTTCTAACCATTTTTTTTTTTTTGATTGGAGGTTTATAGACCACCGTGAGCAACTCAATGAGTTATAAGAAGTCGCCCGTCCCTAATTTAGGGTCACTGGTTCCAGGGAAAGGAGAGAGCCAGTGCCGTAAGACAAACACAAAATCCATACCTCGCCGGGATTCGAACCCGGACCCTTTTCGGACGAATGATCAGAGGCCATCGGCTGGACCACTGCGCCACCAGGGCGGCAAGGGTTGTTTAAGACCTGGGGTCAGACACTCGCTTCCTAAAATCCTCTACATATGATATGATATGATATGATCTGATCAATGGGCTATAAACAGTCGCCTATCCCTAATTTAAGGCCACTGGTTCCAGGAAAAAGGAGAGAGCCAGTGCCGTAAAACAAACACAACATCTTTGCCTCACTGGGATTCGAACCCGAACTCAACTTAGACGAATGTTCAGGAGCCGTTTGTTTGTTTGTTTTTTTGTTTTGGATAAAATGTTGCGGAAGGTGGCTGAGTAAGAAATTTTCTTCAAGCCACGAAGACACTGCCAAAATATGGCACTTACATGTAGCTCTCATATCTTGGATAAGATATGTACCTCTGTACTTTCTTTTTTATAGCAAAAAACCTAAAATCAGTATTTGCAAAAATATAACACAGGTCGATCAGTCGTCACGCTGGCCAAGTGGTCTGAGAGTCTGTCTTAGAAATATTCGTTTGAAGTGGGCCTAGGTTTGAGCCCCGTCGAGGCATGGGTATTCTGTCTGTCCAATGGCGTTGAATCTCTTCCCTCCCCAGAGCCAATGGCCCTAAGTTACAGACGGGCAACCGCGTATCGCTTTTTCTTTGTAGTTTTAACGACCACATGGGCAAGTCAATAGGCTATAAGCAGTCACCCTCTCTAATTTAGCTTTCCGAGTTGCATATAATGGTCGCTAAATTACAAAAAATTATGCAGAGCAAAATAGTAGGTTTCAAGCTAAAGCGCAGTTACACGGGGCAAACTGACTTGAACCGTGGCCACCGAGATAGAAGGTCTGCGCAGCGATTTGTGAAGTCAGCAAACGCCGTGCTATCGCATCAGCTGCTGCGGGCACGGTCGACGTTAGGTGTTTCTCTGGCTACTAAGTACGGCCAACGAAGGGTTGTGACTTCCGCTTTGCTTTTAACTTTCGCTGGTTAGGTTGCTTACGTGACCGAGGATCCCTGGTGGTCAACGTTCGTGACCGCCACGGAGGAACCTCAGGTTTGATCCCGGGCAGGCACGAACGCTCGAACCACTAAATACCCACCGTGAATCGGATGGGCACGTTAAGCCGTCGGCCCCCGGATACTGGCTCTCCGGTAATAAATAAGGGCGTCTTCCTCCCCTTTTCTACTTCGCTTCCGTGTCACTTTCCTATCGGGCATTCTAGCCCAAATATCCTAGTTTCCTATTTCTAAGGGTTATTTAAAACCTGGAGTCAGACACTCCCTTCCTAAAATCCTCTGCATATGATCTATGCGTACGTGAAGTTCGAAACGGTCAGCTTAATGTTTTGTTTCATTCATACCAAAACACACACATACACACACACACACACACACACACACACACGGAAATGTATGAACGATAGTCATTGTTCACAGAGTAAAATAATCTTTAGTTAATCACACGAACAAGTGGACTGACATAGCAACATTTTCTACACGATTTCTCCTTATCGCGGTAACTTCCTAGGGCATTTTAATTAGTGATTTCTCCTTATCGTGGTAACTTCCTAGGGCATTACTTAGCGCTTCTTAGAAGAATGACAAATCCGAGCTTGACTCGAATACGTTTTATTCGTTCGTGGAGCCCCAAGTATGGTGATGTCACGGCTTCGAAGGGCGAGGTTGAGAAGGCCTTCGATCTCGGTAGAAGGCTTGAACCAAGGCGGTCTGGAAAACACAAAGCCATAGCATTAGAGGGAAACCAGTTCCCTGTTTTAGTGACGTCACGCGAAAACCAAGGCCTCCGATTGGTTGTCAACGCTGTCGTGTGTGACTTCAAACACGACAGCGACGTATCAGTTCGTGTAACATGAGAGTGACATCACAAACGGAGGGAACTCACCTCTATGATATCATGGCCTTGTACTTCCTCGATGACCTTGTTTGTCAAAGCTGCTTGTTTTCGTACTTGAACGTGGCAACGTTTCCTTCAAGCAGACTGATCAAGCAGCCGTTCTATTGATGTAATTTGGATAGGTTCCAAACTTTGATCCCAGTTGGAAGACAGAAAAGACCATCTGCTTCGTTCCAATTCAAAACTGTATGATTTGTTTGTATCAGTGCCGCACCGGAAAAACTTGCCATCCCCCTCCACAAAGAATATCTTCGAGGCCCTTTTGCGAAAATCAATTAGCTTTCAATTACTGATATGTTTAAATACCCTGTTATTAACTAGGTTTCCTGGGTATTTTAGTAATTCAAATTCTGTGGAATCTATAGGTATTTTTCGTAAAACCAAAATTATTGCACTTTATTGCATAAAACACAAATGCGTACGTTGTAATTAAAGTTATTGCCCCAGTTATATACCATTACGAAGTACTACAAAAGACTTATGCCAAAGTTATTCATATCATGCAAATTTTATTCTTTTAGAGAACCAAACCCAGCTTGTTTGAAATGTATCACCGATTACGCACAACTAACTGCCGTGTGACAATGTCTAATAACCATTTCCGATTTATACGAAATTACGGAACACAAGTAAGTAAAAAAAAAGTGACACTTAATAATTATGTGTCCTTGAATATATAAAAAATACATTAAATTATTTGCTCTTGAATGTATAAATAACACACTTAACATAATGCCACAATGTTTTGCACATAGTCATTTTTTTCCTGTTGACTGTTATAAAAACACTTATCCAGGTCTCTGTTTCTTCGACCTCCAAAGAACAACTTTCAGTTTATTATATTCTGAATTGTGCGTAGTTATGAGCAAACAACAGTAATAAACGATGTATTATCCTCACTGGTATACAAATTATATTCACTGAACTGATTTTCTTTCACATTCTCTTGTTAATATAAGGAATATTTCTATGGCTGTGTAAAAGGGCCTCCAGATGTCAGGCAGCTTTCCCGTCATTCAGTTTTTACAAACTAAAACCGCAAAAATTATTTTCAAATGAAAAAAAAAATCCTTTTCTTTTTAATGCTTCATTCAAAGCTGCTGCAAAAAATTCCAGGTTATTTCTTCAGCCAGCTTCATATGCAGTTTCCGAAAAAAAATTTGCATAATATTTTTTTTCTGAGATTAGAGGCCCTCTTAGCCTCACGTGAGGTCTGCACGCAATGGGGGGGGGGGGGGGTTGCGCGTGGGAAGTGAGGACCACATTACGCACCTGGTTTCTATGCTTTTGAGTCAGCATTATCAGCCTCAGTCGGTAGTTTTTTTTTTATTATTATTTAAGTGTTTTGTGTTGGTATTGATCCTCGTATTTTTATTTTACGACAAAGATGAGAAAACTTTAAAATTTCTGGAAGAGCATGAAAAACATGAATGTTTATGAAACGCCGAGGGTGGGGCATACAAGAATAGGCAGTTACGTGACGATGCACTAAAAACTGCTTTAGAAAAATTAAAATTTCGCAGAATTTAGGCTTTAAAAATGATAAAGTCTATTAGGACAACATATAGTCGGGAGCTGCAGAAGCAACAAAACTCACGAAGAACTGGTGCAGCCGTTAGTGGTGGATTTACAGTTGTCGGAGCCTTGCGCTCAGCGTATATTTTGATTTAATTATATTTTTATGATATACGGTAGTTGAAGAAGTTTCTGCTTGCAGACATTAACTATCAGTTGACATTTGCTGAGAATGAAGGTAGGAACCTATCAGTTTGAATACAATTAAGGTGGTTGTTCCTAAAATCTCTGCCTTATGTTTCCAATGGTAAAACTTCTGTACATACTGTATTTTCTTCGCAATTACTGTATTCCCAAGGATGAAAATTTGCTCATCGATAAATCTAACTTTAAGTTATAGCATGGGATACTTAATACTTGCTAAAACATAACCATATATAAGCAATCGAACATTTGTTTGTCTACTGACGTCATCAATGTATAGATCTCGCCATCTGTTTACAGGTCTGAACATTACTCAAAGAAAATTGATTGATTTTTAATATAATTATGGTTAGGTTTTAGCAAGTATTAAGTATCCCATGCTGTAACTTAGAGTTAGTTTTATCTATGTGCAAATTTTCGTCCTTGCGAATTCATTAATTGCGAAGAAAATATATACAGAAGTTTTACCATTGGAAACATAAGCCAGAGATTTTAGGTGGAACTATCTTAAATGGAAGATAAACCATTCGATAATTTTATGAAGACCTAGAAGGTTCCCGAAAAATTGGTGCGTTTAAAGAACGCTGTTAGTATAATGCCAATTTTGTCAAGTGACTGAGACCGTGTATTATCACTAAAGCCAGGATATCAAGCATTTAAAACCTGCAAATTGCAAGCATTTATGCATCAACAAATCAAGAAATATGCACTAAAATAGAAGAAATATGTATTCAACATATCTGCAAGTTTTACTGTAGGATTCATATATTTACGTGATATACGATGTATGTACATTTTACTCATGGATGTTTTCACAATTTGTGACGTACTACAAGGTAAAACACCTGTCAAGACCTCAAGTAACAGTAATAAGCCCGTGTCGGTGTAGCTTAATTGGGAAAGCATTCGACTCCGGAGCAGAAGATTGTTGGTTTGAATCCGACACCGGCAAAATTGTGTTTTCACAATGGCACTCGAACGTAAAAATGGATCTACTGGTCGTTAGGTTATTCGAAAAGTGTGTGATGTGTGACGTGCCTGCGCCGCAGGACGCACATGAGATAAAGGCAGATAGCAATGAGAGCACATGTCCACGTGGCTCAGTTGGGAGAGCTACTTACTCCGGAGTGAGGTGACCCGGCTTCGACAAACCTGTGTTTTCATATTGGCGCCCGAACTTCCTGGATGACCTGGCTGATAGATTTCTCGCAATGGTGTGATGTTTTCCACACCACAAGGTAGGAAAAATGTGAATTCCTTCTTCAGCGCTTCGAAAAATAAATGTGTGTGATGTTACGTTCCACACACCAAATTGTCTGGGAGTTCTCAAATGCTTGTTCTTCAGCTGATGACTGCCTACAGCGACACATGGTCTCGGCTGACCCGCGGGCCGTGCCCCGGCCCTCTTGGGGGGGGGGGGATATGTGACGTGCCTGCACCGCAGGACGCACATGAGATAAAGGCAGATAGAAGCGAGAGCATACGTCCGCGCAGCTCAGTTGGGAGAGTGACTTACTCCGGAGTAAGGGGACCCGGATTGATGCTCGGCGTGGACAAAGATGATGGAGAAATTTACTTCCTCATAGATGTTCATTCCACACATCTTCGGGATTTAATGAAAATCCCTTCTTCTGCAGAGAGTTACTTCAAGCATGGTTTGCGGCGGACCCGAAACCTGCGATTTCGTGCTCCGCCTTTTTGGGGGGGGGGAGGGTATATGTGACATATTACGGAGGTGACGCGCATGTGAAAACGGCAAGTAGCAGTGATTAAGCACATCTCAGTGTAGTGTTACAGTGGACGCTCCCCCCCCAACCTAAAACCTGAAGAAAACTCTAAAATTTATCCGCCATGTTGCTAATTGTATGAGGCAGCTAGGAATCACAGTTCGGCAAGCTCACACGTTATTTTGCAGTTTAGTTTGTTTTTATTTCTCATTTACGTTGTTTTTCTTTCGGCTAGTTGGAGTAAGATCCGGACAAATACACTCAGTCACGAATTAGTGATTGCGGGAGAACCCCATCACAACTCTTTGATCCACGAGTTTCTCTTTTATTTATTTATTTATTTATTTATTTTCGTTGTTGTTATTTTTGTTCACATGGTGGTTCCACCCAAGCCTCATGCTTCGGGTTATTCTTCCAATTTTCAGTTTATGTTCTGGCGTGAAAATCTTTGAGTGCAGCGGTGCTCCAGAGATTCACACCTGGTGCAGCGGCCAACAAAATTGAACGACTTCTCTTTGGTGGATGGGATCCACGCACAGTTACGCCCGACTTGGTAGGACTTCTACCTGCGCTGTGTAACAGTAGATTAATCAGGAAAGCATTCGACTCGGGAGCAAGAAGATACGAATTGCAGTGCCGGCAAATATGTGTTTTCACAGATTGCACATGATGCTCCTTATATGCTCTTTTATAATTTCGTGAGAAAAACATGCTCTCTGTCAGTAAAAAATTCTTATACACTCATCGCCAAAAAAATAGTTGCACCCAGAAGGAAGCAACAGACAAGAATGAAACTTGATGGGTAGGTTTGACATCGTGAGACATGCAAATGATTCAAGAATCACGCTCGGTAGCGCATGTGACGCAAGCAAGGAGGGGTCGTAGCGCCGTGCCTGACCGGCTATATAAGGTCGTCCCGTTGCGCGTGCTTGCCATTCTGACTCGCGCTGTTGTGTTGGTTGCGTCCTTTGCAAGTGATGTATGCCTCGGAGGAAAGTTCGGAAGCAAGTGGAGCAGTTAAAGGGAGTTCGAGAGGGGCCGCGTATTCGGGCCCAGGGAAGCGGGATGGTCTTATCGCCGTATTCCGTGCGGATATCACCATGCATAGCACGCTGTTTGGTGGCAGCGGATAGAACAAGGCACGCAGCAGCAACAGTAAGAGTCTGGGAGATCTAGACGAACAACGAAGAGAGAAGACCAACGGGTTGTCCGATATGCGCAGAGTGACCCAACAGGCACGATTGCGGATATTCAGCGAGCAGTGGTGCCCTCCATGCATCGTCCGATTAGTGCCAGCACCATTGGCAGACGGCTGCACGACGTAGGACTACACGCACGCAGACCGTTACGACGACTGCCCTTAACACCATTGCATCGTCGCCAAAGACTGTAATGGTGCCGTGCCAGACTGTCATGGAGCCACTCAGAATGGCAGCGGGTGATCCGCTTTTGTCTTGCAGGAGATTACCAACGAATTGGAGGCACCGTGGTCAGCGCCAAGATGAACGGTTTGTTGTCGAGCGTCATACGCCCAGAAGGCCTGATGGTCATGGTGTGGGGTGCAATTGCCTAAGATGTCACCTTTGGTGTTCATTACAGGCACTTTGACAGCCCAACGTTACGTTAATGAGGTCCTGCAACCAGTGGCCCCACCTTTTCTGAACGCTCACTCCGGCGCTATTTTCCAACATGACAACGCTCGTCCGCATACTGCTCATATCACGAGAACTTGCCTTCAAGGCACTGATACTTTGCCATGGCCAGCCGCATCGCCAGATCTATCGCAGATTGAAAATGTGTGGGATGCTATTGGACTCGCTATCCACACTCCACCTATACTGCAGAATCTGCAGGAACTGCGTGAGAAGATTCAAGCTGCATGGATGGCTTATCGCAGGACACCATTAGGATCCTTTACAACTCCATGGCGAGACGTCTGGCATGCTGTGTGAGCAAACATGGCACCCCGACGCCATAATGAGAAACACTATTTATTAGCGTGTAGCTCAATAAATATTGCCCATATCAGTCTCAATGTTTAAACATTGATTGTTCCTGGTAACATTTACCTTCCTCTCGAAGAGCATTGCAATCCGACACGTCCTTTTGGGTGCGAATATTTTTTTGACGATGAGTGTATATAGAAAAAACCTTTTCCTCATCCACAGAGGTTATCGGTGTGCATTCAAAGCACAGCGAGAGACATACTTTCACAATCAATAGTTTTTCGTTGGGGAATTTCGTAATTTTTTTAAATTTTTTCCAAACTAGCATTACTAGAGAATACTTTTTTTTATAGGTTGTCCTTGTAAGCCGGGTATATCTTCAACGTCTTTCTTGAGGTCTTCTATCACGAAAGAGTTTACTGAAGTTTCATGCCTTTCTTCCAGAGTAGTTATAGCTGTCGAAAGTTTGGAAAAATAATCTTTAATAAATGCCAGTGCAGTTGATTTTTAAAGAGTTGTTTGGCTCTAACGATCGCAGAGGAATTCGTAACCAGAAGGGCATTCTCGATATCTGAATTTCCTTCCATGTGCGAAGCGTAATAAACTGCAGCAAAAATGCATGTTCCCATACCTTCAGAATTAAATCAGAATAAAATCTCTCACCTCTCGGCTGTGGTGGGAGATTTAATTCTGGAGCCATTCTTTAAAATAATTGAATTCGGGAGGGAGCTTTTAAGAAAACTATTTTTCACATTTGATATCAATCCGTCAGCGTCAAGAAACAATATCCTCACTGCTTCGGAGAATCTGGGCAATGCATCTGCCAAACACGTGAGATGGATCATACTTGGAAACAAAACTTGTAGAGCTTTAATATCCCTTTGTATTTAACGAACAGCATCTATATTGAAAAGTAATGGCTAAATATGCAAAAATATGCAAAATCAGCATTTTCCTTGAACATCCGGGCTTTACGAGTAATTATCACCAAACGGATTCGACCGTCAACCCTCAAACAAAGATTTCCTTTATAACAAAAACTACTTCCTTACGCGAAAAATTGTAGGTCCACCCCTGACACGTTTCGACCCTGCAAAATATCTGGATTACAGCTGCTATATATATGCAAAAACCCTTAGCAGCCATGGAGACGAACAGTGAAAAACAAAGTCGGGGCATTGTGTCGGAAGAGAATTCAATAAAATTTGGGAATTAAGAAATTTTTATGCAGTTTTTAGATACTTGTGCAGTTTTTATTTTTTATGTGTGGCAAACGGCTGTAAATATTTCTTTTTCTTTTTCATCCTAACGTTATTACCCTACGAAGCAACATCATTTTTTTTTTTTTTTTTGATGCGAAAACAAAGGGCAGTTTCAACATTTCCTGCTAGCAAAGAACGAGTCCAATCATCTTTTTCTTTTCTTTTCTTGTGTAGGAAAAACCACTCTGCCTGTGACTGCTTTTTAACTGATGTTATTCGTAATTGAAAGCAGTATGATCCGAGCTAGTAAGGTCCGGGTCACATAATTTTGACCCCATTGCATCTCGGATTCCGTAGTACAACACTTTTAATGGTAAACAGCTTTGTTGAAAGTGCTATTACAGCATTTTTATTTCTACTACCCTCTTCCTCCTCCCTTCAGATTTTTCCAGTTCTATTTCAGCTGGGGAGAGAGAGAGAGAGATCGGGGGTGGGGGAGGGAGTGGTTGCGTATGTATGTGTGTGTGTGAGTAAGTCATATTGCAGACGATGTTGTCAGCTGCAAATTGAGCAACGGAGTGTCACCTTAGTACTGCCATTTCAAGTGTTGATCACGTGCCCAGTTTGACACTTCCGCAGCCACGTAACCAGTGGTGTAGTGGGGCCGGACGACGTTCCGGTACTTTTTTTTTTTTTCTAACCGGCACGCGTTCCGGTGAACCCTATACTGCATAATTTGTTTCTTTTTAAAATGCGAATGTTCGGTAATTCTTTTCCAATATAGAAGTGCAACAGAAAAACTGCACAGTTAGTGGAATTAACGTCCCATGTTTGTTTAAAGGTAGAGTGAGTCTCTAAATCAGTGGCGCACCGAGGAATTCCTGTTGGGGGGAGGGGAAGGGGGGTAGATGTATATTTAGGTATGTGTGTATACGCACATAGTATATACATGTATATATACACTGAAGTGCAAGAAAAACTGGTTCAGACGAGCTTATGCAAAATACATAGCAACGTCACCTATGCGCGTACTCGGTTGTGTCCGCCAGTGCGTATATAAAGCGATAGACATCCTTGCCAGCTATCAGAGCTGTTTTCGGCATGAGAATGACAAGTAATAACGATTTAAGCGATTTTCAACTCTGTTTCTTATGGATTTTCACGGACGACCATTGCAAGGGTGTACCGTGACTACAAGAATTCCGGCAAAACCTCCAACCTACGATATTAGTGTGGCCGTAAAAAGACATTGGGTGAAGGTGACCATCGTCGGCTGTCAAAAATCGTTTCCCGCGATAGGCGTGCAACACTCTCGCAGTTATCATCGGAATTCAATGCTGGAGCTTCAACAAGCATCAGCGTCCGGACTGTGCAACGTACCCTGCACGATATGGGCTTTGGGAGCCGACGCCCAACTCGAGTTCCCTTGATGGGTGCACACGACACAGAGCTATGCGCCTCGCTTGGGCATGGTAACACCGCCACTGGACACTTGATGACTGGAAAACAAGTAGCCTGGTCTGACGAGTCGCGTTTCCAACTGTATCGGGAAGATGGAAGGATTCTTGTGGGGCGCCAACCCCATGAAGCCATGGATCCCGCCTGTCAACAGGGAGCTGTGCCAGCTGGTGGGGGGGGGGTCCGTAATGGTATGGGATGTGTTTAGCTGGACGTCACTGGGACCCCTGGTACGTCTACAAACGTCTGTGACCGGCCAACGCTATGTGCGCATCCTTTCTGACGAGGTACACCCGTTCATGTCCTGCATTCATGTTGATGGGTTGGGCCTGTTCCAACAGGACAATGCGCCTCCACACAAGTGTCGGGACGCCACATTATGGTTAGAGGAGCATTCATCTGAGTCTGGGGTGTTACCATTCCCACCCAAGTCCCCAGATCTGAACGTGATAGAACACATTTGGGATGCCATGCAACGCGCTATCGAACACAGGAATCCGAGACCTCGGAATACACCCGAATTGTGGAACGCTCTGCAGGAAGTATGGTGTGCATTGCCTACAGCATATTTCCGGAAGCTAGTGGAGTCAATACCCCGTCGTATTTCTGCAGTCCTGCACTCCCGTGGGGGACCTACGAAGTATTAGACTCGTGTACCAGTTTTTCTGGCACTTCAGTGTATACATATATATGTATGTATGCATATATATATATATATATATATATATATATATAGAGAGAGAGAGAGAGAGAGAGAGAGAGATATGTATACAATATGTATACCCCCCCCGGGTGCGCCAGTGCTCTAAATCCGTTCTCACTTGGCAGTGTCTTGAAACTCCTTTTTCTACAGTTGTTAAGAACTTTGAGGTAGGGATATTGCAGTAGGGAAGTTATTGTAATTGGGAATTCAACTAACCAGTCGTTATTAAGGAGTCTAGTGATGAGTCTCAGTGAATTTTGTCCAGATACGAGTATCCTTTAATTATGCTGGAAGCAGAGCAGATTATTTTTCTCTCTGGAGTTTAGGCCCGTTTCACACAGGTGCATAAAACCGTTGCTCTCTCGCTAAAATGTCGCTTAAGACGACATCTTACTCGATATTTTTTAATTAAATTTGTTTTGTGCTGTATCCAGTGGCGGCTCGTGGTTGGAAAAGTAGGTGAAGGGGTACAAGAGCCGTATGAAAAGATATATGCTGTCTACAATGAAAATCCCTTAATCAGGACTTACTTATTTTTTGTATATCAAATCAATTTTTCTTCCTTTTAAAGCTGCAAATTTGTCGATAATGTCGTCATAAGATGGTTGTTTCTTTGTGAGCATCAATAAAATGTCTTCCTGAACAGAAATATTTGCCAGAGAAGCAAGTCTATCTTGGGAACTAGTGTTTCTTGAGCAAGTTTGTATTCTTTTAAGAAAACTTCTTTCCACTGGCACACTTGTAGATGGAATTGCTAAACTGAGGAAAACCAATTTATAATCTTCTGTAAAAATGTCTTTGTCTCCGTGAAACACTCGAAGGAGTTCTTGAGTCAATATATTCCTTAATTTTTCATCGGCATATACAAGACTCAGTTAATTTTTAAAGCGCTGGTGTTTAGTAAATATGTTTCCGTAAAAATGTAGATTTTTCAAGAGCGCGAGTGGGAAAGCATGCATTAAATTATTCGAATTTGGTTGTGTCAGCAAGTCAGATAAATTGAAGTTTCTTACAGTCTTGAAATCTTATATCCATTTCCATAAGAATGTGGTCCAAAATTTCAAAATACAATTGTTTATAATTTTGAAAAATTGTTTCCTGTGTAAGAGCAGCATATTCCCGTGCTTATTTCTGTGATTTTGCTAGCTTTTCCAAACTGTGTTTCAAATAACTCATCGTTCCTTTTATGGCTCAAAATTTGACGAGTTTTTTTGTTTTTTTAATTTGGGTTACACAGTAGTTTATGTTTAGTTATTTTTTCTTCAAAAGTTCGAATAATAGATCGGTGGAGCCAAAAATGTAAATTCGAAAGTGTTCATATCATTCAAAAACCCATTGGCAAGATGAATTGATTTTTTGTCTGATTATTCGCTATTCGTCAGAAATCCGAACACTTCCTTCAATTTATCCCAATCTTCAACAACTGCACTTACTAATTTCGAAGTGGAGGGCCATCGAGTTTCTGTTATGGTTGGTCTGAATCTTGCGGTTGTTCATATAAGTGTATAAGACCGCTTCGCAGAATGGTGAACAAACGAAGCAATTCCACTGAGGCTTGCAAAAAGTATTCGACACTTAGAAATTTTAGAAAAACTCTGGTGTAATACAAGATTCAAACGATGAACTAAGCATTGAATAAAAACAGCTTGAGAAGCTTTGTCTTTGACTTTTTTTTCTGTAGCCCATTTAAGTGTCCAGACATTATACTTGCCCCATCGTAGCATTGTCCTATTTATTTGTGTTGGTAATCAGACTGTTCCAAAATTTTGTCTAGCATTTTGTATAAAGCTCCTGACGTTCTATCTTCATTCACATCATTGAAACCCAAAATCCCTCAACCAATACACCTTCCGAATCAACAATAAAAAATTATTTAATTTTTGACGTGATCGTTTATATATTCAGAAATACATTAAATTAATTCATTTTGAATAGTTTTTTATCCTTTCGTATTGATTTTCAATTTCTAAAGAACTTCTTCATATCAACAATGAAAGTAATTCAATGAAATTTCCACGATTTATCGAGCCCATGCTTTCGTCATGGCCATGGAATGCTAGTTCTTGTTTGCTCAAATACAGTATAGACTAATACTGCATCAATCACTGTCTGCAGGAAAAGTCTATTTAAACGAACGTTTTCGTTAAAATGCGTTTTTCAAAAGCGTAGCATTCTTCCTCAGGGCATCGGCAATGGTGTTTTGAATTTTTTCAAAATTCCTTAACATTAATCCTCATTTCAGGTGTTCGCTAGAATCACGATGTTTATGAAGTGACCGTGTTACGCTTAATAAATCTGAGAATTCGTCTTTATTCCACGCCGAATGTTTATTACTAAAAAGTAAGCAGGACCAAAAAAAAAAAAAAAAAAAAAAAAAAATGAAATTAATACAGAAGTGCTGCAAATCCATTTATATTCAGTAAACCAACAATTTTTTTAAATAATATTGTTAGATTTACCGCTCTTCTTGATTTAGTTCTTGGCAACAATTGTCAGTGAATCCGCTGGTCGTCCTTGAAGCAAAATGTCTCTTTTATCTTCATCTTTCCACAGAGCAAATGGAGTTTGCAATAAATTACAAACAATGTCGTCCACAGGATGCATACTAAAAACTATCACTATCAGTTAAATTGTACACAAACCTAAAATATCAGTTAAAGCTTTCAACAAATAATCACAAAGCACGAAAGAACAAATTCCTTTCGGAAAATAATGTACCACAGCACCACAAGGAAAAAGCCTTAGCAGATTGCATGGTACCCTGGTAGTCCGCCCACTCCACCGTGATCTCTCACGACTTTACGCTAAAAAAGTGAAAGATGCAGAGGTAAGGCGGGTGAAGCTGAAACACTTCACTTGAGCAAGCAGATTGGGGAGGGTGACGTCACGGTTACCATGGCAACTCGGCGAAAAACGGCAGACTTCCAAGCATTCTCATTTCGGCTCTTCACTTGCACTGTTTTGCGTATAAGGATTTGTTTTTCGTATTGAGCGCGCCATGTGAATTAATATCTATTCAAAATTTTGAGTATTTTGGAACTGAATAAAAGCAAAAAAGAATATATTATAAAAAATACTGAATAAAACTTTATTTTGAGTAAAATAGGTGAAGAGGCACTTCACCTACTTCACCTAAAAAGCCGCCACTGGCTGTATCAAAACTGCCCCTACCCAAATATCTTGAGAATTAAGACCCCAGTAATAAATGGTTTTCACCATTTCACTCTAAATTAGTCTCCGCTTCCAATATATATATATATCATCATCATCATCATTGTCAACCATTATCAATCCACTGCTGGACGAAGGTCTCCCCAAGTTTCCTCCACAACGGTCTGTCTTGTGCCAGTCTCCTCCATGTCACCCCTGCATACTTTCGAATTTCATCCACCCATCTCCCATGTGGTCTTCTTCTGGGTCTTTTCCTGTCCCTTGGAATCCAATCTAAAATTTCGGCTGTCCATCTATGGTCTGTCCTTCTAGTAAGTATGTCCAGCCCATTGCCATTTCAGGGATTTAACCCTGATCATGATGTCTTCCACTCTCGTCATTTTTCGGATCCACGAGTTTCTCTTCTTATCTCTCCTGGTTATACCAAGCATGCACCTCTCCATGCTTTTTTGAGTTGTCTGCAGCCTTTGTATGTCTCTTTTAGTTAAGGTCCACGTCTCTGCACCATACGTAAGCACTGGAAGGATGCATTGATCAAACACTTTTCTTTTAAGACATAATGGCATATTGCTCTTGAAAATTATGCTGTTTCTTCCAAAAGCTCTCCAGGCAAGTTTTGTACGCCGATTAATTTCTTCATCAATGTGACCCTCACTTGATATCTGCTGTCCAAGATAAACGTACGTGTCTGTTATCTCCAGCTTTTCTCCATCAATCGATAAATCTTCATTTCTTGTAAAAGCATTGAACATCACTTTTGTCTTCTGAAAGTTCATTTTTAATCCCACTTCTTTACTCTTGTCAGCAAGTTCCTGGATCATACTCTGCAGCTCTGATGGGCTAGTTGCAAAAATGACTACGTCATCAGCAAAACGAAGGTGGGTTAGATAATCTCCATTAATCTTTATCCCCTTGTTTTCCCAGCTCAGCGACTGAAAAACACCCTCCAATGTGGCATTAAAGAGCTTCGGAGATATGGTGTCACCTTGTCTCACTCCCTTTCCAATTTTTATGTGTGTTGTATTTTCAAACAGCCTAATCTTTGCACTTGCATTTTCATAGATGTTATTAATAATATTAATGTATGCATCTTCAATACCGCAGGTTTTCAGAGCCATTGTAACTGCTGATGGTTTCACCGAATCAAAGGCTTTTTCATAATCGATAAAAGCCATGCACAATGGAAGTTCATATTCCCTCGCTCTTTCAATTAGTTCTCTCAGCACATGGATATGATCTATTGTGCTGTAGCCACTCCTGAATCCAGCTTGTTCTCTCGGTTGAGCCATGTCCAGAGTTACCTTCAAGCGGTGTGAAAGAACTTTAGTGAAGATTTTATAAACTACTGATAGGAGGCTGATAGGTCTGTAGTTTCCGAGATCCTCAATGTCACCTTTCTTATGTAGCAGGATCATTGTAGCGGTGTTCCAATCCTCAGGAATCTTTCCTTCATTAAGGCATCGAGTGAAAATTTGGGCGAGTACTGTTTCGATTTCTCCACTTGCTTCTTGTATGATGTCTACAGTAATTCCATCTTCTCCTGGAGCTTTTCCCCGCTTCATGTTCTTGATTGCATGTGCAACTTCTGCTGGAAGGACTGGAGGAACTCTGGTACTGGTATCTTTCATGATGTCTGGAGTGCATGTATCATCCCTTTCATATAATTTGGAGTAGAAATCTTTCACTCTTGTCAAAATTTCGCCTCTATTTCTTGTTACAGAACCATCTTCTTTTCTCAGTGCCATAATCTGTTTTCTTCCCTTACTGAGATGTCCCTTTGCTATCTTTAGGCTTTGGTTGTTTTCAATTGCTTTCCTCACTAGTTCACAGTTGAATTTTCTTACGTCTTCAGTGATACTTTTTCGTACTGTCTTGCATAGCTCTATATATTCCACTTTGGAAGTCACATCTTCTTTAGTTGTCCTCATCTCTCTTCTTTTTTTGCATCAACATTTTGGTTTTTCCTGATAATTTATTTACATGCAACTTGTTCTTAGACCCAGCTAATTTTATTGCTGTTTCCATAAGAGCTTTGGTTACTTTTCTGTTAACTTCAGAGATGTCCACTTCTTCCAATGTTAGGCCTTCTAAAGCAGAGAACCTGTTCTTCAGTTCCAACTTGAAGGTATTATGGTGTTTTTTAAGGTTGGTTATGTCAATAGATTTTGTTTGTCTTATGAGCTTGACACGTTCAAGTTTAGTGTTGAGGTGCATCTTACATCTCACCAATCTATGGTCACTACCTGTGTTGAACTTGTTTAGCACACTGCAGTCTTCTATGACGAATTTTTTGTTACACATAATAAAATCAATTTCACTTGTCGTCCCATTTGGATGTCTCCATGTCCATTTCCTGTGTGGCTTTTTCTTGAAGAAGGAGTTCAAGATGAAAAACCCTTCTGCCTCTGCAAACTCAACGAGAGTATTTCCACGCTGGTTTCTGTTGCCGTGACCGAATTTACCTACTGAAGTTTCATTCTGTTGCCGTTGCCCTATTTTTGCATTGAAATCTCCCATAATTATTCTCAAGTGCTGCTTACCTTTATTATTTAGATGACAAATTTCCTCATAAAATTCTTCAATTTCTTCTTCAGGATGACTTGTGGTGGGTGCATAAGTTTGAATAATCTGAGCCTGGTATCTTTTCGAGAGTTGGATAACAAGTCGTGCAGCTCTGTCAGAGGAACTTTCAACTTCTACTACTTTATCCTTCAGTTTCTTGTTTATTATAAATCCAACACCACTAGTTCTGCCAGTATCTGTCCCACGATAGTAGAAGAGATGCCCACTTTTCAGTTCGATGAGATCTTCTCCTTTTCTCCTTACCTCACTTAGCCCCACGATGTCCCACTTGATCCTTTGTAGTTCCTCTTCCAATTCAAGAAGCCTTGAATCAGAAGATAGGGAGCGTCCATTGTACGTTGCCAAGGTCAGCATCAGATGGCAGCCTAGTCCGGTCCTCCGGGGATTCTTAGCACCCTCTGCCTTCATGTCGCACTGGCCGCTGCCTTGGCCAGGTACATTCCAGCTGCCGGAGACTGAGGGCCAAGATTTAAGTTGTGGAGTCATTTTGGAGGGGTTTGGCCATAACTCACCACGCTGGCCAAGCGGGTTGGTGAGTGTGGGATAGAATTTCCTCTAATCCCGATGGTATAGTTATACCGCTGTTGGCGGTCGTCAGAGCCCCTTTAGTAGGAACAGGATGCACCACGAGAAGGCGGGGTGGACATTTGTCAAGGAGAGGCTGTGATGTTACGCATCACCTGACCTTACATCCCATATATATATCATCATCATCATCATTGTCAACCATTATCAATCCACTGCTGGACGAAGGTATCCCCAAGTTTCCTCCACAACGGTCTGTCTTGTGCCAGTCTCCTCCATGTCACCCCTGCATACTTTCGAATTTCATCGACCCATCTCCCATGTGGTCTTCTTCTGGGTCTTTTCCTGTCCCTTGGAATCCAATCTAAAATTTCGGCTGTCCATCGATGATCTGTCCTTCTGGCAGTATGTCCAGCCCATTGCCATTTCAGGGATTTAACTCTGATCATGATGTCTTCCACTCTTTTCATTTTTCGGATCCACGAGTTCCTCTTCTTATCTCTCCTGGTTACACCAAGTATGCACCTCTCCATGCTTCTTTGAGTTGTCTGTAGCCTTTGTATGTCTCTTTTAGTTAAGGTCCACGTCTCTGCACCATACGTAAGCACTGGAAGGATGCATTGATCAAACACTTTTCTTTTAAGACATAATGGCATATTGCTCTTGAAAATTATGCTGTTTCTTCCAAAAGCTCTCCAGGCAAGTTTTGTACGCCGATTAATTTCTTCACCAATGTGACCCTCACTTGATATCTGCTGTCCAAGATAAACATACGTGTCTGTTATCTCCAACTTTTCTCCATCAATCGATAAATCTTCATTTCTTGTAAAAGCATTTAACATCACTTTTGTCTTCTGAAAGTTCATTTTTAATCCCACTTCTTTACTCTTGTCAGCAAGTTCCTGGATCATACTCTGCAGCTCTGATGGGCTAGTTGCAAAAATGACTACGTCATCAGCAAAACGAAGGTGGGTTAGATAATCTCCATTAATCTTTATCCCCTTGTTTTCCCAGCTCAGCGACTGAAAAACACCCTCCAATGTGGCATTAAAGAGCTTCGGAGATATGGTGTCACCTTGTCTCACTCCCTTTCCAATTTTTACGTGTGTTGTATTTTCAAACAGCCTAATCTTTGCACTTGCATTTTCATAGATGTTATTAATAATATTAATGTATGCATCTTCAATACCGCAGGTTTTCAGAGCCATTGTAACTGCTGATGGTTTCACCGAATCAAAGGCTTTTTCATAATCGATAAAAGCCATGCACAATGGAAGTTCATATTCCCTCGCTCTTTCAATTAGTTCTCTCAGCACGTGGATATGATCTATTGTGCTGTAGCCACTCCTGAATAAAGCTTGTTCTCTCGGTTGAGCCATGTCCAGTGTTACCTTCAAGCGGTGTGAAAGAACTTTAGTGAAGATTTTATAAACTACTGATAGGAGGCTGATAGGTCTGTAGTTTCCGAGATCCTCAATGTCACCTTTCTTATGTAGCAGGATCATTGTAGAGGTGTTCCAATCCTCAGGAATCTTTCCTTCATTAAGGCATCGAGTGAAAATTTGGGCGAGTACTGTTTCGATTTCTCCACTTGCTTCTTGTATGATGTCTACAGTAATTCCATCTTCTCCTGGAGCTTTTCCTCGCTTCATGTTCTTGATTGCATGTGCAACTTCTGCTGGAAGGACTGGAGTAACTCTGGTACTGGTATCTTTCATGATGTCTGGAGTGCATGTATCATCCCTTTCATATAATTTGGAGTAGAAATCTTTCACTCTTGTCAAAATTTCGCCTCTATTTCTTGTTACAGAACCATCTTCTTTTCTCAGTGCCATAATCTGTTTTCTTCCCTTACTGAGATGTCCCTTTGCTATCTTTAGGCTTTGGTTGTTTTCAATTGCTTTCCTCACTAGTTCACAGTTGAATTTTCTTACGTCTTCAGTGATACTTTTTCGTACTGTCTTGCATAGCTCTATATATTCCACTTTGAAAGTCACATCTTCTTTAGTTGTCCTCATCTCTCTTCTTTTTTGCATCAACATTTTGGTTTTTCCTGATAATTTGTTCACATGCAACTTGTTCTTAGACCCAGCTAATTTTGTTGCTGTTTCCATAAGAGCTTTGGTTACTTTTCTGTTAACTTCAGAGATGTCCACTTCTTCCGATGTTAGGCCTTCTAAAGCAGAGAACCTGTTCTTTAGTTCCAACTTGAAGGTATTATGGTGTTTTTTAAGGTTGGTTATGTCAATAGATTTTGTTTGTCGTATGAGCTTGCCACGTTCAAGTTTAGTGTTGAGGTGCATCTTACATCTCACCAATCTATGGTCACTACCTGTGTTGAACTTGTTCAGCACACTGCAGTCTTCTATGACGAATTTTTTGTTACACATAATAAAATCAATTTCACTTGTCGTCCCATTTGGATGTCTCCATGTCCATTTCCTGTGTGGCTTTTTCTTGAAGAAGGAGTTCAAGATGAAAAACCCTTCTGCCTCTGCAAACTCAACGAGAGTATTTCCACGCTGGTTTCTGTTGCCGTGACCGAATTTACCTACTGAAGTTTCATTCTGTTGCCGTTGCCCTATTTTTGCATTGAAATCTCCCATAATTATTTTCAAGTGCTGCTTACCTTTATTATTTAGATGACAAATTTCCTCATAAAATTCTTCAATTTCTTCTTCAGGATGACTTGTGGTGGGTGCATAAGTTTGAATAATCTGAGCCTGGTATCTTTTCGAGAGTTGGATAACAAGTCGTGCAGCTCTGTCAGAGGAACTTTCAACTTCTACAACTTTATCCTTCAGTTTCTTGTTTATTATAAATCCAACACCACTAGTTCTGCCAGTATCTGTCCCACGATAGTAGAAGAGATGTCCACTTTTCAGTTCGATGAGATCTTCTCCTTTTCTCCTTACCTCACTTAGCCCCACGATGTCCCACTTGATCCTTTGTAGTTCCTCTTCCAATTCAAGAAGCCTTGAATCCGAAGATAGGGAGCGTCCATTGTAAGTAGCCAAGGTCAGCATCAGATGGCAGCCTAGTCCGGTCCTCCGGGGATTCTTAGCACCCTCTGCCTTCATGTCGCACTGGCCGCTGCCTTGGCCAGGTACATTCCAGCTGCCGGAGACTGAGGGCCAAGATTTAAGTTGTGGAATCATTTTGGAGGGGTTTGGCCATAACTCACCACGCTGGCCAAGCGGGTTGGTGAGTGTGGGATAGAATTTCCTCTAATCCCGATGGTATAGTTATACCGCTATTGGCGGTCGTCAGAGCCCCTTTAGTGGGAACAGGATGCACCACGAGAAGGCGGGGTTGACATTTGTCAAGGAGAGGCTGTGATGTTACGCATCACCTGACCTTACATCCCCCATATATATATATATATATATATATATATATATTCTATAAAGAAGATACCTAAGCAAAAAAATACATATATAATTTTGACTCACACCTAGTACAACATAGAAAAGGTTATGTATCTACCTGTGTGAGTAAAAGGAGAAAAGATAAAAAAATAAAATAAAACAACTGAATGTAGAAGGTGTCGAGAATACTGAGCCTTGGCTTTATCAAGGACCAGCAAAAACTCTGCATTTTCTCACTTCCACAAAGACCTAGTTGGAAATGGGTTTCTGCAAGGCCATAGATGCAAGTAACATTCCCACCTAAAATAGTTTAAAAAATATATATATAAGTCATGTCCTCCGTAGAGTAGCATGACCTAGCACTAGTTAACAATTTCGCTTGCATCCATTAACCTTCATGGCCCGACCCATGCTCTTCATCTGTTACTATTAAACAGAGAGAAGAAGATTAAAGAGAACTCAAGCTGTGAGAGTGACATAATAATTAGAAATGATTTTCAGCTATAACGAAATTCCAAGTTCGTTTGAGAGAGAATTTAAACCTGAAAAACAATGCAAAAGAAATCCAAATTTTACATTGCAATTAAAAAAGGAAACGTTAATTTATAACGAACAGATTTTTGAAAGAAAACTTGAGTCTAAAACCCCCTACTCTACAACTTATGACAGCACGAAAACGAGAATAAGTTAAAGATAATAATTAACTAAAGAAAACTTTGTGAAAGTTATATACCTTAAACAGTTAGTTGCAATATGTACAAAGTATTTCAGCAGTGCTTTAAGTGCATAATTAATTAGTTATTAAGAACTTAACTACTTTGAAAAAACAGCGCATAGACAGCGCATAGAAAAGGAACAAGCTTAGCCATCTTCTGTTCCTAGGTACCCCAAAAGACGCTCAAAGTTACAAAGAAAAGTAAGAGTTAAAACCCGCAAAAATGTTAACAGACAAACCAATGCTTAAAAGCTGAAAAGCTAAAAAACGACAGAGAAAAGGTACATGAAGTACAAACATTGAACTTATAAAACCTAGAACCCAAAAACAAGGAAGAGAGCTTACCTCTTGTGTGACAAAAACTTTTCTCCTCACAAGAGAAGAACATGGCTGACCTCTTATATAATATATATATATATATCATCATCATCATCATCATTGTCAACCATTATCAATCCACTGCTGGACGAAGGTCTCCCCAAGTTTCCTCCACAACGGTCTGTCTTGTGCCAGTCTCCTCCATGTCACTCCCGCATATTTACGAATTTCATCCACCCATCTCCCATGTGGTCTTTTTCTGGGTCTTTTCCTGTCCCTTGGAATCCAATCTAAAATTTCGGCTGTCCATCTATGGTCTGTCCTTCTGGCAGTATGTCCAGCCCATTGCCATTTCAGGGATTTAACTCTGATCATGATGTCTTCCACTCTCGTCATTTTTCGGATCCACGAGTTCCTCTTCTTATCTCTCCTGGTTATACCAAGCATGCACCTCTCCATGCTTCTTTGAGTTGTCTGCAGCCTTTGTATGTCTCTTTTAGTTAAGGTCCACGTCTCTGCACCATACGTAAGCACTGGAAGGATGCATTGATCAAACACTTTTCTTTTAAGACATAATGGCATATTGCTCTTGAAAATTATGCTGTTTCTTCCAAAAGCTCTCCAGGCAAGTTTTGTACGCCGATTAATTTCTTCATCAATGTGACCCTCACTTGATATCTGCTGTCCAAGATAAACATACGTATCTGTATATCTCCAGTTTTTCTCCATCAATCGATAAATCTTCATTTCTTGTAAAAGCATTGAACATCACTTTTGTCTTCTGAAAGTTCATTTTTAATCCCACTTCTTTACTCTTGTCAGCAAGTTCCTGGATCATACTCTGCAGCTCTGATGGGGTAGTTGCAAAAATGACTACGTCATCAGCAAAACGAAGGTGGGTTAGATAATCTCCATTAATCTTTATCCCTTTGTTTTCCCAGTTCAGTGATTGAAAGACATTTTCCAATGTGGTATTAAAGAGCTTCGGAGATATGGTGTCACCTTGTCTCACTCCCTTTCCAATTTTTATGTGTGTTGTATTTTCAAACAGCCGAATCTTTGCACTTGCATTTTCATAGATGTTATTAATAATATTAATGTATGCATCTTCAATACCGCAGGATTTCAGAGCCGTGGTAACTGCTGATGGTTTCACCGAATCGAAGGCTTTTTCATAATCGATAAAAGCCATGCACAATGGAAGTTCATATTCCCTCGCTCTTTCAATGAGTTCTCTCAGTACGTGGATATGATCTATTGTGCTGTAGCCACTCCTGAATCCAGCTTGTTCTCTCGGTTGAGCCATGTCCAGTGTTACCTTCAAGCGGTGTGAAAGAACTTTAGTGAAGATTTTATAAACCACTGATAGGAGGCTGATAGGTCTGTAGTTCCTGAGATCCTCAATGTCACCTTTTTTATGTAGCAGGATCATTGTAGCATTGTTCCAATCCTCAGGAATCTTCCCTTCATTAAGGCATCGAGTGAAAATTTGGGCGAGTACTGTTTCAATTTCTCCACTTGCTTCTTGTATGATGTCTATAGTAATTCCATCTTCTCCTGGAGCTTTCCCCCGCTTCATGTTCTTGATTGCATCAGCAACTTCTGCTGGGAGGACTGGAAGAACTCTGGTACCTTTCATGATGTCTGGAGTACATGTATCATCCCTTTCATATAATTTGGAGTAGAAATCTTTCACTCTTGTCAAAATTTCGCCTCTATTTCTTGTTATAGAACCATCTTCTTTTCTCAGAGCCATAATCTGTTTTCTTCCCTTACTGAGATGTCCCTTTGCTATCTTAAGGCTTTGGTTGTTTTCAATTGCTTTCCTCACTAGCTCACAGTTGAATTTCCTTACGTCTTCAGTGATACTTTTTCGTGTTGTCTTGCATAGCTCTATATATTCCACTTTGGAAGTCACATCTTCTTTAGTTGTCCTCATCTCTCTTCTTTTTTGCATCAACATTTTGGTTTTTCCTGATAATTTGTTCACATGCAACTTGTTCTTAGACCCAGCTAATTTTGTTGCTGTTTCCATTAGAGCTTTGGTTACTTTTCTGTTAACTTCCGAAATATCCACTTCTTCCGATGTTAGGCCTTCTAAAGCAGAGAATCTGTTCTTCAGTTCCAACTTGAAAGTATTATGGTGTTTTTTAAGGTTGGTTATGTCTAATTTAGGGCCACTGGTTCCAGGGAAAGGAGAGAGCTAGTGCTGTAAGACAAATACAACATCCATGCCTCACCGGGATTCGAACCTGGACCTATCTGGGAAGACCGATCAGAAGCCATCACTTAGACCACTGCACCACCAGGGCGGCCCGCTTCCAAAGACATCTTACTCGATGATATGGGGCGGATTTGAATGTTTGCACCCTGAAACGGCCCCAATTTGAGCCTCAACATTTCAGTGTTTTCTTATCAAAATGGTGAAATCTTGTTTCTTGAATGCTAAAACGTGCAAATCCGGAAGTCTCGTTTCGCCCAATCAATATATATATATTTTTTAATACTGAGAGAGTAAAAAGGTGCGAGGTGAAATTGGGAAAGGGGGAAGGGGGGGGTGTGTGAGGAGGAAAAGGTTTTGAAGACGTAAATGTACCGCGTGTTCTTGCACATGTTTAATTAGCACTACACCACTGCACGTGACGCTTTGCAGTGTTATGCAGTAAGTGGAAAAATGAAGAGTTAAGCAAGAATTGGTATTGCTACGTCATCGCTCAAAATTGGCACTTGAGATAATGAATTATGTGCTTCCCGTCAGTGCCGGACTGAGAGACCTATAAACAGCCTTGGAATCGAATTTTTTCCGGCCCACTGTTTGGGAAAAATTACCAACGTACACCAACCCAACAATTGACGATACACCGATGAGCCATTGTATTATGACCCCCCCCCCCATCCTAGAGAAATGGGCGCGCCTGGAGATCGAACGGTGGCTCAGGTGAAGTTCACATAGCAGTATATATACAACCCGAGGACCGGCTTTCGGTCAGTAGAGTGTTCCGAGTCAGAATGAGAAAAGCTGCCGATTGATCGGAGTTTTGATAAAGGACAAATTGTGATGGCACGGAGCCTCGGAACTACGATCTCGGAAACGGCGCGGCTTGTGGGTTGTTCACGTTCCGCTGTAGTGAGTACGCATCAAAAGTGGTGCAAAAATGGTCAAACGATGAAAAGTCGTCCAGCCGTCTGTCGTCCGCAGCTCATTGATGCCAGGGAGGAACGGAGACAGTTGCGTATATGGTTCACAGCGACCTCAGGGCCACAGCGTGACACCCGCAGCTACAACAGTGGTGATCAGGGCAATGCGTCACAGCACACAGTTCTTCGCAGCCTTCAGCTCATGGGCCTGCATAGCCGAAGACCCAGCCGGGTCCCCATGTTCACTGCACGTCATCGCCAACAACGCATGAAATGTGGTATCTCCTGGTCGACATTAATGGACTGAAACGAGTCCGCCCGATATTTTGTAATATATAAAATGAAAACTAACAACATACGTATATACACTATCTACCAACAAGTAATTGGACACCTGTGATAGCAAAGGAAAACAAAGTTTATTCACCTTTAATAGTTGGTGGAGCCTCCACGAGCGGCGATTACAGCTGCAACCCTCCGGGGCATACTCTCAACCAGGCGTTGTACGACGACTAGCGGTATTTTCTTCCACTCGGCTTGGAGAAGACGAATCAGTTCCTCCGCCGTTTTCGGAAGGTGGGGGACCTCGCAACATGACAGGTGGCATTGTCATTCTGAAAGTAACATGGGTCCACCCCGTAAAACAGCCAAAACGTAGGAAGCACATGGTCATCCAAAATGGTGCAGTAGGTCTCGGCGTTGAGTCTACCAGGAATTGCGACCAAGGGTCCCATGCCATACCAGGAGAAACACTCCCACAGCATAATTCCAGCGTCGCCGAACTTCACAGTTGGCACAATAAATTCCGGCAGGAGGCGTTCTCCAAGCAGACGCCAAACCCAGACCCTGCCATCCGGACGGTAGAGGGTGAACCTTGATTCGTCGCTCCAGAGAACCTGTTTCCACTGTTCAACGGTCCACTGTGGACGTTATTTGCACCACGTTAGCCGAGCAGCGCTATTGGACTTGGTGATCAAAGGCTTGTGGGCGGCAGCACGTCCATGATAACCGAGCAGATGGACTTTCTTACGGATGGTATTCATCGAAAGAACACTCCCGGATGCCTGTTGAAACTCCTCGCGGATGTGGCCCATCGATTTGGTGCGGTTCTTCCGAATTTCTCTGGCCAGCACCCGTTGGTCTCTAACTCCCAGTTTTGTGGGTCTGCCGGTTCGGGGCACATTCCGACAGTCACCTCTCATCTTCCACTTGCCAATCACATAGGCCACTGTCGATTTTGGGTACTTCAACTCGCTGGATATATCACGTATGGATCGGCCATTTCTGTGATACCCGACGATTACACCTTTCTCGAAATCAGAGAGCTCCGAACTGCATGGCATCTTGCATGCAACTGGTTGCGTTGTCGTTTTCCACACGATATTTAACGGCGGCGGCCGTGAGGTGTATCAGGACCGCAGATATCGTCGATTGCAGGGGTGTCCAATTACTTGTTGGTAGATAGTGTATATATACGTACGTGCTTACAGTTTTATGAGGGCAATTTCCATAGTAGCGGAAAAGACTTTGAGAGAGTCTCTGAATGTAGTAATCCACCACTAGGGAGAAACTGCGAAGAAAGTCTCTGAGTAGAATTAGTCAATGCACTCGGCTGAAGCTCTAAGTGCAACTGACTTTTTCGTAGATTGTAAGTGCAAGTGACCAACACTCAGCAATATTGTTTTGGTCCAGATTCTCAGAGAGTTTTTAACAAACGCAATAACGAGACTTGAAAAATGGGGGGGGGGAATTATGAATCAATAGAATTCGAATAGTAAATAGTAACACTGTTCTAGTGATCCGATTTATTGGCGTAGGAAATAAACACATAAGTGTTTCCAAGCTTTCGCACATCAACCAGATGGCTTTTTCAAGGAAGTTAGACAGAAACTGCAAACTGAAAAATAGAACGCTTAATATTTATCCAAAAAGCCAGAGCCAAACATTCCAGTCTTCCTGTGCCGCAGCTATACGTTATTTAGGCTCAATTCCCTACATACCAAGTGTGTCTTATAAACTCAAAAACGCCCTCAAGAACATGAACTACGGCGTCGGCATAAGGTCCCCTGCATCTTTACATACTATACTAAAAAGAAATAGTGAAAAACCACCTCTCTCCTGCGAAGCAGGCGTTTATGCGATCCCCGTACAGTATCCGAACGGCTCTAAACGTTACTACATTGGAATGACCAAGCGTTCGTTTGGAATCAGAGTCAACGAACATAAAGGGACACAAAATACGGTAAAGTAACCACGGCACTATCAAGAGAAGTCAAATTCAAGTCAGCTACTCCTATGTGGGATGATATAAAGAAATTAGCTAGCTACTCTACCCCTAAATGTACAGCCATTCGGGAAACCTTGGAGTTCATTACTAACAGCGATATTTGCAATGATTGTGTCTCGCTCGAGTTGCCACGAATTTGGAACCAATTCTTCAAGTAACGCCTATTCTCTACCAGGGTCCCGCGTGCAACCAAAGTGATGCCTCGTATCTTTAATGAATGTAATGTCGCATCTATTTATTGTCAAGTTCCCGCGTTCAAATTGTTAAGCGTTCTATTTTTCAGTTTGCAGTTTCTGTCTAACTTCCTTGAAAAAGCCATCTGGTTGATGTGCGAAAGCTTGGAAACGCTTATGTGTTTATTTCCTACGCCAATAAATCGAATCACTAGTACAGTGTTACTAGTTACTACTTAATTGGTGTACTGTTCCTCGTTATAAATAATTCGAATAGTTACTTAATCCTAGTGGTCTGCGTTGGTCTCCTGCGACCTTCGCACCTTTCCGCCTCTTTATGGTCATGCTTCCGATCCCGCAAGAGTTGTCACATTTATTTCATTTTGGTTCGATCAACCTCAGCAAAGATGCTGTCAGTTCCTGTTTATTCTGTTAACGCCTCTGAGGAAACTGACCTGGTTCGATACACAGAATCACACGCGTTAAAATATGAGTCCTGACTTATTCTGTAACAGTAACAAATAAGTATTAATTTAATTCAATTTATTCCGTGGCTTGGGAATTATCGCACTGCCGGTATATGGGAGAATTCGCAGATTTCCGCATCAGCCCGTCTCACCGACTCAGACAACTTAACGTACTTTAGCTCGTCCTCTACAGTAATTCTCATAATCAGTCTTACTGCTCCATCTCCGCAGGAAAACACAAAACAAAAGACAACAGCAACAACAAAAAAAGAAAAAAAAAGAGGCTTTTACAAGACTTTCCGTTCCCTTCAAACCCTTAAGAACGTCTGCCCACAAAAAACAAGTGTTTCCCCTCAACCAGACAATTTCTACACTTTTTTCGTCCATGGAACTTTTTTTAAAATCTCGTCTTTACTAATGGTGTTCAGGAATTAATCTTCACCTGCCTGGCTACATGTAAATTTCCCCTTAAGAGCACATCTCTCATTCACACATCCTAAAGCGGTAATCCCTTGCCACAACACAAGTACACTACTTTGACATAACTTACTTATATTCTCAACCTAATCAAATACTGCAAATCTCTTGTTGGTGAACACCAGCAGTCCATAAACACACATGCAGTGCAACGTCCTGAACACTCTACTGGGGCTAACGTCAGTTCCAATAGTCTCACATAGGGTTTGACAGTGGTAACCCATGTCGCGCAGCGTTCTTCGTCCTGTACTGGTGCTTAGTCCCAATAGTCCCACATAGGGTTTGCGTGATTTGAAACAATGATTAGCGGTTCGTCGACGACTGCTTATGGTAACCCATGTCGTACAACGTCCTTCGTATTGTTCTGGTGCTAACATCAATCCCCATAAAGTCTCACGTAGGGTTTGCGTGATTTGAGACAACGATTAGCGACTTGTGGATGGCTGCTTATGGTAACCCATGTCGTGCAGCGCCCTTCGCACAGTACTGGTGTTAACATCAGTCCCAAGAAATAGTTTGACGTTGGGTTTGCGTGATTTGAAACAATGATTAGCGGCTTGTCGATGACTGCTCATGGTAACGCATGTCGTGCAACGTCCTTCGTACTGTTCCGGTGCTAACATCATTCATAATAAAGTCTCACGTAGGGTTTGCGTGATTTGAAACAATGATTAGTGGCTTGTGGATGAATGCTCAGATGGTAACCCATGTCGTGCAACGTTCTTTGCACTGTACCGGTGCTAACATCAGTCCCAGTAAATATTACTCATGTAGGGTTTCCGTGATTTGAGACAATGATTAGCGGCTTGTGGATGGCTGCTTATGGTAACCCATGTCGTACAGCGTCCTTCGCACTGTGCTGGTGCTAAGATCAGTCCCAATAGTCTAACATAGGGTTTGCATAATTTGAGGCAATGTTGATTTGCATTTTGAGATGAAAGTCCTTTGTAGAGCTCTACTGTCACATTCTGTTAGCTTCGAAGGAATACCGGATCGTTTCTTCGCAGAATCAGCCTCAGTCCACTGCAATGCGCATATCATATCACCAACATCCGACCTACGAATCTTCAGTGGCGCCGAAGGGTCACGCACAGACCGATTGCTGATGTGGCACCCTATGATCAGACCACGGTGAAAATCATTTAACATTGTCGATTGGGACATCTTACATTCACAGTCGTACTGTTATCTCATCACAGCTTTACGAGCATATTCATAGTTGGGGGTGTGACGTGGTGCTTTTGTATGACCTAAATTCACCATCAATAGAGGGGTGGCCGGATATTATCAGCAGGGAAGTGCATGTGCATTTCACGCTCATTTATTGGCCGATTCTCGAAATTAGCGTTCCATGTTCGATTTTCAAGCTCATTTATTGGCCGATTCTCGTAATTAGCGTTCTATGTTCAATTTTCATGCTCATTTATTGGCCGATTCTCGTAATTAGCGTTCTATGTTCGATTTTCATGCTCATTTATTGGCCGATTCTCGTAATTAGCGTTCTATGTTCGATTTTCATGCTCATTTATTGGCCGATTCTCGTAATTAGCGTTCTATGTTCGATTTTCAAGCTCATTTATTGGCCGATTCTCGTAATTAGCGTTCTATGTTCGATTCTCATGCTCGTTTGTTGGCCGATTCTCGCAGTTAGCATTCTATGTGTTTTTAATTAGCGTTCTGTGTTCGATTTTCATGCTCATTTATTGGCCGATTCTCGTAATTAGCGTTCTATGTGCAATCTTACATATCGCTTCTGGTTTGCTGTTGCGTGTTTTAATAAAAAAAAACTCCAAGAATTTCAGTTACTTTTCCCATCTATTTTTCTAAACATACGAATAAGAATTTCCGATTTAATGTACAGCATTTATTTTGTTCGTATAATTTGCATTATTTATTTGGTCTATATACGGTTAGATCACATAGTTCGACAATACTCACGGTTATTCCCTAACTGAAATGACAAAAAATACAAGAAAATTGTGCGGATGGGGAATAGAAATACGAGGAAATGTACACCTACATTTTACGCAACTTTTTTTTTTTCTTTTGTGTTTGAGAAGCTGTCGAGCACAGCTTCGCACCCAGCACCATCTCTTTGCCATTTGTCATGGATGTTCTAATATGCACGGATATCTCTTGCAAGAAAGCCGTTCAAGGTACGTGTAAAAAGGATGTTTTAGGACATATATCGATCGATGCTGCTCTGAGGATATTCAAAAAGGGCAGTTCTTATAAAGTGCGCTGTGCAATTTCTTCGTGACTTCAAGAATGATTTTGTAGGAGTGGGAAAAGGTGTTCTATAGTTCTTATAAGCAAATGAACATGAGTTTAGCCTTACTCAACATCAGAGGCGGGTTTAAACAATATAGCGTCCTGGGCCAAGAAAAATGATATGCCTCTAGGAAAACGTGTTTTAAATTAAAAATAACAAAATCCTTCCGATTTGAATTTCATATTTAACTTATATATAGATTTTTTTGTCACAAAAAGAATCAGCATATTCTCAAGAACAACTGAGGAATTTTTAGCACATGAATTACTTAATAAAAAACTGGGCATGGAAAAAAATAATAATCAAAAAAAATAATTTAAGTATTTAAAAATACGTATTAAAATTTTAAATATTTTCATATTTAAAATTTTAATATATATTTTATTAAAATATTAAAAAAATAATATATATTTTATTTAAAAATATATTAAATATATATTTTATTAAAAATTAATATACATTTTTTATTTAAATATATTTATTAAAATATTAAAAATATATATATATATATATATATATTTTATTTAAAATATTTAAAAATTTTAAATATTTTCTCACAAGTTTAATTTGACTGTCGAGTGTTATTATAAATATTTCGTTTATAAATACACTATCTACCAACAAGTAATTGGAGACCCCTGCAATCGACGATATCTGCGGTCCTGATACACGCCACGGCCGCCGCCGTTAAATACCGTGAGGGAAACAACAGCACAACCAGTCGCATTCAAGATGCCACGCAGGTTGGAGCTCTCTGATTTCGAGAAAGGTGTAATCGTCGGGTATCACAGAAATGGCCGATCCATACGTAACATATCCAGCTAGTTGAAGTACCCAAAATCAACAGTGGCCTACATGATTGGCAAATGGAAGATGAGAGGTGACTGTCGGAATGTGCCCCGACCCGACAGACCCACAAAACTGGGGGTTAGACTTTCAGAATGACAATGCCACCTGTCATGTTGCGAGGTCCACCATGGCTTGGTATGATGACAATGGGGTTTATCGAATGGACTGGCCTGCGCAGAGCCCGGACCTTAACCCTATCGAGCACCTCTGGGACGAGTTGGAGCGTCGACTTAAGGTATGCCCCCACCGTCCGAAATCGGTGGAGGAACTGACCTGTCTTCTCCAAGCCGAGTGGAAGAAAATGCCGCCAGCCGTCGTACAACGCCTGGTTGAGAGTATATCCCGGAGGGTCGCAGCTGTAATCGCCGCTCGTGGAGGCTCCACCAACTATTGAAGGTGAATAAACTTCGTTTTTCTTTGCTATCACAGGTGTCCAATTACTTGTTGGTAGATAGTGTATAAATGAATTGCTAAAACCAAGCCATTTCATTTTATTGGGTTGATGCATTAGTTCATGCCGTCTTTTTCACTCTTTTTATTGGGTTGATGCATAAGTTCATGCCGTTTTTTTCAGTCTTTTTATTGGGTTGATGCATAAATTTATGGCGTTTTTTTCCCCCGCTCTACAGGAATGTATTACATCAGAAGGGAAAACGGAATCAATCAACTACGTATTCCCCTCCATTATTTACGATGGTGTCCCAACGTCTGGATAGTCTGCGATGCCATTCTTGAAAAAACGTGCAGGCTTTGCTGCGAAGAAATCATCAAGGAAATTCTGGAGATCAACGTCATTGTTGAACGTTCTGTCACGGAGTGCATTCGACAGAGATCGGGACAGGTGATAGTCTGAAGGCGCGACATCATGGGGAATAGGCCGAATGTGGAAGGATCTCCCATTTCCTGTCCTGAATGGCCATTTTTGTCATGTTTGCCCTGTGAGGGCGTGCGCTATCATGTTGGAGAAGAACACCATGGCGTCGATGTGGCCGTTTCTGCTGAATTGCTCCCTCCATACGGCGGAGCTTCTCACAATAGAGTCCAGCGTTGATGGTCCGATTCTTCGGCAGCATTTTCCAGTGACTAATGCCTTCCATGTCCTACCAGACACACAACATGATCTTTGCAGGATGAAGGTCATGTTTTGGACGTGGTGTGGGCGTCTTGTTTGGGCTTAACCACTCTCTCCGATGCCTGAAATTAACGTACAGGTACCACTTTTCTTCTCCAGTAACAATACGTCACAGAAAGGGTTGTATTGCTGAGAACATTAGTGAAAACGGGTGAGCAAGGAACCACATATGGCAACACGCTGATTCTTGTTGTCCTCGGTGAGAGTATGAAGCATCCAAGACCCCAATTTCTGGACCTTTCCCATTCTTTCCAGGTGTCGCACCACTGTGGCCTGATCACAATTCATCTCAGTAGCCGATTTGCGTATAGTTTGACGCGGCTCTAAATGAATGAGATGGTTCAAACGACCCTCATCAAAGTGAGATGGACGACCTGAGCGTGGAGAGTCGTTGAGATCAAAATTGCCACCTCGGAGCTGCTCAAACCATTTGGCGGTTATCCTCGGAGCAACAGCATCCTCCCCATACACAGCACAAATTTGTCGAGTAGCCTCGGCGGCTGAGGATGAGATGTCGGAAATGTTCATTCCTCTCTACTTGACATTCCATACTTCCGGATCTGAAAACCAAAAAACCATTAGCCACAATCACACAACGCAATATGATTCAGATACACGATATTACTGACTACATTTTGATATAGTACAACTGACCATCTGCACCGCCACTACTGACGTGGGAAACACTAGTGAAATAAAACGGCATGAACTTATGCATCAACCCAGTATACTTATAAATGAAATTGCTTGATTTTAACATACTTATGAAATATTTATTTGCCTTACAAATTTTGCATTAAATTTTCAACGTAAGCAATATTATTTTTAGAATTAAAAAAAAACCCCGCTTACTGTAAACCGATTGAATGGCTGAGAGAACGAGAAAATCAGTAAACATAAATTGGTAAAATTACTTAGAATTAAAATATTTTTCATCTTGATTTCTTTGTAAAAAAATCTTCCACTATGTCATTAAACGTCAATATTTCCACAGTACTTGTTTTAAGTGACAGCTGCAAATGCACTCGTTCTTTCCTGAGAACTAGATATCCTAAAAACGAGTAGTATGAATAGATTTCAAAGGGGAAAAACTTCGTTCTGTAGAGGCTTTACCGATAGTATGCATATAGGTGAATCCTTAGGGTAACATCAATGTTCAGAAAAGTTGAATCGATCAGTTTTTCCCTAATAGAACTGCAACATATCCGCAACAGGACTGTTGCAATATTTATATAAAGATAATACAATGTTTGTCACAAATACTTTATTTTTTCAAGTCGACCGAGGTTTTGCTGTGTTCTGACCTAGCTTCATCAGGACGAATTTCACGTAAATATTCAAATTGTCTATGATATCATAAATGTTGTTTACAATTCAGCTACGAAACTGAAAATAACGGATGCTTACCATTCTTTGACGTCCTGGTTACTCGCTCAAATGGATCTCTCGCAACTACAATTTATTGGAAGCCTTTCGCTGGTTTCTCACCTCCACATGCCAAGTCCAATCACTCTTAGCAACAAAAACTTAGCGCCTTTTACAGCTGCGTTTATCAAACGATACATACTGTATATGTTCGAAAAAAAAACTGTCTGGAAAAGGAACTTGCTTTCGTAAACGTTTTACAGTACAGCGAGGATACAACCCTTCGATTATATATAAGGCTCTAACAAAATTCCGGAAACTGAAGACTATCTCCGCGTTAACTCCTGTGATGTGCTCATTACGAGAGAACTTTGCCATTATTCTATTTTTTCATGACATTGCCTTCACAATTTAAACAATTCTTAAAACCTTTAATTTTAAAGTGATTCTTAAACCCATAAACAAAATGAACTTTTTAGGATCAAAGGACTTTGTTGAAGACAAAAACTCGTGGGGAATTTATCATGTAGCACTTCGTATACAGGACAGACCCGTAGAACCTTGCGTTTCCGATTGAAAGAGCACAAGACTTATATTCGGAACTGTGACCTAAAGAAGTCATCGATGGCTAAATGGCTAAACACTGTTACGAAAAGGACCATACATTTCTCTTTGAAGAAGCAAAACTAATTGACAATCCAGATTCAACCACCAAACTTGATATTTTGGAAGCTTTCTATATATATATCAGAATTATTTGCAACTTGTTAACGACATATCCATACCATTCTATCAAGCGCGTGGAAGCAACTAATCAAAACCCATGACTCTAAACAACATTTATGCCATCGTGTACAATTTGAATAACTGCAAAATATCCGCAACAGTACTATTCGAAAAGCATGAATATTTGCGTGCCATTCGTCTTGATGAAGCTAGTTCAGAACCCAGCGAAACCTTGGTCGACTTGAAAAATTATACAGAGGATGAGTCGAAAGTTTTGCAATATTTGGATCACTTCATATCTTCATACGTACCTTTACGACGAAAGCTGATTAGCATTCAAAGAATTGGACATCGTGTTGCCCCGTCTTTAGCCATCTCTCTATCAGTTCTTCGATTACGTGGCGGTACCGGTTCTTGTCTTTCGAGTCGAAGAACTCCTTCACCCCAGCCGCCACCTTCTCCTGGTTGTTGAAACGCCGCCCGCGAAGGAAGTGGGCCATAGACCGGAACAAGTAATAATCCGATGGGCAAGGTCCGGACTATATATGCTGCGTGTGGCGTCAGTTCGATGCGCTCAAGTTCCTGGAGTTTTTCCCGGGGTCGTTCGCGCGGTATGAAGCCGAGCGTTGTCCTGCTGTAGGAGAGAGCGCTTTCTGTTCACCAGTGCCGGGTACTTCTCTTCCAAAAGGGCATGCATATGCTACAGCTGTTCAGGGTAGAGGTTGGCATTGATGGTCGAACCGTCTGGAACAAATTCGAAAAGCATTATCCCCTTGAAATTCCACCAGACGCAGAGCATCACCTTGTGCTCGAAGCGCCCACGTTTGGCAACAGGTTCAGGAAGCTGGCCCGGGCTCAACCACTGCCACTGTGTTTTAGGATTATGGAAGTAGACCCACTTTTCATCGCACGTAACAATTCTTTTGATGAAATGTACATCGCGCGTGTTTTCTAGGAGTTTCGTGCACACTTCCACTTGGCGTTTTGCTTCGGCTAGCGTCAGTTCGTGAGGGACAATACGGCAGCTCCTGTAGACCTTGCCGAGGTCCTGAAGGTGACGAACCACGGTGGTCTGTGGTATGCCCAGCTCGCCTGATAATCTCAGAGTGCTGGTTGCAGGATTTGCCTCTACGGCTTGCCGCACGGCCTCGAATCCACGGATCACGGCCTACCTGACCTTGGCTGATCGTCGAGGTTTCCGTCACCTGAGCGAAATTTCTTGAACCATCTGGTTGCGGTGCTGTGGTCCACGGAACCTTACCCTTTCGCATGACAAATGTTTCGTGTTATTTGAGCAGCGTTATGGCCGAGTTCAGACTCGTAAAGAATAGTCTCCTAATTAGCCGGTTGTGGCTGTTGATCTTTTAGGCTTACTTCAAAACGTGACATAGCCGGCGCAGCACATGAGTTTATGCAAATATTGCAAAACTTTCGACTCACCCTCTGTATACATATTTGTGAAAAACGTTGTATTATCTTAATATAAATAATCGTCACAAAACTTTAGTCTCTGATTTCAAGAACGTTGCAATATTATTAGGAAGCACTTGAACCTGCCACTGACTTACCTTAATTATGCCAACCTTTCTGAAAATGCAGACATTCTGTAAAAATGCAAATTTTTCGGTGACGCAGATCGAAATCGCTTCTCCACGCTCCGGAAGTAGTTCTTCTAACCGACAAAACTACAGCGACGTAATGCATCCCTGCAGATTTGTCGACTTGCCTCACTTGTATAGTACGTCACAACTCTTGTTCGGATTTAGATAAATAACCCAACTGGGGCTGCACGCTGAGAAATGTATTGTGTAATTGGTTCAGTCCCCTCCCCTTCCATTCACACTTTCCTGGGGCCCAAGCTCTTGAAGAAATCTGCTTCATGATGTAAACCATTCAGATTTCGAGCTTTCCACTGTCACCCTCAGATTTGTTAAAACATCTTGTAAAAATTTCCCTCTTCAGCCTCCCACGCTTACGTACCCTCGGCTGTCAGCGTACTCTACTAAAAAAATGCCCTCTCCTCTCTGTTTTGAGTTCTGAGTTTGACCTTGCCAGTAAAAAGCAACTTCGCTGTCTTACTGAACTCTCCTTATGCCGTGATCCTTATCAATCTCTCGGTCGTTATAGCTTCAAAATGAATTGATATTTTTAATAATTAAATAAATTGAAAGAGTATTAATACATTTATAATATAGAGTATACTCAGTAGACAAAGCAGTATAGATAGGGGTGATGGGAAGCTGACGTGGGCATCAAACACGCCGAGTGGAACAGAACCAAACCAAACGCAGACGGTAAATATAGGTGGACAACAGGGCTTTCCAACAGTGGTATTGCAATCGATGAACATGGGTAAACGTGAGCGACTTTGATCATAGACGCATTGACAGATGGCTTATTCTATCGCTTAAGTGGAAAGAACCCTATGGTTCCAGAGGGTAACAGTATGAAGGGTGTACCGCCAGTATACCATCGACGAACGTACAAGCGTTCGGAGAGCAAGCGGCGACCAACCACACGCTATTGATTACGGGAGTTGACGTAGACTATCCAGGCTCGTACAGACCAACCACACGCAATTGATTACACCAACACACGCTATTGATTACGGGAGTTGACATAGACCAACCACACGGAATGACCAACCACACGGAATGACCAACCACACGCATTGAATGATCAACCACACGCGTTGAATGATCAACCACACGCATTGAATGATCAACCATACGCATTGAATGACCAACCACACGCTTTTGATTACTGGAGTTGACGTAGACTATCCAGGCTCGTACAAACCAACCACACGCAATTGATTACACCAACACACTCTATTGATTACGAGAGTTGACATAGACCAACCACACGGAATGACCAACCACACGCATTGAATGACCAACCACACGCTATTGATTACGGGAGTTGACGTAGACTATCCAGGCTCGTACAAACCAACCACACGCAATTGATTACACCAACACACTCTATTGATTACGAGAGTTGACATAGGCCAACCACACGGAATGACCAACCACACGCTTTTGATTACTGGAGTTGACGTAGACTATCCAGGCTCGTACAAACCAACCACACGCAATTTATTACACCAACACACTCTATTGATTACGAGAGTTGACATAGACCAACCACACGGAATGACCAACCACACGGAATGACCAACCACACGCATTGAATGATCAACCACACGCATTGAATGACCAACCACACGCTTTTGATTACTGGAGTTGACGTAGACTATCCAGGCTCGTACAAACCAACCACACGCAATTGATTACACCAACACACTCTATTGATTACGAGAGTTGACATAGGCCAACCACACGGAATGACCAACCACACGCATTGAATGACCAACCACACGCTATTGATTACGGGAGTTGACGTAGACTATCCAGGCTCGTACAAACCAACCACACGCAATTGATTACACCAACACACTCTATTGATTACGAGAGTTGACATAGACCAACCACACGGAATGACCAACCACACGGAATGACCAACCACACGCATTGAATGATCAACCACACGCATTGAATGACCAACCACACGCTTTTGATTACTGGAGTTGACGTAGACTATCCAGGCTCGTACAAACCAACCACACGCAATTTATTACACCAACACACTCTATTGATTACGAGAGTTGACATAGACCAACCACACGGAATGACCAACCACACGCATTGAATGATCAACCACACGCATTGAATGATCAACCACACGCATTGAATGATCAACCATACGCATTGAATGACCAACCACACGCTTTTGATTACTGGAGTTGACGTAGACTATCCAGGCTCGTACAAACCAACCACACGCAATTGATTACACCAACACACTCTATTGATTACGAGAGTTGACATAGACCAACCACACGGAATGACCAACCACACGCATTGAATGACCAACCACACGCTATTGATTACGGGAGTTGACGTAGACTATCCAGGCTCGTACAAACCAACCACACGCAATTGATTACACCAACACACTCTATTGATTACGAGAGTTGACATAGGCCAACCACACGGAATGACCAACCACACGCTTTTGATTACTGGAGTTGACGTAGACTATCCAGGCTCGTACAAACCAACCACACGCAATTTATTACACCAACACACTCTATTGATTACGAGAGTTGACATAGACCAACCACACGGAATGACCAACCACACGCATTGAATGACCAACCACACGCATTGAATGACCAACCACACGCATTGAATGACCAACCACACGCATTGAATGACCAACCACACGCTATTGATTACGGGAGTTGACGTAGACTATCCAGGCTCGTACGACCAATCACACGCAATTGATTACCCCAACGTACGCTATTGATTACGGGAGTTGACATAGACCAACCACACGGAATGACCAACCACACGCATTGAATGACCAACCACACGCTATTGATTACTGGAGTTGACGTAGACTATCCAGGCTCGTACAGACCAACCGCTTGGCAAAGGCAGCGCAAATCACATCCAGTCTAAATGTCGGAGGTCCAAGCAGCGTCAGCAAGCAAACGGTACGTTGCACGCTGCATACCCCAGGCTACGGAAGCCGACGCTCTCTACTTGTGTGCCACTGTTGACTGCTCGCCATCTGACAGTATGCGACTCGCTTGGTTCCGGGAACATCAAAACTGGACCTCTGAAAAATGGCGCTGCGTCGTGTGGTCAGATGAATCCCGTTTTCAGCTCTACCGAGGTGACGGGAGGCTGCGGGTGTGGCGTCGACAGCACGAGGCCATGGCTCTATTCGCGCCAGGTGGGCTCTGTGAAAGGCGGTGGTGGCTCTGTGATGGTTCAGGGAGCATTCTTATGGGACACATTAGGTCTCCTAGTGTGTCTCATGCTGGTACCGAGCGTGCTAAACCACTGAGCGCTACCAGTATGTGCTAGCTGATCACCTATACACGCTTTCACTGCCTTCGCGCATCTTGCGGCCGATGGTTTATTTCAGCAAGACAATGCGCCTCCACACATGGCCGCAACCGCTCTCAAGGAACACTCATCAGAGTTTGGAACCATCTAGTAACTCTGAAGGTACCCGGAATAAAAACCTATGGAAGCTCTCTGGAATGCCGAGGGGCGGAACATCAGATCCATGCTTTCGTGAATGTCTTTTTAGCTAAAGAGAAAATGTGTTGCCACTCAGCATCTGAACCGTGAGAGACACTCAGGAATACGCTGTAGGTGATAATATTGTGACGACCCCCCCTCGCATAATTAATTGGCGAGAGGCGTGGCTAATTAACGGTAATTGAAACTTGATTAGGGGTTTTAATTAACAGAGAATTATAATTTAAACACTTGCGAGGGGCGGTATATTAAGAAAAGATCTTCTAGCACTTTGAATTCAAGTGGCGAGTTGCAGGTGTTTGCCACGAGAACAAAGAGCCCATAAACGGAAATGGGACGGGTCAGAGTTTAAAAGCTATTTCCCATGACTCAAAAATGTTTGGACGGCAAAAGCGTTTGAAGCTTTTGTCTGTGCCGCGCGCGAAACAATGGGAAAGCTCTTGGACTTGAAGAGCGGTTTATAATAAATATCTTGCGGTTTCAAGTGATAGAATTCACCGCTTAACAACTTTTTGGAGACCGGAGATTTTTTTATTTTTTTTTTTGATTGGAGGTTTAACGACCACCGCGAGCAACTCAATGGGCTATAAGCAGTCGCCCGTCCCTAATTTAGGGTCACTGGTTCCAGGGAAGGGAGAGAGCCAGTGCCGTAAGACAAACACAACATCCATGCCTCACCGGGATTCGAACCCGGACCCCTTACGGACGAATGATCAGAGGCCAGCGCCTTAGACCACTGCGCCACCGGGGCGGCGACCAGAGATTGTTGTTGAGAGGTACAGAATCCGTCAGGAGAGGCGAGAGAATGAGGAAGGATTTTTTCCTCACCCTAGAACAAATGCTTGCCGTCTGCGTGCTCTTGCGTTCTGAGCATAAGAAGGGAAACCAGCTAAAAGCATAAGCTGATGAATAACCAGCATGAACTTTACCTGAAAACTTTCTTCACCTCACCGTACCACGGATGCCTGCCGTAAGGAGCCATTTCAGGTGAAATGCAAAGAGAAATAAAATAATCACGAAATTGCCTCGCTCATGCAGAGAGGAGAGGAAAAACGCCTTCCATATACACTGCCCAGAGAGAGAGAGAGAGAGAGAGCTCTGAAGTAACCGCTAGCCTCTTCGTGAAGAAAGCGGGGAGAGAACTTTTGTGCGTGTGTCTGAGAACGTGCGTTCAGCGACTAGATACGACGTCGTTTTGACCAAGAGTCCGTAAGCAACGCGGCCTCCTCCCAAAGAGGAAACAGAGCTACCCGTAGTGCCAACATATTAGTGAATGTGAGTGAGTGTTTGTGTTATTGGTGTCATCAATACTGTGGATACTCGAGGACAGATGTAAGTACTTTTTATCAGCATTTTCTTTGCGGTCCATTGCGAATGAACAGACTTTTCGTTAGGACATATTTTCTGAAACACCGAAGAGGGCCAAAGCTAGCCGGAAGTTATAACCTTTGTTATTTAGAAGTGTCCTGTGTAATTTATGCATATATCTATTAAATCCCTGTTTTAATTGTTATACTGTGCCTCCATTGGTTTATTCTTGTACTGTGTCGGCTAATTGGCTAACGGATCCAGTGATTCGAATCGCAATCCGGAAAATAATTGAGCATTCTGACATCTAAGGCCCAAAGGTCGCAACGATATGTATGACGAAATTTTTATCACGTCATGTATTCCACGATTTGGTCACGTTAGCTTAAGTCGACTACTCTACGAGATATTCCAGTGAAATAACTTGCTGATAGTGTACTTACTCGACCAAAGATCGACATGCCACTTCGAACAAACGCTCGCATCAAGCGCGATTTCTTAACGCCATAATTCTGCACAGCGAATGTTGTTAACCAGAGATGCTGCAACGAATGTGGTTCAGTCATAACTTAAGGAGAGAGGTTTGAGACCCCCAAATCGCCGACTGTTACTCGTAAAAATACACGATCATTTTTTTTTTTTTTTTACAGTAAAATCACCATCAACAATTTTTAATCCACTGCTGGAGGAAGACTCTTCCAGAACTGTCTTCCGAAGCTTCTCCCGGCCGCCCCGGTGGCGCAGTGGTCTAAGCGATGGCCTCTGATCGTTCGTCCGAAAGGGGTCCGGGTTCGAATCCCATGAGGCATGGATGTTGTGTTTGTTTAACGGTACTGGCTCTCTCCCTTCCCTGGAACCAGTGACCCTAAATTAGGGACGGGCGACTGCTTTTACCCTATTGAGTTGCTCATGGTGGTCGTTAAACCTGCAATAACAAAAATAATAATGATAATAAATAAAAATCAAGTTTCCGATTAATCTCAATAAAACCATCACAGGATTCGCTAGTCGAAGCAACCGACATTCATATATAGCGAATCTGGAGAATTAGAATCATTCCCGTGATTGCCCGAAGGCGCAGAATATATCGATGAATGAAATACGGGATTACACCATTGTACAATACAAATTTGGAAGCTGTAAATCCGTTTATTGGATATTATCTGACTTACCATTCATGTCATATTTACACCAATAAAGGGATTCACAGCTTCCAAATTTGTATTGTATAATGAGGTAATCCTGTATTTCATTCATTGTTTTTTTTGTTTTTTGTTTTTTCCAAATTTCGAACAAAATCCAATTTTTGTGAAATTGTTTTCGAAAAAAATCTGAAAACTGCGTAAGCAAATCAATTTTCCGCTTCGAGTCTTGTCTGCTGAAAGGGAAAATCACCTGATGGTGATGGATCGTTCAGTTGTTCCCTCTGCATGTGTCGGCTAATTTCGGAAAATAGGCTCTTTTCCCTTCCCAAAGCGCAAAGAATGCTTTTACTCGTCCCTGCTCCGTAAGATAAATGATCAAATTTGAAAGTTATAAAAATAAAAATGGTAAAACCGTGGAACGGGTGTATCTGTATTTTTGTGACTTTCTTAAGAATAGCTTGCTCATCTGTGAACTCCTTGCGACTGAGACAGAAACGTAGCTTTACGTATAATGAAAGCCTTCACGTGCGTATCAAGGGCATATTGCTGAAATGTTTGATGATTGTGATGCTATTCACTACAATTGGTATTCCCTTCAGTAGTAGACACTGAATAAGAAAATAATCATCTACTGGAATGCACCCCTTTCACACTGCCCCCCTCTTTTTTTCTTCTTCAAATTTCTTGTCCAATTTCCAGAAAAATAACGTCTTTAAATTTTAGTTTTGGAATCCATTTTAATACAAAAAATATGATGCCTCATTACACCAGAAAGTATACAATGGAGAAGCTGATAAATCTTTAGCTTTTCGCAGAAAGTCAGAAGAATAGTTTGAATACATTCTCCTCCGAGATCGGCACACTTTGATACCAATGCTTCAGCTTCTTTAAGCCTTCCATACAAAGATTTAATGATTATGCGTAAAACCTCGTGTCAGCAGATGATGTGGCATCGGAAATGGACTGGAATTTTGTTCCCTTCAAACGTTTCTTCAATTTGGAAACAAATGATTATCAGACGGTGCCAAATCCGGTGAGTAAGCAGGATTTTGTAACAGTTCAAAGTGGATTTTACGACACTTTGATTGCATAATGTAGGCATCAGTGATCAGATCAGATCATATGTAGAGGATTTTAGGAAGGGAGTGTCTGACCCCAGGTCTTAAACATCCCTTAGAAATAGGAAGCTAGGAGATTTGGGCTAGAGTGCCCGATAGGAAAGTGACACGGAAGCGAGGTAGAAAGGGGAGGAAGACGCCGTTATTTATTACCGGGGGGGGGGGGGCAGTACCCGGGGTCCGACGACTTAACGTGCCCATCCAACGCACGGCGGGTATTTAGTGGTTCGAACGTTCGTACCTGCCCAGGATCAAACCTGAGGTTATCTCAATGGCAGTCACGAACGCTGACCACTAGGCCACCCGCGGCCCTTTAGGCATGAGTTGATCATTACATTGCTTTTATTCCACTCGAAAAATTACGTTTTGCTCAGCTCGTATATATGCAACCTACGTCCAAGAAGTTCCAGGATTGACCGCGTAACTGACGTAACAGTGGGATAAAAACATCGCGTGTATGCCAGAAGAAAGCAGTTCTTGGCCAATCAGCGAACAGCTGGAAACAGGTTTGTACCGGTAACGACAGGCGGTAGACGGGCATTAAGGGTCATAAGAAGCGTTCTCCTTCCATTTCATTTTAGGCATGAAAGAGCAGAGAGCAAACGTCCATTTTTGTTGAAATCTTGGTAAATCAGCAATTCAAACTCACAGAATGTTAAAAGAAGCGTATAGAGGCACAGCATTATCCCGCAGCAGGGTTTTCGAATGGTATGCACGATTTCGCGACGAGCGGGAATCCTTTGATGATGATCTGATGCCTGGGAGTCTCTCCAGTGTGCGGACAGCGGAAAAAATCGAAAAGGTGCAGAATCATTTAAAGAAAGATTGCCGAATTACAGTCAGGCCTTTGGCTCAGTCGCTGGGCATCAGTAAGCCTATTTGTCATGAGATTCTACGCAAGGATATGGGAAAACGATAACTTAATGCCAGATTGATATTTGATACGCCCACATTCTGAATGAAGACCAAAAGGAGGCTCATTCATCCATCTTTTCCGATCTGCTGGGCACTGTAGCTGAGGATAATGATTTTCGCTCCAGAATTATTGCAGGAGATGAAACATAGTGCCTGCAGTTTGATCCACAAACCTGGGGACTGTTCCCCAGAATAAAACGGGCACAAAAATGACAGTATCTTGCAGACATTACATCCGTTCAAGCAGCCGTGACCAAACAATTTGCGGACATCCCGGAAAGTGCCTTCCAGAACTGTTTTCAGGATCTCCAGAAGCGCTGGAAATTATATATGTGTTGATTCAGAAGGCCGGTATTTTGAAGGTGACCAGCATTGATTGTGAGCGCCGACCCGGTGGCGCAGTGGTCTAAGCGATGGCCTCTGATCATTCGTCCGTAAGGGGTCCGGGTTCGAATCCCGGTGAGGCATGGATGTTGTGTTTCTCTTATGGCACTGGCTCTTTCCCTTCCCTGGAGCCAGTGACCCTAAATTAGGGACGGGCGACTGCTTATAGCCCATTGAGTTGCTCACGGTGGTCGTTAAACCTCCAATCAAAAAAAAAAAAAAAAAAATTGATTGTGAGCGTGGTACTTTTTTAATGCTTTTTATTGCGTTAGTCCTGGAACTTTGAGGATGTAGGTTGTATATAGAGAGAAGCATGCGTTTTTTTATACATAACACCCTCAAAACTGTAAGCCCAGGGATCCGGCATTACTTTGGGGTATCCGGCATTACTTTCAGTTTGGCAGCTTTAATAAATTTTCCAGTTTTCAATGATTTCTGTGCAACGAGGATGTTCGAAGAAAATGTTTTTAAATGCTATTTTACAATTAACAACAATTTTAAAATGGTGAAAACTTCTAGCAGCATACGGAGATTCAGAGGACATCTAATTTCATATCCGTTTTAATACGACAAAGAAAACTTTAGCTATAGGATTGAGGGTCAATTGCATTCAAGAGCATGAAAACAAAAAGGAAGAATGCCAAACGAAAGAAAAGAGAAGGCAAAACAAATGATGAAAAACAGAAGAACAGGAAGTCTTTCCGGAAGAACTCGAGACAAAAACTGAGGGAAAGGGAAACATAGTCTGAATTCCTCAAGTGACTTCTCAACAGCGTCTCCGGAGGAAATAAGTCTTTTGTAGCAAAGGCAAATTTGGATGGGAGGAGAGCATAGAAAAAGTGCAGACAAGAAGGAACTTTGTAAACAGTGCGGAAAGAGAAACAAACTAAAAAATGAGAAGAAAGGGGACATAAAAAACACGACAAAATAAAAAGACAATGAAGGAAATTAGAAAAAAAACATAAAGAAAGAAAAAAACCTTGCTGAAACCACTGAAACTTCCCGCCGCACATCAGATATTGCTTACACACAAAGCAAAAAAAAAAAAAAAAAAAAAAAGACGACGTGAGGTGAAGTGTTATACAACACGTCTCGTGTCTGTAAGGCGGTACTGCTACTTTTTCCATCGCACAAAAAGACATGGGATATTCTTGTGATGAGTAATCGAGGGTGCGGGCTTCTGAATTTTCCTGCTGCTGGGTGAAGAAATGGACTTGGGTTTGTTATTTTGGCGCTGGTTCTCTCCTTTCCCTAAAACGGTGTCCTCTCGTTTCCCCGATTATTGGTTCCCCTAATCGGATGGCTCGTTGAGGTCCATTCTCCCTATGTATATATACATATATATACTGTATTTTCCCGGTTCCCATAATATTGCTAATATAGTTGAGGTCAGAAATTACGATTCCCATTTCCCCTAATAGTTCGGTCAAAGTTACGATTAATTCCACAGCGTCAAGTTCAGTTCTTATTTACACTGCTGGCCACCCAAAATGCAACACCAAGAAGGACACGAGATGGCAAAGCCAGATTTACTGGACACATAACAACAGATACAAAGATGAAACGATTGAGCTTACAGGCCCGTGCGACTTGCGGAACACGCAGACATCAACAGTTCGTGTGGCCCCCATGGCTGGCAATAACGGCCGCTACACGCCGCGACATCGAACGAAAGAGGCTTTGGATGTGGGCTTGGGATATGTCGGTCCAGGCTGCTTCCACACGTTGCCACAGTTCATCAGGCGTAGCCGCGGGTGGTGCTTGCCGGGCCACTCGGTTGCCGATCAGCGACCAGACGTGTTCGATGGGCGACATATCGGGAGAACAGGCGGGCCACGGCAGCAGTGACACCTGGTGGGCCGTGAAGAATTTTTGCTCGATGCGTGTCACGTGCGGGCGTGCATTGTTCTGTTGAAACGTGGCAGCTGGCAGGTCCTGCATGTAAGGAAGGACTACAGGCTCCAAAACGTCGGAGACGTAGCGGTGGCCGTCGAGTGTACCGGCGATGCGTACCAGAGGGGTGCGGGTGTCTTATCCTATTGCGTCCCAAACGACAACGCCAGGCGACGGACCGGTATGGCTATGCATAATGCAGGCGTCATACAGTCTCTCGCCGCGGTGCCGCCACACGCGAATCCGACCATCGTGGTGTTGCAGGCAGAAGCGGGATTCGTCGGAGAAGAAAATATCGTGCCATTCCGTTGTCCAGGTGCTGCGTTCAACGGCCCACTGCCACCGCACTCGCTGGTGGTGTAACGTCAATGGTAATCGGACCAATGGGCGCCGTGCGACAAGTCCCCGCACCTGTAAACGACGTCGAACGGTACGTGCTGACACAGGTTGTTGCGCAGCACACCCTAATTCCTGCGCTAACGTTCGTGATGTGGCGGTGCCAGCCGACAATGCCCGCCGCACAACATGCCGGCTCTCACATTCAGGGGTGTGCCGCGGCTGCGGCAATCGCTCACGTCGGTCCGTCCGTCCCTCCTGCACCGACCGAATCCATACTCGCCTCACTGTGGCTGGATGTCGTCCCACACGGGCGCCGATGTCTCGGTACGATAAACCGCTGTCGCGATAAGCCACTATTCGTCCTCTGTCGAACTCCGAAACGTGCTGGAATGACTGCCGTATTCTGCAACAAGGCATCAGGAAGTTTCCACGCACAAGTCCGGCAGCACAACACAACTCTACTACTTACACCTCGCCTTCTGTGCACCCTTCTTATAGTGCTTCTCGGTGGCGGTCCGGGCGCACATGATTTGCATATGCCCTGCAATGCTACTCGTTTGCATGTCCTCTCGCGGGCCACGCATGCTGCGAATTTCAGGCCAATCGGATGCTTCTTTCTTGGTGTTGCATTTTGGGTGGCCAGCAGTGCATATTGGTATTCCTATTTGGTTTTGCATAGGAAGAACGTCAGGCCTTTCTTTATTTCTTTATACATATAGACTACATACATATCATCATCATCATCATTGTCAACCATTATCAATCCACTGCTGGACGAAGGTCTCCCCAAGTTTCCTCCACAACGGTCTGTCTTGTGCCAGTCTCCTCCATGTCACTCCCGCATATTTACGAATTTCATCCACCCATCTCCCATGTGGTCTTTTTCTGGGTCTTTTCCTGTCCCTTGGAATCCAATCTAAAATTTCGGCTGTCCATCTATGGTCTGTCCTTCTGGAAGTATGTCCAGCCCATTGCCATTTCAGGGATTTAACCCTGATCATGATGTCTTCCACTCTCGTCATTTTTCGGATCCACGAGTTTCTCTTCTTATCTCTCCTGGTTATACCAAGCATGCACCTCTCCATGCTTCTTTGAGTTGTCTGCAGCCTTTGTATGTCTCTTTTAGTTAAGGTCCACGTCTCTGCACCATACGTAAGCACTGGAAGGATGCATTGATCAAACACTTTTCTTTTAAGACATAATGGCATATTGCTCTTGAAAATTATGCTGTTTCTTCCAAAAGCTCTCCAGGCAAGTTTTGTACGCCGATTAATTTCTTCATCAATGTGACCCTCACTTGATATCTGCTGTCCAAGATAAACATACGTATCTGTTATCTCCAGTTTTTCTCCATCAATCGATAAATCTTCATTTCTTGTAAAAGCATTGAACATCACTTTTGTCTTCTGAAAGTTCATTTTTAATCCCACTTCTTTACTCTTGTCAGCAAGTTCCTGGATCATACTCTGCAGCTCTGATGGGGTAGTTGCAAAAATGACTACGTCATCAGCAAAACGAAGGTGGGTTAGATAATCTCCATTAATCTTTATCCCTTTGTTTTCCCAGTTCAGTGATTGAAAGACATTTTCCAATGTGGCATTAAAGAGCTTCGGAGATATGGTGTCACCTTGTCTCACTCCCTTTCCAATTTTTATGTGTGTTGTATTTTCAAACAGCCGAATCTTTGCACTTGCATTTTCATAGATGTTATTAATAATATTAATGTATGCATCTTCAATACCGCAGGATTTCAGAGCCGTGGTAACTGCTGATGGTTTCACCGAATCAAAGGCTTTTTCATAATCGATAAAAGCCATGCACAATGGAAGTTCATATTCCCTCGCTCTTTCAATTAGTTCTCTCAGTACGTGGATATGATCTATTGTGCTGTAGCCACTCCTGAATCCAGCTTGTTCTCTCGGTTGAGCCGTGTCCAGTGTTACCTTCAAGCGGTGTGAAAGAACTTTAGTGAAGATTTTATAAACCACTGATAGGAGGCTGATAGGTCTGTAGTTCCTGAGATCCTCAATGTCACCTTTTTTATGTAGCAGGATCATTGTAGCATTGTTCCAATCCTCAGGAATCTTCCCTTCATTAAGGCATCGAGTGAAAATTTGGGCGAGTACTGTTTCGATTTCTCCACTTGCTTCTTGTATGATGTCTATAGTAATTCCATCTTCTCCTGGAGCTTTCCCCCGCTTCATGTTCTTGATTGCATGAGCAACTTCTGCTGGGAGGACTGGAAGAACTCTGGTACCTTTCATGATGTCTGGAGTACATGTATCATCCCTTTCATATAATTTGGAGTAGAAATCTTTCACTCTTGTCAAAATTTCGCCTCTATTTCTTGTTATAGAACCATCTTCTTTTCTCAGAGCCATAATCTGTTTTCTTCCCTTACTGAGATGTCCCTTTGCTATCTTAAGGCTTTGGTTGTTTTCAATTGCTTTCCTCACTAGCTCACAGTTGAATTTCCTTACGTCTTCAGTGATACTTTTTCGTGTTGTCTTGCATAGCTCTATATATTCCACTTTGGAAGTCACATCTTCTTTAGTTGTCCTCATCTCTCTTCTTTTTTGCATCAACATTTTGGTTTTTCCTGATAATTTGTTCACATGCAACTTGTTCTTAGACCCAGCTAATTTTGTTGCTGTTTCCATTAGAGCTTTGGTTACTTTTCTGTTAACTTCCGAAATATCCACTTCTTCCGATGTTAGGCCTTCTAAAGCAGAGAATCTGTTCTTCAGTTCTAACTTGAAAGTATTATGGTGTTTTTTAAGGTTGGTTATGTCAATACATTTTGTTTGTCTGCCCTAACTGGTAGGCAGAAGCATAGTTACAATAACACTTATATACAGTTTGACATAGAACAAAAAACTTAAAAACACTTATGGCATTGAAAATAAGATACGTTGCAATAATTTGTTCAAGAACAAATTAAATCAGCATTTATTAAGCATTGAATGACACTCAGAATAAACCAACGCTAACTGCCGCCTGAAATCCTTGTCCGGAATGGTATTGTACTGCGTTTCTTGTTTGAAACTATCCGAAGTTGTCGTATGATGTTGTCTATAAATGACCAGAATCGCAGATTTGCGTTTTTCTCACCCCTACGTCAAACAAAGGATTGATGGAAAATGAGTAAGCCAGTAAAGGGAATGCAAAAGAACCTTAGGGCAAGCTTATGCATGAGCGGAAACGATATTCGGGGAAACGGAGGGGAACTCCTAAAACCAGTGGTTTAAATTAAGGGTGGGGCATCCTCTTATATCCTTAAACGTCCACGGAGAACGTTAAATCTTAAAAAAAAAAAAAAAAAAAAAACACTCTGCGGTAGGAGGAATTTATGTGTTAACGACCCGAAATGCGAATGTGTGGGTATATAAAGGCATCAGTGCGTTATCCGGGAGTCAGCTGTCAGGTGTTATATTATTTTTTTCTTTTCTGCATATCTTTCTAACTGTGCAACTTAGCCAAGATCTGCTAGCTTCCTATTTCAAAGGACTGTTATAGACCCAGAGTCAGACACTACTTTCTCCAACCCTCTACATTCGCTCCTTGCAGTGGACGAAGTGGCACAAATGATCGAATGATCATATATAGAGGATTTTAGGAAGGGAGTGTCTGATCCCAGATCTTAAACAACCCTTTGAAATAGGAAGCTAGGAAATTTGGGCTAGAGTGCCCGATAGGAAAGTGACACGGAAGCGAAGTACAAAGGGAGAAGAAGACGCCCTTATTTATTACCGGGAAGCCAGTACCCGGGGTACGACGGCTTAACGTGCCCATCCGACGCACGGCGGATATTTAGTGGATCGAGAGTTCGGACCTGCTGGGATCGAACCTGAGGTCCTTTCCGTGGCAGTCACGAACGTTGGCCCTCTAGGCCACCCGCGGCCCACGAAGTGGCACAAAACAACAGCTGGGATCAAGACCGTAGCAAGCGTTGCTTATCTGGGAGGGTGAGACTTGAAATTACGCCCCTTCGAGTTCAAAATTAAGTCCCTTCGAGTTCAAAATTAAATTCATTTGAGTTCAAACTTTGGTCTCTTCGAGTTCCACTCAAATAATTCGTGGTTTATCTCACACATCGCCGTTATATAAAAGTTTTATGATCGTTCAGAAACCGCACTTCGGTTTTTCAACATAATTTTATTAAAAATGAAAAAAACTAGGTAAATACCCAAGAATCACAAGTTATAAATACCAAGTAAGCGTAAACGTTATGTGAACGCCAACGACACGACATTGCACAGAAATGCAGAACGATAAACAAACCAGCACAGAACGAATGAGAATCGGATTGTGAACGTAATATTAATAGGAAGAAGCTTTAGGGGTAGGGCTTGGCTCAAAGAACTTTCTGTGACAGAGCACAAATGATTAATTAACTCTTGATTCCATTGATTTGTTCGGAAAGGTTATAGCGCTTAGGCATATTGCAGCGTTTATGTGTAACTGACTTACTAAAACACTACATAGATCAAAACTTCACCTACAGTGAAAGGCGAATCACTCAAATAAAGTTCAAGAAGTTGCTACTTACAGCTAATCCTTTATTGCTGTCAATAGTCACTTGATCATTTGCACTTCAATAAGGTGAGATCACGAAATGTGGATTAATATCCACAATAACAATTAACTATGAAACACAACACTGGAACTTAAGTTAATATCCAAAATAACTCTTGACTACGAAAACACAACACTGTCATTAAAGTCGAACACGTAGCCTTCACAAATACTTAAACGGCAATTAAGCAGTCTCGTATATAAGAGGAACATTAACGTTCACCATCAAAATCCCTCTCTCACAGCTACTGCGTACCCACTATAGTATATCTCATCTTGTTCTTATCATATGCATACGCCACTTACTTACTGACCTCAGGGTGTTGCCAAACCTCATTCATGTGAGAGAGAAGATATCACGTTAAGTTTGGAAAATGCAAAAGAGAACAAACTCAAATTTACATAGGAAAAGGAACTAAAAATGAAAGTTAAAATAGAATATACGTCACAATATCAGCACATCGTTTTCTATGCCTGCATTCACTGTTTTGGAAAATTCATGGATATGAGATGTTTGCATCTCATAAAGTATGTTATTCTGTAACCTGGTGGAATACTGTATGAGACAAACCAAAGTCCTTAAAAAGATAATATTGAAGGGTGTAGCTTTCTTTCTTAGTTACAATTCCTATTTTTTTACATCTGGGGCCAAAGCACGAATTTACGTCTCTGGAATGACCACTCTGGGAGGACAACCGCCCTCCCCGCTCTCCCGGTAGCTATATGGCCTTAGCAGGGATGGTATATTGATATTAGTCGAGGGTCAAACCGAAGTGTGTCGTCAGGGGCGGATTGAGACGACCAAATCAGGCCGGAAAAAGCAATTTCTCTAAGCAATTAATTTTTGTTCTTTTTTGGCCATGATCAACTATTGCGGAATGGTATTGATAACTCTTTCTTAAATTGATACATTTTTAAAGTCTACCAAGTACTATGACCCATGAATAACCAGTTTGATGCGTGAACTTACTGAGATGGCGCAGTGGTCTAAGCGATGGCTTCTGATCATTCTTCCGAGATGGGTCCGGGTTCAAATCCCGGTGAGGCATGGATGTTGTGTTTGTCTTACGGCGCTGTCTCTCTCCCTTTCCTGGAACCAGTAGCCCTAAATTAGGGACGGGCGACTGCTTATAGCCGGATGAATTGCTCGTGGTGGTCGTTAAACCTCCAATAAAAAAAAAAAAAAAAAAAACTTACTAAGAAATCGTTGGTTAAGGTAAATGCGGGTGGGACATGGATTTAGGAATATCTCTGCGAGAGAATCAATTTGAGCTCTGTGCCAGCTTGTGGATAAAGGGGTAGATGTCAGGAGCGCGCCAAGGGCATTTGCCGCCCCCTTGTACGAGAATATTTTTTCAATTTTTATTCATTTTTACATGAAATAAATATCTTTAGCAACATACATTATTTTCTATTTCCCATAAATTGAGATTTTCCATAAAACACTACTGTCTCATATAAAACTGAAGAAAAATAAATCTGTAAAACTCTAGTTAAGATGACGCTGCGAATAATTCAAAAAGTCAGCTTCCTCTCTCTCTCTGTCAATTTACACGAAAGTCTGCTTTACCTGTAAAAAGAAAGTTTCGTCATGTACGATGATAAACATATTACAGCTTCTCGATGGACACACAACATATACAGTATATATAACTAAGCAAGATAAGATGAGGAACCTGTGGGTAAGGAAAATGATAAGAGTGGAAGACATTATGATCAAAGTCATCATCATCATCATTGTCAACCATTATCAATCCACTGCTGGATGAAGGTCTCCCCAAGTTTCCTCCACAACGGTCTGTCTTGCGCCAGTCTCCTCCATGTCACCCCTGCATACTTTCGAATTTCATCCACCCATCTCCCATGTGGTCTTCTTCTGGGTCTTTTCCTGTCCCTTGGAATCCAATCTAAAATTTCAGCTGTCCATCGATGATCTGTCCTTCTGGCAGTATGTCCAGCCCATTGCCATTTCAGGGATTTAACTCTGATCATGATGTCTTCCACTCTTGTCATTTTTCGGATCCACGAGTTCCTCTTCTTATCTCTCCTGGTTACACCAAGCATGCACCTCTCCATGCTTCTTTGAGTTGTCTGCAGCCTTTGTATGTCTCTTTTAGTTAAGGTCCACGTCTCCGCACCATACGTAAGCACTGGAAGGATGCATTGATCAAACACTTTTCTTTTAAGACATAATGGCATATTGCTCTTGAAAATTATGCTGTTTCTTCCAAAAGCTCTCCAGGCAAGTTTTGTACGCCGATTAATTTCTTCATCAATGTGACCCTCACTTGATATCTGCTGTCCAAGATAAACGTACGTGTCTGTTATCTCCAGCTTTTCTCCATCAATCGATAAATCTTCATTTCTTGTAAAAGCATTGAACATCACTTTTGTCTTCTGAAAGTTCATTTTTAATCCCACTTCTTTACTCTTGTCAGCAAGTTCCTGGATCATACTCTGCAGCTCTGATGGGGTAGTTGCAAAAATGACTACGTCATCAGCAAAACGAAGGTGGGTTAGATAATCTCCATTAATCTTTATCCCCTTGTTTTCCCAGCTCAGCGACTGAAAAACACCCTCCAATGTGGCATTAAAGAGCTTCGGAGATATGGTGTCACCTTGTCTCACTCCTTTCCAATTTTTACGTGTGTTGTATTTTCAAACAGCCTAATCTTTGCACTTGCATTTTCATAGATGTTATTAATAATATTAATGTATGCATCTTCAATACCGCAGGTTTTCAGAGCCATTGTAACTGCTGATGGTTTCACCGAATCAAAGGCTTTTTTCATAATCGATAAAAGCCATGCACAATGGAAGTTCATATTCCCTCGCTCTTTCAATTAGTTCTCTGAGCACGTGGATATGATCTATTGTGCTGTAGCCACTCCTGAATCCAGCTTGTTCTCTCGGTTGAGCCATGTCCAGTGTTACCTTCAAGCGGTGTGAAAGAACTTTAGTGAAGATTTTATAAATTACTGATAGGAGGCTGATAGGTCTGTAGTTTCCGAGATCCTCAATGTCACCTTTCTTATGTAGCAGGATCATTGTAGCGGTGTTCCAATCCTCAGGAATCTTTCCTTCATTAAGGCATCGAGTGAAAATTTGGGCGAGTACTGTTTCGATTTCTCCACTTGCTTCTTGTATGATGTCTACAGTAATTCCATCTTCTCCTGGAGCTTTTCCTCGCTTCATGTTCTTGATTGCATGTGCAACTTCTGCTGGAAGGACTGGAGGAACTCTGGTACTGGTATCTTTCATGATGTCTGGAGTGCATATATCATCCCTTTCATATAATTTGGAGTAGAAATCTTTCACTCTTGTCAAAATTTCGCCTCTATTTCTTGTTACAGAACCATCTTCTTTTCTCAGTGCCATAATCTGTTTTCTTCCCTTACTGAGATGTCCCTTTGCTATCTTTAGGCTTTGGTTGTTTTCAATTGCTTTCCTCACTAGTTCACAGTTGAATTTCCTTACGTCTTCAGTGATACTTTTTCTTACTGTCTTGCATAGCTCTATATATTCCACTTTGCAAGTCACATCTTCTTTAGTTGTCCTCATCTCTCTTCTTTTTTGCATCAACATTTTGGTTTTTCCTGATAATTTGTTCACATGCAACTTGTTCTTAGACCCAGCTAATTTTGTTGCTGTTTCCATAAGAGCTTTGGTTACTTTTCTGTTAACTTCAGAGATGTCCACTTCTTCCGATGTTAGGCCTTCTAAAGCAGAGAACCTGTTCTTCAGTTCTAACTTGAAGGTATTATGGTGTTTTTTAAGGTTGGTTATGTCAATAGATTTTGTTTGTCCTATGAGCTTGCCACGTTCAAGTTTAGTGTTGAGTTAAAATCCCTGAAATGGTAATGGGCTGGACATATTGCCAAGAGAACGGACAACCGAAATTTTAGACTGGATTTCAAGGGACAGTAAAAGACTCAAAAGAAGACCACGTGGGAGATGGGTGGATGAAATTCGAAAGCATGCGGGAGTAAGATGGAGGAGACGGGTCCAAGACAGACTGTTGTGAAAGAAACTTGGGGAGACCTTCATCCAGCAGAAAATTGATAATGGTTGAGGAGGATGATGATATATATACATGTAATATTAAACATGACGGGCGTCTCTTTAACTATCCTAACCAAAATATCTAATATCGTGGAATACATCTAAATTGTACCCCAGTGCTCGTTACCCGTATTGCATCGATCCTGTAATGTTTTCACACATTGTTTTATGATCAACGCTGGAAGCTCTTTCTTGAAAATTTGCCAACGATAAGGTAATTCAGAAAAGTAAGCATATATTTCTTGAACAATGCTGAAAATGTTCACAATCTGTAGGGAAATTTTTTCGTCGGCATTTACGACCAGATTTAAAGTATGAGCCGCTCAAAGCACATACAATGCGTAAGGGTCTTAAGTCGACCAATTATGCTTTTTGAAGTCCATTGTGTTTTTTCCTACATATTGGCCCCATTTGTCATAGCGCTGTCCACGCATTCATGAATGCTGAAATCTTCAAGATTAAAAAAAAAAAAAATAGAAAAATAATTTTCAATCCTTTTGCCGCGGTATCTGTTACTGAACAAAACAGTAAAAAATATTCTCTGATTTCAAGACGTTTTCTGTTGAATTATAAACGAATTATTTTTACTAAAAACGTAAACGTTCCACTTAGCATTATGATTTCTCCCAGTATAACGTTTTCATATCTTCTCTCACGTCACTGATATTAATTTATCAACCGAAAAAATTGATTTTGGGTCCTTCGCCCCCGGAATCTGTCGCCCGGGTGCTTAGCACCCACAAACCCTCGCTTGGCGCGTCCCTGGTGGAAGTGATAGATTCTCACAATGGGTGTTAGTGTCTCTTTCGAGATTGAAAAAGGAGAGTAGGGACAACCAATTACACTGAGCTCCAAGCCAACGAGCTACATATAACTGCAGTTAGCTATTGTTTAATTAATTTACATCATCCTCTGTAGGTCGGGGCACTTTCCGACATTATATAGTACAGATAATTTCCCTATATCATTTTCATGACAAGTGCCCAATATATAGGTAAAAAGGAAATCTTCATTTTAAGGGAAATAATTTTTTACACAGATATAGAGCTCAAATTAAATTAACAATTATTATACCCCCCAATGCTTTCCCCCGAAAATTTAGATAAAACGAGTATGAGAAAGTGGGCCATTTCTCCAGCGGCCCACCGGGAAATGTCCCGGTGAGCCAATCCGCCCCTTGTGTCATATGAAAAACGGAACGCTCAAAGTATTGTTCCCCACTCCCGTAAATCTATGCCCCACTTTTTTGTCGCTAACCTTTGTTCTGTTTTTTTAATAACACCTACCATATTTACTCCCATAATTCAGGCCCTGAGTGTCCCCAATGAATGTTTAAAATACGCAGAGAATTTTTAACAGAATAAAAATTTCAATAAATAACTATAGAATCTCTCATTGTTTACTAAAACACACACACACACACACACACACACACACACACACACACAAAAGCAAAGTATTGTGAAACCTCCATTAACGGACACCTCCGAACAACGGCAAGTTTTGATTGGTACCAAACAGCTTCCGTAGGATTAACATTAACGATAACCTCCGAAGGATTAACATTAACGATAACCTCCGAACAACGAAACCTCTTAACAGCGGTCAATGGACACCCCAGTCTGCCTCGAAGTAGATCTAACGGACACACTGTCCATTGGAGTTTACGTAGTCCTGCTTCAGCAAAAGGATAAGATATGGAAAAAGAATATTTATTACTAAAGGCATAATGGGTTGGATTACGGTTGGTACAGTGGTATGCTAAGTGAAAAGAAAGGAGTTAAAAGTTTAGTTCTACATGAGTCGAATTGCAACTTTTATGTATGTTTCAATCGCCCACGGGGGCTCGGGAGGTGGTTGATAAGGCCCGCAGTTTTGCCCGATCTCGGCGACGTCTCGAAGTCTCTTGGTATGGTCTCTGTGGACTCTGTTCCTACTTTATGGCGCTCGGGCAGCTAACTGTGAGTTATGGTTTACTATCTGACATTTTAATTTTTTCTTCCTGTAGCGTACCCTAAGCCCAAACTCCTAGCTTGCTATTTCCAAGGGCTATTTAACACTAGACATCAGGCACTGCTTTCTTAAAATCCTCTGCACCGTGAATTATTTATTTAATTATTATATTCGGCAGTCAGCATTTGAGGAAGCACTGCAACGTTTTCTTTATTGTGCATAAGTTTCATATATTTATTCTGCTTTCGCACAAATCCAACGGGCTAGCAATGTTAACTTAGGCCTGACCTACGAACAACGGCCACCTCCCAACAATGGAGGCTTTCTCCCGGTCCAAGCAGTGGCCGTTATTCGGAGGTTTCGCTGTATTATTTTGGGGGAGGGGGGAGTTAACGACCATTGTGAGCAACTCAATGGGCTATAAGAGGTCGCCCGTCCCTAATTTAGGGCCACTGGTTCCAGGAAAAGGTGAAGGCCAGTGCCATAAGACAAACAAAACATCCATGCCTCACTGGGATTCGAATCTGGATCCAACCAGAGTTGGAAACGGGTCAAAAATTTCGGACCTGGACCCGATCCGGACGTCCCATAACTCGACTCGACCCGATCCGGACCCGTAACTGACCCAGACAAATCTGCTTTGAACTATAAATTCGAAATTCAATTTATATATATATACACATAAACGTAATATACACTATCTACCAACAAGTAATTGGACACCCCTGCAATCGACGATATCTGCAGTCCTGATACACGTCACGGCCGCCGCCATTAAAAATCGTGTGGGAAACAACAACGCAACCAGTCGCGTGCAAGATGCCACGCAGTTCGGAGCTCTCTGATTTCGAGAAAGGTGTAATCGTCGGGTATCATAGAAATGGCCGATCCATACGTGACATATCCAGCGAGTTGAAGTACCCAAAATCGACAGTGGCGTACGTGATTGGCAAGTGGAAGATGAGAGGTCACTGTCGGAATGTGCCCCGACCCGGCAGACCCACAAAACTGGGAGTTAGAGACCGACTGGTGCTGGCCAGAGAAATTCGGAAGAACCGCACCAAATTGATGGGCCACTTCAGCGAGGAGTTTCAACAGGCATCCTGGAGTGTTCTTTCGATGAATATCATCCGTAAGGAGCCCATCTGCTCGGTTATCATGGACGTGCTGCCGCCCACAAGCCTTTGATCACCAAGTCCAATAGCGCTGCTTGGCTAACGTGGTGCAAAGAGCGTCGACAGTGGACCGTTGAACAGTGGAAACAGGTTCTCTGGATCGACGAATCAAGGTTCAACCTCTACAGTTCGTATGGCAGGGTCTGGAGGTTTGGCGTGTGCCTGGAGAACGCCTCCTGCCGGAATGTATTGTGCCAACTTTGAAGTTCGGCGACGCTGGAATTATGCTATGGGGGTGTTTCTCCTGGTATGGCACGGGACCCTTGGTCGCAATTCCTGGTAGCCTCAACGCCGAGATCTACTGCACCATTTTGGATGACCATGCGCTTCCTACGTTGTGGCAGTTTTACGGGGTGGACCCATGTTACTTTCAGGATGACAATGCCACCTGTCATGTTGCGAGGTCCACCATGGCTTGGTATGGTGACAATGGGGTTAATCGAATGGACTGGCCTGCGCAGAGCCCGGACCTTAACCCTATCGAGCACCTCTGGGACGAGTTGAAGCGTCGACTTAAGGGGTGCCCCCAACATCCAAAATTGGTGAAGGAACTGACCTGCCTTCTCCAAGCCGAGTGGAAGAAAATACCGCTAGCCGTCGTAGAACTCCTGGTTGACAGTATGACCCGGAGGGTCGCAGCTGTATAATCGCCGCTCGTAGAGACTCTACCAACTATTGAAGGTGAAAAAACGTAGTTTTCCCTTGCTATCACAGGTGTCCAATTGCTTGTTGGTAGATAGTGTATATATATATATATATATATATATATATATTCATCCCAATAACATAGCTTGATATTTAATAACTGAAATCCTTTTTTAATAATAGAATTTGGTTACTTGCTAAATTTTAGTGCCATTTTTAGTGCCCCTATTTTTGCGTAATCCAGATGTAATGGCTGACTATGACCGTGACCATGAAGTGTATTACAAATGGGAATCGTTATTTACGATTCACAGATGTATTTTTTTAAATGTATTTAGATTGTTCATTCTTTCCACGCTTTGATGGAGGTGCGAATACTTTCATATGGTCCGTTAGATTTTTGGTTTCATAATCTTTTATTACACCGTCGACATCTTTCTTTGTAATTATACACTTTCCACATTTTAAACAACAAAGCAAGACCAAACAACACAGAATTATTCACCGGTTCCTTAATGAGACGAAACAATTTCCAGCATTCACTCTTCCCCTTGTGGCTTTCAACAAACACGTATTTGTTGGCCTCGACGCCTTTATCAACCTCCTTAATTTTAAATCCATCCATATTAACAAATGAGGAGTTAATATCGACATGACATGTCATGGGAACGTGATGTTAGCACATCAATCGAAAACCTCTGAATGCTCAATGTAAAAGATGCAATGTGAAAAGTAACTCTTAGTCATAAAGTGAACTTCGCACGGAGATAGTGAATCAGCTGAGAAGCAGGCGAATGGCTTTTGCCTGTCCCTTGCCCTGGACAATCGCACTGTAAAAGAACGCAAAGGAAGTATCTTTTTACGATATGATGTCGGTGTGTCTGACGTCGGTCGGAGGAAATCTTCGTCGCTTTAAAGAGGCTACAATATTTTTGCTTGGCAAGTCATTATTCACTTCGTGGGCACCAGTATCGACTACAGAATTCCACAACGCTCATTTTTCTTTGGAATATATTTTTTCTCTTTTAAAAAATAAAACGGGAATAAAACCGGGTCAAGAACACCTTGACCCGACCCGTTGGACCGGCAAGAAATTGTCGACTCGTTGACCCGTGACCTGGCGCTAAGACCACTGTGCCATCGGGTCCGCAAGCAAAGTACTGAACAGGAAGTATGATGAAAGTTACAGCAAGTAAGTTTTGAAAGTATGATGAAAATTACGTTTATTTTCACCCTGACCTTCCATGCAGTTCCAGTTTTTTTTTTCCCTAAAATTTACTGGAATAGATTTTGTGTGCAGCAAACTTTTAACAGTGAGGGAGCGACGCTTCTCTTCTCTGCGATCAGAGCATTACACCAGTGCTTATATGCGCGTTTAATAGACATACAATAATATTTTACCCTCTTTTTTGCAGTATGGTATAAAAGATATGTTAGACTAAAATTCTAATTTCAGAAATTTGGCATCTTTTTTTTCTTATTTCCCTTTTTTTTTTTTAGAAGTAAGACTAATTTCTTTCTCCTTTTCATTCAGAAGAATAGGTAACTCGTGCTAAAATGTCATGAGAAACGGTGGGAAATAACCGTCTAAGCACGATACACCAGTAAAAGTCACGATAAGATAAAAATTTTAATAACTGATAAAATACATTAAAACTCGTTAGATCTTTCGGGTCCTGCCAGCAGGTACCATTCTTTCTCCTTTTGTTTTCATTTTCTTTAAAATTTTGTTCTAGTGCTTCCTTTGAAATTAATTCTACATATTACCAAAATAATGTTCTAACTCATATATTTAAAGAGGAAATACCATTCCTTTACCTACAGAGCCTTCAAAAAATAGAGCTCCATCAGGATAATGGTACCTGCCATACATCCAAATCTACCACTCTATTGAAAAAATGAATAAAAAACAAAAAACAAGTTAGTAAAATCATGCAATGCATTGATTATGATACGCTTTCCAACATACTAGAAATCATAAAATGTCTGTGGAATAAATCTCACTCCTACGCCCTGACCTTTGATCCCATTTCGATGATATTCAACAGAACTGGTTCAGTATACCTCCGAAATAGCATGAAAAAGTTTTGTCGCAATCGAAGCAATTTTACGTAAGTTATGATGCATAAGGGCTATGGAATAGACCCCGCTTCTGTGTCCTAACCTTTGACCCATTTCGCCCATTTTCAATAGGATTCGTCCCCAGGCGCAGGCCCCTACAACATACTAACATTTCATCCAAATCGAAACATTTTTACGTAAGTTATGATGCATAATGGCGATGGAAGTGATTCCGATCCTATGTCCTGACCTTTGACCCTCATTTCGCCAATTTTCAATAGGGTTTGTCCCCAGGTGATCCCCTACCACATACTAATATTTAATCGAAATCGAACCTTTTTTACGTTAGTTATGACGCATAAGAACAGTGGAATGGATCCCGCTCCTATGTCCTCACCTTTGACCCCATTTCTTTCACTTTCAATAGGGTTCCTTCCCAGGTGATTCCCTTCCACATACTAAAATTTCATCGAAATCGAACGATTTTTACGCAAGTTATCGTGCAGACGAACATACGCACACAACGCGTGACGTAATGAAGCAGATGGGAATCGCGGCCATCTGCTAGTAAAAGTGTGACGTCATAAAACTTTAATAGGATTCGCACATCATTTGTTTGACTGCTGACGTCATGAAAATACAGGTCGCGCCATCTTTTTTTTTTTTTTTGGAGGTTTAACGACCACAGTGAGCAACTCAACGGGCTATAAGCAGTCGCCCGTCCCTAATTTAGGGTCACTGGTTCCAGGGAAGGGAGAGAGCCAGTGCCGTAAGACAAACACAACATCCATGCCTCACCGGGATTCGAACCCGGACCCCTTACGGACGAATGATCAGAGGCCAGCGCCTTAGACCACAGCGCCACCGGGGCGGCATCTTTTTTCTTTTTTTCTTCCCAATTAATGCGTTTCCAAGGATGAAAATTTGAACATCGATTAAAATAGCTTCATTTTATAACTTGGAATACCTAATATTTTCTAAAACATAACCATAATTATGCATTCCAACATTTGTTTGTCTACTGACGTCATCAAAGTACAAGTCGCGCCATTTTTTTCCCAGTTTCAACACCACCAAAGGAAAAGTTATTGATTTTTAATATAATTATGGTTATGTTTTAGAAAATATTAAGCATTCTAAGTTATTTTAAGAAGTTATTTTAATCGATGTTCAAATTTTCATCCTTGGGAACACATTAATTGTGAAGGAAATGTGTACAAAAGTTTTTCCATTGGAAGCATAGGAAGCAAAATTACTTGACGTCCACCTTAATAATATGGGATAAGGGCGATGGAATGGATCGCAGTCCTATGTCCTGACCTTTGACCCCATTTCGTCCATTTTCAAAAGGGTTCGTCCCCAGGTGGTCCTCTACCACATACTGAAATTTCATCGAAATCGAACCATTTTTACGCACGTTATGACGCATAAGGGCAATGGAACGCATCCCGCTCTTATGTCCTGACCTTTGACTCCAATTCACCCATTTTGAATAGGGTTCGTCTCCAGGTGGTCTCCTACCACATTGTAAAATTTCGTTGAAATCGAACCATATTTACGCAAGTTATGACGTATAAGTGCAATGGATTAGATCCCGCTCCTACGTCGTGACCTTTGACCCCATTTGTCCCATTTTCAATAGGGTTCGTCCCCAGGTGGTCCCCTACCACATACCAAAATTTCATCGAAATCGAACCATTTTTACGCCAGTAATCTTGCGGACGGACAAAGCTGTAGCATATACGCTTCTTCAACCTACGGTTGGAAAGCGTAAAAAAGACGGGTATCAATCAAGTCTATACCTTTTGCTGATATTTCCTAAAACAATGATAGTTGGAAATCTAGATGTGGGTTCATAGTCCAGCGAAAGGGTTATCACAGATAGAGCCAGTGGTCGAAGTGGCACAGAACTACTGCCCCTATGGTGTCGACCATAGATCCACATAATATAAACAGGAAGTTTCGAGAGAAGTACATACCATTCCACATAATTTTTTTGGGGTATTAAAAGATTACTGTATATAATATTAAAAAAAATAATTTAATAATAAAAAAAAACCTTTATTGAAGGGTTTGTGGTCTCTTTCAGTTTCAGCTTAATTTCCAACATTAATTAAATTGCAGTTTCTGGATTATTGGACCACTGCACAAATAAATCAATAAATTAAATTCTGAATATATTTTTACTTTTTTTGTAGTGTACTTTAATTTTGAATATGATATAGAGTATAATGAAAAACACATGAATCTGGGAGCCCGAATGTTCTACTTTATTTTTTTTACAAAATGTGTATGGGTTTACTGCAGTTCTACTAGAAGGAACTATTCATGATTGGATTGTATATTGCCTGAGCCATAGTCATCAGTGCTCAAATACGGGTACAGCTGTATAGACTGGATTAAAAAAAATTACTTTAAAGTATTTTATTTATTTTGTGCTACACTATAATGTAAGAGTAAGGCTAAGAGCATACGATATGCGTCGTACACTACAGTAATAAGAGTGCAAAAAAATAATAAAGCCGTAACACTTTACCAAAATAGCCCTCGCTTACCTCAACATAAATCCCAGATTGACTGCAGGGAAGATTTCTCATCTTTCCCAGTAGGTCAAAAAAAGGTCAAATTCCTTGCAAATGCATTTTTCAGTCAGCAAACTCAACAGGCGGGTTAAGCCATCACCCCCTGGGTCTATTTAAGGAGGGACTAGGGAGAAGACAGAAGTGCTGTTATGGAGAGAGAAAATCAGATTAGCAATTTAATCCCCTTATTACACGCGACGCCCCACCCATAACGGTGAGCAATCCACAGACTCCTGTACTGTGCCGAAAATGGGTTTTCACTGGGGCTTAGAAAATATCTGAAAAGTCAGGATTCCGGGAAGTCATCCTGGAGATACCCTCTTTGCCATGCCTGAGGTTATCGTCACGCCGAATACAAGCCTTGTATGTTTCCCTTCTCCGCAAATGAAAAACTAAATGTGTTTTTCCTGAGAGATGTACTGTTTCACTTTTCACCCCTCCCCCCTTTTGGTATTAACAAAAATTCTGACACAATGCTTCTGCTTCTTACGTCTTTTCAGACCCAGCTGCTCATCATTTTTCAATTTTATCCGTTAAAAATGTCATTTGCCGGTTTTTGAGTTAAAATTTGTGCTTCATCCTAATTTCTTTACGTAGTTTGTGATGGGTTTATAATTTATTAAATACCGGAAAATAATGTCTTTTTAACTGCCTGTATGCTCACTTCTATTTTTTGTTAACTATCGGTATGCCATACCAGCCCACTTCGAACACTGGATAGAACGCTTAAGAAATAAATAATTTCAATACTGTTATTGGCACATTTTCACACTTTTACAATGTATTTGTGAAGAATTGTTTCTTCGGGGAAATTTGTTTCCCAATTGTATAGAAATAATTTTATTTTAAACCTGAATTATATTACCGGAAAATCGTTCTAAAAGTGTGTGAACGTCCACTGTAATTTGGCAGTTGCTCAATCTTGCGTAAAAAAATCAATCACTGAAACATGTCTTAGGAAAAAAAAACAAAACGCATTATACTTAATACAGACATTTGACGTGGACCAGGAACATCAAACAAAGGTCTTCGCTCTTTCCACGTTCATAAGTGAGTCACGGAAAAATTCTCATTGGCCGCCACCGGGAATCGAACCCGGGGTCTTCCAGTTACGCGCCGGATATATTGATGTTCCTGGTCCACGTCAAATGTCTGTATTAATTATTCATTCGCCTTCTAATTATTTCTTCAGTTGCTGCTTACCATCTTTGGTGAATCCCCAGCATTGTGCGGGGCTCCAAGAAGCAACCTGCCAAATTGGCTTGGCAGTTAGCGTTTGTGAGTCTGGAGGAATGCGGGGCCGCTGTGGTGTAGTGGAAGCATATCCGGTGCGTAACTGGAAGACCCTGGGTTCGATTCCCGGTGGTGGCCAATGAGAATTTTTCCGTGACTCACTTATAAACGTGGAAAGAGCGAGACCTATGTTTGACGCTTTATACTAGTTTATGTTTGAGGGGTGGTTCTCATTTTTTTCTTTTTTTTTTTGATTGGAGGTTTAATGACTACCATGAGCAACTCAATGGGCTATAAGCAGTTACCCGTCCCTAATTTAGGATCACTGGTTCCAGGGAATGGAGAGAGCCAGTGCCGTAAGACAAACACAACATACATGCCTCACCGGGATTCCAACCCGGACCCCTTTCGGACGAATGATCAGAGGCCATCGCTTAGACCACTGCGGCATCCCCATTTCGGCCACTGATCGTTATTATTCTCTACGCAGATTAGTTGAAGTTGTCTTCTTATTATTCTGTTAACACGTGTTTACAAGAATCGCAATGCAACCTCCTCTTCTCCCTCGAAAAACAGTGCATTTTAACACTTTTCACTTTCGCATCTCCAATCCATATTTTAGACTTTTTCCTTAAGCTTAAAGCAAATACATCTTTGAAATAAAAATTCCTTTTTTTAATGAAAATTTTCAGTTTTCGTGTGTAGAAGGAGGGACTTTACGGAGGACATCTTTCATGTAACGACTTTACTAAAATATGAGATTTTTTCTAGTTGCTGCAGGGAAATTTTGCTCAAGGCTTCACAATGAAATTTCGCTCCTGGCGCCGCAAAAGTACTACGTGGACCTGATATCAGCTTAAGTTAAAACAAGATTTCCGCGTGCTCTGTAAGTAGAAACGATTTTGCTACTTCAAATAATAGGGTATGAGAGAAATATCTTTTTGCGATAGCTTGCACTGATGAACGGGAACGGCCATATGTTAAGTCTGTCTTTGAATGAGTGTTAGGGTTCATCTTCTGCGATAGATGGAGCAAAAAATCATTGCTTGGGCGTGGCTTTTACGTCTTGAGGGACTGTCCCAAAAGTCGGCGTCAGCAAATCACTGCAGACCTCACCATATTCAGAATGAAATCGATCTCTCGTTGGCTCCACAATGAAAAAACAAAATACGGCCTGTTACGTTTTAACGAATGACGTTATTTGGGAGTTGAGCTCAGTAGGTAGGTAGAGTCCAGTAAGTAGGCAGAGTTTCTGTAGCTCAAATTCAGGGGGTTCTCTGCTAATGTACACATTTTCTCTTCAAAAAATAAACGTACAGTAGAATTTAAGATTATTTATGGAAGACAAGATTCCAATCTCACTTTTGGCCCCATTCAATGATTTTTACTTGGCATAGATAATTGAAAAAATCAGACATAAACGAGAGATTTCGTTTCTTCCAGACAGAAAAACTGCTAAGCTAACTTATCGCTCCATCTAGCGCCAAATTGGAATACTTTCGAGTAAGATAAATTGAATTTTAAAATAAGTTCTAACAAATTTATCGGAATAAAAACTGTGGCATATACACGGTCGAGTCACATTATTGTGACCCCCAGCTAATATCCAGGGTAACCGCCGTGTACAGCGCGGACTGCAGCTACGTGCTGGGAGTGAACTCAATAAGGTGCTGGAAGGTGTTCACAGGTATGTGGAGCCATGCTGACTGCAATGCATCTGACACCTGCTGGAGGGTGCGTGGTGGAGGATCCATAGAGCAAACAACTCGATAGAGGTGGTCCCACAGATGCTCAATTGGGCTCAAGTCTGAAGAATTAGGGAAGTACTTTGAAGTCTTCATCGTGCTCTTTCAACCATCACTCTCGGGCATTTCTAGCTGTGTGACACGTCCTATTGTCGTGCTGGAAGATCCCATCCGCCCCAGGGAAGACAATCAGCGTGATCTGCAAGGATGGATTCATAACGAATTCGGTCCGTAGTGCCTTCCACAGGTATGAGTGGACCCAGGGAATGTCACGAAAAAATTTCCCAGACCATAACGCTGCCCCCACCAGCTTGTGTTCTTCTAGAAGTGGTTGAAGAGTGTTTGTTCTCCGATGTTTGTCGCCTTATACGCCAGCGTTCATTCGTTCGATGAAGCAGAAAATGTGACTCATCGGAGAAGGCAATCCTTTGCCAATTAGCGGAGGCCCAATTCCGATACTGCCGTGCAAATGTAAGCCTCTTCTGCCGATGCACCTCCGTTAGCATAGGTGCAGTGATCACCCGTCTGTATCGGAGCCCCATACGCACAAGAGTTCGCTGAACTGTCGTTTTAGACACACTTTTAGTAGACCCCGTGTTTCATTCGGCCAGTGAGTTGCTCCACTATAGCGTGTCGATCGGTCCCCACGCACCTTCGAAGCCGACGTTCACCTCTCACATCAATGGCACGTGGTGCTCCGCAGTTTCCACGTCGCTTATTCGCAATGGTGCCATTTCTCCAATCACGATACACTTTCACCACAGAAGCACGCTAGCAGTTCACGAACTGCGCTGTTTCAGAAATACTGCCACCCTTGGCCCGAAAGCTGATAATCATTCCTTTTTTCAAATATGACAAATCGCTTCTTTTATCCATGACAGCAACGAGTGATATGTTTTCAGAATGCCTACAGCACACCTTACATACTCTCCAAGCCATCTCACGACACGTGCCTTCATACATTGGTTGCGCGCTGTTGACGTCAAAAGTAGAAGGTGGTCACAATAATATGACTCGACTGTGTATTAGCTAAGGATTGTGTTTATTTGTGCTCAAAATTTCAAACACTGCAAAGTAATAGTCTTTGTGAAAATGTGTACAAAAGAATTTTACATTGCAGATATATAGGATGGAATTTCTCTTACATTCATTCAAAGATAGCCTTGACGATGCTGTTTGAAGCTGTGAAGTCAAGTGTCACGAAACTTTCGCTGATTCGTCAGACTATGTCAGTTTATGAGAAATGTTACACCGCTAGAACTGAATGGTACACTAAACATGGAAAAATCATGATTGTTTCTTCGCACATTATAAAAGCAAGGAAGGTGACACCGAATTTTCGGGTGTAATTAGCACGTTTTTCGAATCCGTTCTGACGCAAATCAAATTTATCAAAGCTATTCAAAGTCAATGGAACCGATATGGAAAACAATAGTATCTGACGGAAGAAAGAAGTTTTTCAATCCGGTATTTAATCAATCAGATATTGCTGTAAACGGAATCGTGAGCTTACGCCCTCTGTTTGCAGACTTGTGCGTTAAGAAACATATGAATTTGTATGAGAAACATTTCACTCGGAAACGCTCTCCAACACAGAAAGAAAATTTTCAAATCGGACTCTTAGAAACAGAGATATCGACAAAAATAAGATATACATCTACGCCGCCTGGCGTAGAAACCATGCAATATTTTAAGAAGAAAATGTTGCTAAAAGGTTTGTCGACATGAGTAGTATCGGTCCACAAACAACTTTATTTTTCAATCGAGAGTTAGAAGCTCATATTTTGCTGCAATTACGCCCCCTGGTGGCCAAACCATTTTTTACAAAAATTGGAAATTATGTGATTTCCCATCAAGAGCTGTATCCGGTGGAGAAAGAATTTTTCAAATCGGAGATTTAGAAGCAGAGATATAGGGGGAAACGCAATTTACCTTTACGCCTTCTAGCGGAGAGTCTATGAATTATTTGAAAATTTTGAAATTATTTGGAAAACATGTCACACCGGAAGCTCTATCAAATAGAGAAAGAATTTACCATTAAAAGCAGAGATATTGACAAAAAATAAGATATACATCTACGTCTTCTGGAGGAGAAACCATGAAACATTTTAAAAAGAAAATATTCTGAAAAGGTTTATCGACGTGAGTGGCATCGGTCCACGAAATAATTTTTTTAATCGAGATTGTAGGAGCTCATATTTTTATGGCAAATACATCAGAAGCAAAAATTAACACTTACGCCCCCTGGTTGCCAAAATATTCTTTACCAAAAATTAGAAATTATATGCAAAATATTTTCCATCAGGTGTTGTGTGCGATACAGAAAGAATTTTTCAAATCGGAGTTTTAGAAGCAGAAATAACGCTGAAAACGCAATTTACCTTTGCGCACCCTAGCGGAAAGTCTATGATTTACTTGAAAATTTTGAATTTATATGGAAACGTTTCGCATCAGAAACACTATCCAACAAAGAAGAAATTTTTCAAATAAAATTCCTAGAAGTAGAGATATTGACAAAAATAACATATGCATCTACGCCCCTGGCGTAGAAACCATGCATTATTTTAAGAAGAAAATGTTCCAAAAAGGTTTGTCGACATGAGTTAGTATCGGTCCACAAACGACTTTATTTTTCAATTGAGATTTTAGAAGCTCATATTTTGCTGCAAATACATCAGAAGTCGAAATTAAGACTTACGCCACCTGGGTGGCCAAACCATTTTGAAATTGTTACATTTCAACCATTTGAAATTATTTAAATCCCTGGTGGCCAAACCATTTTGAAATTACTTGGAAAACATGACACACCGAAAACTACATCAAATAAAGAAAGAATTTTCCAAATCGGACCACTAGAAGCAGAGATATTGACAAAAATACGATACACATCTACGCCCCCTGTAGGAGAAACCATGAAATATTTTAAAAAGAAAATATTCCGAAAAGATTTATTGACGCGAGTCGCATCGGCCCACGAAAGAATGTTTTCAATCGGGATTGTAGACTAACTCAGATTTTATGGCAAATACATCAAAAGCAAAAATGAACGCTTACGGCCCCTGGTGGCCAAAGTATTCTTTACCAAAAAGTAGAAATTGTATGCAAAATATTTTTATCAGGAGCTGTATCCGCTAAAGAATTTTTTTTCAAATCAGAGTCTTAGAAGAAGAGGTATCGGGAAAAACGTAATTTACTTTTACGCCTCCTAGTGGGAAATCTGTGCATAATTTGGAAAAATAACCATTCCTAAAATACTCTTCTACAGAGTGTCCACAATGTCTTGTTACCCTCTCCCCCCTATAATAAGAAATGTAAGTGAGCTATGTATCTGTTGTATGATCACCATGATGTATATGTTGAGTTATATGTTGAGGCATCCTTAAACATCCAGTGGATCCGTTTGGGCTCCGTCATTCTCGTGACAGATACTAATTTTATGTCACGTTCTGTGGGACATTTTCCGAAGCAGTTTTGGGGTGATACGAGAGAAAGCGCGTCTCACTGCTTGTTTAATTTCATCCGTGGTTTGGTAGGGCTGCTGTGCAACAACCTCCTTTATGTAGCCCCAAAGGGCATTATCACACATTGAGAGATCTGGGCTTCGAGGTGGCCATTCAAGTGGAGCGGGCAGCACTGCCGAACCTCGACCGATCCAACGATCCCGAAAGACCTCACCAAGGTATTCCCGAACAGCGATTGCGTAATCGGCCAGTACCCCATCCTGTTGGAACCATACATCAATCAGAATGCCAAGATTTCCAAGTTGTGGCACAAACCAGGTTTGCAGCATGTCCAGATAAGTTGTCTGATTCACTGGACCATCAAAGAAATACGGTCCAAACAGATGTCGACTATTCATTGCAGCCCATATCATGACATACGGAGGATGGTATTCCAATTCTTCGACATAATGTGGGTTTTCCTTGGACCAGAACACAACGTTCCGTGATCGACAGCTGCGGTATATCGCACATTCATCACTGAAAATGACCTTTCCACGTTTTGGGATTTTGATTCCAAGCTCCGCCGATCGTTTGCGGAGCGACTTCGCCTGCGACCTGATAACTGATTCCTCGACAGCTTGACACTGTTGCACTCTGGTTGATGGTCTTCCCTTTCGTGGTTTATCCTTGATGTTGCCTGCTTCGAAGAGTTTATGTTCCCACCGCAGAAGAGTCTGTTTTGGAGGGGCCCCTTTGTCGAATCGTTGTTGGAAATCGGCACGCACGTCACGCATTGTCTTCCCTGTGTGTGGACGTTCGTGTTCCCAACCACTGGCAACAATCCGCTGTTCCAGGGTGTATTCGCTGGTATCACACATTGTTCCGGTACCTAATCTGTAAATAAACATAATACAGACCATAACTCAACATATACATCATACAACAGATACATAGCTCACTTACATTTCTTATTACAGGGAAGGGGGGGGTAACAAGACATTGTGGACACCCTGTACAAAAATGGAATCGAAAGATAAAATAATTTTTTCAATCGGATGTTTAGAAGCAAATATGTGGAATAAAATGTAATTTTGAATTCCACATGATCTGCATTTACGCCCTCTAGCGGCGAAATTGTACATCGTAAAAAAAAAAAAAAAAACCGTAATGAAGGATCATCATTCGTATATTTCAAGCTTCCCAATGCAAGAAGAATTTTTAAAATCGGACTAATAGTTGCAGAGATATCGTGTCTACAGACGGACGGACGGACAAACCTATAACATAAGCACGATCTTTTTTTTACAAAAGACGTGCTAAAAAAGAAAAGAAAATTTAAGGTGCATCCATAATAATCTGCCTAGTGCAGTTCAATGCCTCAATTCAATAATTAAGTTACATGAGGAATAATAGAAAAACAGAGAAAAACCAGGAAAGAGTCCACACAGAAAATGGGAAAAAGGTGAAAAAGGTGAATCTGAATTCCTGTATTTTTCCGAGAGACTAAATCTATTCTTAAAAATTGCCAGGAGCAATCGAGCGCCGGACAGTAATACTCGTATACCAACTTTTAGCACTCTAACTTTTAAACAAATAAGAGAGCTTCAGTTTAAAAAACTGTACTAAAAACCAGTTTCGTCAGCAGGGTGAAATTTATCGGACGAACATGGGAGAATAATTTGAGGCCATTTTGCGTCAACTCTTTTCTCTTTGCCTGGGAAACAGCATTTTTTTTTTTTTTTTTTTTTTTTTGTACCACGAAAGCGCTTGTAAAACATGTTTCTTTGTTGTTGTTGTTTTTACCAGCGATTAAACATCCTTCCGGTGCAATAAAATTGTTTTCCCACCTCCACAGCTACCTCTTCTTTTTTCTGTCGCATAATTGCGTCATTTAATCGAGCATGTCTGTTACGAACATCAGCAAGACAAAAGCTTTAGGGCTTACTTGACCAGAGTTTTGTTTCCAGTTAAGATTTTTTCCTTCTGCTTTTGTCTTTCGATTTTTCTTTTTAAACTTTCTCTCCAAAACAGGTTGAGAAACATGCTTCATGACGCTGCAACATTACGCTGACTTATTTTTGGTGTATTATCAGAGTTCTAAACTAGGTATTTTCTCATCTTTCAATTCTTAGATCTTTATTTTTCTTACACTCGGTCATTGCTAGGAAACATTATGACGGAGTTCTGATAAAAACTTTATGCACTCTGTTTTTGTCGAAAGAACAAAAACAACTGATTTCAGACATAACCATGACAGGTATAGCTAGAGAAATAGCGACCTTAATCCTCGCCGACGCGTAACGACAACACTTTTGTTAAACTTCCTGGCTTCACCTTGTCTTCTATCATACAGGAAGTCATGAATGCCATAAATAACAGCCGAAGCCTGTGGCGTAGCCAGGATTCTTTTTTTTTTTTTCGGGTGGAGCAGAAAACCCTAAGCCAGTTGAGACCATTATTTCCCGTGTAAGCGACGTTCGAATTGTTGCGTACCTTTTATGATAACAATATCATCATCATCATCATCATCATCATTGTCAACCATTATCAATCCACTGCTGGACGAAGGTCTCCCCAAGTTTCCTCCACAACGGTCTGTCTTGTGCCAGTCTCCTCCATGTCACGCCTGCATACTTTCGAATTTCATCCACCCATCTCCCATGTGGTCTTCTTCTGGGTCTTTTCCTGTCCCTTGGAATCCAATCTAAAATTTCAGCTGTCCATCGATGGTCTGTCCTTCTGGCAGTATGTCCAGCCCATTGCCATTTCAGGGATTTTACTCTGATCATGATGTCTTCCACTCTTGTCATTTTCCGGATCCACGAGTTCCTTTTCTTATCTCTCCTGGTTACCCCAAGCATGCACCTCTCCATGCTTTTTTGAGTTGTCTGCAGCCTTTGTATGTCTCTTTTAGTTAAGGTTCACGTCTCTGCACCATACGTAAGCACTGGAAGGATGCATTGATCAAACACTTTTCTTTTAAGACATAATGGCATATTGCTCTTGAAAATTATGATGTTTCTTCCAAAAGCTCTCCAGGCAAGTTTTATACGCCGATTAATTTCTTCATCAATGTGACCCTCACTTGATATCTGCTGTCCAAGATAAACGTACGTGTCTGTTATCTCCAGCTTTTCTCCATCAATCGATAAATCTTCATTTCTTCTAAAAGCATTGTACATCACTTTTGTCTTCTGAAAGTTCATTTTTAATCCCACTTCTTTACTCTTGCCAGCAAGTTCCTGGATCATACTCTGCAGCTCTGATGAGGTAGTTGCAAAAATGACTACGTCATCAGCAAAACGAAGGTCGGTTAGATAATCTCTATTAATCTTTATCCCCTTGTTTTCCCAGCTCAGCGACTGAAAGACACCCTCCAATGTAGCATTAAAGAGCTTCGGAGATATGGTGTCACCTTGTCTCACTCCCTTTCCAACTTTTATGTGTGCCGTATTCTCAAACAGACGGATCTTTGTACTTGCATTTTCATAGATGTTATTAATAATATTAATGTATGCATCTTCAATACCGCAGGATTTCAGAGCGATTTTAACTGCTGATGGTTTCACCGAATCAAAGGCTTTTTCATAATCGATAAAAGCCATGCACAATGGAAGCTCATATTCCCTCGCTCTTTCAATTAGTTCTCTCAGTACGTGGATATGATCTATTGTGCTGTAGCCACTCCTGAATCCAGCTTGTTCTCTCGGTTGAGCCATGTCCAGTGTTACCTTCAAGCGGTGTGAAAGAACTTTAGTGAAGATCTTATAAACCACTGATAGGAGGCTGATAGGTCTGTAGTTCCTGGGATCTTCAATGTCACCTTTTTTATGTAGCAGGATCATTGTAGCGTTGTTCCAATCCTCAGGAATCTTCCCTTCATTAAGGCATCGAGTGAAAATTTGGGCGAGTACTGTTTCGATTTTTCCACTTGCTCCTTGTATGATGTCTACAGTAATTCCATCTTCTCCTGGAGCTTTCCCCCACTTCATGTTCTTGATTGCATGTGCAACTTCTGCTGGGAGGACTGGAAGAATGGTACTGGTACCTTTCATGATGTCTGGAGTACATGTATCACCCCTTTCATATAATTTTGAGTAGAAATCTTTCATTCTTGTCAAAATTTCACCTCTAATTCTTGTTACAAAGCCATCTTCTTTTCTCAGTGCCATAATCTGTTTTTTCCCCTTACTGAGATGTCCCTTTGCTATCTTTAGGCTTTGGTTGTTTTCAATTGCTTTCCTTACTAGTTCACAGTTGAATTTTCCTTACGTCTTCAGTGATACTTTTTCGTACTGTCTTGCATAGCTCTATATATTCCACGTTGGAAGTCACATCTTCTTTAGTTGTCCTCATCACTCTTCCTTTTTGCATCAAAATTTTGGTTTTTCCTGATAATTTGTTCACATGCAACTTGTTCTTAGACCCAGCTAATTTTGTTGCTGTTTCCATAAGAGCTTTGATTACTTTTCTGTTAACTTCAGAAATATCCACTTTCCTTCGATGTTAGGCCTTCCAAAGCAGAGAATCTGTTCTTCAGTTCCAACTTGAAGGTATTATGGTGTTTTTTAAGATTGGTTATGTCAATACATTTTGTTTGTCTTATGAACTTGCCACGTTCCAGTTTAGTGTTGAGATGCATCTTACATCTCACCAATCTATGGCCACTACCTGTGTTGAACTTATTTAGCACACTGCAATCTTCTATGACGAATTTTTTGTTACACATAATAAAATCAATTTCACTTGTTCCATTTGGATGTCTCCATGCCCATTTCCTGTGTGGTTTTTCTTGAAAAAGGAGTTCAAGATGAAAAACCCTTCTGCCTCTGCAAACTCAACGAGAATATTTCCATGCTGGTTTCTGTTGCCGTGACCGAATTTACCTACTGAAGTTTCATTCTGTTGCCGTTGCCCTATTTTTGCATTGAAATCTCCCATAATTATCTTCGAATGCTGCTTACCTTTATTATTTAGATGACGAATTTCCTCATAAAATTCTTCAATTTCTTCTTCCGGATGACTTGTGGTGGGTGCATAAGTTTGAATTATCTGAGCCTGGTATCTTCTCAAGAGTTGGATAACGAGTCGTGCAACTCTGTTAGAGGAATTTTCAACTTCTACAACTTTATCCTTCAGCTTCTTGTTTATTATAAATCCAACACCACTAGTTCTGCCACTATCTGTCCTACGATAGTAGAAGAGATGTCCACTTTTCAGTTCAATGAGATCTCCTTTTCTCCTTACCTCACTTAGCCCGATGATGTCCCATTTGATACTTTGTAGTTCCTCTTCCAATTCAAGAAGCCTTGAATCAGAAGATAGGGAGCGTCCATTATACGTAGGCAATGTCAGCATCAGATGGCAGCCTAGTCCGGTCCTCCGGGGATTGTTAGCACCCTCTGCCTTCATGTCGCACTGGCCGCTGCCTTGGCCAGGTACATTTCAGCTGCCGGAGACTGAGGGCCAAGATTTAAGTTGTGGAGTCATTTTGGAGGGGTTTGGCCGTAACTCACCACGCTGGCCAAGCGGGTTGGTGAGTGTGGGATAGCATTTCGTCTAATCCCGATGGTATAATTATACCGTTATTGGCGGTTGTCAGAGCCCCTTTAGTGGGAACAGGATGCACCACGAGAAGGCGGGGTTGACATTTGTCAATAAGAGGCTGTGATGTTACGCATCACCTGAACTTACATCCCGATAAGAATATATACCAATAAAAGTACATCCTAAAGATTTAGGAAGCAGAGAAAACGTTCCCAGAAAGGAAAATCCGCACGGCATTATGGCTTTGGATATGGTTACGAATATTTGTGCAAATCTGATACCGTTCTGTTACTCAGTCAGCAGCAGTAGACACCGCCTCCTTGACTTAGGGTTAATCTTTACCCCATTGTATTTCATACAAGCGATCCTCCCGTTGCGATTAAGTTCTGTTAGAAGAACTCAGTGCAAAGTCGTAACGGAAAAACCATTGGAAAACATTGGGACTCGGACATATACACTGGTGTGCAAAAAATTAAGAACGAAGAGGAGAAATTAGCATAACAGCGGAACGAGCAGGCAGAACGGACCGAAGTCAGAATGGTATAAAGCACACGGGCGGTGTACGCTCAGCAATTCCGTGAAAGCTATTACACGGGTTGCATCGGTTTGAACGACGTCGAGTTGCTGCCACCGTGTGATATGGACAACAGGCAATCCAGTAGACGACATCTGGATGACTTTACCCGAGGTCGCGTCATTGGGAAGTTGGAAGAAGGTCGAAGTGTGACTAGTGTGGCCGAAGAGTTCGGGATCGCTCACAGCATCGTTTCACGAGCTTGGAGAGCATTTCAAACGACAGGAACAGCTGTCCGAGAGTTTAGCAGTGGTCGTCCGCGAGCAACCACGGCGGCGGACGACCGGTATATTGTCCTACAGGCGAGAAGAGACAAACGGCAGACAGCGGGAGAAATCGCAAGGCACATGCAACAGACAACTTGACGTCCGTTATAGCGTTTTACCGTGGCCAGGAGGCTGCACAAAGGTGGTCTATTTGCACGACGATCAGTACGGTGTGTGCTATTAAAGCCTGTTCATCGGAGACAGCGGTTTCTGTGGTACCAGGAACACAAGAACTGGACATATCAGCAACGGGGTCGAGTTATCTTTACGGATGAGAGCCGATTTAGTCTGACGAGCGATTCTGGACATATACACATCTGGAAAGAGCAGGGAACACGCAATCACACCTCCAACATCATCGAAAGGGACCGGTTTGGAGGTGGCGGAGTTCTCGCTTGGGGTGGTATAATGCTTGGTAGCCGTACTGAACTCCACATCTTCCAAGGAGGTTCAGTCACTGGTGTCCGTTATTGTACCGAGGTTCTCCTGCCTCACGTGCGTCTGTTTAGAGGTGCTGTGGGTCCTGAGTTCCTCTTCATGGACGACAACGCTACACCTCATCGTACAGTGGCTGTCGAAGAGTTGTTGGAGAGTGAAGATATTCAACGCATGGATTGGCCCGCAAGGTCCCCGGACCTAAATCCAATCGAACACGTGTGGGACCTTCTCGGGAGACGCTTAGCAGCGCGTGAGCAGCCGCCAGCAACGATTCTGCAGCTGCGATTGGCGCTACAAGAGGAATGGGCCGCGATGCCTCAACAGCTCTTTGACAACCTCGTCCTCAGCATGGACAGACGTTGTAAATCCTGCAACGCAGTCAGGGTTGATCATATCCCCTACTAAAGACTGGATTTTTCCTTGCAGCCGCCTGTCACATGGACGTTTCTGTCTTCTGTCCAGTTGTGCTCGAAGCTACCTTTTCAATAAAGTGCCTTTGTATCCTTTGGATTCCTTGTTTGGACGGTTTTGCTCACTTGTCCCATATTCTTCTTACATCTTGGGGATCTTATGGTATGATTTGAGTCGATGTGGAGCACTTCTGCACGACGTTACATTAGAAAAGCCGTCTCGTCCTTAATTTTTGCATGCCAGTGTATATGCTTTTTCGATTGAATGAAATAATTCGCTGAAGAAAAACCAAATTTTTAGCCAAATATTGAAAGATAGTAATCAGGGGCACTTTATCTTAGTAGAGAGGAGGAGAATACTAGCATTAACAAAGAAATTATACCTGTACCAAGTAATGGGTGGTTTTCTAATTTGTGTGAAATGGGTTCACACACCTGTTAAAACAGAACAGACAGCTAACAATAGTCAACTTCCGCAGAATAAGTAAAAACAAAAGCAAAAAAATTAAATGCTATATTGTGGGCATTTCTGCATACCTGACATTGCAAGGAAAGCTTGCTTATAAGTTGTCCCGTTGTTCCAAAGTAGCAAGCTCAAACTTTCTAAAATTTTACTGTTCGTTGAAGCCAGTCTCCAACTACGGGAGGAAAAAAGAAGACAAATTCCCTGTGCTCCAACTACGGGAGGGAAAAAGAAGACAAATTCCCTGTGCTCGCGATCTGGCAAGGCAGGACAAATGACAGTTTTAATTATAAACTGAAATAATGTGAGTGAAACTGAAAAAAAACCTCTGTGGTGTATTACGAAATTTATGGAAAACAGCGAACAGTATTTTTCAGAGAACAGTTTTTTTTTTGTTTTTTTTTGAGAATAAATGCCTAAAATACCCTCAAGAAAAAAGAGGCTAAATTATTAAATGTCCTTTTTGAAAGTAGAAAAATCTCATCTACCCCCTATCCCCTTTCACCCTATTTGGAAAATGTATGTTAAATGTATGTCTAAAGCATTGAAAACATGTTTTCGATGTATAATGTTTTCAAAGAAACATTCTTATGCTGTCGCTCCAACTCCTTCGTCACTGCTAATCAATTTTATCCATAATTCATTTGAGTAACCCAGAATAGCCAAACGGTGCTCTTCTAATTTTAATTATTTTGATGGCATAATATTGTACACATATTTACGATTGTTCTGTAACGTGCAGTAATCACACATATTTGCAAACTTCTTGAACTCATAGGAAGTTAGGATTCACTCATGAAAATTCTGAACTCTTGTCGTACGATACGCATTTCTCAAAGTACTAATCTCGTAAGTCTTTCTGTTTTCTTTGCTATATTTTGCTAACGAACACAGTTATTGTGAAGGAAATAACAGAAACTGTAAATGACTTACATCCCTGCTAAAACTAAAGCGACATCGCAGGACGAGAATCGAAGTTACGCGATATTATTTGTAAGACTGCTATAAAGACTTTTGCATATTTTCAAGATTTAGGCACTTTTCTTTGGATGTTTTTTTCGTAGACAAATTTTTAGCACGTTTTTTGTAAAAAAAGATCATACTTACGTTATCGATTTGTCCCTCCGTCCGTTTGTTGACACCATATCTCTGCAACTATTAGTCCGATTTGAAAAATTCTGTTTTCATTGCGAAGCTTGAAATATGCGAATGATGATCCTTCATTTCTTTTTTTTTTTTTCTTTTTTTTTTACGATATACAATTTTGGCGCTAGAGGGCGTAAATGCAGATGATGTCGAATTCAAAATATATTTTATTCCATATATTTGCTTCCAAACATCCGATTAAAAAAATTATTTTATCTTTCGATTCCATTTATGTCGAAGAGTATATTAGGTATAGTTACTTTTTCAAGTTACGCATAGATTTTTTGCTAGGGTGCGTAAAAGTAAATCACGTTTTCCCCGATATCTCTTCTTGTAAAACTCCGATTTGAAAATTTTTTTCTTCAGCGGATACAGCTCCTGATGAAAAATCTTTTGTATATAATTTAAAATATTTGGTAAAGAATACTTCAGCCACCAGGGGGCTTAAGTGTTAATTTTTGCTATTTGCCATAAAATCTGAGCTTCTAAAATCTCGATTGAAAAAATTATTTCGTGGACTGATGCCACTCACGTCAATAAACCTTTTCGGAATATTTTCTTCTTAAAACATTGCATGGTTTCTCCGCCAGGGGCGTAGATATATATATTATTTTTGTCAATATCTCTGCTTCTAATGGTCCGATTTGAAAAATTCTTTCTTTATTGGATAGAGTTTCCAGTGTGACATGTTTTTCATATAATTTCAAAAATTTCAAGTAATTCATGGACTTCCCGCTAGGGGGCGTAAAGGTAAATTGCGTTTCCCCTTGATATCTCTGCTTCTAAAACTCCGATTTGAAAAATTCTTTCTGCCCCGGATACAGTTCCTGATGGGAAATCCGTTGCATATAATTCCTAATTTTGGTAAAAAATGGTTTGGCCACCAGGGCTCGTAAGTCTTAATTTACGCTTCTGATTTATTTGCAGCAAAATCTGAGCTTCTAAAATATCGGTTGAAAAAAATCGTTTGTGCACCGATACTACTCATGTCAACAAACCTTTTAAGAGTATTTTCTTCTCAAAATAATGCATGCTTTCTACGTCAGGGGGCATTGATGTATATCTTATTTTTGTCAATATCTCTACTTCTAGGAGACCGATTTGTAAAATTCCTTCTTTGTTGGATAGTGTTTCTGATGCAAAATATTTTTCATATAAATTCAAAATTTTCAAGTAATTTATAGACTTTCCACTAGGGGGCACGAAGGTAAATTGCATTTTCTGCGTTATTTCTGCTTCTAAAACTCCGATTTGAAAATTTCTTCCTGTATCGCATAGAGCTCCTGATAGAAAATGTTTTTCACATAATTTCTAATATTTGGTAAAGAATGGTTTGAACACCAGGGGCATAAGTGCTTGTGCTTCTGATGTATTTGCCGCAAAATCTGAGCTCCTGAAAATTCGACTACAATTTTTTTTTTCTTGGACCGATACCGCTCACATCGAAAAAGCTTTTGACAATACTTTCTTCTTAAAATAATACATGGTTTTTCCGCCAGAAGGCGTAGATGCATATCTTATATTTGTCCATATCTCTGCTTCGAAGAATCCAATTTGAAAAATTCTTTTTTGTTGGAGAGCGTTTCCGATGCGAAATATTTCTCATATAAATTCAAAATTTTCTTGATGCACAAATCTGCAACCAGAGGGCGTAAGTTCAGGTTTCCGTTTGCAGCAATATCTGCAGGATTAAAAACCCAATTGAAAAACTTGCTTCCGTCAGGTACTATTGTCTTCCATAGCGGTTCCATTTACTTTGAATAGCTTTGATAAATTAATTTGCGTCAGAACGGATTCAAAAGACGTGCTTATTACACAAGAAAATTCGGTGTCATCTTTCTTATTATTTTTTTTCGTGATATCCTAAACGTTTAACAAGGAACCCGTAAATAGACATTCGTTTTTAAGCAATATCTTTGCTCCCTCTAAATTTTAAATCTTGTGCGCAGTTGAAATTTCTCTTGTGTGAAAATCAAGCTAAGTGGAAATTGCTCTATGCTATTGCTCTTCTTTTTCCTGGTTACACCAAGCATGCATCTCTCCATGCTTTATTCTTCAATTGTCTGCAGCCTTCGCATGTCTTTTAGTAAGGTCTCTGCTTTATATGCAAGCACTAGAAGGATGCATTGATTAAACACTTTTCTTTTAAAACATAATGACATACTGCTCTTAAGAAGTATACTGTTTGTTTCTTCCAAAAGCTCTCCAACCAAGTTTTATGCGCCGATTTTATTCAATTTTAATTGGCGTACAAAACTTGCATTAAAAAATAAAATTTTATGCGCATATAAAATTCCTTCATCAATTTATTCGGCGTATGAAACTTGGTTGGAGAGCTTTTGGAAGAAACAGTACAATTTTTAACAGCAATATGCCATAATGTCTTAAAAAAGAAAAGTGTTTGACCAATGCATTCTTCCAGTGCTTGCATATTAATGGAGCAGAGACCTTGAACTTAACTAAACAAGTTAGTAAAATCATGCAATGCATTGATTATGATACGCTTTCCAACATACCAGAAATCATTACTCAAGTTATGAGGATAATGGCTGTGGAATAAATCTCGCTGCTGTGTCCTGACCTTTCACCCCATTTCGATGATATTCAACAGAACCGGTTTAGTATACCTCAAGAATAACATACTAAAGTTGTGTCGCAGTAGAAGCAGTTTTACGGAAGTTATTAGAATAATGGCTGTGGAATAAATCTTGCTTTTGTGCAATGACCTTTGACCCCATTTCGTTGATATTCAACAGAACTGGTTCACTATACCTCCGGAAAAACATGATAACGTTTTGTCGCAATCGAAACATTTTTAGGTAAGTTATGATGCACAAGGGCAATGGAATGGATCCCACTCCAGTGTCCTGACCTTTGACCCCATTTCGCCCATTTTCAATAGGGTTCGTCCCCAGTGGCTCCCTACCACATACTAAAATTTCATCGAAATCGAACCATTTTTACGCAAGTTATGACGCATAAGGGCAATGGAATAAATCCCGCTCTTATGCCTTTGCCTGACCTTTGACACCATTCGCCCATTTTCAATAGGGTTCGTGCCCAGTTAGTTCCCTACCACATACTAAAACTTCATCGAAATCGAACCATATTTACGCATGTTATGACGCATAAAGGCAATGAAATGGATCCCGCTTTTATGTCCTGACCTTTGATCCCATTCCGCCCATTTCAACAGGGTTCGTCCCCAGGTGGTTCCTTACCACATACTTAAATTTCATTGAAATCGAACCATTTTTACGCAAGTTATGATGCATAAAGGCAATGGAATGGATCCCGCTCCTATGTCCTGACCTTTGACCCCATTCCGCCCATTTGCAACAGGATTCGTTCCCATGTGCTTCCTTACCACATACTTAAATTTCATTGAAATCAAATCGTTTTTGCGCAAGTTATGATGCATAAAGGCAATGGAATGGATCCCGCTCCTATGTCCTAACCTTTGACCCCACTTCATTTATTTTCAATAAGGTTCGTTCCCAGGTGGTCCTCTACCACATACTAAAATTTCATTGAAATCGAACCATATTTACGCAAGTTATGACGCATAAGGGCAATGAAATGGATCGCGCTTTTTTGTCCTGACCTTTGACCCCATTCCGCCCATTTTCAACAGGGTTCGTTCCCAGGTGGCTCCTTACCACATACTTATATTTCATTGAAATCGAACGATTTTTACGCAAGTTATGATGCATAAAGGCAATGGAATGGATCCCGCTCCTATGTCCTGACCTTTGACCCCATTCTCCCATTTTCAATAGGGTTCGTGCCCAGTGGTTCCCTACCACATACTAAAATTTCATCGAAATCGAACCATTTTTACTCATGTTATGACGCATAAAGGCAATGAATCCCGCTGTTATGGCGTGACCTTTGACCCCACTTCACCCATTTTCAATAGGGTTCGTCCCCTGGTGGTCCCCTACCACATACTAAAATTTCATCGAAATCGAACCGTTTTTACGTGAGTTATCGTGCCGACAGACGGACAGACAGACGGATGGAAATAGCTGGAGCATATACGCTTCTTCAACCTACGGTTGGAAAGCGTAAAAAAGACATACAAAGGCTGAAGACAACTGAAAGTAGCATGGAAAGATGCATGCTTAGTGTAAACAAGAAAGCATGCTTGGTTAACTAAGAAGAGGAACTCGTGGATAAGGGAAATGACAAGAGTGAAAGACATCATGATCAGAGTAAAATCCCTGAAATGGACATATTGCCAGAAGGACGGACCACCGATGGACAACCGAAATTTTAGGCTGGATTCCAAAGGATAGGAAAAGACCCAGAAAAAGACCACATGGGAGATGGGAAGGGTAAATAAGAAAGTACGCTTGACTGACATGGAGGATACTGGCTCACGACAGACCGTTGTGGAAGAAACTTGGGGATACCTTCATCCAGTGATGATAGTTGACAATGATGATGATACATGTATATATAAAAAACGAAAAATCTTCAAAACTTTGCAATCTTGTGAATCCTAATGCAGAAATAAGAAAAGGGGGTCTGAAAAGGAAGAAATCATGCTCCAGTTCAAGAATCTTTTTCTCTCATTTTGTTTTTCTAATTAATACCATGTTAATGACGGAAAAAGGCTCAAGAAACATTAAGGAAAAATGACAACGCTCAAAGCGAAAATTTAAAAAAATTGGGAAACCTGTATGACCATCGGAAATCAATATGATTATTCTTTATAAAGTTAAATTATTATCCGACAGATGTCGCCATCAGATTGAGTAACAATTTTTCTCATCGCTTCAACTACTTCACTGCAGAGTTTTTTTTCAGTACTCGCCAGCTCGTGTTTTTAATTCGATAAGAAATTATTGGCAGGTTCTACTGCTTCCTGCTGTTAAACTCGAAGTTTGCTCTTTTCAATGGCTTTTGCTTGCTCTATCTACTACCTAAATTCTCCCGCCCTAAAGAGGTATTCAATTTCTAAAAACACAAGGACTCGTCTTCCGTATATTTTCTTCATAAATAATTATCAATCGTTTTTATCAGAAACGCTGTGGTGGTTTAGAATAGGGATTCGTTACAAAAAATAAAAATAAAGAAATAAAAATTTCTAACTGCTTTTGCAGTATTTAAACATCCAAATTTAATGTTGTATTTATGTTTAAAAATATTAGAGACACCAGAAGATATTGAACTATATTCATTTAAGTAGCTGCGTTATATTATGCTACTGGTAAAATGTTATAAATGATATGATAATTTGAAATTAATTTGGTTACGTACGAGCTACGAGCCTTGTTTAATAGAGTTAGTAATAAACCAATTTTTCTATTTCATGCCGTCAGATGGCGCCGCATTCCAGTGCGTTTGAAAATATTAAGGAAAACAGGAGATAATAGATACTGCATTCGTTTACGTAGCTGCATTTATATTATGTCATTGGTTAAATGTCACAAATTTCTTTAGGAGTGACGATTTCGTAATTTGAAATAAATTTATTTGCGCGCAGTGCTTCTTTCAGGACTTTTTGACCGGGGAGGGGGGGGGGTAATGGAACTTTAGAGGGGGCAAGTTTTCCATTTGTTCTATATATATATTTTAATTTTTAACTACTGTATCTACATATACAGAAGTAATTATTATATATACAGTACAGGGGCGTATTTAGGAGTGTCAGGGCACCTTGCCCCCACCCCGACCCCCGAATGTGTTTATTTTTTTTTAAGTTTTTGGTTAAATACTACTTATATTAGGAAAAGGGATGTAAGGTCAGGTGATGCGCAACATACTACAGCCTCTCCTTGAAAAATGTCAACCCCGCCTTCTCGTGGTGCATCCTGTTCCCACTAAAGGGGCTCTGACGATCGCCAATAGGGTATAACTATACCATCGGGATTAGACGAAATGCTATCCCACACTCACCAACCCGCTTGGCCAGCGTGGTGAGTTATGGCCAAACCCCTCCAAAATGACTCCACAACTTAAATCTTGACCCTCAGTCTCCGGCAGCTGGAATGTACCTGGCCAAGTCAGCGGCCAGGGCGACATAAAGGCAGAGGGTGCTAAGAATTACCGGAGGACCGGACTAGGCTGCCATCTGCTGCCAACCTTGGCTACTTACAATGGACTCTCTCTATCTTCTGATTCAAGGCACCCTGAATTGGATATGGAACTACAAAGGATCAAGTGGAACATCGTCGGGCTAAGTGACGTAAGGAGAAAAGGAGAAGGTCTCATTGAACTGAAGAGTGGACATCTCTTCTACTATCGTGGGACAGATACTGGCAGAACTAGTGGTGTTGGATTTATAAAAAACAAGAAGCTGAAGGATAAAGTTGTAGAAGTTGAAAGTTCCTCTGACAGAGCTGTACGACATTTAATCCAACTCTTGAGAAGATACCGTCTCAGATTATTCAAGCTTATGCACCCACCACAAGTCATCCTGAAGAAGAAATTGAAGAACTTTATGAGGAAATTCGTCATCTAAATAATAAAGGCAAGCATCACTTGAAGATCATTACGGGAGATTTCAATGCGAAAATAGGGCAACGGCAACAGAACGAAACTTCAGTAGGTAAATTCGGTCACGGTAACAGAAACCAGCGTGGAAACACACTCGTAGAGTTTGCAGAAACAGAAGGGTTTTTCATCATGAACTCCTTTTTCAAGAAAAAGCCGCAAAGGAAATGGACATGGAGGCATCCCAATGGATTGACAAGTGAAATTGATTTCCTTATGTGTAAGAAGAAATTTGTCATGGAAGACTGCAGTGTGCTGAACAAGTTCAACACTGGTAGTTACCATAGAATGGTAAGATGTAAAGATGCACCTCGATGCTAAACTCGAGCGTGGCATGCTCATAAAACGAACAAAGTGTATTGACATGACCAACCTTAAAAAACATCGTAATACCTTCAAATTCGAACTGAGGAACAGATTCTCTCCTCTAGAAGGTCTGACGTCGGAAGAAGTGGATATCTCTGAAGTTAACAGAAAACTGACCAAGACTCCTATGGAAACAGTAACAAAAATAGCTGGTACTAAGTACAAGTAGCATGTGAACAAATTATCAGGAAAAACCAAAATGTTGATGCAAAAAAGAAGAGAGATGAGGACAACTAACTGAGATGCGACTTTCAAAATGGAATACACAGAGCTATGCAAGACACTACGAAAAAGTATCACTGAAGACGTAAGGAAATTCAACTGTGAACTAGTGAGGAAAGCAATTGAAAATAACTAAAGCCTGAAGAGAGCAAAGGGACATATGAGTAACGGAAAAAAACAGATTATGGCTCTGAGAAAAGAAGATGGTTCTGTAACAAGAAATAGAGGCAAAATTTTGACAAGACTGAAAGATTTCTACTCCAAATTATATGAAAGGGATGATACATGTACTCCAGACATTACGAAAGGTATACCAGCACCAGAGTTCTTCCAGTCCTCCCAGCAGAAGTTGCATATGCAATCAAGAACATGAAACGGGGAAAAGCTCCAGGAGAAGAAGGAATTACCGTAGACATCATACAAGAAGCAAGTGGAGAAATTGAAACAGTTCTCGCCCAAGTTTTCACTCGGTGTCTTAATGAAGGGAAGTTTCCCGAGGATTGGAACAATGCTACAATGATCCTGCTACATAAAAAAGGTGACATTGAGGATCTCAGGAACTTCAGACCAATCAGTGGTTTATAAAATCTTCACTAAAGTTCTTTCACACCGCTTGAAGGTAACACTGGACATGGCTCAACCGAGAGAACAAGCTGGATTTAGGAGTGGCTACAGCACAATAGATCATATCAACGTACTGAGAGAACTAATTGAAAGAGCGAGGGAATATGAACTTCCGTTATGCATGGCTTTTATCGATTATGAAAAAGGCCTTTGATTAGGGTGAAACCATCAGCAGTTACAATGGCTTTTATCGATTATGAAAAAGGCCTTTGATTCGGTGAAACCACCAGCAGTTACAATGGCTTTGAAATCTTGTGGTATTGAAGATGCATACATTAATATTATTTATAACATATATGAAAATGCAGGTGCACAGATTCGGCTATTTGAAAATACAGCACCCATAAAAATTGGAAAGGGAGTGAGACAAGGCGACACTATATCTCTCAAAGTCTTCAATGCCACTTTGGAAAATGTCTTTCAATCACTGAACTGGGAAAACAAATTGATAAAGGTTAATGGAGATTACCTGACTCACCTTCGTTTTGCTGATGACGTATGCCCTTTTTGCAACTACCCCATTAGAGCTGCAGAGTCCAGAGTATGATCCAGGAACTTGCTGACAAGAGTAAAAAAGTGGGATTAAAATGAACTTTCAGAAGACAAAAGTGATGTACAATGCTTTTAGAAGAAATGAAGATTTATCGATGGATGGGAAAAGCTGGAGATAACAGACACGTACGTTTATCTTGGACAGCAGTTATAGCAGATATCAAGTGAGGGTCACATTGATGAAGAAATTAATCGTCGTATAAAACTTGCCTGGAGAGCTTTTGGAAGAAACAGTATAATTTACAAGATCAATATGCCATTATGTCTTAAAAGAAAAGTGTTTGATCAATGCATCCTTCCAGTGCTTACGTATGGTGCAGAGACGTGGACCTTAACTAAAAGAAACATACAAAGACTGCAGACAACTCAAAGCAGCATGGAGAGACGCATGCTTGGTGCAACCAGAAGGGAAAAGAAGAGGAACTCGTGAATCAGAAAAATGAGAAGAGTGGAAGACTTCATGATCAGAGTTAAATCCCTGAAATGGCAATGGGCTGGACGTACTGCCAGAAGGACAGACCGTCGATGAACAGCCAAAATTTTAGACGGGATTCCAAGGGACAGGAAAAGACCAAGAAGAAGACTACATGGGAGATGGGTGGATGAAATTCGAAAGTATGCGGAAGTAACATGGAGGAGACTGGCACAAGACAGACCGTTGTGGAAGAAACTTGGGGAGACTTTCGTCCAGCAGTGGATTGATGATGATGATGATGATGATGGTACTAGGGGAAAAAATGCTTTAATTGTTCTTTTATTTTTTCTTAACTTTAATTTTGTTCTGGTGGATTTCAAAAACTTCCATCCCCTTCCCCCGAAATAGTTCTATATACGCCCCTGATGTAGGCATTAGTCCTTCAAACATTTCAAGAACAATTTCTTCAGCTAAACGAAGGGGAGGGGGTTGTTGGTATAGGCAGGCCTGAAATTTTTATATATTAAGACGCATTCAACACACTCCTGATCCTGAATCGCGTTTCCTTGACTATCTACTTGTTATGTTTTGAAGAATGCCATGCGTTTTAATATAGTTTTTAGCAGAATAAATTATGCATTATACTTGAACAAATATTAAAAAAAATATATTATTGGAGAAACATTTGTAGCATCAAAACAAACGAAACTTTCATTATAGCCTGTTTTTAATAACATTTGGCTCGGCGACATAAAATGTCTCGGTAGGAGGCAAAAGGTCGTTTCCTGGAGAGATCTCCCCCCCCTCCAATGTATGCCTGAAAGAACCACTGTTTGCGCGGCATATTCAAAACATTTGATAAACTATTTGTGTTTTAATTCACGCCATCAGATGGCGCCACACCATGTGCGTAGTTCTCGGCGTTTAGAACAATTCAGATTTGGGTGTTCTACTTCAAAAAAAAAAAAAAAAAAACCCGTAAAAGTTGCATTGTTTCAGAGCAACATCGTAAACAGAATTGTTCAAATTGATTCCTTTTTGGTAAGTATCTGAAATAAAAAAGAATGAAAGCAGGTATGTAGAATTTATAAAAGGAAAAGAAAGAAAGAAGTCGGTTGCTGTGAACCTTTGATGGTTCTTGGTAATTCTAGTTCTGAATATCTTAAATTAATAATTTTCTCACCATCTGAAACTACCAATTGAAAATTTAATGTGATTAAAACATACAGCTTTTGCACTTTTTTAATGAATAGGAGTAAAGATATTTAGAACTGTGAGTAAATAGAGAAAATATGGAAATTACCACAAGTTCAGTCTAAAATTGCACAAGCTGTCTTGCACGGCTTCTGTAAATTTCATTGGGTGGAATTGAAAAGTATTAACAAAAATTATTATCTTTCATGAAGTTATTGCCACGATATTTATTGCTTATTACTACCTCAAGAAGAAAAATGCGGACCTAAGCTCGTGAAACAAATGTGTTAGAATTGATAAAATAACGTACTTGAATTTGAAGAGTAAATATCTAAATACATTATATGCGACGTCATATGTAACGAAGTAATTAACTGAATAACGATAAAGTTCATTTTAAATATGGCTGACTTAGTGATGATACACAGCGATGTATTCAGGCATCTTCTCGAGGGTGCTCAGCCCCCCCCCCCCGTAGGTTTTTGGGTGATTTCATCTTATATTTAATCTAATTGTTTTCGTTTATAACTGAATATTTGGAGAAATTAATTAAAAAAACTTAAGAAAATGATGGAAAATATTATAATAATAAATGAAATAAAAAATGAAACTATTTACAGATTAAAAGACCCCACTAGCACTTTCGGGGCAACATTCACCCTATCATCAGGTGGAACAGAGGGGTGATTCTGATCTGATCTGATCATATGTAGAGGATTTTAGGAAGGGTGTGTCTGACCCCAGGTCTTAAACAACCCTTAGAAATAGGAAGCTAGGCTAGAGTGCCCGATAGGAAAGTGACACGGAAGTGAGGTGGAAAGGGGAGGAAGACGCCCTTTATTTAGTGGTTCGAACGTTCATATCTGCCCAGGATCGAACCTGGGTTCGAACGTTCATATCTGCCCAGGATCGAACCTGAGTTTATCTCCATGGCAGTCACGAACGCTGACCACTAGGCCACCCGCGGCCCTAGAGGGTAATTCAGATCAGATCAGATCAGATGTAGAGGATTTTAGGTAGGGAGTGTCTGTCTGACCCCAGATCTTAATCAACCCTTAGAAATAGGAAGCTAGGAGATTTGGGCAAGAGTGCCCGATAGGAAAGTGATACGGAAGCGAGGTAGAAAGGGGAGGAAAATGTCCTTATTTATTACCGGGGGCCAGTACTTGGGGTCCGACGGCTTAACGTGCCCATCCGACGCACGAGCGTTCGTACCTGCCTGGGATCGAATTCGAGGTCTTCTCCGGGGCAGTCACGAACGTTGACCACTAGGCCACCCGCAGCCCAGAGGGGTAATTCAGCACTCGCTTAGCTTTTTATAGGAGCGCAGCGGTGCACTATGGGTAAGAATCTTGAGTGTCATGTGGGTCGTGACTGTTGCCATTATATCGGAACAAAATTTACAATTCCCAAACAGCAATTTCACATAAAATAGGAATTTTGTTACAAATGAAGGTTATTGTCATATTAATAAATTGTTGGTACTATTTAGTTTATTACTACTGTAATTTAAAATTCAAGTTGGAAATATGGTCTTCCCAAATTTTGAAATGTCCGTAGTTGACTAGTTATTGCAGCATTTGTCCCCCAAGGCTTCGATATACATGCTTTCAACAAAATGCAGCGAGTGTGTGTACATTGGAGTGTTCAGTAGTTTAATGTTCGCCCAGTCTGGTTGTAGTATTTCACTAACGACATTCCTTGATAATGCCGTGTTGTTACTACTGGTTCGGATATTGTATTTGTGTTCATAGACACGAGTACCCAAGCTCCTATGTGTCTAGCCTATATAATTGCTGATGTGTCCTTTTGTAGTGGGGTCCAGTAGAGGAATATTGTATACACCCCATTTGCTCATGATATCAGTTAGGAACAACTGATATCATGAGCAAATGGGGTGTATACAATATTCCACTACTGGACCCCACTACAAGAGAACACGTCGACAATTATATAGGCTGGACACGTAGGAGCTTCGGTACTCGTGTCTATGAACATAAATACGATATCCGAACCAGTAGTAACAACACGGCATTATCAAGGAATGTCGTTAATAAAATTCTACAACCAGACTGGGCGAACATTAAACTACTGAACACTCCAATGTACACACACTCGCTGCATTTTGCTGAAAGCATGTATATCGAAGCCTTGGGGACAAATGCTGCAATGACTACACAACTACGGACATTTAAAAACTTTGGAAAGACCATATTACCAACTTGAACTTTAAATTACAGTAGTAAAAACTTAAATATTACCAACAATTTATTAATATGACAATAACATTCATTTGTAACAACATTTCTATATTATGTGAAATTACTGTTTGGGAATTGTATCTTTTGTTCCGATGTAATGGCAACAATCACGACCCACATGACACTCAAGATTCTTACCCATAGTGCACCGCTGCACTCCTATAAAAAACTAAGCGAGTGCTGAAGTACCCCTATATGCCGCGGGTGGCCTAGTGGTCAGCGTTCGTGGCCGCCACGGAGATAACCTCAGGTTCGATCCTGGACTGGTACGAACGTTCGAACCACTAAATACCCGCCGTGCGTCGGATGGGCACGTTAAGCCGTTGGACCCTGGGTACTGGCTCCCCGGTAATAAATAAGGGCGTCTTCCTCCCCTTTGCTACCTCACTTCCGTGTCACTTTCCTATCGGGCACTCTAACCCAAATCTCCTAGCTTCCTATTTCTAAGGGTTGTTTAAGACCTGGGGTCAGACACTCCCTTCCTAAAATCCTCTACATATGATCTGATCTGAATTACCCCTCTGTTTCACCTGATGATGGGGTGAATGTTGCCCCGAAAGTGCTAGTGGGGTATTTTAATCTGTAAATAGTTTCATTTTTTATTAAATATCTTACCAAGAGGTGAAGTTTTTATTTCATTTGACACATTTGTGCGAAGTTAATGTGTTCGTAATCTTTATCATACCGAGTGGCGTACAACACAGAAATTAATTTCTCAATAGGATTTTAAGAAGGGTAGATATAATTGCAAACACAAATATGTACTGACGCTACGTTAATGTCAGGACTGTGAGTTACGAAAAATTCGAAAGCGAAAGCAAAATGTTTCACGAAGTGGGTAGTATCTGATATTTAAATAATTTGTCAGATCTCACTTTTAGAAAAAGCAGATATATAAAATGCGTATTAATTTGGGAAGAAAATGTTTCCGTGGTGAGCGGTATCTGACAGAAAATTTTTTTCATCGATTTTTTTCAGATCAGTGGCAAATATGTCTTCAGCAGAAATATGCATTACGCCTTCTAGTTGTAAAAGTGTTTGCAAAGAAAAATTAGAAATTATATTAAAAAATACTCCTTCCCATAAACACCGTATGTCACAAAAATAATTTTTCCAGTTGGACCTTTGGAAGCAAAGACACTTGGAAAATTATGACGCTCATAGCGGAAAAACTTTGCATTACTTTGAGCAGGAAATATGCGCAAAATATTTTCCGCGTGAGAGGTTGCTTGCCGAAAAGATAAATTTCGATCGAGGTTTTAGGAACGCAGATTCGATTGCAAATATATCAGAAACAGAAATATGAAATTATTACTTCTTTTCCCAAATTGCTCATTAGAAATTATATGACGAATATTATTTAGTCGCCGCAAAGTGTATCTGTGGTAAAAAAGGATTTTTCAAATGGGACGTTTAGAAGTAGAGATATCTAGTAATATGCAATGTATGTGTACACATCCTAGACGAAAAAATGCTGACTACGGAAGATGTACTTAAAATAGTATTTTTTATAAATAGTATCGAAGTAAAAACAAAGTTGCGGAATTTTATAAACGATGTTATGGAATAAAATGTATTTTTACTTCAATAGTTTCTGCATTTACGTCTTCTGGAGGCGTTGTTATGCCTCGGAAAAAGCTCGAAAGGTAAGGGCAATCATCCCACAGCTCAGGCTTCAAAATGGCGGCGGGGGGGGGGGGGTCAAATCGAACTAACAGATGCTGAGATATGGTGACGACAGATCAGCAGATAGGTGGATATAAATACTGCCACTCTGGTTTTGGAGTTTTTAGGACTCGTGCATTGCAACAATGAAAGTTGTTTAGCAGGCTGCTATTTGCAAAGGCATGCATTCGACAGTCTGTTTCGCTAAGCTTTTAGAGAGAGCATTGTGCTGCTCGTAATTGCTATGTAGGATTTGGCAGAAAACAATACGTAATTGAATTTCTAAGCATTTTCAGAAAAAAACTATGGGGTTTCTGCTTTGCGATACCAGCGTTTTTGGTTGAATTGCAATTTAAATTATTTAATTAATGCATTTTTAGTTTTTCACTAATATATGTCATTCAGCCCTGTTCAGTCGGATCATAGATGAGCGATTATTCCGCTTTCATGCGTTAAAACCTGAAGAGAAAACATTGTCTTCAGTGTTGAAAGTTCGCATTTTATCGAATACACTTCCTGCACAATCGCAGAAGTGATTTGTGAATTACAGGTCAGATCACTTTATGTCTTTCACTCCTGTCTCCACAAGTGGGCGTATCCTACAGTACGCGGCAATGACGCTACAGATACCCACGGAGCCTACATGGACGGTTGAGGCGGGGTCTCAGTTCTCCCTGTACGAAGCCCGTGCAATGTGGGAAGGAAAGGACTTGCAAGAGTTTGAACGCAGGATCAGAGTGAGGAAGGCGGAAGCCACATCTCATTAACAGCAGGCACTGCTTTTCGAGGAGAGCTGTAGTGAAGATGTAGCGGAAATGGTCCGAAGAAGAATATATTTCCATACACTTCGCCTCAAAGTAGAACACTGCTGGTTGACGGTTGAACTGAACGCCAGTTGGTACGTGTTGTTCCGGACAACAGGCGGCCCACGATCCATAAAATAAACGGCACACTATAACTAGAACTTACAGAGAAATCTTTCCGAGCACCCAAACTAACCGACATTCTTGCTGATGACCGAAAGAGTCGGCGGGCCCATGTCAACCGATCATCATCAACAGCTCCATCATTTCTTGTGTTTCGAAGGACGTCATTTTGGAATACGAAAAACTATATTTATCGCTGTGTATCTTGCGAATGCTTCATGTCCCGACAGATTTGAAAGTTGTGAGAAAGAGGGAGCGAGAGAGGAAAACAAAGAGAAAAAGGGGAAGAAGAGAGGGAGAGAGACAAAAGGGAAGAGAAAGAGAGAGACAAAAGGGAAGAGAAAGAGAGAGACAAAAGGGAAGAGTAAGAGAGAGACAAAAGGGAAGAGAAAGAGAGAGATAGAGAGGGGGATTAGTAGAAATGAGATAGGAGGATAGAGAGGGGGATTAGTAGAAATGAGATAGGAGGATAGAGAGGGAGATAGTAGAGAAATACAGGGAAGCGACTGAGAGAAAATGAAAACATTAAGATAGATTGAGAGAGAGAGAGAGAGAGAGAGAGAGATAAAAAGGGAAGGGGAAAAGGGGAGAGAGATAAAAGGAAGGGACTGAGAGAAAAGGAAAAGGATGAGATAAAAAGGAGGAAAAGATACAGTAAGAGGGAGATAAAATATTTAGAGACAGAGAAACAAAAAAAAAAAAGGAAAAAGGGAAGGGGAGAGAGGAGAGAGATCCTGGAAGAAGAGTGAGAGAAAAGGAAAGATCGAAATAAAAGAGAGAGAAAAAGGGGGAAACACAGACTGAGAGAAAAATGAAAGATAGAGCAAGAGAGAGAGGAAATATGAGGAGCAAGGAAGGTGATAGGAGAGAGTGAGAGGTAAAAGAGAACTACGGCGTGACAGAAAAGGGAACAACAGAGAAAGAGGGAGAGAAAATATGAGAAGCTAGAAAGGGGCTACCGAGAAGGAGGAAGAGACTGTGAAAAGAAGGGAAAGGAGAGAGAAAGAGGAAAAGAGAGAACGCGGACGAGTGAAAGAGAGAAGGAGAGAATGCGGTAGAGACAGAGACACACACACAGAGAGAGAGAGATAGGGGAGATGTCAACAAAATACAGGAGTAAGACGAGAGAAGGGAGCAAAAGGAATGCAGAAAGATGCACAGAAAGGAAGGCGGCGAGTGAAGTAGTGCTTGACCTTAGGAATCAGATGAACAGATGGATACGAAGCTACGCCAATCTGCTTTTAAATATATATTCACTGTAGTGAGTAAAAAGCGCAGGTTTTTAGTAAAGCAGTTTATAATGCTTGCGAGTTTCGGTTTTGCATTTTGTGATTTTAAATAAAACCTTCAAAGAAAAAAATATTATCTTCTTATCGCGTGATGGCTTTTTTTTTCTTATCTAAATGACTCCATAAATGAGGTTAAGAATACTTTTTACGGAAATCCTTGCACAGGAAAATGTGCTCTGCCTTGATGATTTCTTCGTTCAATAAACGTAACATTCACTACTGCTCTCAGGGTACATGTTTTTTGGCCGAGATCCCAGTTCCTTCAAGAATTTTAGAAACTTCCATTACGCTGATCTAGTTTTGTTTTTATCGCCCGTGTGTTATTGAAAGCGAAAGCGCGTAGGAATTTATGTTGAGGAGATCTTTCCTATATGCTGAAGGGAACGATCGTGTATTGTGAGATCTGGCATTTTCGTATTGCAGCCTTCTGATGTGTATGTATTAAGATCTAGAAATATAGTGTTGCCAATTGCCATCTTCTGGTATATATTCAGAAATCCTTTTTCGTCTATTGAAACAACATTCTGAGTATAGTGCAAGGGTCTTTAGAAATATTTCGAAGGAATTTTGTCGCATGCATGAACGTGAAGACTTTCTACTTTCTTACTATTGAAAACTTTCTATGTTACTCCGAAGGGGAACGGATTTTTTTTCGGGGTTTTAACGACCACCGTGAGAAATTCGATGGGCCATAAGCAGTCGCACGTCTTTAATTTAGGGCCATTGGCTCCAGGGAAGGGAGAGAGCCAGTGCCGTAAAACATAACATCCATACCTCACCAAGGTTCGAACGCGAACCCATTCGGACGAATGCTCAGAAGCCAGCGCTTAGACAACTGCGTACGCTGCCGGGATGGCCAAAACAAAACAAAACAATATATATACACCGATAAGCCATCACATTATGACCACCTACTTAATAAGCTGTAGGACCCCCTTTAGCCCGCAAAAAACGGCTACTCGGCGAGGCACTGATTCGCTTAGGTGGCGATAGGTATCCTGGGGTATCAGGTACATTAATGTCAACGGTAGGTCCTCCAGTTCCCGTACATTTCGGAGTGGTGGTAATTTAGCGCGAATCCGCTTTTCCAAGTCGAACCACAAATGTTCGACTGGATTCATGCCAGGTGAATTTGGAGGCCAGGACATTAACAGAAAGTCACCAGCATGTTCCTCGAACCACTCCTTGAGGATTCTGGCAGTGTGGCATGGCGCATTATCTTGTTGGTAATGGTCGTCACCAGCAAGAAGCACTGTTGCCATGAATGGGTGACTTGGTCCGCAACGATATTCAGATACCTGACAGCTGTCAGGGATTGTGCCATTGCGACAATGGGGCCTAAAGTGTTCCAAGAAAACATTACCCACAGAAGTGCATCTAGGTGCCATAGCCTCCGTTGGTAATCGGCGTATCCCCTCTCGGCTGTCTACGTGATGCACCAGGAATCTTGATTCGTAAGACCAGGCCGCTTTCTTCCAATCATCCACGGTCCAATCTCGATGATCTTGGGCCCATTTCATGCATTGTTGGCGATGACGCGCAGGGAGCATGGCGGCCCGGCAGGCCCTTCGGCTATGCGGGCCCATGCGCGCAGAATGCTGCGATGAACTGTGTGCTGTGACACGCTGCCCTGATCACCTCTGTTGTAGCTGCGGGTGATTTATCGCACTGTGACCCTGCGGTCGCTGTGAACAATGCTCGACAGTCTCCGTTACGCTCTGGCATCCATGAGCTGCAGAAGACACACGCTTGGACGACGGTTTATCGTTTGGCCATATGTGGGCCACTTTTGATACGTACTCACTACAGTGGCACGTGAACAACCCACAAGCCCCGCCGTTTCCAAAATCGTACTTCCGCGCCGCTGTGGCATCACAATTTGTGCTTTATCAAACTCCAATAAATCGGCAGTTTTTCCCATTCTGACTCCTGACACTCTACTAATCGAAAGCCGGTCCTCGGGTTGTATATATACTGCTCTGTGAACTTCACCGGTGCCACTGTTGGGTCTCCAGGCGTGCTCATTTCTCTAGGCTGGGGGTGGTCATAATGTAATGGCTCATCGTGTACACTGAAGAGCAATTGAATTAGAGATACCTATCTAGTAACGTGTAGCACCACCTTTCTCCCTGATGACGGGGGCGATTCGTCTCGGCATGGACTCGACAAGACACCGGAAGTGTTGGGAAGCCATACGTATCCACGACCACTGAACAAACTCCCACAGTTCACGAAGATTTGATAGAGGGGGCTCAGAGCCTCGAACATCTCTCTCGAGGGCATCCCAGATGTGCTCGATGGGATTGAGGTCAGGTGACCTAGCTGGATAAGGAAGCGAGGTCACGTCGGTGGAGTGTTCATCCAACCATTCGGGAGCGATGACACGGTGCATTGTCTTGTTGCAGGATGAGGTCCCCAGTGGGATGTTGAAGACGCACAGACGGGAGCAAATGGTCGTCCAGGATATCTCGGTAACGTTGACCTGTGAGGGACGATGTCACACGTACCAGGGGTCCCATTTCAGTCCACGTAAACAGTACCCGGACGAGAATGTTACCCACACCAGCTTGAAGAGTACCCTGCTGGCAAGAAGGATCCATTGCTTCATGTGGTTTGCGTCGTACTCGGATCCTGCCATCCGCATGTACCAACGTGTATCTCGACTCATCAGTCGAGGCAACATTTTCCCACGTGTCTAGGGTCCAGTGGCGATGTTCTCGCGCCCATGCTAATATTTGCACCCTGTGATGTGCGGTCAGCAGCGGTACCCTCGTGGGACGATGGCTTCTGTACCCCATAGCGAGGAGATGGTTCTGGATGGTGTGGCTGCTTACACGTTTTTGTGCACCAGCGTTAAATTGCCGAGTGGTTCCTTGCACTGTGGCCCGTCTATCCAATGTTATAATGCGAGCTAGTGAACGATGACCCCGTTCATCCCCACGCTGTTGTCCACGGCATTTGGTCCTTGCAGGGATGGTTTTACCGGATTGGTTATACTCACGGTGCACCCGTGACAGAGTGGCTCGTGAAAATTCCAGTGCCTGCACGACTTCCGAGATGGAGTGACCCATTCATCGGGCCCCGACAATTTGCCCACGATCAAATGCGCTTAGATCCTTCGTCTTACCCATACTGCGTCCGACTGTTACTGATTCCCGTCGTATCACTTCTTATATTGTCGGATCGCTGCATATGTCATGCCGTTTCCGTTTACAGGGCCGCCCACGGCGCTACATTTGCATAACTCCAGCTGTCTCTAATTCAATTGCTCTTCAGTGTATATACATATAGGCCTATCAACATCATCATCATCATTATCAACTATTAAAAAAACACTACTGGATGAAGTTCTTGCCACCACTTTCTGTCTAAAGCCAGTCTTCTTCACGTCATCAAGACATGCTTTTGAATTTCATCCACCCATCTCCCACTCGTTCGGCAATTGTTCAGGACGCTGCATATTGAGGGGCACCAGAATTTTGGAGATACATGTGACAAAAGCCGTTTTACCATATTAACGAAACAAATGAAAAAAAAAATGCAATGTAATAGCATTTTGCATTTCCACAAATAGTACTGAGTAGTACAATGCAGCTAATACTTTATACTAAAATTGCATTATTTAATTTAGTTCATAATTAAAAATATAAATTCATTTTAAAACAAGGACGACAAGAATCTCTGGATAACGTGTGGTGTTCTTTGGTTTTAAGAATATAAATATACGTGAAAAATCAGTTTACCAATAATACCATCGTTACGTGAAGATTGGTTAACTATCGCAACTAGTTCGTTTTAACTGAAACTGGATAGCTTAACATTTAACATCCTTTGTTGAACACTGCAATCTCACTTCCAGAAAACATCGATGGAGGTATCTACAGTCTCAACCTTTTATTCAAGTCAGCAAAGGAAAGGGTCACTTCAACAATAATGAAGCACAGTTTTCAACACACGTGCTTCAGTAAAGCTCGAATAATATCAAGGTTAACAGAGCGCAAGGTTTGCTCATCCCGCCTTCCTCGCAAACGAATACGCGTGACGTCACTAAGTGGCATCACCGTCTTAAAATGTGAATCATAGATCAGAACTGTAGCTATGACAGGAGATTGACAACAAATTTTCTCAAACACAGAACAAAAGCTTATGCAAAAGCACATTTACATTAAATACAGAAAAAATTCACAGCCATGGGAATATTTTAGTAACGGAGATTTCAAAACTACCTCCCGCACATTTTTGGTACGTTAAAGGGCGGGAAAATGGTTGTGCTTTTAAATGTCAGTTTAGTTACAAGGGGAATTTTTGCTGTTTTTGCATAAATTTAGAAGGCAAAACGCATTTCAGGGCGTAGTATTGACATATAAAAAAGAACTTCTTGATGAGGAATAGGAAAAGCACCTAGGCAACATTCCCCAAATTTTTAAATTAAAAATTGAAAACACTACGCATTAAAAAATCTGGTAGAATTTATGAAGACTATTCCAGCTGGTTTACGAATAAAAATTTACAAAGAAATGTGGCGATTAGGCAGTCGTACGATGGCGATTTGCACAGTGACGTCACAAAGCAATCACCGGAAGTGCAAGATGAGCATAAAATTGTCATCTACTAACCATGAAATAATATCAATCTCTGAACATATTACATCGACTATCCCAAACAAATCTCTTTTCAAAACAATAAAAGCTCTAGTCGAAATCAACAAACGTGACAGTTTAAAGCGCATCCACTTAAAATCTTTGCCTTGTATTTCTAATGGACAAACTTTTGTAGCCAATTTCTTCACAATCAATGTGTTCCCAAGGATGAAAATTTGAACATCGATCAAAATAACTTCATACTATCCTAGTATACTTAATACCATAATTATATTAAAAATCAATAACTTTTCCCTTGGTGCTGTTGAGACCAGAAAATAGATGGCGCCACATCTACATGTGATTTACTAAATGCTATCACGTCGCATTTTTTTCAATAATTTTATTAATTTTCGGAATGGAATCAAAATTTGGGTGTATCCATGCGACAGTCCGGAATGTTTAGAATAATTTGAGTGACTTAAATTAAGTGTTCTGATAATAATAATTTAGCTAAAAATGTTAACAGAATAGCAGATGCTGCTGATTTTTAATTCTGAAATAAACCAGCAAGCTCAATCTCAAACATTTTCAGCTAAATTGGTGTTAGAATATTTAATCTAAATGGCTCGAACCATTCTAAACATTCCGGACTATCCCATGGATAGACAAAAGTGTTTATCGCAGTCCAAAAAATAATGAAATTGTTGAAAAAAATGCGACGTGATAGCCTTTAGTAAGTCACATGCAAAGGTGGCGCCATCTATTTGTTGGTCTCAACACCACCAGAGGAAAAGTTATTGATTTTTAATGTAATTATGGTTGAGTTTTAGAAAATATTAAGTATACTAGGCTATAATATGAAGCTATTTTTATCGATGTTCAAATTTTCATCCTTGGGAACGCATTAATTGTGAAGAAAATGGCTACAGAAGTTTGCCCATTGGAAATACAAGGCAAATAGTTTACGTGGATCCACCTTAACGCTGTCTTTGAATGAGTATTAGGGTTCATCTTCTGCGATAGATGGCGCAAAACATCACTCCTTGGGATTGAGGGACTGTCTCAGAAGTTGGCGTCAGCGCATCATTGTAGACCTTACCATATTCAGAATGGAAGCGGTCTCTCGTTGGCTGCACAATGAAAAGACAAAATACGTGTTGTTACGTTTTCACCAATGCCGTTATTTGGAGGTGGAGCTTAGTAGGTAGACGTAGTTTCTGTCTCAAATTCAAGGGTTCTCTGCTAACATACACATTTTCTCTTCAAAAAATGAACGTACAGTAGGATTTAAGATGATTTATGGGAGACAAGTTTCCAGTCTCACTTTTGGGCCCATTTAATTATTTCCATTTGGCCTAGATAATTAAAAAAAAATCAGACAGAAATGAGAGCTTTCGTTTCTTCCAGACAGAAATACTACTAAGATAACTTATCACGCCATCTAACGCCCAAATAGGAATAATTATGAGTCAGATTAATTGAATTTTATAAAAAATTCTAACAATTTTTTCAGAATAATAACTGTGGCGCAATTAGCTATAAGGTCGTTTTTATTTGTTCTCAAAATTCCGAACACTACAAAGTAATATAGTCTTTGAGAAAATGTGTACAAAGAATTTGCATTGCAGATATGGGATAGAATTTTTCTTACACTCATTCAAAGACAGCCTTAACTAACTCGAGACAGCCTAACGAAAAATCAGCTTAACGAAAAATCAGCTTAACGAATATCCGCCTGAACATACATCGTGAATCTCGTTTTTATCTCTGCTTTTCTCAAACGTTATTTAACCTGCGACCTCAATGCACAAAAACATTCCGTTAAGATTAGGAAATGCTTAAAAACAATGAACAAAAATTTACATAAGATAACAGGAACCGAAAAGGAAATTTAAATTATGCGTAGTGGTGTAGTGGGGTCGGAACGGCGTTTCTTTTTTTTTTTTTTCTTAGCCATCAATTTCTTTTTAAAATGCGAATGTCCTATAATTCTTTTCCAATAAAAAGTGGAACAGAAAAATTGCACAGTTAGCGGTACTAACGTCCCGTGCTTGTTTGAAGGTAGAGCTAGTCTCTAAATCCATTCTCACTTTGCAGTCACTTAAGACGCCTTTTTTTATTGTTGTTAAGAACGTTGGAGTGGGGATATTGTAGTGGGGATATTGTAGTGGGGAAATTATTGTAATTGGGAATATAATTAATCTAGTCATTACTTAGGAGTACAATTGAGGGTCTCAGTGAATTTAGTCCAGTTACCAGTGCCCTTTAATTACGCTAGAAGCAGAGGAGATTATTTTTCTTTCTGGAGCATTAGGCCGGTTTCACACAGGCGGAAAACATCCGTCGAAGGAATCAATCTCCAGGCTGTCCAACCGCTCGTTTTTAGGCGAACTGTAGAATTGTACGTGCTGTACCACAACTGCCCCTATCCAAATATTTCGAGAACTAAGACTCCCCAAAATAAATGGCTTTCACAATGGCATTCTAAATTAGTTTCCGCTTCCAACTCGATAATGTGGGGCTGAATTTAGCTTTTGCACTCCAAAACGGCCCCAATTTGGGCATCAACACAATGTTGTTGTTTTTTACGAAAATGGCAAATGAAATCTTCTTTGCCACCCCGGTGGCGCAGTGGTCTAAGCGATGACTTCTCATCATTCGTCTGAGATAGGTCCGAGTTCGAATCGCGGTGAGGCATGGATGTTGTGTTTGTCTTACGGCCATGAATCTCTCCCTTCCCTGGAACCAATGGCCCTAAATCAGGGACGGGCGACTGCTTATAGCTCACTGAGTTGCTCACGGTGGTCGTTAAACCTAAAAAAAAATAATAAGAAAAATCTTTCTTGAATGCCAAAATTTGTGTTTGATTTCGACCGATCTCCATATTTTCTTATACTACAAATATAAGAAAGTAAAAAGGGGGAGAGGCAGAATGTGGGAAGGAGTGGGTAAGACGCGAAAAGTATTGAAGATATAAAGGCGCCGCGCGTTCCTGTGCTTTTCCAATTAGCACTACACCACTGTGTATACGTTACAAACGTGAGTTTCGTATGCCAGCAAAATTATTTTCCACCAAAGAGAAAATCGGAGCTCAAAAGAGAGAGAGAGAGAGAGAGAGAGAGTGAGATCTGAAATGAGGGGGGTTAACAGAGCTCACTGACAGTCTGTTGTGCGTGGAAAGCTTAGAGGCTGGAGGCGATAGTTTTTTCAATGCATATTAAGAAATTTGAGGTTGATATAAAAAGTCCGATATCGAAATGGTTTATTCCATGAAGTAGATATGTACAGAAGGGAAGGAAGAGAGCCAATGCCGTAAAACAAATGCACCATCCATGCCTCCCTTGGAATTCGAGACCGGACTCATCTCCAACGAATGATTAGAAAGCAACTCCTGGTTCCACTCAGCCACCAGGGGTCATGTCCATATTTGAAGCAGTTAATAGCTTACAAAATGTGTTGAGTCAATTCTTTTTTCGCATGTTCGTGTCCGACGAACGTGAGTTTAATGTCGCAAATTGCGTAACAGAAAATTACATCCTCTGAAATTAAGCAACTTCAGCTGTTTTCTGAAATAGAAACGGATATTATTATTACTTAGAGAGAGAAGAGGAAAAAAGTTCTTAAATTAACTTTTACTTCGTTCCTGTCTTTAAACCGGATGGCAGCTAATTGTTTGACGAAAGCTATAATAGCTGCTTAATACCTGCTGCGCGTAATAATTTTTTTCTTTCTTTCTTGGCAATTAAGGTTGATTACTCCACACTGGTGGCAGCATAAGGTAATGAGGTTTTATGATTACTATTCCACTTACCAAAAACAGATTCTAAAAGCAAAGAGTTAGCTGAAGTGAAGAGTTGTGCCCTCTATCGGCGTTATAGGTGTTGCCATTCCCTGAAAGTTATCCCATAATTCGTGTAATGGCTCCTGAAATAGCCATCTATTCGCGCGATGGGGTTTGATTGATGGACGGTCGCAGGGCCAAAGCTGGTATGAGTTACGTGGTTTGTGAAGTATATTGCTCCTGCGGATTTCATTTACGCCTCCCAGGAGAACACAAAAGCTGATTTATTTCTCAACAACTGCTGCGGTATTGAAGGTGGGATGGAGACATGAGGTAATGTCCAATAGACTCGAGCCCAAAGAGACTTTAGTTGGAAAGTTATTTCTCACGTGTGTCACTGAATCGATACGGCAGGATTTATAACGCACATGAATACGAAGCGAAAAAAAAAAAAAAAAAGGTATTCTTTCAGCGAAACTATTTAGGCGAAAAAATGTTTTTAGGAGCACTGAAGTTTTATTCATATTGAATACTATACGAAAAAACATTTAAAGTGAGTCTTACCGGTTACCCCAGATTTTGATACTCTGACAGCTAATTATTTTGAAATTGTTATCAAGCTTTATAACAAGTGATTTTGGATAATACAGTAGAAGGTGCAACTAATAAATATTTGTACAGGTGTTCGAAAAGTTGTATTAACCTCTACTGTTAGCGCGCATACACGCGTTATTATTACTAAGATATACATATTATTATTTCTCTGAGGTTTTACGAACCGTGTGAGCACTTAAAGTTATAATATGTTTCAGTGGATGATTTAGAGTTATCGGAGCCCTTCATTTTGCCAGGTAAAACCAAGAAAGACAACGCAGAATTTTCGGTTGTAATGAATCCGTTCTCACGCGAATTAAATTTATCGAAGCTATTCAATATACTGGAAGGCATTATGCAGTCACTGCCATACCCGAATCAAGACTCTGCCAGGTTCGAAATTTTGGACATTCACAAGAAATCCTCATCAGGACTCACAAACATGATACATCGTGATCTTCTTGTGGAACAGAGAGAACTAAGTTACTGAAAGACAACCCGGACTTGACCATTGTTTCGGCCGACAAATCCAGCCACATTGTTTTACTCAACCAAGTGGACTACCTTCACAAAATGAAGGAAGCCGTCAGTGCCATTGAACACCAGATCTTTCCTAAAGATCCCACGCAATCCACTATTGCTGCTCTTGGCAGATTGCGTAATCATGCCTCATTACCTTCCGCTATTTCCAACCACATGCAACCACCTATGGGCCCTCGGGTTTTCGAGTTATTCGGAAAGATTAAACTTCACAAAGTTGGCTTTCCCGCTCGACCTTTTGTTTCCCCTTCAGCTAGCCCTACTCAGCCACTAGAGTCTGCCTTAAAACGTTTTCTTCAACCTCTGACTAGTGACTCCCCTTACTCAATCTCTAGTTCGACGGACGCCTTAGACATAATTAGAGCTTTCTGCTCCTCTAATTCCATTCCATTTTTTATGGCATCTTTTGATGTTATTTCACTTTTCCTCACCTCATCCCTTGCTCTTGCCCCTCGTTTTGATTTTCTCCACTTCTGCTTGAGTTCTTTCTGCGAATTCCGCGGCATTCTCAAAAAATGTTAAATCGCTCACACCAAAACAATTTTTAAAATTTTTAGTTTAAACCACTACGATATGCTGTTTACACATTTGAATAGATCTCGTCGATAGCTTTAAAACGATACTACGCGCAGTCGTTTGGCACTCACGGCTGTCCAGATAAACCGCGATATTGTCAAAAGTGTTCACCGGTTCACCAGAAAACAATTTCTTAAATGTTCAGCTCAAACCACTGCAAAATGTTCTTCGTATATTTGAATAGATCTCGTCAAGAGCTTTAAAACGCACAGTCGTGTTACGCTCACAGTTGCCGAGATAGGCTGAGTCGAACTCGGCGGCACACCCAGAAATATTGCATCATCTCTCCCGCGCACAGGGAGCGTGGGGAGAGTCGCGCGCGAGATGTATTGCGTAGTACGCGAATTGGCGAATATGCTTACACGATTATTGTGCGGCACGTATTTTTAACGCTATAATTATTTTAAATTGGGTCCTATTTTTGTCACAGGCGGTCGGTCATAAGTCGCTCCATACTATCCGCTGAGTTACACGTAGTCCTACAACAAAAGGCATATAGCATAGAATGAATTCGCTGTTCTAGGTTTTGGAGCATGATTCGTCCAGAACTCGAAGTACAGTATGTCAACTGAGTTCAGAAACAGTGGTGTTATTTTGGCTTGTTTTCCTAAAATGTAATGAACATTTTGTTTTTTTAATTCGGTTTTAATATGTCTGGCTATCTTTCCATTAAAATTTCTTTTTCCTCATTCAGTTCAAGTTTCAGTGGCAAAAACAAGTTCGGTACCGTACGAGTAAATAAAGGGTGATTCATGCATATAAAACTAACACATTTCATTATCAATTTATGTGAACAAGAATAAAGCTAACAGCAAGTAATGCCATCTGAAATGTAGCATATCTATGGGAGTTTACATCACATAACACTTACCTTTGCATGGAATGCTGAAAATGTCCGCCCCCTCCTGAAGGCACATCTGGATACGTCGTTCCATGTTCGTGGCTGTTCGTTAGAGCTTTGTCTTGTCGATACCGTTGATTTCGTTTGTAATGTTCTCCTTCAATTCGTCTAATGTCAGATTCCTTAAGAAACCCCCACAGAAAGAAATCTAGTGTTGTCAAATCTGGTGATCTCGGTGGCCACAAGTTACGGGAAATTATCCGGTCCTCAAAAAAATTGGATCAGCGCTATGAACTCATCTGATGTATGGCACGTGGCGCCATCCTGTTGAAAATAACCTTGACGCAGCTCTATGTCATCCAATTGCTCAACGAAGTCCATGAAAATTCGTTGGTACTCTGCAGTGTTGACAGTCCCGTTGAAAAAAAAATGGGACCCATTATTCCTTTAGCGGATATTGCTCACCTAACTCCGACTTTTTGTGGGTGCATAGGCACTTCCTAAAGGGCGTGTGGATATTCTGCTCCCAAATGCGTGTGTTCTGTGAATTGAAATAGCCGCATAAATGGAACCACGCCTCGTCCGTGAACCACGTGGTGGATAATATGCCAGGATTTTGAGCAATTAATACCGAAGACCAGCGACAATAGTGTACTCGTTTTCTCTTATCTGGCTCCAGCAACTCATGAACAGCCATAAACCTATTCGCTTTCTTAGCAGCTTTCTGACACATGGAGTACGGGTATCTGGTCTCCTGCGACATACGCCGTAATGACTTCCGGGGTGACCGCTGCAGTCGTGCCTCAACACCCGCAGCAACCGTCGGCAGTGCAGATGAACGATGCTTGCCGGTTTCACTCACAAGAGATCCTGTTGTTTCCAAATTGCGTACAAGCGCCAGTATAGAGTTCCTTTGGGGAGTTTTGCTAACACCAAATTTCCTCGCGCATGCGCTTTGCGTAGCTGTGATCGAGTTTGTAATCCAGCATGTTTTCATAAGGAATACCCGTTGCTGAAGCCTGTAGTGCATCTTCACAGTGACTGAGGCAATCTGGCTGCGACAGCTACCACATCCTGCACAGCAGAGCCCTCTCGTGAGAATAGAGGAATCTCACAGATGCCTTGCGTCGTTTGACACTAACACGGGCCTTTACGATTTATTCCTACTGAAATAAAACAAACATGAAATGTGTTAGTTTTCTGTGAATCATCCTGTACATGGCTGTAGGGTTGGAAGCTCATTATGTTAATTAATGCTTATCGGTCAAACAACACTGGCTTCCAGCGCTGATGAAAATTCCCCACAGCAGGAAGAAAAACTATTTTTAAGGTTCTTTTTGTCTGTAAAATGTCTATCAACGAAAAGTGAATACAGCCCGGCGTTCTTGCTCTCCCAGCTTTACTAGAAATAAAGCTGGGAGAGCAAGAACCGAAGTAAAAATAATGGCAAGGCATTCCAAGCATGAATTCACCCTCAGGCTTGTTGAAAAACTTAACAAAAATGTTTAATCAAAGAGAATCGTTCCGGCAGCTATTGTTCTTTGACCCGAGCTCCTGCAAGTTGCAGTTCCACGAACAAATGGTCAGAGTCTCTATTCATTAAAGAATACTCTTTCCTGCTAACACTCTTGGCCCGTTCTTTTTCTATCACAGATGTGAAAGGTTTTTTTAATCGTCGTAACCTTTCGTTCACCTCGCTCTTCCTTTGTTCGGAAGCTATGCCTCGTGTTCTGTCCCGAACACGTGTCCTCTAAAATCGCTTTCTCCGTACGTCGTTACAGACCACAGGTGTTTCCGTCCGGCTCTTCCAACCACGATCGTTTTCCCCCGTGCCATAGCTGGCACGTCCTATCACCAACTTTCTTTTCCGTGCTGCTCCCTAGCACCTTTCCCCGATCAGCTCCGAGCTATGACTGCCTCTGCTGCTCCCCAGCACGTTCCACCTTCCGTTCCCAGCTCCAACTGTCTGTCTCGCTGTCTTCTTTCCTAACTCGAAGTTTTTTCCCAGTAACTTCTCCTCGCCTCCTGATTGGCTCTTGCCTTTTTCGCCAGAGGCGCTCCTCTCTTTTCTAGTCGGAGCACGCGTAGAGCAGGCGACCCCCAGCCTCTCTGTGCACCCTACCCTTTTCTCCTTGACCTGCGAATTCCGTCACTGACCTTGAGCTATCCCCTCGCTGACCTTTAGCTCCCCGTGTGCCCCGCAGCTTGCATTCCCCCCGGCCAGGAACAATAGCGGTGCCTCCGTGAATACATCGTGATTACAATAGGTACATCGGAATGTCACCTGCCTGGTACATATACACGTTTAACACCCGTTCTAAGTAATACACATGAAAATAGTCGATCTAAAATGTTCATATCTTGTAAGATCAATGTGATTTAATGTCGATCACACAATTTACAGATATGTATAATTTCTCGCCCCTACAATGGCATTGGAAAAGCTGCTAGTATTACGAAACACAGCAGCTGATGTAATCCACGTTGGGGCTCTTCAGTGGGGTGGAATCTGATTATATGAGACAGCAAAACCCACACCGCATGTAGCATAAATGTTAATTAAAGAAATGCCATAAACACAACATATGAAATATGTTAAATGTTAGTACTGTGTTTCAGTGACCTTCCTTATAAAAATTCCAACTTCCTTAACAAAGGTTTTCCTACTGATAATTTCCGCTGTATCTTCCCCATTAGAGTATCATAAAATCCCTAAGTGTTAAATTTCGCCTTAATAGTTTCTGAGTTATGGAGGAAAAAGCCACGCATATGACCACACCACCAGTAAAAATAGCCAAGTTATGTTTGGGGAACCCTATGTGTGTACTTTGAAATCTGGATGTCGAATTTTTTTGCGATTACATTACTTTCTCGTACATTAGGAGTATAAAAATGGCGAGGCTGGGAAGTACGCAGCAACAACGACACTGTTCAATGAACGAAATACGGGATTACACCATTGTGCAATACAAACTTGGAAGACGTGAAATCGTTTATTGGTGTAAATATGACATGGATGTCAAGTCAGATAATATCCAAAAACTTGAAAATTTCGTCGTCCTGTAGCGGGAATCGAACAGCGTCTCCCGGATAGCGCTCGAGTATGCTAACTTCTACACCACCCAGAACGAGTGAGTTTCAAGTTTCCGATTAATTTGATGGGTAATCACGGTAATGAATTCTAACCTCCAGATTCGCTATATATGAATGCCGGTTGCTTCGACTAGCGAATCCTGTGATGGTTATATTCACATTAATCGGAAACTTGAAACTTGGTCGTTCTAGGTCGTGTAGTAGTTAGCATACTCGGGCGCTATCTGGGAAACGCGGTTTCGATTCCTGCTCCAGGACGACGAAATTTTCAAGTTTTCGGATATTATCTGACTTAACATCCATGTCATATTTACACCAATAAACGGATTCATATCTTCCAAATTTGCAATAACGCTGTTTTTCAAGGATGCCCAGTAATTCGAGGGGAACCCCGAAACTGGTGTTGTGCACAGGCCCCCCCCCCCCCAGTAACTCTAAATCCTCCACTTGTTTGCTACATACATACGACGGCTTTTCTATGTCAGAAAATATTTATTTCGCATCTCCTTCATCGCGTCAAGTAGCATTTTCGCTGAGAAACAGTATTCTTATTGTAAAATAAAGAATTCGCATAGAAGTCTACGAATACATACAGAGATGGCCTCGTGTCTGAAAAATTCCGATGACAACAAATGCTACTGAATCTTTAGTGAATTCCTTTCTCAAATGTCAGGAGCCCTGTGCATAAGCCATTAAATTTTCAGATCTCTAGGCATTTTAGGTTTGTTTGTATGCCAGACGTATGAAATCCCCAACAACTCCCCTCCTTCAGCATATCTGTGAATTCAGATGTTTTCCATGCATAAATCATCGATTCAGGGGCGAAATCTTTTCTAGAAACGTCGATGCATCGAAGAAATTACCTTTGAAGCGGCGTCTGAGAAACGCATACATGAATCGGCAAACACCTCGCATCAAAAGACACTGAAAAGATTCTCTAACATAGCATTTTCATGACCTTTCAGTAAAGGTGTGAATCGCTCGCTGTGATATTCGATAAACATTGCCATAAATGGACTAAAGAGAAAAAGGCTGCCTGCTGAAATGCACTCAAAAGGATGTTTCCCCACCCTTTCTGTTTAATATCTTAAAGCACAGTTCTATTTAATAGATATACCTGCATAACGAAAAATAAAAGTAGAACGCTGTAATGTATCGAAATTTTCCGTGGTGTATATTTAAGCAATGCCCAGAGCGACTCATGTGAACATAATTTTTATCTTGTGCAACAGGACTAGTGTTTCCTTTCGACCACAATTTACTACAGGAAAGTGATGAGTGTGGTATCTGTCCGTAGAGGTCTGCACGGGCCTAATTTGGTGAGCCCGGACCTGCCCGTTTCAAATATCAGACACTCGGCCCGGCCAGGACCCGTCAATTGCAGCTCGTATTTAGGCCCGACCCGGCCCGTGATGTGCCATTTGGTATTATTTTGTCTTTCTATTGTATTTTATTAAAATGTGAAAATTAAATAATGAAATGAGATATTATTGAAAATATTTAGTTGAACGTAAGCCTAAAACTATTAACTAAACGTTGACAATTATCGAAAAATATAACCTTTAAAAAACGAGAAGGAAGACTAAGCGCATTCAGAATCTTTCTTCCTCTGAACTAATAAGCGGTAATACTACAAAAGTCAATCCTATACAGATTAGGGATAGGAGAAAAAATCCATGTCGTCCCATTCTCTCATACAAAAACACACCCACCCATAAGCGGCGGAACCTAATATTTTCAGGGGGAGTTGAAGTTCTCCGAGAGCGAAAACAATTTAATAAAAAGTAAGGGGAGAGAGAGAGAGAGAGAGAGAGAGAGAGAGAAAGAGAAATAAAACAACGATGGGTAGATGAGGGTACTCGTACATATCATCATCAACCATTGTCAATCCACTGTTGGATGAAGGTCTCCCCAATTACCTTCCACAACTTTCAATTTGAACCTGTGTCTTCCAAGTCACTCCAGCAGGCTTTCGCATTTCATCCCCAATCTTTCACGTGGTCTTGTTCTGGATCTTTTCCTACCCATTGGTATTATATTTAATATTTCAGTTGCTCAAGCACTGCCAGTTTTTATAGCAATATGCCCAGCCGATTGTCTCTTGAACGTTCTCACTTTGATCATGACGTAATCAACTTTTTTTCCTCTTCCTATCTTTCTTAATTACACCAAGCACGCACCTTTCCATGTTTTTCTGAGTTGTGTTCATCCTCTGTATGTCATTTTTAGTTAAGGTTAATGTCTCTGCTGCGTATGTAAGACCTGGAAGGATGCATTGATTAAACACTTTTCTTTTAAGACATAGTGGTGAACTGCTTTTGAAAAATGTGCTATTCCTTCCAAATGCTGTCCAACTAAGTTTTGTACCTGAACTAGTCAAAAGTTCGTCCCATTTTGAGCTCCACATAATTTTGGACGTCCATTCCTGTGCAAAACGCGCTCCACCGTCGACTGCGTAGAGCGATGACGTGGAACTTGAAGAGTTTTTCAGAAAACTGCAAAGCATGCTGCTGAGAGTATCCAGGAAATCGTAAAAAAAAAAAAAAAAAAAAAAAAAAAGAAAAAAAAAGAAACTGTAAATTATATATGAACCACACAGTGTTAGGACGTTTCCTACGTGTCCATTTACAGAATTTTCTTGCAATATGATTCACCAGTTTCGGGTGCATTAGCAAATTAAAATTCACATTTCTTTCTTAAAACGCTCAAGGGATGTTAGTTGCTGACATTCAAAAATGAAGGTTAGGTTGTACGTACGTTTCAAGAGAAGAATGTTGTTCACATTGATTCTCTGAGGGCTATTTTATCATTACTGCGACTAAAAGCCACAACTTTCAGCTTCAATTTGGTTCTTTTAATTTGTTACTAAGGTCCGAAGGCTGAGACAATTGGAAAAAGCCATAGAAACAGTCAGTTTTACATCGAAAGGACTGGCTCAAGACAGGAGACCTTCATCCAGCAGTAGATTATTAATGATGATATATACTGGGGGAGGGGGCAATATATTGTAGTTTGCCACTGGTGCAGAAATGCCTAATTACGTCTCTGCTCCCTAACCTGGAAACCATGTCTCTGAATGGGAACAGGAGTACCTAACGCATCAGCAAACGATATGAATGCCCATCCGTTTTACGACGGTAAAGCACGAAGGCTGCATCACATCGGCCACGTTGCCGAGCTGTCAGAGGCGTAGGTTTCTGGCTCATCGCCTGAACAGGTCTCGAGTCTCGGATAAGGCATGCGTGGTCGCCCTGGTGTCGCAGTGGTCTAAACGATGACTTCTCATCATTCGCCCAACGGAGGGGGTCTGGGTTCGAATCCCGGGTAAGGCATGGTTGTTTGTGTTTGTCTTTGGTTGTCTGTGCTTGTCTTTCGGTGGTTTATTCGCTGTGTTCCTTGTTCATACTGTATTCAGTGTTCACTATGTACATTGCTGACGTCGAAACACAAAATGTCTATACCGTATATGTCAACCAAGTTCAATAAGTAATTTTTTTAAACCCTGAATAAAGGAAAAAAAAAAAAAAAAAAAAAAAAAAAAGGCATGAGTCGTGGTCCTGCCTCACGGCGTCGGCTCTCTCCCTTCTTTGGAGCCGGCGGCCCCAAATTAGGGACGGAACGACTACTTATAGCTCTTAGAGCTCGTGACGTGTACCTCTATCTAACCTTCGTTTTGAGTTCGTTTCGTTACTTCTCGGTTAAAGATTTCTTACTGAACGGCACATTTCTTTCCCGAACAGCTTGTGCGTTTTGCCAGCACTGACAATGTGTCATAAGAAAGTTTCCCCGGTGGCGTAGTGGTCTAAGCGATGGCTTCTGACCGCTCGTCAGAGATGGGTCCGGGTTCGAGTCCTTGTGAGGTATGGACGTTGTGTTTGTCTCTCTCCCTTCACTGGAACCAGTTCTTAAATTATTATGACTTCTTTTCTTAGTGGGCGACTGCTTATAGCCCACTGAGTTGCTCACGGTGGTCGTTAAATCCCCAATAAAAAATAAAAGTAGCATTTTGGATGAATTTCCCTTGAATGATCATCGACTCAAGGCTCACTTAAAGTTGCTCAGAGACTACTTTCTGATGATGAAATTGCAGGTAAATTTTCCTACATAAAGTTGGATTTTGAATTTCTGCCTGGTGCCATTACTTCCTTGGAGAAGTCAGATGTGCTATAAGTGCATCAAATAGATTTTATGAAGAAAGTTGTGAATGAGTTGGACATTGTGGCTGGAAAAGTAAGAAAGGCTGTGCAAAAGAAAACTGCGCAGGTTAAAAAAAAATGACCCCAAATTTTCGGGTGTAATGGTCTTTTGAATCCGTTCTGACGCAATTTAAATTTATCAAAGCTATTCAAAGTCAATGGAACCGTATGGAAAACAATAATATCTACCGAAAAAAGAAGTTTTTCAATCGAGGTTTTAATCCCCCAGATATTGCTGTAAATGGAATCGTGAACTTACGCCATTTGAAAAACTCCTTCTTTGTTGGAGAGCGTTTTCTGCTGCTAGAAACATTTCGCAGGGAAAACGCTCTCCAATAAAGAATTTTTCAAATCGGACTCTTCGAAGCACAGATATGCATAAATATAAGATAGGCATCTATGCCCCCTGGCCGGAAAACCATTCATTATTTTAGGAAGAAAATATTCTCAAAAGGTTTTGCGATGTGAGTGGTATCGGCCAAAGAAAAAAAAATTAGTTGAGTTTCAGGGGCTCAGATTTTGCTGCAAATACATCAGAAGCAGAAATTAACACTTATGCTCCTGGTGGCCAAACAATTCTTTACCAACTATTAGAAATTATATGAAAAACATTTTCCATCAGGAGCTCTATGCGATACAGGAAGAATTTTTCAAGTCGGAGTTTTAGAAGCAGCAATATCAGGGAAAACGCAATTTACCTTTGCGCCCCCTGGCGAAAAGTCTATGACTTACTTGAAAATTTTGAATTTATATGAAAGACATTTCGCATCGGAAACACTATCCGACAAAGAAGGAATTTTTCAAGCCGTACTCTTAGAAGTAGGGATTTTGACAAAAATAAGATATACATGTACGCCCCCCGGCCGAGAAACCATGCATTATTTTAAGAAGAAAATATTCCTAAAAGGTTTGTCGACGTAAGTAGTACCGGCCGACAAAGGATTTTTTTTCAATCGAGATTTTAGAAGCTCAGATTTTGCTGCAAATACATCAGATGCGGAAATAAGACTTACGCATCCTGGTGGCCAAACCATTTTTTACCAAAAATTAGAAATTATTTGCAAAGGATTTCCCATCAGGAGCTGTATCTGGTGCAGAAATGTTTTTCAAATCGGAGTTTTAGAAGCAGAGACATCGGGGGAAACGCAATTTACCTTTACGCCACGTAGTGCCAAGTCTATGAATTACTTGAAAATTTTGAAATTATGTGAAAAACATGTCACACCGGAAAGTCTATCGAATAAAGAAAGAATTTTTCAAAGAGAACCATTAGAAACAGAGATATTGACAAAAATAAAATATACATCTACGCCCCCTGGCGAATAAACCATACAATATTTTAAGAAGAAAACATTCAGAAAAGGTTTATTGACCTGAGTGGCATCGGTCCACGAACGATTTTTTTCAATCGAGATTTTAGAAGCTCAGATTTTATGGCAAATACATCAGAAGCAAAAATTAACCCTTACGCCCCCTAGTGGTCAAAGTGTTCTTTACCAAAAATTAGAAATTACACGCAAAAGATTTTCCATCGGGTGCTGTATCCGCTGAAGAAAAAAGTTTTCAAATCGGAGTTTTAGAAGAAGAGATATCGGGGAAAACGTAATTTACTTTTACGCCCTCTAGTGGAAAATCTATGCTTAACTTGAAAAAGTAACTATACCTGAAATACTCGTCAACATAAAGGAAATCGAAAGATAAAATAATTTTTTCAATCGGATGTTTAGAAGCAAATATATGTATTTTGAATTCGATATCATCTGCATTTACGCCCTCTAGCGGCGAAACTGCACATCGTAAAAAAATGAAATGAAGGATCATCGTTCGCATATTTCAAGCTTCCCAATGCAAAAAGAGTTTTTTAAATCGGACTAATAGTTACAGAAATGTGGTGTCTACAGACAGACGGATGGACAAACCGATAACATAAGCACGACCTTTTTTTACAAAAGACGTGCTAATTCGAACCCGGACCCATATCGGACGAGCAACCAGAGGCCATCACTTAGACCACTGCACTACCGGGGAGGCCGTTATTCCTCAATATGGAGTTATATCACCACCTGCTTTAATTACAGCTTTCATTTTGTTTGGCATGCTATTAACATGACTCAGTATCACAGGCATACCAAGTTTATCCCACTCCATGTTCAAAAGATCTCTTAATCCCGCCAAATTTTCAGGGTGTTATTTTTTCTTCTTCACGGTCTTTTTTAGCATGTGCCAGATTTTTCAATCATATTTAGATCGGGTGAATTTGCACTCCGATTGAGATGTGGATCATCTTTCTCATTTTATTGAAATCAGTCCATTTCAGTTCTAGATCGATGGATACGAAAGTTATCATCTTGAAACACAGAATCAACAATGTGTCCTTCTTGTTCCAAACACTGGACAAATAGCAATAATGCATTATTTAAGGCTGTGTTTGAATGAGTGTTAGGGTTCATCATCTGTGATAGATGGCGCAAAAAATCACTCCTCGGGCGTGGCTTTTACGTCTTCAGTGACGGTATCAGAAGTTGGCGTCAGCGAATCACTGCAGACCTCTCCATATTCAGAGTGGAAGCGGTCTCTCGTTGGCTCCACAATAAAAAGACAAAATAAGCGCTGTTACGTTTTGACCAATGACGCGATTGGGGTGGAGTTTACTAAGTAGGGGGAGTTCCTATAGCTCAAATTAAGGGGTTCTTTGCTAATGTATACATTTTCTCTTAAAAAAAAAGAACGTACCGTAGGATTTATGGAAGACAAGATTCCAATATCAATTTTGGCCCCATTCAATGATTTCTGTTTGGCCTAGATAATTAAAAAAATCAGACAGAAATGAGCGATGTCGTTTCTTCCAGACAGATATACTGCTAAGCTAACTTATTGCGCCATCTAGCGCCATATTGGAATACCTTCGAGTCAAATAAATTGAATTAAAAAAAAAAAATTCTAACAAACTTTTAGGAATAATAACTGTGGCATATCTTAGCTATGGGTTGTTTTTATTTGTGCTCAAAATTTCCAACAATACAAAGTAATAATCTTCGAGAAAATGAGCACAAAAGAATTTGCATTGCAGATATAGGATAGAATTTCTCTTACACTCATTCAAAGACAGCCTTAAATGTGGCACATATCTATAGATTTCATGAGATTGGACACCTCAACGAATGGTCCAACTCCAGCACTTGAAATATATTCCCCAAACATGGCACTTCCACCACCTTTTTTGAAAAGATCCTAGGACACATTCTGGGTTAAATGCTTCTCCAGATTTTTCAGGACCCTGGAGTAACCATCATTGGAATACAAGCAGAATCTGGATTCGCCGGACCATATTATTCGTCGCCACTGTTCAATGGTCCAGTGACGACGCTGTCTTGTCCAAGCAAGACGATTTTTCTTTTGGACAGTTGCTAACTTCTGACGTATCCGAGCAACTCGACTGAAAATGACGCAGCCGGGCAGTTACTCTCCGTAGCGTTCGTTCTGGGTCTGGTTTACTGGCTCCAGCATTTTACTGTTGAAGCAGTTCTTGATGAGCCTGGGAACGTGCAGCAGTTACTAATCGTCCCAAACGCCTGTGATCCCGAGTTGTCATCAGTGATAGCTTCCATACTTCTTCCACTGGAAATGGACACTACTGACTGTTGACTCGGACAGTGCAACAAGCTTCGCTGCCTGTTGCAAGGAATGACCATGTTCTCGGCCAAAAACAACGGCCCCTTTTTGCCACTCAGTAGTGTTCCCTTTATGACATATAGCTCTCCGTAGCGTTCGTTCTGGGTCTTTCACATCGGAAACACTATCCAACAAAGAAGGAATTTTTCAAATCGGACTCCTAGAAGCAGAGATATTGACAAAAATAAGATACACATCTACGCCCCCGGGCGTAAAAACCATGCATTATTTTAAGAACAAAATGTTCCTAAACGGTTTGTCGACATGAGTAGTATCGATCTACAAACGACTTTTTTTTTAACTGATAATTTAGAAGCTCATATTTTGCTGCGAATACATCTGAAGCGGAAATTAAGACTTACGTCCCCTAGTGGCCAAAACATTTTTTACGAAAATTAGAAATTATATACAAACGATTTCCCATTAAGAGCTGTATCTGGTGCAGAAAGACTTTTTGAAATCGGATATTTAGAAGCATATATATAGGGGGAAACGCAATTTACTTTTACGCCCCATAGCGGAAAGTCTATGCAACATTTTGAAATTATATGAAAAACATGTCACACTGAAAACACTATCCAACAAAGAAGGAATTTTTTAAATCGGACTCCTAGGTAGAGATATTGACAAAAATAAGATATGCATCTACGTCCCCTGGCGGAGAAACCATGGAATATTTTAAGAAGAAAATATTCCGTAAAAGTTTATCGATGTGAGTGGTATCAGTCCACGAAATAATTTTTTCAATCGATATTTTAGAAGCTCAGATTTTTTGGCAAATGCATCAGAAGCAAAAATTAACACTTACGCCCCCTGGTGGCCAAAGTATTCTTTACCAAAAATTAGAAATTATATGAAAAATATTTTCCATCAGGAGCTGTATCCGCTGAAGAAAAATTTTTTTCAAATCGAAGTAGTAGAAGAAGAGTTATCGGGGAAAATGTAATTTACTTTTACGCCCCTAGCGGAAAATCTATGCGTAATTTGAAAAGTAACTATATCTAAAATACTCTTCGACATAAATGTAATCGAAAGGTAACAGATTTTTTTCAATCGGATGTTTAGAAATAAATATGTGGAATAAAACGTATTTTTGAATTCGGCATCATCTGCATTTACGCCCTCTAGCGGCGAATTGTACATCGTTAAAAAAAAGGAAAATAAAGGATCATCATTCGCGTTTTCAAGCTTCCCAATGCAAAAAGAATTTTTCAAATCGGACTGTTAGTTGCAGAGATATCGTGTCTACAGACGGACAGACGGACGGACAAACCGATAACACAAAAGACGTGCTAAAAAGCATTTGAATTGAAATACGAAGAAATGGAAAGACTCCGTGTGTTAGCTCAACACTTACATAATCTATAAAAATAAAAGGAAGTTTGTGTATGTGTGTGTGTGTCTGTATTTAGCAATACAAAATGAAAAACGTGGTTCACGATCTGAGTGTGTCTTTCCGCTTTGTTTACATGCGACCTGATCACAACCAGTGTGAAGGAGTAGTTCATGATAAATTTTAGGCATTTCTTTTTTAGAATGTTTGGTACTTTTGTTATGGAAGACATAAATTTTACGCGTTCATTTTTTAGAATTTGTTATAATAAATGCCTTAATGAGTCTAAATTTTGCGGTAGCTTCCCTCAAAATTTGCCAACTGTACTCGAGTTATCAGTTACCGTTGGCGGCTTGTCCTAGTATTCTTAGTACCTACTACCTAACTCCTACGTAACATCCTTTACTTGAAATTGCTTAACTTAAGGTGACGCCTAGGTATCGTAACATCCTTTACTTGAAATTGCTTAACTTAAGGTGACGCCTTCATGATAAATTTTAGGCATTTCTTTTTTAGAATGTTTGGTACTTTTGTTATGGAAGACATAAATTTTACGCGTTCATTTTTTAGAATTTGTTATAATAAATGCCTTAATGAGTCTAAATTTTGCGGTAGCTTCCCTCAAAATTTGCCAACTGTACTCGAGTTATCAGTTACCGTTGGCGGCTTGTCCTAGTATTCTTAGTACCTACTACCTAACTCCTACGTAACATCCTTTACTTGAAATTGCTTAACTTAAGGTGACGCCTAGGGCTTATCCGATAGATGGCGCTGCAAATCACGACTGGCTCACTAAGGAAATTGAATTTGCCCGTGATGTCGTAGGCATGTACTGCTTTCATAGTTTGACAAAGATGGAGTTCTGATAAGTACTTTTCAGTTAAAAATAACTTACATAAAGCACAACTGGTCGAGAATTTTGAAAATTTTCTGAGCTGACTCAATGATATCAAGGAACACAGTGAGAATGAAAAGACAAAACACGCGCTGTTACATTTTAACCAATGATGTTATTTGGAGGTGGAGTTCAGTAAATGGGCGGTTTCCTTAGCTCAAATTCAGGGGTTCTCTGCTAATGTACACATCTTCTCTTCAAAAAATGAACGTACAGTAGGATTTAAAATGATCTATAGAAGAAAATATTCCTATCTCACTTTTGCTCCAATTCAGTTATTTCTATTTCGACCAGATAATTATAAAAATCAAACAGAAATGAGAGATTTCGTTTCTTCTGCACAGAAACACTGCGAAGCTAACTTCTCCTGCCATCTAGCGCCAAATTGGAGTACTTTTGAGTAAGATAAATTGAATTAAAAAAAAATCTAACAAATTTTTCGTAATAATAACTGTGGCATACATTAGCTATGGATCGTTTTAATTTGTGCTCAAAGTTTTAAACACAACAAAGCAATAGTCTTCTAGAAAATGTGTACCAAATGATTTACATTACAGATATAGGATAGAATTTCTCTTAAATTGGATCCACGTAAAATCTTTGCTTTGTATTTCCAATGGGCAAACTTCTGTAGCCATGTTCTGCATAATTAGCACGTTCCCAAGGATGAAAATTTGTACATCGATAAATATTACTTCATATTATAGCCTAGCATACTTAATATTTTTTTAAACTTAACCATAATTATATTAAAAATCAATAACATTTCCTTTGGTGGTGTTGAGACCAGAAAATAGATGGCGCCACATCTACATGAGGCTTACTAAATGCTATCACGTCGCATTTTCTTTTTCCAATAATTTCGTTAATTTTTTGGAATGGAATCAAAATTTGAGTGTATCTATGTGACAGTTTGGAATGTTCAGAATGATTTGAGCCACTTCAATTAAATGTTATGATAATTTAACTGAAAATGTTAACAAAATTGTAGATGCTCTAGTTTTTAATTCCGAAATAAACCAGCAAATCACTCTGCAACATTTTCAGCTAAATTAATGTTAGGATATTAAATCTAAATGGCTCGAATCATTCTAAACATTCCGGACTGTCGCATGGATAGACACAAGTGTTGATTGCAGTCCAAAAATGAATGAAATTATTGAAAAATAAAATGCGACGTGATAGCATTCAGTAAGTCGCATGTACATGTGGCGCCATCAGTTTTCTGGTCTCAAGACCACCAAAGGAAAAGTTTTTGATTTTTAATATAAGTATGGATAAGTTTTAGAAAACATAAAGTATACTAGGCTATAATATGAAGCTATTTTTATCGATGATCAAATTTTCATCTTTGGGCCGCATTAATTATGAAGAAAATGGCTACTGTTTTCCCATTAGAAATACAAGGCAAAGATTTTAGGTGGATCCACCTTAAGCAGCTTCGATGAAAATTGATAAAACATGTTTTTAATAAAACTACTGAATGGTTAAAACAGCAAATAAAATTTCAAACTGCTTTTGAAAACTTCGAGAATCTTCTTTCCCAGCTGTTTTTACCTGATCCTTTCATCCCTAAGGCATTTTTTAAGAACTAGACTGCTGCTCACCAGTAAAATGAATACTGGCTCCAGGAATAATGTCACCAGTTCAAATGAGCTTTTCTGTAGAATCAGGTAAGAGGGATACAAACGAGTGGCGTCGACTTCACTAAATTATTGGGGGAGGGGGAAGGATGTGAGGAGATCAGACGTGGGAGGGGCACGGCTCTTCCATTATCAGGAGGAAAATAAAAATAAAATGACAAAAAGATAAACTTTGAGATTTTTTTTTTTTGATTGAAGGTATAACGAACAACGTGAGCAAATCAGTGAGCTACAAGCAGTCGCCTGTCCCTAATTTAGGGTCACTGGTCCAGAGAAGGGAGGGAGCTAGTAACGCAAGACAAACACAACATCTATATCTCACCGAGTTTCGAACCCAGACCCAACCCTGGCGAAGCTAGGAAAACTGCGCCACCGGGGGCGGCACTACGAGATTGGGCGTATATTTTAAAATGCAATTTTAATTGTTCATCAGCAAATGAACAAGGAAACAAATATTTTCTGGCTGAATATTAATATTTTTAAAAATAAAATTCTGCCTGTGATTTTATAAAAATATCCATGAAGATTTTATTTTCAAATGTTTATAAGAAAATGTGAGAAATCAGAGGGGGTTATTTAAACAAAGAACAAGAAGCGCAAAAATAGATAAATAAAAGCGCTGGAGATTATACGCTTCTGTATTTTTATTTATTTTATTTTTGATAATTGTTTTAAGTATTTACCACACATCACGAGAACATGTCAAACATAATCTAGTTTCTTATCAAATGACCAATGCTGAAAATGGAAAAGAGTTTACTTATTTTGCTATTTATTAAATTTTTGGAAATTAAGCGCTGGAGCTTGGTCCACCTTATGAAGCCAAACTGATTATTTAATTAAACGGGACGAAAAATATTGAGTGGGCACATGAACAAGAATATATTGATATTGAGTGGGCACGTGTAAAATTATTGGAGTTCGTACTGAATATATTAATTTTGGTTTTTAATAATCTTTGTTTAATGCACCTTATTTCATAATTTCGAATTACAATATACAGATAATTAGAAAAAGAAAATTTACGTTTTCCCAGAAGAAATCAGGGCAAATTTATGGAACCGAGAAAACCCGTTATCGGCACTTGGGAATACACTAATAATCATTTTTATTTTTGTACATTGTCTTGCTTGTTTGAGAGCATTCGACATGTACATTATCCTGAAACATCAGTTCTCAGATTTAGGAATTAATTTTTTGGACTGAAAAATTCCAAGTCAGAAGCAATAAATAGTACCACAAAATTGATGTAAATGGAATGCCGCTGGATAACTGAAAAAAAAAAAAAAAACCTCGTGTCAGAAGTGGGATTCGAACCCACGCCCACATTCGTGGACCAGAATACTCACACCCTGCAACAGGGTAAGATTGCTCTTGAGTCTGGCGCCTTAGACCGCTCGGCCATCCTGACACACAACATTACAACATCAAGTTTTATATTTCTGAATAAATTAATATCATTAATTAGACTTTTTCTTAAAAGATAAATAAATATATATATATATACACATTTGGATTACTGTTTCGCTCATATTTCTGAAATAGGAAATCACGAAATAGAAACATTTCTTTCGGTTCGGTGAGCATCAAAACTCTGAGACAGGTTTTCAGTGCTAGTCACGGGCACTGACCTTGTAAGATGAAAGCGTAATCTGTAAAAGTAAACTTTTATGTACCTTTTCGCTAATCATATGCTCTATTCAAGAGAGAGAGAGAGAGAGGGGAGGGGTGTTGATCTATGTTCATGCCCGCACAGGTTGGCTGAAAATGGGGATGTACATATTTTTAATTACAATTTTGACTATTTATTTATTTATTTATTTTAATTTCCAATTTTTTTAATTAAAAACAATTCGACATTGTTTCCAGCTTATTATTTTTTTATGCTTTCTTTTATGCCAGATTATCTTTATTTGCATATATATTAACAGATTTGAGTGGGTCGGAGCTCCTCCAGCTGCTTCCTTATAGAGACAGGTGCTGGTAACCGGCGTACTCTTGGATTTCGAGGAACAGACATAATGGTTACTTCACTCACTACTGAGAACATGCGTTTTACTGAAATGAAAAGTTATCTTTCTTATCTTTTGAACTCACTTCCTACTTGTCCTGTATTAAAGTTTTTTTACTTGTTCGTTATCTTTTTGAGCTTTCTTTTATAGTTTTTTCCCATTTCCACAAGAATATCCCCCCCCCCCCCCCAAACTGATGGCCTAATTCTGCATGAGTTTTACGGAGCAATTCCTCATGGTTTTTACAGAGCAATTCCGCATGGGTTTTATAGCCAGAAGTTTCCGTGGAAGTGCGTACTGTATATTTTCAGTCAATGAGCAAGGACTTGCGAAAGCAAAGGATTTAATCGTGCGCAAATCTTGAGAATATAATTTTACAAAAATTCTCGGACCTTTGTTGTCGAAGTTGAAATCCCTGAATTTTTACGTACATTCGTTTCTGTGAAAGTGCGTACTGTGCGTGCTGTATGTGTTGTATCAATGAGAAAGTATTTGCTGTGTACTGTATATGCTCTATGTATTGTATATGTTGTGTCAAGGAGAATGCAACTCAGATCCTTTTCGGTGATAGCGGTCTTGGTGTTGACAAAAACCATGGAAAAAAAAAAAAAAACTCACGCGGAATTGGCTATCAGATTGGGGGGGGGGGGGGGTTAAAATTCGGTATTGTTGCGGAAATGGGACGACATTCATTAGGGGGGGGAGGTGAAGAGTTCAGACGTGGAAGGGGCACATCTCTTCCATTATCAGGATGAAAATAAATGACAAAAAGATAGATTACGAGTTCGGGCGCATATTTTAAAACGCAATTTTAATTGCTCATCAGCAAATGAACAAGGAAACAAATATTTTTTGGCTGAATATTAATATTTCTAAAAATAAAATTCTGCCTGTGATTTTATAAAAATATCCAAATAGATTTTATTTTCAAACGTTTATAAAAAATGTGAGAAATCAGATGGGGTTACTTAAACAAAGAACAAGAAAAGCAAAAATAGATAAATAAAAGTGCATAGATTATACGTTTCTGTATTTTTCTTTATTTTACTTTTGATTATTGTTCTAAGCATTTACCACACATCATGAGAACATGTCAAACACAATACATGGCTGGTAATCCAGTTTCTTATCAAATGAGCAATGCTGAATATGGGAAAAAAATTTACTTATTTTGCTATTTTGTAATTTTTTGGAAATTAATTGCTTTGGCTTTATAAGGTGGAGCTTGGTTCCACCTTATGAGCCCAAACCGATTATTTAATTAAACAGGACGAAAAATATTGGGTGGGCACTTCTTCCCCCCAGTAAAATTATTGGAGGGGCAAGATTCACCTTGGTCCACCTCCCAGTCGGAGCTTATGATACAAACCACGGGGCTTCTTGCATAACAGAAACTCTAATTACGGCATGGTTTACCTTGACGCAGTTGCCCCTGTGGCTGCATATGCCATGTGACGTCTCGTTGTTAAAGTCAAGATAATGGTAATCACGATCGTGATTACCACAACTCGAGCTGTCATCCTTCGGCGACCTCCCTTAGTGGCACATGACCGGTGACGTTAAATTACTGCCATAATCTGAAAACCACTGTTGGGTAAGGTGACTAGACGTCCTCATTTTCTATGGACAGTGGTCAGTTTCAATGCTTTCTCCTCAATTACGTTAAAATTGATTAAGGACGTCAAATGTCCTTATTTTTCGTCTTCAATGTTTGAAAATTCTACAAAAAACTGAAATAGGAAAAAATGTGCTGAACAAAAGTCGTAGAACTCAACTAAATCTAACAAATGCACTCAAATTTAGCATCAATTACTTATTTAACTGCAAGAAAATTGGCTCATAAAAGTATGGACATATTTTCTGTAGCGTTTGAATATTTTCTTGAATTAAGTTAGAAATCGTGCAATATTAATGAGAGACAGGCCGAAGCCCGAAACACCGAACAAAGTCCTCTCGATAATCATGGTGTTATGTCGCTTCTTTTTAACTGGATGCAACTAAAATATTTATAGGATGAGAAATAAATCTCACCTTTTTCAGCATCCACTTTCTCGAAATTGAATAAGTGGTAAATGCTAAATTTGGTTGCATTTGGTAGATTCCATTGAGAGTTCTACAACTTTTGTTCAGTACATGTTTTCATTAAACTATTTCTTCAAGTGAAGTTATTGGACTTGGAATATTCCTTCTTATTGTGATAACGTTAAGATATTCCATGATTCTTTGGCTTCAGATATTTTTATTGTACAGAATCACAATGAAATTTCAGTACAAAATCAAAATGCAGATTTGTTTGCATGTGCTGCCATCTGTGAGTAACATTTAAAATTTACCAGAATTAATATTCCTCATGATAGTATTTTATTACTATTTTATACTTACTTCACATCAAAATTATAATTCAGATTCATCGTATCTTTTCCCATGAAACTGGAAAATTTTGGTACAGTTCATAGCATTCTTTGCTAATCATCGGCTTAACCACAATGTTTCAGACGTTGTCCTCAATCATGCCCTCAGTCTGAAATGAAATTGTCCTCAATTTTGCATTCAAATTGAGGACAACATCACTTTATTTTTCAGTCATAAGACTTTTGAATTTACACTATGTCACGCTCTCAGCTTTGTGGCCCTGGCCGGATGCGCAGGCTTACGAAGTGCCCAAACGGGTTCTATACCCTCAATGGAGGGTCCACCCACAGTGAGGTGACAGGCAGCCCCAACTATTGACATGTTGTCCCCCAAGAGGACAACATGTCATTTTATCGTCAGTTTCGTTCTCAAAAATCTGGTCACCTTACTGTTGGGTGAATATTCAAGTCGCTTGCCACGCGGATCTGCTTCAGATCTTCTATGGATCTCCAAGCTATTGAGTGAGATTAACACGCATAAGGAGATGGGAAGGAATTTTCGTCTGAAGAAAAACTTCTTACTTGCGCAACCGGCGAGATAACTTGCAATTTAGATTTCCAGATGGATTTAAGAAAGTCACTTCATTCTCATACTGGACAATTTTAGTTTGAAAGTTTCTGTCGAAAATGGAAAATACCCTTTAAACGTTCCAACCCTGTTGAAAGCAAAGACATTGGAGGAGAACCAGAACAGACTGGCAAAGAGCATGGCTACTTCCGGCATGCACAGAAAGCCGCCATTGTAGTGAGTAACTAGTGCGTTGACGAGTTTGCGCGAGTATTTCAGTTCTAAATCTTTAAGATTTTGATATATCTTTAAAATTTAAGTGTATGTGACGTAAAATTTTCCTATTTAGTAGTTTTTTTTTTAATTTTTTTTTCGTTTTTCTACTCAGTGTACATGACCGGCCGCGATATAGCCTTATATTTTCCTGCTTACTAGTCTTATTTGTTTTTTTCTCGGACATGAGCACTTGCTAATTACAATTTGATTTTGATCGTTCTCGGGTTCTACGCGATCATTATTTCTACGTAATTTGTGCAGTACATTATGAATTAAATCAAACATTTTTGCTTTCCAAAAGAAATCTGTTCACGACCAGCTCGACGCGGCCCGGTGGCGCAGTGGTCTAAGCGTTAGCTTCTGATCATTGGTCCCCGTTGAGTCCGGGTTCGAATCTTGGTGAGATATGGATGTTGTGTTTGTCTTACGGCATTGGCACTCGCCTTTCCCTGGAACCAAAAGTCCTAAATTAGGGACAGACGACTGCTTATAGACCATTGAGTTGCTCACCGTGGTCGTTAAACCCCCAATAAATAAAACAAGAAAAATGACTTCGAATTTCCGAGTGTAATGAGCACGTCCTTTGAACCTGTTCTGACGCGAATTAAATTCATCAAAGCTATTCAAAGTCAATGGTACCGGTATGGAAAACAGTAGTATCTGACCGAAGGAAGAATCGGGTTTTTATCCCGCAGATATTGCTATAAACGGAATCGTAAACTTACGCCCCCTGGTTGCAGACGTGTGCGTTAAAGAAAACTTGAATTTATATGAGAAACATTTCGCAGCGGAAACGCTCTCCAACAAAGAAAGAATTTTTCAAATCGGACTCTTAGAAGCATACGTATCGACAAATATAAGATAGGCATCTATGCACCCTGGCGGGAAAACCAAGCATTATTTTTTGGAAGAAAGTATTCTCAAAAGGTTTTTCGATGTGAGGTCGGTCCAGGAAAAAAAAAAAAAAATTTAGTCGAGTTTTCATGAGCTCAAATTTTGCTGCAAATACGTCAGAAGCAAAAATGAACACTTATGCCTCATGGCGGCCAAACCATTCTTTACCAAATATTAGAAACTATGTGAAAAATATTTCCCACCAGGAGCTGTATGCGATACAGGAAGAATTTTTCAAGTAGGAGTTTTAGAAGCAGAAATATCGGGGGAAACGCATTTTACCATAACGCCCCCTAACGGAAGGTCTATGATGTGCTTGAAAATTTTGAAATTGTATGAAAAAGATTTCGCACCGGAAACGCTATACAACAAAGAAGACATTTTTCAAATCGGATTCTTAGAAGTAGAAATATTGACATCTACATCTACGCCTCCTGGCGAAGAAATCATGCATTATTTTAAGAAGAAACTATTCTTAAAAGGTTTATAGACGTGAGTAGTATCGGCCCACATACGTATTTATTTTCAATCGCGATTTTAAGAGCTCAGATTTTGGCTGCAAATGCATCAGAAGCGGAAATATAAGACTTACGTCCGTCCCCCTGGTTTTTAACAAAAATTAGAAATTATATGCAAAATATTTCCCATCAGAAGCTATTTCTGTTAGCTTCTAAAAAAAAGCAGAAAGAAATTTCTGTTTCTTTCTGCTATTTTTTTAGAAGTCCGCAAAAAGTATAGTCGCCCCCAGTCCATCCTCAAATCTTTCAAAAGCATTACAGATAGGTTTTTTTTTGTACACATTTGTAATTGGGGGAAATTTTAATAAGTTAAGAATTCATGAAATAAATACGGGATTGCACCATGTAATACGAATTTTGAAGATGGCAATCCGATTTTTGGTGTAAATGTGACAAGGATGTTAAGTCAGATAATATCAGAAAACTTGAAAATTTCATCGTCCTGGAGCGGGACACGAAGCCGTGTCTCCCAGATAGCGCCCGCGTTTGCTAACCACTACACCATCCAGAACGACCAAGTCTCAAGTTTTCGATTAATATGAATATAACCATCACAGGATTCGTGGTAATATTCATATTAATTCGCTAGTCGGTTGCTTCGAATAGCGAATCCTGTGATGGTTATATTGAAATTAATCGGAAACTTGAGACTTGGTCGTTCTGGGTGGTGTAGTGGTTAGCATACCCGGGCGCTATCTGGGAGACGCGGGCTCGCGTCCCGCTCCAGGACGATGAAATGTTCAAGTTTTCGGATATTAGCTGACTAACATCCTTGTCACATTTACACCAAAAATTGGATTGCCATCTTCAAAATTTGTAAGTTAAGAATTCGTTTGAATCATGATATATGGATCATATTATTTTACCTACTACATCGATATAATTTCCTGTACGGGGGGGGGATTAAAACATAATGAACTGGTATCCATTTTTCAACCATGCATTTTTACATTTTCTTGCTACTACTGATTCGGCCATGAATCATGGGATACACACTTCAATACGGAGGGGATATTTTTATAACTTCCTCATGCTATTTTGGGAATGTTTTCCATGGGTGTTTTTCTTCATCCACCCATAGTGAAATCCTGGATGTGCCACCAATACTGGGGCCCCAAAATGCTGTCGGGCCCTGGGCTCCCTGTCTCCTTAAATGTACTCTGGGCAACACAGACGATGTTTGGAAAGTGTACAGTACAATACTGGGATCCCAAAATACTCTCAAGCCCCCGGCCTCCTTTCTTCTTAAATGTGCTCTGGGCAACACAGACGATGTTTGGCAGGTGTACAGTACGCTGCCGTTTGGCTAGTGAAAAATGTAACAGTAATGGAACAGTAGAGGCGATCAGTGGTGTATTCAGGCATCTTCTCGGGGGTGCTTAGCCCCCCGAAAATCTATGAATACCCCCCCCCCCCCGTAGGTTTTCGGGCGATCTACCCTTATATTTAGTCCAATTGTGTTCTTTTATAACTGAATATTTAGAGAACTTAATTTAAAAAAATAAAAAAAATCAAGGAAAATATCATAATAATAAAATAAAACATCCACATGGACTTCAATCTAAAATTTCTATCATCCTTCAACAAAACATTAATCAGTCCTCGCTGAAGGGGGCAATTTTTCAAGCACTGACAACTCGGACTACTTCCGCAATAAAAACCCAATGCCACACAGTAGAGATGTTTGCACTGCAATACATCATCATATTTTGGAAGCTGCTATTCAGTTTTATTTCAGTATTCTGGATGCCGAATACTTTCCATGTATATACGGTTAAGCCTCAGTGTAGCTTAAGTGACGTTAGTGCTTCCAATGCAACAAAAAATTTGCTACCTAATTTTTAACAATAGCAAATTATTAAAAGTTGTTCCTATAATAAGGTAATTTTTTTTGTGGCGGTGGTGGTTTACACTCTGTGACACAAGAAAAAAAAAAAATCGAGGCACCTCAAAATGCCATCGAACCTGTTATTTAGTTTTTGTTTTTGCTTTTTACTACTATTTGCTAATCTAAATAATCAAAAGGGGCTGAAACCAAATGGCAGAGGAATGGCTTACCCCATACGTTTCCAGGTAACACTGTAATGATTCCTTAATAATTAGAAATATGCTTGTATTAAGGCGAGGGCATTTTAGCACTCCTAATGTCTTGAGGGGATTTTCTCTAGAACAGCCTTACCTTTACTAACGTCCTCAACATTTTACAATACCCCATAATGAAATCCGTAGTCCATTACTGAATTAAAGCAAAAGTATAACATTTTTGCAATTTTAATCACTTGTATGTGTAAATTTCTTGGAATCTGCATTTGTGATATAAGAGCATAAGACAATTTTTGTACTCTATTTAAAAAATTTTATGTGTATTAATATATAGCAAAATTGTGATTATATGTATATAATCAACCGTTATATATACATATAATGCTTTTATATCGCAAATGAGGAGGTTTTAGCAGCCTCGAAATTTGTTGTTGCTCCCCCAGGAAAAAATCTCTGAATGCAACACTGTTGACAGTAGAAGAACAGCGCACTTTTTTTTTTAAAGGTTTGTTTTCTTTTTACATTCAGACAGCGTCACAAGTCTTCTGTGGCTAACAGTACATCAAAATTCTCTTAAGAATCCAGCAGAGCATCATAGGGTGAAAGGATATAAAGAAGGCAGCGATGTCGTCACCCAAAGATGCATCAAGATGGCTTCCAGACAAGAAGCCAAGAGACGCATCCAAACTTTACAGCAGCCGCGTAGAGTAGGCGTCAATGATCTTTTCACACAACTGCATATCCTTCATACAGCGGTTTACACCGTGCTGACGGAAGATTTAGGCCCCATGAGCAAACAAGCGACGTGAATACCGCAAACACTGACGACGAAACAGAGAATTATGATACGAAACTAAGTGGAAGCCCGTAAATAATGACGGGGGAAAAAATAAGATGAGTAAATTTTTTCTAACCAAAAATTCTTTTTGTTTGTGATGTCCAAATGTGAAAGTATGTTTCATGAACATAACAACAATAAAAAACAAAACAAAGAAAAAAAAACGTATATTGGTTGAGGCAGGTATTCGACAATTAAAACAAGCAAGCACTCACATTTCCCAGTGTTCGTTCGCCTCACATCAGATGTTTCTACAGACAGCTGACGGCCGTAAGGGGTCCGGGTTCGAATCCCGTCAGGCATGGATGTTGTGTTTGTCTTACGGCACTGGCTCTCTCCCTTCCCTGGAACCAGTGACCCTAAATTAGGGACGGGCGACTGCTTATAGCCCATTGAGTTGCTCACGGTGGTCGTTAAACCTCCCATCAAAAAAAAACAAAAAAAAACAGACAGCTGATGAAATATCGAAAACAAATAACAGCAGCCAGTCGCAATATCTCCGACATTGTTTTTTTTAATGAAATCGTTAGAAAGCAAGCCTTGTCAGGGGTTCCCGTCCTTCAAAACCCCTCAAAAAACGCATAGTGGCCCTAAGAGTGCACATTATTTCATTTACCGTCTATCTACTGTATTCTAAAAAAAAAAAAAAAAAAAAAAAATGACTGCCGTCGCCGCTGTTTTAGAAATTTCGCGACACTTGCTCTTTCCTAGCTCGCAGCGTAAAAAGTATTGAACACAAAAACATGAAATTGACATCGTTAGTAGAGATGTGTTTGGAGAACACGCTGAAATAAACCGTTTTCCGGTTCTGGCGATACTTCAAGAGCTATTGTATTTCAAAGTTAAGGTAAGCAAAAAAGTGGTATCAGTTCCCGTTCCGAACACACTAACAGCAACAGAACCACGAAACTTTGTAGGCGTATAGGGCCATGGCCGAATTTTTGCACCTCGTCGCTCCTTTTTTTTGAATTTCGATTTAGTTTACGAGAAATTAAATTTTTAAATTTCACAAATTTTTTTATTTCGTGATGCGATCCATTAAAAAAAAAAAACCGGATACATGGCAAACTATAAATCATAACGCATTTCAATTTTTACAGCAAAAACTCACAACTATCATCCTTCTTTTAAAAAAAATAAGAAAAAATTATTTTCTGATTTTTAAGCATTTTTTAAAGATGCAAAGGAAAGGAACGAACGGCTTCCTCTGTCTTCAACGGTAACCACACAGGAAAGTTCTGGTCCCGTGACCTGCTACCATGGTGACGTAGCTATTTTTAGCACTCTATTCTCATTGGGTGAAAGGACAGGCTGCAATGAAACTGGTAATGACGCGATGCTTAATGACGTAGAGACGCTTTTAAAGTTCGGTGTTTTCCACCGGCATAAAATAAAATAAAAATTAAAATGGTGGCTATGGAACATTCCTCTGCTTGAAATTTTCACGAATTGTTCGACAGCTTCTACATGAGCTGGAGATTTGAAAATTGCCATGTTGATATGTCTTAAGGTCCCAATACCTAGAAGAGTCCGAAAACAAAAACAAAAACAACAACAAATCAAAACGGCGGCTTTGGAACATTCTCTGCTTGAATTTTTCGCAATTGTTCGACCACTTCACAATAACCCTGAGATCTGAAAATTGGCATGCTGATAGTCCTTAAGGTCCGGATACTTAAAATAGTCTAAAAACCAAACAGTTTAAAAGGCAGGCTTAGCTTTACTATTCAAAATGCTGATATGTTTAAAGATAATTATGCTAGAAACGTTGAAATGCTGTAAAAATTCCATGAAATTTTGATTTAAAATTAAGGGGCACCAAAGCCTGATCCCTTTTACGTCCAACCATATGCATTGACGTCACGAGTCACGACCTTGTTCTAAATCGCGAAACAGTTACGGATCTTAAATTACTTTTCTTTCACTTTATTACATTTCTTTTCTTTAATTTTATGTTCTTTTTTTTTTTTTTTTTGATTGCAGGTTTAACGACCACCGTGAGCAACTCAATGGGCTATAAGCAGTCGCCCGTCCCTAATTTAGGGTCAATGGTTCCAGGGAAGGGAGAGAGCCAGTGCCGTAAGACAAACACAACATCCATGCCTCACCGGATTCGGGCCCTGTTCTGACGAATGATCAGAGGCCATCGCTTAGACCACTGCGCCACCGGGGCGGCTAATTTTATGTTCAAAAATTATAGATTCACCGTCCGGAGAACGGACATAACTGCTAGTAAAAAGAAGTTTATAAAATCAGGCAATGCATTGATTATGATACGCTTTCCAACATACCAGAAATCATTACTCAAGTTATGAGGATAATGGCCGTGGAATAAATCTCGCTCCTGTGCTCTGACCTTTGACCCCATTTTGATGATATTCAACAGAACCGGTTCAGTATATCTCCGGAACAACATGATAAAGTTTTGTCACAGTCGTAGCATTTTTACGTAAGTTATGACGCATAAGCGCAATGGATTAGATCCCGCTCCTATGTCCTGACCTTTGACCCCATTTTGTCCATTTTCAATACGATTCGTTCCCAGGTGGTCCCCTGCCACATTAAAATTTTATCGAAATCAACCCATTTTTACGTAAGTTGTCGTGCGGACGGACGGACAGACAGACGGACGGACAAAGCTGGAGCATATACGCTTCTTCAACCTACGGTTGCAAAGCGTAAAAAAACAACGACAACAAAAACAAACAAACTCGCAGATGGCAAACAACTACGATCACTTGTTCCTGTTGTTGCCAAATAGCAGAAAAGTGTTAAAATAGTAAAAACATTTTCAGAGACTTAGAATTACGCAGTTGCAAATTTAAAATGTTATGGTAGTTCATGCGCAGAAGCACAAACAGTATTTTTTCTTTTCTTTTCTTTTTTTTTCCTTCTTTTTCATTTCTTCTACAAATATTAATAAAACAATACGTAGTTATATTATCCAATATAAATTTTGTTATATTTTGAGAATTTCGTGGTTTAAGGTAAAAGAAATTCCTAAATCATATTGCTTCAGCATACGCAAGAAATAACAATAACACACTGTTATATACTGTGTTGGAACTCTCAATTTTTAGACTTAAATGAGAAAAATAACTGGTTTGGGGCAATCTAAAATAATCATTTTAGGTTCGCAAGGGGAATCTTAAAAGTAAATTTCATAAGAGAGTATTTTAAATGGAAAACTCTGTATGTTGTTTATGAACGATAAAGTAGAACCAAAATTCCTGACGTAACATTTTCTTGTTTCTAAAGAGTTGATCGTGTGACGTAACGCATCTCTGGCATCATGTCAGAATGATTTGGATGAGATGACGTCACACCAGCAGATGTGAAAAATGAAAAATCGGTCTTTGATGCTATGACTACAAAGCAAACTGGTAAGCGAGTGCGCTGGAACAAACACTTAAACGTTCAGACGTTCAGACAAAGAAAATTATATTGTTTTAAATTTCACGGAGTAGCCTTGCTCGGCAACAGTGCAAAAATAGGATGTCCACAATGTTCCTTTTCTTAGATGAAAGTTGGGTGGAATTTTACGCACCCTGACAAAGGCATCATTCACCGTCCTGGGCTGAACTCGGTACTTCCTCAGCGCCTTTACTCCTGAAGATTTGCATGAGCGTAAAATCTTACTGGTTGTTCCCATGGATGTTCGTGACGTTGCTTTTTGTAAGACGTATAATGAGAGCATCACAGTGACACCGAAGCAGTACGTCTTTCCTAGAACATACCCCGACATGAGCACTGAGATAGCATATAAAGCGGCATGTTTTTGTGCACCACAACGTACGCACAAGGTCCGGATTATTCGGGTATTCATTGAATTGAACGGTTGGGTGGAATCAGCCAAACCCACCATATTCACCGGATATGAATCCATGTGATTTTAACTGTTTTGGCCATTTGAAAAGGTCAGTGTTTGGTACTCAGTACAGCAACGAATAAGATTTAAATCTCCGAATTAAAGACATTATCCATGGACTTAACACACTGATATATGCTTTTAATAGTATTCGGAACTACTAGCAATTATTGTGAACGTATTATTGTTAATCAGGGGAACTATGAATAACTACCCTCAAATATTCTAATCATTACTTTGTTATTAATGGAATTATAACAAGTTGAAATCATTCATTTATACCTCACGAACGACTTAATACCATATACACTATATTGACAAAAGCCACCGGACACCCCTTGAAAAGCAAATGAACGGATCCTCTGCGTTTTTAAGATGCGTGGTACAGCTGAAAACGGTTTAAAAACAAGCCTGCAGCTGACCGCGAACATATCGCACTGTGAGGTTGAATGAAAATGCCGCGGCGGGAGAGAACTGACTGAGAAAGAAAAGATTGTTGGGTGTCGTATTAGTGGGTTGTCCATAAGAGAAACCGAGAGGCGTTTAAACATACCCAAGTCAACTGTTTTGGATGTACTGAATAAGTGGAAGACACTTGGCGTGCCTGAAGCAACAAAACGTACCAGCAGACCAAAGAAAATCAGTGATAGGAGATGTTGAAGCCTCAGGAGAGTCGTTACAGCTAATCGACGGAGTACTGCACAAGACCTCAATGTACAGGTGAGTAAAAGTGCTGGAACCTCGGTATGTACACGTACCATTCGGAGACAACTTCATTCCATGCGTTTCCGTGGTCGTGTGGCTGCTCATAAGGCTTTCATCTCCACTCGGAATGCTACTCGTCGTTTAGCATGGTCTGAAGAACATTTATCGTGGACCCCAGATCAATGGAAACGAGTCCTATGGACTGATGAATCCAGATACACGATCCATCAATCTGATGGCCGTGTGTGGGTATGGCGACAGCTGGGGAAACCCTATTTACCACAGTGTACTGTTCCTACGGTCAAGTTTGGAGCTGGCCGTGTACTCGTGTGGGGTTTTTTTTCGTGGTATGGTCCCGGCCCATTGGTTATCGTGGAAAAACCTGTTAACCAGCACGCCTACCTCGATATTATGTACAATTATGCCCAACCAACTCTGTGGCAATACTATGGAACCGAGCCTTGTTGGTACCAGCAGGATAATGCACCGAGACATAAAGCAAGGTTTCAAAATCGCTTTATTATTATTCATCATAAGAAAACATAAGAGGGAGACGTACAGTGTTGGGCGTCTCACTGGGAAATAATGCAAACTGTTAAAACATGATGGTATATTCACTGCAATGACAATGGGGATGAATAACAGATGCTGCAAGCAAAGCTTATTGCATAAAAATTGCAGGAGAAGTGACAGAGAGAAACACATCGTGTCACAAGACATTGGCTGGGCATGATTTACAGGATAACACAGGCGAAACAATAGTAAACAATTAGAAAAAGAACAGCACAAACACCGCCGTGGAGGTAAAACATTACATATATGAGATAAAAACACAGCGTGCACAATTGTGCAAGTTATTTAACGAGGGAACCAAAGCAACATAATACAGGCGGGATGAAGGTAATTAATGTACACGAGTAAGCATGAAAATATACTGAGATGACATTAGCATTCACAATTCAACGGTAGCGTGGATTGCACGAAAAAAATGCAGAAGGAACAGTATGATCACAGAGCAAAACTAGGAATGCACACTGGGATGACAAGAGGAATTAACGCAAAATGAAAGCACTGTACGACGCAATAGATGTAACTGGTACATTGACAAGACATAATGAACCATATTATACACAGGGATGACCAAATAAAGTACACAATGTGAAGACACGATACAGCGCAAGAAATGTTACAGGTACAGTAAAAAGCGCACGATAAACCATGAGTGCACTCAGGGATGTTATGAGTATATGCATAAAGTGAAAGCACAGGACAAGCCATGGGTTCTGACAGATGACAGAATTTATCATAAATTTGTACGTGCACGATCAAAGCATTAACACAATGTGAAAGCACGAAAATAGTATGTACACAATGTGGAAGTATAGAACTGTACAAAAATCAAACAAGTGCAAGGAAATGGCTGAACACTAAGAAGGTGTGTGAGTGCGGCAAATATAACAAATGAGAGATAGAGACGTACACCACATGACATCTCAAAGTAAAACACACTACAGGAACACGATGTAATACACCAGGTGCATAGACAGAAAGCACTTAAGGTGACCAGGGTACAGCCCCAAGTACATAAAAGTGACGGGAGGTCACGGAATCAGAGGGCACACTGATAACAATGTAAATATGGTAAAGCATAGTATGACACGAAAAATAACAATTCAAATGACGAGATCACAATGATATGCACACTGAAAACGAGAAAACAAAAACTTGGGTATTACAGCACAGGCTGTAGCTCGATCACATGATATACATGGAGATGAGTCGTAAAGTGGAGGAAGGGCACCAGGGTGCCACGGAACTCAGCAAAGGAGGTGTAGAATGTCCTAGGGTACTGATAGGTGTAGCAGTCCAGAATACCATGGAGCGACCGGCTCCATGGTATTCTGGAGCGACCAACTCCATGGTATACTGATAGGTGTAGCAGTCAACCGCAAACCATGGAGCGACCGGCGCCCAGGCAGCATAGAAGGTGGCTTCTCGACGACTGGAAGAAGCCGACTGGTACTCCAGGTGGAGTCGAGAAAGCAATCGATCTTGAAAATGGCACAAAAATGTTGCGCTGGCCTGGTGTAAAAGGAAACGCTGCGGAGTTGTTGAAGGTATACGTAAATAGCGTGTTTAACCAGCACGAAGAGATAGGCACATACTGACGGAAGAGGCGTAGGTGGATGAGCCCGCAGAAGAAGATGTCTGTAGGCAGTGAACGGAAGATCTTGAGAACAAGAGCGACTGGCAATCCGGAAAGCCTGGTGGAGGAGAGGCATCAGGATGGAACAGTAAAGGTAGACGTGAGAAACGTCTGCCTCATGTGCGCAGAAGGAGCAGAGAGAGGAGGAGAGAAGGGACATGCGAAAGAGAAAATACGGAACAGGGAGGCGATTATGCAAAAAGAGCCAGTGGGTATTAATTTCAAGAGGGGCGGATAAAGGTGAGCGGGCAGCGGCCCAGACAAGAGGAAGAGAAGCAGGGGGAACCTCGAGAATAGAAAGCGGTGAAGGGGTGGCAAGGTGCACTAGAAAACGATAAAGAGATTTAGAGGAGAGAGAGGAGAGAGGAAGAACCGAGTCTGACAGTCGGAGGAAAAACGGCAGCGGAAGAGGGGCAGAAAAGACAGAGACGAGACCGGTGGGGGAGACAAGATCAGGGAAAAGCGAAAGAAGTGCAGTTAGCAGAGAGTCATAGACCAAATGGGCGGATGGGGACGAGAGAATAGCAGGGGGGAGGCCAGAGAAAGAGCGCCAGGACAGATCCGAGTTAGTGAGGTCTTGTACGGTTACTACACCTGCTCGGAGCCAAGAGGGGAATGAAAAGCAGGGGAGATGAGGGGGATGAACAAGGGAATTGAAGAAGAGGGGTTCCGAAAGAAGCTCTAGAGTTGAAGAGGGAGGGGAACGAATGAGGGGGAGAGAGCGAAGGTGAGTGAGGGCTTCAGAATATGTAGGTGGGAGTTTGGAGGGGGGGGGGAAGGACAGCAATCCATGAGAACTAAAGAAAGAAAGGAAAAATGTGGGTTACGCAAGGAGGCAAGAACGTCACGTACCTGAACTGCGGAAGCCACTGGAGCCGTGAAAAGGTGAATGAAGTTGATCACTCGGCTTGCTTTGTAGCACAGCGGGGCATCAGGTAGGCCAGCACCACCATAGGAGGGAGGAGCACAGAGCTTTTGGACGTTAATCCAGTGATGACCCGCCCACTTTACTCGAGTAAGGCAGCGTGTAACCTCCTGGAGACAGAAAAGCGGGGTCGTAGATGCAATCCAAGAATGCTTGCAGATGGAGAGAAGGTATGTCCTTGTGAGATTTGCACGCTGGTAGTAGGACGTACAGAACTGCGCACGACACCAGAACGCAGCTGTGCGGAGGAGGCGAGGATGGAGTTCCATGCGAGTTGCACTGGATGTAACTTGTGGTGCGCCTAAGCGCACACCCAGGAAGCGTTGGGTAGTGGATGACCATGTGGCCCCCCATGGAGCATCCATGCGATTGGACCACGACCCGCACCACAATCCAGTGCTCTTAGACGTATTCAGTTCAGCTGCAGAACATGAAGCATATGCGGAGAACAAACGACGAAGCAGTTGGAACTGTGAGTCGCTACGAATGCAGACGGTAATGGCATCTGCATAGTCAGAGTAAATGACTGAGTGATGCCGTGAGCTGGCAACTGGTGGTGGAAGTTGTGCTAGGAGAGATGTTTGCAGAGAGCGTAGAAAGGGCTCGACGACAATCGCAAACAGTTGACCAGAAAGCGGGCAGCCCTGACGAACTCCCCGCTTGAAGGGAGCATGTGCTGTGAGAAAAGATGCCGTCTTGACATAGAAAACGGCATCCCGGTAGAGGGAGAGAAGAACAGAGACAAATTGTGGAGGAAAGCCAAAGTGTAGCAGGGTTTGTGTTAAATAGGCATGTGAGATATTATCGAAAGCGGAACGGAGGTCTAAGAAAAGGAGAGCAAGAGGTTCTGAATGAGTCTTGGCAAGATGAATGACATCGCGAAGAAGTTGAACATTTGAGGAAAGAGAACGGCCAGGAACAGTATAGGTTTGAGAGTCAGCAAGGATTTGAGGAAGGACAGAGTTTAGTCGACGGGAAAAAAGCTTAGTATAGAGTTTATAATCTTGATTGAGAAGAGAAATGGGGCGCCAATTTCCCAAGTCAAGAGAGTCACCCTTCTTGGGAAATAGGACCACATGTGCGTCCGTGAAACTCCTCGGGAGGGGGGAGCAGTTAAATGCAGCAGAAAAAGCGGAGAGGAGAAAAGGCAACAGAAGAGGCAAGAACGCACGATAAAAAGGAAAAGAGAGGCCGTCCGGACCCGGAGCGGCATGGGAGTTAAGGGAAGAGAAGGTGTCGGACACCTCCGTGGATGTGGGTGAGAGAGACAGGGTGTGAGCAAGATGAGACGGAACTTGAGGCAGGTTATTGAGAAGATGGGGGAGAGCAGAGGGAGAAGGGGAGGAGTTTCACTGAACTTGGTGGTATAGAACTGACGAACGTGAGAGCAAATCGCTGCCGAATCGGATGTAATTTCGCCAGAGAGGAGGCGAAGGTGACGAAGCGAGGTAGAAGACTTACGTGCAGATTCCATTGATGTCAGAAAATCATAGGTGCATTCCTCCGGATTGAGATGTTTAATACGCAGGCGTAAAAGAGCTTGCTGCGCAAGAGGTTTCAGCAAAGCCTGGAGCTCCGCCTGATATGCTGGAAACAGCGGATCTGACAACCCAATCAGTGCGAGCATCTGCCTGGCGTGATCGAGGCGCATCTGACTAGAAGTCGTCATGGTGAAGGAAAGTTGCTTGATATGTAAGAGGAGCTGATGCTTGACATGAAGCCAATACGTCAAGGTACAGGGTGCGGAATGCAGCCCTGCGCGACGAGCAGCGAGGGAAAAACGGACAGAGGCACAAAAGTCAGGATCAGTGAGGAGATTGGAGTCAAACGTCCACGGACGAACAGTCCGAGGGAGTGACGCCGCAACAAACACTGTGAGGGTGACTGTGCAGTGGTCTGAGGAAGCAGTAGGTTGATGTCGCAACTCGGTAATAGACGCAAGAAGCGGTGTGGAAACGTAAACCCGATCCAAGCGTGCAGTCGACAGAAGCTGACTCCCAGACGAGCGCCACGTGTGTGAGGTCTCTTGTGGATGTAGGCGCCTATAAGTATCGGTGAAGGAGAAATCAGCAACAAGGTCATGGAGTAGTGCGACGAGATCCGTCCGACGCTCTCGAGACGAAGGAGAGCGATCCAGTGCCGGGTCAAGGGTGCAATTGAAGTCTCCACCCAAGAGCACACGATCCGAAGGCGAGACTTTCGAGAGAGCTTGACGGAGTTTGGTGAACAAGATGGATAAATGAATAGAGGTGCACGGAATATACACATTAAAGATGTGAAATCGAGCTCCGCCAACTGTGGGAGACTTGCTGGAGTAAATCCCGGCATAAGTTCTGCACTGAGAGTGCAGTGAGGGCGGATCGGAACTGCTGATGTATTCCGATAGCAAGCCCACCATGAGATGAATAGCGAAATGCATGATGGAATACATAATCGCTAGCACGCCAGCGAGTAAACAGAGTGGAGGAATGGCAGTTTGTTTCTTGCAGTAGTAACAGATCGGCCCCGAGGGGCGAGAGGTCTTCCATTACAAGAGCATTCGCTAGAGGGCTAGCGAACCCTCTGCAATTAAGGGTCGTGACCTTGAAAGGACTGGTCAGTCGTTGATTGGAGGAGTCGCGAAGCAACTTTCAGGAGTTGTTGTAATCGGTTTACGCAGCCAAGGGTCCATGAGTGGTGCAGGGGGTCATGTACAAACCCACGAAGGTATTTAGCAATGCATCCGGCTTGCAGGAGCAGCGCGGGAAGAATGTGTTCGCGCTCTCGGAGGTAGTCATACGTCGACTCCAGGTTCGTGGTGTGGGTGCAAAACTGATAGTAATCTCAAAGATTGAGAAGTTCTGAAGGAGCACCACATTTGGAGAGTACACTTGAAAAGACCTCAAACGAAGGCGGAGACCCATCATCATCAGTGTCCCTTTCAATTTCTGTTGGCGCAGGAGAGGGAGAAAAATCTCCTGAAGATTTGGTAGCACGGAACGGTTGCTCATCCGCAGAGGAAGATTTCTTCTTCTTCTTACGTCGGGTACCTGTACGAGTGCCAGAAATGCGTTTTCCAGGGAGCGACGATACTCGGGAAGCAGACGCAGAGTAAGAGGAGTTATCGGCGCCGCCGTCACACTCGGAGACACCAACAGTGAAGACTGGTGGGAAACAAGCGGCGAGGTCTCCTGATGTTGCCACGTGATCAGGAGTAATAGGTGAGGCGAGCACTGGAAAGTGAAGGTGGGAGGTGAGGTCAGCATCAAAAGGCGCTCGTTGACAAGAGGCTTTAGATATACTTTTTGTGTAACTCGGCCCAGGGGCAGTTGGCACACTAGAAGACGGTGCAGGTCGAGAGCGAGATGTAGTAGGAGGCTGCTTAGAGGCGGTAGGCACTGTAGAAGCCGTAGGAGCTGGATACTCGTTGTTGGGGCATCGAGCACGCTGATGCCCAAGTTCTTTGCAATTAGCACAGTGTTCTGATGTTAGCATGTCAATTCTGTAGGAGAGCTGCCCACATCGGACGTTTAGGATCCGTGGGAACTTACGGAGATGCTCCTCTGATGGAAAGATGAGTCGAACACTCCGGCGAAAACTACGAACATTCTTATTTGCAGGATTCTTGGGTGCAGCTGAATGTGTGATAACAGGACCAACAATCTTACCACACTTACTAAGTGCAGTACATATCATCGCATCCGAGATTTCGGGGGCACCGGATGCAAGGAGACCTGAACAGGGCGCCTGGCGATCAGTTCAGCTTCAAGGTGGTGATCTCCCAGGCCAAGACCAAAGTTTAGAAGCGTGTCTGCATGCTCTTTGGATGTGAAATAAACAATCATTTTTTTTTTTTTTTTTTTTTTTTTTTGATTGGAGGTTTAACGACCACCGTGAGCAACTCAATAAACAATCATCGTCCGCGGCCGGCGGGTGAGGTGAGTAATGGCTCCGGCTGGAAGAAAAGCAAGGAGCGTATCACAATAGACCTTCAACGGTGTATTCGGAAGAGCATCTAGGCACACTCCCAACTCGCGGGTGGAGTGAAGTTCCTGCGCAGCGGGTGAGAAGTGAGGAACGTCCAATTGAAGTGAGTCACCATGTATCTGGACATGGGCATCTGCAAGGGGAAGGCGAGTCGCTTGCGTCGGTAGGGACGCACCTGAGGTAACGCTAGAATAAGAGCGGGAAGGCAGAGGTGCAGCGCTGGATGAAGGAGCTGACACAAGGCTGGGTAATGTTACCGAGGGCATAGAAGCAACGCTCTCAGATATATCCATTACGTCATCGGCAGCATCAGAAACGAACGACGTAGCATCACCACCAGGAGGGGTGGAGTCAGATAGTCGAAGAGTAGAAGAAGAAGAGCAATAGGCAACAGGAGGAGGAGGACGATATTCCTTGTCATTAAGGACGGACGCTGATTGGTTTGCTCCGTCAGAGATAAGGATCAACGTAGTAGGAGAAGCTGTGACGAGAGCGGGAACGTTGCTCTTATCAGCAGTCGCCATCGCCGATGGCGAGGCCTAAATTAGTAAACACGACCAACTGGTCGAGAAAATAAAATGCTGATAGCTAACTGAAAATAGTACTCACCGACTCGGGAGATGTCTTAAATGAAAGATACAACCTTCGTCTTGAAGGCACACACAAAAGTTAAACGACAGAGCACACAAAACACACTCAGTAGACGGCGAAACACGGAGCTCAAAAGAGACACGACTTACGTCCCATAAAGCAAGGACTGTTACGGCGTGGTTTGACGATAATTCCGTATCGTGTGTGGACTGGCCAGCACAGAGCCCTGACATGAATCCCGTAGAGCACCTATGGGATGAATTAGAGCTCCGAATAAGAAGTTTGGAACCAAGGCTTACTACTAAGCAACAGTTAGCGGCAGCATTGTGTACTGAATGGAAGCGCATACCTATCGCTGTGTTCCAAAACCTTGTCGAAAGCATGTCTCTAAGGGTCAGTACATGCATTAAAGCCAAAGATGGACCGACACCATACTAATGTATGTCGATAAATGCTATGTTGTGTTTCTCTTCTAGGTGTCCTGTGACTTTTGTCAATATAGTGTATGCCGCCCCGGTGGCGCAGTGGTCTAAGGCGCTGGTCTCTGATCATTCGTCCGTAAGGGGTCCGGGTTCGAATCCCGGTCAGGCATGGATGTTGTGTTTGTCTTACGGCACTGGCTCTCTCCCTTCCCTGGAACCAGTGACCCTAAATTAGGGACGGGCGACTGCTTATAGCCCATTGAGTTGCTCACGGTGGTCGTTAAACCTCCAATCAAAAAAAAAAAAAAATAGTGTATGCCAACATATATGTCAAAGTATTTTCTTTTATTGAATTAAAACAATATTTAACTCACATCATATTTTTTTTTCTTTTATTGAAGGTTTAACGACCACCGTGAGCAACTCAATGGGCTGTAAGCAGTTGCCCGTCCTTAATTTAGGGCCACTGGTTCTAGGGAAAGGAGAGAGCCAGTGCCGAAAGAGAAACACAACATCCATACCTCACCGGGGACCCTTCACGGGCGAATGGTCATAGACACGGTGTGTGATAAGTCAGGTGATACGACTCTCCGTGCTGTCAACAGTTTGAAAAACGGACTGTTAATGTCACAGCTCGCCACGGGGCGTACAGGAGTTGTGGGCCGATCGTTCACGCTAATAATCATAGGATTATATGGTGTTTATGATTACATCAGTGCAAAATCGGTATTTATCTGGAGTAATTTTTATTTATTACTTTGTGTAATTATATTGTATGGAGTTCCAGAAAATTTCAAGTTTCTATACAGAAGGTAAAGTACATCAACTCTGTTTTTACTTAACGGGAGATAAATTTATAGTGTAGCTAAATGTCGGACTAGAATCTGTTCAGTTCTGTTTTAGGTATGGGCGAAAGTGTTTCGTACCAAACTATAGGTTATCGGACAGGTTATGCAGCATATAAAGAACTTGTATCAACCTTTATTGACCCAACTGTACCGTAATAAAGAATTACTAGGGACGTTGGGGGTTGTGGCAAGGAGGTATGTATGGTAATGGCGGAGTTGATATGAGGCGGACGAATGATTGTTGTTATGAAATAAAAGTTTATGTTCTCAAATGAAATTCGTTACTGCTTAAAAGTAAGTTCGTGTCTCTTATTAAGGTTTAATATGTAACACCAACAGATTTGGAAAAATGGCGGCAAGCATTAGGATGTGATGCATTTTTTCACAGCTTACAATGTGGAAAATTTTTACGTTAGAGCATTAACCGATGTTTAAATGTTGGATCACAAATTTTATCCCTTGATATCAAATATGTTCAACGTACTATATGCACGCAGGTTGGGGAAATCTCCGCCGAGAAAAAAAAAAACAGCAATTTTGTCACGATGCACTTTCTCTGCCGTTATCGCCAGCACAGATGGAGATAACGGCAGAGAAGGTGCCTTATTCATTAGTATTATTAGGTACAAAAATAAAACAAATGTGTAAGATATATTGTTTATTACTAAATGAAAACATCAGAAGTGAATGATTTCTCGAGCTGAGGATTAATCAAAATTAATTTTTGCGAAAATTTCGGTAAGTTTTCAAAATCAGCAGTTTCCGTTAACGATGCTCCAATGACTTATGCAAAAACTAATATTCCATGTTAAAATTGCTCCTCCGAATGTACAGCATCATCTCATTTTACAAGAAGTACAATTTTTTTAACGATAAAAGGTCTATTCTCTATTGTCTCAGTAAAAAACTGCGCATCGTCTGCTCAGAAATCTTCACGTTAGTACTTACTCTGTGGACAAAATAAAAAAAAAAATAAAAAAATATATATATGACGCTTATTTGACGAATTCTATGTAATAGGCACAAAAGTGCATGTTTGTGTTCCAGATTGTTGTTTTTTAATTACAAGCAAAATAGCATTTGTAAAATACGAATGTTTCTGCCGCTTCCTCCCATAAGAAAGCATAGGTTGTATCAGATCATCGGCCCACACGTTCATCGCTCTATCTAGTGACAAGTTACATTAACGGGCCATTTTTGTTTCCAGAGTCGTATCACCTGACTATCATACACCGTGGTCATAGACTAACACTTAGAGCACTGTGCCGCCGTAGCGGCACACACACACACGCACACACACGTCGTATTCAAACCCGTAAAATGAAAAAAATATATATACTTTTTGGATATGTAATATGAAATCAATATGCAGTAAAGTCCGATATTAAGAGAGCTGACGAAAATCAAAAGATTTGTCGTTATAACGGACTTCTCGTTACAGACGGATCAGGCAAATACTACGTACATGTACGTACTACATAACACGTAAAAATAACAGTACTACGCAATAAAGATAATTGATCAAAATAATACATATTACTATCTGATGTTTGTTTTTAATTCAGATTGAAGTGTTTACAAAAAAACAAGATTCGAGAGTTTTGTTTTCTCTTTGGCATTGATGATTGTAACATGTAACTCTCGACTTCCGTTGTGCAGAGGGGTGGAAGAAAGCGGGGAGAAAACATCCAAGGAGCCAAGCAGACTAACCACTAGGGACTCTTCTATGTGTGCAGCTGTACGAGTTTATGTCTCCACCACTTCCTGGAATTTCAAGAAAAGTATTTGTTGGAAGTATTTGAAAGAAGAAATATTGGCCGAGAAAGCCTCTCGTTACAGCGGGAGCTCCTTAGATTTACAACTCGTAATACAAGAAGACCTTTCCTATCTTTAACATAAACAAATTCACTGTGCATTTTGAATATCTCGTAACTGCGGAATTTTCGCAATAAGCCGTACTCGTAATATCGGACTTTTACTGTACTTAAAAAAATTCAGACCCTTAAAACGCAAGTTTTTATTACCTTTCTAAAGAAAATTCAGGTGAATAATATTTGTTAAATATTGAGCTGGAGCTGTACGAATTATCTGGTTCTTAAACTGCCGATAAACAATTTAAGAAGTTATGATCCTCAAACAATTTCTTCAGATTGAAGTTTTGCAAAATGTATTTTTCACAAACTTCGTGTTCATTGGAATAGCAAAAATAGCGTTTAGAAATTCCGTTTTAATCAGTTATTTACCGTCCTAGTTACGTCAGCTTTTAAAATTCTGTGCAGAACCGTAGAACACCGAAGGGGATGTAACTGTCTCGTAAGAGACACGGAGTAAAAATTCTTCTTACGACATTACTAGTTCTGTGTTTACTAAGGCACACATATCCCACTCTCTGCAAATATCAATCTCAGAGGGATGCAGCTTGCCCCCCCCCCTACACGAGTAGATCTTGGTATCAGAAGTTTGGGGAGACGTAATGTTAAAAGACATTTAAATGAGTTAAAAATAGCTGCTTTGAAAACCTACAGCTCCTCGAGAGAATATGTGGGGAATGGTGAGTTCGTGTGTTAACATTTCAAGCAGCTGAAACAAAGCATTAAATATTGAATCGTGTTAAGAGCTAATAAGACGTACATGATGAGCTAATTAGCACCACTTCCTAACTGAAGGCATTAATATTCTAGTCAACTCTTTACCTTCCTTCCTACCGATTATTTTTCTTCATTAGGCAATTAAACGGGAAACCTCAAGCCGAAATTGCGGCTCCTTGTGGAAAGCCAAACTTCATTTGCGTTCGGAGATTTGTTAAACATGGTAGTTTAAATGACTGTGTGCTGAAATCACTGTAAACAGAGATGAAGCAAGCATGTCCCTTTAGGGGAAATGTGGGTGGTGAATGTTGTAGCCAGTTCAACGCGTGTTATAACACACCCATGAGCTATTCCATTATCACCACCCCCAGCCTAGAGAAATGAGCGCGCCTGGAGACCGAACGGTGGCCCAGGCGCATTTTACAGAGCTGTATATGTGCAACACGAGGACCGGCTTTCAGTTAGTAGAGTGTTCGGAGTCAGAGTGGGAAAAGCTGGCGATTTATCGGAGTTTTGATAAAGGACAAATTGTGATCACACGGCTCCTCGGAACTACGATCTCGGAAACGGCGCGGCTTGTGGGCTGTTCACGTGCCGCTGTAGTGAGTACGTATCAAAAGTGGTGCACAGATGGCCAAACGACGAACCGTTGTCCAGCCGTGTGTCGTCCGCAGCTCATTGATGCCGAAGGGGAGCGGAGACTGTCATTCATTGTTCACAGCGACCGCAGGGTCACAGTGCGAAAAATCACCCGCAGCTACAACAGTGGTGATCAGGGCAATGTGTCACAACACACAATTGATCGGGGCCTTCTGCGCATGAGCCTCTGTAGCCGAAGACCCAACCGAGTCCCCATGCTCACTGCGCGTCATGACCAACAACGCATGAAATGGGCCCAAGATCATAGATTTTGGACCGTGGATGACTGGAAGAAAATTGCCTGTCTGACGCATTTCCTGGTGCATCACGTGGAAAGCCGAGCGCGGATACGCCGATTACCAACGGAGGCTATGGCACCTGGATGCACATCTGGGCGGAAACAGGACCGTGGTGGCGGTGTTATACTGCGAGCGATGTTTTCTTGAGACTCTTTAGGCCCCATTATCTCAATAGCACAATCCCTGACAGCTGTCAAGTATCTGAACATCGTTGCGGACCAAGTTCAACCATTCATGGCAACATGTTTTCCCTGCTAGCCATTACGAACAGGATAATGCCTCATGCTATTCCTTGCTAGTGATGGCTATTACCAACAGGATAATGCCTCATGCCACACTGCCAGAATTGTCAAGTAGTGGTTCGAGAAACATGCTGGTAACTTTCTGTTAATACCCAGGCCTCTAAATTCACTTGACATGAACCCAATCGAACATTTGTGGTTTGAGTTGGAAAAGCGGGTCTGTGCTAAATCACCACAACTCCGAAATGTACGGGAACTGGAGGACCTGCTGTTGACATTATGGTACCAGATACCCCAGAATACCCATCGCCACCTCATCGAATTGATGCCTCGCCGAGTGGGCGCTGTTTTGCAGGCTAAAGGGGGTCCTACAGCTTATTAGGTAGGTGGTCATAATGTAATGACTCATCGTACAAGAGTTCTTCCAGTCCTCCCAGCAGAAGTTGCACATGCAATCAAGAACATGAAGCGGGGAAAAGCTCCAGGAGAAGATGGAATTACTGTAGACATCATACAAGAAGCAAGTGGAGAAATCGAGACAGTACTCGCCCAAATTTTCACTCGATGCCTTAATGAAGGGAAGATTCCTGAGGATTGGAACAACGCTACAGTGATCCTGCTACATAAAAAAGGTGACATTGAGGATCTCACGAACTACAGACCCATCAGCCTCCTATCAGTGGTTTATAAAATCTTCACTAAAGTTCTTTCACACCGCTTGAAGGTAATACTGGACATGTCTCAACCGAGAGAACAAGCTGGATTCAGGAGTGGCTACAGCACAATAGATCATATCCACGTACTGAGAGAACTAATTGAAAGAGCGAGGGAATATGAACTTCCATTGTGCATGGCTTTTATCGATTATGAAAAAGCATTTGATTCGGTGAAACCGTCAGCAGTTACAATGGCTATGAAATCCTGCGGTATTGAGGATGCATACATTAATATTATTAATAACACCTATGAAAAGGCAAGTGCAGAGATTCGGCTGTTTGAAAATACAACACACATAAAAATTGGAAAGGGAGTGAGACAAGGTGACACCATATCTCCAAAGCTCTTTAATGCCCCATTGGAAAATGTCTTTCAATCACTGAACTGGGAAAACAAAGGGATAAAGATTAATGGAGATTATCTAACCCACCTTTGTTTTGCTGATGACGTAGTAATTTTTGCAACTGCCCCATCAGAGCTGCAGAGTGTGATCCAGGAACTTGCTGACAAGAGTAAATAAGTGGGATTAAAAATGAACTTTCAGAAGACAAAAGTGATGTACAATGCTTTTACAAGAAATGAAGATTTATCGATTGATGGAGAAAAGTTGGAGATAACAGACACGTACGTTTATCTTCGACAGCAGATATAAAGTGAGGGTCAAATTGATGAAGAAATTAATCGGCGTACAAAACTTGGATGGAGAGCTTTTGGAAGAAACAGCATAATTTTCAAGAGCAATATGCCATTATGTCTTAAAAGAAAAGTGTTTGATCAATGCATCCTTCCAGTGCTTACGTATGGTGCAGAGACGTGGACCTTAACTAAAAGAGACATACAAAGGCTGCAGACAACTCAAAGCAGCATGGAGAGGTGCATGCTTGGTGTAACCAGGAGAAATAAGAAGAGGAACTCGTGGATCCGAAAAATGACAAGAGTGGAAGACATCATGATCAGAGTTAAATCCCTGAAATGGCAATGGGCTAGACATACTGCGAGAAGGACAGACCATCGATGGACAGCCGAAATGTTAGATTGGATTCCAAGGGACAGGAAAAGACCCAGAAGAAGACCACATGGGAGATGGGTGGATGAAATTCGAAAGTGACATGGAGGAGACTGGCACAAGACAGACCGTTGTGGAGGAAACTTGGGGAGACCTTCGTCCAGCAGTGGATTGATAATGGTTGAAAATGATGTTGATGATATGACTATATGTATTGTAGGCAGTAATAATAAGTTAGAAAATATGTCAGAACATCCAGCATTGCCTGTAGTGGCAGCTCATCTATTGGAGTACAGGAGCATGTGTTCTACCCAAGGAGGTTAGAATAGATGGAGCAAAGGCCAGCCGCTCCCCTCGTGTAATCCACAGCGTAGGAGATTCAGAGATAAATCTTTCATAGAGGCTCATGGAAACAATTTGACACCGAAGACTTTAATAGAACAGCGCGCCAGTGAACGGACGTGGAACTAAAGCGTAGAAACTGTTACCGTGGAAGACTATCGTTTGATTTTTTTTTCAAGTGTTTACAACTCCTTCGGAGTGGCTACTTAAACAGTCACTGATACCGTATCACGTGACAGATGCTATCGTAGTTTTGTATCCGACCACTGGGGGTGCTGTTAAAAAAGCGAGAGTTGAACCTCTGCATCTTCTCCTCTGTGGTGTAATCAAAATGAAGCCACGGAAACGTCACAACCATGACGTCACCGCCAATCACAGCTTATGCCACCATGTTGGTGAGACGATTGAGAATTAAACATATTATTGAAAAAGTACAATCAACGTCTCATTGGGCGTGGCCATCAGCTCCGCGTCGTCTGCTCAAAAAGTTTCAAGTTCGTGACGTCATCCTTACTAAATCTATTGTAACCTCCTTGGTTCTACACACCATTCTTCAAGAAATTTTACTAGATGAGCAACAACAACAACAAAATCTACGGTTCTGTCAATGAGGAGATTTTGTTGAAAATATATTGAATTAATATGCTATTATGTGCTCTGAAAAGCACCAGGTGCGAACTGGGTCGACAGGACACCAATCAGGAGAATTCCCGATGGACCGCCATGTTCTGGGCTGGTAGGCATGCTAACACAAGAATGAAAAGTTTATACATACTTGTACTTTACTTCTCGAAGAAAACCAAGTTATACTAAAACGGCCAAGTTTGTTTACCATCTTGGAACATCAGATGGTAAACAAATCTGCGTTCTTTCCAACTTGGAAAAAAATTTCGTTTACCATAATTGACAAGAAAGAAAGAAAGAAAGACAGAGCCACACACGCACACACAAATGTCGAAGCAAATGTTTTGTTGGCCCAAACACTGTTTATGATACATCAGATTTCCCTTTCTTAACTTCCGAATTTAAGTCCAGTCCCCTTGAGCTGATATTCTCAGTCCGATTTTACCAATTACAGTTAAATAATCACTACAATCTAGTCAGACATCCTATCAATAGCTTGGTATAGAAACTCGAAATTTATTGTGTTCGTTAATGCATTGTGGTTTACCTACGGTAAAATTTTTGGGTTGCTGCTTTTTATACGTTTTATTTTTTTGGAACGAAATCTGCATCTTATTTACTACTTTTTGGGCCTTGCGGTTACATGAATCTTAAACTGCAGTTTTGGAAAGTGTGTTTCAGTTAGAACAAAAATATTTTTCCCATTTGAGAGTATTTAAATAAAAATTAATCTCTCTATTCTTTAAATTTTCTCACTTTATAAGTCTGCACTGAAATTCTTGCAATTCTGGTAATTTTCAGTTTTTTCAAGAGATTTTTTTTGCAATTATTTTATTTATGATAGGTAAGTTTTGAAAAAGAAATAAATTTTTGGAACATTTGGATTCCCATTCTCACTAAAAGAGAGGAAACCATTACAAATACTGAATTCAGTTATCGCAGTAAAGTTCATAAAAATGGAATAAAGTCTTCCGAGTCTCTCTTAGAGAAAGTACCTTGTCTGTTGCTATAGCAACAGAATAAATTTTATTCTTGCATGACATTTTACTCGGGATCTGACGTCCAGGGAAATGGGTAAAGAGTTGTTAATTATTGCATTACAAAGAACTGCAATGATTCGTAGAGATGTATTGAAAATATGTTTAAGTAGTAAACGGTGATGTTGATATATCGTTTTTTTTAGGTATGAAATTTCGTGATGATTTTTCCCAAAAGTGGGCCGCATAAAATAACTGTGAGGGCCGTTTATTGATCGCCAGGGCGTCATCGAAAAGCATCAGTATGGAAGTGAAAACATATTGCGTTACTTTGCAGATGAACATTCAAGGATTTTCATCCACAGTTCATGTACAACCTTGGATTTTGTTTCCCGTCAGTGCAATCTCCTGCGGTCCGTCTCAGGGGAAATTGAGCATGCGCAGTTAAGCACTCTGCTAGAAGCTAGCCGGCGCTTTATAGAAAAGCATTGGAGCACATTTTCACGTTGGCCATTCTCGTTTTGTTACCGAGAGAAAAGGCAGTCGCTCGCTGCTGTGCCTTGCATTAGCTATTGGATTATTTTAGTCATTCTTTTGTTTCATCGGTGATAGAGTGTCAGTGATAGTTTAATACACTTATACACTGAGTGGCCACTTTATTATGACCACCCCCTCAGTACTTCGTTGGGCCACCTTTTGCTTTAATACTGCGTTGATTCTCCGTGGCATGAACTCCACGAGATGTTGATAGGTGGTTTGTGGAATCTGAGACCATTCTTGATGAATAACACTTTCCAGGGGTGTGAGATTGCAGGGTTGTGGATCCAGCTGTCTGATGGATCGTTCAACTTCATCCCACAAATTCTCAATGGGGTTGAGATCTGGAGATTGTGGAGGCCACCTAAGAAAAGTAAACTCACCGGCATGTTCCTGAAACCAATCCTGAACAATACGAGCACTATGGCAGGATGCATTATCTTTTTGAAAGTAGCTATCGCCAGTGGGATAAACTATCCACATGACAGGATGCACTTGGTCCGCAACGATGTTTAGATATGATGTGCCAGTCAGACGTTGATCAACACGAATTAAAGGGCCCAAAGCATGCCAGGAAAACATTCCCCAAATCATAACGTTGCCTCCATCAGCTTGAAGGGTTGTAGCAATGCATTTGGGGTCCATGCTTTCGTGCTGTTTCCGCCAAATTCTCACTCGGCCATCGGCATGGTGCAACTGAAAACGTGATTCATCGGACCACATAATTTGGTTCCATTTATCGATTGTCCAATCCTTGTGCTCCTGTGCGAACTGGAGACGTTTTCTCTTGTTTACTGCAGACAGCAAAGGTGTTCGAACAGGCCTTCGGCTGCCATATCCCATCCGATGCAGTGTACAGTGAACAGTGCGTGCAGAGATCATTTGAAGGGATCCTTGATTAAGATGGCCTGTAATTTGCTGCACTAATGCCGTTCTGTTGTCTGTTACCAGTCTGGACACTCTCCGTTCCGCCCGAGCAGTCACTAGTCGATGACGACCACACGTTGCACGTAGAGACCGAGTTTTTTGGCTAACAGTCCAGTCTTTAAACACTTTAACAACAGCTGCTCTGGAACATTTCACGAATGCGGCGGTTTCGGTGATACTCGCTCCATGGCTCCGAGCTCCTACAATCGTCCCACGTTAAAAGTCCGTCAAATCGCATTTTTACCCATCTCGTCACCCCAAAAGTCACTTCTACTACTGTGGCAAACACTAAACTTTCCCTTTTTATACTAGCTTTGCCCTTTGGCGGCAACAGCGTGCAGCCGTAGCTCATTTGCTTAAAACTGTCAGGTGGTCATAATAAAATGGCCACTCAGTGTATAAATAATGAAATATGAGAAGCTAAATGTTCGCCTTTTTAATGATGAATACTGTTGATTATTTACTGAAACATACGTTTTGCTCACATTCCTTGGAATAGAAATTGGAAATTAAATACTATGTCGATCTACGTCAGCTCTTAAATTTCCGCGAGAACTTAAAGACAAAAAATACTGAGCTAATCAGAAAGTTCAGTTCCGAATCATGTAATGAGAATGAATGGATATTCGGCATTAACATAAGGAATGATGTACTTTGTTTACCATGTTTATTATTTACGGGTGAAATTTCATAGTGGCGTGAAATATTTTTGATATTTTGTCGACAAAATTCAGAAGCATGACATGTCGTCCTCTGCACACAGGAATAATATATTGCTTTTGGCTATATTTGGTAGGACAAACATAAGTCCACAACTAGAGTCCAGTTATAGGAGGCAAATTCAACAGTAAAACGAAAAAGTAAAAGGCAATTGACGTACACTGAAGTGCCTGAAAAACTGGTACAGAAGAGCTTATGCAAAATACGTAGAAACGTCACCTATGCGCGTACTCGGTTGCGTCCACCAGTGCGTATATAAAGCGATAGACATCATTTTCAGCTGTCATAATGTTTTCGGCACGAGAATGACAAGTAATAACGATTTAAGCGATTTTCAACGCGGTGTCATAGTTGGCGCTCGTGAGATGGGCCATATTATTTCGGAGGTAGAAACGAAGTTCGGATTTTTACGGACGACCATTGCAAGGGTGTACCGTGACTACAAGAATTCCGGCAAAACCTCCAACCTACGATACCAGTGTGGCCGTAAAAAGACATTGGGTGAACGTGACCATCGTCGGCTGTCAAGAATCGTTTCACGCGATAGGCGTGCAACACTCTCGCAGGTATCATCGAAATTCAATGCTGGAGCCTCAACAAGCATCAGCGTCCGGACTGTGCAACGTACCTTGCACGATATGGGCTTTGTGAGCCGACGCCCAACTCGAGTCCCCTTGATGGGTGCACGACACAGAGCTATGCGCCTCGCTTGGGCATGGCAACACCGCCACTGGACACTTGATGACTGGAAACAAGTAACCTGGTCTGACGAGTCTCGTTTTCAACTGTATCGGGCAGATGGAAGGATTCGTTTGTGGCGCAAACCCCATGAAGTCATGGATCCCGCCTGTCAACAGGGAACTGTACCGGCTGGTGGTGGTGGTGGTGTGTGTGTGTGTGTGGGGGGGGTCTGTAACGGTATGGGATGTGTTTAGCTGGACTTCACTGGGACCACTGGTACGTCTACAAATGTCTGTGACCGGCTAACGTTATGTGCGCATCCTTTTCTGACGAGGTACACCCATTCATGTTGATGGGTTGGGCCTGTTCCAACAGGACAATGCACCTCCAGACAAGTGTCGGAACGCCACATTGTGGTTAGAGGAGCATTTATATGAGTTTGTGGTGTTGCCATTCCCTCCCAAGTCCCCATATCTGAACGTGATAGAACAAATTTGGGATGCCATGCAACGCGCTATCGAACACAGGAATCCGAGACCTCGGAATACACCCGAGTTGTGGTGAGCTCTGCAGGAGGTATGGTGTGCATTGCCTACAACATGATTCCAGAAGCTAGTGGAGTCCATGCCCCGTCGTATTTCTGTAGCCCTGCGCTCCCGTGGGGGACCTACCAAATATTAGACTGGTGTACAAGTTTTTCTGGCACTTCAGTGTATATTGTCACATTTTATAAACTGAATTCGTTTTCGTGGAGCATTTGAACCTTTTCTGCGAGGGCATGATGAATCGTACTTGGCATTCAATCCGAGAACCTTATTTTCCTTTTGACATCTTGTTTTTTGAGTACTTTTGATACCATAGTACCATTGTGAAGCAAATAAAAATACATATATTAGTTCTCGTTGTGCGTGTTCGACCTGCTTGTTAAACCACGAGGCATCACTAGGATATAGTGCTAGCAGAGTTACGAGTCAACATAAATACCACTGGTACCGTGTCATACAGAAGAATGAGAATTTTTTTGCAGTTACTGTCGACAAAATATGGTTTTGTTCATAGCAGGCTCTATTCATGGTAATGATCTAGAGTTTATTTTTCTCAAGAAAATACCAAAAAACAGGACAGGCTTAGATTTACTACTTTCTATAAAAAAGACTTACAAGGTGCGTCTGAAAAGTTTTAATACTCCATTCATTAAAAAACACTGTAATTTCAAGAGAGAAAAAATATTACCATTAATCTTCATAAAGCACGTAGCTCCTCATTCCGTACACCTCTTTGCACAGTCGTACAACTTCTGCATGGCTATGTGGACCTGAGCTTGTGGAACCCAGGACTGGTAGGAACACGAGGATGGCATTCATGTTCCCCAATGGACGCACATGTGCACCGATATGTACCCAATTGAACATGTTTGGGAACATATGGACCGGCAACTGCGGCGGGTGAACTCTTCACCACGGACACTGGAAGAGCTACAAGCAGCACTTATACTGATGCTGTACGGCGTACCAGTGGACACCAGACCTGAGACTGGCTGAGCCCGAAAGCCCGAAGCAGAGCCCGGCCCGAATCGGGCTCGGGCTATACTGTGGTTCGGGCTCGGGCTATACTGTGGTTCGGGCTCGGGCTATACTGCGGTTCGGGCTCAGGCTCTAAGCGAGAGGGAGAGCGATAATTTTTTTTTATATATCAATGTGATTTTATATGATTTAGCAAATGAGACACCTTGTAATTGGTAAAGGTAATTCTTCGGCAAGTGGTTCTGGTTAGGGAGCGGGCATTCGAGATGGCTATTTATTCCGGTCTTGGGTAGAAAATGCCACAGGCCGTGTATTAGTGTGTTTCTGTAGAGAAGAGAAAGCTTTTTCAAGAACTGTAGATATTGCATGGTTGATAGCATGGCGACGATAATTTATCCATTATCTCCATGCAGTAGCTCCCTGCTAATTCTATTTAGCAACGAACATATTGCAGCGCATGATGGCGCAATAATATTAGCATTATTTGAGCAACATACAACTGCAGCACTTCTCGATCCTTTTAAATGCACGACTGCCCGAAGCACTTCAGGTGGAAATGAACGGTCAAAGAAAATCGTACAGTTACACTGTAAAATAGATAGAGGTCCCTTCCCCAGTCCCCATTTGAGAAATACATTGGTTAATTGCAGGAGGAGGAGCGAGTGAAAGTGTGGAAAAAGAGATGTTTTTTTTATTAGTGGTTGAACAGGTTAGCCAGTTTTCGGGCTCGTTCAGGCCCGGGCTTTATCTTGCAATATAAAATTGGGACTCGGATGGTCTCGGGATGATATGTCACGGGCGTGGACGGGCTCGGGCTCCGCAAATTGAGCCCGAACTCTAGTGGACGCCATCCGGGAACTTACGGAGTCCATGCCATGAAGATCTACATTAGGTTTCTATACTGGTTTGCTCCTACAGTGTATGCTTAATGGATTCTTGATGCAATTCATTCATTTAAAATATGCTGCGTCATAATGCTTCTAACATTTAGAGAGTCTCCTATTCTGTTACAAAATGAAAACATTAGAAATAAGTTTCAGATGGTCATTGAACTGTTTCTCTTTTTATGTTGCCAAATCGCGCAGCGTCCATGCTGCACGATTCTTCCCAAATTTTCAGCCCTGTTATTCTTGTCTCAAGGCATTTGATTGAGAGCTTCATCGTGTCACGATTCCTGAAAATCTTTATTACCGCACCTTTCTTCGTAGGACTCGTTGTATTGATCGTATAGAGAGATTCACTTAATCTCTATTATCTTAAAGTATTCCAAAATTTCCAGCGAACTGAAAAATGTCTTAGTTTTAAACGATTTTTCCTTTACAATGTTGTCTTTTTTGTTTTAGCTGATTTTCTTTCACGACTGTTCTGTTCTCCAGTAGCAGTTGCTCCCATATCACATTGGCACCAAAAAGATTTTAAGTCAGAGCACCATAGCTTACATGACAATTATTCTGCATGCGGCGAGAGAGAGAGAGAGAGAGAGAGACAGACAGAGAGAGAATATTACAATGTAGTAACAGATTTGGTGTTCACACAAAAAATTAACCACTCTAGTGCTAGTGAAAACCGTATGTTCAACAAATTTTCAACACAGATTTTGGTTTGTATCCTATTATGTGGCAGCGGAGGTAAGCTTTATTTACAGATTAGGCATGCTGAACACGAAAAATAGAGATTACATTGACGGATTAGCTTTGATTTTCTAAAATATGTCGTATCCTCATATTTGCACTTTTGTCATTGTGCTATGGGAGCAAGATACATGCATACAGCCACCAACGTACTGTAACTTCGTTAAACACAGAACGTTTTCTCTTTACGCTTGTACTTAACTTATAGGCGATCGTTTTTCACCATTCAGCAATAATCCGCAGCACTACTGCATTTACTTGCCTTTGTACATCTGCTCTATAATCGGGATATCCTAGTGCAAAAGTGCACCATGCTAATCACTCATGCACCATTAGCAAGGAAGAAATCGAAGTGTGAATGGAAGAAATACATTTTCAGTTACATGTTGCAGCCCAGTTCCTCGTACGACGTCGTGAGATATCTGTTTCGGAGTTTAACGACCACCGTGAACAACTCGATGGGCTATAAGCAGTCTCCCGTCTCTAAATCAGGGCCATTGGTTCCAGGGAAGGGAGAGAGCCAGTGCTGTAAGACAAACACATCATCCATGCCTCACCGGGACTTGAACCCAAACCCATCTTGGAGTAATGGTTAGAAGCCAGCGTTTAAACAATTGAATCACCGGAGAGGCGAGTCCTGTGATGAACCACACGTTGCTTGAGATTATCAGCTTTTATATTTCCTGGAAAAGCAGTCCAAACCATCTCGGAAACTATTCCAGGCTGCCTTCTCGTCATTCCTGAGGACAAGATCAAACTCCTTTTCTATGAAAAGTTGACCTATCTCTGGAACAATGAATACTCTAGCCTTGATCTTTACCTTACCAATTCTTGGGAATTTCTCCCACAAGTACGTAGATGCCTGTCCGTTTCTGTTCATTGCCTTAATGAAATTTTTCATGAGGCCAAATTTAATAAGCACACTGGACAAAAAAAATACGGAATGTAAACTTTATTCTTAATATGGAGTTACATCACCACCTGTTTTAATTAGAGCTTTGATTTTTTTGGCATGCTATCAATATGACTCAATACTGCATGCGTACAAGTTTATAAAGCTCCGTACTCAAGAGATTCCTTGATTCCTCTAAATGTGAAAGATGTTGTTTTGCTTCTTCACGGCACTTTCTAACATGCCCCAGATTTTTTCAGTCAAATTTAGATCGAGTGAATTTGCAGGCCAATTGGGATGTGGAACGTGTTTCTCATGTTCTTCAAACCAATCCAGCTCAATTCTAAGTCGATGGACACGAGAGTTATCATCTAGAAACAGAGGATCCACTATGTGTCTTTCTTGTTCTAGAAACTGGACAAATAGCAATAATGCATTAACGGAAAGTGGTACATAATCCATAGATTTCATGCAATTGGACTCCTCGATGAATGGTCCAGCTCCAGTACTTCAAATACAGCCCCAAAACATGACACTTTCACCTTCTTTTTTGCACAGCTCTATGGACACTTTCTGGGTTAAATGCTTCTTAAGACCCGCATGACACTGGAGCAACCATCATTGGAAGACAAGAAGAATCTAAATCCATTGGACCATATTATTCGTCGCCACTACTCACTGGTTCATTGACGATGCTGTTTTGCCCAAGCAAGGCAATTTTTGTTCTGGACAGTTGTTAACTTCGGACGTATCCAAGCAACACGACTGAAAATGCTCAAGCCATGCAATTCTCCTCGTAGCGTTCGTTCTGAGTCTGGTTTACTGGGTCCAGCATTTCACTGTTGAAGCAGTTCTAGACGAGTCTGGAAACGTGCAGCAGTTGCCAATCTTCACAAGCGTCTGTGATCCCGATTTGTCATCATAGAGTTTCTACCACACTTCCTCCGCCTACAGTAATAGCTTCCATACTTCATCAACTGGAAATGGACACTACTGACTGTTGACCCGGACAGCCTAGAAAACTTCACCACCTCTTTCAAGGAATGACCATGTTCTCGGCCAAAAACAATGGCACCTTTAGCCATTCAGTAACGTAAGCATTACGCCTCATAGTCGTACCTGTAAAAGGAAATCTAGAATGCTACAGATGCTTTAAACACACACCTGAGACATTCACAATCATAATCCAGCCGTTCCATTCCCCACATTTATAGAACTCGTTATGTTCATCAATTTTTAACTTATGAATATGTTTCCATCAGCATTCCGTAATTTTTTGTCCCATATGTTTATGTAGATGTGTAAGCAAAACGGAATCAACCAGAGGCTCAAAAGCTACGTTATACGTCAAGATGGGTTTTACGATAGGGCCAATTCTTCTTGTAGTACAAACAATTTACATTTGTTTCCTTTGTGTGAACAGTATGGGTAACAGGGTTTGAAGATGCTGTAAGTAGGGAGGTTATACAAAGTTGAGGTGTTCTGTCGTGTTACTAATAACTTTGAAGTGGATATGCCGCGTGGACGTAAACTTTCCGAGTTCCAGCATGGGCTGGTCATAGGATGTCATTTGAGTAACGTTTCCACATATGGATGTCATTGAGTAACTTTCCGAGTTCCAGCGTGGGCTGGTCGTAGCATGTCATTTGAGTAACGTTTCCAGATATGGATGTCATTGAGTACATTTCCGAGTTCCAGTGTGGGCTGGTCATAGGATGTCATTTGAGTAACGTTTCCAGATGTGGATGTCATTGAGTAACTTTCAGAGTTCCAGCGTGGGCTCGTCGTAGGATGTCATTTGAGTAACGTTTCCATGTCATTGAGTAACTTTCCAAGTTCCAGCGTGGGTTGGTCATAGGATGTCATTTGAGTAACGTTTTCATACGAAGAGTTGCAGCTAAACTAAACACACCAACATCTACTGAAAGTGATGTCGTGAACAGATGGAAGCAGCACGGCGCAACTACAGCTCTTAAACGTTCAAGAAGACCTCACAAACTGACGGAACGTGACAGAAGAAGCATGGTAAGAAAGGTTAAGAAATCCCGTTCTTCCTTTCCGTTTCTATAGTTGCTGAAGTAGGAAATACTTGTAATGGCACGGTTAGTACGATAACTGTCCACAGAGAGTTGCACACTGTGTGTTATTATGGCAGAACAGCGGCACACAAGACACACACCACTACCGTGAAAACAAAGTGCCATTTGTATCCCATCATTCCTGGACTGTGGGCGACTGGAAAGCTGTTCTTTGGAGTGAAGAGTCACGTTTTCACTTTTCCAATCTGATGGGTGTGTTTGGATTTGGCGACTGGAAAGCTGTTCTTTGGAGTGATGAGTCATGCTTTCACTTTTCCAATCTGATGGGTGTGTTTGGATTTGGTGACTGGAAAGCTGTTCTTTGGAGTGATGAGTCTCACTTTCACTTTTCCAATCTGATGGGTGTGTTTGGATTTGGTGACTGGAAAGCTGTTCTTTGGAGTGATGAGTCATGCTTTCACTTTTCCAATCTGATGGGTGTGTTTGGATTTGGCGACTGGAAAGCTGTTCTTTGGAGTGATGAGTTACGCTTTCACTTTTCTAATCTAATTGGTGTGTTTGGATTTGGCGACAGCCCGGCAAATGATTTTCGTCGGACTGTGCTCTTCGAACTGTTAAGTTCGGCAGAGGCTCCATCGTGGTATGCAGGTATTTTTCGTGAATGGGACACGGCCCGTTGGTTAATATACCACAAACCATGAACTCTGAAGTGTACCTCAATGTTCTGGATAATTCTGCCCTACCAACAATCATACAGCATTATGGAAATGATTGCTGTCTCTTCCAACACAATCGAGCTCCCTGCCGTACTGCACTGCGCGTGCAGGACTGGTTCCTTGAAAATGAGGTGGAATTGTTAGACTGGCCTGCTCAGAGTCCTGATCTTAGGCTTAATCTCATAGAACATCTCTGGGATCAACTGGGACGACGGATACGAAATCGACCACAACGACCGTCTTCGATCTCCACTGTGGCAGCAACTATCCATATAACGACAGGTGTTGTCGTTGTACCGTCAAAGGTGACGAAAAGTTGATATTCCTACGTTATATCAACTTTGAACAACTCTCCTGAGGCTTCTACATCCTCTACCACTGATTTTTTTGGCCTGCCTGTACGTTTTGCTGCTTCAGGCACGCCACGTGTCTTCCACTTATTCAGTAAATCCAAAACAGTTGACTTGGGTATGTTGAAACGCCACTCGGTTTCTCTTATGGATAACCCACTAATATAACACCCAACAATCTTTCCTTTCTCAAAGTCAGTTCTCTCCCGCCGTGGCATTTTCACTCAACCTCACAGTGCGATATGATAACGGTCAGCTGCAGGCTTGTTTTTATACATTTGCAGCTGTACCACGCATCTTAACAATGCAGCGGATTCGTTCATTTGCTTTTGAAGGGGTGTCCGGTGACTTTTGTCAATATAGTGTATTTTTCTATCGAGTTCTTCGAGCAAAGGTTTCTTGATTTGAAAATTTTGGCTGTCCCGAAAACGAAGGTGCTCTATAGAAGTCAAAGAATTCTAGACGTTCTTGAGTGACAGCTGAGGTTTCTAGATGTGAAAAGATTCTGCGATGCTAATAACAAAGTCATTCAATCGAAGAAGACAGTGATTAACATCCTTCTGTACCAGCCGAAAATGGTCTTTTGCTTTCTATAGTTTTTTTAAAATTTCGCCTTGGAAGTAGAATGTTTTTCGTTTTCTTACTTCGCAGACTGAAATTAAGCAAAACGAACGTGCTTCAAACGTCAGCAAAATGTGATAATTCAGCCAACCAAGCAAACACATCAAAACCGTTGTCGTTTTGAAATTGGAACTTTCTGCTGCAAGATGATATTGTTTTAAGAACAGTCTTCATAAACAGGACGGAAAGATCTGTATGGAACAGTGCCTCGCGAAAACAGTGGACGTGTATAGCTCACTTGCTGTCTTTTTACAGAGGTTCCTAAAAGTGGTAAACTTTATGGACACAATTTCGTGTAATTTAAAAATTTCGCAACTTTGTAAAATTGTTTGAGAAGACGATTCATTCATTTTTACAGTAAAGAGCTTTCGGTGAATACTGCAGTGATTCCACTCTATTGAGGGAGCTACAGCTATAAAATATGCAACATAATCGACACGTGATTCAGCATTCCTACGAAGGCTGGTAAATTTCCTTCCTTTTGGGTGTTATTCTGGTCGATAAATCTACATAGTACTTTAAAAATGTTCGAATTTGCAAACTCCAGTTTTATTCCAGCTCTGAAACGTACCATTGGCTACTTTATCGAACACGAGCCACAATTTCTTTATATTAACTGACTTCACGTTTTCGAAAGAAAGATTTTCACATCCTAACTAAGGTTTACCTCATAGCAAACGCCCTATACGTCCTCGGTCTCCTAACGACAGTCTATCGATGTAAATGACTCTCCTGGGGTCAACAGTATGCATATTGGATGATGGAAGATTGCAAGCAGGTGTGCGCGTCCAATGAATTATGATATGTACTTCATTCTGCCGTTGGTCGAATCCGCATTTGCAGTATGCCGCATGGGTTTGTGGATTCCTCACAAATTGTATCGAGTCTCCAGGCCAGTAGGATGGTTGTACGATGCGAGATATTTTTGGCTCACATGAACTGGAACTCCTGGTGCGTGTGGACCAATGTAAAAGAGCGCCGGTAACTATGAGAGCACACCCCAGAGAATTGTACTCTTTCCCAGAGGGGAATGGGTTTTTCCAGGACGACAAATTTCCCACCCCACCGGGACCGCCTCGTGCAGGAATGGTTCGAAAGAAAGATTATATTCTTACAGCACAGCATGGTTGTAGACGAAAACAAGATATGAAGCTACGTTTCGGATACAGTATGTTTAGCAAATGCATTGGGAAAGTACGTACGCAGAAGACGGCTTTGGGATGAGAAACAGGTTGGCAATTTTTCTCCGGGTAAAAGGAGATCCTATACGAAATACTGTTTAGGTGGCCGTAATTCTGTGAGCACTTCGTGTATACCACATCTAACTGCCTGATGAGCTGCTTACTTCTGGTCCAACTCTCACTGCCATAGAAAACGGTAGGTCCTATGGCAGTGAGAGTTGGACCAGAAGTAAGCAGCTTCTGGTCCAACTCTCACTGCATTGTAGATAGCTTCGTCTTTGGACACTGTCCTTCTTAATGAAATTTTCACATCAGCATTGTTGATAGTTTTGTCTTTGGCCACAGTCCTTCTTAATGAAATTTTCACATCAGCATTGTAGATAGCTTTGTCTTTGGCCAGTCTTTCTTAATAAAATTTTCACTTCTCAAAAAGTTAGACTGGCTCAAGATAGACTGTGGTAGACTGGCCCAAAGAAAGACTGTGCACAGACTGGCCCAAGGTAGACTGTTGTCAAAAACATAAATATGAGAGAGTAGGAGCATAAACATCAGAAAAAGCAACACACATGTCAAATTGAGGGCAATACTGTGACAACACACAATACGTGGTAGTGAAGTTACACATGAAAAAAACGGAGGAAAGTTTTGCGCCTTGACCTCTAGCAGGGTGTATGGTTAACAGTGATTGTTGAAACACCGGCACATCGGCAAGGCATCGAAAGGATGAAATTATTCAATATTCTTGGGGATTTTCCTCCTCATTGAAGGAATGCACCAGTTTCTGAAGCCTCATAGGAGGGGACAGCAAGCGTCATGGCAGGAACTGGACAGCGCGAAAGCGAATCCATACGCTCGATGCCAGCTTCTTGAAGCATGTTTCATACCAGATGGGCTCAATGAGAATGTGCGTTATCATTCATGAAGAGTAACGAATTCTCAACTACTACCGCATAAGGCACATAAGTTGCAGGATATCATCTTTATGTATGACCGCCATCACGGGTTCACTCCGGAAGACGTAGAGGTCTGTACGACCCCTGATGTTTGCCGACACAAAGATTCCATCACCACCGATGGTTTCTCTTTTCTGCATTCAGGCTGGATGATTCCATGTTCCGCGTCCATGTCAGAGAAAGACGTGATAATTATGGGACTACAGGTTGGCCTGCTACTCAAGCGTGAAAATAACAAAGTGCCACTCTTAACCGTCTCAAACATGATTGTATTCAGCCCACTCTATACGAGCTGTCCTGTGATGTGCCTAGATAGGCACTCACACCGTCGGTTTCCGATCATACAGTCCTCATTGGTGAAGCAGATAGCGTATGTTCTATGTGGATACGCGTCGTTCTGTGGCCGCAGTAAACATTAGTTTCAGATCAGTTGGATTTCATCAGCGGTTCCTACAGCCAGCAAACACCGGTTGTCTAGGGCACTGCTCTGATCTACTTCATACTGTCCCAGTCGTAACGTACTAAGTGACAAGAGACGCAGTAACGTACTACTGAGATGACGCACGAGTCAAAGCAGCGATAAGTCTGCCGGCGTAGTTCAGTTGGGAGAACAGCCGCTGTGATGTAAAAAGACGTTGATCCCAATCTCACCACCGAGAAAGAAAGGCTATAACGGAGCCTGGACGAAAATGAATCACCTGGCCGTGAGGTTTGGATAAAATTCTGTGATGACTCTTCCACACAACGCACGCAATTAAAAACATTAGTTCTTCTACGATGAGATGGTGCTTCGAGCATTATCGTCAGTTGACCCGAAACCTGTCATTTCATTCCCCCGCCTTTCTCAAGGGGAGATGATGTAGGTGACGTACTACTGAGGTGACGCATGAGTGAAATCAACAATGTAGCAGCGATAAACCAGCCGGCGTAGTTCAGTTGGGAGAACAGGAGCTCCGGAGTAGGAAGATGTGAAAAAAAACACTCCACAGGCAACAAAAGGCTATATGGTATCCTGAAAACACCTCCACCGTCTGCTGATGACGCTTTGAGAAATGTACTGTTGTTATAAAAACTTTAGAAACAATTTTCTCACCGGACAGCCATCTTCTGCGTACGTACTTTCCCAATGCATTTGCTGAACATACTGTATCCGAAACGTAACTTCATATCTTGCTTTCGTCTACAACCACGCAGTGCTGTAAGAATATAATCTTTCTTTCTTTTAAAAAACAAACAAAAAACAAACAAACTTTACAGCATTCTTAGTGATAGATTTCAGATTTTCATTGCTAATCCTGATTTCTCAGCTTTGAAAGGAGTATACTTTCTATGGAGTCGACTTTGATTCCTTTCTCTGAAAAGCAGAGCAACTTTTTTTTTGGTTGGAAGTTTAACGACCACCGTGAGCACTTCGACGGGCGACAAGCAGTCTCCCGTCCCTAATTTAGGGCCACTGGTTCCGGGGAATGGAGAGAGCCAATCCCGTAAAAAATACAACATGCATACCACAGCGGGATTTCAACCGGGTCCATCTCGGACGAATGGTCATAAGTTAGCGCTTAGACCACGGTGGCGCAGTACAATTGTAGCAAATAATAACAGCTCTTGTTTAGACACAGATAACAATCGGAACAATGATAATCTCGGAATAGGACAGTCATTGCGATAAAAAAAATACTGGGAAAATGGGGAAAGCTAAGTAATGGAAAAGTAGACAGCTTTTCGAGTAATGGAAAATCGCTTTACTGTCTCTTCTGATGAAGCCAAACTTCCATTCAGCATCTTATTTTCAATTAAATGGCTTTTCCTTAATCTTTTTCTAGACTCTTTAGAAACTGTAGGCTGTTCGAAGGATGTAACCGGTGGCACCCCTTTACGTGTTCCGCCACAAATCTGAACTCTTAAAGAAACTATCTGGATTGATTCTCTGGCTTTTAAAAACAGTTTTAGCAAACAATCCATTTAATTAATCAGCTTGCCGATACACCGACAACTGTTTTCCTGACAGATCGATAAAGAGCTGAAGTCTCCTTCCCGTGGCGAGAAAAATGAAAACCATTCTTTCGGTTAAAAACCATTTGCTTGAAACACCAACTGCGTTCCTCTCTGTAGAGATCAGAAAATATCGCTTGACAGGATGAATTTTAAATATTGTTCTCCAAGTTTTCTTCAGAGAGCAAGAATTTTTTTTTCCGGTACTTGGATTATTGGTCACCTGGTAACAAAAATGCAACTAAATAATGTATTAGGTTAAGTGGCTACAGGAATGATCAAAGTTTGAATAATCGAAGAGCTACTGCAATTAATTTATTAATTAATAACAAATTAATTACAAGGAACTGTACACCAATTACACTTAAAATAGTACTAGTGATCCAAATTTCTTGGCGTAGAATATAAATAAAAGTTTCCAAACTTTCGCACATCCAGATGCCTTTTTCAAGGAAAGTAGACAGCTAACTGCAAACTGGATAATGGAACACTTCAACAATTTGAACGTGGTGACTTGACTAGACAATAAATGAATAGAAGCAAATGTGATCAGACATTCGAAGAATCACGTTGGTTGGGTGCGCGGTACTGGGGTAGAAAACACCTTTATTTGAAGAATTGATTCTAAATGCGTGGTAACTTGAGAGAGACGCTATCATTGCAACTCTTGCTGCTGGTCAAAATTTCCAAGGTTTCGCGAATGGCCGTAGATTTAGGTGTGGAGTATGAAGCGAATTTCTTGATATTATTCCACATAGGAACAGCGGACTGGAAATTTATCTCTCTTGATAGGGCAGTGGATATTTTACTGTATTTTGTATCCCTTTTATGTTCGTTGAAATACACTTCAAATTATTGAAGTGTTTGATTATCCAGTTTGGAGTTAGTTGTCTACTTTCCTTCAAAAACCATCTAGTTGATGTGCGAAAACTTGGAAACTTTGGTTTATATTCTACGCCAAGAAATTCGTATTACTAGAACTATTTTACTGCAATTTATTTAAATGAAAATGAAATTTAGAAATCAAATATCAGTCTTGCTTATTGGCTGAATAAAAATTCTTTAGAAGGAGGAAATAGTTAACCAAAATTGCGCCACTTTTCTTACAAATATTGTTTTAAAAGCTAATAAAAAGCATATACTCTGGTGTCCAAATTTAAAGTCAGGAAGACAAAAGCGGAAAAATAATCTAAAGCGCCCAACGAAATGTTACGATGTTCACAAGAAATATGCAAATCCCGAAAAGTAAATGCGCCCAGCAAAATTTCCATATCAGTGAGCAAAATGCTGTAAATTGAGCTGCATGCGTAAAGCCAACGGGGAACGGTAGGGGCCTTTTTTGTTGCCAGCTCGCATGAGAAGTGCTACGGTGGCTGCAAATTCTTTTCTTATGTCTCATACACGTGTATTGGACTCTGTACGGTGGTTACAAATACTTTTCTTATGTCTCATACACGTGTATTGGACTCTGTACGGTGGCTGCAAATACTTTTCTTATGTCTCATACACGTGTATTGGACTCTGTACGGTGGCTGCAAATACTGTTCTTATGTCTCATACACGTGTATTGGACTCTGTACGGTGGCGAGCGATAGGAAGGCCAAAAGCAGGGCAGTCTCAGACCTCGGACGCAAGGAACTTGAATATCCACCCCAGAGTGGTTTCACTGTTATGCTAGCAATTCAGAAACACCGGTTGGGCGTCACGAAGGCTTGGCCAAGGTTGTCCAAGGCGTACACCTCGTGAGGACGGTTATGTTGCTTTAACCGCATGGCGTCATAGGTCCATTAGAGCCCGGCAATTGTCTTTGGAGCTCTCCGCTACCACTGGAACTAGGGAATCAAGGTAAACGATATATCGCAGGCTTCATAGAATTGTCCTTAATGCCATTAGACCCATGGTTTGTGTTCCTCTAACCGCATATCACAGGAGAGCTCGTTTGAACTAGTGCAAGCGACACCATTCCCGGATCCCAGACTAGTCAAAATTTAGCCCACAAACTCGTTCTCATCGACATTTCATCTGGCGAGAACATAAGGATTCTGCAAATGTTCGCGAACGTGTGTGCTGCAAATGTCCTTCGGGCGGTGATCTGCTCGTGTAGCGTGATAGTGTATTTAATGGCCGCACACCACTCCACGTACATGAGGCAGCATGGATTCTGAGTGCCATAGGGACGAGATCCTAGACTCCTGTATTAGAATTTTTCAAGGAGATGTTGGCCCTCAGATCGTTTTAATGGACGATAACGCACGCCAGCACGGGGTTCAGCTTGTAGATGATTTCCTGCAGAGCGAGGATATCTGGCGTATGAACTGACCATCCTGGTCCGCCGACCTGAACCCCTTAAAGCATGCCTGGGATGCTTTGGAACGACACGTAGCAGCTCGTCAGCCTTCTCCCCGAGCCCTCCACGAGGAATGAATTTTTTTGGCTCCAGAGTAAGTCGATAACCTGGTGATGAGTATGTATCGTCATTGTGGGAGTTGTCTGTCCGTATGAGGTGATTACATTCCACATTAAGGCAATTTTAGTTTACATTCTTATATTTCACGTTGGTGACATTTGCGGACATGACGCTGTATACGCAAAATGTGTACATATTTGTTTGTCATTATTAAATGTTTATTATCCTTACTATTATGCCTGTTTACATGTCAAAAGTCTCTCCCTGCTGTTACGTGTTTTCCTCAGTATCCTTGCGAATGCCTTGCAGATTCCAATTTTGAACACCAGGGTAGAAAGCTGAAAAAAAAAAAGATGTTTTCACCGAAAAACTTCTTTGAGATGAGGGAAACCCAAACAGAGTGACGTCTTATTTCCAGCAGTCCAAGTTTTTGAAAGAAAGGAAAAACAAAGCAGAAGTCACCCTGATTGTTTTCTGTGAAAATTCTTAGAAATAATAATTCATTAAAAATTGCATAGTTATTATTTATATGAAAATTCTTTGAAAGGAGGAATCTAAAAAAGATATTTTATTTGCCCTTAAAAATTTCTTTGAAAGAAGAAGAGAATTTTTTTTGTCCTGCAAAATATTTTTAATGGAGAAAAGCTGTGCAAAATTATACTTTCGGTTGGCTTGTCGTATAAATACAACTTCGTAAAAAACAGAAAATAAATTAAAAGGAATTACGCTCTTATTTGTATTGAAAAAATATTTGTAAGAAGGAAAATCTAAAGATTATGTTAAAATTTACCTTTCATAAAGCGTTTAAATTGTGAAAAATGCGAAACGAAATTATGTTTTCATTTATTCTATAAGACGTTTTTGAAAGGAGAGAAATTTAAAAGAAATTGCGAGTGTTAAATTTATATAATTTGTACTGTGAAACCTTTTTGAAAGTAGGAAACAAACTAAACGAACACAGTTTTTTTTTTGTCATATAAAATTTTTTGAAACTAGAGAAAGGTTAAGCAAAATAATGATTTCATTTTCCTGAAATAATTTTTGAATAAAAAAAACTGAAAAAAATCATATTCTTATTATCCCGTAAAAGGACTTAAAAAAGAAAATCTGAAAAAATTACGGTTTTATTTTTCAAGCGAAAAAAAAAAAAAAAAAAAATAGCAGAATAACTAAAAAAGTAATTCTCGGTATCTTGTAAAAAGTTGGTTGAAAGCAGGTTCTTTCACGAGACAGTTTTTAGAAAAAAATTCCTCGAAAGCTAGAAAAAAAAAAAAAAAAAAACCAATTAAACTAAACGAAAGAACAGTCATTTTTGGTCCTACAAAGATTTTGAAATTATTGGAAACCTAAATAAAATTATGGACTTACTTTTCTTTTAAACGCACTCTTAGTGGATGAAAAAGTAAAACAAGTTATGTTCACACTTGTAATAATTCTTTGAAACAATAAAAAAATGTAAAAAAAGAATGCGTTCTTTGTCATGCATCAGTAATTTCAAAGAGAAAAAATTTAAAGTATTGCTTCCCATTTATTTAGCAAAAATTTTTTGAAAGAAGGAAAAAATGAATAAAATTCCCTTTCCTTTTTTTTGTGTAAAAATTATGAAATGAGAGAAGAAAAAAAAACTAAGCAAAATTACAACACTCTCATTTATCCTGTGAAAATCAAGTGAAAAGATAAAAACCAAACTGACATTGTATCATTGCAATGCAATAATTTTTAGAAAGGAAAAAAAAGTGTGACTTACTTTAAAAATAGTGTGATTTACTTTAAAAATGGCGTGACTTACTAAACTTTTCCGAAATTTATAAAAAAAAATTTTGAAGCAAAAAAAAAAAAATCATATTAATTAGGAACTTATTTTTCCTCAAAGAAAAGGCAGATAAACGGAATTTATGTTTTTACGTAACGCATAAAATGTTATCCGGATAAACAGATATTAAAGTGCTCGTCATTGTTACATTATTTTTGGGTAATCTCTCGAAGCCCGTATGGTTAACTGAATAGCGCAGCTGCCACCTATGGGTCTTTTTTGTTTTGAATTATTACTGTTCTCACGCCAGGAAGGAACAGGTCGTTAACGTTACACATTTAAATCATGTTGAACTTTTTACAGCTGCGTTCCTTCCGGGGCAGTGCTGAAAAGTCCGTGCAAATTACCGCTACTCCTTTTTTTAAATTCATTTTTAACTTTTTTTGGAGAAAATTGATATCAACGATGCAAACAAAAGCACCCGTTTGCTCTCCAACTATAAGCTGAAATTTTTTTTTTCGTGAGACTGCTTCTGAGGAATAACTGGAGGGATTTTAAAGACCCTTAATGACCGGTAATTCCACTGCAATAGCTTTCAGAACGATTATGCTCTCATTTAACTATATTTAGACTAGGAACACTTGGAGTTCAATTAAGAACTTTAGCAGGTTGCTTAATTTCCTTTTTCAGAAACAGAAACCTCTGGAAAACAATGCTGTTAAAAATATGCGTGTTCTCATATTATTTTAAACGTTCCTTGAACCTATGAAACCATTTGAAAAGTACGGCAGTACGAATCTGAAATTAAAGATTTTAAAGTACAATTTTTTTATGCCGTATTCGTTATATTTTTTGTTAGAGGGTTTAACGACCATCGTGAGCAACTCAGTCGCCCGTTCCTAACGTAGGGCCACTGGTTCTAGGTCATGGAGAGAGCCAGTGCCGTAAAACAGACACAACATCCATGTCTCACGGGATTCGAACCTCGAACAAATGGTCAGAAGCCAGCGCTTCTTAGACCACTGAGCCAACGGGGCTGAAAATTTGTTTTGAAATTCTTTTTGAGAAAATATCCCTTCCCCTAAATACAAAAGCGTATCGAACGATTTTATATACTGTTTTTTTCAGCTTGCTTTAATCCCACACCAGGTCACCAGTGGATTAGGGAGAGGCATCTTCCCTGCAAGAACGGTCAGTTTTTTTTTTCTCTACCTGCTCTTGTTTCAAGAGCTGTGGTGAATCCGTATGCATGTTCTTCATCTCGTGAAGTCTGTTTTCTGTAGTTTTGTTTATTTTTGATAAAAATTTTACAAGTTACTAGTAGCCTCATTCCCCTCCTATCGCGGATGAGTAGGCTGAGGTGCGGGCTTCTTACGAATCGCACGAGGCAGTCATAGATACTGGAGGAGGCATCGGCAGTGTGCCTGCTCGTTGGAGCACACTGCCTACTCGTCCGCAATGAGGATAATGAATCGCACGAGGATGAATCGTTGACGTCTAAAGTTCAGATAAAATTCGGGGGTCGACCTATACACGAGGATGAATCGCACGAGAATCGCACGAAGATGAATCGCACGAGAATCGCATGACAAATGATACTTACATATAGAAAATATTTGAATTTCTTTAGTATATATATATCGAAATTAATATATATTAGTATATATCTATCGAAAAAAACGAGGATAAATCGCATGGTAGTAATATATATTAGTATATATAATTAATATATATTAGTATATATCACATTAATGTATATTAGTATATATCTATCGAAAAAAAAAACGAGGATGAATCGCACGAGGATCAATCAACTATGTAGATAATGAATCGCACGAGAATCTGAAATTATCCGTATGTCGAGGGCCCATTGCAGCCGTTCTTCTTACGAATCGCACGAGTCAGTCATAGATACCGGAGGAGACATCGGCAGTGTGCCTGCCCGTTGGCGCAGGTCCTGATCTCCCCTCGGAACAAATGGACGAAATTACGAACGGGCGATAATGTCCTTAGATGCTCATGGTGGTCGTTAAACCTCGGTTAAAAAAAAAAAAAAAAGAAAAAAGAGTGAATAAAATAAATTTTGCAAAATGAAAAAAAAACGTGTTTTCCGTTTCAAGTACTATTAGAAAACTCCTAGGTAGCAGGAAAAAAATACAAAAAAACCCCTATAAGTTTTATAACAGATACCAATATAATGGAACAGAAATCAGTATGCAAAAGAAATAAGATATCCGTTTATTGACGTACAAACGTTATGAATAAAGCGTAAGCTTTCAACACCAACGGGTGCCTTCTTCAGACTTGTTCGTGGTTAGTAAGGCAAAAGTAACAAAGAATACAAAATTTTAAATAAAATAAACATGAACAGAATTTGAGAACGTGATATGTTGCGTCGAGAACATGCGACAACGAGAGATGTCAACAGGAACGTGCTAAGCGTGAAGGAATGTGCGCCATATTTGGAGAAGCTCAAATGAGACGTCATCGTTGCAAACTACAGGGTTACTCAAAATCTCCATGGTTTCCCTGACGGCAGTGCCCCTGGCGGTAGTATAAGGGGCGATTCGCTTTATCTGGTCCCATTTCGGGATGGCGGAATGGGTAACCACTTCTCTGGATAAGGCGGTTGTCAATCTTCCGTGCGAGACGTCCCGTTTGTGTTCGATAAGTCGAAGAGCAAAAGAGCGTTTTGTCATTCCAATGTAGTACCTGGTGGTACCATCCATGTATTCCAATGGTATGGAGTACACTCCCGCATCAGTCAGAGAGGTATGGGTGTTCCGGGATGAAAGCAGGTGGCGTGATATCGATCTCGGTGAGCGTATTCCAAAACTAAGCCCGAGTTTCTTTAAGGTGTTCTGCAAGAAGTAGGTCAGGCCGGGTACATACGGGCAAGCCCCAATGTATTGCAGAGAAGGCTTGGTATGGCGGCTACCCGGGTTGGAGAAAACAGCATCGGCGTTCTTGATAATGTCCTCGATCACTTGCACACTGTAGCCGGAGGAAAAGGCCAGATCTCTTAGGTTGTCGACTTCTTCAATTCTGGATGCAGTGTCCGATGAGAGAATAAAGGCACGTTTAGCCCTATGTCTGAAAATAGCTAATTTGTGCGAAACTGGTCCCATAGAGGTGGGTAGTATTACATTCGGGACATATGTTGGCTTGTAATAAACCTTGGTATGGAGGGATCCAGAACGAGATTTCATGACTAGGACGTCCAAAAACGGGAGACTGCCGTTGTCCTCACACTCCATGGTGAAACATATGTTCCGGTGGAGGGAATTAATAAAAGCGAAAAAAGCGCTCAGTTCATCAGCTCCATGCTGCCAGACAAAAAATACATCGTCGGCGTATCTCAGCCATATAAGAGGAGCGAGTTTAGCTTCATTTAGAATTTTTGATTGCAGCGGTCTGAGGATGGCCTCAGCTAGTACAGCCGATAGCGGTGAGCCCATGGCAACCCCTTTAGACTGCTTGTAAATTATGTTATTAAAACAGAAAAAAATTGATTCCGTCACCACATCAATTGCATAGGATATACCCAGTAGTGAGTCCCGTGAGAACATTGAAGAATCAGCAAGTGCTCGCTTCAAAGTGTCCACTGCCTCGTCGACAGGTACTGACGGATAAAGCGACACCACGTCAAAACTCCCGATGATGTGGTGCGGAGCCACAGTGAAGTTCTTCAGCCTTGTGACGAAATCACCCGACGACAACAAGACTGATGTGGAGACAGGCAGGAAAGCTGTTAGGAATGTTGCAAGTTGACGCTCGAGATTTATTGATGGGGCTGTCCTCCGTGAAACAATAGGCCTAAGCGGGAGTCCTTGCTTGTGATGTCTAATTCTCGCAAAGAGCAAGGGTATCTTCGGCCCCGGAGGAAGCCATGCGGCTGATCTGAGAGTATCCGGGATGGCGGGCATTTTCGCCACTCTCTTAACTTTCGCAACCCACCTATTTAATGGGCTTGAGGCAATCTGGATTGAATCCGACTGTTGTATGAACTCCATGATTTTACGGTTGAACTCATCTGAGTCCATTATCGCAATCTGGCCTGATTTATCCGTGAGTGTGAAGACAACCGTTGGATCGTCCTTTAAGCGTAGAACAGCTGTTAGGTCATGCGGTCTAGAGTGCCGAGTCCTGGGATGCTTATTCAATTTGTTCAGGCGCTGGAAGCATTGAAGACGGATTGAGTCCCTTTGTGCAGCTGGCACCTTATAGAGAAGGCTTTCAATAGCTGGGATTAGCTTACAGACGGAATGCTGGGTGTTCAGGCAGAACTTTGGACCCTTTTCCAGTATGCCTAGTTCTTTCTGCGACAATATTTTTGACGAGACATTGATTATCTGGATGGTAAATTTCCGTGAAGGCGCATCTTTTGATTCCCTGAGACGAGAGAGCTTTTCATTGTGAGTGAGCACAAGCGATCTGTTCTGGCTTTCGACTAGCATGCTGAGCCGGCGAAGGAAAACGTCCAAAATCAGAGGTATGGAATCGGCAGCCAGCTTCAGGTGTAGGTGGAATAAACGGTGTTCCAAAGACATAACGCGTTTTCTCTTTAGTTGTGCAAGATGGGACAAAGACTGGCGCTGGAATTTCAGTTTTCTACTGAGAAACCACTGGTCGTTAACTGCAGTCCTGAACTGAAGAAACTTTGGAATGACGTCGTAACGTTTACAGCCCAAAAGGAAATTCAGATGACATCTCTCATTTTCCAGTTTCAGCCTTAGACCACGGAACAGAAATGTTATTCTACAGGTATCAGTTTTGCATGTTTGAAAGTTTTTTCATGGAGTACTTACTGAAAATTTGTTCCTTAAAAGCAAAAGAACACAGAGTATTAGGCATTAAAGAAATAAACATATACAGGATGTTCGTAAACTGTTTTGACAAAAGAACAGGAGTGATAGTACCCATCAAGTCGAACAATATTTACAATGGAACCTAGGATCGCATTGCACTCTGAGTGTCAGAAAAGAATAACTTCGAAATACGTCCAACAAGCACAAGTCGTCACCTCAGACGTCATTTCTTTCGTGCCGGAGAAGTAGCAAATCGCCAGAACATTACCGTCAAGCATTTACCGTATGCAAATTGCCAGAGAAAAGACGCAGCATCGACAGTTGCAGCTGATTGGCTTATCAAGGTGCAGTAGACACTTCCTGAATGCCACATATCTCGCACGATGGATTGGACGTGACGGACCTGTGGCATGGCCTAAACGCTCACCGGACTTAAACCCACTGGACTTCTTCTTCTAGGGGGAACATGAAATCAATTTCTACGTCAATTCGTCGCGTGCGTCAATTCGTCGACTACGTCAATTCGTCGACCACGAAGATTCGTCGAGCGTCAATTCGTCGCGTTTACAGATTTGGTTACATACCAAAACGAATGCAGGAAAACGTACGATTTCGAACGTCTTCCTCCCTGATCAAATTTATAAAGTTTGGATACTCAGACAGGATAGGAATATTACGCTTTTTCTTTGGCACTAAAAATATTAGACAGTAGACGGTTTTTGGAACGGGTCAGAGGCGCGGTTGGTCAGAGCCCCCATACACAAAATATTCGTAAAATCTACATTTCAAAATTGCCTTTATTCTTCAGTAAAATAACATTTCTATGTACATGACAATGGAATTCTGCCAATAAATACAGCGGTATATACATCAGCTGGAAAGTTCCAGTGAAACGTAAAACAAAATATTGTTAAAATCATAAAAAAAAAAATTATTTCGCCACGTAGGGCGAAGAAGAGGCAGACAATAAAGCACGAGCGATACAAACGAAAATGTTTACCTACAGTATTGTAGACAGGGCAAGACATGATTCTATACTATGCACAAATTCCAATTAAGCATTACTACCATACTAAAGATTAAACATTAGGTACTAATTCACAGAAATGCAACAGTGATGCTACATTCAAAATTTACAACATATGTACAGAAGTATTCAGTGACAAGGGGAAATAACGCTAAATGTACTCAGAAGGGCATCTTGTTACATTATATTATACACACAGTGACTAATATTTAAAAAATATTCAACATAATGAAGGGGACATTGCGTGGGCAGTAAACTGTGCAGAAGGAAGAATTATATACAACAACATAAAACCCAACATCATCGAAGAGAACATGGGAAACATGGTGAGCTATCTTCAATGGCACATTAAAACAGAAAAATCACAAATAGCGAAGCACCAAAAATTAATACGTAAAAAACATGATTTGTTACAGTGAACGTGGGCGACAACAAAAATCCCACTTATAGGTTGAGATGTAACTGCAAATTGTGGATATGGAACCACCCAGCCGATTGGGCCCAAGTGGATTGAAAAACGCTATCGGTGTTTGTTGAGGCAGCACGAGAGTGCTCCATTTGGAGGCGAGTGGTTAACCGTGCTAGGAAGCGTCTCCGAATGATAGCACTTGCCTCCTGAGGAGGTGGAATAAGAGCAGGGAAGCGTTGTTGAAGATGGAAAGCATAGACAGTGAACTTCACAAGAAGAAAAAAATGTAACGGCACACAGGGAGGCAAGTGAGTAGGTGGATGCTTAGTTTGGAGTAGCCAAGCATATGCAAGAAACGGTAACGATCGAGCACAAATTCGATCAGCAAGACGAAATGCTGTGTTTAGGACTGGCAGGAGAACGGGGCAGAATAGGTATTGATGTTGGACGTCGCTGACTTCAGGGCAAAAGGAGCACTGCGGAGAGGTGAGAAGGGTCATGCGAAACAGTACTGATGGGGCGGGGAGACGAAGGTGAAGAAATTGCCAATGGACATTGAGCTCAAGAGGGGAGGAAAGGGCAGAGGTAGATGCTGTCCAGATGGCTGGGAGAAGAGAAGGAGGAGCAGAATGAACAGAAAGTGGAAGTGCGGGAGGGGAAAGAAGAAGCCAATAAAGAGAAGAGGAGGAGAGAGAAGTAACTAGAACCGGGGAGCTACGAATGAGGAGAAAGAACGGTAGGGAAAGAGGAGCAGAGGGGACCGAGAAGAGACCATCAGGTGAAGCGAGGAGTGGAAAGAGGCTCCAAAGCGCTGTGCGAAGAAGAAGATATTCGTTAGCAAGAGTAATGGTTGGAGATAGAAACAATGAAGAAAGAGGTCTCCAGGTTAGATCAGAAGTTACGAGAGAACGGACAGTTATCACACCAGAGCGGATCCAATGAGGAAAGTAAAAGTAAGGGAGGTTAGGAGGGTGAATAAGAGAAGAGAAGAAGAGAGGTTCATCTAGGAGATCAAGAGTTGAAGAAGGAAATGAACGGAGAAGAGGAAGCGAACGAAAGAGAGAAAGGCCCTCTCGCAGGACAGGAGGGAGGTGGGACGGGAGAAGAGAGTATGCATCCATCTTCAGAAACAGTAGGAAGGTGAAGGATGGGTCACGGAAAGAAGCTAGAACATTCAAGGTAGTGGTAAGGGACGGAACAGTTGAAGTGGCAAGGCGAATGAAATGAATAATACGATGTGTTTTATAAAGGAAAGCTGGATCAGGAAGCTGGATGCCACCCAAAGAGGCTGGCAGATGAAGCGTGGCAGGTTTAACCCAGTGATGTGAAGACCAGATGACGGAAGTTGAGAGGCGAGTGATGGTCATCATTTGTGACACGGGCACAACCGTCGACATCCAAGAGTATTCGCATAGAGAGATAAGTTGTCGACGAACAACGGCTGCTCGTTGACGGAACGATGTGAAAGGGCGGGCCTTACTCCAGTAGGCAGCAGTCCGTTGTATCCGGGGAAGAAGAGCAGTCCAGGTGGCAGATGCAGAAGCCAAGGGCAATCCGACATACGCACCGAGGATCTTCTGTGTAGTGGCTGTCCACTGCGCACCCCAAGGAGCATCGGTGCGGGCAGCCCATGCCCCGCACCATAAGCCAGTACTTTTAGTGGCATTCAGCGCTGCTCCAGATAATGCAACATACTGTTGATATACAGAATACAGGCGATCAAATTGAGATTCATCCCGGACGCAAAGGTCACATCATCAGCATAGGTGGTGAAAATTATTCGATGATGACGAGTACTAGCCACTGTCGGCGGTAGGACATCCAGGAGTGATCTTCGGGCTGCTAACAGGAAAGGCTCAAAAGCGAGAGCGAATAGTTGGCCGGAGAGCGGACATCCTTGCCGGATGCCTCGCTTAAACGGAATTGGAGCGGTTAGAAATGTGGCCGCTCGAACATGGAAACTGGCGCCCTGATAAAGGGCCAAGAGTGCGGAAGAAAAGGTAGGAGGAAAGCCAAATTGTGAAAGGACAGCAGAGAGATAAAAATGAGAAACGTTATCAAAAGCGGACTTTTGATCCAGATTGAGAAAGGCAAGAGGTTCAGAAAAAGAGCGAGCGAGGAAGTGAAGATGAAGGAGAAGAGAAACGTTAGTGGAAATAGTCCGACCAGGCACAGTGTATGTCTGGTCAGGAGAAATAACGAAAGAGAGAACAGAATTAAGGCGACGGGATAAGAGTTTTGTATAGAACTTATAGTCAGTGTTTAGGATGGAGATAGGGCGCCAGTTTCCAAGATCCAAGAGGTCACCCTTCTTAGGAAGGAGGATGGTGTGTGCCAAAGTAAAGTCGGGCGGTAACGCAGGAGAGGAAAAAGCAGACGAGAAACACGCAGACAGAAAAGGCAGAAGGCACGGTAGAAAAGCACGATAAAAGGACAGAGGAAGTCCGTCAGGTCCAGGAGCGGCATGAGGATTGAGAGTAGCGAACGCCTCGCGGAGTTCGCGAAGAGAGAAAGGAGAGAGTAAAGAAGTAGATAAAGTAGAGGGGACCTGAGGAAGAGAGGAGAGAAGAGGAGAAGCTAATGAGGATGAAGACTGCGTTACCGCACTGTACTTGGCGATGAAATACTGTCTGGTGAAAGTGCATAGCTTCGATGGGTTCGAAGTGATGGAACCATCCTGGAGGCGAAGATGACGCAAAGATGTAGCAGAACGATGTTGAGATTCCAAGGCGGTTAAGTAATCGTGAGAATCAGCTGTAGGGGAGAGATGCAAGAAATGCATCCTGCAGGCTGCATCGGATGCGCGAGGAAGAAGCAAAGCGTGGAGATCTGCCAGATAGCCGGGGTATTGCGGATCATCAAGAGAGAGCATCGACAATAGAGCACGTAGATTCGCAATTTTCATATCGCTCTCATTCCGAGAGGCATGGGAGTAGCGCCGTACAAAAAGGACCAAGTCATGTTTGACACTGAGCCACAGTTGCATCGCGTCGGACGTAGTATCAAGAAGGGGCTGACGTCTTCGGAGGAACTCACGCACAGCAACACAAAATTGTTGATCATCCAGGAGCGAGTCCGGAAAAGTCCATACTCGTTGAGTCCTTGAAGGTGAAGGCGAAACACACACCGACAGACTGACAATACTGTGGTCTGAAGCGGCGGAAGGATGATGGGCAGCAGCTGCGATCGACGGGAGAAGAGCAGTCGAAACATAAAATTTATCCAACCGTGCTGCCGTAGTGCTGCCATGGATGGAAGAGCGCCAGGTAAAAGAGATTTCCGACGGGTGTAGATGCCGGAACGCATCAACCAATTGAAAATCATCAACTAGCTGGGAAATCTGTAATACACGTTGTCTGCGGTATTCTCCAACGGTTGAATTGCGGTCAAGGGCCGGCAACAACGTACAATTGAAATCTCCGCCGATGAGAATATATTCAGACGGTGGGATGCATGACAGCTCTGTACGGAGTGTGGAGAGAAGATCAGGTAACAGACGTTCATCACAGGGGACATATATGTTAAAAACATGATAGGTCACGTTTTCAATGCAAAAGACAGCGACTTGGAGGTTCTCTACATGTAAGGCACGAATCACTGGCGTCGAAATCAGAGGGAGTAGGCGGTGATGGATCCCAAGTGCAAGGCCACCATTCCGTCCAACTCGATAAGCATGGTGAAAATCGTAGGGCCAAGCCCGCCAACGAGAGAACAAAGTGGTAGCAGAGCAATTGGTCTCTTGGAGCAAGAGAAGATCTGCGTGTAGAGGCGCCAAGTCCTCATACACTAGAGCATTTCTAGGAGAAGCAGAGAACCCTCTGCAGTTAAGTGTGACCACCTTGAATCGGTAGGTCCTTCCCAGGTCGACACGCACGTGCGCTGGAATCTGTTATTTTCTTCGCTTGCTTCTTCATTCTGTCAACACTAAATTTGAGATCGGGATAGGAAAGCACAAGATTTCGATACACAGATATCACACTAGAAACTTGGGTTAGAACAGTAGGAAGATCAAGCAAATGACGTGCAACAAACTGATTAAAGAATCTAGGATGTTTATGAGAGCATAATACTTCATATATTTTATGAAGAGAAAGCGGACCTACCGGTATATCCGCCTTCGCTTCAGCTAGGTATCGGAGAAAAGAATCTAGGGAAAGCACTGGGGGTGGAGTCTTAGAACCTGGAATCACAGCAGGGTGTCGACTTGTTCGTGGCGAAGTACGACGTTGAGAGGAGGAGCGGGAAGATGAGTCAACAGAACGACCTCTTGCAGCACCGATGCGAGGAGGGAGCGGAGTCTGCGGAGCACTCCAGGACTCCCGTCGAGCAGGCTTGCTGGTAGTTGTAGGGTCAGAGTGATTGCCAGAAGTGTCACTAGCAGTAGGGCAGTCCATGTCAGTAACTGTACTTGGAGTGTCTTCATCCGAAGGAAGATGAAGGTCAGCAGTCAGGTCAGCTGGAGCTGCAAGGAACGTGGGCGGAGCTGTCGGTACCAGATGAGGAAAGTCCTCTGTCAACAATTGTGGGGCAGGACCCCGTGGAGAAAGGCCCGATGGCAGAGCAGGTTGATGAAGTTCTGAAGACACCTCCTTAGAAACGGTAGGGGTGGACGACACAGGGCTGTCACGAGTGACTTTTGGTCCCGAAGACTGAGGTACAGCAGGGCGGCGGAAGCACTCACTACGTTGATGGCCATACGCCTTACAAGTCTGACAATGAAAGGAGGTTAAAACGTCGATGCGTCGGATTTGATCTCCGCATTTTACAGTGAAGAGAGTAGGAAAAGACTTGATATGTTCATCCGAAGAGAATACTACTCGCGCAACTCGTCGGGCACTTTCAATCGAACGATCATCCTCGTCCTTTGGAGCAGCGGAGTGTGTGGTAATGTTACCCACAACACGACCGGATTGCATAAGAAAAGCACAAAGCATAGCATCTGTGACTTCAGGATGTACTGGGTACATCGAGACCGTTACTGGTCTCTGGGCGACAGGCTCAGGAAATAATTGGTGATCACCAACAACCAGCCCAGTCTGTAAGACAGAGGTAGCATCTGCCGCATGAAAAAAATAAACAATGACACTCGGCCTCTGCGCGACATATGACGTATCGCTGACGGAGAGAACTTTTGTTTTAGAGCAGTTGAGTACATTTTGAGTGGTGTGTCTGGCAGCGCCTCAAAGCACACACCCAACTCAGTAGCCGTGGTGAAAGAGGTACCTGCTGGAGAATCCACTGGAATTTCGAGCACAACCTCATTACCAGAGCGACGGACATGAGGTTTTAAAGCTGCGGCTTCCGCTCGCATGGAATTAGACTTGGGCTGAAGCCTTTGGGAAGTTACCGCTGAAGAATAGGAACGAGGAGCAGTAGAAGTGGAGGTTGAAGGCAGAGGAGCACCGCCATCCATTGAAGGCAGAGGAGCATCGCCATCCATTGAAGGCAGAGGAGCACCGTCATCCATAGTGTCCATGACGTCAACTGTCACTATATGAGAAGCAGCTGGGGCAAGAGCTGTAATAGTGACGTCAGGGGAGGAAAACGATACGCCGCCAACGGTTGACGTCGACCCGGAGGGCAACGTGACAACGCCACCGCTGGGCAAAGTGCCGTGATCACCGGAAGTGATGTCAGGGTTGACAACACCACCGGATGACGCCATTTTAATGGCGCCGAGATAACTAGGCTTCTACCAGCTCGGTAGGAATTTTAAACACGACGATAAGAAACGAAAAAGGCACTCACCACTTCGGGAGATGTCCGAAACGAATCACCAAACCTTTATAGTGGAGGTAAGCACAAACCTAGTTATCCTAGTAGCCTAAATACTTGAAATACAAAACAAAACTCACGGAGCACAATCTACAGTTTTCAAGTCAGAACCACCAAATCAGGTATACTACAGTTTTCAATTCAGAACCACCAAATCAGGTATCCTATCTCATGGTACTCTAACTTAGACGGTTGTCGGTTTTTGGAACGGGTCAAGGCCCAGGGTGTCAGAGCCCCCCACCACAACCCCCACATACATACAAAATTTTCGTAAAAACTAGTTTTCATTTCAGAACCATCAAATTTGGTATCATGAAACTCTAACTTAGACGCTAGACGGTTTTTGGAAGGGGTTGGAGCCCGGGGGTCGGAGCCCCCATTCATAAAAATTTCGTAAAATCTACAGTTTTCATCTTAGAAGCACCAAATTTGGTATACTATCTCATGGTACTCTAACTTAGACAGTAGACGGTTTTTGGAACGGGTCAAGGCCAGGCGGGTCAGAGCCCCCCACATACAAAATTTTCTTAAAAACTACAGTTTTCAATTCAGAACCACCAAATCTGGTATACTATCTCATGGTACTTTAACTTAGATGCTAGACGATTTTTTGAAGGGGTTGCAGCCAGGGGGATAAGGGCCCCCCTCATAAAAACAATTCGCAATTCGCAAAATCTACAGTTTTTAATTTAGAACCACCGAATTTGGTATACTATCTCATTGTACTCTAACTTAGACGGCAGACCGTTTTTGGAACGGGTCATGGCCCGGGGGTCAGAGCCCCCCACATACAAAATTTTCTTAAAAACTACAGTTTTCAATTCAGAACCACCTAATCTGGTATACTATCTCATGGTACTCTAACTTACACGCTAGACGATTTTTTGAAGGGGTTGCAGCCCGGGGGGTAAGGGACTCCCTCATAAAAAAAATTCGCAGTTCGCAAAATCTACAGTTTCCAATTTAAAACCACCAAATTTGGTATACTATCTCATGGTACTCTAACTTACACGGCAGACCGTTTTTGGAACGGGTAAAGGCCCGGGGGTCAGAGCCCCCTGCATACAAAATTTTCTTAAAAACTACAGTTTTCAATTCAGAACCACCTAATCTGGTGTACTATCTCATGTTACACTAACTTAGACGCTAGATGGTTTTTGGAAGGGGTTGGAGCCCGGGGGTAAGAGCCTCCCCCATGAAAATACCGTAAAATCTACAGTTTTCAATTTAGAACCACCAAATTTGGTATACTATCTCATGGTACTCTAACTTAGACGGTAGACCGTTTTTGGAACGGGTCAAGGCCCGGAGGTCAGAGCCATCCACCCCATAATTTTTTTTGTAAAATCTACAGTTTTCAATTTAGAACCATTAAGTATGTTATCATGAAACTCAAACTTAGACGCCAGACGGTTTTTGGAAGGGGTTGGAGCCCAGGGGTCAGAGCCCCCCCCCGAATAAAAAAATTCGTAAAATCTACAGTTTCCAATTTAGAATCACCAAATTTGGTATACTATCTCATGGTACTCTAACTTAGACGGTAGACCGTTTTTGCAAAGGTTGCAGCCGGGGGGGGGGGGGGCCTTCATAAAAAAAAATCGCAAAATCTAGTTTTCAATTTAGAACCACCAAATTTGGTATACTGTCTCATGGTACTCTAACTTAGACGGTCGACGGTCTTTGGAACAGGTCAAGGCCCGGGGGTCGGAGCCTTCACCCTCCACATTCATTCAAAATTTTCGTAAAATCTAGTTTTTATTTCAGAACCATCAAATTTCATGGTTCTGAAACGATAGACGGTTTTTGGAAGGGATTAAAATCTAGTTTTCAATTTAGAACCACCAAATTTGGTATACTGTCTCATGGTACTCTAACTTAGACGGTCGACGGTCTTTGGAACAGGTCAAGGCCCGGGGGTCGGAGCCTTCCCCTCCACATTCATTCAAAATTTTCGTAAAATCTAGTTTTTATTTCAGAACCATCAAATTTCATGGTTCTGAAACGATAGACGGTTTTTGGAAGGGGTTGAAGCCCGGGGGTCAGTGCCCCCCTCATAAAAATTTCGTAAAATGTACAGTTTTCAATTTAGAGCCACCAAATTCGGTATACTATGTCATGGCTCTCTAACTTAGACGGTAGACCGTTTTCGGAACGGGTTAAGGCCCGGGGTCAGAGCCCCCTCACAAAAAATTTCGTAAAGTCTACAGTTTTCAATTTAGAGTCACCAAATTTGGTATACTATCTCATGGTACTCTAACTTAGACGCTAGACGATTTTGGAAGGTTGCAGATTTTTTTATGAAGGGGTAAGGACCCTTTCATAAAAAAATCGCAAAATCTACGTTTCAAATTAGAACCACCAAATTTTGTATACTATCTCATGGTACTTTAACTTTGACGGTCGACGGTGTTTGGAACGGGTCAAGGCCCGGGGGTCAGAGCCCTCCCCCGCACACACACACACACATACAACATTTTCTTAAAAACTACAGTTTTCAATTCAGAACCGCCAAATTTAGTATCATGAAACTCTAACTTAGACGCTAGACGATTTTTGGAAGGGGTTGGAACCCGGGGGTGAGAACCCCCCACCACCTCCTCATAAAAATTTCGTAAAATCTACAGTTTTCCATTTAGAACAACCAAATTTGGTATACTACTCATGGTTATCTAACTTAGACGGTAGACGGTTTTTGGAAGAGGTCGGGGCCCGGGTCAAGGGAGCCCCATACAAAAGTTTCGTAAAAAGTTCCGTTTTTTACTCTTAAGAATACCCTATCTACGTTCTAAGGCGCTCTTTGGACCTTTGAGGGCCTTGCACCATAAACCATCAACCAACCAACTAACCAACCTACGGTCTAAGTTAGGGCTTGTAGATAACAATAAAGTGCAAAAATATGCGTTTAATGGTGTATTAAAAACACAAATCAATATAGTTTAGCTTTCACTACCAACGAGCGGCTTATCAGGAAGAAATATAATGTAATGTAAATAGAGAGTTCCAGATATTCAAAATTCAAAACGGTAAGAAAAAGATGATCAATGCCAATGTGAAGTCGAACGCAATCGACATCACATAGGTACATTGCATTTCTTTGTTGCGGGATTCACAGAAGCACACGCCAGATGTACTGCAGGTCTATAGATGTCTCCTAGAAGGTAAGTATTCCCATTCCTTTTTTTCTTTTTTGTTTCGCAAAATTAAATTACCTAAATCAAAAAAAAAATTAAAATAAGTTTACTGGAAAACTGCAGGAATATTTTTTTCATTCATTAACTTTCACCCGCTGAACTTGGTGATTCCACATATAGTAATATGTACCTGGCAAATAACTGGTATCCCTGCTAATACAAATTATATTAATGATTTATTTGCGTCCAGTTCAATCTAGTATGTCCATAAGAGAGTTTGGGGCCGTATGAAAAATACATTTCAACGTGTGCCGCTATGGCGGCGGAGTGTTCTAGGGGCTGGCTTCTGACCACTTGTCAAGAAGAATTTTGTATGTGGAGGCACTTACCCCCCGGACCTTGAACCGCTCCAAAAAACCGTCTACCGTTTAAGTTAGAGCACCATGAGATAGTATACCAAATTTGGTGGTTCTAAATTGAAAACTGTAGATTTTACAAAATTTTTTATGAGGTGGGCTCTGACCCAGTGCCCGTCCCGTTCCAAAAACCGTCTGCCGTCTAAGTTAGACTACCATGAGATAGTATACCAAATTTGGTTGGTTCTAAATTAAAAATTGTAGATTTCACGAAAATTGTTTTTGGGGGAATGAAACCCCGCGTGCCCCGACCCGTTTCGAAAACCGTCTAAGTTAGATTACCATGATATAGTATACCAAATTTGGTGGTTTTTAATTGAAAACTGTAGATTTCACGAAAATTTTGTAGGGGGAGGGGCTAAAACCCACCGTGCCCCGACCCGTTCCGAAAACCGTCTAAGTTAGTCTACCATGATATAGTATACCAAATTTGGTGGTTCTAAATTGAAAACTATAGATTTTACGAAAATTTTGTATGGGGGGAGGGGCTGCAACCCCCGGGCCTTGTCCCGTTCCAAAAACCGACAAACGTCTAAGTTAGAGTACCATGAGATAGTATACCAAATTTGGTGGTTCTATATTGAAAACTAGATTTTACGAAAATTTTGTATTGGGGGGGGTCTATACCCCAGGGCCCCGACCCGTTCCAAAAACCGTCTACCGTCTAAGTTAGAGTACCATGAGATAGTATACCAAATTTGGTGGTTCTGAATTGAAAACTGTAGATTTTACGATAATTTTGTACCGGGGGGGGGGACCTCCTGGCCCCCGATTCGTTCCAAAAACGGTCTTCCGCTAAGTTAGAGTTTCATGACACCAAATTTGGTGGTTCTAAATTGAAAACTAGATTTTACGGCAATTTTGATAAGGGGGGGGCTCTAACCCCCGGGCTCCAACCCCTTCTAAAAACGGTCTAGCGTCTAACTTAGAGTACCATGAGATAGTATACCAAATTAGGTGGTTCTAAATTGAAAACTGTAGATATTGCGAATTTTTTTTTATGACGGGGGGCCTTACCCCCGGGCTGCAACCCCTTCAAAAATTCGTCTAGCGTCTAAGTTACAGTACCATGAGATAGTATACCAGATTTGGTGGTTCTGAATTGAACACTGTAGTTTTAAGGAAATTTCGTATGGGGGGGGGGCTCTGACCCCCGGGCCTTGACCCGTTCCAAAAACAGTCTACCGTCTAAGTTAGAGTACCATGAGATAGTACACCAAATTTGGTGTTTCTAAATTGATTACTGTAGATTTTACGGCATTTTTTTATGACGGGGGCTCTTATCCCCCGGGCTCCAACCCATTCTATAAACGGTCTAGCGTCTAAGTTAGAGTACCATGAGATAGTATACCAAATTAGGTGGTTCTAAATTGAAAACTGTAGATTTTGCGAATTTTTATGGGGGGGGGGCAAGCCCCCCCGAACGCAACCCCTTCAAAAAATCGTCTGGCGTGTAAGTTACAGGACCATGACATAGTATACCAGAATTGGTGGTTCTGAATTGAAAACTGTAGTTTTTAAGAAAATTTTGTATGTGGGGTGCTCTGACCCCCGGGCCTTGACCCATTCCAAAAACGGTGTACCGTCTAAGTTAGAGTACCATGAGATAGTACACCAAATTTTGTGGTTCTAAAATGAAAACTGTAGATTTTACGAAATTTTTTATGAGGGGGGGGGGCTCTGACCCCCGGGCTCCAACCCCTTCTAAAAGCCGTCTAGCGTCCAAGTTAGAGTTTCATGATACCAAATTTGATGGTTCTGAAATGAAAACTAGATTTCACGAAAATTTTAAATCGTACGTTTTCCTGCATTTGTTTTGTATGTAACCAAAATCTGTAAACGCGACGAATTGACGCTCGACGAATTGACGCGCGACGAACTGACGCAGGCGACGAATTGTCGTAGTCGACGAATTGTCGTAGTCGACGAATTGACGCGCGACGAACTGACGCAGGCGACGAATTGTCGTAGTCGACGAATTGTCGTAGTCGACGAATTGACGAACGCGACGAATTCACGTGACACCATGAAATCATTGGTGAACGAGACGCCTGTGGACTCCGTGGAAGATCTCGTCGCGAGAATCGTTGTTGCAGCGGACAGGATAAACACGACACCAGGAGTCTTCGAGAGGGTGCGCCAGTCTTTCATTCGCCGGTGTGAATTGTGCAACGGCACCCGTGGCCGCCACTTTGGACATCTACTTTGAGTCTGTCCCTGGTCTACATAAATGGGAATGTGCAATTTATGATGTCGTTAATTCTCTTTCTTTGCACTGTTGGAATTTCAACTTGGACATCTAACTTTACTCTTTTTTGACACTCAGAGTGGAATGCGACCCTAGGTTCCATTGTAAATATTGTTTGTCTTGATGGGTACTATCACCCCTCTTCTTTTGTCAAAACAGTTTACGAACATCCTGTATAAGAGATAGGGGTGATGGGAAGCTGAGATAGGCATCCCCCGCTCAGAATAACACAGACCCAAACCGAAGGCAGGTGATAAATCGGCGGACAGCATGACTTCCCAACAGTGGGTCCGCGGTTGGCCTAGTGGTCAACGTTCGTGACTACCAACGAAAAGACCTCGGGTTGGATCCCAGGCAGGTACGAAAGCTCAAACCACTAAATATCCGCTGTGCGTCGGATGGACACGTTAAGCGGTCGGGCCCCGAGTATTGGCCCCCGGTAACAAATAAGGGCGATTTCCTCCCCCTTTCTACATTGCTTCCGTGTGACTTTCCTACCGGACACTCTTGCCCAAATCTCCCAGCTTCCTATTTCTAAGGGTTTTTTAAGACCTGGGGTCAGACACTCTCTTCCTAAAATCCTCTTCATATGATCTGATCTGATCTTCCCAACAGTGTATCGCAATCGACGAACATGGGTGAGCGTAGTGTTCTGAGCGACTTTGATCGTGGACGCATTGTCGGCGCAATACAGATGGGTCATTCTATCTCCCGAATGGTAAGAACCGCAGGAAAAAATGGTAGTGAATAAATGGTAAGAACCGCAGGGTTCCCGAGGGGAACCGTATCAAGGGTATACCGCGAGTATACCATCGATGGAAGTACTAGCGCCCAAAAAACAAGCAGTGGCCGACCATGCGACATTGATGACAGCGGTCGACGAAAACTATTAACCCTTTAACGACCATAACGCCCAAAAACGCCCGTACGAAAAAAGGACCATAGCCGCCCGAAACGCCTGCCTAGAGTAAGTCAGATTTCCTATCCTTACTTGTTTTTGAAAATTGTCTGGACTTATGAGGGATCAGCAGGAGTCACCCTCAGTCATTGTTGTTGTTATTAAACAAAAGAAGTGAAACAACAGACAGTTTCGGGTGTTATTGTATTTAGAGTGATGCAAGATTTTTGGGTCATGGTCGTTAAAGATTTAAGGCTCGTACAGACCGACAGCTTGGAAACAGTGGCTCAAATCACATCCAGGTTAAATCTCGGAGGCCCAAGCACCGGCAGTGAGAGAAAGGTACAGCGCACGCTGTATACCCTCAGCTACGGGAGCCGACGCCCTACTCTTCTGCAACTGTTGACTGCTCGTCACCGGACATTATGTCTCACTTGGTGCCGGGAACATTAAAACTGGACTTTAGCAAAGTGGCGCCGCGTCGTGTGGTCAGATGAGTCCTGTTTTCAACGGTACCGAGATGACAGCAGGGTGCGGGTGTGGCGTCGACAGCATGAGGCCATAGCCCCGTCATGCCTGATCGGCTCTGCTCAAGGCGGTTGTGGCTCTGTGATGGTTGGGGTAGTCTTCTCATGGGACACATTAGGTCTCTTAGTGTGTCTGGAGAGGTACTTAACCGCTGCACGACACTGATCGCCTACAAGTTTTCATGGCCTTCACACATCCCACGCCCGACGGTCTGCAGGAAAATGCGCGGCTCCAACGGGTCACAACTTCCCTGGCATGGCTCGAGGAATACTCATCTGAGTTTGGAACCATCCAGTGGCCTCCATTGTCCCCGGATTAAAACCCTACGGAAGTTCTGTGAAATGCGGTGAAGGGGAACATCAGATCCATGGATCCCGGACCGACGTCTCGGGCGGAATCGTGGGCAATGCTGCCAGAGGCATGGTTGGCATTACCTCCGGAAACCCTCCGGCATCTGGTGGAGCCGATGCCTCGAAAAGTACAGGCTGTTATTCGCACTAGAGGAGGACCAACACGCTATTTGGTAGGTAGCTCTGATGTTTTGTACATTGAATCTGTACAGTATCAGGGCTTTAAACGACAAAGCCGTCGTGGTTGCTTTTTCCTTCTTCTGAACCATAAAACAAGTCATCTTCTGTATCATCCATAACATTACTCATGCAGCATATTTAGACAGGGCCGTAGCCAGAGAAGGGCCAGGCGTCGTCGTACCGGGACTTCCTTTTTCCCGTCCTAGCAAAGCATTCTACAGTCCAGTGGCCGACATGCTTTATATCTTTTGCCACATATAAAACAGGTTAGGCACTGAAAAACTGAAAAGATTTACCTCCTTCATATCTTTTACCTGACCTCAATCATCAGCCCTCCCACTCCCAACTTCGGTTTCTGGATACTGACCTGTGTTTAGAAAAGATCATGACTTTCCATTTCCGTAACAACGACACCGCGGGCAGTTGCAAGAAATGACGTCCACGGTTACTATAAAAACACCGAAGACAAGTGATTCGTTAAACCCAAAAGTGAAGGGATTTATCTAGGGTCTCTTTGACTCACTGTGTCGCTTAACAAAGGTTGGGTGACATGCTCAAAGATCCGGCGAGAAAATAACGTAGTCTTCCTTTGAATAGGGATTAGGTCTCACACTTATCATATATTAGTGATACCTGTTTCTGTAGGATTGGAGTGAATGCTTCATTTCTCCAAATCGTACGCTGGGTGCAAGACTGTTGCATTATTTTTTATATTTGTAACTGATTTGCTCGTAAGCTAACTCCTTCACTTAAAAAAAAAAAAAAATTGCAAAAACGTTCGCCTTACACGTGAGTATATACCATAGCTATTTTTACTGTGAATCACAAAATACCAATAAACGCTAATGTTTAGTTTCTAATGTAAGTTACTGAGGTGATTGCTGATATTTGTCGTACGATGTCGGTGAATGGGGAATCCGGATATGTTTGATTACCCAAAGAAACACGGTAAGAAGCGATTAACTTCTCAATATTGCTGGTCAAAAAACATTAAATGCTACCGGGGCTTCAGAAAAGTATAAAATCTTTGTTTGAGGGAAACCGAAATTTTTTCGTTTTACAGACGTCATTGGGGTCGAAAAGCGCGGGATAAGAGCCCTATTGCAACGTCAGGATATTTGCGTTTATGTGGCTGTAAGGTATATTTTTGTCCCATGGGGAATTCTAAGCGAAGTGCGTAAAAAAAAAAAAAAAAAGATGAAGCTTGCGGTATATAGTGGGTCAAAATTTTTCACGGGATGGTTGAGATTTACGGAACCTTCCTCATCCACTGGCCAGAACGATAAGCACTTCGCCAAATCATTCATACTTGAACACTCATTAAACAGTATTTTTAAGCATGAAATAAAAGGAATCTTAATTCCTACTTCAGGTGTATGATTCTGTTTGACGAACCACGTCAGCTTCCTTAGATACATTTACAGAAAAGGGACTAGCAATATCCTATCATAGTAGGAACGAAATTATTTAAAATGCAATGACACCCGCTCGATCCCAATGACAGTTTAACACTTACGTAAAGCGGTGGAAAGATGCGAGGGTCGTTGCAATTAAAGAAAAAAAAAATGAAAACCAGCAAGTTTTCCCACAGCGCTTTTTCAAAAACTGTCAAAAAAACCTTCCTCCCTAGGCACGTTCCTAATGTGTGAGTAATACACTCAATGAAGAAAACAATACAAATACCTACCTAATAGCGTGTTGGTCCTCCTCTAGCGCGAATAACAGCTTGTACACGCCGAGGCATCGACTCCACCAGATGCCGGAGGATGTAATGTCAGCCATGCGAGTTGCAGCATTGTCCACAATTTCGCCTGAGATGCCGATCATGGATCTGATGTTCCTCAGCACAGGGTTTAAATTGGGATGTTCCTCAGCACAGGGTTTAAATTGGGAGGGTGCGGGTGTGCGTTGCCACACCCGCACCCTCCCAATGCGCCTCCCCATTCGAACACTGGATGGGTCCAAACAGAGATGAGGGTTCCTCGTGCTATGTCTAGGTGGTTGCGGTCCGGTGGGGAGGCGCATTGTCCTTCTGAAACAGACTATCGGCCGCACTAAGCGCCAAGGCTATGAAAGCGTGTATAGATGATCAGCCAGTACATGCTAACATGGTAGAGCGGAGCGGTAAAGGACCTCTCCAGATACACTCCCTCCTTCTCTCCTCAACCCGAAGGTTCGTGAGTAGCATGGGTCATCACCCACAAGGTGACTTCCATCCTAGACAATCATGGGAAACTAAAGTGGTGGGTTCCGGTTACCTTCAACTTCGCTGTACGAGGATTAGGGACAAAGTGCGTCCTGGGCCGACTTTACACGGAACCATCTACGCATTTCTTCGCGTCCCCAACCACGGGGACTCTACGGAAAACCTCGGATAAATCGCAGACTAGATGGCTGTCAGGATCTGAATTCGAACACCCGTCAGAGACGTCTTCCTACCACACTGCACATATGTTCGTTAACAAACTGCGCCATGCCGGTGGTTCAAATACACTAAGGGACCTAATGTGCCCCATAAAAATTCTTTCCAAACCATCACAGAACCACCACCACCTAGAACAGAACCGACCTGCTACGACGGGGCCATGGCCTCATGCTGTCGTTGCCACACCCGCACCCTCCCGACAGCCTAGTACAGATGAAAACGGGATTCATCTGACCACACGACGCGGCGGCACTCTGCAGAGGCTCAGTTTTGATGTTCCCGGTACGATGCAGGGCGTAATTTCAAATTCAACAGTGACACACGAGTAAGGCATTGGCTCTCGTAGCCTAGTCTCCGCAGCGTGCTTCGTACCGTTCGCTCACAGACGCTGCTTGGCCCTCCGAGATTTAACCTGGATGTGGTTTGAGCCACCGTTGCTAGGCGGCCAGTCTGTACGAGCCTGGATAGTATTCGTCGACCCCGGTCAACAATGGTGTATGGTCGGCCATCGCATGCTTTCAGGGCGCTGGTACTACCGTCAAGGGTGTACACGCGGTACAGCCTTGATACGGTTGTCCGGGGGAACGCCAGAGTTCTTACCACTTGGGCAATAGAATGGCCCATCTGTCTTGCGCCGTCAATGTGTCCAGGATCAAAGTTGCTCGGATCATAACGTTTACCCACGTTCGTCATTAGCATATTCGTGGTACCTCTTGATATGGTTACCCTCGGGCATCCTAGGGTTCTTACCACTTGGGCGATAGAATGACCTATCTGTGTTGCGCCGACAATGTGTCTAGGATCAAAGTCGTTCAGATCACCACGTTTACCCACGTTCGACGATAGCATACTCGTAGTACACTCTTGACACGGTTACCCTCGGGAACTCCAGGGTTCTTACCACTTGTGCGATAGAATGACTCATCTGTCTTGCGCCGACAATGTGTCCAGAATCAAAGTCGCTCAGTTCACCACGTTTACCCACGTTCGTCGATAGCATACTGTTGATACGGTGTTCTTTTTTTTTTTTTGATTGGAGGTTTAACGACCACCGTGAGCAACTCAATGGGCTATAAGTAGTCGCCCGTGCCTAATTTAGGGTCACTGGTTCCAGGGAAGGGAGAGAACCAGTTCCGTAAGACAAACCCAACATCCATGCCTTACCGGGATTCGAACCCGGACCTCTTTCGGATGAATGATCAGAGGCCATCGCTTAGACCACTGCGCCACCGGGGCTGCTGATACGGTGTTCCTCGGGATCCCCAGGGTTCTTACAACTTTTTCGATAGAATGACCTATCTGTCTTGCGCCGACAATGTGTCCAGGATCAAAGACGCTCAGATCACCACGTTTACCCACGTTCGTCGATAGCATACTCGTGGTACACTCTTGATATGGTTACCCTCGGGAACCCAAGGGTTCTTATCACTTGTGCGATAGAATGACCCATCTGCCTTGCGCCAACAATGTGTCCAGGATCAAAGTCGCTTAGATCATTACGTTTACCCACGTTCGTCGATAGCATACTCGTGGTGCACTCTTGATACGGTTACCCTCGGGAACCCTAGGGTTCTTACCACTTGTGCGATAGAATGTCCCATCTGTCTTGCGCCGACAATGTGTCCAGGATCAAAGTCGCTCAGATCACCACGTATACCCACGTTCGTCGATAGCATACTAGTAGTACACTCTTGATAGGGTTACCCTTGGGAACTCTAGGGTTCTTACCACTTGTGCGATAGAATGTCCCATCTGTCTTGCGCCGACAATGCGTCAACAATCAAAGTCGTTCAGATCGCCAGATGTGCCCATGTTCGTCGATTGTGATACACTGTTGGGAAGTCCTATATCAACCTATTTATCTTTTGCGTTCGGTTTGGGTCTCTTCCACTCTGTGCGGAGGATGCCCATGCCAACTGCCCGTCACCCCTTTCTCTAATGTTTTGCCTACTCAATGTAAATACATCCCTGTTGGAGCATAACTCCCAGAGAATTCAAGCGCGGAAATTCAATTTTTGAATATTCTTTCCATGTGATTTGAAAGATGTTGTTTCAGTAAATGAAAAGACATAGGCATCAGGTGCAGAAAACTTTATTGCTTGTGTTGCAAGCGAAATGTGTACACTGTTTTCCAAAATATATGTGACCTCGATTTTATTTACATTTACAATAAAAAGTGCCTTTGGAAACAGAACAATACAAAACATAGTACTCACTATAGTTTATGTCACTGGTTTCAAAGCTCAAAGATCACAACACAAACTAGCGTCCTCGTACAATCAACAATGGAAGTGATCACCTTATTGGAATATTTCCTTTTCATCAGTGACTCTCACAAATACAAGAAAAGGTATCTGTCACTTTGTTTCGCCGTTTGATAAAATTACACGGTTTCTTCTTTAGCAATACATTACAAAGATCGAAATAATTAACAAACAATTTGAAGAATTGAACCTAAATAATGGAATATTAAAACTTCAGTCGATCTATCAACTCTTTTGATTCATTGTTGCCAACACACCAATGATTTAACAAATTTCACCCTGTTTCAGAAATCTTTTATTACACAATTTTTATCGGTTTACACACTTGAATATCTTGAACAAGTAGAATGATCTTTGAATAATTTCTGTTGTGTAGGGTGATTTTTTTTTTAATTCGCGAGTTTAACTCAGATAGATTTTTGATCACATTCGTATTTACTTGAAGGGTATTCCTTATTACATATTTAACACGTATGATGATTTTTGACTAAATCCTACATGTCTTCACCACGCAGGATCACATTTAATTATGTCTTTATCTTGGACATGTTAGAAATATTTTATTACTCTAACATGTAGGTGATATTTGCAAATTTATGCTTTTAACTCTGATGGGGTATTTTATTACTTGCCTACATCATTAAACTGAACAAGGTTTTAGATCCATTGTTGCCAACACACCAATGATTTAACAAATTTCACCCTGTTTCAGAAATCTTTTATTATACAATTTCTATCGGTTTACATACTTGAATATCTTGAACAAGTTGGATGATCTTTGAATAATTTCTGTTGTGTAGGGTGATTTTTTTAATTCGCGAGTTTAACTCAGATAGATTTTTGATCACATTCGTATTTACTTGAATGGTATTCCTTATTACATATTTAACACGTATGATGATTTTTGACTAAACCCTACGTGTCTTCACCACGCAGGATCACATTTAATTATGTCTTTATCTTGGACATGTTAGAAATATTTTATTACTCTAACATATTTCTGTTATATTTGCAAATTTATGCTTTTAACTCTGATGGGGTATTTTATTACTTGCCTACATCATTAAACTGAACAAGGTTTTGGATTATATCCCTATATCTTTAACTTGTGGAATGATTTAGATCACATTTGTATGAATTTGTCACGTATGGTGTATCGATTGCATCATATGTGTTTAACACCTGTGGTGATTTTTAATTGCATTTTACATGTCATCAACAAGAGATGATTTTCAGTTGATTCGTATGTTTGATATGTTGGCTGATTTTTGGTTACATCATGTAGGAGATTTTGGTATTGAAACTCTAGGTATGCATTTTACTGATGCGGTGCTTGATTACTTTCATATATCTTGAACACGTGAGAGGATTTGCATCAGATTCGTAGGTCTTTAGTACGTCATGTGGTTTTTAATCACATTCTCTTACATTTAACTTGCGGAATTGTCGATTATGTCTTTATGCATTTAACTTAATGATTCTTTCTGATTGAATTTTCACGTTTTCAAAAAGGGCTGAGTTTTTTAATTATATCTCTGTCTTTTGCATGTCAGTTAATCTTTGATTGTATTCATATCATAACATGTCAGAGATTTTTGCATTGCAAATATGTGAATTTAATGTTTGGGCGCAGTTTTATTGCTTCCCCATGTTCCCTACATACTAAATATAGAAGGATTTTGATAACACTCATATGCAGTTAACTTAATGGGTGATTGTTAGTTACATTCCTATGTGTTTTTAACTTGAAAGGGGCTATTGATTACATGTTTATGTCTTTAACTTGAATGTTGTCGATTGCATCTTTATGTCTTTAACTAGAAGGGGGATTATTAATTACATCTTTATGTTTTTAACTTGAAGTATGATTGTTGATTACATTCATATGTGTCTTTAACTTGAAGGAAAAATGTTGTTTACATCTTTACGTTTTTAACTGGAAAGGTGATTGCAGATTACATCCTTGTCTTTAACTTGAAGGAGAATTGTTGTTTACATCTTCACGTTTTGAACTTGAAAGGTGACTGCAGATTACATTCTTGTCTTTAACCTAAAGGGTGGTTGCTCATTACATTCATGTGTCTTTAACTTGAAGAGGGATTGCCGATTACATTCTTATATCTTTAACTTGAACTTCTATCGCATAAATTTTAAATGCTTGATTATTGTATTAACGTATATTTTGTTTTTAACCTGAAATAGTATTTTCGTTCATATTGAATTTTTTTATTGGTAATTTGTCGGAATCTGCACCATTTTACTCATTCCATTTCCTCTTACCTTCCTGATGATTTATTGAATTTCATGTAATTCCTTTTTCACTCTAACGATGCTTTTTAGGGGGCGGGGAAGAAAGAGGTGGTATAGAATACGAAACTTGAATTATAAGTTTGGAATTTGGAAACACCAGAACTTGAACGCCTAATAAAACAACAACAAAAAAGAAACCGCTTAGGGAAAAAAAAGACAGAAAGAAACAGACAATACAATAAAACTTTTCTTAAAGCAATTTCTTTAACTTTGAGAACAAGCAGATATAATTCGTGGAAAATAGACAACATTCCACAAACTCAGTACAAAAGATTTTAGATTGTAATGTATCCATGTGGCAAATGAACTGATTGCCCCCTAATTTTTGAAACTTTAATTTCGGCATGTAACAAAAGTTAAATGCTAACGTTCATAGTTTGCGTAAAATAATATTTGAGAATTTAACGCCCATTTTCTATTTATTTTAATTATATATATATAAAAAATAACACTTCAAGAAACAGTGATAAACATATTTTTGAAACTTCCTAAATACAACTGTGCTTATTTTTAAGACATATTCTGGATACATCCATTTGAAACCGGAGTGCTGGATATTGATGATACATCTAATATTCTATTGACCTACGCCAAGAAATGGTGGAGCCACAATATTACGTCCCAGAGATTTAGCAATTTTTAAATAATGCACATATGTGTGAGTGGGGAAATGCGACACAAATTTTTAATCCAAACCGAAAATAAACAACAGTTCCTTCTCTGATGGGATTAGTTTCAAGTTTGGCTGAATCGAGAAGGAACACAGCAGCGCTGTCTCGATTCTCTCAGAGTTAAAACATACCGAGTTACGTATTAAAAGAAACCGAGTATTTCTGATAATCTGAAATTCAAATTTTAGCTTATAATTGCAAAAAAACAACAACATATAAATGAGTTACCTATAACCGAATTGAAAAATCGATAGAAACTACAGCAAAAATTGGAGATTAAGCAGAATTCAGTATAAAAGTGAAAAATGTATCGAACAACCGACTCTAAATTAGGGACAGGAAGCAGCTTACAACACTTAGCGGTTTTTGACACTTGAAACAATAAAAAAAAAAAATTCTTTTACAGGAGATACTGATTATAAATCAGGGAATACATAGAGATCGAGACAAAGCTGTTGGGATTGTGGAAAAACGTCTTCAGATCTATGATAATTAACACAGCAATCAGACATCGTTGAATTGAATTATTGTTTCATACGTGAGTTCAATCACATCAGAAAACTTGAAAATTTCATCACCGTGGAGCGGGAATTGAACTCGCATCTCCCGATTACCGTTCGAGCATGCTATCCGTTGCACCCCCACGACGGGGAATCCTTGAGTATCTGAGTGTTAAGAGCATCGGATTATTCTCCGACCGCGTTCTTAAGAATATTTCTTTATAAAGAAGTAAATTTCTCTGTCATTTTTGTCCACGCCGTGGCTCGAACCCGGGTCCCCTCATTCCGGAATAAGTCGCTCTACCAATTGAGCTACGCGGACGTTCGTTATCGCTGCTATCTGCCTTTATGTCGTGTGCGTCCTGCTGAGCAGGCACGTCCCATCTTCCACTAGAAGAATATTTCTTCTACTCTGTATGTCTTCAGATCTATGATTTATTTAACTCTCTTGCTCGCGGCACACACGGCATTATTTTGTCTGCACTCGCGAATTTGCCCCGGAGACTGACAACCAGTCAGACATATAGTATTTATGGTCAAGAAATGCACGTGGATGGCCTGTATACCAAACACATATTCTACAACATGAAAAGTGTGTCTGTAATGCTCAAACTGACGGAGCTTTAATTAATGGGAAGTGAATGGGAACTAAATGCAATATTTTGTACTGGTATTAAGGTTAAGAATTGCATGTCTTCCCAGTAGAAAAAAAAAAAATTGGGGTGGCAATGCTCCCCTCACAATCTTAAAGAAAAAAACGATTGCTAATCAAGTGTTGTAAATCAATATTTTGATTCTTGAGAAACAAGAAAAAAAAAATCGTAATCAGTTAGGATCCAACACTGTTGGAAATTTCCACGTTTTATTTCGGTAAATGGCGGTCTGGCATTTGCCCGTTGAATTATTACTCAGCCCGTGTTCACGTTAACATTGACCTTTAGAAATCGCTGAGCGAAATTTTCCAGTACCATTGGCAATAAAAAATTCGCACGCAACACATGAATTTACTCTGTCACGTTTCTGGAATGGTAGAATGAGATTCAACCGTATCATTGAACAAGACAAGAAGATTTATTTAACTGGAATTTCTAACACCGAAACACTTTCAGTTCATGCTAATCACAGCCAAGAGACTTTCGGAGAGGAAGCAGGAATTAAGAGAACTGAATGATATATTAGAAAGTGAAACATACAAACGCAAGTAAGAAAATTGATTAATTTTAGCACCTGCGGTCGCCGAGTCGAAGACGATGACCAAATGATAGTAACTGCGTGGTAAGACCCATGGTCTAGCAGAGCGGTGAGTACTGCTGCAACGGAGAGGAATAGTTATAGGGACAAATTTCTGAATTTCCCCTTTAAAAATGGTAAGAGCTGAATATCGCAGCTTGAACCGTCTTCCAAAATTAAAAATCCATGACCTTTCAATAAGTCTTACGCTGTGATGACATTATCTGTCAATATTTGTATAATAATATTTGAGTAGCTGATGCAGGAACGTATTCAACAGAAAATTCCCCAATTTCTGATATAGGTGCTCAGAATCTTCCAACACTTAAAAAAAAAAAAAAAAAAAAACTCTTTGAATGAGCATCTCAATCAATTTCATCTAAAAGATGTTGCCGCCATGAAAATTACACATTTCCTGACTTTACTTCTTTCCAATTGTTTCCATCATGGAAGAAAGAATTTACAGAAGATATCTGAGCCTGTGGCGGATCTACTATCGCTCAAAATTCCACAACGGGCAGGATGAAAGAGGGGGAGGGAAGCCCAAGCATTGTAAAGCAGTTAAGGAGTTCCTCAGGATTTTTATATTATGTCCCTCGGAAGGGAGTCGCATTGTTTCTCGCAACATTAGACTGGGAACTCCGTAACGCCGTACACAAAAATTCCGGTAGCATTGTTGGAACGGAGAAACTGACAAGTTTTAAATTTTCTGATAATAATTTCCATCGCATGAATTTATAATTAGCATAGCAAATATTTGACCGGATTGAGTTACAAAGTGATGAGGACGTGTTTGCCTCTTTTCCCGCAGGGTAAGGTAAATCAAAATTTCTGAGTAGCTTTAAAAAAAACGGGGGCGGGGGGCTTTTTTTTTGCGGGAGAGGGAGCACTAATGAAAGGTTAGAACTGCCCTGAGCGTGGATTCTTGAAACTGATTCCATGCTGTACAAAATAAAAAAATAAGTGGTGTGATTTCAGCAAAGTTGCGAATACGTCTCCGTCTTTCAACGAAATTTCCGTTTTGAAAAGTTTCTGTTTCTAACTTCAGTATTTTGACAGATTTGCCGTTGTCATTAATTCCGTTTATTTCAGAAAAGTCAGTTTCCGGTTTTTCCGTTTTTATACAGGAATTTCGCAAAAATTTCAACTCAGTCTTTCGAGAAGCGAATTATTCCTTTCCCTTTGCGGGTAATGAACCGGGCATACCTCCAACGAGGCTACCCAATGACCTAGAAAAACACTTAACATCTAATTACATATAAGGTAGAAATGAAAAACACTTGAATCTGGCGATGACGAGATCATTTTCGTTATTAATGCAGGCTAATTAAGCATTTTATTTTCTGTTGGAGCTTATTATTTTTCTGAACAGGCTTGCAATAATTATATTTTTTCTACAGAAGCACTTATCATAAATTACATTTTTCTCTTCTATCGTGATTCTTCGAAGCAACAGAATGTTTCGGATCTCGAGATCTTTTTAAAACTGACAGTGGCTTTCAATTATGTTTGAGAAAGGGTGAAATGTACTGCTTCATAGTATTATTTCCCAAAACCCCTAAATATAAAACTTACTCTTGATAGTTATGATGGCTTTCCTCTTAAGGGTTCCACAGACTCATACATAGGCATCATATAATAATCCTACAATTATTTAAGTATATAACAGATTTCTTACGGTAACACAATGGTGTACCAAATGGATGGAGTGGAGAAGGAATACCTGTTTTCTCAATACCCAAAATATCAAGCGATATGCTATCCACAATATTCGATTTTGCTACAGAACTTCAAAATCAGGTTATCCGACAGACGACTGAAATTTAATAGTTATCCAAACCACAAGCATTCGCGCCAATCGGTCCTATTACCGGAAAGTTTTCGTCATATGGATAAGAAAAAAAAAAAAAAAAAGAGAACAAAATTTCCCCGTTAACATGCAAAAGGAATTGTAGAAAGTTTTCTGAAAATTCAGAATTTTCCGCTGACACCTCTCAAAAACTTTAATTTGCCGTCAATATATGAAAGAAATTGTGGAAAAGTTCTTGAAAATTCAGAATTTTCCGTTAACACCTCTTAAAAACGGAAATTTACCGCAAATAAATGAAAGGAATTGCTGAAAGGTTTTTGAAAATTCAGAATTTTTCGTTAACACCTCTTAAAAACGGCAATTTACCGCTAATATATGAAAGGAATTGCCGAAAGGTTTTTGAAAATTCAGAATTTTCCGTTAACGCCTCTTAAAAACGGAAATTTACCGCTAATATATGAAAGGAATTGTCGAAAGGTTTTTGAAAATTTTTAATTTTCTGTTAACATTTCTTAAAAACGGCAATTTACCGCTAATATTTGAAAGGAATTGCCGAAAGGTTCTAAAAATTCAGAATTTTCGGTTAACACCTCTTAAAAACGGGAATTTACCGCTAATATATGAAAAGAATTGCCGAAAGGTTTTTGAAAATTCAAAATTTTTCTGGCGTAAGAAAAATCCGTGAAATTTAGATTTTCCCCGTCATTTATCGCAAAAGGTTGTATTAGGAATATGCGTTGTAAATTCACGCAAGAAATCACGGAAAATGGGTCTTGATTTCAGAATTTTTTTTACAGTGTATCCTTTCTCGCTCTTGATTTCTTTTGATAGCTTTGGTTAAAGGTCTGCACTGGACTTATTTGGTGGGTCCGGGCAAGCACAGCCCGGCCCGGTCTTGTCAATCGCAGCTGTTATTTCGGCTGGGCAAGGCCGGTGTTGTGCCATTTTGTATTATTTTGTCTTTCTATTATATTTTATTAAATTGCGAAAATTAAACAATGAAATGAGATATTATTGAAAATATTTAGTCGAATGTATGTTTAAAAATATTAACTAAACTGTGGCAATTATCGAAGATATAACCTTTAAAAAAAGAGAAAAAGGAAGGTTAAGTGCGTTTAGAATCTCCCTTTCTCTGAACTAAGAAAGAGGTAACACTACAAAAGTCAGTCCTTATACAGATTAGGAATATGAGAAAAAATTGGTGTCGTCCCACTCCCTCATACAAACGCACCACCCCCACCTTACCCCACCCCACTGCAGACACACCTTGTCCTCCACTCCACACAACACACACACTCTCTCGGGGTCGAATCTTTTTGTTGTCAACAAGACCCAAAGTGTTTTTACCATCTTAATACCTACAGATGGTAAAAAGACTGTGAATGCCTTTCCCCGTCGCTGTGATTACGCCCTGGGCTATGTCATGGAAGAAAGTAAAGCCAGTAAAACAGTTAAACAGACCAGGAAATCAGGAAACATCACTTTTTTTTTGCATTGTGATAAGAAGAATGGATCGATTTGGCGTGGCCCGGCACATTGCTCTGTTCTCTAAACTAAAAAATGCCCGACCTCTTGGCGGGCCGCCCCGGCCCAGCCCGTGCAGACCTCCAGCTTCCTTTGGCCATTCTTTATTGCGTGTCTCTCATTGAAAATCATTGCAAATGTAAATTTTAGAAGCTGACTTTTCTTCTTAAAGTAGTTTGCCAGTGTAGACGTGCAGATATTTTTTTTTCCGGGATTCAGAGCGTTTTTCAGCTTGTTCATTTTTAGCTTAAATATAAATTCATTTAAAGTTGGAATTTTTGAGATTCATGATTCGGCGTGCTTATACACATTCATCGACGCCTTCTTTACGGCAAACGGAAATAGCAAAAATTACAGATATCGCACTTAAATTCGTATACTCGCGTGAATGTGTTTATGGTTTGATACGCAGATCTCAAAGTTTAGTCATTACTGCTTTACAGTGAGAGATATCACCTTACGCTATGTTGGGTCAATCGACTATGTTTCATCAGTGATTGCGGTACTACGAAATGCTTGTCATAAATATCATATTGGTTTCGGCATTAGGACAATTAATTTGTTTTCTTTGATCAAAACGGATCGGAACATTGTGAACACCGCCCGGAAACATGGTGTATACAGTATACCCCTAAAGGCCAATGATCCTTCAACCCAGGACCGAATTTATATAGGATCGACTCTTCGTACCATTGGTGTTCGTGTGATGATACATAAATATTACATTAGATCTAGAGCGACTACTACTGCCCTTGCTAGACTTGTAGCACGGGGCCAACATAATCATGAACGGGATGAGATACAAATACTTGCGTCTACACCAAATAAACCTACAATACTGTTCATTGAAAGCCGTTTGCAAATATTTGTTGCAATGATGATGCACCATATGTACTACCACAACCTTGGAAACTTTATATTAAGAATATTTGTGGTCCAAACGATACAAAGCCTGTAGTTGCTGATACCACATAAGTTGTTTTGTTTATTAGCATGCTATGCCTTTTTTTTCTATCACTTTGCATGTTTACACGTTACGTAATAACTCTTGCATTATGGGTTTTGTCCTTCTTGTATTTAATTGCCGGTTCGTCATATTGCTGTTGCAGTTGTTTTGAGGATGGGCTTGAAGCAAGCCAGAAAGATCTTGCGCGCATCTTTTAAATTATTCAGTGATTTTAGTTGTAAAATAAAACTCGTCTTTTATTTTGCAATTGAATTCTCATGAAGTTTAATCATCGTGCATAGACACCTTGTGTCTAAAGTCTTTCCCTGATTACGATAAGTGGTATAAAATGAACCGAGCTAGTTAGACGTATGCGGTTTGTTGCATTGATTGGGTCATATTCTCAAGTTTTTTGTTCGTTGTGCTTTTGGAACAATAGGTGTCGCTGCACGTTTGCAGCGTAGTTTGTTGTTAAAGGCGTCAGTCGGCGAAATGGCATCTATGCAGGAGAATGCTAACTGTGTTCTCTGGTTTCATGAAACCCAATCTGAAATTTCAGTGCAGCGGAAGTTTAAGGGTAAGTACGATAGAGCTACGCCTGATATGAAGAGCATTAGGAACTGATATCAAAAGTTCAAACAGACGGGCAGTATCAGTGACCGTGCAAGAAGTGGAAGACCTTCCATTAGTGAGGAAACTTTCAATGCCGTGTTGATTAATCGTACAAAGCCCGAGGAAATCAATTCGTCATGCCTCTAGTGAACTGGGAATACCTGTGAAAACAGTGCACCGCATTTTAAGAAAATGGCTTCATTTTTTTGCATAAAAATTGCAAATTATTCAAGCCTTGGAACCTAATGAAGAGCCAAGACGTATGACATTCAGTATTGATATTCTTGAACGAATAGACGAAGATAATGATTACCTGAAGCGGATTTTTTCTCAGACGCATCAACTTTTCATACCTCAGGTAAAGTGAACACGCATAATGCCCGTATCTGGGGTTCAGAAAACCCACATGTGGCTTTGGAGAAACAGAGGGATAGACCTAAAATGAATGCTTGGTACGGAGGAATGCACATCAAAGTAATTGGACCGTTCATTTTTATTGAGTCCACCATTACATCATGTATTTACCTCGACATGATGCAGCTGTATGTTGCACCTCAATTGGCAGAGTTGCAGCCATGGGTAATGTTCAGCAGGACGGTGCTCTCACGCACTGGGGTGTACCTGTCTCAATTCTTAGATGACAAATTCCCTGACAGATGGATAGGCAGAGACGGTCCCATACCTGGCCATTAAGATCTCCAGACATTACACCCCGTGACTTCTTTTATGAGGGCGAGCAAGTTTACGCAACACCAGTTGCAGATATTAACACTTTGAAGGGAAGAATAACTGAAGCTTTTGCGACCGTCACAGATGACATGTTGCAGCAGACATTGAAAAAGTGTACCGACTGGATGTCCTCCGTGAAACAAAAGGAGCACACGTTGAGGTATACTGATGACCCGGAAAAAAACTCTGGATTTCAGGTAAGCTATATTGGAAAACCGTATGTGTCTAACGAGCGTGATTCCTTTTATACGATTTATCGTAATCAGGGATAGACTTTACACACCCCCTGTATATTCTTGATGTTTTTGGCACGAACTTACCTTTTATTTATTCATATATTGATTTTTATTTATATATTTATATTTGTATTTTATGCTTTCCATTGAAAATTTATTTTACATTTGCCAAGTTAAAATTTATAAGCTTTTTGGGGATTTTCTAGCAGCTGTCAAACATTTTTAACATTCTTTCACCGTACCACTTTCACCGCGGAAGGGAACAAATTGCTGTCTTGGTGGCCGAGTGGTTTGGGGCATTGGCTCTGTCCCTTCCAAACAGGGACGTCGCCAAAGGGGATGCGAGGCCCACCCTAAAAGTTTTCTTGCCCACCCACCCATTTTAAAATGTCCCATTTTTTTTTGATTGAAGGTTTAACGACCACCGTGAGCAACTCAAGAGGCTATAAGCAGTCGCCCGTCCCTAATTTAGGGCCACTGGTTCCAGGTAAGGGAGAGAGCCAGTGCCGCAAGACAAACCCAACATCCATGCCTCACCGGGATTCGAACCCGGGATTCGAACTTCACTGACGAATGGCCAGAAACCAGCGCTTAGACCAATGCGACACCGAGGCGGTAATCTGGACTTTGCCAAGTAATAAGTCTTGTGTTTTATTTCATGTAGCACTACGTATTTTCCTCTAGGAAGCGCTGTTTACGTCTCCAAAAAAATTATCAAAATAACATCCACAGGGCCATGAAAATACAATACTGCTCTTCACTCTTCCAGTTCTTTAGTTTAAGCCTCTTTTTCGCGTTGGTACATCCAGGGGGTCTAATAAGGAGGGTGCATAGGAATTAACTGAGGGGGTCACTACTGATTGTTCTGCTGTTTGTTTTCTTTACAAAATACGGGATTTCAACCTGGAAAGTAGTCTCAAGCTACACCAGGCCTCTTAGGACTGCAACGGGAGAGTGAAAGTGAAGGAAGTGGCCGAAGACTCCTTTGTAGGAGAGTAGTACAAGGCTAAGTCGCTAACTTGAAGGAAGGGAGTTAAAGAGGGATGAGGTATTGTGTCTGCGTGGCACGACGTTAAAATTTGATTTAGATAAACAAAAACGACATTTTCCTTCAAATTGTTTAAGTACAGTGCTATTTTCGTAAGCAAAAAGGCAAAATTTTGAAAAGCAATTCAAGACAACGCATTCAGAGCAAGCAAAAAGTTGAAGGCGACATTCTACCAACACTTGTATCCAGGGGCAGATTGGGACCACCAAACAGGTCGGGAATTTTAGTCCTGCGGTCCACTATCAAAACACGCATATCTGAAGGTGAAGAAATTCCCTCATGAAAAACGTTCTGTTAAATGCTGTGTGAAGAGAACTGGTACGCAACGCAAAATGAATGCAGTTTTGAACAAACTATAACACAAAAATTGAACACTGAAAGAATTTTAAAAAATCCGCTCGTGATTGAATGTAGCATCAAACCACGCTCAAAGTGTGATGCCGTACCAGATAATTATTTTCATTCGAAAAATTTGGCTTTGACAACAACAACAACAACAAAATAATAATAATAATAATAACAATCACGAGTTTCCTGAAGATCCCATTTCCAACAAAATCGCCATAAAGATCATTCTGAAAGTTGAAATGCGCACATTCCACATAGATAGATATTTTGCTACGCAATACATTTTTATGTTTATTTGATCACTAATCGCTTACTGCCCAATGGTATTCGTCACTTCCCATTGAATAGACTCGTTTTTTAAGTCTACCCATTATTTTGAACCTTGAAGCATCATTTCGACTCATAAACTAGTTCCGGTAAATCGTTGTTTCTTTCAAAATAAATTTGGGTGGGACACATTTATCTTGATAATTATGGGTGGGACACATTTATTTCGGAATATCTCTGAATAGAATCGCTTTGTGCTCTATGTCAGTCTGTGGGTAAGGGAGTGAGAATGGTGATCCTTCATAATTGGTACTAATGTCTGCTTCAAGATTATAATGAGAAGAGGGGTAGGGCATAACAATGACCCTGGGCTCCACGTCCAATCACATACGTTGAGCTGTAGTTAGTTTTAGCTTAATTGATTTATAACAGGGTGCTAGGCCCGGCAACATTTTTCTCACATAAGTACAGATAATTTTGTTAAGCCATTTTTTTTAGAGCAAACGCTCAAGAGAGAGAGATGGGAAGACACTTTTTTTTTAAAGGAAATAACTTTTCAGACAGAAATAAAGCTCAAATGAAGTTAACGATTATTATTCAGAAATACCAAAAATAATCGTTCCTTTGTTCCAAAAATCCAGACCAAAAGAATACGCCAAATCGGGCCATTTCTCGAGTGGTCCACCGGGAAATGTCCCGGTGTCCCGGTGGGCCAATCTGCCCCTGCAGATCCGTGTGTGTGTGTGTCCAGGTGGAGAGGGGTGAGGATTGCACGAATTGCTTTGTAGCGAATAGTGAAAAGCATCTGAAAAATTAGTGATTTTAGTGTTTCAAAAAAAAAAAAAAAAAAAAAATTGCTATCAAGCTTGTCCCACGAAAAATGTTGGTCGCCCATCCAGATTTCGAAGTACAGCGACATCCCTGATTCCAGTGGCCCTAAATTGGGCGTGTGCGACTGCTTAAAGCCCTGCGAGTTGCTCATGGTCGGCGCTATACTCCAAACAAAAGTGGAAGAATCCGGCTTCCTATCGTTAGCATCAGAGGAATGACAATTCGTCCACTCAGTTTCTACCTCCATGGCTTTCAACGAAACCCAGAAGATCCTTACAGTGAATTGGATTAGTGCTGCCCTCTATCATCAGCTTTAGATATAATAGTACAGGTGACTGATTTCATGGCTCAGTAATCATATATGTATTTACCGGCAGTTTTAATAAATAAAAATCCTAAGAATAACAACAAAACAAGCAAAGAAGAGTGCCGTATGCTGAAAAAGAAAACAAATGGAAATTACGTGCCTCTCTTTAGTGCAAAGATGATTTGTGCCGTTATCACGACGTGATGAAACTTGAAGTATTGTTGGCCTTGTTTCGAATGCAAGGTAAGGTATAAAAAGCTGTGTGCGTCGTTAGCAGAGATGGAAACGGGTTACTGGGTCGACAATTTCTTGCAGGCCAAGCGGGTCCGGTCAGAGTGTTCCTAACCCGATTTCGACCTGGTTTTAATTACGTTTTATTTTTGAAAAGAAAAAAATATTTCAAAGAACCCTTCCGAGGTCTTTGAAATAATACTGCAGTGTATTATCCACGAACTTCCTGCGAAGGATAAAGAAATGGGATTAAAAATGAACTTTCAGAAGACAAACTGAAGTACAGTGCTTTTACAAGGAATGAAGATTTAGCAATTGATGGGGAAACGCTGGAGATAACCAATTCCCACATTTACCTTGGGCAGCAGATATCAATCGAGGATCAAATTAATGAAGGAATTAATTGCTGGAAGAACCAGTGAAATTTTTAAGAGCAATGTTCTACTATGTCTTAAAAGAAAAGTGTTTAATCAATGCATCCTTCCAATGCTTACGTACGGAGCAGAGACGTGAACCTTAACTAAAAGAGACATGCAAAGACTGCAGACAACTGAAAGAAGCATAGACAGATGAATGTTTGGTGTAAACAAGAAAGATAAAAAGAGGAACTCGTGGATAAGGAAAATGACAAGAGTGGAAGACTTCATGATCTGGGTAAAATCCCTGAAATAGTAATGTGCTGGACATTTGCCAAGAAAACGGACTACCGATGAACAACCGAAATTTTAGATTGGATTCCAAGGGACAGGAAAAGACCCAGAAGACGACCACATGGGAGATGGGTGGATGGAGAAGACTGGCCCAAGATAGTCCACTGTTGAGAAAGCTTGGGTAGACCTTCATCCAGCAGTAGATTGATAATGATTGACAAATGATGATGATGATAAATTCGAATTAATTTATAGTTCAAAGCAGATTTTTCCGGAACAAGTCCGGATTGGGTGTAATTATGTGTCGGCCGGGTCCGGGTCGGGTACAGGTCCAAAATTTTTGACCCGTTTCCAACTCTGGTTTTTAGGTTACAGGTTCTGGTCGTGGGTGGCTAAGTGGTTAGAGCAAATGCCCTCCGACAAGATGGTCGCAGGATGGATCCCTGTAGACTGTGCTGCGCTGAATTACCGAACATCCGCTGCCACCGGGACATTGGAATCTTCGCTACACACACAAAAAAAAGCCTTCTGATTCTCCCAGCTGAGCGCTGGTTATTATGCCAAGTCTGGTACTCCCAAATTTGTCGATTCGTACCCTTAATCTGGCACTCCTACTCCTCTTATCCGTCTATCCTTTATTGTTGTTATACTCAATCTAATATAATTCGCAACTCAAAAGTCCTATGAGACATAGCCAGTTGCGTCTAAACCTTCCTTCTGGGTGTAAACCCTACGAGAAATTGCTGGATGCGAGAGGGCGCGATTTCTTCACCATTCCTGAAATCAGTGACCCTAAATAAGGGTGGGAAATACCTCAGATGCTTGTGAGATCGTTAACCTCAATGAAAGGGGAGTGAAAGAGATGTGACGTATTCTGGAAAAGATGAAATGAAATTTCTTTTCTTTTTTTTTATCCTTTGATCTTTTTCTTTTACACCATACTTCTAATTATGCGCGAAATGTGGATGCTCATGCTCAGAAGACGAATATTGCGTAGTGATTTCATTGCACATAACCTGTTTAGTAGAACATAATTGAAACGGATAACTGAAGTGGAGTTTAGCACGAATAATTCAAGTGCCAACTGCCAGCGTCATCGTCAGGCGCGTACTGATAGCCCACGCGACCCCCCCCGCGTTGCGAGGGAGGAAGGCTCACGGCTAAGAGGGCTTCTAGCCTCAGGAAAAACAATTTACAGAATCTTTTGCGGAAACTTCATATGGACAAAGAAACGGCAGCTTTGAAAGAAGTATTAAAAAGAAACGTAATTTTCGGAAGATTTTTTTCGCGGTTAAAATTAATGAAAACTGGATGACCGGAAAGCAGTTATTTCAGAAGCCCCTTTTCACAGTCATAGCAATAATTCCTATACATGCATATCAAGAAGGGAATTTGAAAGAAATATCAGTTCAATGAATGAAAAGTTTTTACCAATGAGGATAAGGTGTAATACATAACACAATTGTTCGCACGTAACTACGCATACTTTAGAATATATGAACTGAAAGGTGTTATTTGCGAGAAGCAGAGACTTGTGGAATTTTTATTTTTATAAGAGTCAAGAGAAAATTTTTTACTATGTACAAGAACTTGTAGCATTATGTTAAGTGTTTTTTTATTCAGTAGAGTAAATAATTTAAGTAGTTTTACATTTTTTTGTGCAATTCTTAACTGTTACTTATTTACCTATCTACTTACGTTCTGTATTTTTGTACAAATCGGAAAAGGTTATTAGATACTATCACATGAAAGTTATGTGTTTTGTATGTGTGATCGTGAAACATTTCAAAGAGGCTGGCTTTAGTTGTCTAGAAGAATAAAATTTTTTTTGTGATATATTCAACTTTGGCGCAACTGTTTTGTAGAACTTTCTATTATTAATAGTATAAAATTAGGGCCGTCCCGGTGTCGTAGTGGTCTAAGCGATGGCTTATGACCATTCGTCCGTGAAGGGTCCGGGTTCGAATCCCGGTGAAGTATGGATGCTGTTGTGTTTGTCTTACGGCACTGGCTCTCTCTTCCTTCCAGTGGTCCTAAGTTAGGGACGGACGACTGCTTATAGTCCATTGAATTGCTCACGGTGGTCGTTAAACCTTCAATTAAATAAATTAGGGCAACTATTTCAATTACAACGTGCAAATTAGTGTTACACGCAGTAAAGGGTGCAATAATTTTGGTTTTGCGCAAAATACCTGTAGATTCCAAAGAATTTTATTTATTAAAATGCCTATAAAGCCTAATAAATAATATGGAATTAAAAATTCAAGTAATTGAGGGCTCATAGATTTTCGCAAAAGGGCCTTGATGAGATTTTTTGCGAGGCCCTCCGCCCCGAGACTTTCCGGGGTCATCCATCGCCCAACTCAAATCATTTTTTGAACCAAAGTTCAGATTTCCAGGCTGGCTGTCCAAACTATGCACAGTTTAGAAAAACCTCATGTGAAAATCAATGCGGCTGATAAAATGAATCCAATGAAATGGCTGTACGAGTAAATCGATATATCAGGGGGATAAAAAAAGGAAACAAAAAACTCAGGCGGATGGAAACGTGTTTACTCTCAATAATTTTCGATCTAATACTGCGTCGAAGGATAAAAATAGCTAAAAAATTAATTTACTTTCATGTTTTCTTTCTCATTATTAAATACCGGGTTTTTCATCTTTCCGTTCTTATTTCGGTGGATCTTTGTTTGAAATGTGAACTAAAAATGCTAATCAAAAAGTCTTTGTCAACTTGTTTTATTTGACAAATTGCATATTGTTACGAACATTCCAGGACACAAATGCAACGTTCATCTTCAGTGTGCTTTTAATGATTTTTTCTGGGGGATGGCAACACTGGACCTATGGCATTTGAGCATATTTCCCCTTATACACCTTTTGATTTCTTTCTTTACTTTGGGGGGGTAGGTTGGGGGGTTTAACGACCCTAGTGTGACCTAACGTTGTAAGGAGTTCTCCGTCTCTAATTTAGGGTCGGTGGTTCCAGGGAATGGACAAAACCAGCGCTGGAAATCAAACACACTCACTACCCATGCTTCAAGCAGGATTAGAACCCTCGTCTTTGCCTATTCGTCCACCAGATGTGTTCGTGTTCGCTCCTGTCACTCAACGAGATGTTGTCTGATTTTTGTGGTCCTTGAATTTTAAAAGCCGGAGAAAAAACATATGCATCGGTTGATTTAAAAAAAATAAATAAATGAAAATCAAAATTGAAGTATTGCTGCTCTTATATTTATTTATTGTTTTGAATGAAATTTTATGGACTTTCGTTATTTGTAGGTTTTTACTGTAAACACATGTTCAAGGGATTACAAAAATTGAACAAACCGAGTTGCAGTAAGCGACTTCAAGTCCAAATTCAAAAGGAGAGCTTGCCAGAAGCAAAAAAAAAAAAAAAAAAAAATCCTGTATTATTTCTGCAGAAACCAGGAAGAGTTAGTTACGAATCAGACAGCTGAGGAAGTATTTGTGACCTTGATGTTGCAGACATGGGTTCACTGCTACTGGCGTCGCCATGAAAGCGTATCTGTCACGTGTGTATCAGAAAAGGAAAAAAAAAAAAAAAAAAAACGAACTTCGCTTACTAAGACATTTTTATTTCAGCTGTTAACAGAAGCTCTTAGGTGGAATCCAACCCGAGACCCGAGGTGCTGAATCCACGTTAGAAAGGTAACGTAGTTTGCCCGCAAACTCTATAAAGAGTTCTCTAGATGAGTGTTTCCCAAACGCTGGTCCACGGACCGGTAACGATCCGCAAGAAACGAGTGAATTTAGTTATTTATTTTTCTTTTGAATTGAAAGGGAGTCAAAGTAAGAGGAAATCTAGATCTAAATTTTTTGAACACCTGTCCCGGAAGGTTAAAGGAAGTTTGATAGCTAATTTCTTGGATCTGAACTCCTGCAGGCTAACTCAACAGGGAAAGGAAAACTTCGTTGAACTTCCTTGTGATGCCAACGATATTCAGATCCAAATCTCTCTGGTAATGTCCTAATACAGAGAACCTTTAAAATCCACCGGTACATGCAGCTGAACTTCGCGGCGTAAAGCGCTCGCGAGCTCGGCATCTCACGTCGAGGACGACCGTCGACTCTCGTAGCCTTAAGGGAACCGTAAACAAATTGCAAATGTAACAATCACCTAGGAAACGAAGACTTGATTCTCTTAAGGGACCATCTACAAATGGAAATGTGACTTACTAGAGCCATACGAAAACACGTTCCTTAACAAGTAAGTAACGATTTGCCCGCAGATGGTCTCTTTATACTCAGAACGAATCACCCACGAAATACGATACAGAATTACGTTCTATCCGTCCGCCGTCTGTCCGTCCGTCCCGAAGAATAAAAACAAATATTTCCTCCCAGAAACAACCGATTTGCACGGAAACGGTCTCTTTCTACTCAGAGACCCCTCACACCTATCAGATATGATAGAAAATTACGTTCCATTCGTCCGCCTGGAAGTATAAAAGCACGTAAACCCCACCGAGAAACAACAGATTTACACGGAAATGATTTCTTTCTACTCAGGGACGAACCACACCTATCAGATACGACAGAAAATTACGTTCCATCCGTATATTATTCTATATTTCATATTTATTGCAGTAAAAAAAATCAAAATATACAAATTTCATCTTACAGCTTATCCCAGGGAGCTCCAGAAGCAGTGAAATAAAAACTTTTCGTTAAATACTTTCTGATTTCATCCGCAATTTTCTCAACCCGTTTTCTTGCCCTTGTTCCCTACATGGACACGCAGATATTTATTTTTCTGCGCTGCATTTCTGTTAATTTTTATACACCGCGTTTCCTTAAATGTAAAATTTCAAGTGCTAAATCGCGTGAAAAAGAGGTGCTTGTGAGAGAAGCCCTGTAAGCACTCTATTCCTAATGACCTTTTGAATGTTTACAACTATTTAATTCGTCCTTTTTTTTTTGCATGGAAAAGGATGATTCTGCCATTTAACTAACATTTCGTTTTCTTTTTTATTATTTACGCCTACACTATCGTGACGAATTCCTTAGCCACGAATTTCAATGATAAAAAGGTATTAAGAAAATAATTGAGTTTATTGCGCAGGAAATTATTCTAAGGCAAAGTTTAATGGGAGTAATGTATTAATAAAGAGGCTCTTGGCTTAGGCTTCGTACGCAATTAAAAAAATGGAAATTCTCGTGAAATCATCTGGAAGTTTTTCCTTATTTATTTGTTTTGATGCTACTGCTATTGGCAGAATACCTTGAAAGTCTACCATTATTGCGAAGAGAAACTGACGGCACAATACCGAAATATTTTTGGAAGCTCTTTTGAAAAAAATAAATAAAAATAAATACAGGGTTGGACAGAATAATATGAACACCATGTTCAGAGACGTAACTTTTAATACAGCTGCGTACGTTGCAATACGCAAAGGTATCCACCACTTCTTGCTTGTAATAGCTTTGCTTAGAACCTCTTTTTTTTTCTTTTTTGGATTGAAGCTTTAACGACCACCGTGAACAACTCAATGTGCTATAAGCAGTCGCCAGTCTCTAATTTAGGGTCTCTGGTTCCAGGGAAGGAAGAGAGCCAGTGCCGTAAGACAAACACACCATCCATGCCTCAGCGGCATTCGAACCCAGACCCTTCACGGACAAATAAATGATCATAAGCCAGCGCTTAGAACCACAAGGTCCTGTTTAGGTGCATTTAAAGTGTCCTGTTGGCAAAGATTCTTTCAGGGTGACGACGAAATGAGCGACCTAATGGACTTCGAAAGAGGGCTAATTGTTGGTGGCCGGCTAGTTGGTGCCTCCGTGACAATAGTCGCTAGGGTAGCGGAGTATCCAGAGCTACTGTGTGTAGCTTCGTGACAACATACCGTGTTCGTGGCGAAACCTCGTCTGCGAAACACAAGAGCGGCCGAAAAAGGACCCTGACTGATAGAGACAGGAGAGCATTAAAGAAGATCTGCATCTCCAGACTCCAGTATCAACGAAAACAGTGCGCAGAGAACTGCATAAACAAGACATTTATGGCAGAGCTCGTATTGCAAACCCTCTGCTGACCCAGGTGAATACAAAATAACGGCGACGGCAATGGTGCCAGGAGCATACAACGTGGATTGCCGATGCACGGAAGCCTGTAATGTGGTTGTATGAATCCATATTCAGACTATTCCCCACCACAGGACGTGCTTACCTGTGAAGAACACCGTGAAAAGCTTACAGCCCAGACTGTCTGCTCCCAACAGTGCAGCATGGTGTTGGTACTATCATGCTCTGGGCGGTCATAGCGTGCTTTTCAGCAGGTCCTCTGATCTCTTTGAAAGGAAGGATGACTGGCAGTCCGTATGAAACCATTTTGGCCGACCAAGTCCATCTAATGGTTCAGACATTGTTTCCTGCAGGGAATGCCATCTATCAAGATGATAACGCTCCAATGCACAGAGATCGGATCATCCAATCATGCTTTCAGGAACACGAGGACGAACTTTTACACCTTCCTTGGCCTCCCCAATCACCAGACTTAAACATCATCGAACCACTGTGGTCTGTGTTGGAAAACAGAGTAAGATTCAATTATCGTCCTCCTGCATCACTCAAGGACCTGGAGCATTTTCTGCAAGAAGAATGGTGTAACATCCCAATAACCACCATACAGGATTTGTATGCGTCCATTCTAAGGAGGATTCAGGCGGTTTTGAATGCCAAAGGTGCACCCCAACCTTATCAGGTACGTAAAACCTTCTTTTCCTAGGTGCTCACATTATTCTGTTAAACCCCTGTACCGACTTATACAGTGGCGTGCCCGAGGGAGGGGGTGTGAACCCATCAAAATTTTGGAACATCGATATTTCAAAAACGTGAATTTAAAAAGTAAAGCTTTGATAGTATTTATAATTGTTTTAATTTCTCATGGCAACAATTAAACGTGTTTTCCCCATCAAGACAAGGAAGTGGCAAGGAGACAAGGACCAGAATTATTATAGACAAGAACCAGAACTATTATAGACAGGGACCAGAATTATTATAGACAAGGACCAGAATGTCCCATTTATAATGAAAAGCCAATACATGGGTAATACTGAAAGTTTCTGTGGCGAAGAGGCAATGCCAAATTCGAGTTCCATGACTTATTTCAGATTACTCCAAAGCACGCTGAAAAGCAAGGAGTTTTGATTAAAATACCAAGAATCACATGAAAACAAAACTTACCCTGTGATATAAACACAGAAAACCCAGAAGGCATCAGGATTTCAGTTTATGTACCATTTTCAGACATGTTTATTAGTGTTTTGGAAAATAGATTTCACGGCACTTTTTTTTCACTTCTTTTCTATGCGGTGTTTTCTCTCTCAGTGGTACACAATCTAATTTTTTACTAGAAAACTATTGATTTGACAATTTAAAATACACCTTTAGGGTACTAAGTTGGGGAGTTGCTCATTTCTGCCGAAAATTCAGCGTCATCTCGTATTCAGTTCGTGCGATTAAGTTTAGATAGAATTTGAATATTATGTGAATTTCGGTATTTTTTTTAAATTCCTAAGCTCATGCAGATATTAATATTTTTAGAACCCTAGGTAGAAGCCAAATTAATATGATTCAACTACGTGCAGAAATGATTTCTAGAATCCAGTACCAGATATGATTGAATACTGGAATACAAATTATCCTTCGATATCTGCTGAACAGTTGAAGGCATTCGGTAACACTTTTTGGGGACGCAGGTGATTTTTGTCTGACCGCTTTCTTCTGCAGTTCCTCCGTCCATCTGTTAGAATTTGGTGATGCCGCAAATATCGGAATCGGAAAGAACCTTTTCCAGCTGAGATATCTTTGAAAATCTCTACTAAACCCGCAGCAAGGCAAACCTCACTATGCAATGGAAGGTGTCAAGTGTTGTACTTCCACTGCATGATATACACAGCCGTATCAGAATAATATTATCACCACCGAAATCACAGTGAACCCGCCCAGACGCGTCACAGAGTGCACGTGACAAGGTCGACCACACAGAGATATAAGCAGCCGGCCAGGACAGATGAGCCATAGTGCGTAACGTGAGCACAATGGGCAGAGGAAGTGGTTTGACGGGCGTTCAAAAAGGAATGATCATCGGCTACCGCGCCAAGGGTGAAAGCATCTCAGAAACACCAGACTTTGTGGGCTATTCGCGAGATGCTGTAGTAAGAGTGTACCAAAAATGGACCGCTAACACACAGAGTACTTCCCGACGTCATAATTGGGGAGCCCCAAAGGCCATGGACCCCAGAGGAGAACGTCGCCTCTGTCGACTGGTAAAGGGAAACCGAAGTGCAACAGTGCAGCAATTGACTTCAGGGTGCCCAGGCGCATGGGTCTCCGAAGTCGAAGCTACGTCTCCGAAGTCGAAGCTAACCCAGGCTCATCGGCAACGACAGTTCGCATAGGACTATCGTCATTGGACAGCGGAAAAGTGGAAAAAGGTTGCCTTCTCCGACGAATCGAGGTTTCTACTATACAGAAGTGACGGGCGGTTGCGGATATAGATTCAGACACACGCGAACCAACACCCGGACACGCTTGTCGGTCAAATACAGGCCTGCGGTGGCAGTTGGCATGTCTGGGGGATGTTTTACTGGTATGACAAGGGTCAACTGGATGGGTCCCTGAACGTCAATGGCTACCTGTCCATCCTCGCTGACCACATGCGTCCCTTCATATTGGATCTTTACCCTGGTGGTGATGGTGTCTACCAACAGATACAATGCGCCGTGCCACGTCGCTAAGGGAGTTTGTGACTGGTTCCAGGAACACGACAGCGATGTCTCCGTTCTCCTTTGGCCGGCGAAATCGCCCGACCTCAATCCCATAGAGCAGGGTCGATGTGCCGACCCACAAGCACGTCATCTCTGGGTCCTTCGTGCTATGCCGTAGTCCAAATGGGCACGTGTGTCTCAGGCAACCTTCCACGGCCTCATTGCGTCCATGCCACGCCGTCTCGCCGCTGCCATCCAGGCCAAGGGTGATTATTCCCATTATTAAGTATAATATGACCACCTATAGGTGGTCATATTATTCTGATCATAGTTGGAAACGGGTCAAAAATTTCGGACCCGGACGCCCATAACTGGACCTGAACCGGACCCGTAACTGACCCAGACAAATCTGCTTTGAACTCTAAATTCGAAACTCAATTTATATATATATTCATCCCAATAACTGCTTGATATTTAAAAACTGAAATCCTTTAATAATAAAATTTGGTTACTTGCTAAATTATAGTGCCATTTTTAGTGCCACTATTTTGCGTAATCCAGAAGTAATGGCTCACTATGACCGTGACCACGGAGTATATTACAAATGGGAATCATTATTTACGATTACACAAATGTATTTTTTTAAATGTATTTCGATTTTTCACTATTTCCACGCTTTGATGGAGGTGCGCATAGCCTACTTTCATATGGTCTGTTAGATTTTTGGTTCCGTAATCTTTTATTACACCGTCGACATCATTCTTTGTAGTTATACACTTTCCACATTTTGAACAATAAGCAAGAGCAAACAACACAGAATTATTCACCGGTTCCTTAATGAGACGAAACTATTTCCAGCATTCACTCTTCCCCTTGTGGTTTTCAACAAGCACGTATTTGTTGGCCTAGACGCCTTTCTCAACCTCCTTAATATAAAATCTATCCATATTAACAAATAAGGAGTTAATTTCGACATGACATGTCATGGGAACGGGATGTTAGTACATCAATCGAAAACCTCTGAATTCTCAATGTAAAAGATGCGATGTGAAAAGTAACTCTTAGTCATACAGTGAACTTTGCACGGAAAGAGTGAATCAGCTGAGAAGCAGGTGAATGGCGTTTGTCTGTACCTTGCCCAGGACAATCGCACTGTAAAAGAACGCAAAGGAAATATCTTTTCACGATATGTTGTCGGTATGTCTGATGTCTGTCGGTGGAAATTAAGAAAGAGACGGCAATATTTTTGCATGGTAAATAATTATTTCACTCCGTGGGCACCAGTATCCACTACAGAATTCCACAACGCTCATTTTTTTTTTTTTTTGAACATACTTTTCTCTTTTCAAAAATAAAACGGGAGTAAAACCAGGTCAAAATCGGGTCAGGAACACCTTGACCCGACTCGTTGGACCCGCAAGGAATTATTGACCCATTGACCCGTGACCCGTTTCCAACTCTGATTCTGATACGACTGTGTAGTTCCAGTCTAAAACCTCATATTTGAGCTTGAGAACTGTGACTTCAAAAGTACATAGATATTCAAAATGTTGTGCGTACGCACATTAAAAAATTGGAGATATAAGTTTCGGTCATGTTTCGTAGAAAATAAAGCCATTCGCGTTTTGGTGACGTCACTGTCACTTCTGTCGGCCCGTCATGCGCGTTAGAGAGGCCATACGAGGAGGATATTAAACTACGGGTGGAAGAGGAGATATATTAGTGGGAGGCTAATTGGAGAGTTAAATGGTGTAGGAGTCATCAAGCGTTCCTACCCTTTTTTCAGAGGGAGAAATCACTGATAGAACTATCAGCTGGAAGTTCCCTTCTGTTCTGCCTCCCTCAGTGTTTGTGGGGCAGCTTCCGAGAAATCGTAGTCCATTTTAAGGAAGAAATATTGAAAAGCAATATATATCTTTTCGGTGACACTTGCTACACTATTAAAAATAAGTGGTGTGAATTCACGGAAAATAACGCGTGGCAGAGTTGCCGGTAAATGTCCGCCTTTTAACGAAATTTCCGTTTTAAAAGTTTGATTTTTTTCTAACCAGTATTTTGACAGAATTTCCATTATTTCAGAAAAATCTGTTTTGTGTTTTTCCGTATTTTTCGTTTATTTCAGAAAAATCTGTTTTGAGTTTCTCCGTGTTTTTACTGAAATTTCGCAAAGTTCCTTTCCCGTAGTATTAAGTTAAAGAGCCCTTCCTTATTCGTCGCTTGGGGGATTTGAGCCAACGGTCTTCTGAACGTGCAGCTTTCGTCTTACCGCTGAGCCCCGAAACTCCCCTTCAGACTTCACAAGTGTAAGGTACAACTCTAATTACTCCGTGGTGAATTTTTTTTTTTTTCGTTATTAATGCGGGTGAATTAGTGATTTTATTTTCTGTTGGAGCTTATTATCTTTTGAATACGTTTGTTATAATTTTATTTTTTTCTGTACGACGTCTTATTAGCTTGTAGAAATAGCGCATTCTTTCGCCGTGATTTTTCGAAGTAATAGAATGCTTTGGAACTCGAGTTCTTTTAAAACTGACAATGACTTTCATTATCTCTAGGAAAAAGTAAAATGTACTGCTTTATAGAATTATTTCACAAAATTCCTAAATATATAATTTACTTTTGATAGTTTATCAGCTTTTGCCTTATGGGGTCTATAGACTGATAAATAGACACCATACAATGAATTTAATAGTTAATCAAACGGAATGTATTACGCGAATCGTTCCTATTAACGGAATTTTTCCGTTGTATGAAAAGGGAGAACAGAATTTTCCGTTAATATACAAAAGGAATAGCGAAAAGTTTTCTGGAAATTCAGAATTTTCCTGGCGTACGAAAAATCCGTGAGGTTCAGGTTTTCCCCCTCATTTCACGAAAAAGGTTGTATCGGAAATACGCTTCGTTAATTTACGAAAGGAATAACGGAAAGTGGCTCCTGAATTTCTGAATTTTTTTTTATATAGTGTAGTTTCCTCTCCGTAACTAGGTAAAGTTTGCTCTGAGTATAGCTGAAATCCGATTGTTTTGTTATGAATATCTCAGAATAGGCAAATGCCTGTTGAATGCTTAACCTGTTCTTTCTCTTCTCTTAGACAACACCGCTTTACCGTTTCATAATTCCAAATGTAACGTTTCTTCTGTCTGTGTTCGAGCTTCAGAATGCAGTTCCATGATACATTTCGTTACAGACCAGACAGTTTCGGTATTGCATGGCATCTTCGCGCTTGGACAAAACCGTAAACACATCTGTTTCAAACCAATGCCTGCACACATACACACACACACACACTCTCTCTCTCTCTCTCTCTCTCTCTCTGTTTAAGAACACACCGAAAGAAATAATTTCTTCGGCTAAATTTACGATATTGTGTAACGAATATTCTAATTTGACTTTCCTTTTTAATTTCTGCATCTATGTAAATTTAATTTGTTCTTCTATAACGAAGTAAATTTCTCCGTCATTTTTATCCGCGCCAGGATTCGAACCCGGGTCCCCTCATTCCGGAATAAGTTGCTCTACCAATTGAACTACGCGGACGTTTTATTCTGCTTCCTATCTGCCTTTATGTCGTGTGCGTCCTTCTGGCAGGTACGTCACATCTCCTGGTACGTTACACTTCTTAAGCATTTTACACACTTAACGTTTACATTTTCTCTTTCGCCCGAATGTTTTTGGCAACGGCATTGAAGTCGGAGATTGGAAGACGTAAGCTAAAAAAAGCAGAGATAAGAACGAGGTTCACGCTGCTTGCTCAGGCTGACTTTCGTTAGGTTGGATTACGAACTGAGTTGGAGTGGTTAGTTTGATGTTGCTGTTTAATTGTTTTTCTTTGTTTATCACGTTTGTTTGATCGTCAAAAGTTATTTTTCAAGTTAATGTGATTTGGAAATCATTGAATGTTACGATAGCTATTGAAGACCTAAGCTGCTGGAGCGTTTTCGTTGTGATTCAGCTGCATACCTGAGATGGAATAAAAATATAGAATTGTAAGTACTCGTACATTGTTTTTCACTGAATCGCTAGACGTATTTTGAAAGCGACATTCACTGCGTTCAATGAAGGACATTAAAGTTTTAAGTTTTCCCACGAGTTTCAACAAAAATGAACCAGTTAGGATATTTAATCAAGTTTCGCGTAACATATTGTTCTAGACAGACGACATTTCATATATAAATTTGGTGCTTAAAGCCAAAGGACACTCTAAGTGGAAGGCGAAATCTTTATTTAGTTAGTGAGTATTTTCTCCGATTTTATCTGAAAATTATTTTAGTCACATCTCTCTTATTTGGATGAAGTTCTTAAGGATTAGTTTCGTTTGGTAGCTATAAGACTTAAATCCTGAGTGGTGGGATTGTGAATCTTCAGATTACGAAGTAAACTCTTGGTATTCAGAAATTTGTGCGATTCAGTTCGGTCTTTCTTTACGAAGACTCACCGTCTTATGTTTCTTTTAAGTCGCATTCTGTGTAATCCTTTGCAATAAAACCCGGTGGACAGATATTCCCCCCCCACCCAGGACATTTGAAAGTTTCAGTTTTTAAACTCTTAGATTTTAATTGCATAAAATAAAAAAGAAGAAGTTGCTCTTAGATTATATAATTTACGCAAATTCAACGCCATCATGTTTAAAAAAACAAAAAAAACAACAACAATAACATTTTTTAATTCCCGAATAATTCCCTAATACAGTCACAATGGAAAAATAAAGTAGGCTCTATGATTTAATATGTAGATGCACAAAAACTAAGAACACACGAACGTATCACGAAATGTTTATCGTCGATTTAACATAAAAAACGCTTGTCTTCCTAAAGCCACAATTTGTTCAAACTAACAATACAGCTGGTGCTGATACCTCTAACAAGTTATTAAAATATGCCTTCTTAATTTATTTACTGCTCCTGAAGATGCGGAGAGAAAAAGAAAAGCGAAAAAATGGGGGATATGCACGAGAATTTTTATTTGTGGAGTAATTTTCACTTATTAAGACTTTTATGTCTTAAACACAGAGTTTTATGATTCGCTAAATTTGGTAATTACGCGCTAATAACAGGATAATGAAATTCAAAGGAGGTACTATCGATGTTATTGAATTTAGAGAATCAAAAAATATGTGACCAGTTAAGAAATAATCAACGACTCAGTTGTGTTTTGGAACCAGCAGGATTTCGGATCGTATAGTGCTGAATCCGCTGCAACGGAAATCGCATACAGACAGCACTGTGACATTAGGAGCTTGAAGACGATAAGCTCATCTTTCATCAAAAATTGGAATATTACCAGTTTGCAAAATGTGTGTCGCTTCTAAATGAGGATCTTGAATGTGAATGAAGTTTCTTCGAGACGTTCAAATTACAAAGTTCCCTAACTTCTTTTTACACGAGCAAGTTGATTTTATTGGCACTGTTTTAAAATGTTCGCTAGCTTGTTCTGAGTTTTCCCAAAAAGATAGCAATAAGGTGCACAGCTAGTGTTAACACTAACCGTCAAACTAGCTGTAAAGTGTTTCACATTTTGGAACAAACTTCCTCTCTTTTCACGTCTTCGTGAAATTCAAACCCTCTGTCTTTCTCTTCAGGCGGCGATTTCGAAGCCATATCCTCCTGCTCCGGAGCCGAATGCTTTCCCAATTAAGCTACGCCTACAAATACCTATCGCTGCTACTTGCCGTCTTGACATGTGCGTCACCTCTGTACTTCGTCACATACTCTCCCCTTTCAGAAAGGGCTGGGACGGAATTATAGATTTGCGGTTCAGCCGCAAGCCATGCTTGAAACAACTCTCTGTAGAAGAAGGGATTCCTGTATAATTCCAGACGATGTGTAGAAAAAACATCACACGTTTTTCGAAAAACCTAACGGCCAGTAGATCCATTTTACATTCGGGCGCCAATGTGACATTCAAATTTGCGGTGGCGGCACTCGAACCCACATCCTTTTCCTACGACGTCGAATGCTTTTCCAATTAAGCTACGACGGCAATGACATTTCTGCTTATAAGCCTGCAATGGTTTATAAGCAGGAAAGTCGGATCCACGACGCTTCTGCTGTCATCTGCCGTGTACTGGGCTTGACGCAGGTGAAAATGGCGGCTCGACCGGATTACTTGTGCAAATATGAGGTGCGGGTACCTACTGGAATTTCGATACAAAATGTCTGAATTAGAGAAATTCAGCGGTAGTTTCTGGGGAAATTGTGATGAGCAAGCAAAATAGTGTGCAAAGTTTCGTATGGGAAGACTGTACGGAGGACTGAGGAATACAGAAGACAGACGGCAAACGTCTCTCGTGGTAATCGAAGGATTTCCGTGATTCACCTGAAAAGACCAAATGTTAGCAAAACTTGTATTTAAATAAAATTCCTTCAAAAAGACGGCTTTTTACTATTGCTCCTATTGAAGATAGTAGAGATCAACAATCTCTATCGGTTGCTATAGCATCATCACGTGACCCTACTCTGAGAATTTTCGCATTTCGTTTTTGGGGGCACGGCGCGGCAATATTTGCTTTATTCAGTTACTACTAATTGACTGAGCTTTTCAACAGTGATGTAATTTATTCGTGAGGCAACAATCACAAGGAACGGCATAGTCGCGTCTGAGAAGTTAATACACGGGAATGAGGATTTTTTTTCCTTTGTTTATATTTTTTGAGTTTAAAGACCCCGTAAGCATCCACATTGGGAGCATTCACCAACCTAATGCAGGAAAATTGGTCAACGCAAGGGAGATAATCAGTTCCGTAAGACCAAGTACAACATTCATGTCTCACCCCCGAATGCGAATTAAAACCCAGGCGTATGAAGCGAAAAATGAATCGGCAATCTAGACAACCAGAGCGTAGTTGTAAACAGCTAACGGACACACTGATTCATGTTTGGGGAATTTCTTTTAAAGATAACACACACACACACACACACACACACACACACAATGCACTTTCGAAGTTTCTGATTAGAATGGTGCAGCACGAAATAGTTAAAGACAGTAACTAACAAAAGTAATGTTTTTATTAAATTACTATTATTGATTTTTATTTTATGTTTTATTACTGTTAAAATAACCTGATGAACTTAATTTATCAAGTAGACTCACGAGAAATACCCCTAAACCAAAAACACTGTCTGGTTTATTTTTGTAATTTCTGCACAGGCCTTCTAAGAGATTGAGAAGCCTGGACAACTTTCATTTTTTGAGATATATTAAAAACTGAAGATAATGTCGAATGCCTAAATTTGAAGCCCTGGGCTAAGTGGCCGTCCTACTTTCTCCTTTCCCGTGATATCTCCTATTTCTGGAATAAACTTTTTTACACCAGTAAAAAAGGAACGACCAAAAACAGTAGACTTTTAGGCGTAAGGCATACTTACATAGCCGAGCTTTCAGCTTCGACAGCTAGGCTTTCTCAAGGACACCACAAAATTCAGAACTGTAACTTCCACCTTCCACAGAGAGGCTTTCTCAAGGCTACTACACAGTTCAAAGCTATAGCTTTCACCTTCCAAAGGGAGGCTTTCTCAAGACTACTATACAGTCACCTTCAACAGAAAGGCTTTCTCAAGGCTACCACACGATTCAGAACTATAACTTTCAGCTTTCACAAGGAGGCTTGCTTATGGCTACCACACAGTTATAGCTTTTCACCTTCCACAGAGAGTCCTGCTCAAGGCTACCATACAGTTACAGGCTTCACCTTCTACCGGAAGGCTTTCTCAAGGCGACTTACTGCAGAGTTCAGAGATATAGCTGTCATCTTCCACAGAGAGGCTTTCACCTTCCACAGGAAGGCTTCCTTAAAGCTATCCCACAGTTAAGAGCTACAGTACATCTCTGAACTGTCTTATAACCTTGAGAAAGCCTCTCTGTAGAAGGTGAAAGCTAAGATGGGTAAATATGTCACACGTCTACTAATGGATACATTAAAGTCTGCTGTTTTTGGTAGCTCTTTTTGGCTGATTATTTTTGGTATAGCAATTTTAAGTTCTGAGTTTTTACGTCATTTTATAACAAATATGTATTTGTCAGAAGTTTGATGATGGTGGCTTCTTGATTCTGAATCTACACACAAAAATTTAGCTCCTCAAATCTTCCTAAATTTGTTAGATGATAACCTTTTTCTGATAAACATAATGATTGTTTTTATCTAATGTATTAGTAGAAAGCTGTAAGAAATGTAACTTCGGATCCTCAAAGTATGACTACTTCCTAGAACACTCCAGTGAAACTAATGCCGAATCAGTTTTTGGTGCCACTACGAATATCTCCAAGAAGAAAAGAAAAGCCCGTCTCATTAACGCTTGTGAATAGAGTTTTATCTTCGAACTTCATTTATTTATCTACATGTTCGCATTAGATGAATGTCACATCCAGTTTCACTCTTCGTTTCATTCTTTGCTTTATGTGGTGTTTTTTCAGTGACAAGTTAAGCTCAAAATAAGATTCAGGAAAACGGAATGGAGAAATAAAAAGACAATATACTTTTGAAATCTCAGAAAAAATGCTAAAAATTTGCATGAAACATATAAAAACTTCTGGTACATTTGAGGTTATATTTAAAAAACTGTAACCCTCTGGCCTTTCGCATTATCCGAAGAATTCAGTAGTAATAGAGGGTAGTGCTGTAAAAATAATACGAAGAATCTGCTTCAGAGAGGAAAGTCTAAGCAGATTTTGAAATTTGTACCATGAAAAATTCCCTATATTATTCTGTAGAAAATTCACTAGAATTAGTTGCATTTTTTTTTCAATGAACGTATAGTAGTTTCGAAGGAATGGACAAGAATTTTATTGAAAAGATGCTTCTGAAATGTAGTGTGCTGTACGAAAGAGTAGGAAAATATATCTAGAGAGGATTCAAAATTTTATATAAACAAGACTACTTCGTCTAATTTCGTATAAAGTGAGAATATTATTTTTTATTAATAGATGAGTAAGAAGACGCCTTTTCATATCTTTCATAAATTTACAAAAAAAAAAGCACTAGAATTCTTCCACTCTTTTTTAAGTGTTCAGTCAGTGAAAGAGAATAATCGTATTTTTATTTTCCTAAAAGTTGCCAGCGGCACTTTATTAAATCTCTAGAACAACGATGTTAATAGCAGATATATCATAATAGGGAAGAGGAGTAAGTAACTAATAGAGTAGTAAGTTTATTTCAATACTACATTGGTGAGGTACGTATACATTATAGCATAAATTTAGCGGAGTTACATTCTTTGTGGATACTGAAGATCAGTAAAATCGCCATCACGTTATGGAAAAATTTGAGACAGCTCCAAATGCTGGAGGTATATAGTAGCAGTGTGTGTGTGTGTGTGTGTGAGTATGTGTGTGTGTGTGTGTGTGTGTGTGTGTGTTTGTGTGTGTGTGTGTTTACACTTTCTTGCAAAAGTTAAGGACGAAAGTAATTTTCTTTACCAGCTCGTTAAGTTTCTACGTTAACCAGTGACTAATTTTGAATACACCGAGGACATAAATAACCGCAGGTCCTTTTTTTCCGGAAATAACCTTTTCTGATGAACACAATCCTTGTTTTTATCTAATTTGCAATTAAAAAGCCATAAGAAATATAACCTAATCATACAAATATGCTCTGATGTATGTTGCAAGAGAAGCTGTTTTGCACTGGTGCTCACCATACATGCGGTTTGCGGCCTTAAGACCACTAGAGTAAGGTTTTGTGCGATGTCCCGAAGGCATCATTCACTATAGAAGTGCACGATTAAGTTTTCTATCGCTCAACTAGAAGCAAGACCATTTTAAGGACAAGAAACTGCAAATGTAACTTTGTATATACAACTACTTCCAGTGATTCCTAACCGCCTCTTATTTCATGACACTCTGGTCACTCCCTCTGACAGGAACATTCCATCCGCCAAAGACCAGAACAGGCTTTGTATTATGAATTAGCATGGACTTCCAGTGATTCCTAGTAGCCTCTGATTTCATGACACTGTGGCCACTCCCTCTGCCAGGAACATTCCATCCGCCAAAGACCAGAACAGGCTTTGAATTATGAAGTAGCATAGACTTCCAGTGATTCCTAGCAGCCTCTGATTTCATAACACTCTGGTCACTCCCTCTGCCAGGAACATTCCATCCGCCAAAGACCAGAACAGGCTTTGAATTATGAATTAGCATGGACTTCCAGTGATTCCTAATAGCCTCTGATTTCATAACACTGTGGCCACTCCCTCTGCCAGGAACATTCCATCCGCCAAAGACCAGAACAGGCTTTGAATTATGAAGTAGCATAGACTTCCAGTGATTCCTAGCAGCCTCTGATTTCATAACACTCTGGTCACTCCCTCTGACAGGAACATTCCATCCGCCAAAGACCAGAACAGGCTTTGAATTATGAAGTAGCATGGAGAAATGCATGCTCGGTGTAACTAAGAAAGACAGGAAAAGTATCTCATTGGGGCCGGAAAATGACAAGAGGGACATCATGATCAAAATAAAAGCACTCATGTGGAAATGTACTGGATATATTGAGCGAACTGACCACCGCTAATTCTAGACCAGATAGCAAGAGACAGGAAAAAACCCAGAAGACCACGTGGCTGCTGAGTGGAAAACTTTAAAAGCATGCTGAAGTGGTATGGAAGAGAATTATTCAGGACAGAGAGCTGTGGAAAAGACTTGACGAGACCTTTATCCAGCAGTGGATTGAGAATGGTTGATGATAACATAAAACTATGAACTCTGTGAGACACCGTTTTAACGTTCCTTTTGCCGCTACACCTCAGTGACAATCCTAATTTAGGCGTCAAGCAAGGTGTTCATCCTACTTTGAGTCCAGTAGCACGCTCATCTGATAGCAAAGTTGACGCATCTGAATAGAGACCGGAATACGTGTTGTAGAATTGGGACAAATGCAGCAGTTTTGAGGTATGAGCAAATTAGCAACACATCATCAACTTCCAAAATATCATCAAGGGGAAATGGGAAGTTAGGGCTCCATGTCTAGCCTGATATTTTTCTAGGCAGTCGCATCATTATGTAGTGACGTAACAACTGCTCCAAAACGTAAGAATTACATCCCGATCTATATGTTTGGGAGGTACCTAACGCGTCCCTCCAAAACATGTATGGAAGACATTTCAAGATCTGTGCAATGCGCCAAACATAAAGAATTGTTTCTGAATTCAAGTAAAACCATAGTTGTGTAATTGAATACACGACAGATTGTGTTATACAAAAGATCAAATAATGTTGAAGAAAACGAATACTTGAGATCAAGGAGAAGTAAAGGCGATAGTTATTCAACTGAAGTTTTAGGAAATTTTTGTAAAAAAGTGAGATCTTCTCATCAAAACATGATTGGGGACTACAGACTCAGCTACCTTTCCGAAGCTTCTCACCGATGTAAAATTTGGAACCACATAGAACTCGAGAAGAAGGAAAACATCGCGTTTCACTTGTGTTGTTGGAATTATTTAGGCACAGCATCCTCTTAAGAGTTTTCAACTGTTCCTTAGGGAGTTGTGTGTAAAAGTCGGTATTCGGAATTGAGCTGGTGCTTTTGTAATAACTTTCTTCTGCGTGATGACAATGCCCTCTCGCATGGTACTTTGGCTAGTCGACCGAAATCTTATGGAACGCAGCATGAGCTGCATACATTATCCGTCTCGGCTACCTGAGGCTCATAATCTGAACCGTCTACTTTATTGACCCTAATTGCGTACATTCATGACCTAGATCGACAAGTTCATTGATTCGTACGTGTAGGGAAGGTGCGTTCTTCTACTTTCAGCAAGCATATTATTGGAAGCAGCGATCTGGTGCTAGCATTACTATACGGAGGGATCGCATTGCCAATTGAGGAGCTTTCTCCATTCCAATATATTTAACGTTTACATAACAGTAACATCATGGGATTGATCTATTCTCGCAAACTTTAGGTTTTCATAAGAGCCTCCGTGCTAGGCAACACATTCTGATGCAGCACCATGAAAATCTAACAAAGAAAAAAAAATGCATGTAGACTGATATCGTGATTTCTATTCCTTCTTATTGTTTCGGAGTTTAATAACCAACATAAGCAACGCTAAGGACTTATGTTGGGGCTTCAGCGAGAAAATAAAGTAAACACACCACCCATACCTTATCCGGAACCCGAACCTGGGCTCATCTCGGACGGCTAGTCCGAAATATAGGCCTCTGACTACTCGGCCATCCGACGGCTAATGTGATTTCACTATGGCGTCCTTAGCTTTTGCAAGAGTATGTGAGTGTATGTACAAGGGCTTTTCGCACTGTGCTCGGGGTCCAGTCTCCATTAAACCGAGCAACTTCTAAGGCCGTGCACACATACCCATCAATTGTATAAAGTTTACAAACAATTTTTGCGAATGGTCAAAGGTTACCCCGTTGCATTTCTTTGACTTTTTTCTTTCATTTTTTTTCTAGCTTTCAAGATTTTCAGGAAACGTATGAGTGCCATTAAATTTTTATCTGTCTCAAAAGTTTTTACAGTATTCAGAAACCGCGGTATTTCGTTTGCTTAATAATGCCGTTACTGAGAGAGGCACTTCATTCCACGTTCCAACCATTTAGTGGTCGTTGGGGTGCGCGGTTTTCTATTTGAAATCGCATTAGGGAAGGAGTACGAATTTCAATGAATCACGTCCTGAATTTTATTCAAATACTTATTTTAAACCACTTAGGTATCTCCCTGTTTCAATTGCTCGCGCATATCCGTACCTGTGCACCTGGGGAAGGACTAGTTGACTGTGTGAAAGGAGTCTTTGGTTAGCCGTTATGTAGAATCCAAAATCGAAACTGAGCCGTGAATTTTGTTTAGGCTTAACGCAAAGACCAGTTTCACTAGATCATGACACCCTGTCAAGACAGCAACTGACATATCCAGTTTATATAAGCGCATATTCGAGAACACGGACGATATTTCCAGGGTTGTCTACGGTCAGGATATCAGAAGACAGAACCTTTTTGCAGATAGTCCTTGCAACGAAGCAAGTTTTATTATATAAAGTCTTTCAAACATTCATAGATCACGGATGAAGGTGACAATAACATCTTCTGCTTTGTAAAAAGCTCTTGTGCTGGCATGACGGAATGCATCAGGCTGTTAAATTACAAAAATACCACAGCTTGACTCCCATCTGGTCGTGTCCTGTAATCAAACATCAAGCAGAATCTAAGCAGAGCCTATTTGGCAGAAGAGAAGCACCCAAAGAAAACGCGATGGTATTTGTACATTTGTAATGACTGGCCAAAATCACGTGCTTCTTTATTACCTTCGTGTTCATTGTGGCCTGGAATGTATGACGGAGCAAGTATTTATAAAAGAGACCATCTCCGACCGCCTTCGATACAATAACAGATGCTGTATCATCCCGTTTAGTGCTAACTCCGATCATCTGTCTGGAACATAGCATGGTATTGCGAGTTATTATTTCCGGAGTTTTTCACTATTCATTCCCTAACGGGTGGATTTATAGTTGTTTAACATACAGATGCATTGTAGCTCCGGAGAGAATTCTGTCAAGCGATTGGTAGTATCAGCTAAAGCAGAACATTCTGCGCCTGCTGTCATAAGAAACAATCCTCTTCATAATGCATCTCGCTTGGAGTTGGAAACAACTATACCCGGTGCGGATTAGAATGCTGTCTGGTATGCTGGCGTATTCCGAGGTTTTGTATAAGATACAATTTCATTCGGATAAAGAAGGAGCAATATTTGTTCCTTTCCGGAAACAGATTGCTCAACATCAATCATTTAAATTATCTGACACTAAGCCATATTAGAGCAGTTTTCCTTTTTCATGTAGGAAAACATAATTGATCATGGGGAGATAGAATAGAGGTTTTTCCTTCCGTGATCACTTCTACATAAAAAAGAAAAAGAAAACTGGGAAACATATTTTCCATATCGTTTAGAGCATACATTTTTCAGTTTCTAGTAAAGAATAAATGCATACCACGAATACATTGTAGTAATCGTGAAACAGTTTATCGTGTGATGTCTCTAGATGAGTTCTTGATAACGACTTCTCTGTCTCAGTAGTCAGTGATGATCTCGCTGCCTCGCTCTCTCCGTTTTTCCGTTTAATTAAAGCGTTGTAACATTCCTCTTCTAAGTCTCTATTCAACCCGTTCTAGGGTCACATTTTCAACTCCACGACATGCACTTTTTTCTTAAGCTAGCGATTTTTCTCTTGCCGTGGCTAATGATAATCTCTCTGTCTTACTCTGGTATTCATGTGTTAAATTTAAATGACACGTCATTTTATTATATGATCACACACATTCCTAACAGGAAGAAACTACAGAGTGTCCGAAAGAGATTTATATTAATTAAAAACTCAACAAAACATGAAACAAGAAGCATATAATCCAAGCAATTGCAGGGAAAGGGCGACAGACTGACAAAGCTTTGTAACATCTTCGGCGAGAGGCAGATGTTTCCACCCCCTTTAACGTACAGAATGGCGGCAATATAGGATCGAGCTTAGTGTGTGTTGTGCTCAGAGGAAATGAAATCTCGAATTTAAGTCTAAAGAATTATTCAACTTCATATGGAATGCATTCCCAAATAGAGATAGAATTATGAGTGGCTGAAAAATTCTAAAGAGATAGTAAACGTCTGTCATTCAAAAGGATATCATCCCCCTCGACTTCACTAGAAACGGTTGAAAATATCAGCGTATAGCATTCGCAAGAAGTCCGCGTGAATCAGTCAGAGTTGCCGTAAAAGAACTTCCTTTACCGAAGTCACCCACTCATAACATTCGTTCTGATAAAATGCAACTCCTGCATTCATTACAGGCAATTGACCTTGCTCGGGGTATGCTGTCCGGAATTACCATGCTGAAGAGGCCCAAGACCAAAAATGATTATTCAAATAAAATGTGTTTTAGGAACAAAGTCCCTTTTGATACATTATGAAAGATAGACTGTCATAATCCGAGCATATGATTGTTCCAAGAATCTACATGCAATGTATGGACATGTTTGTAATAGTCGACCAATGAACATATTTATATTAAGATAATACAACGTTTACCCCAAATATTTTATTTTTTCAAGTCGACCAAGGCTTCACTGGGTTCTGACTTAGCTTCAAAGGTTTCGCCAGGTCAGAAACCCCATCGAAACCTTGGACGACTGGAAAAAATAAAATATTTGTGACAAACGTTGTATTATCTTAATATACACTGACGGAAAAAAATCCCAACACCAAGAAGGGGTTGCGTTAGATAAACGACAGTTGGTAGGCGGTGAGAGTACATCTGTAAAATGACGTCTATGCAAATTTCGCGTCGGCGCATACGTGTGGCGCTAGTAGCGCCCCTCGAAACATGCAAAGCTGGTTTGCTGTAAATACGCGCTGTAACGTTCGTGAGCGTTATTTATCGTTGAGATTCGACGTGGTGTGTCGATGTTAGTCAAGAATGCCTTTAAGAAGACGAAGAAGCCATTATCAGCAGCTCACGGAGTTTGAACGAGGTCGTGTAATAGGGCTACGAGAAGGTGGATTTTCTTTCCGCAATATTGCAGAACGACTTGGCAGGAATGTAGCCACTGTGCATGATTGTTGGCAGCGGTGGTCAAGGGAAGGTACTGCCTCAAGAAGACCGGGTTCCGGCCGGCCACGTGGCACTACTGAGAGGGAAGACCGCCGTGTACGGCGTATGGCCGTCGCGCATCGTACCGCGTCTGCGGCAGCAATTCGAGCTGCAGTTGCCACCACAGTGACACAACGAACTGTTACAAATCGGTTACTTGAAGGACAGCTACGAGCCTGACGCCCTGTAGCGTGCATTCCACTTACTCCAAACCACTGCCGTTTGCGACGTCAGTGGTGTCAAGCTAGAGCTCATTGGAGGACGGAGTGGAGATCTGTTGTGTTTTCTGATGAAAGCCGGTTCTGCATGTGTGCCAGTGATGGCCGTGTGTTGGTTAGAAGGAGGCCAGGTGAGCGCCTGCAACCAACCTGTCTGCGGCCGAGACACACTGGACCTACACCTGGAGTTATGATCTGTGGAGCAATTTCCTATGACAGCAGGAGCACTCTCGTGGTTATCCCATGCACCCTGACGGCACAGTTGTACGTCGGTCTGGTGATTCAACCTGTTGTGCTGCCATTCATGAACAGCATTCCGGGGGTGTTTTCCAACAGGACAACGCTCGCCCGCATACCGCTGTTGTAACCCAACATGCTCTACAGAGTGTCGACATGTCGCCGTGGCCTGCTAGATCACAAGATCTTTCTCCAATCGAGCACGTATGGGACATCATTGGACGACAGCTCCAGCGTCCCCCCAACCAGCATTAACCGTCCCTGTATTGACCGACCAAGGGCAACAGGCATGGAACTCCATCCTACAAACTGACATCCAGCACCTGTACGACACAATGCATGAACGTTTGCATGCTTGCATTCAACATACTGGCGGTTACACCGGTTATTAATGGACCAGCATTTCACCTTTAAAATGGCCTTTTCTCGCGCTTACTTTAAGCTGTGATCTTGAAACCTTAATCGATTAACTATGTTACCTATACAAATGTATTGCCGCCATTTCATTCCTCTACAACTATTTTTTCGTGGTGTTGGGATTTTTTTCCCGTCAGTGTATATAGTCGTCATAAGACTATAGTTTCTGATTTCAATGAATATATTGTTCGTTTTGCTCCATGACACTAACATCGGAACTTTCTTTCCTTTTATTAGGTGGAGCAGAACGTCAGAAGTGTAGATGGTGATCTACGGGAGTTGTTCGTGACATCTCAACTAAACCAACTTCAACCTGATATTGGGCTCCAACTGTACTGTGATCGGCCATTCTGTCTTGGCTGAAATATTCCCTGGGCGATGGATCGGGCGTAATGATCCGACAGAGCGGTCTGCTCTATCGTCCTACATAACTCATTTGGACTTTTTGTTGTAGGGGTGAAAGTTATTGTATATCAGACATACCAGGGTATGATATGCAATGGTCCTAAAACCCCGAATATAGGATGAAACTGCTATTGCTACGCCGACTATTTTTAACAATACCTGGAGAGAAATCGAACATCGGTTGGATGTCCTTACTGCAACTAAAGAAGCACACATGGAAATCTATTAATGACTACGATCCCTCCTCCTCCAAAAAAAAAAAAAACTTCCTAAATCTGTCTTCATTTTCTCGGAAACTATTAGCTAATATACTCGTAAGTTCATTTATTATGGAACATTGAAATAGAATAGATCTTTTTCGGACATACTGTGCGAAATAAGGAGGTGGAAACAAACGGGATGCCGCCCCGCTGGCCGAGTGGTTCGAGGCGTTGTCTTCTAATAGTTCTTCCGAGATGGATTCGGATTCCAGGTAAGGCATGGGTGGTGTGTTTGTCTTGCGGCATTTGCTCTTGCCCTTCTTTGGAACCAGTGCACCTAAATTACGGACGAGTGACTACTTGTAGCCCATTGAGCTGTTTACGGTGGTTGTAAATCAAAGAGTTGACCACTCGGCAGCAGAACTGCTACCGTACCCATTCTGTAGTATTCCTCTGCATTCTATAAACAGAACGATAACATTGACCTCTGTCATTATCTACCTGTGAAATGCCTCTCGCAAAGTTTTCTAAACTGGACAGAAATCAAATGGGTTATTGCCATACATGAGTAAAAAGTGTTAACATTCTGCTTTAAATAATTTCATGCTGTTGGTAATTAACAAATGAAATTACGCGTATAACTTTTTGTTGGTCATACTTTAAGATCTTATGAAGAGATCTGAAGGTTTCTGTCAAAAGAAAAGCAACGAGACCTTTGAAAATTCTTTCAGTGCTAAGATCTAATGACTATGTATGTACTTCCGAGGGCACTAGGATGAACTATATGATTGCCTGTGCGTGTGTTTATGTGTGATCTTACACACTTGTTGGCGTGAGTATATGTTTGAATGCTGTGTGCATACGTGTTTGTACGTACGGGATTGCACATGCCGTAATAAGGCACGTACGCTACAAATATTTGATCTGGACAGCAAAGGTTGGCACATAGTTGTAGTATAATTCATTTGAGTATAATTGCTTGGGTCATCATCATGAAACTTTTCGCAGACGTTGAATAAAATATTGGTTTTTATGTATGAGAATCCTTGAATAAATGAAATCCTTTAGATTTGCGGGCTAAGTGCCCTTAATATAAACCAGTTCGAAGGATATATAGACCATATAGTATCCATTAAATTCAGCTAAAATGTTACCGGAGAGGGAAAGCGTAAAAGGCACGAGCTGATCAAGAATGAAAGTTGAGTTTAAAACTTGGAAAAAATTTGGGTTCTTATTTCTTCCAGCCCAAGAAACGCAATGCGCCTTGATGTAAATTGTTGACATTATAAAAATGCATTAGATTTTCTAACGGTCCTACAATCTCAAGTGTAGGTCGACATTTGTTATTCCGCACTTCGCGTTCAGGTTTAGTACGCGTTTACCGCGTTTTTCCAATGTGTAAGTCGCAAGAGTAGTAAAAACGCCTTTTTCAAGTTAGAATGCAAGGCTTAAATCGTGAATACCTGATCTCTCTCTCTCTGTCTCTTTTTTCTTAGCTCTTGCGTATGTACACTTCATTTTGAAAAGGATAGGAAGATCCTTTCGATCGCCCTCTTCATTCTATTTATTTGGCGAATTCTCCTTTTACTATAAATAATAACACTAAGCAACGATCCAGTTTCTGTTCTCAAAAGAAAAACTATATTAATCTCGAAACTGACAACGGAGAGTTCATTTATTGAAAAACTTTCTGACATCACATGCAGTGCTTTTTATTAGACATATGCCATATGGTGTGAAAAAAGTATTATTTGATTTTTTTGTTCTAAAGTTAATATTTCAATGTTAAAACCTGAGTGCTTAATTTTTTTTATGCTAATCGGCAGTGAATAGCAATTATTTTATGGTGTCTGCCTTTTGTGAGGTTGAAAGCTCGATCTTATTACACGTAGTGCTGTGCTGGTATCTCACGTTATGTATATATAGCAAGTTTCGATTCTAAAATGAATCCGCACCTGCTACAGCTGTGTTACGGGTTACAACATGACATCTGATATGTAACATCTGTCGTCTCTGAGATATATTTCACACTGAAACACTGAAAAGCTGTTGAAGTCAAATAGTGAAGGATGAGAGAACAGACTTTACTCACTCAGAGCTTTGCGAGAGATTATTAACAATTCAGGAAGCGGTAAGTGTTTACGAATACCTGAAAACACCATTATCCATAAGATAAATATGAAGGTAAGTCAAAGAACTTTGCCAGCAATTCTTTTACTTGGAATACCGAATTTTTTTTATATGAGCCAATTGCAATTGACTATTTAAGGTCATAATAGGTTTTTGGCACGTAGTAATATTACAGTTGCTGTCACGGCATTTTAAAAGTCGCAGGAATTATGACAGATATGTATGCCTCTGTTCATACAATACCAATTTGTTCCTTTGGTATGGGCCAAGCAAAAGAAACTCTGTTAATTAAAAGGACATAACAGCAAATATCGTATTTCCACCTCCTAAAAAAATTAAAACATATTGTTGATTCATGTAAGAAAAAGTACGTAAAATAAGAAAAGTTCCGAAAAACACCCCTCCTAAATTTATTCTCTCAGCATACAAAAAATTAAATTCTGAAACTTTCGCAGATCATTGAACTCGAGCAGCTGTTCAGAAGAAAATCTTTCCGAGTCTTTAGTGGGTGTAACAAAAAAAAAGTATAAATAAACAGACTCGTTAGAAATGCGCGTATTTTTTTTAATTTCCAGCTCCTTTTATGGCTTTAAAACATTGCGTTTCCCTTGTTTGTCATATATACTGTTGTAAATTCGAAATTATGTAATGAATTGGACTTTAGGTGATATTGAAGTTCAGTAAAACTGGGGGACTTCAACAAAAACGATGATGTAAATATATTGATCAATGATTTAAAAAAGCTGTTAAAGATCAGAATCATTAGAGGCAATCATGATTTAGATTTATAAGCGCAATTTTAATGTGTTTCAATGCGAATCTTTTTCTTAAATTTTTTTTAACTGAGGAAATGTTTTTCTAAAAAGATGAAGCTAACACGCAGAGTTATGATTCTATTTCTTTTCAATGAAATTGCATTGCTTTTACCCTGTAAAAATATTAATTTTAACAAACTTATATTCGGAACAAGATAGTTAAACGGCGAATATGAGGTGAAAATTTAAGACCAGAATCGTTTAAAATGAGCATTGATAGTCATGATTGTATTGTAAGATTTAATTACGATTCTGTTTTGGTCCATCTCTAAAAAATATTGACACACACACATGGAAATTACAAACAACAGTTTCTTGTACTGTGGTCTGTATTTCTGATTTAAATTTGCTTTGGTTATTTTTCTTCACTTTTAATTCTCCTTTCCTTTCTTAGTCCGGGCGCTCTAACCAGTTTGTAACTATTTAGTCACAAATACCTCTTTGAAGTGGAGGTACGAATCCAAACTTGCACTTTAACAAATAGGTATTTTAAAACAAATAAAAGATTAGCCCACAGTTGTAACAAATATTTTTTGCAATGACCATAATACTGATCTTTAACGACTGCCTTAATTTGTTTCTGCATCTCTTTGAAATTAAGAGCATTCGTAATTAACACCAGGGTTGTTAAACCTCCAATAAAAAAAAAAAATTAACAGCACTGTCACCAGTGGTAAATTATGATAATGGTTTTTACTTATAGAGATAATTTTAATGATTTTTAATTTTATGAGTGAAATAGAATATTGATAATTTTAGTGACATGGCATCAAATTCACCATGTATGGTTATAATTTATTTCTCCCTTCTTGTGGCTTGTATTTCAAAATGTGCTGTTACGAATTATTCGTCTCTTTTCCTGTTACTATTTAAAGAATATTCTATTTCACTCCTTTTACTGTTCAGCTGGTCGAGATCTGAAGCAATTTCAGACTGTATTACGTTCTTTGTTAGTATATGTAAATAGACACATTTAGCGTGCTTAATGATTTATTACAGAATTACTGGCAAATCCTTCATATTATTGATTCTTTGACTAATTACAAGAAAAACATGCACCCCCCCAAAAAAAACTGTTCAATTAGAGAATGATAATTTTCTTGTTATTCTTCACTGATATAACAGCCAAGGTTTCACTGTTTATGATCGCTTGCATGCGATAAAGCGAAACAATATTTAAGATTCATGAACAAACATAAGAAGTCAATATAAAACAGATATGGAGTTATAATTGAATTTGCAAACAACATGGTAATTAAATAACAGGATCTATAAATTTTAAAGGTAGGGAAACAAAAGCAAGACATACACTAGTTATTTCTACAAAATATTTGCGTAAGTTTTTCGAGTTTTCAGATACAGAGCCTGTGCTGCACTGACAAAAAGTTGATAACCGATATTTCATTTGTTCATTAAAAATTTGTTAACAGATAAGTTTGTCATAACAAAATATACACATCGTTCTTGTGAGAAAGTAATGCTTATTGTTCCGCTGCACTTGAGCAGATTAAGACATAGATATTAAATTTTGAGCCATAAGCATTCTGTATACGTTTCAAATTTTGTAACCATATTTTGCAATTTTTTCAGCAGAACATTAAAAGCTTCTATTCGTTTGGTTTTTTCCAGCTGTAAAACTATGATGTGTAAATATGGTCTCAAAACCATTAGTCTATAGAATGTTAAACGTAGGAATATTAATCTATAAATATGATGTCTCAGGAATATTAGTCTTTATACAGAACAAATTTCAGGGAATGTATTTTGTAAATTAACGAGCATTAATCGCTTTTCCAAGATGTAACGTGTGCTTGTGAGCACAAATGTGTTTCCCACAGTAATATTCATTCAGTGCCAAAAACTCAATGCGCAGAACGTGGTTTGAAATTGTCTAGCTGGTTGAACTTGCATATTATACTCTGATTAGCACTATAGTGAAGAGAAGAGCATTTTTCTTCTTAGCACTAACTCTAAATGCGGGTAATGAAACGAGGCAAATTATTTCATTCGAAGCTATAAAGTAAACGTACCTAATTCTTTGATATTATCAAAAGCTTCTGCTCGTCATATTTATATAATGATACAAATACCCCTTAGATGACAGCAACATACTGTTACTGTGAAAAGAAATTCATGACATCAGTCTTAAAAGCAAGTAGCGTGGATCTCTTCCAACCCTGTTACTTCAGTGGAAACAAATTTGTGACATCAGTCTTAGGTGTGTACAGCGATTTAAATTCACTCGTATTACATAAAGTGATAAAATATGCAGCGATAGAACAGTTGCCTTTGTAAGAAATGAAACCATTGCTGTTACTATATAATTAAAATTGTTTCGAAACTTCAGACACGAAACTTTATTTTGTAACGCAAGTGCATGCAAAGTTTTCTGTAAGTTCAACACAAAATATTTTAAAAAGGTTACAGAAGGAGCGACTATTTTCTTTTCAGTGGTTCAGTGTAACTTCATCTGTGTAAAAGGAAAGAGAAAAAATGTGGCAAAGAAAAATCGCTTCTGAAGAAAAGTGAAATTGCGATGCGTCTTCATTTTCAAAACATTCTAATTCTATTCTCAATTAAATCACGTGGATGAGAATGCTAAGCAGCTCGCGAAGAACCCTACATTACTCAATCTCAAAGAATATTACAATGAAGATCAGGTAATAATGACTGTATTTGTTCTTATTTCTACCGGGGTTGTTACCATCTGAAATACCTGCTTATTTCCTCATTTATATGTATTTTACGGCCACAAGCATTTTTCCACAGGAGAAGACGGTAGATGGCGTCACTTCCGTGCTTCGGCCCGATGAGGAGGGCTCCTTCTTTCTTTCAGTAAGGACGCGTGATTATTTTCTGGTGGACTTTCTGGCTTTCTTCCTTAACCTTTGCCACTTTGGGATTCATCGGACTAGGCATCCAGAACACCGGGAGAAATTACAGTGGAGCGCCTTATTTTGTGTTTGTAGGTCTTAGACATAATAATATACACTATATTGACAAAAGTCACCTGACACCCCTTCAAAAGCAAATGAACGGGTGCTCTGCGTTATTAAGATGCGCGGTACATCTGCAAACGTATAAAAACAAGCCTACAGCTGACCGCGATCATAAGAGCCGCGGATGGATTAGTGATTAGCGAGTCAGACTATCAATGCAAGGTCCTCAGGTTCGAACCTGGGCTGCCCTTTCAGAGATGGTATGATTTACTAACAATCGCTGAATATCCGCCGTGCATCGGACGAGCACGTTAAGTGACGGCCCCCAGGCTGGACCCACTGGTTAAATGGGTATCCTTTTCTATGCCCCCCCTGAAATTCTCTCACCCCTCTATGTGCAACATCGTACTTGTACGGTGGCGCCATATACTGTACTCTAATCTCACTACAAACTGTTCTGTCAAAGTCGCTAGATTTGCTCTCATTCCTTCCGTTTCTGTGTCCTGCCCAAAAGGCGATCTCGCTGTAGGTGGCTGGGACCTAAACTCTACTCACTGTGGACGGAAGTCCTACTAGAAAATGACACCGCGATCATATCGCATTGTGAGGTTGAGTGAAAATGTTGCGGCGGGAGAGAACTGACTTTGAGAAAGGAAAGACTGTTGGGTGTTTTATTAGTGGGCTGTTCATAAGAGAAACCGAGAGGCGTTTAAACATACCCAAGTCAACTGTTTTGGATGTACTGAATAAGTGGAAGACACATGGCGTACCTGAAGTAGCAAAACGGTACCGGCAGACCAAAGAAATCAGTGATAGAGCACGTCGAAGCTTCAGGAGAGTCGTTACAGCTAATCGACGGAGTAATGCACAAAATCTCAGTGTACAGGTGAGTAAAAATCCTGGAACCTCAGTATGTACACGTACCATTCGCAGAGAACTTCATTCCATGGCCTACCGAGGTCGTGCGGATGCTCATAAGCCTTTCATCTCCACTCGGAATGCTACTCGTCGTTTAGCATGGTGTAAAGAACATTTATCGTGGACCGTAGATCAATGGAAACGGGTCCTATGGACTGATGAATCCAGATACACGATCCATCAGTCTGATGGCCATGTGTGGGTATGGCCGGGGGAATACTGTTTACCGCAGTGTACTGTTCCTACGTACTAATGTATGTCAATAAATGCTATGTTGTGACACCGTACTAATAATACACTGTACTAATGTATGTCAATAAATGCTATGCTGTGTTTCTCTTCTAGGTGTCCGGTGACTTTTGTCAATATAGTGTATACACACACACACACTGAATTAGCTTTGCATTAGGGAAACCCCTCGTTTTAAATATTCGGAGGGATGTGATATATTAGGACCACGGAATATCAACGTCAAGCGCGGCTGCTATAAACTGCGCACACCTATCCTCTGTACGTAATCAGTAAACGTTTGCCAATAATGGAGAAACGTGGCGACTTAAGCCAATTTGACCGAAGCCAGATAGTTGGGGCCCAGAGGGCAGGTGCCAATATTTCCGAAATAGCCGCACTTGTTGGCTGCTCTCGTAATACTGCATCAATGGTGTACCAGTACTGAATGAATCATGCACAGACATTCAGCAGAAGGGCTCACATTGATCAACCACGTGTCGTTGATCCTAGAGGTGAAAACTACTCAACAAAGATCTGCTGGAAGCGTTGGTTAATCCTAGAGGAGAGCGTTGGGTTTCATGACTGGTTGATCCTGGAGGTGAAATCTACTCAACATAGATTTGCTGGAAGTGTTGGTTTATCCTAGAGGTGAAATCTACTCAACGTAGATCTGCTGAAAGCGTTGGTTAATCCTAGAGGTGAGCGTTGGGTTTCATGACTGGTTGATCCTAGAGGTGAAATCTACTCAAGATTGATCTGCTGGAAGCGTTGGTTGATCCTAGAGGTGAAATCTACTCAACATAGATCTGCTGGAAACGTTGGCTGATCCTAGAGGTGAAAACTACTCAACATAGATCTGCTGGAAGCGTTGGTTAATCCTAGAGGTGAGCGTTGGGTTTCATGACTGGTTGATCCTAGAGGTGAAATATACTCAACGTAGATCTGCTGGAAGCGTTGGTTAATCCTAGAGGTGAGCGTTGGGTTTCATGACTGGTTGATCCTAGAGGTGAAATCTACTCAACATAGATCTGCTGGAAACGTTGGCTGATCCTAGAGGTGAAAACTACTCAACATAGATCTGCTGGAAGCGTTGGTTAATCCTAGAGGTGAGCGTTGGGTTTCATGACTGGTTGATCCTAGAGGTGAAATATACTCAACGTAGATCTGCTGGAAGCGTTGGTTAATCCTAGAGGTGAGCGTTGGGTTTCATGACTGGTTAATCTTAGAGGTGAAATATACTCAACGCAGATCTGCTGTAAGCGTTGGTTGATCCTACAGGTGAAAACTACTCAACTTAGATCTGCTGGAAGCGTTGGTTAATCCTAGATGTGAGCGTTGGGCTTCATGACTGGTTGATCCTAGAGATGAAATCTACTCAACATAGATCTGCTGGAAGAGTTGGTTGATGCTAGAAGTGAGCTTTGGGTTTCATGACTATCTCAGCAAGGAGGTGCAACGGTCACCCAGCTCACCCACCACTACAGTACAACAGCTGTGCAGTTCAACGTATTTCCACATATACCATGCGCCGAATCCTGCTGCGCCTGGGGTTCCACAGCTGGTGACCAACGATTGTACTCTATGATAAGGCCCAGTCATCGCAAATAATGTCACCCATGGGCCAAGAAACGTCGGCAGTGGAACCTCGACAAATGGAAGGTCTTATGGAGTGATAAGCGTGATTTCCTGCCACACCATGCTGATAGCCGGGTTCACGTCTGGCGTAAACAGCACGAAACCCTTGGAGCTCAACAGGCCTGTGGAGGTGATTTCCTGGTCTGGGGAGCTTTTTACTAGAAAGCTCTAGGTCCGTTAGTCATCATCCCACAAACACTGAATGGTGAATGCTACAGAGACTTGTTAGTCGACCATCTCCATCCATATTTGCAGGAAGTTTATCCGGATCACCGTGCCCTCTTTCAGCAGGACAACGCACCATGTCATGAGGCTCGCATAGCTACAGATTGATTGGAGTAACACGACGACGAATTCGCCACATTGCTTTGGCTCCAAAACTTCCCTGACTGTAATACAAATGAACATTTTCGAGATATGCTAGAACGGGCTGTGAGAACTGGTGGTCATCCTCCACGTAATGAGCATGAACTTACGGAGCTGCTACAGTGGACATGCATCAAGTTACACACGGAAAATGTTCGACACCTTGTAGAATCTGATATATATATATATATATATATATATATATATATATATATATATATATATATACGGCTGGAGGGAGTGTGGTGGTCTAGTCAGGGTTTTCTTGGGGGAACACTTTGACTCATTATCCTTGTACAGCGAAATCTGACAGTCGTCACATACCTGAACATCGTGGCTGACCAAGCTCAGCCCTCTATGGCGACTGTATTCCGTGGTAGATATGGGGTCTTTCAGAAAGACAGTGCTCCATGCCACACCGCGAAGAAGGTTCAGGAATGTTATCAAGAACGTAAAGAGGAATTCCATTTATTGCCATGGCCCCCAAATTCGCCGCACATTAATCCTATTGAGCGTTTGTGGTTTGAGTTGGAAAAACGGATGCATCATCACCCCCAACCACGAAATTCACTAGCATATATATATATATATACAGGGTGATTCATAAACAAGTATACAGTTTCAGCGCACTATAAAACAAGAACAATGTAAGATATTTTATGTTACCTGTAACAGAATTGTAGGGGAATATTTCAAGTTTTTTTAGAGACAGCTACAGATGTTCTATGTGTATACTCTTAGTCACACGACACACTTCCTCACCGATGGATTGGACGAGCCGCGGACTACAACATGCCACTGACCCAATGGTCACCCAGAAGTCCTGACTTAACACCTTGTGACTTTTTTCTGTGGGGTTGCGTAAAGGAAAAGGTATTCGCCCATCCCCCTCCTGTTGATCTAGCTGATCTGAAACAGCGTATCACAGCCACTATCACTGCACTTGATTCAGATATCTTACCTCGCGTTTGGGCGGAAATGGATTACCGGCTCGATGTGCGTTGTGTGACTAAGGGTGCACACATAGAACATCTGTGACTGTCTCTAAAAAAACTTGAAACATTCCCCTACAATACTGTTGCAGGTAACATAAAATATCTTACATTGTTCTTGTTTTATAGTGCGTTGAAACTGTATACTTCTTTATGAAACACTCTGTATATATATTTATGCTTATATATATATATATATATATATGTGTGTGTGTGTGTGTGTGTGTGTGTGTGTGTGTGTGTGTGTGTGTGTGTGTGTGTGTGTGTGTGTGTTTTCTTTGCTAACACAGCCGAATGAAGGTCCTTTTTGAAAGTCATTTCCTAAAAATCAAAACAAAAACAACAACAAAAGCGGAGAAAACAGTACATCTCAGAACCATTATGGTTTCCCTCGTGAGCTCAGGGATGTGTCGCCATCTATCGTCGTATCGGAGAAATAAAACTTTGTGGCCGTGAAATATAAATCTAACACTATCCATGGACATCAGTACTGACTGCTGTGATGTCTGTACACGAAGTTCACTCACAAATTTCTGTCAATGACAGTGACTAACAGTAACTATCAGTGTGTCTTCGTGACTTTAACCGTTTGGTTACAGTTGCTTGTTTTTGAAATAAACATAAATTTTATTTTATCAACTCAGGTTTTTCATTTCACATGATTATATCCATTGTCTTGGCATAAGATATCACGTTGTTGGATTCACTACAACGAAATTAGTCAGCTACTGATGAAAGAAGTAGGTATATTATGCCATATACTTAATCTCATCCGGTTTCGCATTTCAAATTAAATTCACAAATGCCAAATCTACGAATGCGAAAATCGTAATTTGACTTTTACAAGTCTTAGCTACGCAGATTTGGGTGGGATTACTTTTAAAGCTGGAAGTACCTAGGTAAAAAACTACGAATATTTTTGCGAGTTTTGTTTCTTGTTTGATTCCATAAAAAAATTCTTGGAAAAAGATGTTAGAATAATTCAGTTGCATTCGTATTTCTTATTTTATTGTGTTTCAGTATCTTTGAAAACTATTAAAGAAAAAAATATGTTATTTGAAATCATAAATGAAGTATTTTCAGAACTGGAATGGAATTTACAATAAAGTTTTTTTCAACTTCTCGCAGATTTTTCAGGATATTTTATCCGCACAGAGCCAATCAGTTTGCCTATAGGAACATTCGTTAGCCCATTCACACAACATACGTACAAAATATTTCCAAGCTTAGTGAGAATACAGAATATTTTCTCTTATTTACAGATACAACATTTGGTTACGCACAAGTTGCGTATTATACAGGTGAACTTGCAAACCATATACAATCCACCGCTAACAGCACGCAAGAAACTATGTGCTACGCGAAACATTTAAAACAAAATTTAAGAAACGTAAGTAGAAGCCACTTTTCTTGCCTGGCATTTTTGTAAGGTGCTGAAATCCCACAAAGCACAATATTTATCAGAAATATTAACAACAATTTTAGCGTGTTTTCAAACTAATTTGGATTAAAACGATTTTTCTGTATGACGTGTTTCAATGAAAAACAAAAACGGATTCAGTTCCTTCTGTTAACATTCTTTGACACGCAAAGTCTGTTTGTTAATGTTAATGCCATTAAGTGCTTTTTCATTTCTTACATTACACACATACACATGGTAATAATAACCATTTGTTTCTCAAGAATTCATCCTACTGATCTCACCATTTGTCACGTGACTGATTTTAGTGACAAAAAAAAAAAAGCTGCGATTGATAATGTGAATATTATTAGAGCCTCCGGTGTGACGTCACAGGGTTCGTTCGGGAGCTTTTTGTTTTGAAGGTGATGCTGGCTTGTGGCAGTATAAAACGAAGAGAATCCTGTGCGCATGCGTTACGATCGATAGTCATCTGCCTGGAAAAAATATTCTTTGACACGCAAATTTTTCCGCCGCTGTAAAACTTAACGCCATAACCCCCACGTCAGCACAATATCCAATGAAGTTAAAGTGCCAGTCATTAAAGTTGAATGGAATATTATTTCCCAGAGCGAATAAAGTGGTTAAACTCAGTCACTCGTACGTAATTTATGCAAAAGAAAACTGAAATATATTTTATTCTTTTATTTTTAAAGATGCCTTACTTAGTGTCAGTTTCATACCTAAGGTTCTTCATTTCATCCAAAAAGAAATTTTTGGCATCTTTTAGAAACAAATCAATGAAAGCAGTGCCAAGTTTGACAGCTTGAATCTAGAGCGGGGAAAGAGAAGGTACAGAGGAAGAAAGAATTAAAAGATTTGAGTTTTTTTGTAGTGGGAAATATAGTAGGATCCATTTCAAATCTCACTCAATTTAAAATAAGATATTTTGTTTCTTTTGAGGGAATGCGAAACATAACATAAATGATAAGAGCTAAAGAACAGACAAATGAATTTTTTAAAATATATACTAATTATTCTGGATGGATGCCAGGTAGCTTCATCTAGAGTAATCCTTCGAAAGATTTGAACCTTGAATGAGTTAAAAAAGCACACTTTCTGCAATAGAATCAGTTTGAATGGCAGATTGCGTGTGATGTACGTGGATAGTAAGGCTTTGTGCACGAACCAGAGAGAGAGAGAGAGAGAGAGAGAGAGAGTGCTTTTCTTCGAATCTCGTTCGACAGAAGAATTGCAGTTTGAGAGTATATTGTAAGTAAACACTTTCCAGGAAAGAAATTCCTACAGACAGCACAATCTCGGACATGAAGAAATTCTAAGGGTCAGATGAAAGAATGGAGAATACTAACAAACGAAAACCAGTTAAATGTACATCAACAAGAGGCAAGTTCTAAATACTTGTGGCGTAGTATATATCCGTTTATTAAGCGATGTTATATAGGTAAATCGTCGAGCTTTTTTCAATCCACTGGGGAGCATTTTCAAGGCAGCGGTCAGACGTAAAGTGCAGATAATAATTCTCTGCACATATTTCTCCGCACTTTATTTCTCACGCATTCTAATTCTTAAAATGAATGAGAAATAAGACGATTTTTTGTAGTCATCTTTGTTTTTTACGCGTTGTAATTCTCTGCACTTTATATCTGACCGCTGCGCTGCCTTGAAAAAGTTTCCCAGTGGAGAGTGAAAGTTTGGCAACTTATATATTCTGTATTACGCCACTAAATAAATGCATTTATACTGCGCTATAGCGGTTGTAACTAACGAATGGACATTTAGAATAAACGAGGACGAATTAAACCTTTTTTGGGGGTGACAGGACATATATACAGAGGACTGGATTCTTCGGCAATAGTTGCCGTGGGTTGAATTCTCCAGCAATGTTTTTAGTGGATTAAACCTTCTGTCAGTATTTGTTGCGGACTGAAACACTCATTGATATTTGTTGTGGGCATAACCTTCGGCCAATGCTTGGCTGCGGGTTGGAACAACCGAATTAGAAGTATTGATGTTCGCCTTTCAGGCAAGGATAATTAGAGAAAAAAGTGCATTAAGAGATCACGTAGAAAATTTCTTTGAACATATTTCAAAAAATGAAAAAATTATAATTCTGAAAGCGAACAAAAATTAAGAATAAATAAATAAATTTCAAATATTGTTTTGATATTGAATTTTGATTTCCGAGTGAAAAGTTCAGTGTTTATTTTATACCTTTAGAACACAGATTTTTTTTATGCGAACTTTAAAACAGATTACACGAAAACGCATATCTTTTACAATTTATGGAGCAGAAATGACGCAATTTTCTGTCGTTCATATGGAATTCTTCAAAAAAAGTAGAAACTGACTCATCCTGGAGTGGAAACTGAACTTCCGTCTTACAATTTCTTTCGGAGTGAGTTGCCGTTAAACAAGCAAGGACCATACATTTACAAGCAACTGAAAGTCATATCGCATATAAATCCGAAAATAAAACCCCTTCCAGATCGCGTTAACAAGGACGTCCGCCTGCTTGAAATTACATTTGTAGTATGACAGCGCTACGACACTTGGACAAGAACCAAAGGTATGGGTTGCATTCTCTCTCCAGAACGATTCCATTTTTGTGACGAGAGAGGCTACGTGGATGAGCGTTAATTACAGCACGGCATTCCTACCTATGCACTAATTAATGAGTTTTTGCATCTCGGATATTACAATTTTCCCCCTATGTCTGATTCACTCAGTGGAGCTGCCAAATAGCTGCTGATATAGGTGACATCAACGATTGATTTTGCTTCCTGAAGGGTACATTATTCTTAGATCCGGGAGTATCGATCAACTTCCGGTGAATTTTCCTTGTGGTTACTGTATTTCCTAAGGACAAAGCGAATGCTAGCGATTCCAGGATCAAACGGAAAATAAATAAGAATACTGAAAATATATTTGGCCCTGTCGTGGCTCACAATTTTGCATGCGGTTCTCAGATGAGTAGCAAGTGAATTGATCCACATATTCAGAGAAAAAGTGGTCACGTCTATCATGTTTGATGGCTCCTTGTATTTGTTTCATGTTCAGAAAAACACAAAAAAAATTACAGACGTTTCGATAATATCTTAAAGAAATTCCTCGTGTAAACTTAGAACTTGTAACGTAACATTAAACATTGAAGAGTTCTGTATTATAAAGAATAGCTGTTTTTTCCTACTGTTCGTATGTCTTTGCAAGATCTATACCTTTAAATCTTTCCTTGATATTTCATGGGTACAAATAATAATACACTGCTGTCATAACTGGAGATAAGACTTAATAACTTCAATATCTAAGTTATCATTGCTTTGATATTCTAACATTTCTATAGAAGAAGCTAGTTTCGGAAAGGTATCGAAGAAAGGAGAAAAGCATTGCAGATGCTGTTAAAGAGATTGGATTTGAAACGGACATGAAAATGGGCATATTCATGGGAAATTTATTAGGAATAAATTTTGTGCTTTACTTATGTGAAATACTAGTAATAAATGATGCTTTGAAGAAGCAGATGACGCATGAAATGGAGGAAATGCTACCTTTTCCTTCAGAAAGCTAGATGAGCGTATGGAAACGAGAAAGGGATTTGCAATAAAGGCAGTCAGTACGATAATAAAAAGATAGCGAGAGGATGGAGAAAGAAAATCGTGAAATGAGATTGAAATTAAATGGAATGGAAAAGTGTAGTGAGAATTTTTAAATCGTCGATATTTCCGAGGAAAACGGAAAAGATATTTTACATGCAGCTGCAAAAGTTTGCAGAGAATCTGGGCCATTAACAGGCTGAATTGGGATTTAGAGAGACACCACTGACAAATTCGATTGCTGACAGGATAACAGACACTTATGCTGAGTGATCATTTCTTAACACAAGCTTTATATTGAGCCTGCAAGCAAGCAGCTGTTATTGGAAAAGTTTAAGTTAAGGTACATCTCGGGCGTTGATACTTAGATGAGGTCAAACTGTTGAAATAACGTTTCATGGACCAACGTTATTGCAGTAAGGTTACTTCAGACAAAAATTCATTAAAATCACCTAAATTTGCAAGGAAATTTTGCGAAAAAGGAAGGGAAAGTTTTGTCTAATATTTCTGGTTCAAATTCTGGTAGCTTACACATCTAAATTTAATTAACTGAAAAGAAGAGACACAGTTATTGTCAAATGACCTGCGTCATTGAAATCAAGTCAAGTCCAAAAGGTAGCTCTCATGCACGTTCACGAGTGTGCAAACGCCGTTTCTTTTTCAGATTTTTCTCAAACTAGAATAAAAATTCTTTTGAACTTTAATCTCATACATTTGAATTTCCATCTGCGGGAAGTTTAGTAAACAACTGATACTTGCCATTCTTTTCCCGACTTTCGACTGATTCGTGTCTAGAAAACGTTTTACTGCCGACACAGCATGATGCCACTATTTTCAGGTGATCCCATGATCTAAACATGTGACTGGCAATCGGTCAATCATCTTGGATCTGATACACAAATAGTGGCGGTGAAATAACAACAATGCTATACATACTGTTTCGGATTTTGAAACATGCTGTTCTGATGATCAGAGATACACGAAGGAACAGGGAAAGGTAGAGAATTTAATAATTGGTGTTTGTGAATGATAAACTTTGCAATTCTGAAGAGGAGATGATGAACTGAATGAGCAAAAATTTCACGAAATATTCACTTACCGTGATGGTTAAGTAATTGATTAATGTAAAATTTTGAAGCTTAGTTATTCACCGAACGAGTTGATGAGGAGATATTTCTAAAACCTTCTGAAAATGAATTAAATTACTTTCATTGAAATATAACTGATTTAATTTATTTCCATCACAAGTGCAAGGTTTTCATCTGTAACAATTACAATATGACGGGCCCTTTAAATGTCAAACAAAGCTAAACTTAACTTAAAAGAGTAAAAGATCGAATAACCTTTAATATGATGGAAGTCAAATGGAAATGCATAACACTGATTTTCTGGAGATAGAAACGCAGAACAGTAATAAATTTTAGTGCTTCAACGAGATTTTGATAAATGCCTTTTTGTTTGTTCGTATGAATTTTATGTGACAATATGTTATTCAGAAGTTAGAACCTAATAAAGTTTGCCTTCCACCGAAGCAGTATGAAGGCTATAATAAAATGGCCACTTAATATATATACATCTTCTGCTCATAAGATGTTAGAACGATCAGGAGAAATTTTTTCATCTATGGGTTTTAGGATCATGATTATTCAAAATGGAGAAATGATTGCCGGACTTTACCAAGAACAAAGGTGAAACATAACTGGAGTCTTTAAATAGCCGGATTTAAATTTCTTCTAAGCAGGAGTCATTAGGAAGGAAAAAAATATTCCGTAACATATACTTCTTGAATACGGTAAGCTATAAATGGCAAAGACATTCGCGTGAAACTTCTTTATTGTTGTAAAATAACCTTGTTTAATGTAAATAACAAAACATTAATACTACGATTGTATTATTTAGGGATTAACAAAAAAAAAAAAAAAAAAAAAAAAAAAAAACAGATGCAAGCGGTTTTCTGGAATTTGGAGCACCTCTGGTTCCCCGTAAAATCGCCAACCTTTTTTTTCTTTATTAACGATGTAACAGAAAAACTGAAGGATAATTTTCAAAATCAAAATAATTTTTTTTCACCGACTGGTCCCGCTGGCAACAAGTGACATGTTAAACAAATGTTTTATTTGTCCAAGAAACTTATTGGAAAAGAGTTCCTTTGGATGAGCTTATGACTTAAAAAATGGCTCAGCGACCGAAGAACAAATGATTATAAAAAATAAGGCAAAAAAACCTGCGGACAGATGAATCTGCTTTTGAAAGAACACTTCACGTGAAAAACAAAGCGTTGTATAGGAAGCGTGTCTCGGAGAGACATCCCTCTGATACACGCACTAATGAAAGGAACTGTCTTAAAAATGCATTAACCATTGTTTCACTTCGGGAAAGGCTCCGCCGCAAGTATAGAAGTAAAGGAAATTTCAGAAGAAAAAACTTTCCGGGAAACAAAACTAAAAAAACTATATCTGGAAAGCGTACTATCAGCGGAGATTCATGCTTAGATATTACGTTTTCAGCGAGAAATATGACAGCTTTCAAAATACTATTTTTTCCATGTCCTGTTTTTGAGGTAGTTTACCCAACATTCTTCACTTGAGTTGATCATGCTTTGTGGGAGATCCACACGCACATACACAAGCAGAAAGCAGTATAATAGTATCTTTTTGATGATTTTTACAAAAATTTAAATAAATGTAAAGGATACAGTGCGTCACTGATCCTAAGATTTGCAAAACTTAAGCTCACTTACCTTTTGTGCCAAAGAAAGGGCTAAATATTTCAACAAGTGAACACATCCAAACTTCGCGCAAAATATACCCCTATTTTTTTTTTATCTTATATGCAATTATATGAATATATTTTTACTATAGGTATATTATATAGGCATATTTATTCAAACAGTCTTCATGTCTTTCTCTTGCGTCTCCCAATGGCCACCACAGTGCTCCGAATTCGATAATCCTGAGGACGCTTTCCGGAAACCAGAGCAGAGGAAGCTTGCGCGGACGAGTCGTTGCTGTCTTCGACAGTCACATTGTCCTCGGTGTTCCGAGACTTCCTGCCACTCTTGGTTCCGGCAACAGTCTGCGGTGGTTGTTGTTGAGGTCCGTGAGATTTGCACTTCCCTTTCACGAAGGCAGATTTGTGGGTGCTTACCCTGCTATCAGTGGATCCTAAAGACGTGATACTGTCTGAAAAAGAACTAGGTATGGAGGACACCTCGTGTGCGACTACAGGTTCTTCTATGTCTCTTGTTTTCTTCGGGACACCTGCGGTTTTGTAAGGAGAGCAGGGCAGGCTGCGCGTCACGTCCTCCGTAATCCTCAGAGTTCCAAATTTGGGGCCTTTGGAGTTCCTCTGAGGGTGAACAGTCAGCGCAACGCACTCGGTCACAGAGTTTTTAACGAAGACCTCTTCCAGTGGGAAGTCTTCTCCCGGAAGCCCAAAATGGTATTCCTTAGGTAACCGTTCGTCTGGCCCTCCGTAAGCAAAGGAGTACGCATACGAGCTAGAGTCTTCACTGGACCCCCGATGACCAGCGTCACCCGCGTCCTCCTCATCATACAAGTAGAGACTGGTTTTCTTGGCAGGCAGGAGGGTGTTTTTGCTCTTGCTGAACCTACTCTTGTAAATGAGGAAGAGGGTGAACAAACTGATGAGGATCCCAAGCGTGGCCGCTATGCGGATGCCTGTCCAAGGGTCGTAAGCTTCGTAGTATTCTGTAGTAATTCGAGTTCTGGTGGCAGGGCTGAGGTCCCGCATCTTGACGACTTGGGGCCGGCGGGGCACAAAGTAAGGAGGAAACTTTGTGGGTGCCTCGACGACTGTCCTCCGTGTTGGTCTGGATTGTCGGTTGGTGGCGTTGCCGAGTGGATCGACATCGTCGTCTTCCTGGTCGGTCATCTTTGGATGTCGTCATGAGGAAGAGGAAAGAAACTCGGGGGTTGGTTGTTGTTCGCGATGGTCTCTGTCCATCGATAAGATGTTTCGCACAGCACCTGAGAAAGAAAACAATACGAAAAAATAGTTACACACATCTTTGATGGCAAAATAAACAAGTACAAAAATAAATAGTTTAAGCAATGCACAGTAAATCAGAATAATTGAACCGCTATACATAAAGCGCAAAGTTTGATGCAAAATTCCTCCTATAATGCTAAAGCATGCATTTCCCAGTAGACACAATCAGGTATGTACCGTCCACGTGATCGGTGTTACAGGTGCTAACGTGAAGGAAGAAAAACAAACAAAAAATTTATAATTTTATGATTTATTATAAATTTTGTGAAATTTATAATTTTATTGCAAAAATAATAATGAAATAGTTATTTATTAATATTCGCAGCTTTTAGAAAACGCTGCGTGATACAGTGGGTACACCACAAAGAATGCGTTCTGTAGTAGTGATAATTGTTACCAGTATAGATGACTGAATCTTTCCGTTGAATATTGTTTCGAGGTTTCACGATCACCTTGAGCATACTCTTAGGACTATAAGAGATCGTTTGCCTCTAATTTAGGGTCCAGATGAGGGACAGAGACAGTGCCGTCAGACAAACACAATGCCCATATCTCATCCAGGACTCGAACCAAGGCTTATCTCGGACTAATAGTCAGAAGCCAGCACCTCAAACTAGTTTGCCACCTGAGCTGCAGGTACAGCGGCTACTGCCCTTATCGAGGTTGGCCATACAAGCCCACAGCGTAAGTCAGTCATACATACGAGATCCGATCAAAAGTTCCGAGACTAGGCCGATATACAACAGAGTACTTACGTTACTTAAGTCTGGCTATGATCTCCCTCAAAGTAGTCTCCTTGGGCAGCGATATACCGCTGCCAGCGTTTTTGCCAATGTTGGAACGCTCCCTGGAAGTCCTCTTAGCGAATGGTGTCAAGCACCGTCTGCGATTCGCGTTTGATCTCGTCCACGGTTTCAAAACGGCGACCCTTGAGCTTCAGCTTCATCTTCGGGAACAAAAAGAAGTCGCATGGGGTCAAATCCGGCGAGTAAGGCGGGTGAGGAAGGGTAGTCATGCTGTTGCGGCCGCAAAACTGGCGTGTTGCTAACATTCTGAGAGCTGCTGCATTGTCGTGATGGAGCAGGAAATCGCCCCTGCGCAACATTTCAGGTTGTTTGCGGCGAATGTCTTTCTTAAGACTCCGCAGAACATCGCAGTAAAAAAGGGCGGTGACGGTCTGGCCCTGGGGGACGAAATCACGGTCCACAACCCCACGAATGTCGAAGAACACGATGAGCATATTTTTGGTTGCGCTCTGGACCTGTCGGGTCTTCTTCGGTCGTGTAGATGTCTGGCTCTTCCACTGCGACGACTGTTGTTTGGTCTCCAGGTCGTAACCGTAGACCCAAGTCTTGTCCCCAGTGATGACCCGCGACAGGAACATTGGTTAATTCACCACCTGCTGACGAAGATCTTGACAGAGTTCGACACGGAGCGCCTTCTGTTCAGGGTTCAGAATTTTTAGCACAAACTTTACAACATTGCGGTGCATTTTCAAAACCGACGTCCGAATTTCTTGCACTGTTCCGTATGACACATCGACGATAGTAGCAATGTCTTGAATGGTTCTCCGACGATCCTCACGCACCAGTTCCCTAATTTTGTGCATATTTTCGGGTGCTTTGCTCGTGGACGGTTGCCCTGACTTCTCGTCGTCTTCCAGTGCCGTTCTGCCGCTCTTGAAGCCCGAGTGTCACTCAAAACACCTCGCACGACTCATTGCTTCATTGCCATAAGCCTGCAGCAACATTTCATGCGTCTCCGTTCCCGATTTGCCGAGTTTGACGCAGAATTTGATGTTCGCTCGCTGCTCTAGTTTGCAGTCCATACCGAAATCGCAGCTGCGTTCTGCACGTGGTCACCAAATATCGTGTAGCACAGCTCCAGATGCTCACAGAACGACGCCACTCGGCACAATGACTCATGAAGGTCACTGTCCTCGACCTCTGCTCACGCATCCGCGTACTGCCATATACTGCCATATACCAAGTCTCGGAACTTTTTGATCGCATTACGTATTAACGGTTTTCCCATCGGATCAGTTGCTTTATCAAATCTGGATTGAGCACCAGTGCTGGGCGCGATGACGAGAAATACCGGCATAGGTTCCTCTTTCGCCTTGAACTCTAATTAATACTGTTTTTAAACAGTCGGAGTTGTGGGCTTTTACCGAAAAACGTTACATCATTATAAAAGGCAGATCAACGCCTGTTTTAAAAGACTTGAAGTCCAAAGCTTGTGAGTGGTTCAGTCGTGTTTCGACCTATTGGGATATGAGAGCTGTTCTTGCTTAGTTAGTTATAATGTTTTATAGATATTTATCCTATTTAATTTCCAACTTAGAAGTTATACCGGTAAACAAAACTTTAAGGATGCCATGTATTTATTTTCAAAATTTTAAAATCACGGAACTTTTAAATATCCAGAGTCAAAAGTTATTTCTATGACTTTGAAAAGGTCAAAACATTTTTTCTGTTTTTCAGCACATGATATCAAAGTTCATACAAAGTGATATACAAAGGCGCAAATTTCAATCTTCTTGCCCAATTAAGTAACGAGATACAACTACTCGAAGATTGTTCCGAGGTCATGATTTTCCAATTTTCAAGGTCATGTATATAATTTGAAACCCCGTGGGTGGACAGATCTAAAATTTGTGATTTATGCAGAAGTCTGCATGCCCAGTAATCATACCACATTTCAAGGAAATAAAAAAAGGTCAGGTTATAAGCCTTGTTGATTTGACATGGACAGAAATGTCCATGTTAAATCAACAAGACTCATAACCAGATCACTTTTGATTTCGTTGAAATTTGGTGTGATTATTGGGCACAGTGGCGCACCCAGGAATTCTTGCTGGAGTGTGGCTGTATATACGTATATAGTATACGCACACAATGTGTGTACGTATGTATAGTGTACGTTTATAGTTTAAATACGGTTGTGACGTATGTAGGCTCTTAATCTTTTTGGGATTTTGGAAAGAAGACACCATGTAATAGAAGGCACTATGTAATTTTTTGAACATGTAAATAATATTTTTGAATGTTTAATTTGTGACGTACGTTGCTTTTAATCACTTTGGAAGAAGACACTATGGAATTTTTTGAATATGTAAATAATATTTTTGAATGTTTAATTTGTGATGTACGTCGCTCTTAATCTCTTTGGAAGAAGACACTATGAAATTTTTTGAACATGTAAATAATATTTTTGAATGTTTAATTTGTGACGTACGTCGCTTTTAATCTCTTTGGAAGAAGACACTATGGAATTTTTTGAATATGTAAAATAATATTTTTGAATGTTTAATTTGTGATGTATGTCGCTCTTAATCTCTTTGGGGCTTCGGGAAGAAGACACCATGTAATAGTCAGACACAATGTAATTTTTTGAACACGTAAAATGATATTTTTGTATGTTTAATTTGTGACGTACGTCGTTCTTAATCTCCTTGAAGGGGGCTTAAGCCCCCAAAGCCCCCTTCGTGGGTGCGCCAATAATTGAGCATATATTATACCTAGAATTTGCTGGACAAGTCTTCTTTTACTGTTTGACGGAGATGTGTATTCCGAAACACGCAATTGTTTACCTCTATACACATCAAAACTGCCACTACATATGGCATGGGCGCCTATATATATATATATATAAGGGCAAGAAGGGGCATTTACTCTACTCTGAGAATCGGACGATACCGTTTCTTTTTTCTTTTTTTTTTTTTATTGGAGGTTTAACGACCACCGTGAGCAACTCAATGGGCTATAAGCAGTCGACCGTCCCTAATTTAGGGCCACTGGTTCCAGGGAAGGGAGAGAGCCAGTGCCGTAAGACAAACACAACATCCATGCCCGACCGGGATTCGAATCCGGACCCCTTTCGGACGAATGATCAGAGGCCATCGCTTAGACCACTGCGCCACCGGGGCGGCATACCGTTTCTGCTCTTAGAAGTTACGACAGAGATTTTCGTGCTAACAATAATCTTAATTACTCATTTTTCTGTAGAACATCTGGATATCGTAAAAATAGGGGGATCAAAGGGACACAGTGGAAACTGTGTCGCAACCTACAACGTTGAATTACGTCAACTGTCACTATTTAATGTCACTACCTCACTAGATCTACGTCTTTAAAATATTCAGCGAAGAACAGTTGACGTAGCCCTACGTTGTTGGTTGCAGTACAGTAGTTACTGTGTCTCTGATTTTTTCAGATATAAAATTTTTAAGAAATAAAAAGGAAAGAAATGTTTTGCTTCACTCCGATGAGCCATTACATTATGACCACCTACCTAATAAACTGCAGGACCCCTTCCCCCCCTTTAGCCCGCAAAACAGCTGCCAAGGCATTGATTCGATTAGGTGATGGTATGTATCTTGGGGTATCACGTACCATAATGCAGACAACAGGCTCTCCATTTCCCGTACTTTTCGGGGTGGTGGTGATTTAGCGGGAACCCGCTTTTCCAAGTCGAACCACAAATGTTCGATTGGGTTCATGTCAGGTGAATACGGAGACCAGGGCATTCAGACAAAGTCACCAGCATGTTCCTCGAACAACTCCTTGATGACTCTGGCAGTGTGCCATGGCGCATTATCCTGTTGGTAATGGCAATCACCAGCAAGGAACACAGTTGTTATGAATGGATGAACTTGGTCCGCAACGATGTTCAGATACCTAACAGCTGTTAGAGATTGTGCTATTGGGATAATGGGGCCTGAAGTGTCCCAAGAAAAAATCGCCCACAGCATAACACCGCTGCCGCCGGCCCGTTTCCTCCCAAATGTGCATCCAGATATACCATAGCCTTCGTTGTTAATTGGCGTATTCGCGCTCGGCGGTCTATACGTGATGCACCAGGTATCTTGATTTGTCAGACCAGGACACTTTCTTCCAATCATCTACAGTCCAATCTCGATGCTCTTGGGCCCATTTCATGCGTTGTTGGCGATGACGTGCCGTGAGCATGGTGACCCGGCTGGGTCTTCGGCTACGCAGGCCCATGCGCAAAAGGCTGCGATGAACTGTGTGCTGTCACACCTTGCCCTGATCACCAGTGTTGTAGCTGCGGGTGATTTGTCGCACTGTGGCCCTGCGGTCACTGTGAACAATGCGCGACAGTATCATTGAGCTGCGGGCAACACACGGCTGAGCGACGTTTCATCGTTTGGCCGTCTGTGCACCACTTTTGATACGTGCTCACTACAGCGGCACGTGAACAACCCACAAGCCACCCCCTTTCCGAGATCGTAGTTCCGAGGCGCTATGTCATCACAATTTTTCCTTTATCAAACTCCGATAAATCTGCAGCTTTTCCGTTTCTGACTCCGAACACTCTACTAACCGAAAGCCGGTCCTCGGGTTGTATATATACTGCTCTGTGAACTTCAGCTGCGCCACCGTTAGGTCTCCAGGCGCTCTCTTTTCTCTAGGCTCTGGGTGGTCAGAATGTAATGACTCATCGTTGTATTTACTTAAAAATAGCTTATGCTATATGCAAATCATAGTAACTTGTGCTAATTATAAATTAATGTTAGTAGAAGCAGTAGTATCATCGTTGTCAGTACTTATTGCTAAAAATTGTTTTTGAAGAAATCGTTCTTCAGAAATAACTTTTCAAGCTCCTTAGTTGCTTTGTTATTAATTTGGTGATAGGTCTGGAGCCCAACATACTCTTCTTGTTGTTGCTCTAGTTATTGTCTAATTACAGAATGCATCGGCGGTGTAAAGGTTTGAGACGTAATACATTCATTATCCAGAGAAGTTGTGAAGACTGGCAATGTACTTTGCTATTCCATGCTCGGTGTGAAAATTTGAAAATTTGGATTGATGACATCAATTTCCATCTGTTCTTGCTGTTCAAGCTCAGCTTGTGCAGCTGAAGTGGAAGGTTATAGCTCTAGAGTCGAACTCTGGTGAAGCACATCCTGGCCGCCTCGCGCCCGGACTTTTGGCGCTGTGAGCTTTCGGTTGCTGACTTAGCTGGCTTCTTCGGATTCCTCTCGTTCTTCTCTAGCTGTTTCTTCAACTTTCGTTGGTTCTTATAGTACTGTTCGCTGGATTTTCGCGGCATTTCAAAATTTTCGTCACCAAATGTTTTTTATCTAAAAAATAAATAAATTTTAAATCCGCTTTATTTTGGTGTATCACATAGTTCCGTTAGCTCTGACCATCAGCTACGAAATGTGATGCTGAGGTCATCGCTGTCTTTTTGTATTCACTAGTTATCAACGTTAAAACGGCGTGCGGCGAAACAAGATCACGCGAAATTTAGTTTAACTTTCTAACGCTACTGCATCGAAGGGTTAAGAGGTGGAGGGATGAAACTTGTTTTGTTATAAATAGGACTCCATAAACTATCTAATGATGTATTATTTATTACTCAACGATTAATAGTTTCGAAGATATAAGCATTCCAAATGGGGCTCTATAAACTATCTAATGATGATTATTTATTACTCTACGATTATTAGTTTCGAAGATATAAGCATTCTAAATGGGACTATAAACTATCTAATGATGCATTATTTATTACTCTACGATTATTAGTTTCGAAGATATAAGCGTTCAAAGTGGGACATGTTTTCTTTGAATCCGTACTCCCGATGTTACCTCGTTCTCAGCGCGGAGAAAGACGCAGTTCTACGTCAAAATTTTAGAAAAGGGAAATTAACAGCTCAAAGTAATGAAATTTTCTATTGTTTGTTGAAGAACATACGTACGTACGTACAGTATGAAAAGATATGAAATGCGTAGAAGTGTAAAATACAATAAAACGTCAATTATCCGTGGTAATTGGGAACGCTAGAGCTCGGATAATGGAAAAGTTCTTGTAGTATGTAAATAAAAATCTGAACATTTTGAAACTCATTTAGATTGAAAGTCTGTGATTTCTGTTTGTTCTGTTATTGTACGAATCCACTTGCATAGAAAATTACAGAGGACCGCTGTTAATCCGACACAACGGATAACCGAGTGTCGGATAATCGACGTTTTGCTGTATATCATCCTCTGTAGCAGCTATTCATTGAGTTCTCTCAAAAAAGTTCGGAGTCGTGAGCATATTTTTTTTTGTCGTGAGTATTTTTTCACTCTTGATGACCAGTTGTGTGTACTCTGGGGGTTTCGTCACGCATGTGATACAAATGACCAAAAGAATTAAAAAAAAAAAAAAAGAACAAAGAAATTTTCTTATTTTTCTAACATAGGATCTAATTTCATTTACCCATCTTTTTTAGCACGCCTTTTGTAAAAAAACATCGTGCTTATGCTATCAGTTTGTCCGTCCGTCTGTCTGTGAACACCATATCTTTGCAACTATTAATTCGATTTAAAAATGTTTTTCTGCGTTGGGGAAGCTGGAAATATGCGAATGACGATCCTTCATTTCGTTTTTTCTTTTACGACGCACAATTTCGCCGCTAGATGGCGTAAATGCAGAAGATGTCGAATTCAAAATACATTTTATTTCATATATTTGCTTCTGAACATCCGATTGAAAAAATTCTTTTACCTTTCGATTTCATTTATGTCGAAGATAATTTTAGGTATAGTCACTTTTTAAAGTTACGTATAGATTTTCCGCTAGGGAGTGTAAAATTGATTTGGGTTTCCCCGATATCTCCACTGCTAAAAATCCGATTTCAAAAAGTTTTTCTTCAGCGGATACACCTCCTGATAGGAAATATTTTGCATATAGGTAAGCAATGGTGTGGCCACCAGGAAGCGTGAGTGCAAATTTCTGCTTCTGATGTATTTGCCACAAAATCTGAGCTCCTAAAATCTCGACTGAAAACATTCGTACGTGGGTCAATACCACTCACATCGATGAACCTTTTCGAAATATTTTCTTCTTAACATATTGCATGGTTTCTCCGCCAGGGGCGTAGATGCACATCTAACTTTTGTCAATATCTCTGCTTCTAAGGTTCCGATTTGAAAAAATCCTTTTTTATTGGTTACAGTTTCTGGCGCGACTTGTTTTTCATATAATTTCAAAATTTTGAAATAGTTCATAAATATTCCGCTAGGGGACGTTATGCTAAATTGCGTTCCCCCCGATATCTCTTCTTCTAAACCTCCGATTTGTCTGCACCGGATACAGCTCGTGATGGGAAATGTTTTTTCATGTAATTTACAATATTTGGTATAGAATGGTTTGGCCACCAGGGAGTAAAAATGTTAATTTCTGCTTTTGATGTATCTGCAGCAGAATCTGAGCTTCTGAAAACTCGACCGAAGAAACTACTTCCTGGACCAGTAGCGCTCCCATCGAAAAACCTTTTGAGAACACTTTCTTCAGTAAATAATGCCAGTTTTTCCTTCCAGGGGGCATAGACGCATAACTTCTATTTGTCGATATCTCTGCTTCTAAGTATTCGATTTGAAAAATTCTTCTTTTGTTGGAGAGCGTTTCCTCTGCGAAATGCTCCTCATATAATTTCAAAATTTGCTTAACGAACAAGTGAGACGCTGAAGGGCGTAAGTTGACGATTCCGTTTACAGCAGTATCTTCGGGATTAAAAACCCGATTGAAAAACTTCTTTCTTCGGTCAGAGACTACTATTTTCCATACCGGTTCCATTGACTTTGAATAGCTTTGATAAATTTAATTCGCGTCAGAACGAATTCAAAAGACGTGCTCATTTCACCCTAAATTTCGGTGTCATCTTTCTTGTTTTATGGTCTTCTGGCTTCTAATTAAATTTATGCGCTGAGAGTGTGGTAAAAATGGTTTGATAACATCGCAAATTTGCACATGGTGTTTGTGTATGGTATTCTTAGTTACAATTTCTGTTTGCCCCTTCCTGAAAACTAAGCTTTGGGAGTCCATGGCAGCGGGCGAGGTTCAAATATGTTGTATTTACAAAACCTTACTGAACGTTGTCAATGGTATTAAAGACGTGACTTTCTCGTTCAAGATGTGAATGACAATACCTGTTGGCCTTTTCCACTTTTCAAAAGTTAAACTGTTTTCGAGAAGAAATGCTTCACCTCGAAGAATGAGAAATGATCTGTCAAGGGCAAAAACATATCTGTTACTTTGGATTCTTTCACTGTTATCTATGGCGTACGGAAAGCGCAAAAAATCGAGGAACTCTAATGGCTTTTATGCTATCTGTCTTCGAGTTCGAAGATGGTGTTTTCCTTCTGGTTTTTCTGCGAGCTTCATGTCCAATTGATGCATCGATGCCCCAGGGCTCTTTGTCTGCATGTCTCGGAAACAGTGTTCCCTATCCAATACATCCACAAACCTCTCTCGAGACAAAGCAGACCGGCCTTCTTTAACGACCACGGATTTCTTTTCCTATGTTTTCCACCAAAGCGAGTTATATGTGCAGAATGGCTAACATGAATCACGGAGCTGCGGAAATAATTTCGTACTTCTCGGTAGCCACCGAAAATACAGAAACACACAGGTTATTTAGCAGACGCTGAATCTGTGCGGGTGGTTTGTATCTGTCACGTCATATTATTCAAGAGATAAAGCTTTGTAGTTGATTCATATACATCCCATTCATACACTGTCCAGCCAATCTTTTGTGAACAGTGGCGCCGCATCTACGATGGTCATAAAATTAATCTAAAACGGAATCGGATAACGCAATCGCGAAAATGATTGCGTCCTGTCAAGGTCCGACTCTCAGCAACGCAGTGGTGTCAGAACGACGCGCAATAGTTTGCTGTGTGGACGTGGGAGGGTTTGGAAATGGAAGCGTGCAGCTTCTCAGGTCGAGTCACAGCGTTAGACCAGCGCTCGTACGTGAAAATAGAAACTCTGCACGAAAAAAACTCCGACACAGATCCACACTGCCATGCAAGAAGTTTGTGGGGAAGGAACTCTTGATCGAAGCACAATTTCTTTCTGAGGACAAAGTTGAGACAGAAAATTCGTCAAAATCCCTCCCCCCCCAAACTTGTTGGAAGCGGGAGCGACATTGTAGATTGACAACGCATCGTGCCACGGTGCAGCGTCGGTACGGGGACTTTTGTCGAAATATGGCTGGGAAACTTTAATCCCACCCACCATATAGCCCTGATCTCAGTCCACCCGACTTTGAACTTTTCCGAAAGTTAAAAAATTGGCTGCGTGGCATCAGCTATAAATCACTGGACGAACTGTCATTGGACGAGACCCGAGTAATACGACAGCTGAATAAAGATGGTGTACTATGGGGCATCAAGGACCAACCTCACCACTTGCAAGCTGTCATTAACAGCGCAAGGGAGTACACTGAGCGGCAATAAGGTAAGTTTGTTTCGTTACTTCACGCTTTTCTCAAAAATTGACAGTGTGCAGAACTTTTGCTAGGACCCCCGTAGACATAAGATATACGAATGCTTTGACAAACGTCCCATTGTCACGTGACATACCGTCATGACGCAACAATCAAAAGACGCAACTTGGGGGATATCTACACTGACGGAAAAAAATCCCAACACCAAGAAGGGCTTGTGTCAGATAACCGACAATTGGTAGGCGTCGAGAGTACATCTGTAAGATGACGTCTATGAAAATTTCGCGCTCGGCGCATACGTGTGGCGCTAGTAGCGCCCCTCGGAACATGCAAAGCAGGTTTGCTGTAAATACGCGCTGTAACGTTCGTAAGTGTTAGTTATCGTTGAGATTCGACGTAGGGTGTTGATGTTAGTCAAAAATGCCTTTAAGAAGACGAAGAAGCCATTATCAACAGCTCACGGAATTTGAACGAGGTCGTGTAATAGGGCTACGAGAAGGTGGATTTTCTTTCCGCAATATTGCAGAACGACTTGGCAGGAATGTAGCCACTGTGTATGATTGTTGGCAGCGGTGGTCAAGGGAAGGTACCGCCTCAAAAAGACCGGGTTCCGGCCGGCCACGTGGCACTACTGAGAGGGAAGACCGCCGTGTACGGCGTATTGCCGTGGCGCATCGTACAGCGTCTGCGGCAGCAATTCGACCTGCAGTTGCCACCACAGTGACACAACGATCTGCTACAAATCGGTTACTTGAAGGACAGATCCGAGCCAGACACCCTGTAGCGTGCATTCCACTTACTCCAAACCACTGCCGTTTGCGACGTCAGTGGTGTCAAGCTAGAGCTCATTGGTGGACGGAGTGGAGATCTGTTGTGTTTTCTGATGAAAGCCGGCTCTGCCTGGGTGCCAGTAATGGCCGTGTGTTGGTTAGAAGGAGGCCAGGTGAGCGCCTGCAACCAACCTGTCTGCGGCAGAGACACACTGGACCTACACCTGGAGTTATGGTCTGGGGAGCAATTTCCTATGACAGCAGGAGCACTCTCGTGGTTATCCCACGCACCCTGATGGCACAGTTGTACGTCGGTCTGGTGATTCAACCTGTTGTGCTGCCGTTCATGAACAGCATTCCAGGGGTGTTTTCTAACAGAATAACGCTCGCCCGCATACCGCTGTTGTTACCCAACATGCTCTACAGAGTGTCGACATATTGCCGTGGCCTGCTAGATTACCAGATCTTTCACCAATCGAGCACGTATGAGACATCATTGGACGACAACTCCAGCGTCACCCCAACCAGCATTAACCGCCCCTGTATTGACCGACCAAGTTCAACAGGCATGGAACTCCATCCCACAAACTGACATCCAGCACCTGTACGACACAATGCATGAACGTTTGCGTGCTTGCATTCAACATTTTGGCGGTTACACCGGTTATTAATTTACCAGCATTTCACATTTAAAATGGCTCTTCTCGCGCTAACAATAAGCTGTGATCTTGAAACCTTAATCGATTAAATATGTTACCTATACAAATGTATTGCCGCCATTTCATTCCTCTACAACTATTTTTTCGTGGTGTTGGGATTTTTTTCCGTCAGTGTAGATCTATCGGCCTCTGATCGGTGTTTAGTTGTTTTGGCGCCTGGAGTCACAAAAACTGAGGAGCTCAATACGATATCAAGTGATACAAAGTTCCAGGTGTTTTCAGCATGGCAACAACGTCAAAAGAAGCCGGAAATGAAGCAACGACAGTATATACTGGGGTATAGGTCGACCCCCCGATTTTTATCTGAATATTTGCAGTTTTTGTATATCCCGTGCATAAGTCGACCCCCGATTTTTATGTGAATATCTGCAGTTTTTGTATACCTACCTATCTTGTACATAAATAAAAAAAAACGTTTTTTTTTCGAGGATGCGCCCGCATGCGGAAAAGTGAATCTACTATTATTTTTGTAGCTGGCTCTCGCAATGTTGCTTGCGGCAGTTTCCCCGCAAAATCTGGGTGGAATTGAGGCAGAATTCTGGGAAGATAATAGGGCTCACCACCCTGGTTATATTTTTGCGAGCGAGTTTTCTGCAGTTACTTCATTCGTGGAGTGTAAAGCATTTGTTTCCGCAGCAAACGAATCGTGATGCATTTACCAAACGTCGTAAGACACGTCGTTATTTACAAAAAAAAAAGCCCCTTCCTGAAACATATTTGGAAAGCGTAAATAGCTCTTGATGTCAAATTGATAGTTTTTTAATCCTATAAATAATATGCATGCCGTAAGAAATAAATGTGTAACTTTTGAAGTTTTCAATGGATTTCTTCAAAATTGAAAAATAATCTTTATTTTGATGTATTGCGGACACTGTAAAATTTGCACGTAACTATTTAAAAATTTGAAGAAAATTTGTTCTATAAAATTTTCTTCCACTACCCTGTGCAGCGTAGCATGTCGGTCAACAGCTGAGTTGGACGAGTGTGTGATTGACAGAGAGGTCGTTTATCTACTCCCGAGCTTCATCACCCCCCTCTTCACCGTGTTTGTGACAAACAATCGGCTTTAGTGACAAAACCAAACATCGCCCCATTCAGTAAAGGTGCAATCCATTTTTGCTCGCTCTTAGTCTTCAGAAAAGGTTACTGTTTGATTTTTAGAGCTGGGGCACACTCAATTTAATAACAAACGTAAGTAGGTTGTTAAACTAATGCACTTTTTTACTATCAGTGCCAATGTTATTCTGAGCGATCGGCCAAGTTTAAACACTTTCGTTTTCGGGATGCATTGATCAAGTTACCGCTGTTCTGTAGATTGTCAAGCCTCTCTTTGTCATCGCTAAGCAAGGGCAGCGGTTTCCTTTTGCAATAGTCTGTGCTTTTCCCTTTTCATTCCCTCATCGAGAATTGAGCACGGTCGTAGGTGACGGCACGGTGCAACTTAAACTACTGGCGCGTTCACCTCTTTCCTCTGGCCTCTGGGTGATTTACCAGCGGGGCAGTCAAGTCAAGGGCATATCGACAGATATAAAACGGACTTTGAGACATCCTTAGTGAATAAAAAAACTCGTACATATAAAATCAAGAAAATGCTTAGCAATAATTTTTTTATGTACCAGTAACACCCGGAAAATGACTAAATAAACAACTGCAAATGAACTGATGGCGCAAAGGGCTAAGTATGCGTATTTCCCTAAGACATCAAAATTTTGGTTTTCAACCTATCTGAAATATTTTCCGTGTATAGTTCGAACCCCTAATTTTGACCTAAATATTTCATTGAAAAAAGTCGACCTATACACGAGTATATACGGTACTACTAGAAGAGAATAAGCATAGACCTGGGGCACCGACATTTAACCTTTCGTCCAAGATGGGCCCGGATGTGATTTCTTGATGAGGCATGGGTGGCATTTATTATGGCGCTGGTTCTACCCTGATTTCATACCAGTGGCTCTAAATTAGGGAAAGGCAACTATTGATAGGCCTTATAGTTGCCCATCGTAGTCGTTAAACCCCGAAGCAAAGAAAAACACGAAGTGACCCACTCCTTCAGTAGCTGGTGGACTGAATACGGGAGGTTCTGGCGCACAAACATTAACAAGAATATGAACAGCATGCAGTTCAGGACATCGTGTACTAACCAGAGTTGGAAACGGGTAAAAAATGTCGGACCCGGACGTCCCATAGCTGGACCCGATCCGGATCCGTAACTGACCAGGGCAAATCTGCTTTGAATTATAAATAATTTATGTATAAAGTATATATACATATAAACGTAATAGATATATTCATATCAATAACTGCTTGATGTTTAATACCTGAAATCCTTTTTAATTAATAAAATTTGGTTACTTGCTAAATTTTAGTGCCATTTTTAGCGCCACTATTTTGTGTAATCCAGAAGTAATGGCTGACTATGACCGTGGCCATGGAGTATATTACAAATGGGAATCGTTATTTACGATTACACAAATGTATTTAGATTGTTCACTCTTTCCACGCTTTGACGGAGGTGCACATACTTTCATATGGTCCGTTAGATTTATGGTTCCATAATCTTTTATTACACCGTCGACATCTTTTTTTGTAATTATACGCTTTCCACATTTTGAACAACAAGCAAGACCAAACAACACAGAATTATTCACCGGTTCCTTCATGAGACGAAACAATTTCCAGCATTCACTCTTACCCTTGTAGTTTTCAACAAACACGTATTTGTTGGCCTCGACGCATTTCTCAAGCTCCTTAATATTAAATCCATCCATATTAATTTCGACATGACATGCCGTGGGAACGGGATGTTAGCACATCAATCGAAAATCCCTGAATGCTCAATGTAAAAGATGCGGTGTAAAAAGTAACTTTTAGTCATACAGTGAACTTCGCACGGAGAGAGTGAATCAGCTGAGAAGCAGGAGAATGGCGTTTGCCTGTACCTTGCCCTGGACAATCCTACTGTAAAAGAACGCAAAGGAAGTATATTTTTACGAAATGGTGTCGGTCTGTCTGACGTCGGTCGGTGGAAATCTTCGTTGCTTTAAGAAAGAGACGACAATATTTTTGCATGGCAAATCATTATTCACTACGTGGGCACCAGTATCGACTACAGAATTCCACATCGATCATTTTTCTTTGGAATATATTTTTCTCTTTTCAAAAATAAAACAGGAGTAAAACTGGGCCAAAATCGGGTCAGGAACACCTTGACCCGACCCGTTGGACCCTCAAGAAATTGTCGTGACCCGTTTCCATCTCTGGTACTAACTCCAAAGCCATTGTCTCCCAGCATATTAGAACAGATTGACATTGGCAGTGCAAGGAACGGAGAAATCGGACGGAAGAAAAGTGGAAAAGAGTTTTTTAAGTCTGTGAACAGCATTATATAATTTTTGAATCGGGTGGCTGATACCAAGCGCAGCGGAAACCTCGGGAAGCCTGGATCCATGATAAATGTTAACGTTCGACGTGGTGTATCTTTATTCCGGGGTTGGTTTAAGAGATGAGAACTTGATTCTTTGGTACACATACTCTTTACATTCCAGTATACGACTAGTGGCGTTTCCAGATTTTTCTATTTTCATTCTATTTAGATGACTAAGTATAATCGACGAAGCATAATTTTCATCCTATAAGACAAGGTGCTTCCACAAAGTTATTTTCTTTATCCTAAAGAGCTAAGAAGAACCCATTTAAGAGGGGGGGCTTGGAGGGGAGGGAGGCTGGAGCCATGGCCCCTGCATTTTCAAGGACCCCAGAATTATGCAGGGTGCTTGAAGAATCGACAGAATTTTTTTTTTTTTTTTTTTTTTTTTTTTTTTTGAAAATAGCACAGCAAAAACTATAAGAAACTGCCTTGTGAAAAAAAATCTATTTCTTTTCGCTTTCTTAGGAGGAGTCCGCAAAATAATATAGTAGCCCCAGTCCATCCTCAAGTCTTTCGAAAGCATTACAGATGTTTTTTTGTACACATCTGTAATTGGGGAAAATTTTCATACATTAAGAATTCGTTTGAATCTTGATATTTGAATCATATTATTTTGCCCACTACTTCGATATAATTTCAATAAGCTGAACCCTGGGGGAGGGGGGGTTAAGCAGAACTGAACTGGTATCTATTTTTCAATCGTGCATTTTTACATTTTCTTGCTACCACTGATTCAATACATGAATCATGGGATACACAGTTCAATACGGCGGGGATATTTTTATGGCTTCCTCATCATAGTTTGGGAATGTTTTCTCCTGGGTATTTTCATTCATCCATCCATAGAGAAATTTTAGATGTACCACTAATACTGGAGCCCCAAAATACTATCCAGCCCCCCCCGGTTTCCTTAAATGTGCTCTGCAGCTACGAGCTTCCAGTGAGGCACCATTTTCATCTTAGTAAACCATGTGCCTTCGACGATACATAATTCTCATCTCAGGCGACCAAATGCTTCCATGGTGTGTAGAGGTTTAGTGTTAAATGATTATAGGTATTTTCATTTGCTTATGCTACAACTAAAACACTAACATACTTCACTGCAAAACGTATTCTTCTTACTGAAATTTTCCGGAAAATTAAGTCGTACTCCGGATAGTTTAATCAAACAACATAAAGCTAATTAAATACTGAACGGTATTAATGGATAGTTTAAATAACAGAAAGACGTCTTGCATTTACAGAAACTAAAATGCTTAATTGGTCCTTAAATTGCACATATAGGTCAGCACATTAACTGTGAAATATAACTCCAATTCAACCATCGCTTCGGTATTTGAATATAGAAGGTTCTATAAACGTACCGGGTTTTTTTATTCCTATCGATGCAAAGCCGTGTCTATGATCGTATGTATTGTGAAAACAGAAGTTTGTCAGCGACGGGCATCGAACTCGTGTCCCCTTACTCCTGATTAAGACGCACTCCCAACTGAGCTACGCGGACAAAATATCTCGCTGCAGATTTATCGTCTTGACACATGATTTCACCTCTGTTGTACGTCACAGTATGCGTGAAATTATTACGATTACTTTCAGTAAAGCGCCATAAAAGCGGAGCGGCTTCATACACTGGCGTGCAAAAATTAAGGACGAGACGGTTTTTCGAATGTAACGTCGTGCAGAAGGGCTCCACATCGACGCATATCATAATATAAGATCCCCAAGATGTAAGAATATGGGACAAGTGAGCAAAACCGTCCAAACAAGGAATCCAAAAGATACAAAGGCACTTTATTGAAAACGTAGCTTCGAGCACAACTGGACAGAGGACAGAAACGTCCATGTGACAGGCGGCTGCCAAGAAAAAATCTAGTCTCTAGTAGGGGATATGATCATCCCTGACTGCGTTGCAGGATTTACAACGTCTGTCCATGCTGAGGACGAGGCTGTCTAGAAGCTGTTGAGGCATCGCGGCCCATTCCTCTTGTAGCGCCAATCGCAGCTGCGGAATTGTTGCTGGCGGCTGGTGACGTGCTGCCAAGCGTCTCCCGAGAAGGTCCCACACGTGTTCGATTGGATATAGGTCCGGGGACCTTGCATGCCAATCCATGCGTTGAACATCTTCACTCTCCAACAGCTCTGCGACAGCCACTGTACGATGAGGTGTAGCGTTGTTGTCCATGAAGACGAACTCAGGACCCACAACACCTCTAAACAGACGCACGTGAGACAGGAGAACCTCGGTACAATAGCGGACACCAGTGACTGAGCCTCCTTGGAAGATGTGGAGGTCAGTACGGCTACCAAGCATGATACCGCCCCAAACGAGAACTCCGCCACCTCCAAACCGGTCCCTTTCGATGATGTTGGAGGTGTGATTGCGTGTTCCCTGCTCTCTCCAGATGTGTATACGTCCAGAATCACTCGTCAGACTAAATCGGCTCTCATCCGTAAAGAGAACTCGACTCCATTGCTGATATATCCAGTTCTTGTGTTCTTGGCACCACAGAAACCGCCGTCTCCGATGAGCAGGCGTTAATGGCACACACCGTACTGGTAGTCGTGCAAATAAACCACCTTTGTGCAGCCTCCTGGCCACGGTAAAACACGATAACGGACGTCCAGTTGTCTGTTGCATGTGCCTTGCGATTTCTCCCGCTGTCTGCCATCTGTCTCTTCTCGCCTGTAGGACAATATACCGGTCGTCCGCCGCCGTGGTTGCTCGTAGACGACCACTGCTAAACTCTCGGACAGTTGTTCCTGTCGTTTGAAATGCTCTCCAAGCTCGTGAAACGATGCTGTGAGCGATCTCGAACTCCTCGGCCACACTAGTCACACTTCGACCTTCTTCCAACTTCCCAATGACGCGACCTCGGGTAAAATAATCCAGATGTCGTCTACTGGATTGCCTGTTGGCCATATTACACGGTGGCAGCAACTCGACGGCGTTCAAACCGATGTACACCGTGTAATAGCTTTCACCGAATTGCTGAGCGTACACTGCCCGTGTGCTTTATACCCTCCCCCACGTCATGCTGCATATATGCGCATGCCCTAACGTACCGGACCCTAGTCTTTCTCCTGAGTGGTCTTTCGGTCCGTTCTGCCTGCTCGTTCCGCTGTTATGCTAATTTCTCCTCTTCGTCCTTAATTTTTGCACACCAGTGTACTAATGTTAGGCGGCGCTGTCGATCAAAAACAATGGCTGCTACGTTAAGTGTTCAGTTCCAGCAACGAGCAGTAGTGAAATTTTTAAACCAAAGAAGGCGTAAAAGCCGTGGACATTACGAGGAGACTTCGGACGGTGTATTGTGATGCGGTTGTGTATCGTTCCAGTGTTTATGAATGGGTAGACATTTGCAATGATATGGTACAGCGCTACGATGAGGAGGGTAACGGACACCTGGGATGCAAAATCACATGCAATGAAAAGTGGATTCATAAGTTCGAACCAGAGACAAAACGGCAAAGTATGCAATGGCATCATCCGAATTCGCCCCCTATCAAAGAAGTTCAAAGTTGGTTCGTCGGCATCCAAGGTCATGTCAACTGTCTTCTGTGACAAACACAGTGTCCTTCTAGTTGAGTACTCGGCAAAAATTAAACAATAAATGAGAAGGCCTATGTGAAGACACTGAGAAAACTTGCGAAGCGTATCCGGACCAAACGGCCAACATTGAAAAACAATCAAGTGTTGCTTCAGCATAATAATGCTCGCCCGCATACTGCTAAACCAGTGCAAGCAGAAATCGCAAAACAGAGGTGGACCGTTCTTCCTCACCCTGCTTACAGTCCAGACTTGGCATCTTTCGATTTTCATGTTTTCTTGAAGGACAGTATTCGTATCCACAACTATGAGAGCATGGACGATCTGCGAGCGGCTGTCAGTTAATGGATTCGCAACACTCCGGCTGATTTCTTCGCTACCGGAATGAATCGAATTGTTGATCTGTGAAAGAAATGCATTGTGCTGAACGGAGAATACGTGGAAAAGTGACGTTGACTGTTCATATCACTATATTGCATATGTGAGCATCATATTTATGCATCCTGCATTTTTTATTTCTCTCCTGTAATTGATAGGAATAAAAATCGGGATATTTATCGGACACCCCTCTTAGAATACCCTTCAAAAAACAAAGCTGACAACTTGTGTTGTTTTAGATGTGAGGAGAAATATGGAATAATAACTGGGGAATGACAAGGTTTTCTATATACACTACTAGTGATACAGTTACAATTATAATTCTTATTAATAAGAATATCCAGAAATGGTAAGGGCATTTCTGCTAAACTCGCCACCCACTGAAAAAAAAGTAATCCCTGAGCCCATTGCGTGATTCCTTATGAGTAACTCAGAAGGATGCTTCGGGAGTACGAGTGGTCAGAGGCACTGGCTTCTGGCATATCGCTCGGGACGAGGATTCAATTTGAAACTACAATGATAAAACAAGCGTAACATTCAGCGTGTGAGATTCAATCAATTTGTAAAACATCCAACTCTAATCGTACAACATCAATTCTCACCAATCGCTCTCATAACAAATCTCTTCTAGGTCTCTCTCTCTCTCTCTCTCTCTCTCTCTCTCTCCCTCTTTCTCTCCTCGAATAATTGTAAAACATCATTTTTATCACTCTCGTTTACACAGGACATTCATTTTTGACTTACCGTCAGACTGACAAACCAACATTCACCAGGAGAGGAAATGTAGCGTTAAGATTAGAAAATGCTAAGGAGAATGAACCAAAATTTACATAAGAGTTCAGGAACCAAAAAGGAAAGTTAAAGTAGAGTATATACGTTACAAGTGAGGTCATTTTAATTTTAGACCGGGCGCTCCCCTATGACGTGCCTGCCCCTCAGGACGCACATGAGACAAAGGCAGATAGCAGTGAGAGCACATGCCTGTGTTGTATAGTGGATAGCACTCGGAGCTCCGGAGCCGAGAGTTGGGGGGTTCGAATCATTCCCCTGGCATAAAAATGATGGAGAAATTTACTTCGTCACATCCCATTATACAAAATGTTCGTCTTATACAGAAAAGCATTTGGTGATGCATCATTTCATCTTAAATAAGACACTACGATATTCTATCATGTTACAGACCACATGTTTTTTCCATGACGAATCATTTCTCCCTTAACACACAAAGACCACGTTTTCCTAATTTCATCGCTGCACAGGCCAAATGATTGACATATGACGCGCAATTCTCACCTTAACATATCACATAATTCCAGTGATGCATTAAAATAATTCTAGCCTATCAGGTGATTCTGATGTTCAGTTTTCAGTCTAGAGAACTAAGGGCCTCCCGAATTGCAACGAATTCATCGTAGCAGAACAGATGCTTCAGATGAAGTTTCACGCTTCACATGATAGATCAGTTTCAATCTTGCCAACAAAGCCGTTTCCCATGATGCATCTGCTCAATCCCAGAAGACAGTACTACAAGTCACCTTAAGAGTTTACTGTTGTGAAAGATGGGGCAGCCTGATCACTGCTCCTTGGTAGGACGCAATAACGGTATCAATCCGCGTGGCATGCATTTCTGCTGTGCCTTTCATCAAGCAAATACTACCGCCTTGACTCCCCTCTATCCACCCCAGCTAGAACTACGCTGAGCATCGAAGCCAATATCAGCACCACAAGAAACTGAAAGAGCCTTATACATGCATCCGTTTCAAGAGATGAAGTGCGGGTAGAACACCATAGGGCTGTGGTGGAGTCCGAACTTCAAAGAATTTTTTCCCTTACTGCTGCTAAATTAACTTCTCTCCTCGAGTTTTGCCGATTGTTAATTTATGTGTTGCGAATGTTGGGAGAAGCCTTCCATCTTTTTCCTCCTTTCCAAGTTACGGATATTTCCCAGCAGTACAGTCAGCGTTCGAAAGCGTCTTGATTGAAAAACTTCTCATAGTAAATTTATTTCTAAAAACACTCTGACATTCTGGAAATTTGTTTTAGACAGTAATTTTGCCGATAAACTCCAGGGTAAAAAAAAAGAAAAAAAAAGAGGGTTCTGAGCAATAATTCTGTTCTTTTTCTATCGAAACGCCAGGGACTACTTTTCGTAGCGGAGGCAGCTGATCAGTACCTTCCATAGTGGCACGCTCTTATGTTGACTCGGAATATAGGTGCTTTTCACGGAGCACCATGACACTCCGCGACGTGCAGGGACGTCGCCAAGGGGATGCGAGGGTGGGCTTCAGCACACTCTGAAATTTGTCTTGCCCACCCTGCCGCCCAACCAGTTTAAAATGTTCCATTTTTCAGCATATTTAACTTTAAAATATACTCTATACTTTGCCAAGTAATAAATAAGTCTTATGTTTTATTTCACGTATCCCTACGTATTTTCCCCTCATAAGTGCGTTGTTTACGTCACAAAAAACGTTATCAAAATAGAGGAGGGGGCCATAAAAATTCAATTGTTCTCCAATCTTCCAGTTCCTTAGTTTAAGCCTCTTTTTCATGTTTGTACAGGGCGCTAATGAGAAGGGTGGATAGGAATTCACTGAAGGGGTCGCCTAATTGCTCTGTTTGTTTTATTTACAAAATAGGGGATTCCAAAATGGAAAGTGGAGTCTAAACCTACACTAGCGCTCATAAGACTGCTCCGGGACAGTGAAAGTGCAGAAAGTGGCTGACGACTGCTTTGTAGGAGAGGAGCGCAAGGCAAAGTCGCTGGTTGGAAGGAAGGAAGTTAAGGAGGAGGGTGAGGTATTGTGTCTGCGTGGAACTACGTTAAAATTTGATTTAGATAAACAAAAACGACATTTTTGTTTAAATAAATTGTTCAAGTACAGTACTATATTCGTAAGCAAAAATTCAAAATTTTGAAAAGCAGTTTAGGACAAGGCATTCAGAGCAAGCACAAAGATATTCTACCAAAACTTGTATCTTACACCAGTGGCGTAACTAGTCAGATCCGTGTATGTATGTATGTATGTATGTATGTATGTATGTATTATGTATGTGTGTCCAGGTGGAGAGGGAGGGGATTGCACGAATTCCTTTGTGGTCGGTAGTGAAATGCATTAAAGCCGTCCCGGTGGCGCAGTGGTGTAAGCGCAAGCTTATGACCATTCTTCCGAGAAGGGTCCGGGTTCAAATCCCGGCGAGGCATGGATGTTGTGTTTGTCTTACGGTACTGGCTCTCTCTTACCTGGAACAAGTGACCTTAAATTATGGACGGACGACTTGAGTTGCTCCCGGTGGTCGTAAAACCTTCAATAAAAACAAGTTAGCAAAATCATGCAATGCATTGATTATGATACGCTTTCCAACATACCGGAAATCATTACTCAAGTTATGAGGATAATGACTGTAGAACAAATCTCGCTCCTGTGTCCTGACCTTTGACCCCATTTCGATGATATTCACCAGAAACGGTTAAATATACTTCCGGAACAATATGATAAAGTTTTGTCTCAATCGAAACTTTTTTACGTAAGTTATAACGCATAAGGGCGATGGAATGGATCCCGATCCTATGTCCTTACATTTGACCCCACTTAACCCATTTTCAATAGAGTTCGTCCCCAGGTGGTCCCCTAAGACATACTAAAATTTAATTGAAATCAAACTGTATTTTTGCAAGTTATGATGCATAAGGGCAATGGAATGCATCTCCCTCCTATGTCATGACCTTTGACCCCATTTCGTCCATTTTCAATGGAATTCGTTCCCAGGTGGTCTCCTACCACATACTAAAATTCATCGAAATCGAACCATTTTTACGCAAGTTATGACGCATAAAGGCAATGGAATGCATCCCTGTCCTATGCCCTGACCTTTGACCCCACTTCACCCATTTTCAACAGGGTTCGTCCCCGGTGGTCCCCGACCACATACTAAAATTTAATTGAAATCAAACTGTATTTTTGCAAGTTATGATGCATAAGGGCAATGGAATGCATCTCCCTCCTATGTCATGACCTTTGACCCCATTTCGTCCATTTTCAATGGAATTCGTTCCCAGGTGGTCTCCTACCACATACTAAAATTCATCGAAATCGAACCATTTTTACGCAAGTTATGACGCATAAAGGCAATGGAATGCATCCCTGTCCTATGCCCTGACCTTTGACCCCACTTCACCCATTTTCAACAGGGTTCGTCCCCGGTGGTCTCCGACCACATACTAAAATTTAATTGAAATCAAACTGTATTTTTGCAAGTTATGATGCATAAGGGCAATGGAATGCATCTCCCTCCTATGTCATGACCTTTGACCCCATTTCGTCCATTTTCAATGGAATTCGTTCCCAGGTGGTCTCCTACCACATACTAAAATTCATCGAAATCGAACCATTTTTACGCAAGTTATGACGCATAAAGGCAATGGAATGCATCCCTGTCCTATGCCCTGACCTTTGACCCCACTTCACCCATTTTCAACAGGGTTCGTCCCCGGTGGTCCCCGACCACATACTAAAATTTAATTGAAATCAAACTGTATTTTTGCAAGTTATGATGCATAAGGGCAATGGAATGCATCTCCTCCTATGTCATGACCTTTGACCCCATTTCGTCCATTTTCAATGGAATTCGTTCCCAGGTGGTCTCCTACCACATACTAAAATTCATCGAAATCGAACCATTTTTACGCAAGTTATGACGCATAAAGGCAATGGAATGCATCCCTGTCCTATGCCCTGACCTTTGACCCCACTTCACCCATTTTCAACAGGGTTCGTCCTCGGTGGTCCCCGACCACATACTAAAATTTTATTGAAATCGAACCATATTTACGCCAGTTATGAGGCATAAGGGCAATGGAATAGATCCCGTTCGTATGTCCTAACCTTTGATCCCATTTCGTCCATTTTCAACATGGTTCGTCCTCAGGTTGTTCCCTACCACATACTAAAATTTCATCGAAATCGAACCATTTTTACGTCATCGTGTGGACAGGCAGACAGACAGACAGACGGACACAGCTGGAGCATATACGCTTCTTCAACCTACGGTTGGAAAGCGTAAAAAAGAAATCGTTTTCCGATCGCGCGCAATTACATTTCTGAATTCCAACTGAAGTGTGTACTAAATAAATACGCAGATTTGTATTCAAAAGCGCAACGTATTTATCAATATACACCTATTTAATATTACTTGTGTGCTTGGAACTGTAGAATATGTGGAATTTATTTGAGGGTAAGAAATATATTAATACAAATGCCGAAATTTTGTTACTCTTCATAATCCCCTACTCCAGCGTAAAAAATGCCACAGGAATCGTGATTCGTCAGTTCCAATCATCCACGGTCCAATCTCCATGAGCCGCCCGGTGGCGCAGTGGTCTAAGCGATGGCCTCTGATCATTCGTCCGTAAGGGGTCCGGGTTCGAATCCCGGTGAGGCATGGATGTTGTGTTTGTCTTACGGCACTGGCTCTCTCCCTTCCCTGGAACCGGTGACCCTAAATTAGGGACGGGCGACTGCTTATAGCCCATTGAATTGCTCACGGTGGTCGTTAAACCTCCAATAAAAAATAAAAAAATCTCCATGATCTTGGGCCCATTTCATGCGTTGTTGGCGATGACACGCAGTGAGCATGGGGACACGACTGGGTCGTCGGCTACGCAGGCCCATGCGCAGAAGGCTGCGATGAACTGTGTGCTGTGACACATTGCCCTGATCACCACTGTTGTAGCTGCGGGTGATTTGTGGCACTGTATCCCTGCGGTCCCTGTGAACAATGCGCGTCAGTCTCCGCTCCCCTCTGGCATCAATGAACTGCGGACGATACACGGCCGGACAACGGTTTATCGTTTGGCCATCTGTGCACCACTTTTGATACGTACTCACTACAGCGACATGTGAACAACCCACAAGCTGCACCGTTTCCGAGATCGTAGTTCCGAGGCTCCGTGCTATCACAATCAGTCCTTCATCAATCTCCGATAAATGGGCAGATTTTTCCATTCTGACTCTTGAACACTCTACTAACCGAAAGCCGGTCCTCTGGTTGTATGTATACTGCTCTGTGAACTTCACGTGCGCCACCGTCCGGTCTCCAGGCGCGTTCATTTCTTTAGGCTGGGGTGGTCATAATGGTGTATACGGAATACGACTACAATAAAAATGATTTTAAAATGATGTCAATTAAAAAAGAAAACTATTTAAAAATTAGTAAATACTATTTTCAAACCTATAGATATTGAAGATAGTAGTATGCATTTCTTAGTATCTTCTGTTTTCCACGACATATTTCGTTTGGGAAAAAACGTTATATTCCGAATACTGTGCTTTTTTACATTGGAAGAATGTCATTTGTAATATGCAAAGCAGCTAAAAATTTTAGTTTAGGCGTACCTAGTTTCTGAAAGTTATTTTGATTTTCCTTTTTTATATCTTTGCACCTTATACAAAATATTTCGAACCATCGCGGATATTCGTGTAAAAGGAATTTTTTTATAGCTCGGGTTTAAAACTAAGATTCAGAATACAACAAATTGTTCAAAAGTTTGGGTTTAATAAACGGTAATCAGAATGTTTTAGAGTATTGCAGATATTAAATTTGAAGTAACTAAATGTAATAGATATTGAAGATAGTAGAATGTAATATCGAAACCATTTCGGAAATATAAAAACAACCCACACTTCTGGCAAACTACATCGTATAGACACGAAAATAGTTTTCTATTCTGTTCCATATAACACGCAGCGTAACAGGATTTATGTTCATCACACAACCTCATATTACCTCAAACAACGTAAATCCTTTTATTTTTCGTGGTGTAATAAAGAAAAGTGTTTGATCAATGCATCCTTCCAGTGCTTACGTATGGTGCACCATACGACGAGGACCTTAACAAAAAGAGACATACAAAGGCTGCAGACAACTCAAAGCAGCATGCAGAGGTGCATGCTTGGTGTAACCAGAAGAGATAAGAAGAGGAACTCCTGGATCCGAAAAATGACAAGAGTGGAAGACATCATGATCAGAGTTAAATCCCTGAAATGGCCATGAGCTGGACATACTGCCAGAAGGACAGACCATCGATGGACAGCCGAAATTTTAGATTGGATTCCAAGAGACAGGAAAAGACCCAGAAGAAGACCACATGGCGGATGGGTGGATGAAATTCGAAAGTATGCGGGAGTAATATGGAGGAGAATGGCACAAGACAGGACCGTTGTGGAAGAAACTTAGGGAGACCTTCATCCAGCAGTGGATTGATAATGGTTGACAATGATGATGAATACGCATAAAGATTCGCCGAGCTTTCACATTCCAGTGAAAGGACTTTTCAAGGCAATGTAGACATAAAAATGCTAGCATGCAATGATATGGTCTCTAACGGGCTACTACAGGTTTGGCACACAGAGCAGGAGACTCAGAAGTTAATCTTCCATAGACACATGTCAACAATTTGGTCTCGAAGATCTCAATAGAACAGCGCGCCAGTGGAAGGACATGAAACTAAAACGTCAAACGTAACCGTCTGCCTGTTTTTTTTAATTTTTCAAGAGTTTACAGCTCGGACCAGATCATTACAATAGACCAAACATGTAGAGAATTTTAGGAATGAAGTGTCTCACCCTAGGTCTTAAACAACCCTTAGAAATAGGAAACTAAGGGATTTGGGCTAGAGTGCCCGATAGGAAAATGACACAGAAGCAAGGTAGAAAGGGGGAGGAAGACGTCCTTATTTATCACCGGGGGCCCAGTACCCGTGCCCATCCGACGCACGGCGGATTTAGTGGTTCGAGCGTTCGTACCTGCCTGGGATCGAACCCGGGCAGTCACGAACGTTGACCACTAAGCCACCAGGGGCCCAAGAGTTTACAACTCAGGTCAGATCAGATCAGATCATATGTAGAGGATTTTAGGAAAGGAGTGTCTGACCCCAGGTCTTAAACAACCGTTAGAAATAGGAAGCTAGGAGATTTGGGCTAGAGTGCCCGATAGGAAAGTGACACGGAAGCGAAGTAGAAAGGGGAGGAAGACGCCCTTATTTATTACCGGGGGCCAGTACCCGGGGCCAGACGGCTTAACGTGCCCATCCGACCCACGGCGGATATTTAGTAGTTCGAGAATTCGTACCTGCCTGGGATCGAATCCGAGGTCTTCTCCGTGGCAGTCACGAACCCTGAGCATTAGGCCACCCGCGGCCCTAACACTCTATAGCCACTGGTACCGTATCACGTGACAGACGCTACCGTAGTTTCATGTTCGGCCACTGGTACCGTATCACGTGACAGACGCTACCGTAGCTTCATGTTCGCCCACTGGAACCGTATCACGTGACAGACGCTACCGTAGTTTCATGTTCGGCCACTGGTACCGTATCACGTGACAGACGCTACCGTAGTTTCATGTTCGGCCACTGGTACCGTATCACGTGACAGACGCTACCGTAGTTTCATGTTCGGCCACTGGTACCGTATCACGTGACAGACGCTACCGTAGCTTCATGTTCGCCCACTGGAACCGTATCACGTGACAGACGCTACCGTAGTTTCATGTTCGGCCACTGGTACCGTATCACGTGACAGACGCTACCGTAGTTTCAAGTTCGACCAATGGAGCGCTGTCTTAAACACGATTGTTGGGACTCTGTCTCTCCTCCTCTGCGATTTGTAATGCGTTCTTAAAAGATAAAAACACATCACAGCACACCGTATAATGGCGTGATAAAAAACTTACGTGATGTACCCACGTTATTTTAAAAAAATCATCTTTGTTTCGGCTAGACTTTAGACTTCGGCCCCCGTCGTCTGCTTCAGCTATCGCGCGAATGGAATGCCGGGAGAAACGTGGCGCAGCAGCTGCGTCGGCGTTTTCTCCCGCGCTGTGTGTGTTACGTAATCGCTGTTTGCTGAGTGCCTGAGCCGTGAATCCCGTATACTTTTGTTCGTCCTGTTCTAAGCGATACGTGGCTTGTGTTTTTTTCAGCGTGCGTAGATGAAGAAACATGCATTGCATGGTGCGAGCGGAAAGGATTGCTTCCAACCGAACGAAGGTGTTCCGCAGGTCATCCAATGAGTTTGCGAGTGGATATGTGTCATCGTTTAGAACAATCAGGTGTAGGAAGAATCACGTTACAGGGAAAGGGAGCAGCGTTATCGTTTACTTGGGACGTGGTTTGAAGCTGCTTGTATTCCTCTTGATAAGGTGATGATTCTTTTGCATTGTTTCGCCAAAGGATTGTCCCTACGATGATGCACTTGAGGAATCTTCCCAGGGTGGGGTTTCCACATCCTCTGCGACAGTCTGTGACTATTATCAGTCTTGCAGAGAACTAGTCGCAGAGTTAATGGTAGCTTACGAACAACACTAGAGACAGCTTGGAAGCCCTGGTGTCATCGTAGAAGTGGATGAGGCTCAGGTTTGGAAGCGGAAGTATAATCGTGGAAGCGGAAGTATAATCGTGGTCGTCTCGTTGAGCACACCTGGATCCTTGACATCTTTGAACAAGATTCGAAACGATTCAGGGTTGAGATCTGCCCGCAGAATAATCGCTCTGCTCACACATTGCTGCCGTTCATCCAGAAACATGTTTAACCTGGAAGTACTGTCATGACGGATCAGTGGGCTGCGTACCGCAATCTCCCACCCTGTGGTTTCTAACATCTGTCAGTAAACCACTCACTCAATTTCGTCGATCCGACTACTGGGGCGCATACGCAATGTGTTGAGAGCAATTGGCGGCCCCTCAAACGCACACTATCTAATGGAATTCTCAAAGACCACTTGGCAGACCACATTCTCGAATATTTATTCCGACGAAATTGCCGTCTTTTCTCTGAACACTGCTTTGAGGTGATGATTGGTATTATCAAACAATTTTTCCCTAGTACGCAATGTTTTCCAATGAAATATTTGTACTAGATAGACAGGTTCTCAACGAGGAGGAAACACTTCTGTTCCGTCGTTATAAATATTTAACAACACCTGAACTACTCACATTCTATAAAGCCATATTACAAAATAAACCCCTTCCTTTCAAAAATACCCCCCGCCGCACGCATATTTCGCGTCTCTAGCACTCCTCCCGCACAATACACATTACATAATGCACGCAGCGAAGAAGCAAAAAACGCTGACGCAGCTGCAGCGCCACCTATCGCGAAACGTTTCTCCCGGCATTCCACCAGAACGTTAGCTGAAGCAGACGATTAGGAGCCGAAGATTAAAGTGCATCCCCACTTTCTTTCATTTCTTTCGTGAATTAACGAAGCATACTTCTGGTATAACTCTTTCCGTGAAATGAAGGAAGAAACCTAAATTTCACCGATTTTTTTGTACCACGGGAAAATTCTGAGTTTTCAGAAACCTTTCGGCAGTTTCCTTCTTATATTGATGGTAAATTACTGTTTTAGTGATGTGTTAACGGAAAATTCTGAATTTTCAGAAACCTTTCCGCAATTCCTTTCGTATATTAATCGAAAAACTCGGTTTACACTTTTCCCGTATCCGTATGACGAAACATTGCCGCTAATAGGAGCGATAGGTGAGCTACTTGAGGTTTGATTAACTTTTAAATTTTAATCGTCTGTCGAACTTTGAAGTTCCGTAGCGAGATCAGATATTGTGGAAAGCACATCGCATGAATTTTGTTTATTGCGGCACAGGATATTTCTTGTACTCTCCCCTATTTTGTGCACCAGCTATTAGTTTATACATTGTGTTACTGTTAGAAACGGGATACTTACTTATTGTACAGATGGTTATAGGATCAGTTGTCCAAAGACTAATGCATGGTCATCGAGGTTATACGATGTCCATGTATCAGTCATTGGACAACTTAAGACAAAAGCTATTATAGCTATAAAGAATAAAGTTTATATTTAGAAGCTTTTTTTCTTCCTTTGGTGAAATAATACCGTAAAAAAGCACATTTCATCATTTTTAAACATAACTGAAAGTCATTGTCAGTTAAAAAAAATTAAGTTGCAAAGCGTTTTGTTGCTTCGAAAATTCACAATGAAAAATGCTTAATTTATGAAAAGTCTTTCTACAGACAAAATATATTAAAACCTGTTCAGAAAAAAATGAGCTCCAATAGAAAATAAAATAACTAAATCACTCGTATTAATGACACAATTTTTTTTCCATTGTCGCGCAATTTGTTTTACGATGTACGTGACACGAATTTCCGAGCATTTGTGAGTCAATGATTAAGGGCGTGTGTTATCTGTTCAAGGGGCCCTTGGGCCGCGGGTAGCCTAGTGGGCAACGTTCGTGACTGCCACGGAGAGGACCTCAGGTTCGATCCCAGGCAAGTACGAACGCTCGATCCACTAAATATCCGCCGTGCGTCGGATGGGCACGTTCAGCCGTCGGACGTCGAGTACTGGCCCCCGGTAACAAATAAGGGCGTCTTCCTCCCACTTTCTACCTAGTTTCCGTGTCACTTTCCTATCGGGCACTCTAGCCTAAATCTCCTAGCTTCCAATTTCTAAGGGTTGTTTAAGACCTGGGGTCAGACACTCCCTTCCTAAAATCCTCTACATATGATCATTTGATCAAGCGGCCCGGGTTCAATAATCACTGGAGCAGAGGGATTATCTCGGGAAAGGGCTGAAAAATGCAGGGCTGTCGGCTTTGTGGAATTTCAGTTTAAATATGGGAAAACCTGAAATGGTTTTTCTGAAATAAACATAATTTTGGACTACGGAAAATCTGTGAAAATACGGAAGTTAAAATAAAAGGGCACTTTTAAAAACGGAAAATCCACTTATTTTCTACAGTGTTGCCTTGAAAAGGACCTCCAAGTGGAGTGTGAAAGCTTGGCGAGTCTTTATGCAAATTACACAATGAAACCAAATAGATTTACTACTCTATAAGAGTTCCTTGAGTATTCACGCTCTGGTGTATTTAAAATAACATTACTCATATTACCTTTTCTTTAAGTTACCATAAATGGATGGCACTGACAGAAAAAAACACTCCATTTTTGATTTTTGTTGTCGATTTTTTTAAATTGTTGATAACGGGTTTCTAAATGCGATCATCTGACAGTGCCCATACGAATGGAAGTCTTGTACTCTCTATCTTTCTCTCTTTTATAATTATTCTATAAAACCATCGCAATTCGTGTTTACTCGTAATTCGTTCTTAACTCTAGTTGAATGACAATCACAAAATGTGTGGTACGGTACGCAAGATCGCGAAACGCTTTTACATTGAGAACAATCATTTTACAATGTCAAATAATAGGAAAACTCGAAGCAAGATGGATGATCCATCTATGGATTTAAGGCTGGCCTTCGAATCTACACTGCATTATAAAAAGTATTTGGACACCGCAATGTTTTGGGACAAATGGCTTTATAATTGCAATTGTTGTCAAACCGTCCACTTTTTCCTTGAAGAACAGCGGCAATACGTCGAGGCATAATATGAACCAATTTCCGGCAGGTCTGCACAGAAGTGGCATGCCATTCGTCCGGCAAAGCTGCTACCAGAGTAATGATTGAAGACGATCGTTTTGTTCGATTTCGTATTCGTCGCTCTAGCTCAGCTGAGATCTGTTATATGAGATTAAGATCAGGACTCTGAGCAAGCCAGTCTAACAATTCCATCCCATTTTCAAGAAACCTGTTCTGCACACGTCGTGCGTAGTGTCAGGGAGCTCGATCGTTTTGGAAGAGACAAAAGGTAATTTCCATAAAACTGCCACATTGTTGGCACGGTAGAATTACCCAGAACGTCGAGGTACATTTTAGAGTTCGTACTTTGTGGTATAATAACCAGCGGGGCGAGTCCCATCCACGAAAAACAACTCCTACCACGATGGAGCCTTTGCCGAACTTAACAGTTGGAAGAACACAGTCCGACGAAAATCGTTTAGGGATTGTCGCCAAATCCAGACACACCAATCAGATTGGAAAAGTGAAATCGTGACTCATCAATCCAAAGAGCAGCTTTTCAGTCGCCCACAGTTCAGAAACGACGGGAGACGCACTACTCCAAACGGCGCTTCGCATTGATGGTAGTGATGTATGGTTTGTGTGCCGCAGCTCTACCATAATAACCCATACTGTGCAACTCTCTGCGGATAGTTATGGTACTAACACAGCCATTAGAAGCATTTTTCACTTCAGCAGCGATGGGGACGGCAGAGGAAGAACGGGATTTCTTAACTTTTCTTACCATGGCTTTTCTGTCACGTGCCGTCAGTTTGTGCTTTCTTCCTGAAAGGTTTTTGTTTTGGTTTTTGCTGTAGTTGCAGCTTCTGCTTCTATTTTTTAACGACATCACTTACAGTTAATTTTGGTATATTTAGTTTAGCTGCAATGCTCTAATGGAAACTTTATTCAAAGCCATCTTATGACCATCCCACGCTGGAAATCTGAAAGTTCACGTTCACGCGGCATATCTGCTTCTTCTGATAACACGGAAGAACATCTCAGCTTTAGACCGTATACATACCTCCCCAATCGCAGCGCACCTTCCTGCGCAACCGTTCTTTGTACTTATACAAATATTTGATAGTGTCCGAATACTTTTCATAATATAGTGTATATATTCACCAGTGGTGGAAACGGAAATTCAAAATCACGAATGTAACAAATGAACTAAAACCGTCGGAAATTGGTGACACAAAGAAATGTACTAAAGTTTAATGTATGGCAAAGAAACCGCGAAAAACCAGGATATTTGTCTGCAGAACAAAATTTCTAATGTAACGGTACGTAGGGCCTACTTTCCAAAAATCTGTTTGGAAGAAAGTAAAATTTAAAAATTAAAGGTTCTTAATGTGTGGAGCTCGTGGCAAATTACCAGGTTTTCAATTTTTGAATTTTCGCTCTCATTTGGGACCACCCCTCACTTTTCATCCGCTTTGTCACGAACTGTCAATGATAGAATCTTCTACCCAGACTGGGACCACACAAGAATTCTAATAACACCAAGATCCTGTCCTACGCTGTTATTGACTGAAAGTTTTATTTATAAAGCATTTATTTATATTATTTATTTATAAAGCTCGTTACGAATATTGTAACGACTATGTGCCATACGACATACCACCTGTATGGAAAAATATTATATAATAACCCAGAAGAGATTGGACAAAAAATATGGGGCTCCACCTTAAACATAGCTGACGTCATACACGCATGCTGTGTCTACCCATACTGCCTCTGCTCTGTATAAACAGCAGCATTGTTCAAACGTTCACTTCACATCTGAAAATGGGACCAAAATGGCCCGAAAGTTTAATGTATTTTCTCAGATTAAACTATTGGACTGAAAGTTCGTGGCTTCTGAGTTCGTTGGTTTTGAATTTGCTTCTTTATTTGTTCGTGCAGAGACGGTGACTTTTTATACTTATTTAACAAGAATGCACGAGTGACTGACTTTATATTGTCGATCACTCAGTAACAATATCGCCGCTTAATCTATGTTATTACTGCAGCCGTTCTCATTCATGCCTAATGGGACTTCCAGTTCTGTGGTCGACTGGGTGGCCTCTTCTTCCAAAAGTTTCTAAATGTGCGCTTTGCATCTTCTTCGGCAGTCCGCAACGCTGCTTGTCCTCCATGCTGCCATCACCACTTCAAAACTTCACAAACCACTCACACGACACGTGCTTGTTTCTACAGTTTTCTCAACGTTCGTCGAACCAACCCACTCTGGTGCTTCTGCAGCGGTTTTCCCAATATTAAACATGGACAACAGAAAGTGACGAATATGCTACCTTTCCGGTCGCCATGTCCTAACTCAACTAACACCACGTGTGGTCTGTCAGCCAACACGTGGTTTTTGATGCAGCATTACCACCTTATTCTCACAGCACCAAATTCTGACAAAAATTCAACCGTTTTGCTTTTACAGACCCCTACGTGGTGCGCTGGAAACTATGTAGAAATGTAATGATCTAAAACAATATAGTTTCCTTTGTCTGAACTTTTGAACGTTTGTCCCATTTTGTTGGCGCAGTGTAAACAGCCAATCGACACAGCATACGCGCGTGCCACTTTGCTTTAGTGTCATAGCAAAAACAAAAACAAAAAGATTTTTCATAGCTGTTGGTGTGACGTCATGTCATCCAAATCATTCTGATATGATGTCAGAAATTTGTTACGTCACACGATTAAAATCGTTTCAGCAACTCTTTAGAAACAAGAAAATGTTACATCCCTCTTCCATCGAGAGTGAAATCTAGAACTACCTTTGACTTGTATTATTATTTCTTGAACATTAGAGTTTGTGTTTTAATGTTGGCAACACAGGAGGACGTAAAACAGACGTGTGACGGGAATACCTTGTGGCTATATATACCTTAGCGTGCAAAAATTACGGACGAGACGATTTTTCGAAAGTAACGTCGTGCAGCAGTGCTCCACATCGACGTGTGGAGGGAATACCTTGTGGCTATATATACCTTAGCGTGCAAAAATTACGGACGAGACGATTTTTCGAAAGTAACGTCGTGCAGCAGTGCTCCACATCGACTCAAATCACACCATAAGATCCCCAAGATGAAAGAATATGGGACAAGTGAGCAAAACCGTCCAAACAAGGAATCCAAAGGATACAAAGGCACTTTATTGAAAAGGTAGCTTCGAGCACAACTGAACAGAAGACAGAAACGTCCATGTGACAGGCAGCTGCAAACAAAAATCAATTTTTTAGAAAGGGATATAATCACCCATGACTGCGTTGCAGGATTTACAGCGTCTGTCCAGGCTGAGGACGAGGTTGTCAAAGAGATGTTGAGGCATCGCGGCCCATTCCTCTTGTAGCGCCAATCGCAGCTGCGGAATTGTTGCTGGCGGCTGGTGACGTGCTGCCAAGCGTCTCCCGAGAAGGTCCCACACGTGTTCGATTGGATATAGGTCCGGGGACCTTGCATGCCAATCCATGCGTTGAACATCTTCACTCTCCAACAGCTCTGCGACAGCCACTGTACGATGAGGTGTAGCGTTGTTGTCCATGAAGACGAACTCAGGACCCACAACACCTCTAAACAGACGCACGTGAGACAGGAGAACCTCGGTACAATAGCGGACACCAGTGACTGAGCCTCCTTGGAAGATGTGGAGGTCAGTACGGCTACCAAGCATGATACCGCCCCAAACGAGAACTCCGCCACCTCCAAACCGGTCCCTTTCGATGATGTTGGAGGTGTGATTGCGTGTTCCCTGCTCTCTCCAGATGTGTATTCGTCCAGAATAGCTCGTCAGACTAAATCGGCTCTCATCCGTAAAGAGATCTCGACCCCATTGCTGATGTGTCCTGTTCTTGTGTTCCTGGCACCACAGAAATCGCCGTCTCCGATGAGCAGGCGTTAATGGCACACACCGTACTGGTCGCCGTGCAAATAGACTACATTTGTGCAGCCTCCTGGCCACGATAAAACGCGATAACGGACGTCCAGTTGTCTGTTGCATGTGCCTTGCGATTTCTTCCGCTGTCTGCCGTCTGTCTCTTCTCGCCTGTATGACAATATACCGGTCGTCCGCCGCCGTGGTTGCTCCTGGACGACCACTGCTAAACTCTCGGACAGCTGTTCCCGTCGTTTGAAATGCTCTCCAAGCTTGTGAAACGATGCTGTAAGCGATCCCGAACTCCTCGGCCACACTAGTCACACTTTGACCTCCTTCCAACTTCCCAATGACGCGACCTCGGGTAAAGTCATCTAGATGTCATCTACTGGATTGCCTGTTGGCCATATCACATGGTGGCAGCAACTCGACGTCGTTCAAACCGATGTACACCGTGCAATAGCTTTCACCGAATTCCTGAGAGTACACCGCCCGTGTGCTTTATACCCTTCCGACACTCTCCCCCCCCTGCGTCATGCTGCATATATGCTCATGCCCTACTGTACCGGACCCTGGTCTGTCTCCAGTGTGGTCGTTCGGTCCGTTCTGTCTGCTCGTTCCGCTGTTATGCGAAGTTCTCCTCTTCGTCCTTAATTTTTGCACACCAGTGTATATGAGGTGGCTCCTCATGCTTCGTGGCACTTGGGCCTGATGATGGGGACATAAGAGCCCTGAAAGTACTAGCCTTTGTATTTTAAAATAGTGTTTTTAACTGTAAATAAATGTGTTTTAATTTGCAGTTGGATACGTGGTTTGTGTTGATCGTAAGTGAGACAGCATATATCTAGCAATTGTACAGTTATGGTGCGAAATTTATCATTGATACATCAGGAATTTTGGTTTTACTTTATCGTTAATAAATGGCATCCAGCTTTTTTCTTTCAGAATCCCGTCGTATGAAATAAGATTCCACTTGTGAACTTAAAATTATCATTTTAGATTGTCAAACCAGTTTCTTTTCTCATTTCAGTCTGAAAATTAAAAGAGTTCAAATACAGTAGGTAATAGTGGGCTATTATTATTTCATACGTATGCCGAAGAAAGATAACTTGAGAACTTTCTCTTTCCTTAAATCACAAAATTTTTAGAAATATAACTAAATTGTTTTCACAGAATATAACCAGGTATTCTTTTATTCATATTTGTAGAAGAAATGAACAAAACAGATGACACTGAATTCTTCATTGTAATGAGCACGTCTTTTGAATCCGTTTTGAAGCAAATTAAATACACTGGCGGAAAGTGAAAAAAGAACACCAAGAAGGAAACGTCTACCAACGAAATTTATACAGCATAATAACGGAATAAAGGGAATAACGTGATCAAAACATTATGGCAAAATACAGCTGTATTTGCTGGTAAACTGAAAAATAACATTTCCATGTAATATGGTTAGTACGAGGTTGAACCGCCATGAACTGCGTCACACTGTGCAATTCTGGCATGGAGTCTGTCGTACAGATGTTGGATGTAAGTTTGGGGTATTGAGTTCCAAGCATCCTCAACCTGGACGCGTAAATCGGGGATGGTCGTGGCTGGCCGTGGAGACCGGATAAGTCGCTGTCCCATAAAATCCCACACGTGCTCAATGGGGGACGAATCCGGTGAACGTGCAGGCCATGGAAGTTGTCTCACAGCCTGAAGTGCATGTTGCGTTGCACGTGCCGTGTGTGGGCGTGCGTTATCGTGCTGGAAAACACAACGATGGACCGACCTTACAAATGGCACAACAACGGGCTGAATGATGTTGTTGATGTAGGAGGTGCTGTTTAACGTACCCGGTACAGACACTAGTTGTGTACGGGAGTAATAGCTGATCGCTCCCCTCACCAGGAGACCAGGTGTAGGCCCTGTGTATCGCTGGCGGATGCAAGAAGGGTGGAGACGCTCCCCTGTGCGTCTGCGAACACGCATACGGCCATCGGAGGCTCCCAAGCAGAATCTGCTTTCATCGCTGAACACAACAGATCGCCATTGCGTTCTCCAGTGCAGACGTTGGCGACACCAGTGCAGCCGTTCTTGACGGTGGGCTGCAGTCAGAGGTACACATGCCAGAGGCACACGTGCACGTAGTCCTGCATCCAGTAGACGGTTGCGGATTGTTCGCACACGCACCTCAGGTGCAACGGCAGCTCGGATTTGCATCGCAGTGGATGTTCTGCTTGACCACGCTGCTCTTCTTATGCGTCGATCGGTCCGTTCATCAGTCCGTCTGTGACTGCCGGTTCCACGTCTTCTCGTGTGGGAATGTTCCTCGGACCATCTACGCAACCATCGTACCACCATCGATACTTCCCGTTCAATTCGCTCCGCAATACGACGATACGACCATCCGGCCTCGCCAAGTCCGACTAGACGACCTCGCTCAAAGTCCAATAACTGCTGAAATCGTACACGTCTTCCATATCCAGGCATTGCAGCTTCTTCAGGGTCTTCGCACGTGTCCGTACGCCGACGACTGATTACATTCACTTCGCCGTTCTCCTTAAATACCACCGACGATAATTTGCATATTATGCTGTGCTGTGGCGTAATCGCTCACCGGTTGGTCCCGAAATTAACATCACACTTACGTAAACTCGACCCCATTAACATATGTAAATTTCATGATCGTCCGCCAATTACTTCTTGGTGTTCTTTTTCACTTTCCGCCAGTGTATATCAAAGCTATTTAGAATCAGTGGAACCAGTTTGGAAAATAATCAACCGGTTCCTACAATCGATAAAACATCCAGAAATAGAAACACCTACTTACCTACAACCGCGGCTAATATCAAACTTATGTATGATACACTATATTGACAAATGTCACCGGACACCCCTTCAAAAGCAAATGAACGTATCCTTTGCGTTGTTAAGATGCGCGGTACAGCTGCAAACGGTATAAAAACAAGCCTGCAGCTGACCTCGATCATTTCGCAATGTGAGGTTGAGTGAAAATGTCGCGGCGGGTGAGAACTGACTTTGAGAAAGGAGATATTGTTGGGTGTCATATTATTGGGTTGCTCATAAGAGAAACCGAGAGGCGTTTAAACATACCCAAGTCAACTATTTTGGATGTACTGAATAAGTGGAAGACACATGGCGTACCTGAAGCAGCAAAACGTACCGGTAGACCGAAGAAAATCAGTGTTAGAGGACGTCGAAGCTCAGGAGAGTCGTTACAGCTAATCGACGGAGTACTGAACAAGACCTCAGTGTATAGGTGAGTAGAAATGCTGGAACTTCGGTTTGTAGACGTAACATTCGTAGAGAACTTCATTCCATGTGTTACCGTTTGCGTACGGCTGCTCATAAGCCTTTCATCTCCATTCGGAATGCTACTCGTCGTTTAGCATGGCGTAAAGAACATTTATCGTGGACCGTAGATCAATGGAAACGGGTCCTATGGACTGATGAATCCAGATACACGATGCATCATTCTGATGGCCGCGTGTGGGTATGCAGCAGCCGGGAGAACGCTATTTACCACAGTGTACTGTTCCTATACGGTCAAGTTTGGAGCTGGCAGTGTACTCGTGTGGAGGTGTGTTTCGTGGTATCGTCCCGGCACATTGGTTATCGTGGACAAACCTGTTAACCAGCACATCTACCTCGATATTCTGGACAATTAGGCCCTACTAACTCTGTGGAAATAGTATGGAACCGAGCCTTGTTGGTACCAGCCGGATAATGCACCGAGCCATAAAGCAAGGACTGTTACGGCATGGTTTGACGATAATTCCGTAACGTGTGTGGACTGGCCAGCACAGAGCTCTGCTATTAATCCCATAGAGCACCCATGGGATGAATTAGAGTGCCGTATATGAAGTTTGGAGCCAAGTCCTATTACTAAGCAACAGTTAGCGGCAGCACTATCAGCGGATGCATTAAGGCCAAAAGTGGACCGACACCGTACTAATTATGTCAATAAATGCTCTCTTGTTTTTCTTTTCTATGTGTCCGGTGACGTTTGTCAATATAGTGTACACCACTTGTTTAATGAGGGCAGGCACACCTAATAAACTTCATCTCACCACTTTATATCAGAACTGGGGCTGATGAAAAACTTTGTAAAGGGTACGGACAAATCTTACCGAAGTTCCTTGCGAACACGAAGCAAACATTTCAGCAGTAAAGTGATGCAGAACTCAAAGAAGAAATCTTCGTTGGTCCGCTGATGCGGAAACTACTCCGTGATTCTGTTTTTACCGAAAAGCTGAACAGCACGGAGTTCGCCGCATGACAAGCATTCACATATGTGGCAAAGGGATCTTTGGGTAACCACAAAGACGGCAACTACTAACAACTGATTCACAACCTTCTCAAGAACTAAAAAAACCTTGGGTGCCGGATGTCCTTAAAAATGCATTTCCTGCATTCTCATCTGGAATTCCTTCCTGACAACCTAGGAGCAATCAGCGATGAACAAAGAGAAAGTTTCACCAAGATATCTGAACGATGGAGGAGAAGTATCAAGGTAGGTGGGATCTCTCAATGATGAGTGATTACTGCTGGTTTTTGCAGGAAGACAACACGACACATCAGAGAAAAAACGAACTACTTGTACGAGTATACCAGTATGTTTGTATACATTTGCATTTGTGTTAATATTATTTACTCCATTTCTTTTTTCTTTTGCTGTCTCATGTGCAGTGATATATCAATATCGTACTTATACTTTGTAACACTAATTCTACAGCTAACAAGAACACATAAATGCTGTGATGCATTACGATGCGAAGCTGTAATACATTACAATGTGAACTCTAATGTGTACATCTAGCATTGTATATATACTATATTGATAAAAATCACCGGACACCTAGGAGAGAAACACAACATAGCATTTATTGACATACATTACTACGGTGTCGGTCCACCTTTGGCCTTAATGCATGCACTGATCCTTCGATACATGCTTTCGACAAGGTTTTGGAACACAGCGATAGGTATGCGCTTCCATTCAGTATATAATGCTGCCGATACCTGTTGCTTAGTAGTAGGCCTTGGTTCCAAACTTCTTATGCGGCGCTCTAATTCATCCCATAGGTGCTCTATGGGATTAAGATAAGGACTTTGTACTGGCTAGTCCACACACGATACGGAATTATCGTCAAACCACGACGTAACAGTACTTGCTTTATGGCTCGGTGCATTATCCTGCTGGTACTAACAAGGCTCGGATCCATAGTATTGCCACAGAGTTGGTAGGGCATAATTGTCCAGTATATCCAGGTAGACGTGCTGGTTAACAGGTTTGTCCACGATAACTAATGGGCCCTGACCGAACCTCGAAAAACACCCCTACGCGAGTGCACTGCCAGCTCCAAACTTGACCGTAGGAACAGTACATTGCGGTTAATAGTGTTCCCCGGCTGCCGCCATACCCACACACGGCCATCAGGAGGATGCATCGTGTATCTGGATTCATCAGTCCATAGGACCCGTTTCCATTGATCTACGGTCCACGATAAATATTCTTTACACCATGCTAAACGACGAGTAGCATTCCGAATGGAGATAAAAGGTTTATGAACAGCAGCACGACCACGTAACCCATGGAATGAAGTTCTCTGCAAATGGTACGCGTACATACCGAGGTTCCAGAATTTTTACTCACATGTACACTGAGGTCTTGGGCAGTACTTCGCCGATTAGCTGTAACGACTCTCGTGAGGCTTCGACGTCCTCTATCACTGATTTTCTTTGGTCTGCCGGTACGTTTTGATGCTTCAGGCACGCCATGTGTCTTCCACTTATTCAGTACATCCAAAACAGTTGATTTGGGTATGTTTAAACGCCCCTCGGTTTCTTTTATGGACAATCCACTAATACAACACCCAACAATATTTCCTTTTTGAAAGTCAGTTTCTCTTCCGCCGCAGGATTTTCACTCAACCTCACAGTGCGATATTGATCGCGGTCAGGTACAGACTTGCATACCGTTTGCAGCCGTACCACGCATCTTAACAACGCAGCGGATCCGTTCATTTGCTTTTGAAGGCGTATCCGGTGATTTCTGTCAGTATAATGTATGTATCTGCAAATATAGCAAATGTTCATACACAAAAAACTGTACATGATGGAGCGTTTGTACAGCCATATTTGAATTCAGCACCCCGAAATTGGTTAAAAAAACTTATTTCACCCATTTTATGAAAACAAAGTCTAAAAATGTTGATTAGTGTTATTGACGAGCTTTCACTTAGTAATAGTGTTGCCCGATATCAAACAAGTGAATGTACTAATTTTCAGAGATCGCTTAGCACGATTTCAGCATGCTACCTGATACGTTTGCCTTCTGTCAGTGCTGGTCTCCAATACAACGGAATGCTCTCTACCTGAAATCACAGTAGTTCTGTGTCGACAAACTCTCACTGCCGAGAAAGTAATGTATGTTCGTAACGAGCCTGGCGAAAAATCTTTTTATCTAATGCTGTGATCACGCCATAAACAATTTAGATAGCTCTGGTTCGTGTCTGCTGTGCTTGGAACTTAGCATAGCGTACTGCTACAGGTTGCTTACTCTCCGAAACATCGCTGATACATTGATTGGATGTTCTCTGAGGAACAGCAGATCCCGTGGAATTGATGACATGCAGGCTGCTGTCAGATCTGGAGCAAACAGCTATCTCACTTCATTAGCGAAAGGGATGGAGTTCTGGAGTTATTTTCTTTCAACTTCTATGAAAGTTCAAAAGAAAAACCACGATTGTCTCTTGAGAGAGAGAGAGAGAGAGAGATGCGATGCTTTCACACACACACATGCACTCAAATCACGCAAGGTGACGAAAAGCATAACATCGTCTGGGGGAGAGTGAGAACATGTGTGGAAAAACAAAAGTAAAAGACACTAATATCTTTTCAACAAATCTCACGTTAGGAGCAGAAAATAAGAAGAGTTCAAGTCTGAGATGTAATGAACTCACCTTTTGACTAGAATATGGAATGTTCTGCAATGTTTCGTAATACTAAGGAAAAGCAATTACTTTGTCCTGACGATTTAAAATTTGGAATATCCCGTAATCACAAAGTAAATCATTCTACTGGATGAAAACACTTCAATTTTAGAATTTTTACGGTGCTCCGTAATCACTGGAGCAGCAAACCAGAATTCAAAAAATGAATTTGTAATCACTGACATTTGAATTGATTTTTAAGATTTTTAATTCTTCTTGTTTGCTGCTCAGTGATTTGAATTAGTAATCACTGAGCAGCAAACAAGAATAATTTCTTTGGATGTAATGAGCTCACATTTTGACTAGAATATGGAATGTTCTACAATGTTCCGTAATTAGGGAAAAGCAATTCCTTTGCCCCGAAGATTTAAAATTTGGAATCTGGAATATCCCATAATCACAAAAGAAATCATTCTACTGGATAAAAAGACTTCAATTATAGAATTTTTTACAGTGCTCCGTATTCACTGGAGCAGAAAACCAGAATTCGAAAAATGAATTTGTAATCACTGAGATTTGAATTGATTTTTTAGATTTTTAATTCTTCTTGTTTGCTGCTCAGTGTTTGAATTTGCGATTACTGGAGCAGAAAAGAAGAAGAATCCAAGTCTTGCGTGTAATGAGCTCAACTTTTGACTAGAATGTGGAACGTTCTACAGTGTTCTGTAATACACTGCTGGACAATTGCTAAGGACGGATCATAAACGGCTATATAGCGCATAAAAAAGTAAGTGTGGTTGGATGCCAAGTGAAATAAAATAATGTCAGAATGCCAGGACATTACAAGAAAGACAATTTATTGTGCTCTGAAATCCAGAAGGCTTTGGAACGTGTTCAAGGGACAAACAGGTCATTTTGTGCAGAATACGTAAACGTGAAAAAAATGCAATTACCGTCCGCAGGCGTTCCGGCGTAAGATGTCAATACAGGATATGGCCACCATGGAGGGCGATGCAAGATTCCACATGTCGTGTCATGCTTTGCACAACATTATCAAGCAGCTGTTGGGGTAATTTATCCCATTCCTCTCTCAGTGCACGGATGAGGGTGTCCTTGTTTATCGGAGGGCATTGGCGACCAGCAAGACCCTCCCCAAAGCATCCCACACATTTTCAATGGGATTCAGATCTGGAGAACGTGCTGGCCATACGAGGCGTTGAATATTCTCGCTCTCAAGACACTCCTGGACAGCGACTGTTCGATGACATGTTGCGTTGTCGTCCATGAAAATGCATCGATCACCGACAGCACCACGGAACATGCGAACATGAGGTAGCAGAACATCATTAATGTATCGTTGGCCAGTCATAGTCCCAGTTGGAAGCACATAGAGGGACGTACGGCCATTGATCATGATGCCAGCCCATACCATGACACTACATGTCGGATATCGGTCCCTTTCCTGTATGTTTGCTGGACAATATGCAGTACCCACTATCACGCCAGATCAGTTGTCGTCGACAATCAGACGATAGACTGTATCTACTCTCATCTGAGAAGAGGACAGCAGACCAGTCGTTATCAGTCAATTGCGATGTTGATGGCACCATTACAAACGGGCAGTACGGTGACGTCTGGACAATGGGATGCACACAACAGGACGGCGGGCGTATAGTCCTCCTTCATGCAAACGTCTAGTGACAGTTTTTCGGGAGATCTGCTTGCCAGTAGCAGCCATAAACTGATTTGCTACCTCACTATCTGTGCTGCGCCGGTGTCTTTTTGTTGATAGCACTATGTACCGATCTTCTGCAGGTGTCGTACTGCGAACACGACCTCCCCCGTGACGTTTGCTACACTCTCCATTTGTTTGAAGTGATTTCCAAAGCCTTGAAACAACACTGTGGCTGACGTCGAACTCACCTGGCAACATCTGTTATTTTTCGCCCTTCTTCAATCTTGCCAATAATACGGCCACGCGTAAAATCATCTAGGTGATGTCGCGAAGACATACTGAAAATTGCAAGTTCGTCAATTGATTCTTTCCTTTTTAACTTTGCGTTTGAACAACAACGGTCAATACGCGTCAAATCCTTTAAATCTCTTATCAGTGCTATGACGTCACGAACAAGTTCGGCAATACAAAATTTGCATATGCACAACACGTCTTACTGTATACCGCACTTATGCTAATTTCCACATTTTCCCGCCTTCCATTTTATGGTTGCTATCGTTGCTATTGTCATCTGTCCTTAGCAATTGTCCGGCAGTGTATTACGGGAAAGCGATTTTTTGGCCCGAAAATTTAAAGTTTGGAATATTCCATAATCACAAAAGAAACATTTCTACTGGATGAAAACTATAGAATTTTAGAATTTTTTAGAGTGCTCCGTAATCACGAAGAATGGACATTTTACTAGAAACACTTGAATTCACTATGTCTTACAGCAGTACTTCCTGAACCCTTTGAGCAGCGACCCAATTTTTAGGACGACCAACTTTCGCTGCCCACTTACTTTCAACGGACACGAGAGGTAGGCGTGTTGGTTTAATTTAATTATTTTACTATTGTTTTTTCAATTTCTAACTGAATACCATTTTACAAAAAAAAAATATCAATTTTTAACTTAATTATTTTTTACTACTGTTTTTTTTTTAAATTTATTATTTAACGTAATTTTGCGGCTAAAAACTGATCCATTTCTCATAATGAGACGTGCGCGAAGGGTGCGCAGGTTTTCGGCTTCGGTTGATGACGGTATTGCCGTCATCAACTGAAACCAAAAACCTACAAGTCGATGACGGAAAACCTACAAGTCGATGACGGAAAACCTACAAGTCGATGACGGAAAACTTACAAGTCGATGACGGAAAACTTACAAGTCGATGACGGAAAACCTACAAGTCGATGACGGAAAACGTACAAGTCGATGACTGAAAACCTACAAGTCGATGACGGAAAACTTACAAGTCGATGACTGAAAACCTACAAGTCGATGACCGAAAATCTACAAGTCGACGGGAGTCATTTACAGGGGCAAGGAGTACGACTATTGCACATTATTTCGAAATTTGATTTTGCCGTCGAAGAGCCAACTTCATAGAAGTACGAATTTGTGAAAGGAAGCAGCACATTCAAAGCTTCAGTAGAAGGATTTGGATACATTTTGTTGAACAGTCAGTCAGAATTGCATCAATTTTTTGCGGTTGAAATTCATTTTCGTATGACAATAGAAATTTAGATAAGACAAACAAACAAAATTAAGTACAAAATAAAATAAACACATTGAGAGATTACACTGTACAATCACGAGCAATCATGGAATGTAACTGAATGTACCAAAACGCAAAAACATAATATTGCATAACATTCCCTTTAACAAGTTGCAATCAAATTGCAATTGCAGGGGCATTCCAAGACGGTTTTCTAATATTGTAAGAATTTTCTATCTGGAATCTGAAAAATGTGTCTTTAATATTTCCTCTTTTCCAAATCAAGTTTCTAAGACCCTTTTGAAGTTTTTTCATATTTATTGCTTTAGCAAAATTCTTGGACAAAAATGAATGGAAATAAGGTGAAAGATATTATATGAAATTTTCTTTTTAGCTTTAGGAATAAAAATATCCCTTTAACTGGAAAGCTTTTCATAAGAGCGGACCAATGGGGACCGTAAGAGCGGTATTGGATGATAAAACACAAACCAAATACACTCTTTAGAAAACAACAACAAACAAACAAAAGAAAAACAACGAAGCATTCAGAAGAAACCATACAATCCAGATGAAAATTACCATACAATCCAGATGAAAATTATAGGGAAGAAAATGATTGCAACTCCAGAGCAGCTGCGATCTATTCAGATAAAACAGCTACACGAGTGGGACAAGTCAGTACGTTGTAGCGTCACCTCTGGCCCGGATACAAGTGGTCACACGGAGTGGCATAGACGCATGCAGCTCACGAACGGATACTTTGGTGTCCGAATAGCTCACGGACGGATACAGATGGTGTCCGAATCGCGGGTCAGTTCGCGGACACTCCAGGATGGAGCGTCGACGACATTCTTTAGGACATAATGGGACAGATGGCGTCTCATACTGTCCCAAACATGTTCGATGGGTGAGAGGTCGGGCGATCGGGCTGGCCATGAAATGGTGTCGACATTACGGAGGCAGGCCTAAGAGAGCCGTGCCGTGTGTGGCCAGACATTATTCTGTTAAAAAACTGCTTGGTAACGCTGCGACAGGAATGGCAACACAACAGGTCGTAGAATGTCGTCGACGTACCGTTGAGCCGTGAGCGTGGTGCGAAGAACTACCAAGAGTGTCCGGCTAGCGTAGGAAATGGATTCCCCGGCAGTCACTCCCGGTGTGCGAGCCTTGTGCCATTCCACGGTAAGGGCAGGATTTGTGCACCGGCCAGTTCACACTCATCGACGCCAAGTGCAAACTGTGACTCATCATTGAAGACAACACGACGCCTACGGGCACTATCCGGCATTGATCGACCCCGACTAAACTGCAACCAGTGCCGGTCATGCTCGCTTGTCGGTAGTAGGTGGCGAAGTGGCCTTCTCGAATGTAGTCCCCGTGCCGGAAGTGGTCTCACAACGGTCCGGATGGTCACTTCCGTGCCTGTACACAACGCTCCATGGTCACGGATGGTGGAGAGCGACGGATTCAGTTCTGTTCGTGCCGCCCTCACAATCGCTCGATCCTCGCGTTCTGTTGTTGCCCTCGGCCGTCTATTGCCTGCGTGCGACTGGGTTGCGCCCTCTTTTACCCATTGGCGCCAACGTCGTCCGATTGCCGCTTCGCTCCAACTGAAATGTCTGCCGTTACGGCGACTTGACCTACAAGCCCCTCTCACCCAATTATACGTTCTCTCTCAAATTCTCTCAACTGCTCGGTGTGTGTACGGATCCGATACCCAGGTATCCTCACAGTCCCTGGAAGTTAATGCAACCACAATCTGCTGTCACAATAGTCCCTGCGTGCGAGCTTTACTCTTGATATAAACTCCTCGATGCACGTTTCCCATACGCGGTGCCGGGACACTAATCATTGGCCGTTATTTTTTAATCATTTGCATATTCGGCCCTGAGGTACTTGCATGCGGAGTTCCATCAGGATCGAATGAATTTCTCGGGTTGCTTCCTTTTGTTTTGGCAAAGAGTACTTTTAGAAACGTAACAGCCACCGCATTGGTCAAGTGGTACGACCGCTCTGTCTTCTAACCATTCTTCCGAATTCCGGTGAGGCATGGATGGTGCTGTTGGCACTGGCGGAACCTAAATTAGGAGCGGCCGACAACTCATAGCCTGTTGAGTTGCTTAGGGGCAGCCGACCACTTATAGACTGTTAGGTTGCTCAGGGGCGGCCGACCACTGACAGCCTGTTGAGTTGCTTAGGGGCAGCCGACCACTGACAGCCAGTTGAGTTGCTTAGGGGCAGCCGACCACTGACAGCCAGTTGAGTTGCTTAGGGGCGGCCGACCACTCACAGCCTGTTGAGTTGCTTAGGGACGGCAGACCACTCATAGCCTGATGAGTTGCTTAGGGCGGCCGACCACTTATAGACTGTTAGGTTGCTCAGGGGCGGCCGACCACTGACAGCCAGTTGAGTTGCTTAGGGGCGGTCGACCACTGACATCCCGTTGAGTTGCTTAGGGGCGGCCGACCACTCACAGCCTGTTGAGTTGCTTAGGGACGGCAGACCACTCATAGCCTGATGAGTTGCTTAGGGGCGGTCGACCACTTATATCCTGCTGAGTTGCTTAGGGGCGTTCGACCACTTATATCCTGCTGAGTTGCTTAGGGGCGGTCGACCACTCACAGACTGTTGAGTCGCTTAGGGGAGGCCGACCACTCACAGCCTGTTGAGTTATTTAGCGACGGTAGACCACTCATAGCCTGATGAGTTGCTTGGGAGCGGCATACCACTCACAGCATGTTGAGTTGCTCAGGGGCTGCCGACCACTCATAGCCTGTTGAGTCACTTAGGGTCGGCCAACCACTTATAGCCTTCGGTTTATCGTTATCACCCCGAACAAAACCATAGCTTTTTTTAATGTAAGTATATTTAAAATACGATTTTAGTAAAATTTTCTTTTTCTTATCACTAGGAGACAAATACAAGTGGTTGACAAAATAATGTGAACACCTGAGAAATAGGCGATATGTTTTTATTAATAAGGTGCTGTTCCACCATTTTTCTTTTAATACAGCTTCTAAACTCATGGTAATAGATTCATACAGCTTTTGAATATTCTCAAGTGGGATGTTGTATCATTCATCGATCAGAACATCAGCCAATTGCTTCAGAGATGTTGGAGGAGGGAATCTGCTTCTCACTCTGCTTTCCAAAATTACCCACAGTAGTTTGACGATATTCAAGTCAGGTGATTGAGATGGCCTGAGCAGATGTTGAAGTTCATGTTGGTGGTCCTCAAACCAAGACTGAACTGTTCTAGCTGTGTGTATAGGTGCATTATCATCTTGAAAAAAGGCATCATTGTTGGGAAACAACATTTGGACTATAGGATGCCCCTGATCACCTAGAATGTCCAAATACTCGCTGGCAGTAAATCGACCATGTTAGGGTAATGATGGGGCCAGCAGAATGTAGCATAATGATGGGCTCAGCAGAATGTAGCATAATGATGGGGCCAGAAGAATGTTGCATAATGATCGGGCCAGCAGAATGCAGCATAAGGATGGGGCCAGCAGAACACCACCATATGTCCGCCCATATCACAGATCCACCCCATGTTTGGCAGTTGGAACCAGACATAATAAATCGTAAGTTTTCTTGGGAAGTCTCCATGTATAAACCCGACCTACTGTTGTGAATAATGTAAATAAGGACTCATCGGACCATATCACACATCTCCAGTCATCATCGCCCAGGTTTGATGCTCATGATACCATTGTTTCAGCATTGTAGCGTCAGGTTCTGTGATTAACGATTTAGCAATTGCAGCTCTTCTATGGATATTGGCTTTGTGAAGTTATCTGCTGACTGTTCTTGTGGAAACACGGTCTTCCAGGGAGATAATGATTTCTGCTACCACTTTTAGTTCTGTGATGTTTGGACACAATTATTGTTAGTGTTCAACGGTTCCTCTTATTCAAACTCGGTTTTCGCCCGCTATTCTTCTTCGCCGATGAAACTTTTGCGTGCGCAGTCATAACCTTGGAGATTATTGCTCTCTTGAAAAACCAAACCATTTGGCTGTTATGGTTAGAGACGCTTCTGCTAAACGGGCTTCCACGATTTGTCCTCTTTGGAAGTCTGACAGGTCACAGACTTCCCCGACACCTCGTACGGACCGCAGCTGAATACAACTTGTGCTACACTGTCGTACAATCTGGAGAAATATATTCTCTGTAAAGTAAAGATACGTAAAGATCACAACGTTTGCTTTTTTTTCAGTGTAGTCTAGGTGTATAGCGCTAACCGCTAAAATCATGGTGTTCACATTATTTTGTCCAATCCTTGTATATTTTACTATTATCTTTTAGAGTTTTATGATGGGCATTACGTTAGAATATAAACACCAACCCAGTTTCAAGTGTAATAAATAATATACTGTGCTGAAGCAAATGTAAGTAAATGTTTGTCAAGTAATGAAATTTCTGCTGCACAAATGTGAAACGCACTTGACATTATTTCCCCCATTTGAATCTAGAGAAAGAGGGAGAGGGACATTATTTCTACCACTTAAATCGAGAGAGAGAGAGAGAGAGACAGAGGGGGTGGGCATTATGTCAGTTGACTTTATTTCCCCCATTTAAATCTAAAGAGATAGAGGGAGGACATTATTTCACTTGACACTCTTTCTCCCACGTAAATCGAGAGAGAGAGAGATTAAGCCAGTTGACATTATTTCTCCCATTTAAATCTCAGAGGGAGGACATTATTTCACTTGACACTATTTTTCCCTCTTAAATCTAGAGAGAGAGAACGTCAGTTGGCATTGTTTCCCGCATTTAAATCTAAAGAGAGAGAGGGAGGGCATTATTTTACATGACACTTTTTCTCCCACTTAAATCTAGAGAGGGGGCATTATTTCTCCCACTTAAATCTAGAGAGAGAGGGGCGGAAAGGGACATTATTTCTTCCACTTAAATGTAGAGAGGGAGGGGGGAGAGACATTATTATTATTATTATTTTTTTTTTATTGGAGGTTTAACGACCACAGCGAGCAACCCAATGGGCTATAAGCAGTCGCCCGTCCCTAATTTAGGGTCACTGGTTCCAGGGAAGGGAGAGAACCAGTACCGTAAGACAAACGCAACATCCATGTCTTACCGGGATTCGAACCCGGACCCCTTTCGGACGAATGAACAGAGGCCATCGCCTAGACCACTGCGCCAATGGGGTGGCGGAGTGGTCTAGGCGAGGAAGAGGGAATTATTTCACTTGGCATTATTTCCCCCATTTAAATCTAGAGTCCAGAGAGAGTCAATACGGATAAAACGAAGTAGCAGGAAGAGTTGAAAGCATTTGACATATGCGAATTTCATTATAAGTTATAACCTAACAGATAAAAAAAGGCAATTTGTTGCATATTACATGGCATTAGATTAAAACTTGTATATCAGAAACTCTAAACAAATTAATCGAAGGGAAATAACACATGTTAATTAAAAACAATCGGTAGCAGTAAAAATATGAATGACATCTGCAATAAGCAAAACATTTAATTGATATAAAAACTAAAGTAACTTAAAAAATTTGATATTCCATTTGTTACATTTGTTTCGCTGTTTGCATGTTATGTAGGAAATACAAGTCCATTGATGCTTGTTTTGAGCTTCTTATGATGCCACCTATTTAGATTTTTTCGACTTCTTCTAACGCGCAGTTGTTTAGTTATTCATAGATTCAAAATAAACACCCAGCTGTTTTAAACTTTCAATGACAAGCCAATTTAAAATCGTTTTCTTTTCTTCAATGATTTCTTCTTCATCGCTTGATTGATAATAGTTCTTGCTCTAGGTGTGCCTCTGCTGCGTCCATATTTGTTTTTTATTTAAAATTGTATAGAGAGAATTTTGTGGAATAACAAACTTTTGCTCCACATGAAAATTTCTAACTCATTCTTTCCCTACTAAATTGGTTGCTTCGATTACTCACTAAGGGCTAAAGTTTTACCCTTACTAAAAGCCATGATTTTTCGATTTTCGTAAGCACACTGCACAGACTACTGAGCAGTTGAAGTCCAACTAAATTGCCTAAATGTGACAAAACTTCTTTGTTACCTACTTGAGCAACTCCCATCGAAAATCGGGGTGACATTCCTGAAGTATCGTGGAACCCTAGTCGGAAATCACATGATTAGTCATTAGCCTAGTGTACTGGGCATATACAACAAGGCGTGCGTCAAAGCCAAATAGAGATTAAATACCTGAAAGGGGACGAGGGGTAGGTTAAATGACAGCATTTGCCGAGGCTATCTACGTGCGTGTGGAAGGGGAAAGGGGCCGTGGGAGGTAGTTAAGAATTGAAACAGAGTTGTTTTTTATGTTACTTACCTGTGTGTAAGAGGAACCACGAATTATTGGAAATAGCCCGTAATATCAGTAACATTCCGGTAAAAGAGGAAGAGGCAAAATTGGGTAAATATCACTCATTTTGTTTGCTGATAACCGTACTGAACAGCGATATATGCGGTTTCTCCAACAACTGTTTTTCGTAATATGCGGTTGTATCATCGGCATAGCGCAGTTGGTTAAGTCTCTATGCGCTGTGTGGGAGGTGGACGTTTCTGGCGGGTGTTCGAATCCCGGTCCTGCCGGCCTTCTAGTCTGCGGGTTTTCCGCAGACTCCCCGTGTTTGGGGACGCGAATGCGTTGATGGTTCTTTCTCAAATCTGCCTCGGATGCACTTTGTCCTCGGAACTACCCCCTTCCCTAGGCTGCCTGAGTTTACCAGTTGAGTGTCCATACGCTAGTACAAAACAATAAAAGATGATTGTAATCTGATGCCTCATAGCACCAGACACCTACGGGGATCTTCCCATGGTTATTGATGATGATGATATGCGGTTAAAGTAACAAGGGAGAATATTAAGAAGCTCACGAGATCTATAAAAACTTCGTAGTACCCTAGTTCCTTATACGTATGTGAGTTCATATGTGGGTTCAACTGTACACCGATGAACCATTGCATTATGACCACCTCCAGCTTAGAGAAATGATCGCGCCTGGAGACCGAACGGTGACGCAGATGAAGTTCACAAAGCAGTATATATATAGTGCGTCGCATAAATATAGAGACAGAACAAATTCTCGAATAAAGAAGAAACAACAACGAGCTGAAATGTACACCTCATATTTATATCAAAAATAGCATAGGACACGCAGCTGCACAATAGTTTGACGGAAACATAACAATTTCAACGCCAAGTACAAGAAAAAAAAACAACAACATAAATACGCTGTCTCAAAAATGCAAAGACTTACTAGTTATGAGCACCTCCGGTACGAATAGTGGAGCCGTTGTTCCAAATTACACTGAAAACCCGATTGGGCATGCTGTCCATCAAGTGATGTAAGTGTTCTGGACGGAGTGCGTACCAGCTTCGTTCAATCTGCTCTTTCAATGCCACCGCACTTGAGAACTACCGTCCATTCGCATACACATTACGAGCTAGGATACCCCAGATGTTCTCGATAGGGTTCAGATCTGGACTGAGTGCTGGCCAATCCATTACGGTTGCACGATGGGTGCTAAACCAGCTTTTTGTTGATGCAGGCCGATGGATAGAGGCATTGTCTTGCTGGAACAGATAATCAACACCCGCTAGAGTTTCGGCAAACGGTAGAAGGTGGCTGCAGAGTGTGTCCTGATACGTTTCGGAGTTTTCCCTGCCTTGCAGAAAAGCGATATCAGTTGTCCCATTGAACGCAAAAGCTACCCAGACCATCACAGATCCCCTCCTTTCTGCCTGCTGAAGAAGGTGCTTTGTTCACGTCGTAAATCATGCCAATAGCAGTTCCAACCGTTAGGGCCGTCCAGGTTGAACTTTTTCTCATCGGAGAAAATAGTTGTGATCCACTCGTCCGTCCAGCGCATGTGGATGCTTGCCCACAACAATCTAGCTTCCTTGTGGCGCCGCGTGAGGTCTGGCAGACGATGCATTTTACGGAGCACAATGTTGCGACTTTCCTTGATTTGTCGATGAACTGCGTCCTTTGAGACGGTGACACTAACAGTCCGAGAAACTTGACGTAGTGATAACCTTTGGGATGAAACTAAACGCATGATGGCATGATCATCTCGTTTGGTTGTTATTCGAGGCTTTCCATGCCGTTTTCTGGCAGTTAACGCACCGCGTTTCGATAAAGTCTAATAAATGACTGCCCTACTCCTCCCCATCGCTTTACAAATTTTCGCAACAGGCAATCCATTTGCTCTCAGTCTCCAAATCTTCTGCACCTCCTCACCAGAAAAGTGAATGTTGCGTGGCATTTCGGCAAATAAATGTCTGACCGCAGGTCCGCCGTCTTTTGTATGCTGGACCGAATTACGGCCCATGCGCGTGCGTACAACATGCTAATTTGTACATCTCATTTGCATGTGGCTTCTTTACATAGTTGTCTTTATATTTATGAGACACCTAAAATTACGCTATTTCACTTTGTGGTGTTCTTTTCACACAATCCGGTCATCTCGACGGATCGAAACGTTTGTTGTATAGGGTTATGTCTAATTAGGTACCACTTCAGCTTCCTAGCTATATTCGCATTGTGTTCACGGCGCAAAATCGACTGTCTCTATATTTATGCGACGCACCTTACAACCTGAGGACCAGTTTTCGGTTAGTAGAGTGTTCGGAGTCAGAATGGGAAAAGCTGCCGATTTATCGGAGTTTGATAAAGGACAAATTGTGATGGAACGGCACCTCGGAACTACGATCTCGGAAATGGCGCGGCTTGTGGGTTGTTCACGTGACGCTGAAGTGAGTACGTATCAAAGGTGGTGCACAGACGACCAAACGACGAAACGTTGTCCAGCCGTGTGTCGTCAGCAGCTCACTTATGCCAGAGGGGAGTGGAGACTGTCGCGCATTGTTCACGGCGACCGCAGGGCCACAGTGCGACAAATCACCCGCAGCTACAACAGTGGTGATCAGGGCAATGTGTGATAGCACACAGTTCATCGCAGCCATCTGCGCATGGGCATGCCTAGCCGAAGACCCAGCTGGCACGAAATTGGCCCAAGATAATTGAGATTGGACCGTGGATGATTGGAAGAAAGTGGCTTGATCTGACGAATCAAGATTCCTGGTGCATCACGTAGACTGTTGAGCACGGATACCCCAATTACCAACGGAGTCTATAGCACCTGGATGCATATTTGGGCGGAAGCAGGTCGGCGGCGGCGGTGTTATGCTGTGGGCGGTGTTTTCTTGGGACACTTCAGGTCTCATTATCCCAGAAGCACAATCCCTGACAGCTGTCAAGTATCTGAACATCGTTGTGGACCAAGTTCACTCATTCATGGTAACCGTGTTCCCTACTGGTAATGGCCATTGCCAGCAGGATAATGCGCATTGCTACACTGCCAAGATCGATAAGAAGTGGTTAGAGGGACATGCTGGTGACTTTCTGTTAATGCCCTGGCCTCCAAATTCACCTGACACGGACCCTATGAAGTACTTGTGGTTCGACTTGGAAAAGCGGGTTCGCACTAAATCACCGCCTCCCCCGAAATGTACGGGAACTGGAGGACCTGCTGTTGTCATTATGGTACCAGATACCCCAGGATACCTATCGCCACCTCATCGAATCGATGCCTTGTCGAGTGGACGCTGTGTTGCTGGCTAAAGGGGGTCCTACAGCTTACCAGGTAGGTGGTCATAATGTGACTCATCGGTGTACATATAGTTTGAAATCGATAAACTTCAGCACATCTGGCGGTATGTAGATTAAAATTGCTCATGTCGTAACGTTTTTTTATGTCCAGAAATCTAGTTGATTCATGATTAAAAGTTAAACAATAAGCTGACTTTTGGAGATGACAATCCGATTTTTGGCGTAAATGTGACAAGGATGGTAAGTCAGATAATATCCGAAAACTTGAAAATTTCATCGTCCTGGAGCGGGAGTCGAACCCGCGTCTCCCAGAAAACGCCCGGGTATGCTGACCACTACACCACCCAGAACGACCAAGTTTCAAGTTTTCGGGTGTTGTCTGGGAGACGCGGGTTCGAGTCCCGCTCCAGGACGATGAAATTTTCAAGTTTTCGGATATTATCTGACTTACCATCCTTGTCACATTTACCCCAAAAAACGGTTTGTCATCTTCAAAATTTGTATTATATGGCGTAATCCCGTATTTTCTTACAATATGCTGACATTTACCGATAATCTATGGATAATGAAACAGTTGTTTGCTTAGTTGATGTCACCACTGAAGGTGTCAGCTTCTGCATGAAGTGAGACATTGTCATCTGAACAAGAAATAATATTTCCACCTGAATTCGTTCCGCGTGAGTCATTATTGAAAATACAGCTTTTTCACAGGTAACACGGCTAGTGACACACCCTGTACATATGCTTTTACCCCTAGCGGTAGTTCCCACTCAGAACAAACTCTACTGTGTGGTACTTAGAACTCACAAAGGTAACTGTCTAGTGAGCAGTCGAAGCTCTGGCACACGTGTGTTGCGTACAAACTGAGCGTTTTGATCGCTGCAAACGATGCGATAACAAGTAACCGTCCGAAAGCATATGCTATTGAGAGAGCACGAGGGCTGTCCAGAGGCAGTTGTAACGTGTTTGGAGGCTTGTTTCCTCATTTCGAAAGCTTCAGTCATTCGCACTGCAGACGCCTACGCACAGAGAGCGCCTACGCAATCTATAAGCCAAACCGAAACCTTAATTCAATAAATCTTGGCAGTGAGGGAGATGTAAATGTCTGCGGAATGTTCCATTGATATTAGAGCTCTCAGGGAAACAGATGAGATGGCAGTCCTCTTTAGCTGAACGTGAGAAGACTCCAAAACGGTCAGAAACTTGCGCTTGAAGAGATATACAAGAGCGTCTATGTACGAGTCGGCCACTCGAAATAGTCTTATTTCATGCAACATTCAACACAATGCAAACGTAATTAAATGCTTTATGCAAGTTCAAGCTCACCTGTAAATTCATGTTGAAATCTGGACAGTTAATATAGTTATTTTCAAGAATGCAGGACGCTCTTCCTTTTTCGAGTTTCTGCATTCTAAAAATTGGGGTTCCTCTTGGACTCCAAAAACCAAAACAACTACGTGTTTTAATGAATGAAATACGGGGTTACACAATTGTACAATACAAATTTGGAAGCTCTGAATCCGTTTATAGGTGTAAATATGACATGGATGTTAAGTCAGATAATATCCAAAAACTTGAAAGTTTCGTCGAACTGGAGCGGAAATCGAACCCGCGTCTCGCGCATAGCGCACGAGCATGCTAACCACTACACCACCCAGAAACGTGAAACTTGGGCGTTCTGGGTGGTGTAGTGGTTAGCATACTCGGGCGCTATCCGGGAGACGCGGGTTCGTTTTCCGCTTCAGTTCGACGAAATTTTCAAGTTTTCGGATATCATCTAACTTATGGATGTTAATCCATGTCATATTTACACCAATAAACGGATTCACATCTTCCAAATTTGTGTTGTACGTAAATAAATACATCGCGCTTTCCACGTTCCAGAAACACATAGCAACCGAAAAATTGTTTTTCACCCGCCGCCGTGGAATTGAACCACGGAACTCTCGATAACTAGCCGAGCGCGTTACCTTAACACCACGGTGGCCAAAAATCCACGGTGCTATGCGTATTTTTAAGTCAGCTTCTGACATCATAAATTCGTAAGATGGGCTCAGCTACTGAGACGTGTCCACCTGGTGGGCATTAACAGTACTGGCTATATATATATATATAGCAGTTAAATCCAAAGGGCGAGATCCAAGGTGAAAATCCTCCAAATACGTGGCGTCAGTAAATAAATAAACACATCGCTCTTTCCACGTTCCAGAAACACATAGCAACCGAAAAATTGTTTTATACACACCGCTGTGGAATTGAACCACGGAACTCTCGATAACTAGCCGAGCGCGTTACCTTAACACCACGGTGGCCAAAAATCCACGGTGCTATGCGTATTTTTAAGTCAGCTTCTGACATCATAAATTCGTAAGATGGGCTCAGCTACTGAGACGTGTCCACCTGGTGGGCATTAACAGTACTGGCTATATATATATATATATATATCAGTTAAATCCAAAGGGCCAGATCCAAGGTGAAAATCCTCCAAATACGTGGCGTCAGTAAATAAATAAACACATCGCTCTTTCCACGTTCCAGAAACACATAGCGACCGAAAAATTGTTTTTTAGCCGCCGCCGTGGTATTGAACCACGGAACTCTCCATAACTAGCCGAGCGCGTTGACTTTACACCACAGTGGCCAACAATCCAAGGTGCTATGTGTATTTTTAAGTCAGCGTCTGACATCATAAATCCGTAAGATGGGCTCAGCTACTGAGACGTGTCCATCTGGTGGACATTAACAGTACTGGCTATATATATATACATATTATAGCAGTTAAATCCAAAGGGCGAGATCCAAGGTGAAAATCCTCCAAATACGTGGCGTCAGTAAATAAATAAATGCATCGCTCTTTCCACGTTCCAGAAACCATGGCAACCGAAAATTTGTTTTTCAGCCGCCGCCGTGGAATTGTGGATTGTTGGCCACCGTGGTGTAAAGTTAACGCGTTCGGCAAGTTATCGAGAGTTCCGTGATTCAATACCACGGCGGAGGCTGAAAAACAATTTTTCGGTTGCTATGTGTTTCTGGAACGTGGAAAGAGCGATGTATTTATTTATTTACTGACGCCACGTATTTGGAGGATTTTCACCTTGGATCTAGCTCTTTGGATTTAACTGCGCAGCGTGTTGTTGCTCCGCGATTTTCTTGTGATTTGGGTGTGTTATTGGACTCTTCGCTCCTTAATTTCACGTTCACCTTAAGTATAAAGGTATCGTCTTTCATTTTGCTTCGTTTCGAGCGCGGTGAGTGCCTATTTTGTTGTATTTCGTCTTATTTACGTTTGGCGAGCTGGCCAAGCCATCACCCCCTAATAGCTTAGCAGGCCCGCGCACCGGTTTGTGACGTCACTAGAGTAGTCCGTAGCCGCGGAGAGGGAGCATTACGGCGATGTGCGAAACGAACGCGTCTTTACGTACACCAACTAACCAGGTCGTGCGTTCTTTTAGAGTTTCACTGCATTTAAATAAGAACTTTTGTGTTAGTTTTTAAATAACTGCAGAGTTAACACATTTGTTTTATAATCTTTTAAAATACAGAAGAAAAAGAAATTACAGCGTAAAATTTAGCGTAGCAACAATTTCGACTCAAAAGGATAAGCAAAACATATTCGTCAACTTAATGCAAGCATCGCTGTCATTTCACTGGAATGATAAACCATTCCTATAATCGAAATTATAAACTGTTGTAGTTTCACTTGAAGTTATAGTGTCTTTATAGTTAACCGAATGATTCCTGTACTTGTGAACAAATCGTTCTTGTACTTGAAAGATTAGTTTGAGGGTCCATTACGAAGTATCGCCGTCGTTTCAAAAGATGTCAATTGACTAATTTAAGGAATCAGATTTTTCATTCTTTGCAAACTTATGACTGAAAATTTTAGTAATGAAATAATTCCTTTAGTGAAAATGTATTTTCACATCAGACAGTAACGAGCAATTTATGTGCAATCCGTGATCACTAATATATAAAAAAAGGTCAAGAAAAACTGAATTTTTTTCTGTGTTTTTTAATTATTACCAAAGGCTCTATAAAACACTTTTTAACATACATACAGTGAATTGCTACTTGATCCACTGATTGCATGAAATAAAGTAAGATTTCAAGAAAATTATGCAATTGCTACATTATTAAACGTACAATAATGACATAACAAGTTTTCCTAATTTTAGTACCATCTAGTTACGTGTTTGGACAACTTCATTTTGATAAGCAAATATAAAGTTTATAATTTTTGTCTTCCAGAGCACTATTTCAAAAAAGTTACCTTGTCAAAGTTCAACACATCTGTATTAAGTATATTAGTAGCAATAAGCAAAACTATTTGGATCCACGATATAAGCATTTCTTTTTATCTGGAAAAATACAAGTAACTTATTGGCAGAAATTTCCTGAAATTTGATTTTCAAGAAGTATTCAGGAAAACTGCCAATGTACAAATAATTATGGTTGTGCAGTTCTTTGGGTATCACAAACACAATCCGATTATGTGTTCGTTAGCTGTTTCTTGAAGAATTTCAAAGACACATTTCTAAGAAAATCTGAAATTTGTTCAAATAATTTCTTAAAGTATTTTTACAGATATATATTATATTTTTTGAGAACCTGACAAATGCACATGCAGTTATTGTACTGAATAAATCTAAGAGATTGTTTTGGTACTATAGGATGTATTTTAAAAGATGTACACGTCTCATTATAAATTGACTAACTCGATGTACCATTTTCTCAGAAACTATAAAAAGCAATGGTACAAAATTTTGCACAAATGTTTTGTCATTACTAAAGCTATTGAAAAAGATTTTTTTTCCTTTTTTATGATTTGGTTTCAAAATAAATTCTATGAAGGATTGAAGAAGTTTTCCCCATACAAAAATTGACACCCACCCCCACGTTTGGAAGCACACTTTCCAGTAGTTATCGGATAATATGAGATATATTAGTTCCAGTTATTATAGCTATAGCTTGTGAAGACGCAGTGCAGCAAGTCTGGAAACAGATAAGTCTAGATAAATGAATAAAAAGTTGATCTCTCATTTTAAGCAACTGTTTTTAAAAAAAAAAAAAGCGAGTATATATTTCTACTTGTATTTTAAAAACCTTGTTTGTTTAGATCATAGTTTCTACAATACGTGGATTCATGTCGATATAGGTACTTTTTTTTCTCTTAAAAATAACAATATCCAAGGCTTAAAAATACTATGCCAGAGATGCAAATCATTCGCCTGGGCAGGTAAATAAAAAATCTAATTGTCTGTGCATGGCAATTAAATTTTAAAGTAAAAAAGTTTGGTAATAAAATTTCCTACTACACAAGAAAAAAAAAAGATAGTCATCACATGTTGTGTTTCATGTCATTGTTAATTAATGGAAGTTGTATTATTGTTACGAAGTACCAAAGAAAGAGCAATATCACATCTTTAATTATGTTATGCTTTAAGCCCAGAAATCGGAAACCATATGCAGTTTTGCTACAAATTTTGTTTATAATTAACAACAGGATGCATGCCTCTGATGTAACTGGTTTCTCATGTTTAATGACAAAAGGAGAAAACTTTAACAAAAGGAACATGGCAGAATCACTAAATTTCCGAAACACCAATTTCATCTTCGTACCATTTCATACCAATTTTAGCATCAGCATATTAAAAATTGATATACACACTTTTGTGCATTGAACATTTGTAATACAGACCATTAAAATGGAAGTGCAAACATGTTAAAACAGATCATATTTTTAACTTAAAAAGAAATTAGGGTTCTGGTTTGTTATCTTAAAAGATAAATTTTCCTGCGCATCCAGCTTTTACTACCTGGGCAAGTAAATAATTTCTTGCCCAGCTAGTAAATAAACACCTAAAAGTTACATGCCCAACTGGGAACGTGGGCTTGTAACTTTTCCCATATTTTTCAAGCCCTGATATCTATAGATTTCTGATATATTTAAAAAGAATATGATTAGTATCTTTTGGAAAACTACTGATTTTGCTTTAGCCAGCTGCTTTCACTATGCAAAGTGTGAAATTACTCTTACTAATTAAAATAATTACTTGAACAATTTAAAACATATATCTAGTCGCCTTCCTTAATCTCCTGAGTGTGATAACCGTTTTGACACTTAAGCAATAAAAACAATGAAAACCAGAATGAACAAATTTGTGAAAATTTTATTAGAAAAAATGTCAGGCTGTATATACATGAGATATCAAGAGATATAGAGTAAAACAAATAGATTTTAAAACACAAAGGCAAAGGTAGAAATTTCTCTTTCTGTGACTTCTTTTAATACGCAATACAAAAGATTTTAAAATTCATAATTAACAAATGTAACAGGAAAAATTTAACAAGATTTTTTAATACGCACGTATTTCACTATGTATCGAGATTTAAAAACATGTTTTACATACGTTATTCTTTTTCAGTTTAAACCATTTAATGATGGTTTAACTGTTTGAACTTTTTACATGTTATATTTCCTTTGTGTGAAATGCAATTTCTCAGTTGGAAGTTATTAGTATTCACTGCGAACATATATCTCGGTAATCGAATGTAATTCAAGGAAAAATCTTTCACGTACCTCTTGGTTGTAAGTGGTCGATGTTCAAATCTTTGCACGGTTGTTCTCATCAACAAAGATTTTATTTGAGGTGATGCATCAGCCTACTCTCCCTTACATCATGCAGCTTCCGGTGTTCGGTGCGCGGGCCTGTAGCTATTAGGGGTGATGGCCAAGCTCGCTACTGGGCGCCGCCATTAAAGATGGCGACTTTCGGTAGGGATAGTGATAACCCTAATCTCTCTTCCTTTTCTGATGCCCCAGATGGGGGTGTTGCCACGCAAGCGTCTGCTCGTGGCGTTGCCAATTTGCCTTCTCCAGCTACGTCACATCTCCCGGCTTCCGCTATCGATGATGACGCAATGGACATCACTGGAAATGCAGCCTCTTCTAGCACTGCCGAGCCCAACGTGTCATTACCTTCGTTTTCTTCTGTTGCAGCCTCCAAAGTCTCCCGTCCAGCATCCAAGAATAATTATGTTGGCGCTGAAAAGCTGAAATCTTTCATTTCCCAAGCTGGCAATAATATCGTGCTTAATATCCCAGCCAGTTATCCAGCTGGCACAGCTTTTATTGAGAATCTTGCAAAAGGTGTCCATTTCGAAGCCCTTCCAGACACTCCTTTGCGAGTATATGCAGATGCCATTGCACAGCGGTTCCCATCTGAATCTATTCCGCAAATGTATCGAAGAGGACGACTTGTGGTCGTTTATCTGGCCACGGCTGAAATGGCGAAATCTCTCCTAACATCTGGCCTCACAATTGGTGATGGACATCTTTCTGCAGAACCGGTGGGCCAAAGATTCATTAACGTTTCTTCCTACCCGGTCCCGTTGGATGTGACAGATCTCATGCTGTATGCTGTCTTATCTTCGGTTGGTCGGGTAGTTGGAGGCATACAAACGCATCTTGCTGCCCGAAACGACCCATTACGTGATCCACGACATGCGTCGATCCAAGGTGCTCGCCGTGTTGCGAGGGTCATATTTCCATCACAAGAAGCAATCGAACGGCTTCCAACACACTTCACTGTTCGGTGCGAGGATCAGGTCAGGCAAATAAACTTCCTGATGGAATTCCATTGTAGTCAATGTCACCAGGTTGGTCACTACTATAAGCAGTGTCCAGTCGCTCCACCAAAGTCTGTTTCGCCCGGCTATCAAGATCCGACGCCTTCTCATCAAGATCCTAGTAGCGCTCCGTTACCGACGGTGGTTCCTGCGAACAACCTACCTTCGGTGGCAACCTCTACGCCATTTGTTGTCCCACCTTCTTTCTCGTAGGAACACTACCCAGTTTTACAATCTTCAGCATCTTTTCGTGTTCCTGCGGACCCTACAGCAGTTGCTGAGTCCGCTGCGACTGACCAGTCTGATACCGACCGCTGATGACCGCTGATGACACAGCCTATCAAAGCGTCAGCGTCCAAGTGATGAATGATGGGACGGAGGGCTATCTCCGGACCCGTCCTGACAAAAGGGATGCCAAACCTCCTCGCGGCTCTACGAAACGACGGCGACAATCTGGCCACTCTACTCAAACCGCTCCGACTAAAGCTGCTGGAACACCTGCTTCGGGTCGCCCTGTCAAGTCTTCCAAGCCAGTTATCTACCTCCTGCCTCTTGAGGAATTTTCCGCACGCCTACACATGAATGTGTTTCCGGACACTCCTCTCCCTTATAACGAATTGCACGACTTTGCTTGTGCCAAGACTCTTCTTCCAAATTTACCCACCAATGTCAACCGATTTGAAGGTCGCTACCCAGCAGTTGAGAATCAACTGGCACAACTGTTAACTCTTTACAATACTATCAAGAGTCCATCTGCCGAGGATGCTGCCACTCAGAAGTGCATCCAACGGCGGTACAACAATTTCCGTTCCCATTTGGAAAAGATTGTCACTGCCACTAGAGACATGGAACTTTCACTGTGACTTCCTTGAATTGTCGCGGGTTCGCGAAACCAGTGTTGGACTCCCTCGTTTATGAGGACATTTCTGCCGCTGGTGGAGATGTTCTCCTTCTCCAGGAAACTCACTGCTCTGCTGACACTCCCACTCACCTGTGGAGACGCTGGCCGTACACCTTTTGCCACTCGTATCGCCTCTCGCGGTATGGTGGTATAGCTGTAGGTGTGCGCCAGCGGTTTTTGACTCAGCTGACTTCTATTTCTGTGACAAATTTACATCTTGATTTTCTTCAGTGTTTTACCTTTTGTGTGCATAATGTTACTTTTCATATCTTTAATGTATATATTCTCACTGATGAAATATATGTTGCTCATCTTTTCAGTAATATTCGTGCAGCGATTGCAGCGATTCTTCCCGGGGATTATTTCGTTCTTGGGGGGGGTATTTTAACTGCACGCTGCAGCCTTCTCTTGACAGAAATTCGTCTTTTGGCGAATACCGCATGAATTTAGTTTCACAGCTGACTCAGCTCTTTGATGATTTTCTTCTTGTCGATTCCTTCAGACGGCTAAATCCTGATTTCATTCCCTTTACGTGGTGTAATCCGCCGACGTTCGGTTCTACTGCTGCACGGTTGGACCGAATATATGTTTCTGCTTCCTTACTCCCTGCTATCACTGCTGTTCGACATTCACTTACTGTTTCTTCCGACCATTCTGCCATTTCACTATCAATATGCGTCTGTCCTACACCTTCATCTACGCGTCGTCATTGGACGTTTGATGACACTCTCTTGCAAGACCGTTTCCTTTTGTGAGGAAGTTGAGAAGTTCCTTTCTGATCGAAAGCTGCTGCTCACAACGACCCCAAGCGCCTTGCGTTTGTGGCTTGATGTCAAACGGGATCTTCTCTTGCTCGTTCGTCAACTCTCCTTTACTATTTCCACCACTCGCTCGATGGAGGTGAGTAACCTACGAGGACTCTTCTCCGCGACGCCAATGTCTGACCCGCACTGTGCCTCCGTCCGTGATGAACTTCATGCCTGCCTCGAACCGTTTGCTCAGCAAGCAGTTCGTCGTCTTCGGCTCCTACGTATTTCACCATCGACGCATTCTTTCGAAGTCCTTTCGAAGATGGAATCCATGCGACGCACGTTATCTTCCATCAGGCATCTCCGATTGCCTGATGGCACCGTTACTGGCAATACAACTCTCATCTGCTCTCATGTCCGTCACTTCTTTCAGGAGAAGTTCCGAGCGGTTGCGCAGGGTTCTTCTTTTTCTTTATCCTCTTTTCTTTCTTCTCTCCCTCAGGTCCCGTCTTCTCTCTGCGCCCCTCTCATTGCTGATTTTTTCTTTGCCTGAATTGAGAGAGGCTTTTGCCTCCCACAATCTTCACTCTTCCCCGGGACCTGATGGCCTCCCGCTCTCGTTCTATCGGGTCTTTCTTCCGTCACTCCTACCTTTTCTCTCTGCCGCTTTTTCGTGTGCTCTTTCTTCTCCTGCGCTTCCGCCGGAATTTACAGTTGCACATGTCATCCTCCTGCCGAAGAAGGGTGACCTTCTTGACTTGTCGAATTGGCGCCCCATCTCCATTCTCAACCTGGATTACAAATTCTTCACTAAACTCCTTTCTCGCCGCCTAAATTCTGTTCTTCCGTTCCTCATATCCCCCGACCAGACATATACCGTGCCTGGTCGTTCTATTTCTAACAACATCTCCTTTCTTTATAACCTTTCCTTTCTTGCACTAAAACATTCCGAACCCCTAGCTTTGTTTAATCTCGACCAGAAATCCGCTTTTAATAACGTCTCTCACACTAACCTTTCTGCCGTATTAACTCACTTTGGTTTTCCTCCCGCTTTTGTTTCTCTCATCCTTAGCCTCTACCGGGGCGCCCATTTGCACGTTCGGATGGCCACATGTTTGACGGCCCCGATTCCTTTTCGATCTGGCATCAGACAATATTGTCCATTATCAGGACAACTATTTGCTCTCGCCTTTGAGCCCTTTTTAATTGCAAGTCGAGCGTCTCTCTCACCTGCGGTAGGACCGATTGTCTCTAGTACTCGGCACCACCGTTTTCTTGTATTCTGCTTACGCAGATGATGTTACCTTTTGTCTTCGCCACGATGACCAATTTGATACTCTTCTTGCCACTTATAAACAATATGCTGCTCTCTCTGGTGCTGCCCTGAATATTCAGAAAAGTGCTGGCCTGTGGTTTGGTTCTTGGAGAGGCCGCACTGACTTACCGTGGGGAGCAGTGTGGTCCTCCTCGACCCAAAAATTTCTTGGAGCTCATTTTGGACACTCCTTTACCGCAAGCAACGTCACTTGGCACGCTCTCCGCCCACGACTACATCGCACGGCTGGTTTTTGGCGATTTACGTTTTCCTTTTCCTCTTACTTTCAACGTGCTCAAATTGTTCATCGATATCTTCTCTCACAATGCTTCTATCCCTGGGATTCCTGTGTGTTTAAATATTATCATTTCTCTGCCATCAATAGTATTTTTACTTCAGTGATATGGTCATCTAGACATTGGATTTCTGCTGCCACGCTTTCTCTACCAACATCATTTGGTGGTCTTCATTTCCCGGATGTCAGAACATATTATCGAGCTCACCGAATCGTCTCCTTCATTCGTCTTCTCCTTTCGCCCTCCCCTGCACTTTCTTCTACCCTGAATACTCTTATTTCTCTTCATGATCCATCCTTCACTTTCCTCCTTTTTCTTCGGATGGATTCATCTGCTTCTACTTCTAAACGACTCCCACCAGTTCTTATCGACGCTCTAGCGGTATTTCATTCTATCCCGCTACTCCGCGCTCCTCCCTCTACCACCCTGGACCTGCTTGCAGAAACTCTTTTCTTTTCCACTCAGATTCATCCACCCGATCAACCATACTTTCTTTTCCCCCTAGGTTCCGCTCAGGAATTCTCACTGTCGAAGCTTTATTAACTTCCGATTTGACTTGGAAACCCCTCCCTTCTCTTTTTCCTGACCCTTCTTTCACCTTGGAAGAGGAGTAGGACCTTCTTCGCTCCACTCTCCGTACCCTTTTCCCACTTCTGGTTTCTGACACTGGCCTTGTTTCTGTCTCTGGACCGAGCCTCTCTCTTCCTTTCTTCCTTCCCTTTCGGGACTTTGTTGCTCCCATTTCTTCTTTTTCCACTGCCTCTATCTATGCGCTCCTCCGTGCGCCCCTCACTTCTCCGCAGGGTCTTCCTGATGCTTCTCCTTCTCTTCTGCTGCCTATCTGGTCTGCCTCTTTCTCTCCCCCTTCTACCCCGTTAGAGCGAAACATCCACTGGCGGTTTCTTCACCGCCGCCTTCCTGTTCCTTCTTCTCTCTTTCACATGTCTATTTCTTCTACTTCTCTCTACTGCTTTTGTGGTGTTGAAGGTGATGTTCCTCATGTCTACTGTCACTGTCCCGTTCTCCTTCCACTTCTCAATACTGTCTTTCGTCTTGTAGGCACCATTTGCTCCAGAGACATCCCTTTTCCAGCGTACGAGTGGCTATTGCTTACCAAACATCCCCCGGCTATTTTGCCGGATGCCTGTGCCTATCTCTTCGTACTTGTCAAGCATGTCGTTTTTCTTTAACATCAATCTCTCCGCTCTCCTGCTACCACACCTAGTATTCTCTCTGCTGGCACGGCCTTACGGTCGATTTTTAGGAATCGCCTCGTGTCTCGACTACGCCTGGAGAACTTCACTGCTTCCACCCCTCAATCTCAAGCCTCTTTCCGGTTTACCTGGGCGCAAGGGACCGGATGGTTTAAAATCACTGGATCTTCCATTGATCTTTCCTTCTGATTGGTTTGTTTTTTCCCGGCTTCGACCTGCTGAATGCATTGGCTGTGATCTTGTGCATTTTTTTACATTCCTTGATGTCTTGTTTATTGTGCTTCCCTCATCGCATTGTGCCTTGTGGGCTTTAAGATTTTGTTTGTGTTCAAGGCTAGTAGACTCATGGACCCTTGATGTGTTTTTTCTTGTTGCCTTTTGCACGGGAGCGTGTGGTGTTTGATATCTCTGGGTGTTCTACTTGTACTGCCCCGGGTATCTATGTCTCTTTTTGTTTTGTGTTGTTTCAATTGTGTTTTGTCTTGCACGGCAGAGGGTTTTCTGTTCGTACCTATGATTTTGTATACAAGTTCCTGTATTTCGTGCTCGACCCAAGTCATTGCTTTTTTTGGACCGATGCAATACTGCACGGCTGTCTGTTTGTATTTTGTGTATCCTTGTGTTTCACTTGGGGAGTTTGCCCAAGTTTCCACTATGTTCTGTAATACTCATCATGTTTTTGTCACATATCGTGTGGTTTCCTCGATTGTGGGAACTTCTGTACCTTTATCGTAGTATATGCTTTTGTTGTGTTTTACATGTTCCCTTCTTTTTGTGCACTGCGTTGTACAGCCATATTCTTGTAATTATATTTACCTGTTGTTTTGTGCTCTGCTGTCACTGTGCAAGTCATCGCATGCTGTAATATCCTAATCATTACTATTGCTTGTGCAACATCTTCCTCAAGCATGTATTGTTCCTTATTAGTGATTTTAACATTTTGTCATCCTTAGTTGACTGCCGTATCACATTCACCTGTAAAATTTCATCAGTATCGCTCGTTGTTTTGTTGTTTATTTTGCCATATGTGGTACGCCTGTATCCCCTTATGTTTTTGCCAATAAAGTATATTTTGAAATAACTGCTATAATATATATATAGCCAGTGCCGTTAATGCCTACCAGATGGAGACGTCTCAGTAGCTGAACCCATCTTACGGATTTATGATGTCAGAAGCTGACTTAAAAATAATGACTTAGAATAAGAATAATGTATAATATAATCAGCATTAAACACAGAAAGTTAGTTGCATTAAAAAGGTAAAAAAATATTAAAGCATACAAATTACTATTCAAATTGTGCTAAATTAAATTAATATACAAACGCAACTTGTCGTGATATTAAGATTTGAATTCGAATTTTGTAGATCGGATAAATAGAACTCGAGTAATTGATAATCCAATTTTTTTAAATTAGCACGCGATCACCTTGACGTCTAAAAGTGATCGCGTGCTGTTATATTGCAGGCAAACATTTTGACCTCTCGAGAGCACACACGAATTGTTCGATAAGTGATGGCGCAACAATGCAGACGTTACTGTGACGTCAAGCGTTCCAGAGAAGTAGAGAAATCTGAGTGTTTATATATATTATAATAATTTTTATCCTGCGAAAAATTTCCTTTCATCCACCCCAATTTTTTTCGACCCTACCCCAAATTTTTCAGCACACCTCCATTACGAAATTCCTGGGTAAACTCCTGCCTATGAGTATTGCACAAAAATGCAGAAGAGAAGCTAAATACAGATCTTCTAATGTTATTTGTAAATTTTATCGGATGTCTGGGGGAGAGGTTGTAATAAGAGAGAGAAAAAAAACGTGAGTGAAGAACGGTTTCTGCACGTCATACAAAAATGAGTTATCGCCGATCAAAGTCAAATTTCTTAACACTACTGTAAGTTTCCCGAAATATTTACTGCTTTATGAAATCCTTTCAGAGATTTGTTTATTCAGTGTCTAGACCGCAAAATGGAGCACGCTCAAGAAGCACACAATTTTACTCGTGAATTCTTTTCAAACTTTAAACAGCTCTTTTAACAAGAGGGAACGGTTTCTCGCAGAAAAGCGCTTGTCAAGACCCTCGAACGTGAAAAGAAGCCGCCGTTTTAGCAGCAAATGAAGCTGTTCAACCCAACGTAATTCGTCTCTAAACGACCGTAAAAACCACCCGGTGTGCAGTTTTATTCTTGTTTCTTTGAGACGTGAAATTTATGACTTTAATTTAGTGCCCGTGAGAGCAGAACCTCATGCTCTCTGCATGGAAAATGATACCAAGCTTGACTCTTATACGCAGCCATTTCTTTTACATTCCATCGTTTTATTCTTTGGAGAATACTGGTTATCATTCATTTCCATCAACGCTCCAATTTTTTGACGCTCGCTTCTTTCTCCACTGAAATCTCTGCATGGCTTTGATTAAAAATCCTAGATTCAAAAATGTGAAATCGTTCGGGATTTATCATTTTTGCACTCCACCGTTATTCCCAGTTAGGCGCTGAATACGTAAAATTGTATAAGATGGAGTCTCAGGCGGATCATACGAAGTATCTGGAATACATTCAAGTGAAGAAAAGCAATTATTTTCCGCAATTCCACAGTGTGATTGTCTTTTCATTTGGATCTTGATAAACGAAGATATAGGAAGAATTAAATGTATTTAAGCAAGGGCTAGTGAACGCAAATTGAATAAATTTAAAACCAAGATAAATCAATGAACAAAATTAATAAATGAGTAAATAAAAAAACACACACACACTAAACACCACGCGGAGTGACTTCCTGATCAACCAGTCCCTTGCCCTATATTTATTGGTTCACCAAGCATGAATCTCTCCATGCTTCCTTTAGTTCTCTGCAGTGTCGGTATGTCTTTTTTTAGTTAAAGTTCATGTTTCTGATTCATAAGTAAGAACTGGAAGGACATGCTGATTAAACACTTTTCTTTTGAGACACAATGGTAAACTGCTCTTGAATTTTACTGTTCTTTCCAAAAGAACTCCAGCCGAATTTTATGCACCTATTAATTTATTCTTCGGCGTAACTCTTGTTTGATATCCGTTACCCAAAGCAAATGTAGCCAACAGTTGCTTCTATATTTGCTCCATCAACCTCTAAATTTGCATTTGTTTCGTAAACGCATTGTGCATCAATTGTTTTGCAGGTTTATCCTTAATTTCACTTCTTTACCCTTGTCAGTAAGTTCCTGGATCGTACTCTGAAGTTCTTAGGGTGGCACTTGCAAAAATGACTATGTTTTCAGAAAAACGAAGTTGGGATATCACATTGTTTTCCTAGTTCAATGATAGAAAGACATTCCGAAATGTGAAGTTGAAGAGCATGAGATATTCGGGATCACATTGTATCACTCCTTTTTCAACTTTAATATGAGCTGATTCCTCAAACAATCGAACCTCTTCACTTGCATTTCGTAGATACTCAAGAGACACATCATCATCATTGTCAACCATTATCAATCCACTGCTGGACGAAGGTATCCCCAAGTTTCTTCCACAACGGTCTGTCTTGTGCCAGTCTCATCCATTTTTGTCATTTTTCGGATCCACGAGTTCCTCTTCTTATCTCTCCTGGTTACACCCAGCATGCACCTCTCCATGCCTCTTTGAGTTGTCTGCAGCCTTTGTATGTCTCTTTTAGTTAAGGTCCACGTCTCTGCACCATACGCAAGCATTGGAAGGATGAATTGATCAAACACTTTTCTTTTAAGACATAATGGAATATTGCTCTTGAAAATTCTGCTGTTTCTTCCAAAAGCTCTCCAGGTAAGTTTTGTACGCCGATTAATTTCTTCATCAATGTGACCCTCCCTTGATATCTGCTGTCCAAGATAAACGTACGTGTCTGTTATCTCCAGCTTTTCTCCATCAATCGATAAATCTTCATTTCTTGCAAAAGCATTGAACATCACTTCTGTCTTCTGAAAGTTCATTTTCAATCCCAGTTCCTTACTTTTGTCAGAAAGTTCCTGGATCATACTCTGCAGCTCTGATGGGGGAAGTTGCAAAAATGACTACGTCATCAGCAAAACGAAGGTGGGTTAGATAATCTCCATTAATCTTTATCCCTTTGTTTTCCCAGTTCAGTGATTGAAAGACATTTTCCAATGTGGCATTAAAGAGCTTCGGAGATATGCTGTCGCCTTGTCTCATTCCCTTTCCAATTTTTATGTGTGTTGTATTTTCAAACAGCCGAATCTTTGCACTTGCATTTTCATAGATGTTATTCATAATATTAATGTATGCATCTTCAATACCACAGGACTTCAGAGCCATTGTAACTGCTGATGGTTTCACCGAATCAAAGGCTTTTTCATAATCGATAAAAGCCATGCACAATGGAAGTTCGTATTCCCTCGCTCTTTCAATTAGTTCTCTCAGTACGTGGATATGATCTATTGTGCTGTAGCCACTCCTGAATCGAGCTTGTTCTCTCGGTTGAGCCATGTCCAGTGTTACCTTCAAGCGGTATGAAAGAACTTTAGTGAAGATTTTATAAACCACTGATAGGAGGCTGATAGGTCTGTAGTTCCTGAGATTCTCAATGTCACCTGTTTTATGTAGCAGGGTCACTGTAGCGTTGTTCCAATCCTCAGGAATCTTCCCTTCATGAAGGCATCGAGTGAAAATTTAGGCCAGTACTGTTTCGGTTTCTCTACTTACTTCTTTTATGATGTCTACAGTAATTCCATCTTCTCCTGGAGCTTTTCTCCGCTTCATGTTCTTGATTGCATGTGCAACTTCTGCTGGGAGGACTGGAAGAACTTTGGTACTGGTACCTTTCATGATGTCTGGAATACATGTATCACCCTTTTCATATAATTTGGAGTAGAAATCTTTCACTCTTGTCAAAATGTCACATCTATTTCTTGTTACAGAACCATCTTCTTTTTTCAGTGCCATAATCTGTTTTCTTCCCTTACTGAGATGTCCCTTTGCTCTCTTTAGGATTTGGTTGTTTTCAATTGCTTTCCTCACTAGTTCACAGTTGAATTTTCTTACGTCTTCAGTGATAATTTTTCGTACTGTCTTGCAATAGCTCTATATATTCCACTTTGGAAGTCACATCTTCTTTAGTTGTCCTCATGTCTCTTTTTTTTTGCATCAACATTTTGGTTTTTCCTGATAATTTATTCACATGCAACTTTTTTTTAGACACAGCTAATTTTGTTGCTGTTTCCATAAGAGCTTTGCTTACTTTTCTGTTAACGTCAGAAATATCCACTTCTTCCGATGTTAGGTCTTCTGAAGCAGAGAATCTGTTCTTCAGTTCCAGCTTGAAGGTATTATGGTGTTTTTTAGGGTTGGTTATGTCAATACATTTTGTCTGTCTTATGAACTTGCCACGTTCGAGTTTAGTGTTGAGGTGCATCTTACATCTCAACAATCTATGGTCACTACCTGTGTTGAACTTGTTTAGCACACTGCAGCCTTCTATGACGATTTTTTTGTTACACATAATAAAATCAATCTCACTTGTCGTCTCATTAGGATGTCTCCATGTCCATTTCCTGTGTGTCTTTTTCTGGAAAAACGAGTTCATGAGGAAAAACTCTTCTGCCTCTGCAAAATCTACGAGAGTATTTCCACGCTGGTTTCTGTTGCCGTGACCGAATTTACCTACTGAAGTTTCATTCTGTTGCCGTTGCCCTATTTTTGCAAATCTCCCATAATTATCTTCAAGTGCTGCAGTATTCACAGTTTGGTGTATTTATAATAACAATTTTCGTAGATGTTATCAATAATAAAAATGTATATATCTTGAATTCAGCAGGACTTTAGAGATATCTGCTGATGATTTCACCACAACTTCTCCAGGAGACCGAGGCTTCTAATGCAGAACTCACCCAGGCACAACGCAAGTGAATGAGAACGCGTGAGTCTAGAATTTGCATAACCAATCAGATGTCCGAATAATTTGAGCAACATGATGTATATCGGTACTCAATAACAAGATATACCTGATTGATGTATTGGCACTTAGTATGTAGAACGGACAGACGTCCGTAAGACAGAAATGACAAGAAACCTTTGTGAGGCGTCTCTTTCTGTTATTGTAAAGGAAATAAAAATGCCACCCAAGACGAAAGGATAACGTCTTCGACAATCACGAAAATATTTTCAGCAGTATGCATCATCATAAGCAGACTTTCAATAAAATGACCACTGATGCCTGACGTAGTTTATGAAATCAGCATGAATAGGCATTTAATAAAAGGGCTACTTAAAATAATAGCGCTGATGTTTTTTTTTTGCTTTAGTCATCAAAGACAAACTTCCGTTGAAATTGAAACTCATTAACATTTAATCTAAAGAAGCATTTCTTCCGTAACACGAATATTTGCTTCATGAGCATGTATTTCTCATGTATTACTCAGCAAGGCATGGGTGTTTTCAAAATTAATTACGCAGACAAAATTTTTCTTCCAGATGATTATTGCGATTGAGTTAGTTTTCCCTCTTATTCGACGAATTAGCATGATAAATCTTCTTTATCTGTCCCAGGGATCATTTTCTGAGTAGCGTTTCAAGGTACAAAGATGTCGGCTCCAACAAAACTTATCTGCATATTAATTGCATCCAAATGGAATTATGATCGTTACTCCTGAGAGAGAAGATTTAAATTTCGTGAGAAACACTGACGGAATTCTTTTTTTTTATGCTACTTCCTCGTGTTGCAAGAAAGTTACTTCTCCTTAGTTTAATGAGTTTAATGGAAATTTTACCTTCTAGAAAAGAAAAGAAAAAGGAATTTGTAACCTCTCAGCGGGATTTAGCAATACTCTGGGAAATCAGGTCAAATGATGCCATAAGCGATATAAACATGGCAGGTTCCCTCAACGAGGCGCTTCACAACACCTACTAGCATTCTTGGCAGCGCTAAATCTCATATTCTTACTTTAAAAACAAAGAAAAGAAAAGAGAGAGAGAGAAAGAGAGACGAAGGAAAGGAGAGGCAACCATGCGGTACATAGATTATAACTGCTTTTCAATGCAGAGATAAGAATTTATTTCGACCCATCAAGTTTATATTAGGTGGAGGCACCACTCCTATCCCCGCAGCACTGGCCACCATAAGTCACCGCCCGTGCTGCAGGTGACGTCATATACAGGCAAGAAGCTGCTTTGAAACCAGTGAAACAAAAGCTTCGAGGATTTTAGATAGACAAAATGCGGAATTCAATAATCCTCATCATTTTGCCTGTATGTGACGTCAAGCCAAAGATTAGCTGTGACCTATGGCGGCAGAGTCAGTGGTGTCTCCATCTAACATAAGCTCGATGGTTCGACCTTACAGGTTCCTTTTGTAGCGCGTCTTGGCTTACGATTAATATGAAAAAGTAAAGGCAATTTCACATGAGCCTTACAGAACTGTAGCATTATTATTCAATGTATTTTCCGTGCAGTTCTGTACACTTTTCTAACGATATACAAATGATTCCATCGGACAAGAATGTCTTCGGTTGTCCACGTATTAACCGTTCCTTTCATGTCTTCATCGCCATCGAGCCCTTGACTATGTAATGATTCTTTAAGCTGGCCAAAGAGAAGAAAACTGCTTGGTGTGAAATCCGGGCTGTAAGGTGGACGTAGATATGTTGTGAGGTTTTAGCTAATGAGTCCTTTAAAGGAAAAAATGAATGCGATATGTGTCCTTAAAAACACACACACACATAATTCTTTAGCTTATAACGAAGTGAATTTCTCCGTCATTTTTATCCGCGCCGGGGTTCGAACCCGGGTCCACTCATTCCGGAATAAGTTGCTCTACCAATTAAGCTACGCGGACATTTATTCTGATTCCTATCTGCCTTTATGTCGTGTGCGTCCTTCGCGCAGGTACGTCACATCTCCCCCTCCCCCCGAAAGAGGGCCGGGGGCATGGCCCACGGGTCAGCCGTGACCATGAATCGTTGCAGGCAGCCATCCACTGTAGAACGTGCACTTGAGAACTCCCAGTCAATCTGCTGTGTGGAATGCAACATCACACATTTTTATTTTTCGAAGCGCTGGAGAAGGGATTCTCTGATTTTTCTTGTCTCGCGGTGTGGAAATAACATCACACCAATGCGAGATTTTGAACGGCCGGGTCATCCGGATAGTTCGGGCGCCATTATAACGAAGTAAATTTCTCCGTCATTTTTATCCGCGCCGGGGTTCGAACCCGGGTCCACTCATTCCGGAATAAGTTGCTCTACCAATTAAGCTACGCGGACATTTATTCTGATTCCTATCTGCCTTTATGTCGTGTGCGTCCTTCGCGCAGGTACGTCACAAGCTGATTGTGGCTCATTGTATTTTAAAGGAAAAGCTGACAACTCCAAAAAAATAAAAATAATAAAGAGGGACTTAACAAGATTGGATCACAATAAAAAACAAACTCCTCTGTTGAAACGTCATATTTAATTACTCAGCAAATTGCAAAGGCTAAAATACCACTTTCAGTAGCTGGGAAATTTATCAGTTTTTGTCCTTTTCGGAAACACTGTTGTGTTTTAGAAGCTTGTTAACTGACAAAAGCTTGCAGACACTGTTTTAAAAATTGTATTGGCATTTCGTGCAACCTACGAATGTGAAATACCACTTTCAAGTCAGCTTTAATTTCAAAATCAGCACAGAAATGAACTAAATGTGAAAGACGGTCTTCGACGTGAAGTTTCCTGAACACTTTCCAGGATCAAGCAACTGGCCACAGAAAAACATGCTCAGCTTTCCCACTGTGCAAATGGTAAGCAATAATGCACGGTGTCCCACTCGCTACCGAATCCGGCATTTCTTTAATAATATTAACACCAATGAAGATATTTCAACGAAATTTGAAGTGGACTTACCTCATTTCGTGCGAAATGTGATGACATCACAACATGTGCTGGAAGTGGCCACTATTTGTGTCCAGACAGCATTGAACCCGGCGTACCATATTGTGGAAAGTTCTTGGCAGTACGTCCACCGTCACTGCCTGACTTTCTTCTGTGATGTTTGCTTTCAAGGCATCTATGGTTCGCGGTTTCTTTTGGTAAACTCTCCCTTTTAGATATCCCCATAAAAAGTAATCAGGAGGCGTCAGATCGGGCGAGCGCGGTGGCCATAGACCCTTCGAAAATGACGCAGTCGCCGAAAAAGGACTGAATGTCGGCCAAACTGGTGTGTGATCTGTGTGACGTTGCTCCATCATGCTGGGAATATCCAATGAAGAGTTCTTCGTCGTCCAATTGATTTACAAAGGTGTTGAAGATTTCCATATATGCAGCTGTTGTGATGGTTGTATCGAAGAAGATGGGACCAATTATGCGGCGCCTGGTCATCCCACACCAAACACCAATTTTCTGTGAATGAAGCGGTTCTTCATGTATCACGTTGAGATTTTCACTGGCCCAAGTACGGGAATTTTGAGAATTGATGAATCCGGACAGGTGAAACTAAGCCTCGTCCGAGAACCACGTGTAATCCAATATGCTCGGATTTTCCTGAAGAAATGTCGGAAACCATCGACAGTATGGCACTCGTGTTACGTGTTCAAGCTCTTTCAGTTCGTGGACCACGGACATACGGTACGCATGAAGCTTCGCCTTTTTCACAGTACGTTGACACGTGCTTTTGGACAATCCTGTTTGCTGTGACAGTCGGCGAAGTGACTTCCTGCGAGACGCAAGTAGTCGGCCCTTTACATTATGGATCGTTTTCTCGGACATTTGTGGACGACTTCCTGCATGGTCATCTAATAAAGTCCCCCTGGTTTCCAATTTCTTCGACAATGCCCAAATGGTGGGTTTGCTCGGCGGATGTCTGCCTGCAAACCTCTCCAGGAATTGCTGTTGACAAGACTTTATCGATTCTGTTTTCTAATAAGTGCGAACAATAAACACTTGCTCCTCCAGAGTATACCGATATATTTTCACACGCACGCGAACAGCCACGAGCACGAGCACTCACTATTAACAACCGTATTGTGTAGACACGCTCAGCGAAATGGCATAACAAAGCAGCAGAGAGGCGCGTCCGGCTGGCAGGCGGACTGCTCCTCAGTGGTGCCACACTTAGGAATGTGTCTGCCACTAAGGAGCACTCCGGCTGGCTGCCGAACAGCACCTGGTTCAATGCTATCTGGACGCAAATGGTGGCCACTTCCAGCACATATTGTGATGTTATCACATTTCGCACGAAATGAGGTAAGGCCGCTTCAAATTTCGTTGCAATATCTTCATTGGTGTTAATATTATTAAAGTAATGTCGGGTTCGGTAGCGAGCGGGACACCCCGTATGATTTTTGCGTGAAAACGAAAATAAACTCCGAGTTCACCTCGTACAAAATTTTTTCGCAGGTTCTTTGACTTCCCAGTAGTCCCTTGAATTTCAAAAACTACAGCAGAAGAGGGCTAAATTTGAATTTGGAAGACTTAAGAGGTCATTTGATTTTGGAAGACTTAAGAACTTTTGTTTTAATTATCAAACAATGCGTTAAAAATGTTCACTTTGTGCTCGTTGCATAAAATCTGTAAGGAATTACGTTGTGTAAGTTCAGTTTTAATTAAATATAAACTACGTTTCATTACGTTACATTTAAACAGAATTTTGTTTTTGTTATGATTATCCTGGGCCACGGGGCTAACAGGGAAGAGCAAGTTTCCTTCATCTAGCCCGATGCTTCTCGACATATAAAGAAGGTCGAGAAGCATCGGGCTAGATGAAGGAAACAAACCCAGTAGCAAGAAAAAATGGAAAAGCAACGTAATCTAAGGGGACTCGAGTGTGGAATGATAGATAGTTTGTACGAGGGGCATGCCGAAAGTTTTTGGCTGCTTAAAGAAATATATATTTATTAAAGAATAATTCCCTACAACTTTTCAAAGTAATCTCCTTGAAATCCAAACACTTTTGCACTCGATAAAACCATTTTGCAAATGCCTCTTCCCAGCTTTGTTTTGGCAGACTGTCAATTGCCTCAAAATAAGAGCTAGGGCTTTTTCAGCAGACAAAACTTGACGTCCACGGAAAGTTTCCTTTGCTTTTGGAAACCAGAAGTCACAAAGTGCCAAGTCAGGAGAATAGGCTGGATGAGACCTTCTGCTGTCAAAAAAAAATTAACTGTCTTGTTTGCAGTCCAAGCCGATGCATTGTCGTGATGTAAAAAGAGGAACTAATTTTTAGCACGTCTTTCGTAAAACAGATCGTGCTTATGTTACCCGTTTATTCGCCCTGCAGCCTGTGGACACCATATCTCAGCAACCATTAGTCCGATTTGAAAAATTATCTTTGCATTTGGAAGCTTAAAATGTAAAAATGATGATTCGTGACTGAATTCAGTTTCTCTTACGATGCACAATTTCGTCGCCAGAGGGCGTACATGCAGATGATATCGAATTCAAAGTACATTTTATTCCATATATTTGCTTCTAAACATCCGATTGAAAAAATTCTTTTTCCTTTACATGCCATTTATATCAAAGACTATTTTAGGCACAGTCTCTCTTTCAGGCAGTTCATAGATTTTCCGCTTGGGGCGTAAAGGTAAATTGCGTTTCCCCGAATATCTCTGCTTCTAAAAATCCGATCTGAAAAATTCTTCCTGCATTGCATACATCTCCTGATGGGAAATGTTTTGCATATATTTTCTAATTTTTGATAAAGAACGGTTTGGCCACCAGCGGGCATAAGTATCTATTTCTGCTTCTGACGTATTTGCAGGAAAATCTGAGCTTCTGAAAACTCGATTGAAACAATTTTGTGGATCGATACCGCTCACCTCAGAAAACTTTTTGAGAGTTATTATTATTATTTTTTAATAATGCATAGTTTTCACGCCACGGGGCAAAACTGCATATCCTATTTTTGACGATATCTCTGCTTCTAAGAGACGGATTCGAAAAAATCTTTCTTTGTTGGAGAGCATTTCCGGTGCGAAATGTTTCTCATATAATTTCAAATTTTTCTTCGCTCAGAAGTCAGCCAGCAGAGGGGGCAAATTCAAATTTCCGTTCACAGCAATATTTGCGGGACTGAAAAACCGATTGAAAATCTTTTTCGGTCAGATACTAATAACTATGTAAACTCTGTGTGCGCATTTTCTTCCCAAAATAAGGCACAATTTCACCGCTAGGTGGCGCAAATGCTTAATCTGTTTTTCTCAATATCTTTGCTTCTACATGTGCGATTAAAACAATTCTTTCAACACCAGATACCATTTACCTTGTACAACATTTTAGGTTAGTGTATGAGGAGTTTTTTTAGTATACAGGTCTGTCGCTAGGTGGTGTTTTTGTACTTCAGTTTGCATCTGAATCTCCACTTCTAACAACCCTATTGAGAAATTTTTTTTACTGTATGCTATTCACTACAATAGAGATGTGGAGCATTATCCTCTTTAAATAATTCACAGGTTTGCTGCTAGGGGACGTAAAGGTGGAAACCTTTTTATCGCTATCTGTGCTTCTGGGAAACGTATTTGTAAAGTTCTTTTTCCAGGAAGTAAATTTTTCGTCTATTTTCTTCTTTTCCATTGTGCAAAACTCTTCCAGTAGAAGACGTTGATTTATATATTTTCTTCTAAATGTATATTCTTCTTTTGACTGTTCGATTTGAAAATCTATTTGTCTCTGATACTTCCTTCAGCTATGAGAAACCTTTTGCGCGTCAGTTGTTAATTTTCGTAACATACTTTACAGCCGCTGGTGGAAGTAAGTAGTGGTTTCTACTTCTGGATATTTTATCAGTTGTAAAAACCGGTTGATCGTTTTCCTAACCGGTTCCATTGACTTTGAATAACTTTGATAAAGTTAATTCGCGTCAGAAAGGACTCAAAAGACGGGCTCATTACAATCGAAAATTCGGTGTCATTTTTCTTGTTCGATCTTGGGTGCTTTTTCTTCCATTCTACGATGACCTTTGGCAGACATGCGTGGTATACCAATTAGCAGCAACAGTTCTTTGATTTCCAAGAACAACAGTTGTCATACTTACATAAGAAGAACGCTACCAATTTCTTCCCTGCACTACGGATTCGTCGGACTAGTTGAAGGTGCATCACCGTCGAACCACCAGACCCTTGATTTTTTCTTTGTTTCCGGATCACAACAATAAATCCATGATTCATCACAAGTAGCGATGTTGATGATGTTTTTACTACGTCTTCCTGGCTCCATTCAACTCGGATGTTGTAGGTGGTTTTATAATGAACTGGGTCCATGAATTGGCTCCATTCAACTCGGCTTGTCTTCTGCTGGTCTATGAGTGAATGAGGCACTTAAGGGACACTTCGCTTCATGACATGCGAATGATCATGAATGATTGTTTGTGCAGCAGTTGATCTAATGCCCAGGGAGGTCTCTATTTCATGATATGTCACACGAAGATCGATCTTCTTTTATAAGTCAAGACATCAGGTTTTCGTGTGGAATGAGTCAATCATAAAAGTTTAAGGTCGCAGTCTTAAAAGCACGATATTTAAAACAGTATGCAAGCTTCCGATGAAGCGAAGAACTTATTTAATGTATAAGTTAAAAGATTAAAAATAAAGCCGTAGGGACTTTTGCTCTTCCTAAAGACCATCATCAGATGGAAGTACTAAAGGAGCTTTTTGGGTGGGGAGACATATAAGTAACCTACAGTCAGAACGTGACGTACTAAACAGGTGATCATGTCATCAAATCCAAATATGATTGTTTTAAATCGATATATGAATACAAACAATCAAGTGGTCAAGTTATCGAATAAATAACATACAAGACAAGTAAGATGTAGAAAAAGAATAAATGAAGTAAGGCAATACATATGATTGATTGATTCTTTGTCAAGTCTTCTTACAGCGTCGATGTTTTCAGGCGTTACGGCTGTACGGGACCGACAACGGCAAAGGTCATCTTCCAATGAATTTTCCCCCAGGATAAATTCACGAAACCAGTTTCTAACTGTGGAAAGAGGAGGAGTAGACTCTGCAAAAGATATTTTATAGTAATTCAAAACACGACTGTGCACCCAAACCTTTTTTAAAACCATAGAAAATCACAGCACAAAAATCACTTCTCGACAGCTCCATTTCAGCCCGCCGAATGAGGTCAACTGTGCTCCATTCTCCCGCCACGTGAGCTAAATCTGGTTTGAGCAGGTGGTCATAGCGTCCGCTATTGGCCAGTACGAACGCGTGCGTCCTAACTACAGCTCTTTCATTGTCGGCAGACAACACTTTCAGCAGCAGCTACAAATTTCGGCACGATCTTCGTATTTGTGGGAGTAGTGCGACTGTCAGCAAAGTTGCAGCTTTGCTGACATGTGAAAGAGCTACAATAGTAAGCGTATAAAGAGAGTGGTTGATTCAGGAAAAACTAGTAGAGATCATATGATCTGTGGTAGGAGACAGCTAGTCAACGCGCGAGTTGGGCGGTGTATAACCAAGGGTGTATGGCCAGCGAATGAGTAAAAATTAGCCATGTAACAGAGAATTTGAATTAGGGACAATGTAAAGTGGCATGCAAGAGCACGATGCGCTCGAAATTGCAACGTCTGCGTTATAGCAGCAGAAGACCTGTGCGCACAACATTGCTGCCAGCACTCAAAAAGTCGAAACATCTCGAGTGGCTAAAAAATACGGGGATGGTTCTTAAATGAGTCGCAAATGGTCATGTCTTCTCACTAATCACGTGCACCATGCCGATGGGAGGGTGGAGACAACAGCATGAGATAATGGACCCATCTTGAGTGGCTAGGACTCGCCAGGATGGCAGGAGCAGTGTAATAGCGCGTGCTATGTTTGAATGGAAGACTTTAGGCCCCTTGATTCTAGGTGACCCACGTATAAACGCCCAAGCGTATTTAAATATCGTTGCTGGGGAAGTTCTGGGGAAGTTCTTCTGACCATGGTCACTCTCTACCCCTGTGACGACGAATATTTCCAGCAGTTCAGTGCACCATCGCACAATGCTTTGTGTGAGAGTAGTTTCAGGGACATGATAGAGTATTTTCTGTGTTGAATCAATCACCTTAGTACCCAGTTCTCAATCCATTAGAACATCTATGGGTAAAATCTAACGGGACCCAATTTCATCGAATCTTCCTGAATTGGAATATGCTGTCCCCGTGTCATGGTTGTCTTAAAGTTGGCTTCTGCGTTCGTCCATGACGGTCATGGGTCCGAGTCCCGCGTGAGGCATGGGTAGTGTGCTTATCTTATGGTACTGACTCTCTTCCCTTCTTGTAATCAGGGACACCAAATTAGGAACCGGAAACTGCTTATAGCGCATAGAGGTGCTCATGGTGGTAGTTAAGCCTCAAATAGTAGCAGTAAAAATGAATTATTTCACTGAAACCTTGCCCGAACCTTTTCGCTAATCCATGCCACCGAAAACTGCTGCTTGGGGAGGGGGAGGTTAACAACCACCGTGAGCAACTCGATGGGATATACACTGGCGGAAAGTGAAAAAAGAACACCAAGAAGGAGACGTCTGAAATCAACAAAATTTATACAGCATAATAACGGAATACAGAAGATAACGTGATCAAAACATTATGGCAAAATACAGCTGTATTTACTGGTAAACTGAAAAATAACATTTCCATGTAACATGGTTAGTACGAGGTTGAACCGCAATAAACTGCGTCACACTGTGGAATTCTGGCATGGAGTCTGTCGTACAGATGTTGGATGTAAGTTTGGGGTATTGAGTTCCAAGCATCCTCAACCTGGACGCGTAAATCGGGGATGGTCGTGGCTGGCCGTGAAGACCGGATAAGTCGTTGTTCCATAAAATCCCACACGTGCTCAATGGGGGACAAATCCGGTGAACGTGCAGGCCATGGAAGTTGTCTCACAGCCTGAAGTGCATGTTGCGTTGCACGTGCCGTGTGTGTGGGCGTGCGTTATCTTGCTGGAAAACACTACGATGGACCGACCTTACAAATGGCACAACAACGTGCTGAATGATGTTGTAGATGTAGGAGGTGCTGTTTAACGTGGCAGGTACAAACACTAGTTGTGTACGGGAGTGATAGCTGATCGCTCCCCACACCAGAAGACCAGGCGTAGGCCCTGTGTGTCGCTGGCGGATGCAAGAATGTTGGAGACGCTCCCCTGTGCGTCTGCGAACACGCATACGGCCATCGGAGGCTCCCAAGCAGAATCAGCTTTCATCGCTGAACACGACAGATCGCCATTGCGTTCTCCAGTGCAGACGTTGGCGACACCAGTGCAGCCGTTCCTGACGGTGGGCTGGAGTCAGAGGTACATATGCCAGATGCACACGTGCACGTAGTCCTGCATCCAGTAGACGGTTGCGGATTGTTAGCACAGTCACCTCAGGTGCAAGGGCAGCTCGGATTTGCGTCGCAGTGGATGTTCTGTTTGACAACGCCGCTCTTCTTATGCGTCGATCGGTCCGCTCATCAGTCCGTCTGTGACTCCCGGTTCGACGTCTTCTCGTGTGGGAATGTTCCTCGGACCATCTACGCTATCATCGTACCACCACCGATACTTCCCGTCCAATTCGCTCCGCAATACGACGATACGACCACCTGGCCTCGCAGAGTCCGACTAGACGACCTCGCTCAAAGTCCGATAACTGCTGAAATCGTACACGTCTTCCATGTCTAGGCATTGCAGCTTCTTCAGGGTCTTCGCACGTGTCCGTTCGCCGACGACTGATTATATTGACTTCGCCGTACTCCTTAAATACCACCGACGGTAATTTGCATATTATGCCGTGCTGTGGTGTAAGCGCTAACCGGTTGGTCCCGAAATTAACATCACACCTACGTAAACTCGACCCCATTAACAGATGTAAATTTCATGATCGTCCGCCAATTCCTTCTTGGTGTTCTTTTTTCATTTTCCGCCAGTGTATAAGTTATCGCCCGTCTCTAATTTAGTGCCGCTGATTCCAGGAAAGAGAGAGAGAGAGAGAGAGCGAGCCAGTGCCGTAAGATAAATACATCCACGCCTCACCCGGATTCGAATCTAGTACCATCACGGATGAATGGTCAGAAGTAGGGATGGGCAAAAAACCTTTTTTTTTGCCACCGATGATCGATGTTTCAACCTCGATGGTGCAGAACCCGATACATCGAAAAAACATCGAGGTTTTGTTACCGATGTTTGAAACTAGTGAAGAATATCTTCAACGGAAAGTAAATGCATTTCTTTATGTTACATTCTTATAAACAGGATAGAAATATCCCCTTTCTATTGGCTGTTTTAGTTGATTCGTTGGCGAAAACCGAGATCTTTTCCTCGAAGGTGCGGGAGCCCATGAGGTTTCTACCGATACATCGAAAAAACATCAAGCGTTTTAAGAAATATCATTAGTTACTTGGGGTTGAATTGGTGAGCAATCACCACGATATTGAACAGAGATTTTACCCACAGACATGCCCATTCGCTGCTGCAGATGAAAAAGTGTGAAATCTTCGGCTTGATAGTAAGACATCGTGGTTCACACCGATACATAGAAAAAACTTCAGGGTTTCCACCGATTCATCGGGCGTTTAAACAAATGTTACATTAATAGATGTTGCGCTGGTGAGTATCACTGTTACACTGAACAGAGATTTTACAAATCGATTATTCATTCATTACTGCAGATGGAAAAGTGCGAATTCTTCAGTTTATTAGCAGAACATCGAAACATCGAGGTTCCCACCGATGCATCTAAGTTATATCGAGGTTTTTACGATGCATCGAGCGTTTTAACAAATATTATGTTACTGGATGTTGATTGGTGAGTAACACTGTTATATTAAATAGAGACTTTGTAAATCTTTTACCCATTTCCTGCTGCAGGTAGGAAAATGCGAATTCTTCAGTTTATTAGCAAAACATCGAGGTTTACACCGATGAATCCAACAAAAATTGAGGTTTCTAATAATACATCGAGCATTTTAATAAATATTACTAGTTACCCGATATTATTTGTGCGTAATCACTGTTATATTGACCAGAGATTTTGCACAACTATTTCACATTTACAGCTGTAGATTGAAAGCTACGAATTTTTCGGCTTATTAGCAAAAACATCGAGGGTTTTGACCGATACTATTGATGCATCAATGGTTTTGAGAAAGAGTAATCACCGATGTAGATCATCTGGGGACTTGGGTGGGAATGGCAACACCCCAAAAAGTATCACCGATGTCGATCATCGATGTTACCCATCGATATGCCCATCCTAAGTCAGAAGCCAAAACTTAGATTACTGCGCCACTACGGCGGTCTTCTGCTTTTCCGGAGGCCAAAGGTGGGCCATCACGCTATTAGATATGTGGTTCTATCAAGTTGGTCACGAGGGGTATTTATTGATATTTCTTGTACTTTCATTGATTTTTTGCTTCATCTTTATCCAGTTTCAGTAACGAGGTGCTCAGCTCTGCAGCGTTCATTTAAGCACAAGGAGCATACACTGAAATGCCAGAAAAACTGGTACAGACGAGCTTATGCAAAATACATAGCAATGTCACCTATGCGCCTACTCGGTTGCGTCCGCCAGTGCATATACATATGTATAAAGCGATAGACATCGTTGCCAGTTGTCAACACTGTTTTCGTTATGAGAATGACAAGTGATAACGATTTAAGTGATTTTCAACGCGGTGTCATAGTTGGAGCTCGTGAGATGAGCCATAGTATTTCGGAGGTAGAAACGAAGTTCGGATTTTCACGGACGACCATTTCAATGGTGTACCGTGACTACAAGGATTCCGGCAAAACCTCCAATCTACGATACCAGTGTGGCCGTAAAAAGACATTGTGTGAACATGACTATCGTCGGCTGTCAAGAATTGTTTCACGCGATAGGTGTGCAACACTCTCGCTAGCATAATCGGAATTCAATGCTGGAGCCTCAACAAGCATCAGCGTCCGGACTGTGCAACGTACCCTGCACGATATGGGCTTTGGGAGCCGACCCCCAACTCGAGTCCCCTTGATGGGCGCACGACGCAGAGCTATGCGCCTCGCTTGGGCACGACAAAACTGCCACTGGACATTTGATGACTGTAAACAAGTTACCTGGTCTGACGAGTCGCGTTTCTAACTGTATCGGGCAGTTGGAAGGATTCGTGTGTGGCGCAAACCCCATGAGACCATGGATCCCGCCTGTCAACAGGGAACTGTACCGGCTCGTGGAAGGGGAGGGGGGCGTAATGGTATGCGGTGTGTTTAGCTGGACTTCACTGGGGTCCCTGATACGTCTACAAACGTGTGTAACCGGCCAACGCTATGTGCGCATCGTTTCAGACGAGGTACAACCGTTCATGTCCTGCATTCATTCTGATGGGTTTTGCCTGTTCCAACAGACAATGCACCTCCACACAAGTGTCGGGGTGCCACATTATGGTAACAGGAACATTCATCCAAGTTTGGGGTATTGCCATTGCCACCCAAGTCCCCAGATCTGAACGTGATATAACACATTTGGGATGACATGCAACGCGCTATCGAACACAGGAATCCGAGACCTCGGAATACACCCGAATTGTGGAACGCTCTGCAGGAAGTATGGTGTGCATTGCCTGCAGCATATTTCCAGAAGCTAGTAGAGTCCATGTCCCGTCGCATTTCTGCAGTCCTGCGCTCCCGTGGGGGACCTAACAAGTATTAGACTGGTGTACCAGTTTTTCTGAAACTTGAGTGAGTGTATGTAATAGCGAAAAGAAGCCTTAGTTTTGTAAGTAAAAATAATTCAATAACAATGTAGAACAATATCTCGCAGTAAAAATTATATATATCTTATACCTAAAGTTGTGCAGCTCAGCCTCCAGAGCTGCAGAGTTTTATCTAGCAACTCGCTCACAAGAATAAAAGCGGAGAATTAAAGATAAACTTACGGAAAACAAAACCGATGCACAATGCTTTTAAAAGAACTAAAGTTTAGGTGTTGATGCGGCAAATTTACAAGTAACTGAGGTTACATCTATCTTGAGCTACAGATATCAAGCGAGGGCCACCTCAAAGAAGAAATTAACAAACATATAACACTTACTGGGGTGCGTTTGGAAGAAACAGTACAATTCTCAGGAGCAGTTTATCTTTATGTAGTAAAAAAAATTAATACTGAAGAGACGCATATAGCGTATTAAATCCGTTTATTTTTGTGGTGTAGTAAGCACAAAGATTCGCCAAGCTTTCGCACTCCACTGGGAGACTTTTTCAAGGCAATGGTGAATTGAAAGACGTAAGGAACAAAGATGGTTTATAAAAATGCAGAAAACTGAAACACGTAAGGAGCAAAGATGGTTTTTGAAAATAACGTGGGTGACATCACGAGCATATTACACGAATTTTTATCACGCAATTATACGGTGCGTCACGATGTGTTTCCATCTTTTAATAACGCATGCCAAACCATTGGTAGTTCAATAGAAAACATCTCATTGCACGCTAGTTTGCTGGATAGGATTTTGAAGAGACTGAAACAGTCGAAATCCAATCCAGCTAACTAGCGTGCAATGATTTCGAAAAGAGACTGAAACTGTCGAAATCTTATATAGCAAACTAGCGTCCGATGATATAGTTTCCACTGAACTACCAAGGGTTTGGCATGCGTTATTAAAAAATGGAAACACATCGCGACGCACCGTATAATTACGTCATAAACAAAAATTCGTGCAATATGCTTGGGATGTCACCCACGTTATTTTCAAAAATCACCTTTGTTCCTTATCTGTTTCAATTCCCTGCATTTTTATGTCTACCATTACCTTGAAAAAGCCTCCCAGCGGAGTGCGAAAGCTCAGCGAATCTTTGTGCTTACTACACCACAAAAATAAACGGATTTAATACGCTGTAAGCATCTCTTGAGTATTCACAGACTGGTGTATTTATAATAACGTTAAAAGAAAAGTGTTTAATCAATGCATCCTTCCATTTCTTATTTACGGATCAGAGATATGGCCGTAACTACACTGGCGTGCAAAAATGAAGGACGAGACAGTTTTTATAATGTAACGTCGTGCAGAAGTGCTCCACATCGACTCAAATCATACCATAAGATCCCCAAGATGTAAGAATATGGACAAGATAACAAAACCGTCCAAACAAGGAATCCAAAGGATACAAAGGCACTTTATTGAAAAGGTAGCTTCGAATACAACTGGACAGAAGACAGAACGTCCATATGACAGGCGGCTGCCAAGAAAAATCCAGTCTTTAGTAGGGGATATGATCACCACTGACTGCGTTGCAGGATCTACAACGTCGGTCCATGCTGTGGACGAGGTCGTCAAGGAGCTGTTGAGGCATCGCGGCCTATTCCTCTTGCAGCGTTAATCGCAGCTGCGGAATCGTTGCTGGCGTCTCCCGAGAAGGTCCCACACGTGTTCCATTGGATTTAGGTCCGGGGAGCTTGCGGGCCAATCCATGCGTTGAATATTTTCACTCTCCAAATGCTCTGCGACAGTCACTGTACGATGAGGTGTAGCGTTGTCGTCCATGAAGAGGAACTCAGGACACACAGCACCTCTAAACAGACGCACGTGAGGCAGGATAACCTCGGTACAATTGCGGACACCAGTGACTGAACCTCTTTGGAAGATGTGGAGGTCAGTACGGCTACCAAGCATGATACCGCCCAAACGAGAACTCCGCCATCTCCAAACCGGTTCCTTTCGATGATGTTGGAGGTGTGATTACGTGTTCCCTTCTCTTTCCAGATGTGTATACGTCCAGAATCGCTCTTTAGACTAAATCGGCTCTCATCTGTAAAGAGAACTCGACCCTATTGCTGATGTGTCCAGTTCTTCTGTTCCTGGCACCACAGAAACCACCGTCTCAGATGAGCAGGCGTTAATGGCACACACCGTACTGGTCGTCGTGCAAATATATTACCTTTGTGCAGCCTTCTAGTCACGGTAAAACGCGATAACGGACGTCTAGTTGTCTTTTGCATGTGCGTTGTGCTTTTTCTCCCGCTGTCTGCCGTCTGTCTCTTCTCGCTTGTAGGACAATATACAAGTCGTTCGCCGCCGTGGTTGCTCGTGGAAGACCCCTGCTAAACTATCGGACAGCTGTTCCTGTCGTTTGAAATGCTCTTCAAGCTCGTGAAACGATGCTGTGAGCGATCCCGAACTCCTCGGCCACACTAGTCACACTTCGACTTTCTTGCAACTTCCCAATGACGCGACCGCGGCTAAAGCCATCCAGATGTCGTCTACTGGATTGCCTGTTGGCCATATCACACGGTGGAAGTAACTCGACGTCGTTCAAACCGATGTAACCTGTGCAATAGCTTTCACCGAATTGCTGAGCGTACACTACCCGTGTGCTTTATACCCTTCCGACACTCACCCTTAACGTCATGCTGCATATATGCGCATGCCCTACCCTAGTCTATCTCCGGAGTGGTCTTTCGGTCCGTTCTGTCTGCTCGTTTCGCTGTTATGCTAATTTCTCCTCTTCGTCCTTAATTTTTGCACACAAGTGTAAAAAAGCTAGGCAGAGGCTGCGAAAAATTTAAAAAAAGCATGGAGAAATGTAAACTTGGTCTAATTAGAAAAGTTTGAAAGAACTCACGGAACAAGAAAATGACAAGTGCTGGTGACATCACGATCAAAGTTAAAGACCCTGAAGTAGTAATGGGATGGACAAATTGCTGGAACAACTGATCACCGTTGGGCAACTGAAGTGCTCTGCTTGATATCAAGAGACAGGAAAATAACAAAAGAAGACCACGTAGGAGATGAGTGGAGTAAATTTGCAAGCATGCCGGAATGACATAGAAATGAATTGCTTAAGACGGAGAGTAATGAACAGATTTGGTGAGATCTTCATCCTGCAGTGGATTGATAATTGTTGTTGTTGATGATGATGATTTACAATCATGAAGTGCCTCAGCCCTCAGATAAGGCAAACGCATCTTTGTTTTGTGCACAATAAACTGTTGTCAACAGTTTTTGAGATCATCGTAAGATTATAGGTATCACACCACAAGATTTTTTGCCTATTACATCTTATCCTATAGCTTCGACTGACGAGGACATTTTTCTCCTAAACACGTTTCAATTCAGAGAGAAGACGCCATTCAGCTAAATTTAGAAGTAAAAAGAATCCCAACCGAAAATCGCTTTGTAGAAGAAAAAAAGGAGAAGAAAAAGAGACGATCACAGTAAGCCTGACTTCAGAACCTATATTTTCCGATCAAATATTCATAAGGATCTTTCGTTCAAATGGCAAACTCTCATCTCTTGTTTGTCAGATCTATTGTTCAATATTTGATATGTGTGTGTGTCTTGCAAGAAGCACCGAAAGATTATCTTTTCTCTTTTTTACTCTCAGCACATAACACAGCTTCGAGGAGATCAACAAAGAAATACTCTTCAAGATCGTCAAGGCAAAGGAGTTAATATTTGGTCAAGATGAACACAAAAGTTTATATAAGAAATGTTGATTCATAAATAACAGCGCACAATATCTAATACATGTTTGTTGAATCTAATAAGATGTATTTGATATAATTTTATATCTAATACAGATATAATAAAAACTAACAATATCTAATATGCATATTTTTTATTATATTATATATATCATATAATAAAAATATTAATATCCAATATCTAATACAGATATATCTGTAAACTTATATCTAACACATGATATGATACACACAGTAGCAATTACTATATTGTACACGAGACTTCTCTTAATATGGTGCTTTTTAGCTTCATTTGATTCAATTTCTTTTGAGAGTGATCAGAAACCAGAACATGCGAGTCCCTTTGCACAGACAGGATTGAGAAGAAAAATATGCCTTACCCGGAATATTACACACAAAGTTCCATATATTGCTACTGTGTGTGTGTGTGTGTGTGTGTGTGTGTGTGTGTGTGTGTGTGTGTAAACAAGTTTGAAGTATCATTCAAAACAGTATATTAGAATGAGTATTATACTGTCCTAAATGATACTTTTCGCCCCGGTGGCGCAGTGGTCTAACCAATGGCCTCTGATCATTCGTCCGAAAGGGGTCCGGATTCGAATCCCGGTGAGGCATGGATGTTGTGTTTGTCTTACGGCACTGGCTCTCTCATTTCCCTGGAACCAGTGACCCTAAATTAGGGACGGTCGACTGCTTATATCCCATTGAGTTGCTCACGGTTGTCGTTAAACCTCCAGTAAAAAAAATGGTACTTCACACATTAGCAATATATGGAACTTCGTGTGCAATAAGATCTGAATTAAGACTTCTGTGAACTTAACTCAGCTCGCAAAATTCTTTAGTGTTAAGCTGCAAGCTTGGACATGTTTCAGAACGTTCGTTTTTATTGCTCAATATTTACTTCATTTACTTTTTATTTAAGCAATTGCAAATATGAGCTTTTCCTGCATGCGTTCATGGTATGTATTCAGGGACCACGAAAGGCACATTGTTCTATGTTTTTCCTCTGGCGTGGACAAATAGAGGAGAGACGAACTGTTTGGAATATCGCAGCAGGAAGTGCACTATTTTAACTCTCTGGGAAAAAAGTTATATTACAAAACCATCACGGATTATCTTTCACAACTAAACTGTTTAGAGCAATGCAGTACAATTAAATCATGATTTAATATTCCTACATTCAACGTTTACTTTTTTTTTACTACAGTGTTCTTTTCTGAGGTTACGATTTTCGATATATTGTCAAAATTTTGTGCATTCAGATATTCCCAATTCAATGTTTTTTAACTTACTCAACAGTAAAAATAATTTCAAAAAAATCCATCAAAAGTGGCCATGATCGTGATTTAATGATCATTTTAATTTCGAAAGAATACGTTCAAAGCTTAATTCGTGTATTAGTCAATATAAACAACACTTGCCGTTTTTACACGATATTATAAAAGTCGATGATGCTGACTATAAAACTTTAATCAAAAGGTTGAAATACATTAGTACTTTCGGGTCTACTATAGACCCATCTTCAGATTTGAATTAATCGAACTCTGAGATTACATATGGTTATATCAAGAACAATGCCAGATTACAACTTAAAACTTGAGAAGTAAAACACATGTGACGTAGTTAATCAAAAAGCCTGTGCACGAGAGTTAACGCCTTATTTGAGGGGGCACTGTTTGTTCAAAATAAGGTTCTTCCAAACTCCCGGAATGTAATTAGGTAAATCATCATTGCAACAAAAGTCAAAGTTCTTAAGTATAAATAAACTTTCTGTAAATAACAAATTTGATTTACATAACGGAGATGCCAGAATTGACAAATTGTCCCAATCTGGAAAAAACTTACCACTGTTAACTGCTCTTGCCAAGGCAGTCGTTTGTGATCCATTCCGAACATTGTATTTATGTTCAACAAGTCTAGTGTGAACCTTCCTAGAAGTTGATCCGATATATAGAGAATCGTTAGTTCCTGGGTCGTTTGATCTCAACGGAATATTGTAAACACCCCATTTGTCGAGGCTTGGCACAGGATCAGGGTCGCTACGGATCGATGATAAGATGTTCATGGTTTTGACTCCAAAGTCGACTTGATATCTGTGGCAGGCATTCTTTAGGGCATGAACAATGAGTGGAATAAATTGTACTAACCCCACAAATCTTGGCTTCTGATTCTCTTTAGACAAGGAAGTTAGTGTTCTATTTGCAACTTTCCCAATTATACGTTGAACTGTTTTTTCGGGGTACCCATAAATTCGTGCTAAGTCTGTAATTTTCTTGAACTCTTGATTACGAGTAATTGAAGAAGAAGAATGTGAAAAGGCGCGATTCACCAAAAAGTAAAACGTTGACAATTTTTGATCATCAGGATGGGCAGATGCAAAAGGAATTAAAGAGGAATATGCTGAAGGTTTTCTGTAAACAGAAAAACTGACAGAATGAGAAACAGGATCACGTACAAGGAAGATGTCCAAAAAAGGTAACGAATGGTTATTCTCCATTTCAACCGAATACCTGATGGTTGGATGAAAGGAAGAAAGAAAGTCAACAAATTTAGGAAGGTCGCTGTTGGTAGACGGCCAGAAAACCAGGACGTCATCAACGTAACGAATAAAAAGGTAAGGGTTAACATCAAATTGGCTCAGAGCCTGGTTTTCTAAATTTTGAAGTAGAATTTCTGCCAACACAGGAGAAAGGGGTGACCCCATAGGGGCTCCTTCAAGCTGCCGATAAATTTGTTTGTTGAATCTGAAATACGATCTTTCTTTAACAAACTTCAAGGCACGGTCAACGGCTTGTGTCTCCAACGGCGAATATAAATTATAAACCTAAAGCAGACAATTTGGAATTAATAATATTGTGAACAACAGTAAGAGGAACATTAGGAAAAAGAGAGATGACGTCTAACGAAGCCATGAAGAAAGGTTGACCAGACCATTTAAAAGAACAAATTTTCTCAATTGCTTGGGTAGAACTGGAAATAGAGTAACTAGACGAAGAGGTTAAAGGAGAGAGAAATTTTGCTAACACCTTTTCAAGAGGCCTAGTAGGACTTGAACGGATGGACACCAGTGGGCGAGTCGGTAAGCCCTCTTTGTGGGTTTTAACCCTTCCAAATAATTCTGGGATTCTTGGACCTGCTGTTGTATACATAGAATCAACAATGCTTTTTGGAAGACTGTCGTGATTTTTTAAATTGCTCACAGCCCTTAGAATGGCAGCTGTAGGGTCTTTCGAGACAATGATATGAGGAATCCCATTAATAGTCTCTAGCATCTTGCTTATTGAAAATGACTATTTGTGAAGATTTGTCTGTGGCTACTATAGCCAAGTCCGGATTCTTTTGTAGGAGCTTTAACTGTTTCTGTTCATCTAGTATTAAGGTCGGCTTATGAAACCTTGCTTGGTTTTGAAAACTATTGAAAGCTCTTGCCACTTTGTGTCGACACGAATCTTGTACATCAGAAAGTAATGCCCTAATGACTTGTTCCACTTGAGGAATTAAATTGAATTTATTACATGACCACTTCTGATAGGCGAATTTTAAGCCTTTCTGCAAAGCAGCGTGTTGTACATTATTAAACCTGTAGTTGCTTAAGTTTATGTAAGTAGGTTTAAGTACTTCTCGAGTATGAGTCTGAGTATAGCGGACGGGTCAAGTCGACTTTGGAGATATCAAGTCGATTTTGGAGTCAAAACCATGAACATCTTATCATCGATCCGTAGCGACCCTGATCCTGTGCCAAGCCTCGACAAATGGGGTGTTTACAGTATCCCGTTGAGATCAAACGACCCAGGAACTAACGATTCTCTATATATTGGATCAACTTCTAGGAAGGTTCACACTAGACTTCTTGAACATAAATACAATGTTCGGAACGGATCATAAACGACTGCCTTGGCAAGAGCAGTTAACAGTGGTAAGTTTTTTCCAGATTGGGACAATTTGTCAATTCTGGCATCTCCGTTATGTAAATCAAATTTGTTATTTACAGAAAGTTTATTTATACTTAAGAACTTTGACTCTTGTTGCAATGATGATTTACCTAATTACATTCCGGGAGTTTGGAAGAACCTTATTTTGAATAAACAGTGCCCCCTCCCACAAGACGTTGACTCTCGTGCACAGGCTTTTTGATTGACTACGTCACATGTGTTTTACTTCTCAAGTTTTAAGTTGTAATCTGGCATTGTTCTTGATATAACCATATGTAATCTCAGAGTTCGATTAATTCAAATCTGAAGATGGGCCTATAGTAGAAGCTAAAGTACTAATGTATTACAACCTTTTGATTAAAGTTTTATAGTCAGCATCATCGACTTTTATAATATCGTGTAAAAACGGAAACTGTTGTTTATATTTGAAAGCCTAGTTCACATTCTAAACTGCAGCTACTAAATAAAAAAAAAGGGAAAATAAGTAGATGAATAAAAATAAGAAATTAAAGGACAGAGTTGGTCCTCCTAACCGCATAATTTGGACCCAGTTTTTGTATAGTCTTTAAAATCTCTTAGTCAATAAAGCTACTGTAGTGATACAATCACAAGGAATTAAATAAAAGTCTTATATCGCCAATGCGTTGCATTTCTATTTTCGTTACATACATTAAGTAATTGTTACTGAAGATATTGTAATTGTTTCTACAGTCAATGCGAATTTCGTTACAGCCAGAGAGATAAAAAAAGGGGCTATTTTTGGCCTGTTACAGGTTAAAACTAGTCAATCATAAACTATTTATCAATTAATCGAAGGCAAATAATATTCGTTAATTGAAAACAATATGAGTGAGATCTGCAATAAGTAAAAATTGAAATTTCACCTGTTACATATATTTGACTGTTTTGTGACCATGATCGGATTTTAAATGTTTTTCAACTTCTTCTGAGGCCGTGGTTAAGTTTTTAAATACAAAATAAATTAAGATTTCGCTAAACAGAGATTAAGCGATTGAAAGGTATCGAGAAGAGGGGATTAAAGACATCATTTGCCCAGGAGATGTACGTTTGGCAAACATGCATGTATGTGTGTGTCGAGGGAGGGAATGATAGCGGGAAGTAGTGAAAAGCAACTGAAACATTCTTGTGTTCATGTGTAACAGGAACCACAGGGTCTTGTCAATAGCCGGTAATTAATTGTTTTTCAATGAAAGATGAAGTTTTGAAAACTGGGTGAATGGCACTTATTTTGTTTGCTGATAACCGTGTTTTCTCCAAAATTATTGTTCGTAATATGCGGTTAAAATAACAAGGGAGAATATTACGAAGTTCAAGGGATGTATTAAAACTTCAGTTCATGGGGAACTTTGTATTATGCGACGTCGTTATCTGTGCATTCGACTGTATTACCATTAAAAGCTGAATTATTCCTTAGAAAAGTAAAATGAAATAGAATGGAGAAACAGGACAGAATGCAAAGTTAATTCGATATATAGTGAAGAAAGTTCAGTTCCTTTCGATGAGTACTTTAGATAGAATCTTATAATACTGATGCTCTTCTCCATTGTTGAACTGTCATTAATCATCATCATCATCATTGTCAACCATTATCAATCCACTGCTGGACGAAGGTCTCCCCAAGTTTCCTCCACAACGGTCTGTCTTCTGCCAGTCTCCTCCATGTCACCCCTGCATACTTTCGAATTTCATCCACCCATCTCCCATGTGGTCTTCTTCTGGGTCTTTTCCTGTCCCTTGGAATCCAATCTAAAATTTCGGCTGTCCATCGATGCTCTGTCCTTCTGGCAGTATGTCCAGCCCATTGCCATTTCAGGGATTTAACTCTGATCATGATATCTTCCACTCTTGTCATTTTTCGGATCCACGAGTTCCTCTTCTTATCTCTCCTGGTTACACCAAGCATGCACCTCTCCATGCTACTTTGAGTTGTTTGCAGCCTTTGTATGTCTCTTTTAGTTAAGGTCCACGTCTCTGCACCATACGTAAGCACTGGAAGGATGCATTGATCAAACACTTTTCTTTTAAGACATAATGGCATATTGCTCTTGAAAATTATGCTGTTTCTTCCAAAAGCTCTCCTGGCAAGTTTTGTACACCGATTAATTTCTTCATCAATGTGACCCTCACTTGATATCTGCTGTCCAAGATAAACGTACGTGTCTGTTATCTCCAGCTTTTCTCCATCAATCGATAAATCTTCATTTCTTAGTAAAAGCATTGAACATCACTTTTGTCTTCTGAAAGTTCATTTTTAATCCCACTTCTTTACTCTTGTCAGCAAGTTCCTGGATCATACTCTGCAGCTCTGCTGGGGTAGTCGCAAAAATGACTACGTCATCAGCAAAACGAAGGTGGGTTAGATAATCTCCATTAATCTTCATCCCCTTGTTTTCCCAGCTCAGCGACTGAAAAACACCCTCCAATGTGGCATTAAAGAGCTTCGGAGATATGGTGTCACCTTGTCTCACTCCCTATGGACGGTTAAGTTGAACCTAAAGCGTAAATGGCTGAGCGGTAGAATTTTCAAGAGCTGTAATATAACTTCAATCTTCAAGTGTTGCAGTCAGTGTGGGATAGCATGATTGTGCCACCCAAGGGAAAGTTTTTCTTCTGTGGAATGTAAAAAAATCAGTTCTTGGAAATATTTTCACGAATATTAACACAATCATGATTCACGTACTTGACAGAAATGCTAAATTCTGTTCTCTAAAGAGGTATGCACTTGGATTCTCCAAATACTGTCACCCAACGATTAATGTTCTTGCAAATTTTTTTATCTTGAATGTATTCAACCTAGGCTGTCAAAGCTGATAAATCAATGAAAAATGAAAGTAAAATGGCTCATTTTCGCAAGATTTCAGATAGATGAGTAGATACATTTTTGTATAAAAACTAGAAACCGTGAGAGAATGAGCGCAAGCTTTCCCATAGTTACTATTCATAATTATCTATCGTTTCGGGAAATCTTAAATCGGGATTCCGTTGTTAAGGTGGACGTCAAGTAATTTTGCTTCCTATACTTCCAACGGAAAAACTTCTGTACACATTTTCTGGACAATTAATGCGTTCCCAAGAATGAAATTTTTAACATCCATTAAAATAACTTCACATTATAACTTGGAATACTTAATATTTTCTAAAACATAACCATAGTTATAATAAAAATCAATAACTTTTCCTTTGGTGGTGTTGAAACCAGAAAAAAGATGGCGCGACCTGTACTTTGATGACGTCAGTAGACAAACAAATGTTGGATTGCATAATTATGGTTATGTTTTAGAAAATATTAGGTATTCCAAGTTATAAAATGAAGCTATTTTAATCGATGTTCAAATTTTAATCCTTGGGAACGCATTAATTGTGAAGAAAATGTGTACAGAAGTTTCCTCATTGGAAGTACAGAAAGCAAAATTACTTGACGTTCACCTTAAATAAGGCAAATGTTGGCAATATTGTAACAGAGCATGAGCTGAAAGTTTTGCAATATTTGCATACACGCATGTGATGCGGCAGGTATGTCCCGTATTTAAACTAGTTCAAGTCGCGCACTGCAGTCAGTCGAAAGGGATATAAAGTTGTAGTCGTTGATGTGAACAGCATTGCATGTCGTCCTTCTGTCAGTGGTTGGAACTCCTAAAAGATGAACAGCTACAACCGCCTGATTAGGGAACTTATGCTTTACGAGTTTGAACTCGGCCATAAAGCTACTCCAGCAACACGAAACATTTGTCATGCGAAAGGGGAAGTGTTCCGTGGACTACAGCACCGCAAGCAGATTGTTCAAGAAATTTCCCCCAGGTGACAGAAACCTCTACGATCAGCCAAGGTCAGGTAGGCCGCGAACCGTGGATTCGGAGGCCATACTCTAGGCCGTAGAAGCAAATCCGACAACCAGCACCCAGAGATTATGAGGCGAGCTGGGCATATCACAGACCACCGTGGTTCGTCACCTTCAGGACCTCGGCAAGGTCTACAGGAACTGTCGCACTGTCCCTCACGGACTGACGCCAGTTGAAGCAAACCGCCGAGTGGAAGTGTGCACGAAACTCATAGAAAACCCGCGCAATGTACATTTCATCAAGAGAATTGTTATGTGCCATGAAAAGTGGGTTTACATCCGTAATCCCAACGCACAACGACAGTGGTTGATCACGGGCCAGCTTCCTTAACTTCTTGCCAAACGTGGGAGCCTCGAGCACAAGGTGATGCTCTGCGTCTGGTAGAATTTCGAGGGGATAATCCATTACGAATTTGTTCCAGACGGTCGAACCATTAACGCCAACCATTACTCTGAACAACTGGAGCGGATGTATGCCGTTTTGGAGAAGTACCCGGGATGGGTGAACACAAAGTGCGCTCTCCTACAGCAGGACAACGCTCGGCTTCATACCGCGCGAACGACCCGGGCAAAACTCCAGGAACGTGAGGGCATCAAACTGATGCCACGATCTTGTCCCGTCAGATCATTACCTGTTCCGGTTCATGGCCCACTTTCTTCGTGGGTGGCATTTCAACAACCAGCAGGAGGTGTCAGCTAGGGTGAAGGAGTTCTTCGCCGCTAAAGACAAGAACTGGTACCGACGTGGAATCGAAGAACTGGCACACAGACGGTTAAAGACGGTGCAACACGATGGCCTATATAATGAATATTAAGTTGATACCTCAACCTGCATATAGTCCAGACTTGGCACCACGTGACTTCCAGTTGCTCCCCTATTTAAAAAAAAAACACATTACGCGGATGACAGTTTGAGACTGATCAACAACTTATTACAGCTGCGCAGGCGTGCTTCAGCAGCATTTCAGAATTCAAGAAGACATTCAAAAAGTGGGAGGAACGTTGGGACACCTGCGTTCGATGCAACGGACAGTATTTCGAAAAAGATGACCACTTCCTTCATAACAAAGGTACGCATATCTTTTTCTACAAAAATATTCTCAGTTGTCCTGGGATAACTCTTGTACAAAGTACTAGGCTTATACGTACTGTGCGTACAGTTTCTGTTTTAAATAATACTTGTGTCATTTCTAAGGGGCGTAAATACGTATATATTGTATTTTTACCGAAATCTCTGCTTCTAAAAGTCGAATTTTCGAAATTATTATTGCGTTTGAAAGAAATCACGAAGTTGAATATTTTGCATGCATTTTGTAATATTTGTGCAAAATGCTTTGTCACTACGAGGTGTAACTGCGTATTTTTGTCCCTAACATTTTTATAATCTTATCTGCCTCTAAAACCCTTTTTCAGTCAGATGCCACTCACTGCAGAAAACGTTTACGTGTTCTTTTTTTCTTCAAAATAATGTTTACTTTTTTTGCTAGGGGGCGTTGCCGTAAATACCTGCAATGGTGATTTCTCCGCTTCTAAATGCCCTTTTAAAAAATATGCTACCAATATCTTTTGTGGCGAGGAATATTTTATTTATATCTGCTTGGGTAGGGATAATTTTAAAATGCTGTGGTATGGCGTGTAACATATATAATAAGTCAATATTTGGCAGAAATTATCTTTATGAATGGGAGTTTGTCTAGGCCTCTACATGACCCCTTTGCGGACTCGGCAGAGTTCATACCGAGTGTTCGATTTTTGCGACGTGTTCTCTAACATCTGCGGAGTGATTTGTGCGAACGCTGCAAAAATTTTCACCTTCGAGTCATCCAGGCTTTGAGGCCGCTGGGCGTAGAGGGTGTTCTTCACAACCCCAGGCACGAAGAAATCGGGGATGGTGAGATCAGGGGAGTTTGCAGGCCAAGAAATCAAGAAATAGGGCCACTGCGGCCACACTAGTTGCCATTAAATGTGTTGTTCAGGAAGTTCCTAACTTCCAGTGACCAGTGAGATGGGGCCCCGTCTTGCTGTAAAATGGCATCGTTATCCAGTTGTGGAACCTAAAAGGTCTGCAGCATGTGCAGGTAGGGTCCTGATCGTACGCTGTCCTCAGAGAAGAAAATAGAGCCGTGCATCTGGTGACGACTCACCCGCAACTCAGATGTCAGAAAACACGTGGCAAAAATTGAGCACCCAGGTATAAACTCTGCCGAGTACACAAAGGGGATCATGCGGAGGATGTCGTGACACATCCGGACAAGGCACTTTTCCGTGCAATTAAAATTTTATGTCAGATCCGTACAAGTAAGCATTCCTCAACTGCGTCCACCAAATTCTCTTGTAAGGAGGCAAACTGTCGTGAGCTATTTCCGTACAAAAGATGAGAGTCATTACTTTGTTAGTGTGTTCTTTTAAAATTATGTCGCAGAGCGCTCTTGTTGCATCTGGAGATTTTATTTAAGCAAAATGGATCTTATAGTGCTGTCTGAAACTTTAAAAGACAAGCCTTGTGCTTCCTTTAATGAATTTTTGACTCATACAAGACAAGAGCAAGTTCCGCTCACCATTTTTAAAAACGCCAGTTTTTTAACTGCCAGTCCTAATCCTGGAAAAGTTTGAAGGAAAGTTGTTAGATTATGAACTCATGCTACTGAAAGATAATGGAAAACTGTTGGCGACATGAATTGAAATGATATAAAAATTATAATGTTATTTATTAATGTTGATAAATATATTATGTTTGAGGCAAAATCGATTAAGTCCCGCAAGGGTTAATGATATTTTAAATAATTCGGATTATTTCGTAGAAAAATAAGTATTTTTGAACTGAAATAGAGCCTATGTTTTAGGTTCACCTAAATGGAGCAAGGTCAAAGAGGGTCCACAGCAGAGTTGGAAACAGGTCAAAAATTTTGGACCCGGCCGTCACCTAATTGGACCCGACCCAGGCCTGACCCGGACAAATCTACTTTGAGCTATAAACTCGAGAATATATCATCATCATCATTGTCAATCATTATCAATCCACTGCTGGATGAAGGTCTCCCTACGTTTCTTCCACAACAGACTGTCTTGGGCCAGTCAATGCCATCCACCTATCTCCCATGTGGCCTTCTCCTGGGTCTTTCCTTGTCCCTTCGAATCCAGTCTAAAATTTCGGTTATTCATCGGTGGTCCGTTTTTTTGGCAATATGTCCAGCCCATTGCCGTTTCAGGAATTTTACCTCGATCGTGATATCTTTTGCCCTTGTCATTTTCCTTATCCACGCGTTCCTCTTTTAATCTTTCTTGGGTACACCAAGCATGCATCTCTCCATGCTGCTTTCAGTTGTCTGCAGTCTTTGTATGTCTTTTTTAGTTAAGGTCCACGTCTCCGCTGCTTACGTAAGCACTGAAAGGATGCATTGATTAATCCCAACACTTTTCTTTTAAGACATAATGACATATTGCTCTCAAAAATTGTACTGTTTCTTCCAAAACCTCTCCAACCAAGTTTTATACTCCGATTAATTTCTTCATCCACATGACCCTCGCCCAAGATAAATGTAGGAAATGGTTATCTCTACCTTTATCCCATCAATTGATATATCTTTATTCCTTGTAAAAGCATTGTGAATCAGTTTTGCCTTCTGAAAGTTCATTTTTAATCCCCATTACTTTACCCTTCTCAGCAAGTTCCTGGATCGTACTCTTCGTCTCTGAAGTATTATTTCAAAGCTCTCTGAAGGGTTCTTTGAAATATTGCTTTTTATATTCAAAAATAAAAACGGGTCGAAATTGGGTCAGGAACGCCTTGACCCGACCCGTTTGACCCGCAAGAAATTGTCGACCCGGTGACCCGTTTCCATCTCTGGTCCACAGGCATCTTCTGAGTACGAGAGAGTTAAATTCCTTTTTGTTACGCAACTCACACAAAAACGGCAGGGCTGTATGAGATCTCAGATACGATGGGTAATTAACATTACATTTGTATGGAATTCCATCCATAAAGTAATCCTGCCAAATATTATCATCCATAACGTAATTCTGCCAAATATTATCATCCTTAACGCAATTCTCCCATCCGTAACGTAATTCTGCCAAATATTGACTTATTATACCTGTTACAAGCGATACCACAGCACTTTTAAATTATATCTACTCAAACGGTTCAACTTTTATACACTGGCGGACAATTGCTAAGGACGGATGACAATAACAACGATAGCAGACTTCTGGATTTCACAAAGACTTCTAGATTTCAGAGCACAATAAAGACTTCTGGAACACGTTCCAAAGACTTCTGGATTTCAGAGCACAATAAATTGTCTTTCTTGTAATGTCCTGGCATTCTGACATTATTTTATTTCACTTGGCATCCAACCACACTTACTTTTTTATGTGCTATATAGCCGTTTATGATCCGTCCTTAGCAATTGTCCAGCAGTGTAATTGCCAATTCTTAAACCACACAGTTTTGACAGCAGGGGGTGTGAGTATTTTTTGTGGATATTTTGCAGATAGTATAGAACTCCGGTTAATTTCCTTTTCAACCGATTCAACATACTACGAAGAAAACTGCTTATTTTAAATTATTCCCAAATTTTCTTTAGGAGGTGTACATTTTTTTTCCGCCGAATTTTATCTTCTAAAAATCTGCGTTGAAATATTGATTTCGTGTCGAAAAGGATTAAAAAAAAAACGTTCTCATTACACCCGAGAATTCGGCGTCATCTTTCTTGCTTGATGATACATTTATGCATAAACAAAAAAACTTACGATTCAACAAAGATATTTTGACTTATTTCCGTTGCATAACACTGAGCATTATTATTACTACAAGAAAGAAAGCAGAACCTTTCTCCGAAAAAAGTTATGAGAGCAAGAAATGAGTTTCTTTCCATCTATGACATCAATGATCTTTCTCCAATCCCCTTATCCAAGAAGGCACTTTGTTGAAGTTGTTTTTGCTGAAACTCTAACAGCAATAAAGCAGCCGAGATGCGTTTCAGTAATTGGCTGCATGAGCCTTATTGATACTTCCCGGATATCAGCGTGGAGAAGACAGCTCCGTAAGTGTGCAGGCGAACATCTGTCGGATTACGTTCCAGATGTAGCTTCCCTAGCTGCCCACTACAGATTTTGGGCTGCTAATGCCAGAGTCAGAGGTGCACGTGTATTTAACAGCGAAAAAAAACAAAAACAAAAAAAAAAACACCGAAATTACCAGAGTACATGGATCTTTCAGATTTTGCTTACTTTAATTTTCGCAAAACTAGAATATTTCTAAAACAAATAGGGAATATATTTTATTAAATAGGAGTTGCGACAAAAATTAAAGAAGTGGATTCACACCAAAATGTAATGAAACGAATGTACCTTTATATTATTACTGGAAAGGACCAGAAAGACCAGAAAAATTTTGGAATTTCCGCTTCTTCACTGTTAAAAAAATTGTGGTAGGTTGCACCAAAAAGTGGTGCTACACCATACACCATTGTGTGGTGCAAACGAAACCCAACAACATTGGGTAACTTTGCGCCACGTTACGATACAAGGTCGAACCACATTATGGTGCAACGTTGCATCATGTTGTTTGGTTTTGTTAGTTTTTGATAGTCATTGCATCATTTAAACCACATTATGGTGCAACATTGCATCATGTTGTTTGGTTTTGTTAGTTTTTAATAGTCATTGCATCATTTGAACCACATTATGGTGCAGTATTGCATGATGTTATTTGGTTTTGTTAGTTTTTAATAGTCATTGCATCATTTGAACGACATTATGGTGCAACAGTGCATCATGTTGTTTGGTTTTGTTAGTTTTTAATAGTCATTGCATCATTTGAACGACATTATGGTGCAACAGTGCATCATGTTGTTTGGTTTTGTTAGTTTTTAATAGTCATTGCATCATTTGAACCACATTATGGTGCAACATTGCATCATGTTGTTTGGTTTTGTTAGTTTTTGATAGTCATTGCATCATTTAAACCACATTATGGTGCAACATTGCATCATGTTGTTTGGTTTTGTTTGCACCACACAATGGTGTATCTTTTCTCAGAAAGTGGTACAGCTGGTGTAGCACCACTTTTCAGTGCAACCTACCACAAAATTTTAACGGCGTCGAATTAAGAATTATCGTTGCATTTTTCTGAACACACATTGATTCATAAATATATCCCATTTTCATTTCTTCCTACTCTCAGGATTTTAAAAACGAACTAAACACAAAAACTAACAAGAAAGTTGACACCGAATTTTCGGGTATAATAAGCACGTCTTTTGAATCCGTTCTGACGCAAATTAAATTTATCAAAGCTATTCAAAGTCAATGGAATCGGTATGGAAAACAATAGATCTGACCAAAGAAGGAAGATTTTCAATCGGGTTTTTAATCCCTCAGATATTGCTGTAAACGGAATCGTGAGCTTACGTGCTCTTAGAAACAGAGATATCGACAAAAATAAGATGTGACTTTACGTCCTCTGGTGGGAAAACCATGCATTATGTTAGGAAGAAAGTATTCTCAAAAGGTTTATCTGTACAAGCGGTATCGGTCCAAGAAAAAAATTAGTCGAGTTTTCAGGAGCCCAGATTTTGCAACAAGTACTTCAGAAGCAGAAATTAACACATATGACCCCTGGTGGCTAAACCATTTTTTACGAAACATTAGAAATTATGTGAAAAATATTTTCCATCAGGTCTTGTATGCGATACAGGAAGAATTTTTTAAATCAGAGCTTTAGGAGCAGAAATAACGTAGAGAATGCAATTTACCTTTGTGCCCCCTAACGGAAAGCGTATGATTTACTTGAAAATTTTGAATTTATAAGAAAAACGTTTCGCATCGGAAACACTATCCAACAAAGAAGGAATTTTTCAAATCGTACTCTTAGAAGTAGAGATATTGACAAAAATGAGATATACATCTACGCCCCCTGGCGTAGAAACCATGCATTTTTTCAAGAAGAAAATTTTTCTAAAAGGTTTGTCGACATGAGTAGTATCGGTCAACAAACGACGTTTTTTTCAATCGAGAATTTAGAAGCTCATATTTTGCTGCAAATACAGCAGAAGCGGAATTGTAGATTTACGACCCCTGGTGGCCAAACCATTTTTTTACAAAAATTAGAAATTATGTGCAAACGATTTCCCATTAGGAGCTGTATCCGGTGCAGAAAGAATTTTTCAAATCGGAGATTTAGAAGCAGAAATATAGGGGGAAACGCAATTTACCGCTACGCCCCTAGCGGAAAGTCTATGAATTACTTGAAAATTTTGAAATTATATGAAAAACATATCACACGGAAAACACTAAAAAAAGGAATTTTTCAAATCGGACTTCTAGAAGTAGAGATATTGACAAAAATAAGATGTACATCTAAGCCCCCTGGCAGAGAAACTGTGGAATATTTTAAGAAGAAAATATTCCGAAAAGGTTTATCGATGTGAGTGGCATCAGTGCACGAAAGAATTTTTTAATCGATATTTTAGAAGCTACGATTTTATGGCAAATACATCCGAAGCAAAAATTAACACTTACGCCCTTTGGTGGCTAAAGTATTCTTTACCAAAAATTTGAATTTATGTGCAAAAGATTTTCCATCAGGAGATGTATCCGCTGAAGAAACAAAAATTTCAAATCGGAGTTTTAGAAGAAGAGTTATCGGGGAAAATGCAATTTACTTTTACGCCCCCTAGCAGAAATTCTATGCGTAATTTGAAAAAGTAACTATATCTAAAGTACTCTTCGATATAAATGGAATCGAAAGATATAATTTTTTTTTAATCGGATGTTTAGAAGTAAATATGTGGAATAAAATGTATTTTTGAATTCGACATCATCTGCATTTACCCATCTACCGGCGAAATTGTACATCGTAAAAAAAAAAGAAATAAAGGATCATGATTTGCATATTTCAAGCTTCCCAATGCAAAACGAATTTTTCAAATCGGACTAATAGTTGCTGAAATATCGTGGGTACAGACGGATGGACGGACGGACAGACAGACAAACCGATAACAGAAGCACGATCTTTTTTTACAAAAGACGTGCTAAAAAGCCGGCGTCTCCGCTGTAGAATTATCGCAATATTCTTTAGTACGTCATCTGAAAACAAAAGGGGCTCTTATGTTACCACAATGTCTGTCTGTCCGTTTGTGGACACCATATCTCTTCATTTATTAGTCCGATTTAAAAAATATTTCTGCGCTAGGAAGTCCAGACTATGCGATCGATGATACTTGCCTTGTAGTGTTCGCCCGATGCATTACTTCGTCGACGGGGGCTGGACGGACGTACATGCAGATGCTAACGAATTCAAAAGGTACATTCGATATCATTGCTTCTAAATAACAGATTGAAATAATTGTTTTCCTCCTTCGATACTTTTAGAACGAAGACATTTTTGCGTGCAATTTCTTTTTCAAAAATATGCACAGTTTTCCTGTTAGGAAGCGTAAACGTATACAGCATTTCGCTCCTCTTGGATTTTGATGGTGCATTCGCAGTTGTATTTCCGCTTCTAAATACCCTAACCAAAAAATCAACAAAAACTACAACTAAAAAACATCCTTTTACACTGTACCACATCTTACACACTAGAGTAAAGGTTGTGAACATTATCCTCTTTAAATAATGCATAGGTTCCCGCTAAAGGCGTATACGTAAAAAAAAAATCCTTGCTATCTCTGCTTCTAGAAGTCGCATTTCAAAAATTTTTCTTTCATCTATAGCTTTTTCAATAAAGAATATTTTAGGCATATTACCTACTTGTTTAATAATCAACAATTCTGCCTCCAGGGACCTAAGGGTATTTATTTACTTCCTTAAAGAATATGATCATCATTTACAACCATTATCAATCCATTGCTGGATGAAGGTCTCCCCAAGTTCCTACCACAACTTTCTGTCTTGAGCAAACCTCATCCATGTCCCTCCGGTATGCTTTGAAATTTCATTCACCTACCTCTCACGTGGTCTTTTCCGAGGTCCTTTTCTGTTTCTTGGCATCCAGTCTAATATTTCAGTTTTCTCTTAGTACCCAGTCTAATATATATTTGGGGAAAGCAGTACCTGACTCTTTATTAAAATGACCTTAGAAATGGTATGCTTGGAGATTAGGGTTATGGTACCCTGCAGAGTTAAAACAACAATTTTGGAGAAAGTTGAGTGCAGTTGCATAGTTAGGCTGCCGCGTTCAGGAAAGCAGGAACAGAACTCACAGGAACCAAACTAAGAGACACTGCCGCCAAAGGGCAATGTTCCACGCACCAGCACACACCTGTACCGGCTTGTTTGGGGTACTGAAATGCACACGGGAACTAGAACTAGCTTCGAGTAATTACCGTCAAACGTAGAACTAAAGTTTAGCAATTTTCTTTTCGCTTGAGCTAGCCATTTTGCCCACCGTAATGGAATCCATCCCGCCTGAGGCACAGATTCTTTAGCAACATTCTTTGTCCTTATCTTATTCACCTGTCGAAGTACCGAAGAAGCTAGGTAAAATCCTAAGGGACAAGATGTCTGTTAAACCTCCTCCTTCGAGACTCACAGGGGTGTCCGTTTACCGCTATTAAGAGGCTCCGTTGTTCGGAGGTTATCGTTAATTTTAGTCAAACCATATCTGTTCTGTATTAACCAAAACTTGCCGTTGTTTGGAGCTTACCTTTGTTTGGAGGGGTCACTGTATATCGTTTAGAGCAACAATCGTGGTCACTGCTGTCAGTTTTCAGCCCTAGATTCCATCTTGTGACTTTTAGATTGCATAAAAATTAATGCAGTGGCAAACGCTTATATTTCAGCTTATTAGATTCAAACTACTTTTTACACTTACTATAAGGCATGATGGAAAAGTTTCCGTTCGGATTCGGTAAGTTCACATATAGGTTACAGATATTTAAAAGTACTGGCCGTTATTGTTAAGACAGCTATCCCATTGACGAACAAGTCTGAAGATGCGATTGTGGTTGAAGTCTGTAGCGTACAAAAATCCAATACAGTCTGCTTCACATCGTCATACGAATGGAACCTACATCCTTTCAGCGTGTTTTTCGGCCAAAATCGCAAGGGGAGAGCCTGTGAAGTAAGGTGGGTACTCCAGAGTCTACCATTTAAGGCTGTCTTTGAATGAGTGTTAGCGTTCATCTTCTACCCTATATCTGAAATGTAGATTCTTTTGTACACATTTTCTTGAAGACTATTACTTTGTAGTGTTTGAAATTTTGGGCACAAATAAAAAACGACCCATAACTAATATATGCCATAGTTATTATTCCGAAAAATTCGTTAGATTTTTTTTTAAATTCAATTTATCTGACTCGAAAGCATTCAATTTGGAGCTAGATGGCGCGATAAGTTTTTAGTGTTTCTGTCTGTAAGTAACGAAATCTCTTATTTTTGCCTGATTTTTCTAATTATCTGAGCCAAATAAAAATCAATTAATAGGGGCAAAAGTGAGATTGGAATCTTGTCATCTATAGATCATCTATTTAAAATCCTACTGTACGTCCATTTTTTGAAGAGAAAATGCGTACATTAGCAGATAACCCTTGAATTTGAGATATAGAAACTCCACCTACTTACTGAGCTCCAAACCAAAATAACGTCATTGGTTAAAACGTACCAGCGCGTATTTTTTCTTTTCATTGTTGAACCAACGAGAGACCGCTTCCATCCTGAATATGGTGAAGTCTCCAGTGATTCGCTGACTCCAACTTCTGGGACAGTCACTCAAGACATAAAAGCCACGCCTGAGGAATGATTTTTTGCGCCATCTATCGCAGAAGATGGACCCTAACACTCCTTCAAAGACAGCCTTAAGGGCTTGCAATTTGTCCTTTACGACGTTGGTAACATGAGGGCGTGCGTTGTTGTGCAGTGAGATTAGAGGTTTCCGGGACGTTTATTCTCCATGGCACGACGCAAACACTCAAGTGTTTCGCAATACTGTGTTGCATTGATACTGACACCTGGCTCCTTGAACTCTACCGGCAATGGGCTCGGTGGTCGAAGAACACTGTCGTCATCACTTTTCAGAAGATGAACCTTAACACTCCTTAAGGACTTGCAATTTGCCCTTTACGACGTTGGCAATATGAGCGCGCCCGTTGTCGTTCAGCGTGATTACTCCTTTACTGAGGCTGCCGAGACATTTATTCTCAGTGGCA